>OX328266.1:30820090-32070090 GCA_946814005.1 Chamaenerion angustifolium | reverse complement strand
GAAGCACGTGTTAACTTTTAACGGATAAATTAACAGAAAAACTAACGTTTCTTCAAAAACCTACAAAAGTAAACGTTTTACATCAAATACCCGCGGCCCAAAACAAATTTCATCGATTACCATTTTGGGCAAACATGTTACATCTTTTTCATACTTTTCCCTTAAAAAAATGCATAATAAGTTGAAGCATGAGCAGAACAGCAGTATAAGAAAGATGTGCCTAGTGAGAGAGGTACGACAATGCAGATATGGTCCTAGTGACAACGTAGAAACCAGCTAATACCCGAAGAACTAAATTAATGATGGGATAGATAGAGGAATAACTCAGACTTTTGAAGACAGTAGAAGACTTACAGACGAAAAACAACACTAGGCATAACCAGAAGGAAACGAGAAGGTGAAAGATGCCTTGAGATCATCCCCTTCCTCAATAGAGAATACACCTAATTTCGTTCTGCAAGGGATAAATTGTTTTTTCAGTTAGAGATTTTGTAAGAATATCTGCAATTTGCTCAGAAGCATGAATAAAATTAACTACAATGTCTCCTGAATGAACTTTTTCACGAACAAAGAAGAGATCTATCTCAACGTTTTTCATCTTCTAGTGCTGAATGAGATTTTCTAATAGTGGTACAACACTGGTGTAAGAAGGCAGGTGCAAACCAATTTCCTTGAGTAAGGACTGAAGCTAAACTATCTCACACACATCATTTGCAACTGCATGAAATTGAGCCTCTGCACTGGATCGGGAGACAACCGACTGTTTCTTGGAGCTACACACGACAGGATTACCATTGACCAATAAGTAATTTCCTGAAATAGATCGGCGGTCAACAAAATCATCCCCCAATCTGCATCCAAAAAAGAAACTAGAGATATATCAGTAATAGAAGAAGGATTGGTCTGAAATAGAAGACCATGGTTCAGAGTACCCTTTTTGTATCTTAAGACAAGAAGAACAACTTTCTACTTGTTGGTGTTAGGAGTATGCATATACTGACTTAATTTGTTCACAGCAAAATGAATGTCTGGCCTTGTGACACAGACATGTTGAAGCGCACCAATTGTGCTTCTGTATAATGTTTCATCATGAAAAGGTTCATCACACATACCCATACCTGATCATGACAAACAAGTTCATGTAATGGGTGTAGGAAAGCTGGGTTATTCAGCTACTCCAACCTTAACAGAACAAACTCATCGACGGAAACAACTTCCATACCAAGGAAGTAGTTGAGACTACCAAGGTCCTTGAGTTTGAACTGCAAGTTAATAGAATCAACAATATCATATACAAGTTGAGAGAAAGTACCGGTAATGACAATATTATCAACATACACTAATAATAGCACAAAAAACTCATAATAAGATTTGATAAACAAACAACTATCAAACATCGGCACTATAAAACCAAAAGTGTTGAGCATAAACGATTTCAATTTTTCAAACCATGCCCGAGGTGCCTGCTTCAGAGCATAGATGGCTTTTTGAAGTTTCCAGACTAGTAAGGAGGAATTTGCTGAAGTTTGCTCAAAACCTGGGGTTTATACCATGTAGACTTCTTCATGAAGATCCCCGTGAAGAAAGAAAGTACTGATATCCACCTGTCTTAGACACCATTTATGAGTTAGAGCTAATGATAAAACCATACGAACAGTGGATAATTTGATAACCGGACTAAACGTATCCTGAAAGTTGAAGCCTAGTTTTTGTGAGAAACCTTTCGCCACAAGGCGAGACTTATACCTGACAATGTTTTCATCAACATTCCTTTTTATGTGAAATAACCATTTGCATCCAATTGGAATACGCCATGTAGGTAAGGAGACAATGCTCCAAGTATTGTGCAATGACTGTGCAGTAAGTTCTTCCTCAACAACCTTGGAACAGTGTGAAGAAAGAAGAGTCTCATGAATGTTGCGTGGCTCAATACGGGTCAAGTGTTCAGGTTTAACTAAGGAAACGGTTAAACCTTGAAGAGAGATTTTGGACCAAGTTTGCATCAGGTGCCCATTGACAGAGGATTTAAATGAAGATGGTGCAGAGGATAACTAAGATTTATTCTGCTGTCGAGCAGACAATGACAGATCAGACATAGCTGAAGGATGAGATAAATTAGGAAGACCAGATGAAACAACAGGAATAAGAGCTGAACCAGACGGAACATATCTGCAAACACCAGTAGGAGAAGATACTCCTTGAGCAGAAGAAGGTAAAGAAGAGGTTGCAGATGCATTTATGTGACGTACCTCTGCAGATGGTACATAAGATAAATAAGGTAAGCCAGACTCTAAGAATGTAGGAAGAGCAGGAGAAGGACCAGACGAGTTAGAAACCGAAGTGGGAACAAAGGTGGGCTGCTGAAAGAAAGGATCACACAGAATAAAAATGGTTTTAAAGAGCAGAACACTTAGGAGTTTGAGAGGCAAAGAATGGACCAGTGGAGCCAGCAAAAGGAAAGGTTGTCTCATGAAAGACAACATTGCGGGAAACATAGACTCTACCGGAGTAGGATAGGCAGCGATAACCATAATGATCAGAATAGAAGCCTATAAAGAAACATGGATCAGATCAAAATGAAAGTTTCTGAGATCGATAAGGGCGAAGATGAGGAAAGCAGAGGTAGCCAAATACACGCAATAAAGAACAGTCAGGCTTAGAAAAAAAGAGAAGTTATTGAGGGGAACAATTATTCAAAGAAGAGGAAGGGATTCTTTTGATAAGAAACACATCAGTGAAGAAGGCGTATGTTTAATAGTGTAGAGGAGTAGATGATTGAGCAAGGAGGGTCAGACCAAGCTCAACAATATGGCGATGCTTGCGTTCAACCATACCATTTTGCTGACTGAAATACGGGCAGGTGACACGATGTATTACACCAAACTGACCAAGATACTTAGTGAGAAAGAAGAACTCACCTCCTCCATCAGATTGAACCACCTTCAGTTTGACCTCAAGCTGTTTTTCAGCCAAGACATGAAAATCACAGAAGCCTTTAGCAGCATCAGATATATCCACGTGTATCGACTAAATGCATCAACAATACTCAAATATTAGTTATTGTTACTTGATGTGAGTGGAGCACGACCCCACATATCCACTTGAACCAACTCCAAGGGTTGTGAGTACACTAAATTCGAAGACGCATATCGTTGAGTCTTGCTTTTCCCCACTGCACGTGCAACACATTCAGTAGATATATGTCTAGTTGGAATATTTTCAATAAGTCTAAGAAAATTGACAAGCAGGTTCTTGGATGGATGGCTAAACGCATATGCCACAACCGAGATGTTTTAGTAGACTTTAAATTAGACAGAAAATAGTTGAACTCGAAATTAGGCAGAACACAGGATGACTAAGTATCAACAACATTAGTAGAAATAGGATCCATAACAGTATCATTATCATCCAATTGCAGAATTGTATTATCATTCAATTGCAAACTTGGAGTCTCAGCAGGCATAACATCATTATTACAAGAAGACACATAGTTATTATCAAAGCTCAGACACTGATCACGACTGACATGAGTAGACAGAGCTATACTACTACTAGCAAAAGGAAAACTAGACAAATCAAGATGGTATAGACCCCCAGATTCAAACCCACGGAGCAGCACACGATTGGAGATGGAGTCCTTGACCAAGCAGTGTGTCGCATGAAATTCAAAATAAACCTCATTATCCTTTGAAAACTGAGACACAGAGAGTTAATTTTTAGTAACAGATGGTGTGTATAACATATTATTCAGCCTTAACTGTTTGTCAGGAGAAGGAATGACAGATGAACCAATAGTCGAAATATGTAGAGAAGATCCATTACCAAGAAGCACCTTACCTGTGCCATAGTAGGAAGTTGTCATATGAAGAACTAGCTTGGCATTGGTGAGATGATTAGTAGCTTTAGAGTCAGGAAACCATCCACCTTCCGTTTGAACCACATGATAAACACACGTAACATTGGCTTGAAAAGGAGCAGACGAGTTGGACTGAGAAGGGGCTGATGAAACAGGGAGCTGAGGAGATTGAAACGAAGCATATGTAGGAACAAGACTACCGAAACAGGGTGGAGAATGCATATAAGGATATATAGGTGGTGCAAGGTTAACCAATGCAGGTTGAAGATATGGAGAGACAGGATACAGTGAATTTTCAATAACAGATTGAGACTAAACAGCAGGAATTGAAGATGTTGCAGACTGGGGAGAATAAGGATTAACATGTGACTGATTAACCTGTGACTGAGACTTATGAGTATGATATGCTTGAGAAGAAATGACATGCTGCTGTGGCTGAGACAACACATCAGACTCATAAGAATCTGACCAGGAGGTAAGATGTGCAGAAGGAGTGAGTGAATTCACTGCAGGATCTGCGACACCTGTGAAATGCACATTGAAACGATGAAAACATCAATGCACTAAGTGACCAAGTTTACTACATAACTTGCACTGTGGCCTGTTATTGCCATAACCACGACCAGGCCTCCTGCCTCTTCCATATTGTTGATTGTCAGAATTGCTCAGATGTCCCTGAGGTGTATGTAACAGACCAATAGACGCAAAAGAAGCATAAGAGAATTCCTTTGCCACAGGATTTCCCAACTCATGAGCTTGAACAGAGTTACCAGGTATAGTTGAACTAACAGCAGAAACATTTGAATTAAACAGTAAATCAGACTGTTTTGCCTCAGCATCAAGAAGAACAGAGCACACCGAGGCTATAGTGTACGGATTTTGACTAGCATGGATAACAACTATAACACTATCAAATTTACCTTTTACACCATTGAGAACTATCGACATTTGCTGCATTTCTTCTATAGGATGCCCACAACTAGCTAAAGTATTGTAGGTAGTTTGAATCTTAGTCAACTAGTCACGCATAGATTGATGAACATGTTTGCGAGCTTTAAGTCTGTCATAAAGATGTATAATCCTAGTGGTGATTGATGAAGAGAAATCCCGATGCATCTTTTGCCAGATAGATGCAGACGCTAGAAGCTATGATGCAAGGGAGCTGTCCTGCTTTAATAATTTCGCATAGGCTGGATTCGGTATTGCAGCTCCTGTGTCATCCTCCAGTTATTGAACCACATTCATACCATGAAGATGACTCTCTAAGTTGTATCCACGAACAGACAGAAGGACTTGCTGCTTCCAGGATTGGAAGTTTTCTTCTCCAACAAGTTGTGCTACCTTCTTGTATGCAAAGGCTGGTGAAGACTCGTCCATCGATTGAAACGAATAGATGAACTTGGGAATGAAATCAGGTTCGATTTAGTTCTGATACCATGTTAAAATCTCTAGATTAATGAAGAACCAAGAAAGAAAGGAAGAACAAAATGAAGAACCAAGAAAGAAAGGAAGAACAAAATGAAGAACATAAATGCAGATGTATTTATGAAGATAAGTTGTTTGTGAACAGGACTCCTTACTTATAGAAGTAGTCGTAGGTAATAAAACTAACATATTACAAATTAGTCCCTAATACTTAAGTTTATAACACACTTATATGCTATATATCACTTAACATACAGAGCACCATTGACCCAGGAAAATACATGGGATTGCCATCGATATGGGGACGATTGAAGAAGGAGACTCTGGGATATTTAAAAACCAAAATCAAGGGCAAGTTAGTTGGGTGGAGACCGAAAACCCTAAATCAAGCAGGAAAGGAAGTGGTAATAAAGGCAATCATCACAACAATCCTCACGTATGTCATGAGTGTTTTCCACATCTTGAAAACGTGGTGCTTGGAAATCGACTCACTCATGGCGGATTTCTCGTGGGGACAAATAACAAAGGGGAAAAGAACACACTGGAGGATATGGAAACTTCTAACAAAATCAAAGAAGGCCGGGGCGGGGGACTAGGGTTCCAAGAACTGCAAAGCTTCAACACAACACTTCTCACCAAGATGGCGGGGCGAATTATGGCCGAACCGGACACATTATGCGCACGGGTATTAAAGGGAGTGTATTTCCCACAAAACGCCTTCCTAGAGGCGAGACAAGGAGGCCGAGTATCGTGGGGTTGGAGCATCCTAATAGATGGAACAGACGTAATGACACAAGAGGGAATGTGAATGATTGGATCGGGGGAGGAAATCCGAGTATTTGAGGACCCGTGGATATACACAAAGGAGGGCCTATAGGTAAATGCCAAGATACGAGTAGAACACGAAGGGGAACAAAGGGTAAGCGATTTGATACATCCCGATAGAAGATGGAATGAGGATATTGTGCGAAACATTGTAAACCAAGAAGATGCTGAACACATTCTCAATATACCAATCCCGTATGATCGACACATATGGCCACACACAAGGGACCAGGCACCACATGTGCGATCAGTGTACCACAAATTAAGGGAGAAAAGCAATCAACGAAGAAGGGATGCCCAACCAAGTCACGACACTATATGGACATATGGGCAACCAAATCGATGCCAAAGGTAAAATACTTCATATGGCGACTTGCCACAAATGCCATAGCCGTCAAGGAAAACATGGTACACTGGGGAATGCCAGTAACCCCAAGTTGCCCAATATGTTGAGAAATGGAGACATGGGAACACATGATACTCGAGTGCCGATGGGCCGAACCGTATTGTGTGTAATAATAGGAATACGAGTCGACCAACTGAACAACATCGACATGGTCCAATGGCTAGAGGCGAGGAAGAAGGAACCGAATGGACAAGGAGCGATATGGGAGACACGGAGAATAGTAACACTCCTCACATGTTGGAAAATATGGAAGACAAGGTGCTAGACCACCTTTGAAGCAATACAACCCAATCCAAGGATAGCGATAATGGAGATCAAACATGCCTGTGAGGAGCAAAAGGGAAGTGGCCGAACCGAACAACCCACACGAGTAGTCCGACAACACCAAAGATGGCAACCATCGACGGGGAGCACAATCAAGAATAATTGCGACGCATCATGGTGTAAGCAAACAAGAAGAGACGACATAGGGGTGGTGGCGCGAAACAAGGAGGGGAAGGTTATGGGTGGAACGAACCGTAGGTACCAGAGCGACGATATAGAAACCATGGAATCCATAGCAATACATGAAGCAGTAAGACTAGCAATCCAAGCGGGATGACAAAACATTATCATAGAAACGGACTCACAAATGGTTCAACAACAATTAGATGAGGGTCCAACGCATTGGAGGGTATCAACCATAATACCAAACATTCGAGCAATAGCAAGGCAAATCGAGCGAGTGCATTGACGATCTATTCCATGGACAACAAACGAGTGTGCAAATTGGACAGCAAAGCAAGCGAGATTAGAAGTGAGTCTTGATGATTGGGTCGAAAGATCCCCACTACCATTTTTATATTTGCTAGAGCATGATTGTATTTCCGAACATCCGTGACCACAAGTCACGACGTTTTATTTATTCAAGTAAAGCGTTAGGTTGATCAAAAAAATTCACTCACCATTCTTCTATCAAATTATTACATAAAAAATATAGTTGTTTTTTTTGGTTTTAAATTTCAATATTGAATTCCTGAATGATGAATTTTCTATTTTTCTCCTTCAAGTTATGCATAGTTTTGCGAATATGTTCTGAGGTTTCCTTGATCATCGAAATGCATTCTCTCTACTCCCATGTTATAGCACTCAAGTTTGAACTCTTTCCAAGACTCTTCCACTTCATGTTGACTTTTTTTCTGCCACACCTCTGAATTCTTGACGGCCGTTCATTTACTCATCTTTCACTGTGCCACGACTCTTTAAGAAAAAATATCCGTATGAGGTAGCTTCCTCCACCTTCCATCCTCGTATCTATTTGTACTTTTTGTTTTTCAATTTAGAGTTGGGTTAATGATTTCAATAGTACCTTATGTTTCATCCATGTTATTGAGTAGTACTTTAACAATTTTTGGGTTAACGTATGACACCATATGTTTGAGAATGTCGTACTTTAGTCTCTTCGTTAGTCTTTCGTTATATTTTTCTGTTAAATGGTCACGTGACTTGCACATGGTCTACCAAATCAGTCCCACATCAACTCTATATCATTGCCACATAGATATATAATATAATATTTAATTTAAATAACAAAAAATCTAAAAAATATTTAAACATTAGAAAATAATTTTTAAAAAAGAAAGAATAGTTATTTAAAAATTAGGAAGAATAGGTGTAAATTAAAAATAATCATAAATATAATTTATAAATCCTAAAATATAGTATTTATAAATTTATTTTATTAAAAAAAACTCAGGGTCGAAAACGTAGGAATAAAAAAACTAGGCTAGACTCTTGGGTCAAATTAATCCAGCCTAGAGTCGAACCTTGGGTTGGACCCCGAGCAGGTCTGGGTCGGACCCAACCTTGGGTTTGATCCTGTCTAGGTCAATTGGATTGCAAGGGTAAACGACCCTTGGGGTCCAATTAACCCAACTATGGCCGCCCAGGTGAGGCGACCTAGTCGAGGTCCAACCCAGTTAAGGGTTCCACCCTAGGGTGAGTCAATTAAACTTAGTGTCCTTGACTAGTTTTGTTTATGATTTTGTATTTATAAATAATAAGTTTTATATTTTACAATTTATATTCTAATTTTTAGATTTTTTTTAATTTCAATTTTACTAAGTTTATATATATATATATATATATATATATAAAGTTTTAAAATATAGTTTGTAGTCTTTTCCTAATTTTTCGTGATTTCTTCATATTTTCCCCTCCTTTTTATATATTTTTTTTAATTTATTTTTACTTTATACTCGTCATGTCAGCGTCACGTCACTATTCCATTAGTCAAACATAACAGTTAATAATATTTTGGACTAAATAACAACATTCTGAAGTATAAAGGACCATGAAATAACATATGGGTACTAACTGGTAAGATGATTGAAAGATATGATACCATTGAAACCATTAACCCTTTAAAGTATGGTGTTTTGTTATCATCTAGTTCCTTAGGTACAAAGATTAGTTTCAAAACTCGTTTGGAGTTGATCACGATTGATAGAGCTTGATCATAGTCGTAGGTCGATACAAGCACCTGCAAAAAGGGTCAGGTGGAGATGTTCCTTTGAGTTCATCTATGATTCTTAGATGACTATTATGTTTACTTAGGTAATATTCAATGTAACTAATGTCATCTAAAAAAAGATGTATTGGGTATATATTTGTGGAGCCCTAATGTTCATGTCAACTTTTGGACGTTTTACCTTACAAATATATTTTGTATATCTCGTCATATATGTGGTTATTAGATAGACATTTATCCCTTAGTAATATGATATATCTTTATGGATAATATTTTATCTTAAATAAGTGGATTATGTGGAAAACTATTACCCTAAGAATGAGATTCATGCATCGTGATAGAGGGAGGGACCTGAGTACTTTTGGCGATAAGGTTTGAGCTACGTGATGGCTAAAGAATATTACCTTACGTGTTTGCCTTCTATCTAGGTGCTCTCGAACATTTTTTGGGATAAATGTCGGGGTACCATGGCATCATTTCGTACCCAACATTTGTTCGTCGAAGCTCAAGTGAAAAATATAAGGGTAAACTACCTCAACATTCACTTATGTTGTCATTATGTGATTAAATGGTCACTTAAGTTTTTTTGTGTAACTAAACGATCATGTATGTTTCAACAATGTGACTTTTTGGTTAAACCTGCTATATTCAGTCACATACATTTGATAAATGTGATTAAATAGTCACAAAAATGACAATTTTGTTATTCCCTTTTATCTTGTTCTTCATGGTTCTTCATGTCCGAAATCTAATTCCAAACACAATTTTGTGCAAATCTTGGTTCAGTTTGAACCCAAAAATGGAGATTTGGGATCGATTCGAGGAAGAAGAGATTAAAGATGAAGCACATTAAAATAGTTGAAGGGTATATTAGTCATTTTTTCACATTTTTTTGTAATCGTTCACACATATTTTGAAACATAAGTAACTGTCCGCACAAGTTTTAAATGTTCATTCACATGTGCAAACATAAGTAACTGTTGAGGTAATTTAACATAAATATACTTTAGGTGCGGTTCAGTCGAGTGCTTTGCTCCCTTTTAGTGCTTGGCTTAGAGGGATGGTGATTTAAAAGTCGATCAAACCTTTTTCATGCCCCTTTTTCCCCAGTCTTGTATTTGCTACTTGAATGGGGCAGACAGTGACTTGTAAGTCGATTAGTTTCCTTTCGACCATTTGCTGGCATCTTTAGTTTGTAATGATTGGATGGGTGAGAATTTTAAATTAACCTATCTCCTTTCAAACCTTTGTAAGTCAACCGTTTTCCCCCCGCCCCTTTGCTTAAGTATTACACTGAGGCTTTTGTTACTTAGTTGGGGAGGATGATCACTTGTAAATCGACCAGTTTTTTTTTATCTCTCAACCTTTTGCCTAAATCTTACACTGAGCTCTTTGGTTCTTTGATAGGGAGGGCGTTGAATTGTAAATCAAACGGTCCATTTTCAACGCTTTCCTAAGTTTTACATTAAGGTTTTTGTTGCTTTGATAGGGAGGACGGTGGTTGATAAATCGACCAGTGCTTTTTGGACCCTTTGCCTAAATCTTACAATGAGTTTTTTGTTTTTTAGATGAGGAGGACGATGACTTGTAAATCGTCCGTTCCTTTATCGATTATATGCCTTAGTCTTACACTGAGATTTGAAGGAGTAATGATCATCATCAAACTCCCATTTATATCTACGCATTAGTATTTCAAGGAGCTCATGCGATAAATCTTTTCTTTAGTCCGAGGACGTTTTGATCGAGTTTGGCACTTGCGTTCTGATGCCCCTAACCTTTAGGTTACGCCAGTCTCATCATTCACGCAATTCTACCGTCCATTGATCACGTGTGTATGCATCCAGTGAAAACATAACGAACGAAAAAAAACATTTATCCAGTCAACACAAACTTTATTAACGAATATGCCTAAGATTTCTTTAAATGTTATGCATTAAAAGGACATTGTAGTTCCATACTTGTTAGGTCTCAGAAAAATCCAATTCTGATAAATGACTGAGAGATCTTTCTGAGAATTGGATTTTTTTTGGGCAAGCCTCTCCGAAGGCGAGCTCTTTAGGGAGTCTCTTAGATGATTAATCTCCCATTGTTTGTCTTTTATTAAAAATTTTGTTTTATTCGTTTGATAATTTTTGGTGTGACACTCATATGTTTTTTATTTCCCCCCCTTTTTGATGTGTATTAGCCCTTGATCCGGTTGACTATTTGTGGAGAATCACATTTTTTGAGTGATGTTATGTGCTATCCTTTTGTTAATCGAAAACCATTAATTAAAGCTTTGTATTCACCTACGTTTTTTGTTGATTTAAATGTGAGAACGACTGCATATTTTAAGGGTTCACCTGTTTGGGGGTGGGGGGTAGGTAGGGGTGACACAAATTTAATCCGATAACTATTTCGTCTTGAGATGATGAGCTATATGTATACAATTCTCACTTTTCTCCTTCATTCCATGGTTATTTTGTTTTTGCTTCCGTTAGTCCGTTTCCACAATTATCGACCATAATGTATGTGAATGCTTTTCCTTCTAAGGCAGTCTTTGGAGCAAATTTGATTCTGAATTCGCTTAGCTCTATTTCCCAGTTCACCATTTTTCCTAAAGCATCTGACTTTGTAGGAAGTGTTTGAGCAGTTTTTTCGGTTACGATTGTTATTTCGTGGGCATGGAAATAAGAATGTAATTTTGACATACATTTATAATTACATAAAGGTATATCTCAATTTCAATATATATCTTATTTGAAGGAATGGGAGGGCTCGATCACTTGCGTTTGATCGTGAGAGTTAATGCATTTAGTTGACCGTTCAAGCGCTGGGCTTCCTTGTGGCATGTCAGTGACTACATATTTTTTTGACTGATTTCAGTTATTTTTTGTTGGCCTTGATTTCACATTATTGGGCTCTTTTTCCTCTTTCTTTATTTTCTCACTGCCAGTATTTTATTCTCACTTCGAGCCTTCCTATTCTGAGGATCAATTTAATGGTGAGGTCGATCTTCTGTTCATGGGATATCCTGTCTATGTTAATGATTAGCATGTCGGTGGTCAATCAAGTGAAAAGATCATTGAACTTATTCAGGAGAGTTGTCAAGGAGGCTTTCTACTCTGTGATAAGTGTGGATCTGATTCTTAAATTTTTAGCTAGGGCATCCACCTTTACCTCCATCACGTCTTCAACCAATGATATACAAGTTTTTTTTGGCTTGGCTCCACTTTAATCTTGATGATGAGGGTTTTTCAATGATTTTATAAGATTGTTCATGAACCGGTCCGACCCTGAATCGATTTTGAACTAAACTAGAACTGTATAAAGCAAATCAATATTTTTGGTCTATTTAACAAATAAAAAACTGGTCTAGCTAGAATCGGTTCATACTCGGATAGAACGGATTTGGTCCTATTTTTCAAAAATTTAAAATAAGTCTCAGTTCCGGTTCAATCAAAATAGATCTGGTTCGGTCTAAAAACAAAAGCAGTCCAATAAATAGATGCCCTTGAACATTGAGTTACGCAGAATATTACATAATACTTCTTTGTATTATTTAATCAATGTAAAAGTCTAAAAATGAGACATGCTGTTTTACGAAAATGGTTATGGTACCACATATTTTTTGACGATGGTTTTTGGTATAACATGTTGCAAAGTGATGGTAATTGGACCTTCCAATCACCTGTCGTTTCATTGTCCCGTTAAGTAGTCACATATTTGTCACGTTATTTTTAATTTTCTTTATTTTTTTAAATAGTAATTAAAAAAAGACGATAATACCCTCCTCCCCCATTTCCTTAGACTTTTGAAGCTCTAATTTTTGGTTTCCTGGTTTCATTACACAAAAGTGTGCTCCTGAAGTCCACTCAACAGGAGTCCATGGAATTGAAATCCACCCAAATGCACCGAGAAATCAACAAAAGTGATTTTCGGTTTCCTTATTCCGGTTCCATTCAACTGAAGTCCACGGAGAAATCCTTTTCGGTGTGATACTTCCTTCACAAGTGTGCTGCTGTCAGGTGTCGTTGGTCCATAGAAGTTCTTCTTGCTACTGGTCAATGTTGTTCCGTCTTCCTTCGGGTGTACCGATTTTTATGTTCACCTGTAAAAGATTATTGAAAGGTTGCAGCGTATTTGGTCGCCAGAATATAGAGGAATCCTGCGTTGCAACCCATTAAAGAGGCGATTAGAAGTATCCAAAACTGTCGATTGAATTGAAGTGAAAATCGATGATTGATTAAGGAATCGAGGAACATATTTCTCCTAAACCCTACACCTCCTAAAAACAAGTTCAGATGCTTCTCTGCTAGTCAGGAATCATATTTCGCGAAGGACATACGCCACATAATAAACATTGGAGTTAAAGATAAGAGGTAGTCACGAAGAATAGGACACAAGCGTTGCAGTACTCAATGTAATAGAGCTTGGACTGTAGGTGGTCAGAATCGAGCTTGATGCGGAAGATCTGAGACTTGTTTTCATCGAACTGGAATTTTTTCTTGGATCAGTGCTGCTTTTGAGTGTGTTTGCGGTTGAATCAGATTGGTGGCGTGGAGTCCGGACTAGGAGTCGTTCGGGCCGACATGGTCGGGGTGGATGTAGCTGAAGAGGCCATGGAGGAAGAGAATGGGGAGTTTGAGGAAGGAGAAGAGGAGGGTGAATAAGAAAGTGCCGACGACGTAAAGGAGAGGTTGTTGAACATAAAGAGAATCTTGAGCATCTTTGTTGTAGGAACTAAGGGCATAAAAGGAAAGGTTTAAGCATGTGTCAACACGTGAGGACATAACGACTAATTGGGACGGAAGTTAAACGGAGGGACCAAAAAAATATTTCAAAACATATACTATTTCCAACCTGTTGGGTTGGAAAACCATTTTGAACAAACATCATGTGCCATTTTCAAAATTTTCCCTTTAATCAATTAGGTTAGATTAGTTTGGGTTATTTTGTTTTGGACCGGTTCAAAAATTGCATAGGGTTAATCCATTTTTTTTTTAGTATAAACTAGTACAAAAAAAGAGTCATTTCGAACCGATTTTAACTGAATTGAATTTACTTTTTGAACTGGCTTAATTTAACCTTAAAAAACTTGTTCAGTTTTGGAGATAGTTCGTCAGAACTGGTTCAAACCAGTCCAGAACTATACCCAATTCGGTCCAGTTCGGTCGAATTGAATTTTTTTTGAACAAGCCTATGATTTTACTCTTTAGAAAATTGACGTAACATGTTTTTTAGGCGGGTTAGTTGCCCCAAACTTCTCCGATTCTTTGTGGAGCGGCAAATTTCATTTTCTTATGCACTGAGACGGGGATTATCATTTAGGGGTTGATGGTGGTTTAGCCCAGGGTGGTGTTGCAGGAGTCTGGTTCGCCCACTACTTTTCGAGCTCTATCTTTATAAGGCTCTTGCTCTTGAAAGCGTCTAGAAAAGGGATGTATGTTTAGATCCTTCCGTCCACTAGGATTCAATCAATCCATCAATCTGGATGGTGACGACAAGGGGATCATTGTGTGGGGTCGTTGCATGGGTTATGTATTCTTCATAAATGGATATGACCACGTCTTATATTGGTCTTCACCTTTTTCTAGTTGTACCATCGTGGAAATCTAAGGTGCATATAGCTCTACTTCCTCAACCTCCTGCCGCGAATCCTCCCGATATAACATTTATTGTCCCTCTTTCTATCTGAGTGGATATCAATTATGCTTAATATGTTTGTGGGGGCTTATGTTGTGTGGTCGATGAACAATTTTTTTTTTCACTTGGCAACACACTCTTTAGGAGATCCCTTTTGATTAGGTCTTCAATGTCTATGTTCAGAATTTTTCAGTCATTAGTTTGTAGCCTTTACCCTTGTGGTATCAGTAAAAAATGTTCAGATCATGCCCCATAAGTGCCTATTACCCGCCGAAAAATGTTCAGATCATGCTCCAGGTCTATATACCTTGGCAAATTTTCCAGGTTGTTGATGTCTTTGACATGATAGTTGTTTCCCATATTTTGTTTTCCAGGTTGAGGTGAGTGTTGTGGCTGATTTGATTCAACTTGGCCAAGCCAAGCAACCTCGTGATGCAGTAAATGTGCTTGAAAAGCACGCAATAAAACACAAAAAATAATATGAAAACGTGTTTGTAAACACACGTAACTAAACATGGAATCATCGAGGATGCAATCCAGCAAATCGAAGAAGGACAAAGAGAGTGCAGCGCTGCAGCTTACACATGAAGATCAACAAGAAGAAAAGAAGAGAAGTCATATCTTGAACATAACCAGACTCAAATAACTTAAATTCAGCCTCAAACAGAGAAATCAGGTTCAGTGAAACAGACGAATCAGTCAAGCAGCAAACATACAACATCATATGTAGCATAAATCATAGAAAGAAGCTCAAGTAATCGCAGATAATCAAATGTAATTGCAGCAAGCACACTAGCAGTAATCGCAGCAAAAACAGAGTCGACCAGAAGTTAATTACACCAGAAAAGAGAATCGATTTTCAAGAGACTTACGTGGCGTTTCTTTCACGGAATTCAGAATAGGGAATACAGAATAGGGAATAGGAATAGAGAATAAGGAATATGAGATAAGAATATGAAGTTGTTTCTTGGGTGGAATTGAATAGAATAAGGATTTCTGTTGTTGTTTTGGTGGAATTGCATATGGAAAGGGAATGAAATGTGGTAAAATGATAGATTTGCCCCTCCTTGTATATATATAGCATATAATAAATATAATTTGTATTAATTAATTTTAAAAAGTAATAATAATAAAAAATTAAATATAATTAACTAATAATTTAAAAAACTTTAAAAATAATTTAATTAATATAAATCCATTATTTTCCGATTTATATTTATCTGAAACATAATATCATTAATTACACTATCCGACATATAATATTCCATTACAACATGATAATACACAAACCCAGACATACATTATAGAAAACAAATTATTGTCCTAACTCAATGTCAATAACAATGAGCTATTATGAAATAAACACAATGCCAAATTTTGGACAGTTATTGGGAAGGACTCAAGCCACATAGATGGATCCAAAAGGGGGAGATGACATCCACCAAGCCTCTGAAAACCATTTTGACTTTACCAATTTCCTGAGAGTATGCAGTAGAAGTCCTTCAAGTCATTCCAGATACATATACATGCATTGTAACACATATTAATGCCAATATCTAACCAATCGACAGGAGAAATATGTATCACATCCCAACAATATGCACAAGAATCACCAGTGGCAACATAACCAAGAACAGTTCATCCAATTCATAACACGAACAACATCATGCATAACACGAACACATCATGCTAAACCCAAACAATTCGTCCAATTCGTCCAATCCTAAATACAAACAATCCTAAACATCAGAACATCATGCGATTTTGGGAACGAACAGAACCTAGAATCGCAATTTCTGGGTTTAGTTCGAACCCAGAACAACATAACCCAGAATTGCAATTTATGAGTTCTGATCGTACCCAAAACACGATTTTTTGTTCAAACAGAATCTAGAATCACGTTTCTTGGTTCGATCGAACCTAGAAATTGCGATTTCTGGGTACTTTTGAAGTGCTCAATTTCTAGGCTCGATCACGTACCTTGGAGGAAAGCTTGAATTTGAGCAGGGAGCTTTCGACTGGGGAGGGAGCTTCTCGGTTCCAACTGATCCAGATGAAGCACAACATGGGAATTAAATAAAGGAAGTGAAGGTAAAAGCGTCTTTTATGGCTCTATTCCGGATTCCTTGACCTCCAAGCTTAGGAATTCTTTGGCTTTCATACGGAATGTCTACGCCTAGCCCGCCCAGAATTCGTAAGCCAAATATTTCCAATTCCACGAAAAGAATAACTTCTTACGGAATTGGTAAGCGAATTCCTTTTAATTTCCGTGAAAAAAC
The DNA here is from genome assembly GCA_946814005.1 of Chamaenerion angustifolium. NCBI lineage: Eukaryota > Viridiplantae > Streptophyta > Magnoliopsida > Myrtales > Onagraceae > Chamaenerion > Chamaenerion angustifolium. The sequence continues at coordinate 32,053,165 of OX328266.1, read as the reverse complement.
ATGCTATTACACCAGTATGATCACATGCCTACTCATACCGATTGATGCGTGGAGAAGAGATGATCCAGCGGAAGTAGAATCGCATGAGAATCAGCAGGTGTGATTGAGAATCAGCTAGTGCGATTGATCACATGATCTTAGTACATAATCAGTGTGATTGAGAATACTGAATCAGTTGAGATTATTTGCTGAGGATCGATGCTGCTGAATCATTGCGTTCTGAGGAGAATCGAGTGGTTGATCTGAGGAGGATCGACTGAGAATCGGTGCGATGATCTGAGGAGGTGACAATTAGTGCTGCAGAATCGAATGTTGAATTGACAGCATTGAGGTGGCACCGAATGTTGAATTGTCAGTAGAGAAATGATTTGATAGAAGAAAGAGGTGGATCACCGAATGCTGGAGTGAATTGATGTTGTGGATCGGTGTTAGAGTGAATTGATGCATCAGATCGGTGACGAGTGAATACTAAAGCAGGAGCTGGAAATCGAAGCAAGAGCTGGAGATGTAAACGATCAATTGTAGGATATGTGATGAAGAGAATGAGATGCTGGATGACTTCTATGAAAAACAACTGAAGACCAGAACAAAAGGTAGATTTGAACAAATAAACGCAGCGAAGACACAGCACAACAAAATGAGCATAGAATCAGATTGTGCTCTGATATTATTTTAGGATTTTAGAACCGTATAAGGAGTGAAGGATGAGCTTAATGCTACAGTTAGAGAGGATTTCATGTTGTAATCGTTAAGCTTGATTATACAATAGGGGTAGTGGTCTATTTATAGGTGAAGGTAAGTATTTTTATGCAAAAGTCATAAACATGTGGAATTTAATGTAATTGTCCTAAAAATTTGGACTAAGTCAAACACTTATCTAAACCTTAATCCATAACATTGAATCCCTCCTTAACAATCAGATTAATTATATGAGCACAACATCTTTGATACAAATATATGCCCTTTGTTAGAAGATATTTTTTCATATTCAAATGAACCCTCAATAGCCCAACAAAAGCATCATTGTGTGAAGCATTGTCTTAGGTAATAGAGAATAACTTGCTTTCAATGCCCTAATCACACACCAACTGCTAATCTTGTTGTTCAAGTCAATGGCATTATGTGGTGGTGACATAATACTGAAATGTATAATCTTCTTTTGCAAAATACAATTTTTGTCAACAAAATGAGCAGTCAATGATATATAACCATTAGTTGCAATAGAAGACCACAAATGAGAAGTTAGACTAATACTACCGGGAGCATGTGCAAACATTTGTTTCATCCTAAATGGGTGTTGAATTTGATTGTCACCTATATCCACCAAAATGGCTAAATAAATTTTGTTTTATCGTGTGAAACTTAAACCTTTTTTCTTGAAATTATGAAAAGTTCATTGGTTGTTTGTTTATATTAATGTAATTCTATTTTTGTTGTCTTAAATGTAATTATATTAAAAAGGTCATTTGTGTTATTTTCTTCGAGTCTTAAATGTAATTATATACTATTAAAATGTCATTTGTGTTATTTCGACATAGATGAAGTTAAGGCATGTATTTTTAGCCATATTGACATGTTTCTGTAAGGAACTTTAACATTCAACATTGATAGAAGTTGGATAAAAAAAACAAGAATTAGTAAAGAGTACGAATCCAGTGTCAAAAACTTCATTGAATTTGCTAATAGAAATTGTTTGGTAATGGAAAAATGATATGGCGTTGCTGTAAAAGCAACAATAGAAAATATTATGAGGCAAAAGAAGTAGAAAGTCACTTGATTGGGAATTGTTTCTTGGTTGACTATACAATATGGCGTTTTCATGGAAAACATTTAAATTGGATTGTCTCTATGAATGATGCATATGCATGCCACTTAACTATAACCTAGGGGTGGGTATGAATCGGTTCAGGGCCGAACCGGTTCATTAACTGTACCTTTACCACATTTTAAAGAGGTACGGTTTACCGCTCTCCAGTTTTTGGCCGCTCCAGATTTTAACTAATTTACCGTACCTCTTCTGAACCGGTTCGGCGGAACCACTTTATATATATTTAAACTAATTATAATAATACATAATCCTTAAACCATAATGCATAATACATAGGACATAATCCATCAACCATAATCTATAATCCATAAACTAGAATCTATAAACTAGAATCCAAAATCTATAAACCATAATCCATATTCTAGACTAGATTACATATTACTCTGACATTCTCCCATGTTCTTTGCTTTTCTTGATCCTCAAACTTTGAAATTTGTTGAGCTGATCCCCAAACTTTCAATGCTTCTTTGCTTATGTTAAAAACCCAAATCCAATCATGATCTAGTCCGCAATTGCATTGAGATCACACACCTTCCCTTTTCAACTTGATTCTTTGAACTCAACACATGCACGTGGATAACTGAATATAGACCGACAAGAAAATAAAGTAAACTAAAGCAATGCCGCCATGGTCATATACGTGGAGCCTTTTTGGTCATTCATCGTGATCACGCCATTTTAAGCTAAACGAAACAAAAAAAGTTCGATCGACACTTGAACTTGCAGTCAAAGCTCAAAGCAACCTCATCAAACATTTGCTTGTGCAAGCAACTTAATCACACGCCAATCAATCTGAAATCAACCATTTCAGCACCAAGTAATTTAGCATGGTTGGATCAACAAATCATTCAGCATTATTGAAGAAGCAGCGTAGCACATCATCATATGCATTGGATCAGCAAATCATTCAGCATTCTTAAACAAGCGACATAGCATATCAGCATCCAATCGCATAGCAGATCAACGTTCAAAACAGAATCATAGAACATAACATAGTGAATTCAACAGCAACATCATCAGATCCTCATAGTCGCATTATCACATCATTATGCAAAGAGTCGCAGTAAAGGAGCACCAAAAAGATAACAACATGCAGCAGATCAGTGATGAATTAATCGCATCCAGCAGATCACAGCATAACAAGCAGAGTCGATGAAGAACATATCACAACATAATGATAGTAGCAGAATCGCAGCTGTACCATAATTAGTGAAGAATCTGGACGAAGATTGAATCAAAATGATGATATCTTCTTCTTGTTGCCATCTGAAATGAATTGAAGAAAATTATTGTTGCAAGAAGATTCAATGAACAACTGCACTAGTTGTTGAAGACGATTGTGCATTTCTGCTGGAAATCACGCGTTTATGATGGGATCAAAGATTGTGCGTTTCTGCTGCTCAAATACTCCTTGAATAAATTGATTCTATTGGCATCAATGTGTGGTGTGATCAACTTGAATTAAATCTGAACGGAAACAGTTGCACTACCAATTGAAGAATGAACTTGTGTGCAGATCTTTAATCTTTAATGGGTTAATTGTCAATTTCCCCCCTAAAGTTTGGACCGAATTTGAGATTTCCCCTTAATGTTTTAAATTTTAAATTTTAGTCCTAATGTTTGGACAAAATGAAAATTTCCCCTATTCCGTCACTTTGTCGTTTAACACTAACGAAAATGTCATCATGCGCAGCTCACTTGACTTTTTTTTAATATTAAATGGACAAAAATGCCCTCCATTGGAGAACCCTTGATGGGTTTTTGACCATATTTGCGCCAAGACCATATGTTGGAGGACACACTCTCTGCTGGAACTTGACACACCTTCTTAAACTGGTTATTTCTGTTTCCCAAACCAAAACCATAATAAATTTTAATTTCTGATCTTAAATATTAATACTAAGAAGAAGAAGAAGAATATTGTTGTCGGAACGAGAGGGACTTTGCGAAGACGAAGAAATTCTGCAATTTGTGGTGGTAGGAAGCTTTTGCTGCCGCGGTGGCTGATTCATCATGAACGGATCCTTGCTGCCGCCGGCGTTCTGGATAAAGAAAGAAGGCTAAGATTTGAGAAAGAACGATTTGCAGAATTCATGGAGCTCCTCGAAGCTAGTCCTCCTCTGCTCCTGTAACAGATCTAAAGAAGAAGCAATAGATGGAACATGGAGTCGATTAATGAGGCCAGAGGATGTGGTTGGCGGAGCAGCAACCTCTGACTACCGCATGCAGGTCCCAATTATCATCCTCCATGGATAGTATAAGAATCTAGCTCTCTTTCTCTGCAAAATCGAACATAAGAAAATAAGGCGATGCCTTTTTTATATAGAATGTGTAAATGGGATGCAGCTTGTGAGTGAAGAAGAGGAATTGAGCAGCACTATTATATATTATAATTATATTCTATGAGAAAGAGAAAGTGAACTACCTGTCCCTGCCTGGGACTATAATTTCCAGGTTGCACCTCCTTATCCCTCTGATGAATGAATCCGTACCCAACCCTTAATCGGTCAACCACTGTGCATTTCTTGGTTGGATTTTGTAACGTAGTATGAACCCTAAGCGAAATAGATGAACGATTACCTGGAGACCCTTCCGCTTCAGCCCCAGCGACACCAGAACGAAACCCAGATTCCACTTGCGGCACCAGAACGAAAGCCACTCTCGGCTGGTCGATTCAGAAGCTCCAAACTCAGTTTTTGTGAAGCTCGAATCGGCTCACAAACAGTTGAGCATACGGTGGAAGAGAACAGAGGAGAGCATCGTGCGGTATAATTTGTGGGCGAAGAACTTGAAGAACAGAGACAACACATGAAGAACTTCAAGAATAGATGACAGCACTTGAAGAACACCATAAGAAATTCCATGGAGGGCATTTTTGTCCATTTAATATAAAAAAAAGTCACGTGATTTGCGCATGATGACATTTCCGTTAGTGTTAAATGGCAAAGTGACAGAATGAGGGAAATTTTCATTTTGTCCAAACATTAGTACTAAAATTTAAAATTTTAAACATTAAGGGGGAATCTCAAATTCGGTCTAAACTTTAGGGGGATATTGACAATTAACCCATCTTTAATTTCAGACGGAAATTTGCAACTGATTTTCGTATAAAATTTCCTTCAGATTTGTGACCGATTCTGGTTTTGATCCCAAATCGAACCAACTTTGAATCGAAGATTGAATTCGATGACCGAATTCCAATAAATTTACAGCGAAAGATGATCAAATCCATAACCGAACTAGGTTTGATACCATGTTAGGATTTAGAGAGTGTTGAAAATGAAGAACTTAGAGCTTTAGAAATGGAAAACATTGCATTGCTTAAGGTGAACATAATTCAAAAAATAGCAGTGCTTATATAGGAAGAGCTAAGTAACTTACAAGTAATCATCTATACTAATCTTGACTATTCTAGACTATATTAATTATTACTCTAACAAAGGCGTGCCCTAAAGACTCATACCCCCTACCGCAGATCGATCAGTTGGTGGACGCAATCTCTGGTCATGAAATGTTGAGCATCCTAGATGCATACTCCAGCTACAACCAGAGCTGAATGCACCCGAATGATGAAATCCACACACCCTTTTACGCAGACGGTGATATCTTTTCCTATAGGGTAATGCCTTTCAAACTAATCAATGCACGGGCAACCGATCAGCACATGATGAATCGACTGTTCAAAGAAATGCTGGAAGAAAATATGCAGGCTTATGTGGATGACATGCTTGTCAAGTCCATCAAATGAAACCCTCAAACAATAGACCTTCGGCAAGCTTTTGAATGCATATGATGGCACATCATTTGCCTAAACCCGACGAAATGTGCTTTCAGTGTAAAGTTAGGCAAATTGTTGGGTTTCATGGTTAGTGAAATAGGAATCGAGGAATCAATCAAGCAGTACCTGTAGTCACTCCTGGCGCTAGCCAAACACGTTCTCGATGAAAACATTTTCCTTTATTTAAGTGTTAGTGGGGTAGTAACGAAAATAGGGGTAATTAATGTCCAGTCTATTTTGTAAGCAAACTTTTCAACGCAGCCAAAATGAAATATACCGATATTGAAAAGTATCTTTATGCCTTGGTTCTCACCGTGCGAAAGTTGCGATTGTACTTCCACGCACATGCAATAACAATCCACACCAACAAACGCCTTAAACATTTCCACACGAAACCGGACTCTTCAGGAAGGATGGTCATATGAGCGATTGAATTGAGCGAGTTCAGAATAAAGTTCGCCCCAAAAGCGACGATATAAGGACAAAATTTAGCAGACTTAATAGTAGTAAGTGTTAGGATACATGATACGTGTTCATATGTGATATAGAGTATTCTATGGTAATGTTGATTACCCTATAAACTATATAAATAGTCACTCCCATCATTTGTAATCTTCAAGTTTATGGCAATAACTAGATGATGTTCTCTTTGATAATTGTTTTAAACTCAAACTCAAGATTATGTCAACCACATGTTATACATATATTTTTTTAGTCTAGATAGAGAGATATATTGCAGTAATACTCGACATACCTCCCACATAAACTCCACTACTATTCCGAGTCAATATTTCTCCATCATGCAAGCACATAATGTCGATCTCTGTCATGTTTGATTCTAAATATATATTAAAAAAATGATTTTAAAAAATTTGTTTCCAATGTAAATTTTTTAGTTAACTTGATAAACAAGTATGCTACTAAATCCGTTTGAATAATAAGTATACACATAAATAATACTTATTTTAAGACTATTCTAATTAATATCAATTCATTAAAAATAAAAAATATTACGACTAATAATAAATACAAACACTCATATTAACTTCTCTGATAAATTGATCATCTAAATCTGACAAATTCTATCAGTATATAAAAGTATTATACAAAAATATAATATACATTGATTATATTAGCATTATGTTGGGATTAACTGAGTGATGAGTTACTCTGTAGATGAAGCGTCAGCGAGGAGTTGCCCTCTGTAGATGTGATGAATTGAATTGAAGCAGTCGAACGAAAAAGTAGACCACCGTGCATTCTTATTTTATACAGTAGTAACAATGTCTAGTAAATGATTTAATATTTTTTTCAATATCGCTGCTTCATACGTGCATACAACAATGCAGAGGGACATTTCTCTTTAATTATTGACACAACATACACTAACATGAATACACATATTCCTAAATATCATTTCAAGGTACTGACTTTTTGAAATAATATAAGATGGTTACTTTTTGAAAAACAAATCTAAAATGCATTATGGTTATTGTCTTAGGTTTAATGTTCCGACGTGAACCCGCTTCCACCTCACTCAACTGACTCATTTCACTAGCTTCAATTCCTATAGAGAGATCCGAAAATATGTTAAACTAACCTTAACTGATAATAGAGAGAATACAAAAGTATCTTGAATCATAATCAAATGCAACTCTAGGTGTTGCAGGTATGCGCTTGTCCTTCAAAATTATGGACCTTCTGGAATCTATTTTTTTTTTATAAATATTTTCCTACGTTGTACAACAAACAATTTTTTTTTTTTAATACGAATTAGAAAAATGTATGATATTAAATATATTATATTAGCCCAATGTGAAAAAAGACCTCTCTACACGAGCCTTCTCTATGTCCGAATGCAAAAAGGCCAAAAATTTTAGGGTTTATGATTTTGTGACATAATCAATCAGCTGTCCAATCAACTTCCAATCGATTTTCCGTTGCAACGACCGAAGTTAAAGAATCCCGTGTCAGAGGAATCAAGCAATGGGATTGGTTGTCTTAGCCAGAAGCAGGGGTCCGACAGCTACACGCCAAGGAGAGCAGGAGCGAACAAGAGCATTGATTGTGCACAGAAGCATACGCGCAATCAACGCTCAAGCAGTTTCGTCCTCTTCCCTCCAGTAAGGGAATTGAATGCGAGGGGCCTACCTGACTGAAACTCAGCGAATCAGGAATCGCCAATCGCAACAGTCCCATGCAACCATACAGAGAAGGAACCAAGAGCAACAGAACCGAACCCTAGAATAAACTCAACTACAATTCTGACCAATTTTTTTTTATTTCTGTCTTTTCCACTTGATTGTAGGAAGCGGCGACGTTGTGACGACGAGTGGACCACGAAGAGGATGTCGAGTCCTCAAGCAAATTCCGGTGATAAAAACAGAACCTGGGACGTCCGAGATCAGACGTTCAACCCGACCCAAAAGGAAAGTGTCTCGTATGTCAGTAAGATCATTTCCCAGGAGCCGATAAAACTGAATGTGATCAATAGTTTGTCGGATCAAGCTTGGACAAGATTTAGTGCCATTAGAATTACAGAAATTGCCCCGGGAATATGGGAATTCGAGTTTGATAGAGATGAGGATCGAATCAAGATAATAGATATGTCGCCGTGGGCGATAAATGGGCATATACTTAGCATCAAAAGGTGGGAACCAAGCATAGGGCTGAATGAAGTGAATTTCAACGTGGTTACATTCTGGGTACAAATACACGACCTAGGATATGAAAAGTTCAGCACCACAAATGCCGAAAGGGTGGGGACAGAATTGGTCGGTGCCTTGAGGTGGAACCGATCAAAATACTCAACAAGAGGAGCTTCATGCGAGTTAAAGTGGAGGTAGAGGTGAATAAACCGCTTATGGTAGGGTTTTGGTGGACGAACTCCCAAGGTTCGGGAAAATGGGCCACTATCAAGTATGAGCGTCTATCCGATTTTTGCTACGGATGTGGGACATTGGGACACGCCACCCAAACTTTCAAGGAGGAGGTCATCCGATCGGAGACGAACCCGGTGGCTCCAGCTTACGCGCCGTGGCTAATAGGCATATGTCCCAAGGACTCACCATTGACAGACCACCCAAAGGGGGAGGTGGGACACCGAACCCCGGGGCCGAAAGCTGGGGTGAGGAAAACATGGTATGAAGTCATGGAGGAAGCCTGAGCTGTAGAGGCAAACATGCAACAGAGAAGCACCAATGAGAGCCGAAACCGAACCTACAACAACATCAAGGACGAACCCGAACGTGAACAGGGGAAGGACAGCATGGTCTGCGAAATGGAAACAGAACAGCATACCACTGAACCGACCCCAATGGAGGAGCAGGTCGACCGGGGTGCATTACTAGACCTAAATGCCATGCCAAATGAAAACATGATGATCATACCTACAACGCACATGCCACAACCAAGCACAGACCCTCCAACCAAGCTGGCCCCAAGACCCTACCCACAAGAACCAACGTCGATACATAACCCAAACAACCACAATCCACAACTACCACTACATGCAAACCCATAACCCTAGCCATACAGACCCCCCTCCCCCCCGGATAACCCACTTACCCGACAATCCTGAGACCCTACCCTTTCCCAACCACCCCGCATTACCAAAGCCATACACAGTTGAAAAACCCTTGACACGCACCCCAAGACACCAACCAATGATAACCAACCCATGGTGACAGACCTTAGCCCCTTCATGAACCGGATGACCCTAAAACGCGCCCACACTGAAGATGAGGAGGATGGGCATGCTCCAAAACGGCCACGCCCTGCCCCAGTCGAACCGAGACTAGGGATTGGGATTGGGACTACAAAGGGGAGGAAAACAAGCCCAAAGAAGAAGGGGGTGTTAGGATATAAGTGTGTCCATCACTTATGTTTAGGGTTTAATATGTAAATACTATTGCTTGCAGCTCAAGTATCGATTAGCTTAACTTTAGGGACTTAGATGCAATTACGGTGTCCTTACTGTTTTGTCACTTTCTCGGGTTGTTTCCTTTATATCTGTTGCACTGTTGAACATTTCAGAATCAAGTAATCATCTTTGATTTCCAGAGCTCTTCTTCTTCGTTTTCCTTTTCTTCTCTAAACCCTAAATCCAAACATGGTATCAGAGCTCGATCGAGCCTGAAATCTTCCCTTTTCAACCTCCCCTTTCTGATTCACGGAAGAATCTGGTCCTGCCTTCGCCAGCAAGAAAGTAGCACAGCTACTTGGCGAAGAGAATTTCCAGCAATGGAAACAGCAGGTTCTACTGTCTGTAAGAGGGTATAACCTGGAGAATCATCTTCATGGAGCTAACGTACCTCAGTTTCTGGAAGATGAAACTGGGGCTGCTGTCCCAAATCCTGCATACACGAAGTTCCTTCAGCAGGACAGCTCTCTCGCATCATGGCTTCTTGCCTCTGTCTCTTCTCAGGTTAGTAGGGGTCTTATAGGGTGTATGTCAGCTGCTGCCATTTAGCAAAAGCTTCATCGTGATTTCTCATCATCTTCCACTACTGGAATCATGCATTTATATGATAGACTTAAGGTTAGGAAGCATGTGCATCAGCCTATGAGAGACTACCTCACTGAAATACAAACCACATGTGATAGTTTAGCTAGCTGTGGTCACCCCATAGAAGAGATGCAACAGATCTCGATTATTCTGAATGAGGTAAAGGGTCAATATGATAATGTCATTGCTGTCATCCACGCTAGCCAAAATCCTTATAGCTTCTGTGAGTTCTGTGTTATTAGATGCTGAGTCTAGGCAGTCTGACATCTTATTTGATGCTAGTGCTAGTGTCAACATAGTTTATGCTAAGGTTCCCAACCCCAGTAAGCCTCTTGTGTCATATGCTGAAAACAACTCTCGTAGTATGCCTGAAAATCCCACCCAGTCACCCATGTCTAGTTTCCTGCCCACATCCCAACCCACAAATCAAAATACTCAGCCATTTTTCTATGGTCCTCAACCATTTGGTAATCAACAATCTAGGAGGGGTAGGGGTCGTGGTAGGGGTTTTGGTAACAGCAGACTCCAATGCCAGCTGTGTGGAAAATTTGGGCACTTGGTGCATAGATGTTTCCACAGGTTTAATGTGCACTTCACTGGTGTGACTGACCCTCAGTCCAACTCACCTGCACCTTCAGCAAACCTGGCTGCTTATGACACTGAGCCTGACCCTTACCAGCAACAACCACAAAACCAACACTACCCACCACCTCAGCTACATAAATCTCAGACTCAACCTCAGACCACGACCATCCACCCTCCCAATCCCCAAACACACTCTGTTATGCAGTACTCACCCTATCCTTCACCCATACCTCCTATCTACCCCTACATGATGGCCCCCCCATGTTACCCACCTCAGTCATATCAAGTTTTCCCCAATCCTCAGCCTCAACAAATCCATACCCTTGCTCAGCCTACATCACCTCAACCCACTCAAGCTAATCACCTGTCAACCAGCAGCCACAACCCAGCCACTTCTGATGGCAGCTGGTTCCCAAACTCAGGAGCCACGAACCACCTGACGAATGCTCAGCCTTTCCCGAACATGTCATCTCCACACTCTGGTCCAGGTAAGGTCTTAGTTGGAAATGGTTCTTCACTTGATATTTCTGCTATTGGTTTATCCCATTTACCTTCCACTAGAAAACCCTTACTTTTAAATAACTTGCTTTACACTCCTGCTGTCACTAAAAATCTGCAATCTGTATCTCAGTTTTCAAAGGATAATCAGTTTATTTTGAATTTCACCCATCGCATTGCCTGATCAAGGATTCACTCTCCAACAAGGTGCTGCTCAAGGGTTATGAGTCATGGGGTCTATACCGTCTAGACTTCTCTAGTTTTATGTCTAAGTCAAATAATTTAGTTAAGTCTGCTGCTGTTAGTCCAGATCAGTGTTTGAGTCTTTTAACTGATTTTCAGTCTTTCTGTAATAATCCAGTTTTATCTGCTCAAAACTCTGCCTTTCCGGTTATTAGTAATGATAATTCTGAGTTTAATGTTGATCATGCTTCCTCTGCTTTACCTATTACTCATACTGCTATTGCCTCTGATGAATGCTCTACTATCACTAGTGTTAATAATGCATCCTCAAATGCATTACCTGATTTTGAGATTAGCTGTTTTCTCAGTTCTTTGAAAACTACTGATCCATCTCACCTATGGCACATGAGGTTAGGCCACCCTTCTAGGAACATTCTTGTTAATTTCTTGAGATTACAAAATCTGCCCACTAAACACATATCTTCTGAGTGTGCTGCCTGTGCAGTGGGAAAGAGTAAGACTCTTCCTTATCAAGCTTCAGAGACTATCTACTCTCACCCACTTGAAATGATTCAGGTAGATCTCTGGGGTCCTGCACCGTTCTCCTCTAGCAATAGTAATTATTATCTTAGTATTGTTGATGCCTTTTCTAGATTTACTTGGATTTATTTTCTGAATCGTAAGTCTGATGCTGCTAAAGCCTTCTGTGAGTTTCATCTCTTAGCAGAAAAACAACTTGGCACAAAGATCAAAGCTGTGCAGTCTGATGGAGGAGGTGAGTTTCACTTTCTCACTCCTTACTTAGCTCAGTTTGGTATAGTACATAGGATCACCTGTCCTTATTCAAGCCAACAAAATGGCATGGTGGAGCGCAAGCACCGCCACATAGTTGAATTAGGACTAACACTCCTTGCACAGTCATCCGTTCCTCTTCACTACTGGACGGGTGCTTTTTCAACTGCTGTTTTTCTAATCAACCGTTTACCATCCAAGGTTCTTGATAACTGTTCCCCTCATGATTTAATTTTCAACTCAAAGCCAGACTATTCCTTTCTAAGAGTCTTTGGCTGTTTATGTTTCCCACACTTGAGACCTTACAGGTCTCACAAGTTGTCTTTCAGATCAGAACCCTGTGTCTTCATTGGGTTATGTTCTGATCACCATGGCTACAAGTGTCTCTCTTCATCTGGAAGAGTTTATGTGTCACGAAATGTTGTCTTTCATGAGACAACATTTCCTTTCAGTGACACCACATGACCATTCTATGCTTCAAACACACCAAAAGTTGCTACTTCTTCAAAGCCATTTTTCATACCTTATGACCCTTTTTCCAACAACCCACTTCTGTTCCCTCTACTGTCACTCATTCTTCAGGACCTCCAGGGCATGCACACACTTCGGGTGAGTCTAGCTTACCCTCCACCACACCCACCCAAAACACCACTTCAACTCAGCCTCCCTTAGTTCCTGCTCCTGACCTTAGCTCACCTACTGAAGTTTGTAGATATGTCCCTCCTGGTTCTACCCTTGTTCCTATTTCTGATCCTGTTTCCTCTATACCACCACCACCAACTCACTCTGATCAGTCCTTCCCCACCTCCCCACAAGCCCATCCACCCTCATCCTCTCGACCCTCTCGCCCCAAATCTTCCACCAATGTGCATCCTATGCAAACCAGGTCTAAAACCTCTCTTCAAGGGTTGTCCACTTCCCTTGCCCTGCCCACAGACCTGACCAACTCTGAGCCTCGTAGCATTCACGAGGCTCTTCAGTCACCTCATTGGCTTAAGGCTGTGCAGGAAGAGCTCACAACTCTTTCTACTAACAGCACCTGGACCCTTGTTCCCCTACCTACAAGTCGAATCCCTATAGGTTGTAAATGGATTTTTAAAATCAAAAGAAATGCAGATGGGGCTGTTGTCAGATATAAGGCTCGTCTGGTTGCCAAAGGTTTTTCCCAAAAACCAGGTTTTGATTTTCAGGAAACCTTCAGACCTGTCATTAAGTCTGCTACTGTCCGTATTGTTCTTTCCTTAGCTCTTACTCATAAATGGTGTATCAGACAGGTGGACATTAATAATGCTTTCCTTCATGGTGACCTCCAAGAGGAGGTCTACATGACACAACCTCCTGGTTTTGAGGTTCACTCTAATACTCCTAATCTTGTCTGCAAACTTCAAAAAGCTTTATATGGTCTTAAGCAGGCTCCCAGAGCCTGGTTCGAAAAACTGAAGTTTTTTCTTCTGAACTCTCTTGGTTTTCATGTCTCAACCTCTGATAGCTGTCTGTTTATCAAATCTACTTCTGATTCTTTCGTGTTATTACTTGTCTATGTAGATGACATTGTTATAACTGGTACCTTTGTTAATCTTGTCTCTAACATTGTTGACTCTATATATGCCCAGTTTCAGCTAAAAGATCTAGGAAACCTGAACTACTTCCTTGGCATGGAAGTAGTTTCAGGTGATGACTTTATTCTGTTAAATCAGAAAAAGTACATTCAGGAATTTCTGGATAAGGTAGGTTTGAATGATGAATCTGGTTTCCCCACTCCAATGACAGGTACTTGTCTGTCAAAGTCAGGTATGTCTTCCTGTTCTGATCTCTTTCATGATGAAACGCTATATAGGAGCACGATAGGTGCTCTGCAACATGTCTGTGTCACTCGACCAGACTCAAAATTACTCTCAATCACGGTCTGCTGTTCAGACCAACACCCTCACCTGTCAAAGACATTACTCTTACCTCCTTTTCTGATGCTGACTAGGGTGGTGATCAAACTGATCGCCGCTCCATTTCAGGGCACTACCTTATCCTAAATGGTAATCCCATTGTATGGAGCTCTAAAAAGCAGACAGTAGTATCTAGGTCCAGTGCAGAGGCCGAATTCAGGGCCATTGCCAATGCCATGTGTGAGATCATGTGGGTCCAATCCCTTCTCAAGAAAATTGGACTTCACACTCCTACTGCACCTGTCATCTGGACAGATAACACAAGTGCAGTTGCTCTGTCTGAAAACCCCATTCATCACTCCAAGATGAAACATGTCGAGATTGATCTCTTCTTCATCAGGGAGAAAGTTCACAATGGGGATGTCTTGGTTAACTTCATTCCAGCGTCGGAACGGACTGCTGACATTTTGACTAAACCACTGACTGAGAAATTTTTCATTCCATGCAAGTAGAAGCTTGGGGTCTTCTCACTGGAGGAACTGGTGGAACATGGTGTCTCCCCTGTCCTGCAGCTCGGACCCATCAATCATTGAACTTCCCATCCAGTCTGTAAGTATATTCACTCTTTATTGACTTAGTATTTTGCCTTGAACTCTGCATTTTCAGAACAGTCATATGTATGTTTTCTGAGTTTTCCTGTTGACTGCACCTCTGTGATTTTGCTTCTGTCTGTCCTTATGCATGTCTGATCAACTCTACCTTAGTCCATTAGTGCTAGTAATCGTGATCTGCTCATGTTTGGTTTCATGTTTAGCATCTGCCTAAGTATCTCTTGTCATCTGGCTATTCTTCATATTTCTGATCATATACCTTGCCTCTGTGCATCACTGGTTTTCTCAAAAAAAAAGGGAGACAAAGAAATATGATGCGTTAACCATGGCATAGGGTATGGCTTGAGTCCAAAAACAGAGTGAAAACCATAAGAAAATGTCAAAAATCATACTAGTTTTCACTCTTGAGGATGAAAAGATCAAGGCTCAAACCTTGCAGTCATACTGGTAAGATAGGAGCTCAAACTCCTCTGTCATGTATTGAAACTCTCAGATTTCAAGTCATATTATATAAATGTATAAAAGCAGCAGTTAAGCTGATAATATGAGTCTGTCTGATGCACTTTGGCAAAAGTTCACTGATCTGGAATAGGGAGAATCATGCATATGACTTGTGAATACTTGGTACTGCTATCTGTGTTTTCAGACCTGTTCATGATCTCTGACTACAGACAATAATCGACCTATGATCAGAGTTTTTGATCACCCATGCTAAAGTCAGTACAGATGTTCAAAATCACGAAGTGCATCTCAGCTAGGAGAACTTAGCCAAGCTACACATGCTGCTCAGATGTGCTAAGCAGGAACAGGCAAGTACTCTGTTCAGAGAATGGATTTACTGCAGACTGTCAAATTTCAGGGAAGATCAAGTTTCAAGGTCAAGATCAAGCATAGGGAATGTTAGGATATAAGTGTGTCCATCACTTATGTTTAGGGTTTAATATGTAAATACTATTGCTTGCAGCTCAAGTATCGATTAGCTTAACTTTAGGGACTTAGATGCAATTACGGTGTCCTTACTGTTTTGTCACTTTCTCGGGTTGTTTCCTTTATATATGTTGCACTGTTGAACATTTCAGAATCAAGTAATCATTTTTGATTTCCAGAGCTCTTCTTCTTCGTTTTCCTTTTCTTCTCTAAACCCTAAATCTAAACAGGGGGCGCGGGGAAAGGTGACGAGAAGGAAGAGAGGTCTGATCGTGAATGCAGGTGGAGTAAGTGACACCGAACTCAACACCAAAGAAACGGGTTGTGGTGGCTGTCCCGAAACAGCCACACGGCCCCAATGAGTCTACTTGCATGGAATTGTCAAGGTTTGAGGTCTTCCTTGACAATCCAACACCTAAAATACCTTAAGCAAAGGTATCGCCCCAACATCATTTTTCTTATGGAGACGAAAAACGGGGATACTTTCTGTGAGATAATACGGAAACAAATAGGAATGACGAAAGTAAAGTATATAGAACCAAGAGGTGTATCGGGCGGACTAGCGCTATGGTGGGAAGAAGATGTAGAATTCGATGTCCTTTACGAGAGCCAAAACATCATTGATTGCCAAGTATCCATAAACCGAGATGAGTAGCCGATACTTATCACGTGGGTGTACGCCGACACAGACAAGCTAAGAAGAGACGAGAACTGGAACACATTGAGGAGCATAGGTGCGGGACGCCGAGACAAGTGGATTATAGTAGGCGACTTCAACACCATAAGCCAACCACATGAAAAAGAAGGTGGTCGAACGAAGCCACAAAGCCAAATGGACGGTTTCAACAAACTCATGGAGGACATTCGGGTAGAGGACATGGGATCAAAGGGGCAAGTATACACATGGTCAAAGGTTAGACTGAGCCCTAATCAACGAGAAATGGGCACGTGACTACCCAAAGGGCGAGCAAGGGGTGTTTTGACAACAATGCATGAATGCTAGCAGAGTTAAAACACAAACTAAGACGAACGACGGGTCCAAACATGACTCGGGATGAGGTGGAGGCGGAGAGGAACCTAAAGGACCAAATCAAGGAAATAGGAAAGCGAGAGGAGATTTATTGGAGACAACGTTCCCGTGTCAAGTGGTTAAGGGAGGGGGACCGAAACACGACATTTTTCCATCTCACCACAACATCAAGGAGGAGAAGTAACAATATATTCTGAATCAAAAGTCGGGACGGTTGTTGGATCACCAAGGAAACCGACATAGCCATGGAAATGAGACAATACTTTGGCAATATCTTCAAGACCGAAGGTCCAGGACTGAGCTGCAATATACTTGAGTGCATCCTAAAACAAATCACGTAAAGAATGAATTAAGAGCTCACTCAATCAGTCTCGAACAAGAAAATTAAGGCGGCAACATTCCAAATGGACGGGTCTAGGGCTCCTGGTCCGGATGGTTTTTCGGGTTTGTTTTATTAACGGAATTGGCACACCGTGGGACCAGCTGTCATCACCGCAGTCAAAGCTTTCTTCACAGCAGGTACTCTTCATAACCCTATAAACCAAGCAGATGTACTTTTGATCCCAAAAATCCAAAACCCTACACTACCTACTGATTTTCGACCGATAAGCTGTTGCAACTTCCTGTACAAGATTATATGCAAAGTGATGGTAAATATACTGAAAGCCTATTTACCAGAACTTGTCACCCCCTATCAGAGTGCGTGTGTGGCAGGTCGTACAATACAGGATAACATCTTAATCGCCCATGAAGTCTTCCATTACTTAAAGTCAAGGTGCCGAACGAGCGAGGTGGAATGTGCACTCAACGTCGACATGGAAAAAGCGTATGATCGGGTGTAGTGGGATTTCTTACTAGAAAGCCTCGAAAAAGGGGATTCGGAAGCCAATGGCTCAAGTGGATAAAGGAATGCATTGTCACGGCCACATACAAAGTGGTACTGAATGGCGAGAGGTCCACTACTACACACCCGACGAGAGGGATCCGACAAGGTGACCCATTATCACCCTACTTGTTTATTCTCCTAGCTGATGTGTTGTCAAGGAACATCGAACAGGAAACGCATCATAAGTGGCTGGTCAGCATCAACCTAGGAAGGACATGCCCGGAACTACAACATATTCCCTTTGCAGACGGCTCGCTTTTCTTCCTTAGAGGGACAACCGCGAATTCCCAACGCCTCAAGGAGATCCTACAAACATATTGCAAAGCCTCAGGCCAACGAATCAATGAGTCGAAATCAACCCTATATTTTAATAGGGGGGTCGATCCAAACAAGAAGCGGTAAGTCGAGGAGATGTTGAACATAGAAAGCACGGACAGTCCGGGGAAATATCTGGGACTACCAACCACATGGGGGAGATCGAAGAAGGAAGCTATGGGGTACCTCAAATGCAGGGTTCGTGACAAATTAGCGGGGTGGAGGCCAAAGACATTAACTCAAGCGGGGAAGGAGGTGCTTATCAAGGCGGTCATAACGACAATACCAACATATGTGATGAGCATTTTCGACCTACCAAAAACTTGGTGCTCGGAGGTCAACTCACTAATAGCGGATTTTTGGTGGGGAACTACCACAGACAGGAGGAGAACACATTGGAAGAGGTGGGAGATCTTGACGACATCAAAGAGTTCGGGGGGACTCAGATTCCGCGAACTACAAACATTTAACAAGGCACTCCTAACAAAGATGGCGGCGAGGGTAATGGAGGATCCATCAACGATGTGGGTGGAAATCTTAAAAGGCTTGTATTTCCCCAATGGTAGTTTCCTCGACGCAAAGAAAGAGGGACGAGTATCGTGGGGTTGGAGTAGCTTACTTGTCGGACGGGACGTGCTCAAACAAGAAGGTCTATGGCAAATGGTCATGGGTGACAACATTCGGCTATTCGGATCCATGGGTACCCACAAAACCGGGTTTCCGAGTGAAGGGTGACTATCAAGGCGACCCAACACAAGAACCATGGGTGTGTGACATGATCGACACAAATGGTATGTGGGACGAGGGAAAGGTCCGACAACATGTTACGGTAAAAGATGCAGCCGTAATCCTACAAATGGCGATACCCTATGCCCGAACGGATGACAAATTTATGTGGCCGCATTCGAAGAACGAAGAACCTCAAGTTCGCTCAGTGTACCACCGATTGAGAGAGGTCCAAGGCAACGGAAACGGACATAACCAAACACCCAACACCGAGTTATGGAGAGCAATATGTGGTGAACACATAGTACCAAAGGCGAAGAACTTCGTGTGGTGATTGGTAACAAATGCGGTGGCGGTCAAGATGAACCTCATTCGACGGGGCATGACAGTGGACCGGGTCTGCCCTGTGTGCGGGGAAGACGAGACGCGCGAACATATGATGGTGGGATGTCACTGGACCGAAGGGGTGTGGACAGCGATGCTGGGCAGCCGTTCGGGAAGCAGGGACGCCACAGACATCACGACATGGCTGGATAATCGGCAACGAGACCAGGGCGGCACAAGACGTGAGCAAGGCTCGACATGGGAGACTAGCATGATCACAGCGCGGCACATATGGAAAGCGAGGTGTAAGGACGAGTTTGAAGGATTGATACCAAATGCAACACGAACCATAGAAGAGATCAACCGAGCCCTCCAGGAACAGATGAGACCGACGCCAAGCCCAACCGTGCGTGTCACACCAACGAAGCAGACATGGGAGAGACCAACCAATGGAGCGATAAAGATCAACTGCGACGCCTCATGGTGCCCACGAACACACGCGGCAAGTATAAGGGTGGTGGCACGAGATGGGGACGGAGCGGTCATAGGAGGCGTAAACAGGAGGATGAGGAGCGAGGACATCACGACAATGGAGGCTCTAGCTACACATGAGGGAATCCGACTGGCCAAGGAGAAGGGATGAAACGATGTAATCATTGAGTCAGACTCACAGGTGGTAATAAAACAACTCAATGAAAGACCGTCTGAATGGAGAACCGCGACACTCATTTATAACACACGGACACTAGTGACAGAGATCGACATAGTGCAATGGCGAGCTATCTCGAGGTTGGCGAATGAATGCGCAAACTGGATCGCGATGCAAGCTAGAATGGAAGTGTGTCTAAACAATTGGGTCTCCCGACCCCCACTCCCACTTATTTTTTTATCATATAAGGATTGTAACAACGAACTACCGTAACGTCAAGTCACACCGTTTTATTTCTAATCAACGAAACAAGTATTTGGTCAATAAAAAAGTATTATATTATTTTAAACTCCTATGCTGTACACAAATTTTGTTTCAGTTTATTTTCCTACAAAATGTATTATTTTAATACCACTATATATTTATTTAATATAATTTAATATAATATTTTCAAATTTTGATTATTGTAATCTAAGACTTATAACTTCTTCTATGGTACTATGATTTACAAATTTCTAGTATGCTACATTATATTATATATCTCTAATTTATATTTATTAATCTAATAAATTAATCAAAATCAAATGTATTCAATCGTTTAGTGTATTAACTAAAATAAAATATTTATACCAAATTATAGATTAGTAATTTACCAAAATAAAATCAAGCATTTCAGCAACACTCACTCCAGACCGAATCGATGATTAGTTTGTAATGATTTTTGAAAAATAAATACCACCGAAAAAGTGGGCTAGTCTAATTAATACCTCTGCATGTCAATTTCATGACTTGAAGGTTCTAGTGTGTCCAATCTACAGCAGTTTGATAAAATATTCATGTCCCATTTCATGTAAAATATTTTTGGCCAAAAAACAAAAATTCATGTAAAATATTATAATTTAAAAAGAAATAAATCAATGTGGGATTAATAGATAAACATCCTTACGTCATGATTAGCCAAGTCTCATATTGATATAGTATTTATAAAATATTGATAAAGCATTCATGGACAAACTTGTAAGTAAATTGTACGCATGTAGTACAAACAGACATCTAATATAATAAATAAACAAAAATTATGTATACTACTGTTTTGAGTATAACCCTTGTCGATTCTTGAAAAGGTAAGAATCAATCACTCTCTAGAGTCGGCACTAATTCTTTACAAGAGCAAATACAAATTAGCGAAGTACGTACTATGGATAATACTACTACACTTAAGAAAAACATCTGTGTACAAGGTTGGGTGCATGAATTCTGTTAGGAGCCTAAAGCATCCATCAAATGTTATGCGGTTCAACGGATTTTCATCCTGAGAACGCGATACTCATATTTAAAAAGTGTCGACCATTGAGTATGACTATTTTTAATGTGTGTGTACCCGAGTAAGTTGTAACGTCATTACTTAAGGTATGACACGTTCTTTAAGGCCTTACTGGTATGTGAACTCGTCTAGTTTTCCTGAGTATGGCCAGAGCAAGACAAAAAGATGTCAACATGTTTTAACGAGTTAGACACTCTAACAAAGATACGTTCCAGATGGAGACGAACATTTGTTGTCCGGATCCGCAAAGCGATTATGGACTACCGATAACAACCTTGTGTGTAAAGATGGTTGATCCAGACTCGGAGAGGTGGATGTCTCATGGCCAAATCCGATGAACGCGTCATAAACTCTAGGCATGTGACAAGTGGTATTACCGACCCATGAGGGTATAAGATAAATATTATCGCAGATATTGAACAATTGACTGTTGTGGTTCAACTTTAGCACAAGTTCCATCAATGAGTGTTGCTTAGTACTTTAATGAACACGAGGCGTCGCTCACTTTATGATTATAATGTTCTATGGAGTGTTAATTGTTTATAATTTAATAACATATTTAATTTGGTTCCATATTTAATTTGGTTCCATATTGAACATAAACTTGTTTTATTTGTAAATTCCTATATATATATTTTCAAATCATACTTTAATACCAAAACATTTTCCCCAACACTACTCTATAAGTCAATTTGTATAGGTTCTAGATCAGAATGAATATTTTGTTAATCCCTTATTAAAAGCAAACCTTAACCAAATTCAATGCGCATGCACTTAGATTTCACCCTCCCACTATAAGTATGATGAGTGGTTAGACAAGTTTTAATGACAAATTGACTTGGCTTAGACTCTGTCTCTCTCTCTATATATTATGTGCACTGCACTTCGTCACCCTATTGGTATCTATCTCCACTACCAACAACTACTGGACATAGAGATTGACGTAAATAAAATAACTTCAAAGCATGGTTATTAGAACCGAACCGGCGGTCCGACCGGAAACCGGACCCCTATTTGGTTTGGTTCAGTTAAAAGACCGTTTTACAAATGAACAGTGTTTGAACCGGATTGAAACGGGTTAAACCGGGCAGTTTCCGGTTCACTTTTTAGTGTGTGTTTTTCCCAGACCAATCGGTTTTTCGGTTTAAACCGATTGGTTTGTTTCTGCAGTATTAAACCGGTTCACTGCTATGTTAAGTCAGAAATCAGAATTCGATCCTTGCTTATTTATGTACCACTTTCTCCATAGTTTATTAGGTTTTCTTCAGTCGCAATTGCAATTTAATTTCTTCTATAATAATAGGATGCTATTGCTTGCTGGCTACGAATCCCATTTCACGAAATGACTTTCCTTCGGCAGGGGCACCCCAAGTTGGAGAAACTTCTTCAATTCATCTTCTTCGCTTCCACTTCTTACGTTGCCTCTCTACTGAAACACCAGAGTTCGCACGAATCGCCGCCAAGTTCTCCTCCGAGAAAGTCATCGCTTGGTTCTTCTCCACTCCCGCAAAGTTCGCACGAATCGTCTCAAGAGAAGTCCGCTCCATCTAGCGACGAATACCATACGTCCAGTATTTGCAACAACAAGGTGGAGATTTGGAGGCTCTAAGAAGGTGATAAATGGATTTGGAGACTTTGGGGAAGCTGTCGTCGTAGAAGATTGGTGGTGGGCTTGGGCTGAATGGAAGATTGGTGGTGGGTTAAGGGTAAGGTGAAGAAGGACATTGGTGGTGAGTTAAGGGCTGGACTTGGGCTGAGTTTGGGCAATTTTTTTTTTTTATTATGAACAGTAAATCGCACACTGAATCGGGTCTGACCGGGTTGACCAATTGAACCGGGAACCGGCTCTCTTGTCGGTTCAAGCGCCAGTCCGGTTCTGATAACTATGCTTCAAAGTGTTCTTCAATTGAAGTGTGTCGTGTTTGGTCTATATGGACTCAGTGATAGAGAAGTGAGGAGACCAAAGTTTTTTTTTACCAAACCTTCTCATTTATAATATCTCATAAGTTACAAATTAAGTAAGTATACATATGAAATTTTGTTATTAAGTTTTATTTCTAAGACTAAATTATAATTAATTTTATGTATTACATATATTGTTTCTCTAAATTAATAGTTGCATGTCTAAGTCTAACATTATATACTCAATTATAAATATGCATGCAATATAAATTTTAACACATAAATAAAAAATATTAATAATATGTTTAGACACGTTTAGTACACAATTAGACACGTTTGGACACGGAAAATAGTTAATTACAAAAATGTAATACTCAAATTTTGGTTATTTTATTGAATATTGAATATGAAATTATAAATAATAATAAATTAAAAAGTTATAAGTAGACTAAAATTTGAGTATTTTTTTAATAATCAATTCTAATTAGAACTAGTAGATTAATTAATCGTGTCTAAACGTGTGTTTGTCGTGTATTTGCATGTTAGATGTGTTTAGACACAACTATTTATCGTGTCTAAACGTATAAGCGTGGTTTAGACACGCTTAGTAATTGTGTCGTGTCTAAACGTGTAAATTGCAGATCGTTTAATCGTGCCGTGTCAGAATTGTCATCCGTATCTGCACACCAGATAAGTCAAAGGTGTTCATACATATGATCTTGTTGAAGTAATATACTAATAATATATATATATATATATATAATGGAGTTGTGATACCGAATAACCAAAATACATCATCTTTCTAGCTCTAACTCGTCTTGCTATATATTTAATTAACGTACATATTGGTTTGTCTCAGAATATACCTACTACTAATTATTATTTTCACAATTAGAACATTTGGAAAATATTGTCATGTTAATAAAAACTCATTAATTTTACAGACCACTATAATAATGGGATTATAACAACTTATCTCTAGCTAGTATAACCAAATTACAAACTGATTATAACTATTTTAATTGGAGGATACTAGGGGTGACAATCGTGGCGTGACGTGTCTAATCGTGTCGTGTCATTAATCGTGTCGTGTTTAAACATGTCCCGTGTCTAAACGGATAAGTTTCAAACGTGTCTCAAAACTATAAACACAAACACGATTATTAATCATGTCTAATCGTATACAAGTTATTTACACACAGGATCCGTTAAGTACAAACTCATATACGTTTTAAAGCAGATATATACACAATTTCATATATACAAAGTAAGGTCTTCAAAGCTCAATATTAAAACGTATGTGGGTATTTCAATATTTTATTATTATTATACTTAAATGTGTCTAAACGTGTCGCATGTATACACGAGACGATTAGACATGATTAGTTGTTGGAATTAATCAGATATTTGTAGATCTGAGGTGTTTAGACACAATTATTAATCGTGTCTAAATGTATAAGAGTTGTTGAAACACGAGATCTGTTAAGGTCAAACTCATATACGCTTTAAAGCAGATCGTGTCATGTCGTTTAATCGTGTCGAGTCAAAAATTGCCAGCCCTATAGAATACTATAACTCTAATGTAAGGAGTGGTAATTGAAGGAGAAATTAGACGCAATTTGAAGATAGAGCTGTTTTTTGGGCCAAAATGAAATCTTCATTAATACTGAAACATATCCGGTTGGTATAACAATAACAAGGAAATTAGAGCAGATGGTGGTTCATATATCCAATTTACCATACACATCTCTCTTTTAGATTGTCTAGAAATTCAATTCGCGCATCTATTCGCTTTCTGACTTACCCAATTCCAAGAGATTATCTCGATTTGTGACACTATCATCTTAATCGTGTTTATAAAGTTTTCCAGTCTCCAGTCTTATTCCTGTGCCGATCGATCAGTTTGCTTGATGAGTTGCTCAGAATCAAACTTGATAATGACCTCCTTCCATCCGTGGTGAGCCGCTAATTCCACCACTTGTAGTATTGTACGGGTTTCCACATTTATTGCCTATGTATCCCTCCTCAAGGATTGTCATCCCTCGACCACTATTCTGGTTTTGTTGCACACGATCACTCCTGTTCCCCCTTTCCTGTCGTTATATCCCACGCACTATCACAATTGACCTTGATCGTCCCTTGTTCCGGTGGTTTCCATTTCTGGTGGCAGCTAGCGGTGATCCTCTTCGTAGGTTCCGTTTGCTTCCTCTCCATTGTATCCCATGTTTCCTGTTCTAGCCTTAGTCCGTGCTCGAGAGTGATGTACGTCTGTGTTTATTCGTTGTTATGGTGTGCCCTACATCGTTCCTTCCATATCTCCCACGCTAAATTATTGAGGAAAGCTCCATCACCATATCTTGTATTGCCACTTTGATCTCCTTCATCGATTCTACCCACGATTGTTGAGAGTTGGCATCCCATCGGACCCCTACTCTGCTGAACCAGCTGGGTCTCACCCATCGACATTCCATCAACGCATGATCGATTGTCTCCACTTGATCGCAGAAGGGACAACTTGGAGTCAAACTGATCCCCCCTTCGATGCAACTCCTCTGTCACCTACAATGCACGGTTGCAACTCCTCCCAATGAAGTGTTTTACCTTCGGGATTGTAGGTGCCTTACAAATTTGTTGCCATGTTGTTGGTTTAATCGTGCATGATGAATAGGCATGGGTTGCTTCCTCCGATTCCTTACAGTCCATTTGCGTCAGGTACACCATTTTTGGGTGTGCAATTCCCGATCTTGAGGATGGCCAGAATAGCCTATCCCGGGTTCAGTCTGTTGTCAAATGGATGGCATGGATGGCTATGTTCTCATCTTTGGTTATGTGTTCACGAATCCTCCCTGTATCCCATCTCTTCCCTTCGTCTCGCATTATGACTGCCACTGTCGTGTTGTTTTCCTCTAAGTGTGGTGTTCCGCATGAGAGCCTATGTCCATTGATTCCCGGGACCCAAGCATGTTGAAATAGTCGGATAGTTTCTCCATTACCTACCCGTCATATACCTTCTTCTAGTAGTACCTTTCTCCCTTCGAGTATGCTTGACCAAGCCCATGATGCTCGCCCTTCCTTCTTCGCCTGAAATAGGTCGGAGTTCGGGAAGAAGATACCTTTTATCACCTTTGCACAATATGCCTCTCGGTTATTATGAAGTCGCCAAGTTGTTTTGGTGAGCATGACTTCATTGAAGGTATTGATATCTCTAAACCCCATTCCCCCTTTCTCCTTCGGATTGGTCATGTGCTCCCACTTTCTCAAATGAATCGTTCTTTTATCCATGCTTTGACTCCCCAAAACCGTGCCATCATGGCCATCATTTGTCCGCACCAGGTTTTTGGTAGTTTAAAAGGGGTCATTGCATATATTGGGATAGCGGTTATGACCGCCTTGAGCAATATTTCCTTCCCTACATTGCTTAAGTAAAGATTCTTCCATCCGTTCACTTTGCTCCAAATTCTATCCTTCAAGTATCCTAGTGCCTCCCGCTTTAATTGGCCTCATACCGTGGGAATCACAGGATATTTCCCCGCGTTTTGGGATTCCTCAATTCCTAGTATTTGGCTCATCATTCTTCTACTTCCTAGTGACATCCCGACGCTGAAAAGGATGCTTGATTTTTTGAGGTTAACGTTTTGGCATGATGTTTGACTGAATTCTTCTAGTATTGACTTGAGTATATTCGCATTTCGTGTGTTCACTTTGATGAAGAAGATTGAATCATCCGCGAATAGGAGGTGGTGGACAATCGGGCATGTCCTCCTAATCCAGAATCCTTGAATCTTTCTCCTATCAACCGCTTTTATAATATGTCTTGATAAGACATCATCCACAGATAAGAACAAATAAGGGATAGGGGGTCCCCCTGTCAGATACCTCGTGTGGATGATAAGCGGTCTTTCTTCTTTCCGTTTATTATGACTCGGTATCGCACTATTGTTATGCATCCTTCCATCCATCGAATCCAAGTTTCATCGATCCCCATCCTTCTCACGGTGTTGAGTAAGAAACTCCATTCCACTCGGTCATATGCTTTGTTCATATCGATCTTGACCGCGCATTCCTCCGTTTTTGCCCGCTTCCTTGTTCGCAAGTGGTGAAATGCCTCGTGAGCCACGATGATATTGCAGTGAATTAGCCTGCCAGTCCCAAACGCCTCTTGGAAAGGGGTAATTAGTAACGGGAGTATGGATTTCAGCCGATTTGCTAAAGTTTTGGACAACACTTTATAAACAAAGTTGCATAGGCTAATAGGTCGAAAATGAGTAGTTTTAAAGGGGTTTTGCACTTTAGATATTAACACTATATCTGTATCATAAAAGTAAGGGTCGAGTGTACCATTTGACAAGTAGTTCTTTATCGCATGAATGGCATAAGGTCCCACAACCTCCCAATACTCTTGATAGAACAACCCGGGGAACCCATCAGGACCTGGGGCCCTCGCTCATCCTAGTTAGAACGTCGCTCGTTTGATTTCTCATCAAAGTACGGTTGGAGGAGAATCTGATTCATCGCCCTTATTACTACCGGTTTCACACATCCTAGTATGTTATCTGAGTTTGTCGTACCCTCTGATTGGAACATGTTTTTGAAGTACCTTTCACACTCCTGACTAATTTATTTTTCTGACTCTCTCCAGGTCCCATCATCCCACTGGAGTCTTTTGATATTGTTTCTACTTCTTCGCTCAAGAGTAGATTAGTTGAAGAATGTAGTTTTTCTGTCTCCCTCTCCTAGCCATCTAATTCTAGCTTTTTGGCTCCATTACATTTCTTCCCTCCTCCAGTATTCTGACAATTCTTGTTGAGAGCTTTCTCCCTCTCGTTTGCATATGTCGTATTTCTCTCCCTTTGATCCCTTTCGATTTGGGCCTGGATCTCTGCTATTTTAACCTTGTTGTTTGTGAAATTCACCTTGCTCCATTGGATCAGATTGGTTCGACACCTTTTTATTTGGATATGGAATGCAGGTATTCTATTGATTGTTGTATTAGGTGCCCACGACATTTTGACTGCTTGTTCGCAACCTTCATCCGCCATCCACATGTCCTCGAACCTGAACTCCTTCCTCCCCCTTCTGTCCTGGTGATCCATCATTAGTATCATTGGACTATGATTCGATCCTATGGCCGGTTTGTGGAAGAGGACGGTGTTCGGATAGGTGCTTAGCCATTCACCATTTCCTATCACTCAGTCTAGTCGTTCTCTTATTCGCTCGGCTGCATCCCTGTTGTTGCACAATGTTAATGGGTTACCTTTGAATCCAATGTCACACATTGACAGATCCAATATTAGTGAGTTAAAGGCATCCATTTTCTTTTGATCTTTGGGCCTCTCTCCTTCCTTCTCGTATGAGTATCTAATGTCGTTGAAGTCTCCAATACACAACGACGACCGCTTCGATTTTGTTCCATTTGTCAGATCTCATTCCACACTTTCAACCTTTCCTCCCAAACCGGGTGTCCATACACCCATGTAATCTTCACCTCTCCACTACTCGCATTGAATCAAACCATTGTGTCAATGAAGTAGGAGTTCTTTTGAATGATCTGGATATTTACCTCCTTCCTCCACCATAGTGCGAGTGCCCCCAATAATCCTACGAGTTCCACATAGCACCCGTTCTCCATCCTTAGATTTTGTCTCACCCATTCACATATCACTTGTTTGTTTTTTCTTTCCATCATAAATATTATTGATGGTTGATGCTTCCTTCCGAGATCGTTTAGATGGGGAACTGTCAGGTCCAATCTCAAACCCTGACAATTCCACACCAGAACACTCACTGGGCACCCGTGGTTGTGACGGTACAGCCACTAGAACCCTTTCTTCATCCGTCAATTGAGCCCTTTCCTTGGTCTTACTCTTTCTTATCACCCGAGATTTGGTTTCTCTCTCTGCTCGTTTCCCCTTTCCCAGTATGCTTGGATTTATTCTCATCTTTTCCTTCCCATCCTCACTTACTTCATACTCGATTCAGAGACATATTTTTTGTTTGTAATTTTCTTCTCCAACCTCTTCCTTGGTCTCTTTAGTCTCCAAATCCTTCCTTTTTAGGGTTATCCTTCCGACTAGAGGGCTCAATCTCGTAGGGGGGGGGGGGGGGGCTATTGGTGAGTCGCAGGTTGGTGAGTTGAGTTCGTCTGGAAACTCCACATAGTACTTTTTCCTTTCAGGGTTGGATTTGAAGATAGAGTTAGCCATGGTTAAAATATAGTATGATAATAACAAGTATCATAATCGTATCATATTTTTGAACTATATACATTAATTGTAAGCATAATCATTATATCTATAATTTTTAATACCAAAATCGTATTCATGACTGCAGTTCTCAACTATGGTTTCCCATATATACCCATAGTTAAAATTATCATATTTTATTCAAGTTCTTATAAATCAAATTTGAGACATTTGACCCAAACAGTTTAATAAAATTATTAAAATAGTGTAATTTCAACATAATCAAAATGCAAAATTAAAACATAATAATTTAATGCAATATAGTAATAATTTTTGGAGTATATATATATATATATATATATATATATATAAATTAATAAATATTATTAAATTTATATATAATAACCACATTTATGAATCAAATACCATAATGGTGACCATAACTGTTGCGAATGGAAAGTTCAGTTCTATAATCACACTCGCCCATAATAATAACATTTAACTTCTTTAAAAATATTATGCAAAAAAACATGATCATTGTGTTTCCAACACATCATTACTGGTCCTACATCTACCCTCTCTCTATTTTGATAAATCACACTCTATCCTTTTTGTTAAAAGGGTTAATTGTCAATTTTCCCCCTAAAGTTTGGATCGAATTTGAGATTCCCCCTTAATGTTTAAAATTTTAAATTTTAGTCATAATGTTTGGACAAAATGAAATTTCCCCCCTTACCGTCACTTCTCCGTTTATTTTGGACGGAAACTTAGTCACGTGCCAAGCACGTGGGTTTTATTAATTTTGTTTGGACAAAATTGTCCTTGTTGAGCAAGATCATCTCCCTAAACCCGTCGGTGACTCGGTGACTTTTAGCACCAGCGTCGACTCCTCAAGAGTGGACGCGGATGCCCTCGTCGGTGGTGGGTCTTGGAGGCAGTGGTGGGCTCGAAGGTGGAGAGAGTGGAGACTAGTAGAGTAATGAAGACGAGGAGGCCGCAAATGGAAATGGTGGACTGGGCTTTGGTATGGAGTCAGGTGGAGTTGATCCACCTGTAGGAGGCGAAGCCGGTGATAGATTTGGCGGAGGAGGACAATGATGTCTTCTCAGTGCGAAGGGAATTGCGACAGTTTATCTTCAAAGGATCAGATTCGGACTTGGAAGATTCGAAATTGAAGCTGTAATTAGAGAATTAATTCATTCGTTATAGAAGAATTCATCTCAGAATATCACGAACATATATAGTTAGGTTAAGGAGTTTGGGGTGGATGTACAGAGAAGAAGCTTCCAAATTTTAAGAAAAATGTATCGAGTTGAGAGGTTTTTAGCTGCAGTTTTGATGGAAGCTTAATCTGAGGGATCTTTGGCGCTCGCCACACCCTCAACGGGTTGGAAGCATGTTGTGGAGGAGGAGTAGTGGTGGGTGTGGTGGGAGGGTCTCTGTCGTTTTCATCCTCGTCGGGGAAGAATGGAGAAATGGAGTCCAGCGTGACCTTCACCAGCTAGGAAGAAGAAGGGTTGGTAATGGAGGGTAAATTTGTAATTTCAAAATTTTTAAAAATCACATGCCAAGCACAAGATGGATTTCCGTCTGAACTAAACGGAAATTGGACGGAAAGGGGAGATTTTTCATTTTGTCTAAATATTAGGACTAAAATTTAATATTTTAAACAATAAGAGGAAATCTCAAATTCGGTCCAAACTTTAGAGGGAAAATTGATAATTAACCCTTGTTAAAACTATAACACCCACCGAATTCGTAAGTGGACACTTCAATATAAACTTAACCATATATAATATAATATAAGGTTAATTACTAAAATTCTACTTAGACTTTATATTTTTTACAAACTTTATCCAGATTTTTGTTCTACATGTATGTTCGGAGTAAAGGCAAAAATTAGGGAAAAGTGTGAAACTACATTTGAATGTTTGCGTTTGTTTTTTGTAATTGCACTCACATGTTTTTCATCGCAATTAAAGTCACTCATTTGTTTCAAATCGGTTATTGCACATCTTCGTCAGATTTTCCCATTAATTATCACGTGTAAGTACTAAGTATGTGTGGATATGAATCGGTTCGGGCCGAACCGTACCTTTACCACATTTTAAAGATGTACGGTTTACCGCTCCAGTTTTTTGTCACTCTAGTTTTTTGTCAATTTACCGTACATGTTATGGGCTGGTTCGGCCGAACCACTTTATATATATTAAAAAAAAACTATAATAATACATAACACATAAACCATAATCTATAATCCGTACACCATAATCCTAATCCATAAACCAAAATCCAAAATCCAAAATCCATAATTCATAAACCATAATCTATAAACCATAATCAATACACCATAATACATAATTCATTATAACAATGTAAATTGTAAATCATCACCGAACCAACTTTGATCTAATGGTTTAGAGTAGATATTTTAATAATTAAATATTATATTAAAACTGACACAAGAACTGGTACGATTTACCGTTTGCGAACCGATTTTTTGTACATCTTCTGAACCGCTCCATATTTTTGCAAAATAACATTTGGTTTGGGAACCTGTACGGATCAGAAAAGGTACGATTCGGTTCGTCCAAACTGTTTTTTTATGTCCATCCCTACATGTAAGACGCGTGAACCGTTTAATCAAGAAATAAAATTAAAAATACATTTATACCACACATAAAAAACAAAGTATCATCCAAATCATTCTTACACACGTCAAACCCCAAAGTATCCTCCAAATCATTCCAGAACACATCAACACAAACAAATATTTAATAGTTTACATAATTCTACAAATGGTATCCAAAGCGGGGGTTTTATTTTTGTTATAAGTTATACAAAACATAATGGTGCAAGTATTGTTACTTTGCAAACATCAATAGAAATTCATTCAGCGGTAATGAAACTTCAAAGTGCATATAACATTTGTTAACATAAAGTACATATGCAATTTTGACATTACAAGAGCGACAACATAACAAAGCAATATCTTCAACATAAAAATGACAACAACACTATGACACATTTGGTGATGAATTCTCTTACGCAAACACTAATTTCATTAGTAAGCTTCGATTCCCTTGATTAAAACTTTGTCATGACTCTCCTCCCGTACACACACATCGGTCGATCAGGCCAAGCAGTGAACTCACAACCCCTCTTCACACACTTAGTTGGTTGCATAATTAAGAGTGAATACAATTGTTTGTTCTTTCAAAATTAGGGTTTCAAAAAATCTTAATTTTTCTTAAATTTCGTAATTGGAAGTAATTATGACTCATTACAAGAATCTGTGGCAACAACGACGGAGCTTTCATGTTGATGCTAACAATTGTAGTTGAATCTATATATATTGCGTCGACAGTTTTTGTTATCGTTATTACTACTTATTAGACACATTATGTTTTCCACCATTATAAGCTAATTTTAGTGTTAATTTTTGTAGTCACTTTATATTTTACATGGATGAATGTGTAATGTCGACCTACTGTTGACATTAAATGACTCCATCAGTAGCAGATGACTTTTCCATTGTAAATATACATATTCAAATGCAGAACGTTTTGTCATCAATATAGTGATAACAGCAACGGTTGTTTGTCGTAACTACCGACTTTATACAACTCATTTAGTGTCACATAATATGTCGTAACAAGAAGCTCATGTTTTCTGTGGATTTTTCCGTTGTTGAATTTTTTACCTCGAAAACATTCTAGTGTCAAGACAACGTCGACATTAATACAAGTAATCGGTAACAGACGAAAGTGTTATTGTAAAAACATCTATTTAGTGTCCAATGTACTTGTTGTAAATTACAAAATGTTTGCCTCGTTTGGTAACTGCACAAATATTGTTTGTTGTTACAAACGTATTTTTACTCACTTGGTAAAATAAAAATAATAAACTAGCGATTCAGCTTTCCGTATTCGTTTGGTTTAGGGTTTCGGTTGGTTCTTGTTGTTTCGAGTATTTTTCCATGTGTGAGACCATATGAATTTTTTAGAGATACCTAAACACATGGTAGCCCATTTTCTAAGATTTCGATAGCTTAGGCTGAATAATATGTATTACTAATAATTCATTCTCGTGTAATTTGTTTTAGTGGTTCAAACATATTTCAATTGACAACTTAACAGCGTGTTCTTGTTTTAGTTTAGCTTCTTAACTGATGAACGACTGATTATACCTAATTTAACAGCTTTATGATGGATTTGTATTATGAAACTTTTACTTTTCAGATCCTTTTGTTCAAACATACAACTTGGCCTCCACTTCAAGATGCTGTCCTGCATTTAAATCTGCACATGCTCTACATAAACATTAGTTAATAATACATAGTTAGCTTTATATTGTTTATGTCTTATCTACTAATATTCCATATGTTTTGTATGGGTGCATGCTTAGTTATAGATTTCTGTATTACTAGTAAATGTATTATAAGTAGAACCAAGTATCATCAATGAAGTTAAGTTGAATGCATATTAAGCTTCAATATATGATTTCCGCTATACTAGTTAACACAGTATCAAAGTCGGATTGTTCGATCAAAATGATCGATTGAACCTTTCTCGGCATTATCATCTACTGTATCCTACCCACATACCTCAACCATGGTAGATTCCGAAGGGGGCAGCACCAACACCACTGAGTCTACCCCAGCGAACGAGTCGTTTGCAGCTCAGTGGGCTGCAATACTTTTGAACCTTCCATAATCCAACACCATCCAAAAAAACGTATCATTATCCAACATCAGTTTAAACGTAAAGCTAAACGAGAAATATTACTCCCTATGGGCACGATTAATCTGAATGAAGATCGGTGGCCAAGGGAAGCTCCACCATCTTATGGGTGTTCCGGCACCACCCAAGGTCGAAGACCCGACATACATGCAGTGGGAAAAAGATGACCTCATAGTATGTTCGAGGATGCTCGACAACATGGAACCGGAGCTGGTCAACCAATATGCTGAATTCCCCACTGCAAAAGATCTGTGGAACGGATTATCTGCAACGTACAGCAAAGCAAAAGATGGAGTCCAATTGTTCGATCTTATAGTTCGAATAAACAACACGAGATAGGATCAAGACTCCTTAGAATCTTTGTATAGCAAACTACAAAGTCTATGGAAAGAAATCGAGCAACGTGATCCAAATCCAATGAAATACACAGAAGATAATCAGATATGGAACACAAAGCGGGCATAAACCAAACTATATCAATTTCTAAACGCAATAAGCAATGATTTTGATAATGAAAAACGTGATTTGCTAAGGATTAATCCATTACCGGAAGTGGAGATGGCGTATTCCACGATCCGATCGGAACGTGATCGGAGGAGTGTCATAGGGGTCACGCAAAACACCGAACCAAGTGGTACGGGAGTTGGAGCGAGACATGTGACTCGGTTCTTCTCGGAGACCAGCAGCGGAGGAGTTGGACCGAGCAACGCCCCAGACCACAGCAGCTCACCGGAAAAGGGAAGCATGGCCGAAGTGGTGGCGTCAACCGGAAGCTCCTCTGGTGTATCGGCATGAAAAATCCGAGTGTTACCTTTTGGTTGGATATCCTGAAGGATGGAGGAGCCAAAGGAGGGACGGGATCGGCGCCGGCAATCAAACTGTCACTATGGCGAATGGTCGTGACGATTGGGGAAAGGGCATCGAGATGTTGAGCCGGGGTCATCTGAACCACGACCATAGAGGAATGACCGCGGTGACCAAGGCTCCGACCGAAGCATACAGTTGGAACAGGTGGAACAACGGCGGTCTCGAGAGGCTCGACGGTCCTCCGACCACATGGAACCCAACGGAGGAGGCAAGGCAGCAAATCGGAGTTGGAAACCTAGGCCACGGCGGTCCGGACAGGGCTAGGGTTTTCAGAGAAATGACTGCGGCTGCTCCCACAACAGAACCAGGTATAGCGTTTTGGGGGGGTGAAATCAGAATTACTCCCTATCACTTAAGTAATCCATTTAAGGATTGTGGGTTGGGTCGTCTGGGCCGAAAAATGGTCCGGATTCGGGCCAAAATGTGACATTTGGGCCTGCAGGTGTTAGTGTTTATAAATCTGAATATGATGAAAAACGAAGTGTTGCTTGTACATATTTTGCTCAAAAAAATGTATCACGGAAATGTGAAAAATGGCTACTTGATTGTGGAGCCACGAATAGCATGAGTTATGACAATGATGATTTTGTAAGTCATTCAGTAACAAGACGGGAAATGATACATACAGCAAATGGAGAATTGGTACCGGTTCAAAGAGCAGGAACCGTCAATATTTCCGCAAATATTAAATTGGCGAACTGTCTTTATGCACCTAGCTTGGCTTGCAAGCTATTCTCTATTAGTCATGTCACAAGAGAGTTGAATTGTATGGTACTAATCTATCCCAATTTGTGTTTACTACAGGATATTCAGTCGGGGGAAATTATCGGACATGGAATTGAACATCAAGGCCTGTATTATGTGGAGGAAGTGACTCAACACAGAACTGCAATGCTTGCTTACGGAACAGTCACCAGGCAACAGTGGTTGTGGAACCAGAGGTTGGGTCATCCATCTGAAGGGTAACTTCATAAATTATTCTCTAGTTTATATCCGTCAAATCAAGAACTCGTGTGTGAAACGTGTATTCGTGCTAAAATCCATAAAAACTCATATCATTTATCTGAATCTAGAGCCAAGTCTGTTTTTTCTCTCATGCATTCTGATTTTTAGGGACCAGCTCCAAATAGTAGTACATGTATGCCAAGTAGTGGCTTTAGATATTTTGTGCTTTTTATCGATGATTATTCTCGTATGACCTAGGTGTACTTCCTTAAAAATAAATCTGAGGTTTTTACTAAGTTTGTTGAATTTCACAATTTAGTCAAAACTCAGTATAATACCAACATTCAAGTCCTTAGGTCTGATAATGGTGGAGAGTTTGTTAATTCTGCTCTTCAAAAAGTTCTTAAAGAAAAATGAATTATTCACCAAACATCCTGCCTACACACCCCTCAACAAAATGGAGTCGCAGAACGGAAAAATCGACACAGTCTAGAAATGACTAGAGCATTAATGCTAGAGTCAAATGTTCCAATTTCGTTTTGGCCAGAATTCGTTGCTACTTCTCTCTATCTTATGAATCATCTTCCGACTACGGTGATTCAATTTCAAACACATCTTCAGGTCTTATCAAGTCATGTGAGTGTTCCAACAGCCTTGACACTACAACCATATGTATTTGGATGTTCTGTGTTTGTACACATTCCCAAAATAGAATGTTCTAAAATTGATCCATGTTCTGTGAAATGTGTGTTTGTGGGATATGGAATTCATCAAAAAGGCTACCGTTGTTTTAATCCAAAAAATAATTGTATGTACACTACTATGGATTGTACATTTCTAGAAACAGAGTTCTACTATACTACCCAATCTTCTGTCCAGGGGGAGAGTCATAATAGTATTCCATTAGATTGGTTGATACAAACTACTATGACCACTCTTGTGTTTCCTGAGATAGTTCCAACATGGCAAGTTGGTGGAACCACCGAGACATCACCTCCCATTTTACAGGGCTCAGATGCTTTAATCCTGTCAACCCAGAGGAATATTCCGGAGGTTAGTCATTCTAATTGGGTTACTCCTGGTTCTATCATATCACATAACAATGGCTTCGAAGAATCACCAGTACAAGAAAGATATGTACTACCAGCGAGGAAAAACAGAGGGGTTCCTCCTATCAGTAGCAGTCTAACACTTGCTGCACAAGCCTTTGCTACTGCAATATATACTCAAGACATACCCAACAATGTTGAGTCAGCTTTAAAAGTTCCTCAATGGAGGCATGCCATGAAATTCGAGATGGAGGCCCTGGAAAATAATAAAACATGGGAGAAATGTGATCTGCCCTACGGGAGACGAGCAGTTGGTTGCAGATGTGTGTTTACTGTAAAACACTGGGTTGATGGATCCGTGGAGAGATATAAAGCAAGACTGGTGGCCAAATGGTATACTCAAACCTATGGTACTGATTACTCAGAAATGTTTTCACCTGTAGCTCGAATTGATACTATTCGAGTCCTATTCTCTATAGCTGCAAACAAGAACTGGTCGTTACACCAGTTTGATTTGAAGAATGCCTTCTTACATGGTGATTTAGAGGAAGAAGTATACATGGAACCACCACCTAGTGCACATTCGGTCCTGTTCTCCTTGCGACTCATGTGGAGGTGATGGAAAACTTCACGTGCCACCATGATGTTATCTTGTATGTGTCTTCCTGATACAAAATGACTCTAAAACGGAGTGATAAGATCTACTAGATACATATTTAACTGATTCACCAACACTTTGGAGATGATTTTATATAAGAAATTACAGCAGCTTATAGACCTAAAATCAGTTGGTTGCATCGGGTTTAACACTTTTGGCATTGGGACAATGTCGGTATTATTTAGGGTGTTTAGGAGAGTCCCTGTTCTGAAGAAAGCTTTGCCCGCAGTGATGACATCCGCTTCGACGATAGTCCAGTTCCGTTGATAAAACATCCCCGGGAAACCGTCCGGTCTGGGCACAAGATTTACTTTCCAAATGGATATTTCATACAAGCAACAAAGGTTGCCCAACCATCTTGGGCATGGGCGATTCTATTGATGGCATGGGAGTTGCTTCATGAAAACGGGATGTCGATGATTGGTCACGGTGAGACCGTAAGAGTACTATTTGGGGACCCTTGGATCCTGCAAAATCCATGTTGGACGTATCGCAGGACGACCTCCCGATGATTTGGGACCGAAAGTCAACTTCTCATTGAAGGAGGATGGAAATGGGTGGAATTTGGATGCCATACGAGATAGCATATCATGTTTTGAAGCGAATGAAATCTTTTAAATACCGACAAGGATGGAGAAAAGGGATGACAAGTTTATATGGACACACACACTCTCGAGTGGTGTAACAGTTCAGTTGACCTATCGTTGCGTCAAAACTCAATATATGCACGTAGGGATAGGGTCGAATTTTATGTTGGATAAGTTTTGAATGAATCTTTGGGTGATCGGTGGACAAAAAAAAAATATTCATGTGGAGTCTTCTCTAAAAATTCGTTGTCGTTTGAGTCAACCTTCTTGGGTATCGATAGTGATGGCTCAATACGGCACCAAGCCCACAAGGACTTCTCGGCCCAATACCATCTCGGAATGGGTTGTGTTCAAACATTTTAAGACTGGGTCGACCCGCATTCCTGGAAAACTGAAACCCATAAAGCGGTCTAATATCAACCCAGAGATCAAGTGGTCGATAAAGCCTCCAATGGTCGCCAAGACCTCAATCAATGCCTCCCAGGTAATTACCCTACGAGCGTTCGCCAAAAGAGCTCAGTCTCTCACCTCTGGACCCTAAACTAAGTGGATAGAGGCCACAATCGCCATGATTATGTCAGTTTGTTGTCCAGTGCTTATCGGAAGAGTTCGCGAATATCAATCCCCTATTGGCGAACGAGTAAAGGTCTTTTACAAAATAGACCTTTGCTTTCCCCTATGGGGGACGCTAGGCCCTTCGCCCAATGGGGGGTCGATATTCTAAGACTTTTTCCGATAAGCACTGGACAACGAACCTACATCATTGTGGCGATCAACATTCTGTAAGTGGATAGAGGCGGAAGTATTGGTCTCTACAACCGAGTTTCAAGTAATCAAGTTCTTGAAAGTTAACATAATCTCGCAGTATGGCGTTCTCAAAATACTCATAAGTGACAACGGACCAGGATTCGTGGGAAAATAACTCAAATAGCTAAGTGAAGAATACAAAATCGATCATAGATTCAGCTTGATGCATCACTCCTAGCCTAACGGATAGGTCAAGGAATCCAATAAAGTAGTCTTGGAAGGTCTCAAAAAGAAAGTTCATGCCTTAAAAGGAAACTCGGTGGAAGATCTGAACAATGTGTTGTGGACCATCAGAATGTCGCCCAAAACAGCAACAAGGGAAACGCCATTTAGTCTAGTGTACGTATCTGAAGTCGTGGCCTCCGCCAAAATAGTGCCCACGCACAAGATCTTACATTTTGACAATGACGCGAATGACATCGATCAACGAACATACCTCAATTAGTCGAAGTAAAACGTTGGCAATCAGATAAATCCCAAGCAAAAATAAGGCTAGCGATCGCTCGATATATCAATAGAAAAGTCACCACTCGCCAATTTTCCATTGGGAGATGATTATGAGACATAATGAATTCACAAATTTGGACCAACACAACAAGCTCTCGACCAAAGGGGAGGACCCTACAAAGTAGTGGAAATCGCCGTACCAGGGGCATACTACTTGGAAAATATGGAGGTATAAGGTTAACTCATCCTTTTAATTTCGAACATATACGAAGGTTTTATGCATAAGTTGTAATCATAGTATGTAAATAGAGAAAAAACTTCCTTTATAAAGAACATAACCACTCGAATGACAAAGAATTAAGCCTTGACAGAAAAGGAGGACGAAACAACATGGTAACAATCCCTATAAAAATAATAAGACCTAAATAAAGAGGCGGGTGAACTAGCAAGGTAACAGTCCCTCCTGTTAGGCAAAAAAAAGATTGCGAACGAACCAGCAAGCTGATAGATCCTCTCCCAAAAAAGTCCTAAAAGCAAGAGGCGAACGAACCTCGAGAAGGTAACAGTTCCCCCCAAATTTAGGCAAAAGGAACGGACGAACTATTGAAGTAACAGTCCTTCTGAGTCAAAAAGCTAAAAGTGATAGGTGAACGAACCCGAAGAGGTAACATCCCCCCCCCCCCCCAAAAAAAAAGGCAAAAGGAGCGGACGAACTATCAATGTAATGGTCCCTCCGAGCTAAAGACTTAGAGAGTGAACGAACCTCGAGAGGTAAAATTTCCTCCAAAAAGCGAGCAGGCGTACGAATCTTCAAACATAATAGTTCCCTCGAAGACGAATGAATCATCAGAGATAACAAATCCCTCGAAGACGAACAATTGAAGTAACAGACCTTTCGAGTCAAAATACCTAAAAGCGATAGGCAAACGAACCCGAAGAGGTATCAGTTCCCCCCAAAATTAGGCAAAAGGAGCGGACGAACTATCAAAGTAACAGTCCCTCTGAGCTAAAGCCTAAGAGAACGAACGAACCTCAAGAGGTAACAGTTCCTCCAAAAAGCGAGGAGGCGTACAAATCTTCAAAGATAATAGTTCCCTCGAAGACAAACGAATCTTCAAAGATAACAGTTCCCTCGAAGGTGAACAAATCTAAAAGATAACAGTTTCCTCTAAAACTAGCAGAAGGAACAGACGAGTTGAACAAGCAACAATCCTTTCTCAAAAGCCTTAAGGAACGGAAAAATCTTCAAATATAACATTCCCTCCTAAGTTAAAAAAACACATTCGAAAATAAGAAGGTAAAGACTCTCGAATGTTCCCCAATGAAGAAGGAGGTTCCCTTTACTCGAGTCAAAGAATGTAAGATTTCGAGTCTAAGGCTAAGGTGAAGTTGAAAACGAGAACGGTAAAACGTCATGAAAGCTACCATCAATTCGATATCAGAAATAACCCAATTAATTAAAAGTCCAATAATACAAAGGCTTACGAAATCAATGGCAGAATCTATGTACATTAGTTGAAAATCTGAAACAAAGTATAAACAAAATAAATACAAGTTCCACAAAAAGAAAAAGAAAACCACTCTTATTCACAAATAATAGGGGTTCGTTATAAGAAAAGAATAGAAAAAGCAATAACATAAGGGAGGTCAGTTGACTTTGCAAGGTTGTAATCCTCCTTGGCACAACATACTCTCGACTTACAGCTCTGCATCAACTTGGTCCCCTGGAGGCCAGGAGTATCAATGCATGGGCTCTTCAGGGGCTTTGGCCTCCTTCTCGACTCTAGAAGCAGCCTTCTCCTCGCCAACATCAATTGCATAAGGCATCCTTGGCATAGCCACTATCCATTAAGTCCTCGAGCGACTTCATTTCCCCTAGTGGAAACTTAGGATCCATCTCCGGGATCTCATCGACCAAGACTTGCAGGTAGGCAGTGACCTCAACTTTTATCACCTCAAAATCGCAGTCGGTAGAACTCATCGAACTTCTTAAAGTCCTCGACCACGCTCTAGGTATACGGAACATCCTTGAGCTTTAACTCAAGTTGCTCTTTCTCGGCCTGATAGGCATCCTTCTACCCCTGAGCCTCCCTCAGCTCGCTGTGATGGCGAGTGACATTCGCCTTCAGTTGAACGGAGTATTGACAAGCCTCCTTGGCTCGACCATCAACCCGGAGCCTGCCCTCCTCGGAGATCTTGACTTGATCCTTCCTCATCTTTATGGAGGCAAGCAGTGTTAGGATATATGTATAGTTATATATGAATGTTTGGGTATAATTCTCCAATATTCTAGGATTAGTAAGTAAGGACCATATTGTAATATCTTAAGACTTAAAGGCTATAAGTAGTCTTAGGGTGTAACAGATTAAATTTAACATTGGATGAATGAAATTAGTACCTTCGGCTGCAAGTAAGTCTTCATCTTCTTCTCTCTTTGATTTCTCTACTTATGTTTAAGTTCCTAACATGGTATCAGAGCAAGAACGATTCTGCTCAAGTCGGTGCAAACGCAATTACGGTGTCTACTGATCAATTGAAGTGATCAATCTCGTCAACTCCATGGAAGAAATTTATGCTGCATTCTTCAACAAGAAAGTCTCACAGCTGATTGGCGAGGAGAATTTCCAATCATGGCGACAACAAGTGCTGCTATCTATAAGAGGATACAATCTGGAAAGTCATCTCTTCGGCAATGTCACAATTCCAGCTCGAATTCCTGGACCTGATGGAGATGATGAACTGAATCCATAATACCAGAAGTATGTTCAAAAGGATAGTTCGCTAGCTTCCTGGTTGCTTGCCTTAGTGTCGTCGCAAGTTAGCAGAGGTCTCATAGGATGCATGACTGCTGCATCAATATGGAAAAAGCTTCACAAAGATTTTTCTGCGTCATCAACAACAAGTATCATGCATTTGTATGATCGACTGAAGGTTTGTAAACTACCTCATCAAACAATGCGTGATTACTTGACAACGATTCAAACTGCCTGTGATAGCTTAGCCTCTTGTGGTCATCCAATTGAGGAAGTGCAACAAATATCAATAATTCTTAAAGGAGTCAAAGGACAGTATGATAGTATAGTTTCGGTTATTCATGCAAGTCGTAATCCTTATGATATTGCCTCAGTGAGTTATGTGTTGTTGGATGCGGAAGCTAGACATAGTGATTTGTTGTTTGATTCTGATATGTCTGCTCATATGGCTATAAATCGAGGTTCTAGTGGAAAGAAGGATGATATGGAGTCAGCTATGTCTAAGACTAAACAGTCTATGACTAATAATCGAGGCGGATCATCTGATGGAATTTTACCAATACCTGTCAATGAAGGTCATTCCGAATGAATTCTGCAATTCCACTGTTGTTCAGAATCAACAATCTCCCCAATATGGTCGTGGTAGAGGTCGTGGCAGAGGTTATGGAAACAATAAGCCACAATGCCAATTGTGTGGTAAGTTTGGTCATTTAGTTGACCGGTGTTACCAGAGGTTGAATGTAAACTTTACAGGTGTTACTAATCCAAACAATGTGAATTCTGCAAGTGTCGATCTGTGTTCTGCTCAATGGGAAGATGCCTCAGCAGGATCTAATCTACCACACCAATCATATCCTTAACAACAATAGCAGTTTCAAGCACTGAATCAGTCTCAGCAGTTTCAACCACCGAATCAGTTTCAAGCACCGAATCAGTACTAGCATCAACCTCAGCCTTATTCTACTGTGTACTCTCCTAATCCTTATGGTGCCCCTTCATCAATGTTTCATCCGTATATGTACTCTCCTTCTGGTCCGATGCAATTCAATCCTTTCTCAGCTCCTCAAGCAAACATTTCCTCCGTTGCTCCGATAGTTCAAGCAGATACAAACTGGTTTCCAAATTCAGGTGCCACAAATCATCTGACTAATGCATCTCCAGTCGGACAGCATACCTGCGTACCATATACTGGGCAAGGTAAAATAATGGTTGGTAATGGATCTTCTTTGAATATTTCTGCAATAGGCTCAGCGTTAATTCCAACTGATTCTAGAATGTTGAGATTACATAATATGCTTTATACTCCAAATGTGACTAAAAATGTGCTTTTTGTGTCTCGGTTCGCAAAGGATAATCATGTCTACTTTGAATTTCATGCAAATCACTATGTGGTTCGTGATGCTTCTACTCATTTAGTGCTGCTCCCAGGATATGAATGCTCTGGATTGAATAATCTTGATATGACAAAATTAAGTTGTAATAAGCCTGTAATTCATTCTAGTTATACTTAAAGGCCTGAGTCTAGGAATATTGTTGCCAAAGTTGTCTTGAGTGTTGTAATCCATCGATGACTGGTAATAATGATGGTTTTCATAATAAAACAACTCCTTCTTGTTATTCACCACATATTCCTATCACAGATTCAATAATAAAACCAGACATTGATTGTTTAGATCTGCATGATTCGTCTGTTTTTTCAAATATTTTACGTAGTCAGTCTGAAGATGTACCAGGTAATATACATATTGCTCCACCTGCTGCTATTGATGATGGTGAGTTTTTGTGTTTTGTTTCTAAGCTGAATTCTAAAGACTCATAATCCATTTGGCACATGAGACTTGGTCATCTGTCTAATAAGCTTCTTCAAAAAAAATTGTGAATTCATAATCTTCCAATACCTCATAACACCAATCAGTGTATAGCTTGTGCAGTTGGCAAAAGCAAAAAAACAGCTGTATCATTCTTCTCCTACTGTCTATTATCATCCCCTTGAATTAGTTCAAATTGATGTGTGGGGTCCTGCTGCATGTTCTTCT
Organism: Chamaenerion angustifolium; assembly: GCA_946814005.1. Classification (NCBI taxonomy): domain Eukaryota; kingdom Viridiplantae; phylum Streptophyta; class Magnoliopsida; order Myrtales; family Onagraceae; genus Chamaenerion; species Chamaenerion angustifolium. Next base: position 32,009,347 of record OX328266.1, on the reverse strand, counting down.
AATGGTCATCGTTATTATCTTAGTATAGTAGATGCATATAGTCGGTACACTTGGATATATTTTATGTAGAAAAAAAGTGATACATCTCGGTTATTTGTTGAGTTTCACAGGTTAGCTGAGAAGCAACTGGGATACAAGCTTAAGGCAGTCCAGTCTGATGGGGGAGGTGAGTTTCAGTTTTCCACGTATCTACCTCAGTTTGGTATAAATCATCGTGTTACTTGTCCTTACCTCAGTTTAGTTACTACTACTATATTGCCTGATAATGCTGCTATTCCAGATACTAGGTTGATTTCTGATCTTGTTACTTCTGTTACTGGTCATGTTACTTCTGTTTGTCCAACTTCTGTTTTAGAATCATCTTTACCTAATGTCACTTCCGGCGATGATGCTCAGGTAATTCCTTCCACTATATCTTACAGATTACAAGGATCAATGTTACTTACTGAAGCCACTAGTGTTGTTGATTCTCATAATAATGAAGTTTCTCTTAATAGACAATCTATGCAAACAAGGTCTAAAACCAGATCTTTTCAGGCTCTTCTGACTACTAATGACAATATTGCAGATCTCAGTGATTCTGAACTGAAATCCATTCATCAGGCTTTACTCAATCCACATTGGAAAAATGCTGTAAATGAATAACTGTCTGCTCTTTATTCTAACAATACATGGACTGTTGTTCCTCTTCCTTCTGGCATGATTCCTATAGGTTGCAAGTGGATTTTTAAAATAAAAAAGAATGCGGATGGGTATGTTGCAAGATACAAAGTCAGACCGGTTGCTAAAGGATTCTCTCAGAAAGCAGGTTTTGATTTCCAAGATACCTTTAGTCCAGTTGTGAATTTAGACACAGTTAGAATTGTATTGTCTCATGCATTATCTCATAAATGGAGTCTTAGGCAAATTGATATTTATAATGCCTTCTTACATGGGGATTTGACAGAAGAGGTATATATGATTCAACCTCAAGGATTTGAGCAAATGTCTTCTTCTAAAACTGAGTCTCATTTGGTTTGCAAGCTGCAAAAGGCGTTGTATGGTTTTAAACAAGCACCCCGTGCTTGGTTTGAAAAATTAAAAAATAAATTTTATTCATAAACTTCAGTTTTGTGCATCTATTGCAGATAGCTATTTGTTTATCAAACAGGACAAAGGGTTTTCTGTGTTTCTATTGGTTTATGTCGATGACATTGTTGTTACAGGAAATTCTTCTTCTGTTATTTCAAAAGTCATTCATTCGATTAATCAAGAGTTTCAGTTAAAGGATTTAGGAAGTTTGAACTATTTTCTTGGTATGGAAGTTACTGCATCTGACAATTATTTGTTGTTAAATCAGAGAAAATATATTCAGAAACTAATTGAGAAGCTTTGTCTCACCGTAGCTTGAAGCTTTCCTACTCTGATAGCTGGAACTTGTCTAACTAAGTTAGGTATGATTAACTGTAATGAATTGTTTGAAGATGATCATCTGTTTCGCAATACTATTGGTGCACTTCAGCATATTTGTATCACAAGGCCAGATATTCAGTTCTCTATCAATAAACTCATTCTACATATTGTTAGATACTTAAAAGGTACTATAGAACATGGTTTAATGTTCAGGTCTAACCCTTTTCCTATGCAGGGGATCTCTTTAGTTTCTTACTCTGATGCAGACTGGGGAGGAGATACTTTGGACATTATCTATTGCCCAATGACAATCCGAAACTTTGGAATTCAAAAAAACAATCAGTGGTGACACGATCTAGTGTTGAAGCTGAGTTTAGAGCTATTGCTAATGCAGTATGTGAAATCATGTGGGTTAAGTCCCTGTTAATGTAAATGGGTCTTCAATTGTCTTTGGTGACTGTGGTATGGACAGATAGTACAAGTGCGGTATCTTTGTGTGAAAATCCTACTCAACATTCCAAAATGAAACATGTTGAGATTGATCTTTTCTTTATCAGAGAAAATGTGAAATCAGGTCATGTTTTAGTCAATTTTGTTCCGTATAGTAATCAGGTAGCAGATATTTTAATAAAACCATTGACAGAAAAACAATTTGTTCCTTGTAGGAAAAAACTTGGGGTTTTCTCTATGGTTGAGTTGGAAGATGCTGACACTGTAACGATTCAGGAGGCTCCTGAAATTGAAGAATAATTTATGTTGGAAATCATATATCTGATGATCATGAGTGGTAGTTATTAAAGGTATGCCAGTTCTGTCAAGAGTAGTCTTTATCATTACAAATGCTTTTAGTTACTTAATGCTTGTACTCCTCTGTTTTTTTCTAAGATATATATATATATATGTGAGCTTTTTCAGTATGATTGAGTATGTCTACATGATTAAGTGTCTTGTCCTATTCTTTTCACATATAGTTCATATCATATAAATCTGTTTCTGGCATTCACATAATTCTTATAGGTCTGTCTATGTTGCGTATCATTGGTCTGAATGTTCTTGCACTGAGTTGTTTTTCTATTTTATGTGTGGCATAGAATCTACAATCAGTTTCATTTAAGGGTAAACATGGTTGGCATATCTGTTTTTTTCATCTTTTCAAAAGATCAATGAAGGAGAAAATGAAGCAGAGTTTTTCAGAAGTTCGTGGCATAAAACATAGTTAAATTCCAAAAATAGAGTTTAATCTTGAATAAAACGTCAAGATACTTCAAGGTTGCTCTTGAGGAAGACAAGATGGGGGCAAAAGCCCTCCAGCTATGTTGGTAAGATAAGGGCTCAAACCCTTCTGACAATAGAAGAAAAATTATGAGAAAATCAAAAAACTCATAAATGGAAAGATCAAAAAAGAATAAAAAGGATGAATCAGATATGCTTTTCTGAATGTTTGTCTTGTATGAAGACTGTGGTTAGATGAAAATACTCATCATAAAATAGTTAAAGAGTTCAGTTGTTTGGATGTAATTCAGATTGATTGGTAAGGAACTGTGACTAGATATGTGAATATTTGTATGATGTGATTGATTGGTGTGCATATGATATATGTGTGATAGGTTGATGGGACAAGTGTTAATCACTTAGTATGATTCAGTCATGTTAGAAAAAGAGCTCATATATACATCTGAGGAAAAGACTGCTGAAGTTTAGCTGCTGAGTATACTAAAAAGGATTTGGTTAATGAATCTTGATTGTTGTGCATAGTTTAATAACAATCAGATGGTTGTCAAGTAAGTGTTTTTCAGCAGAAAGGTATTAGGTGGTGATTATCAATCAGGTGTTGGCTATCAGCTAGGGCTGTCAATTCGTGCGTGCGTGCTATCGTGCACCAGGACACGACACGCACGAAAGTTCAACACGAAACACACGAAAATGTAATCGTGTCACGGACACACGACATGAACACGACACGACACGAAATTTATTGTCTCAACACGACACGAACACGATAACACAAAAATATTCGTGGAAAGTCCTAACACGATAACACGATTTCACGAAAATAACATGGTAACACGAAAACACGATTTCACATTTTCACGAAAATAACACGGTAATACGAAAATAACACGGTAACACAATAACACGATTTCACATTTTCATGAAAATAACACGGTAACACAATAACACGATTTCACGTTTTCACAAAAATAACACGGTAACACGGTTCACGTTCGCACGATAACACAACCTAAATAACATAAACACGTTCCCTCAAAGGCAAACAATCGTGTTACCATGTTATCATGTTTTGAGACCTAAACACTAACACGACACGAAAAAACAATTGTGTTATCGTGTTCGTGTTATCGTACCATCAAAGGCAAACACGAACACGACTTTTTCGTGTGTGTTCGTATCGTGTTATCGTGTCGTGAGTGAAATTGTCAGCCCTACTATCAGCTGAGTTTCGATTGTCAGGATTAACAAAGGTGTTGAAGAGCAATGGATGGCTGATTTTCGAGAATTCAAGAAGTTCATTGATGTTGATCTTCATGGGAGAATCTTAGGATATATGTATAGTTACATATGAATGTTTGGGGATTATTCTGCAATATTCTAGAATTAGTAAGTAAGGACCATATTGTGATATCTTAAGACTTGAAGGTTATAAGTAGTCTTAGGGTGTAACAGATTAAATTTAACCCTCGATGAATGAAACTAGTACCTTCGGCCGCAAGTAAGTCTTCATATTCTTCTCTTTTTGATTTCTCTACTTATGTTTAATTTCCTAACATGTTAGGATATATGTATAGTTACCCGGAGCCTGCCCTCCTCGGAGATCTTGACTTGATCCTTCCTCATCTTTATGGAGGCAAGTAGACCCTTCTCCCTCTCATCAGCATCAGCAGGGTCGACCCACAAGCTTCTGTATTGCTCCGGCATGATAAGCAGATCACACTACTTATCGGTGAGTTGCCCTACCATTCACCCGATCGCCGTCTCAGCGCGGACGAGCTAACAAAGGGAAAAAGTTAGAAGACTTGAGGAGCAAGAAAGCAGCAAAGGATAGGGAATAAAAGCTTACCTTGGCAAGACGCTCAAAATGTGTTCTCATGATGTCCTCGACGTCATATAATTCCATCAGAACTTCCTTTGATATTGAGGAAGAAGGATCTCGTTCAGCATGTACAGGCAGAGGTTTGAGTTACTCTCCAACACCATCTTCTCAAAAATCTTCGTCTCCTGGAGAGAAAGACAAGGGGCGCAAAGACCCCTCGGATCACCCCCCCTCCTTCGGTGGCTGGTGAAGAGAAAGAAGCGTACAATATTCTCTGGTGAAGGGAGCCTTCGAAGTGGTGGGCCTCGAGAAGGAATAAAATCTTACCATGGCAGGACACACATAATGTGTTCTCAAGACGTCCTCGACGTCATATAGTTCCATCGGAACCTCCCTTGATCTTGAGGAAGAAGGATCACGTTCAGCATGTACATGCAGAGGTCCGAGTTACTCTCCAACTCCATCTTCTCAGAAATCTTCGTCTCCTGAGAGGAAATTAAAAGAAAAATACCTCGATGAAGATCGCATGACGCATTCCCAGGATGTTCTTCCTCAGGCTTGCGCTTAGTCACGCACCTTGCAGGACGAGGAGGACTCAAATTAACCTGGGTCGTAAACAACCTCGTCTTAGCCTGCTTGGAAAACATGCTGAAGAGTTTAGGCCCCCGAGTTCCTATAAGACACAGAAATCATAAAGAAACAAAAGTCAGAGGATTACCCACTCAATAGAAACTGACGAGAACTGTGGAATTCCCGTCAATTGAAGCATGGTCTTTGAAATTTTCACCACTGAGCGGACCGAACAAAAATCCAGTTGTCGGTGACGTTGGAACACTACCCACATTCGGAGGGCATTGGTCACCAGTTGTGTAGGAGCTATCTCGTAATAGCAAAGATCCTATAGATCTTCACACAAAGGAAACCGTAACCCAACATCGATTTGGGTCGCGTAAATGCAAACATCTTCTTCCCTTAAGTAATGCAACCTCAAACCTGGATACCTAAGTGCATCAACTTCTTCTAAGACCGCTTGGGCAACCACAACCTTAAATTGAGCCAGCCTCAGTTCATTGGTCTTAATATCTAAGAACCATAACAAAAGGGAAAAAGGAATAAGACTAAATGCACAAAGAAAAAAAACACATCGCAAAGAAAGAAATAACGAGAAAAGCTACTTGTAGGGTAGAAGGTTGGCACGTTGGCCTCAGCAGTGTCCATTACAATGGTTGTGGTGGTGGTGTTCCTAGGAGTTCATTATGGCATCGGGGTCCTCTGGCCCGACGCAGGGGTGTTGGAATCCCGGAAGGAGTCCTTAATAGTCAAGAGAGAATTGGAAGTCGAGTGGCCACCACCCTCTGCTCAGTGGAGGAATAGGTTGGGGACAGCTTAGAAGAGGAGGCCTTTCCAGAGATTTGGTTATTGTTTTCTTCCATTGCTGTTAAGAAAGATGAAGTTTTGGTGAAAAGGGTGAAGGGAAAATCTGAACAAGAAAGGCTGAAGAAAAGAAGATCGCCAGAAAGAGTGATGAATACTTGAAAATTCTGGAGAGAAATAACTCAGAATGTGTAATGGGCAAAAGCCAAATGAGGGATTTTTATTGCTAAAGATATAGAACTCGAACGGTTGCCTGTAGAAAATCTCAGTTAATGATTACCCATTTTGGGAAAAATTCAAGCGATGTCAGAAACCAAGGAGTTGCATCTGGGAGAAAATCGGGTAGGAACAATACGGAAGAGACACATACGTATCAAGCTGCTCCCCTAGTAAAAAGATAAAGAGACGTGCATTCATAAACATCCGTTCAACTTCCATGTTCCCGATCAGAACGTCATCGAACGCCTAAACCCTACGAGCCACAACGCTCGCCAAAGGGTGAAAGACAAGTACTTTTAAACCCTAGCAACGCAAGCATTTGCCAATGGGTACAGTTTAGTGTCCTTAAGCCCTAAGAATCCAAAGCGTTCGCCAAAGGGTACGTACCAACATAGGGTAAAGCTCAAACAAACCATCATCAAACACCCGATTAACCATCATTATCTCAATCCTTCCTGATAGATCAAGCTCGACTGGAGCCTTTCCACCTGAGCTTCAGGGGCAAATGTTGGGTATCGATAGTGATGACCCAATACGACACCAATCCCACAAGGCCTAATACCATCACAAATGGGGTTATGTTCAAACATTTTAAGACTCGGCCGAGCCACATTCCTAGAAAAGTGGAACTCATAAAGTGGTCCACCATCAACCTAGAGAACAAGTGGTCGCCAAAGCCTCCAGTTGTCACCAAGACCTTAGTCAACGCCTCTCACGTCATGACCCTAGAAGAGCTCGCCAAAAGAGATTATCCTCTCACCATTGGTCCCTTAACCGACTCCAAATATTTGGCAATATTGTCCCGCATATCTCCAGCATATATTCAACAAACATCGTGTAAGGTAACTGCAATATTACGCAATAACTGTAATATACACTATCCTTAAAGCCATAATGACAAAGATACACAAAGATTCAGTTGCCTTTAACGGTTTGATCTCCTACCTCTATAAATAATCATGTTTTACATACAATTAAGAATATACACAACACATTATACTCATTTAAGCATCAGAGTGGGACCTAGAGGAACCCCCTCTGTTGCGCTCCCCATCTTGCAGGTTCATTGGAACTCTGGTGAAGTACTTGATCATTCGCCAGTCATCATTCAGTCAACACTTACTCAACATTCAGTCAGCACCCAGGAACTCCTATCCCAACAAACCTCGAGAGTCAGGGACGCAGGTTAGTACTTTGTTGCCCGTTTTGTGCCTCATATGAATATGTACATCATATGACATTTGAGTTCTTGTGGACTAAGTCGATTTGGTTCGGTGTTAGGGGACTTTGTATGGATGTTATTCAAGTGGGCACAATTTCGGGGTGGCGGAATGTAATTGGCACAGGCAGCACTCGGTCAGTAAAAAGTGGACCATGTTTGGAGTTATTTGTTGGGTAATTTGGAAAGCCACGAAAGAAACTATGTTTGTGTTTAATGAGAGAAGAACGACTTCCCTGAGATCAACGATTGAGGCAAACGAACGGGGGAGGGACGACAACAGTTGAACTTGAAAGAGACCACTGGTCTAGGTCATGAAAATTAATTATGATGTGTCGTGGGATGCATCCTCAAATATGGGTGGTATTGGGATTGTAGCACGAGATAACAAGGGGCGTGAGGTCGGTAGCGTCAGTCAAAGTACTCACTGGGCAAAAATGCTTGAAGCCAAAGCAATCTTGAAAAGACTTAAACTAGCCATGGAGAAGGACTCATGAGACATCATTATGGAATGCACTTGAAAACATCCATTAAACAGCTAGTGGGAGATAGCTCGACTCTTTTACTTGACAACACGATTGTCTTAGCTCAACACAAAATCGAGTATCTTGGAGATTCATCAAACGAGAGACGAATGAATGTGTTGACTGGATTGCTCGTCAATCCAGAAAGCATATGAGTATTTACTTATGAGTTTTACAACCTTGTCCTCTATTTTACTTCTACTTTTCTGTGGCATACACCTTGATGTACTCGATTTGAGATTTCTATAAGACAATTATGTTGGTACAAAAACTAAAAAAAAAATTGATAAACTCTTGAATTTATTTAAATTTTTAATTTTGCTATAAATGTTATTATTTGATTTAATCAAGGTGCTTATGAGAAAAACTGAGACTCCTGAATTGTTTTTAAATTTTCAATTTTGTTATAAATGTTATTGTTCGATTGAATCAAGGTGCTTATGAGTTATGAGACAATCCTAGAAATATCTAAATGTTATATATAGTTCTAAATTCACTGTCGTACTTTGACGAAAAGACATTTATATCCCTATAGTATGCCATGGTAAATGTTTGTTCCATGTACTATATACATAAGTAATTTACCAAAAAAAAAAAAAAAATATGCATACCATAGGTGAATAGAATAAAGGGTTAATAGTTTCAATATCACACATGTTTAGGTAATGTGATCGGATGATACCATAAATTTTTTTGTGTGGTCGAATGACCCGTTATATTTTAAGATGTTGTCGTATACTCCCTTATAATATAATATTTAATTTAAATAATAAAAATATATAAATTTCAATTAAAAAAAACATTAAAAAATCATATATAAAAATTATTTGGAAATTAAAAAAACTAAAATCGGAAAATTAAATTCTAAATTCTAAAATATATTACTTATAATTTATTTAAAAAATATGAAAAAAACCTGGAAAAAAAATAGTCATAGACTTTGGGTCCAATTAACCCAGCCTAGGGCCAAACCCTGGGATGGGTGGGACCTCGACCAGGTCGCCTGGGCGACTAGGTCTGGGTCGGACCCAGCCCTAGGTTGGACCCTGGTTGGGTTAATTGGACTCCAAGGGTAACCTGGTAGCATAGGTCAGGCGACCTAGTCGGGGTCTTAGCTAGCTCAGCGTTCGACCCTAGGTTGAGTCAATTGGACCCAAGGTCCTTGGCTAGTTTTGTTTTCCTTTTTGTTTTTCAGCCTTGTGTTCGACCCTGGCTGAGTCAATTGGACTCCAAGGGTAACCTGGTAGCCCAGGTCAGGCGACCTAGTCGGGGTCTAACCCAGCTCAGGGTTCGACCCTAAGTTGGGTCAATTGGACCCAAGGTCCTTGGCTAATTTTATTTTTCTTTTTGTTTTCCAGCGTTGGGTTCGACCTTGGCTGGGTAAATTGGACTCCAAGGATAACCCGGTAGCCCAGGTCAGGCGACCTAGTCGAGATCTAACCCAACTCAGGGTTCGACACTAGGTTGGGTCAATTGGACCCAAGGTCCTTGGCTAGTTTTGTTGTTATTTTTGTTTTCGATTTTTTATTTAAAAGTAAATTTATAAACATTTTTTTTTATATTTTAGAATTTAGTTTTATTTTTACTATTTTTTTCCCAAATATATATATATATATAAACATTTTATTAACATATAAAGTTTTAATTTTAATTTTTAAACTTTTTACTATTTTTTCATTTTTCCATATTTCTTCCTATTTTTTTTATTTTTACTTTATATTCATCACGTCACTATTCCGTTAGTCAAACTTAACAATCAATAGTAATTTAAACTAAATAACAACATTATGAAACATAAATTACCAAGAAATAATATAGAGGTACTAATTGGTCACATATGTCAAACTTATGGTACCAATAAAATCATTAAACCTATAATAAATATAATCCTAAGGAAATAAAAACTTGCTATGTAGGCCAAAAATAAAATAAATATTCATAAAGGAGATGTCCGCCGTCTTTAGTCAAACGAAAGAAACAATCATAAATATTAAATAGTAATAATCTTACATATAATCATATCTAGATACCAATTGCGCCGTTGCTGTCCTTTTCGATCAGTGCTGCAATAATATTTGGACTTTAATTTCAACTCTAACCACCATCATTGACAGCGGCTAAGCTTTACCTAGTTCCGGAGTTGCCGAGCGTGAGCTCAAGATCATCACATCCACATTCCTCATGAATCCTCTCCCCTTCCCATGCCTTCACCAATCCCCCTTGGCTATTGCCAAAGGCAAACTCCGCTGCCATGGAGTCGGGCATTGGAATGTCGGACGTACCATCTACTTCGGCAGGAATCACTGGAGTGCACTGACCACTTTGCCCTGGAGTGCACAATCTAGACCCTGCTCGGGACAGTGCTTCTTCCATCAAACCAAAGGAATTGTTATTGCGAGCAACAAGACTGTAGGTTGGGGATGGAGGTCCACTAAGGGGAACTTCACCGACACCAAAGAATGGCATGGAGGAATTGGGAATTGAGTCGCTCCACAGATATTGACGAGCTCTAGCGGCAGCTCGGGATCGAGCAGTTGGGGAGCTCAAGGGAGGGGTCACCGGGGCACTGATTGACCCCCCTGGAAGGTAGAGATGATGGGGAAGAAGCTTTGAGTTTGAGGAAGAAGATGGTGAATTAGAGGAGAGATTTTTTAGCCACGGAATGAGAGAGTTTGGATCAGGGTTGGGTGCCTGTGAGGATCGAACTGGGCTTGGGAAGGAGGAGGAAGTGGGGCTGGGGTTGTATGAAACGCATGGGCTCGGTTGGTACGATGAGCATGGACTTGCTGAAGTTGATCCCCTTCCACCACCACCTACAATGTCCATCAGATCCACAGGTCTGCATCCCTGCATTATTAGTCAATACATTTAACATCTAAGACTGTCTGTGTAGCATGGCAGACATTAAGTGCTATAAGTCTAATGCATGTTGTAAACTCATCGCATTTTCTTACTGTTGACCAGCATTAGTATGTTACAGAAGAACCACAGTGCATCTGATGTTTTTAGCAGCTAAGATCTTGATTGCTTCACATGCCAAGCAATTAACTAGTTGCTAAATAAGAAGCTAGTGTAGTCAACTGATCAAGTAACATAAGAGACAAAGTGAGGAAGGAGTTCAATTGGAGGAGCTAAGCAAACCGCAGACGGTTGATTAAGGAATAACATATTAATTAGGATTGATGCCGTGTATTGTAATTTCGGATATTTTTTTAAAACTGACAAACTTTTTGATAATTAAGCTAAAATTAATTGGGGAGAAGATCTTACCAAAATGTATTTCCTCTTTTATATATTAATAATAATTTTTGAGGGTGAAGATGAAAATAGTGCAAGTACTATTTCAACTTTTTCACCTGCAAGCATAAAAATCTCATTTTTATCATTTGCAACGGTGATTACTAAAATTCTAACCGCTGCAAGTCGAACGACCCAGTAGTTTGTTTTTTTCGGCCTACTACGACCCAGTAGTTTAACAAACAAGAACTGACCTCTTTAATCTTGGACCCAAAAACAAAAAGAAATCTGTGATTCAGAGGGGCCTCGTCTCACACAGAAAAGGGTAATAAATTATTGAGCAAAAGAAGAAAAAAGAAGTGCTACAGATTGTTGTTCCTCTTTGCAGAAAAGGCCCTCTCTTTATATTATTGTTCGCTGCTAAATGCTGACAAAGTGGACTACAACATCACGCGTGAATCTCGGAGCAATTATTAGCTCCAAACAGTTTTTGCTAGCCGTTACTGCTTGGACTAAAATAACCTTGCGTCGTGCAGTGTGTCCAGTTTTAGGAAATCCGACTGTGAAGGACATAATTGTAATATTATGACCGCAAAATAATAATAATAATATTCCAAAGGGGAAAATTCATCATCGAAAGACCAAGGCCATGTGGAAACGAAAAAAAAAAGAGTGAAATAAAGAGAGACCAAGGCCAAGGCCAACCAAGGCCATGCGGTAGGAGAAGAACGGAAATTCTCCAGGGAAGGGCAAGAACATGCAAAAAAAAAAGCAGCAACCAATTGCTCGATCATTTAACAAACATACCCAACACACTAACAGTTTATTTGTTTTAAACAAGAAAAAAGAAATCTAAACTAATTTAGTCTATCAATAAGCTGGAGTGCTGGACAGGTGCAAGCAAAATTGAGCAATAATCTAGAAGATAAGGAATAAATGGTGAATGAATACGAATACAATCTGAGATCCAAAATATCTGTATCATGATCCGACGGAAACGTGTAATTTAATAAACGACTGCATGCAGATGGAGTTACTCCAAGTGCAGATTCACAAACATCGATGAAGTACTACTACTATTAGAGGCAAATTCATTTTCATTCATGGAGTTTCAACCTCAGATTGTCCAATCTACTGTCTAATTGTCAAACATCAGGGGGCGCAAGCAAGTAATGCAGCTCACAATTTCCATAGGACGCAACAGGATGCAGGATAATCGGTGGTTAAGGAAATAGACTTAATTACGTTTGGCAGTTGGTTTGAAGAAGTCAAAATGATCAGGTGAAGCAGAAAATGCGATTCAACTAAAGCAATTACCTTCCTGTAGGTGGTTCCGTCTTCCTCGACTGTCCATCCGGCTTCTCTGCAGACAGCTTTGAGGACCTCGTTGTTGTCGCAGTGCTTGGGCAGATTGTAGTTCCCGTACATGCGGAGTCCGGCGAAAATCTTGGCGGCGATCGCCCTCCTCCGCCTCTCTCTCCTCTTATTGTTCTCCCTCTCCTTCCATGTCGGCGCTCTCGTCCCCGATGTCATTTTCTACTTTCCCTCCGTCCGCTACAACTCAACGGAAAACTTGAATCTGGTTCATACAGAGAAGGGAGATTTTTCAATCCCCTAGATGAATCAGGCGACGAAAAAATAAGGTCGTCGTCACTTTCTTCTGTCCCTAGATATTATTATATTAATGCACTTCTCGGTTCCGTAGGAGACTGACTGTGGTTTCAGCGGAGAAGGTGAGCTCAATTTTATAGTTCACTGGGATTAATAAACCAACCCAGAAAAATGTCTTAGTTACCAAAATGCCACTCATACGCACTGTCCCCGCCATCACGTGATTATCATGTGGATAGCACGAGGCCTTTTATCTTTTTGTTTTTTTTTTCCAAACAAAAGGGCATGAACAAGAAAATATTATTTCGACAAAATTGGATATCAATTTATCTACTCTTTATAATTTATAAATTTAATAACATAATATTAGTTTTTACAATTGTTTAATGTCGATCACAAATTAAATAAGACAAATATATACTAAGAGACATATTAATGTTTGCTAAAGAGGTACCTTGATCTACGAAGGAGAAGTTAAGATGGCCAAAAAAAAAAGGAGAATTTAAGAATTTGTTGCTGAATCATTTTTTAATACTTAAATAAAAATGAATTATTGTTAATATATTTAATACAAAGTAGAGAAAGTGTTATGAATTTGAATTCAATTTAAGAAAAATCATTCTTCTATTTTGGAATTCTTTATTGATTCAGCAAAATTATAGTGTGATAAAATGTCTCATTTTTTTTTTAAAGAGTTTTCCTTGATTATGGAAGTTTTCGACTCTGATTCGAGTCCTTCTAAGACTAAGCAGTTTAGATATTTCCCTAAAAGATAATTTTGTCATAACAATTGTTTTTTTTTATAAGTTAAGACTAAAATAAATATTTATAAATATAAAACAAATCTCTTTATTTCTATTTTTAAAGAGTCGTTTTATAATAATGATATTAGGATTTCTGACAATGACCACGGAGTTGACTAACCAGTTGGCGGGTTCGTTGGGCCTGACTAAAGTGGACAACCTGTCTAATTACCTGGGGTTTCCTATGAGTTTGTCGAGTAAGGAAATGAAGTCATTCACTTTCATCCTGGACAAAGTCCGGACTAAGCTTGCGGGTTGGTGTTCTAAGCTCCTATCTGTCACAGGTCGTGGGATCCTTATTAACTCGGTTATGACTTCGATTCCGGCTTATTATATGCAATGTACTAATCTCCCATCTTATACTTGCAATGAGTTTGATAAATTGAACAGGAACTTTCTTTGGGGCTCCTCGGAGGAGAGAGAAAATGCACCACCTGAGCTGGGAAGTGGTAACTCTACCAAAGGATAAAGGGGGGCTAGGTATGACGCAGACCAGGGAAAAAAACAATGCCATGTTAGTTAACCTAGCCTGGAGAATGGAGAGGTCGGAGGCTCCGTGGGCGAGTATCCTTAAGAATCGGTACTTCAGGTCAAACAAGAGGGAGATGAAGACTGGATTAGTCACTTGGAAAGCGCTGAGATATGGGAGGAGCTGCCTGAAGGAAGGACTAGGGTGGATTGTGGGAGACGGAGATAGCATTAACGTCTGGTATGATAAATGGTTTGGTCCTAACTCTTTGCGTAGTATGGTGCAGGGTCCTCTGGGCTTCAGGGAGCAGGATCTTAAGCTGCAGGAGTTAATCTCAAACAATGGGGAGTGAGACGTTTCAAACCTATCACTCCTGATCTCGAATTCCATTGTGGAGATGATAAGATCGACTCCAAGGAGTATAGGCCAAGGGGGTCAAGATAGGAAGGTATGGTGGGGCTCTCCGACAGGTACACCGTCCGTAGCCATGGTTCATAAGAGTATCAACCCGAAATGGCACAACCACATCTAGCAGGATCGGAGTAAGTGGAACTGGATCTAGGAAGGTAAAAACTTACCTAGAATCAAACACTTTTTGTGGTTGTGTAATCATGATCGTATACCTACTGCTTGCATGCTTAGGAAGATAGGTATGGATATTGATCCCGTTTGTAAAATATGTGGCCTAGTTGAAGAGAACACCCTGCATGTCCTGCGGGATTGTCAGTATGCTAGGCAGGTTTGGTTGGATATTGGTATTCCGGGTGACATAGATTTTTATGATAACCAGTTAGCGGTTTGGTTGAAAACTAACAGTCATGATGATAGGGAGCATCATGATGGGATGAAATGGGGTTTGATTTTTTCCTCTGCTGTGTGGTTTATCTGGAAAAACAGAAATTCATTTATTTTCACTAACAAATTTTTGGATAGAGATATTGTGAGTCTAACTTTTTCGCAGGTAAGAGAAATCTCGATTGCACTGGAGAAGTCACAACAATCACGGAGTAGGACGGAGCTCGAAGTTCGATGAACTACACCTGAGTTTGGTTGGATCAAACTGAACACAGATGGATCGGCGATAGGAAATCCGGGACCAGCAGGTTGCGCGGCGATCCTCAGAAATCACCTAGGTGGTTGGGTGAAAGAGGCTCAAAGAAGACTGGGCATCACGAATAGCTTGGTCGCAGAGTTATGGGGGATAAGGGACGGTCTCATGTTGGCAAAGAAGATGGGAATTCAGGACCTCCATGTGGAGTCGGATGCTAAAGAGGCGATAGGTATAATTCTGGAAGAGAACTTGGAAGACAGACCGCTAACCCCTATTATCTGTGATTGTAGGAGACTGATGTTGGGATTCAGGAGAGTGAAGTTAAGGCACGTGTTCAGAGAAGGAAACGGAGCAGCAGACATGTTGGCTAAGGAAGCGGTCAACTTAGAATCAACCTTTGTTGAGTTGGATCAACCACCGAGGAGTGTTGTAGCGATTCTTAGACTGGATACAATGGGTGTGGCTAGGACTAGACTTGTAACTCTAGAGTAGACTAGTTTGTATGATTTTGTTTCAGCACTTACCAAAAAAAAAATATTAAGCTTACGAATATTTGGGCTAGAGATAAAATTACGAAATTGAAAGGTCATTCATACTTATTCTCTTTGTTCCAAGCCTATGCATTTTATAAATTATACCACACAACTTATTAACTTAGATAAGTTAAGTTATGTTCTTTTAATATGACGAATTGTTAGTTGTTTGACTTTATTCTAAACATATCTTCACGTTGATTGTGTGAATTTTCACTGGAGCTTTTCGATGTAGTATAATGTCTATTATTTTCTTGATGCTTTTAACTTGACTTTCTTAACTTGAATGCTTTTAACTATTCTATCTCCAGTTTCTTAGCATGCTTCCATTCTCCAACAGGAAACATTTATTTATCATGTGAATCACTTCTCTATTAAACTCATTATTGAAGGAGAAAGAGACATTTCTTCCTCTCATCGGCGAAGATGGCATAGGGAGTATTTCAGCTACTTGAGTAATTATATTTGTATCCCCACAAACTAAATAATTTATTCGATTCATCAAGATAATATTGTGTTGGGCATAAAATTTGCCATATTAGGATAAAAAAACTCTATTTTTGCATGCGTGATATTCTCATCAATCCCTCGGAATATAAGTATATAAGTAACATTGATCATGTGAGTTAATGATGGAAAGGGTGCTCCTAAATTCTTCGACTGAGGTTGAACCTGATAAAATGTGAACGGTTTTGTGCTAAACAGTCGATCAAGGAACAGAAAACACAGATATGAAACTCAGCACTTGGGGATCATTAAGGTTGATTCCTTCACTTGGCAACCTTTCACCCTTAAATACCTAAAAACTAGAAGTTCATTACACTAGAATCAAAGAAAGATAGAAAACGGAACGACGCAACGGAATATCAACCGAGAGAGAATTCTGTCAAGAAAACAATAAACCCTAGAACTGAATTGAAGACAAACGAAGAGACACCATCTGCTAAGGAAGCTTCTGGAATATGGGCGAGGCTTCACGGAATATTGGACGAGGCTTCATGTGTTGGGCGTTGGGCTTTGGACTGAAGATTGGGCCAATAACTGAATATAATGGATAATGGGCTAAAACAATAATCAGCCTGCATTTATATTTTCAACACTCCCCCTTAGGCTGATAATATCATGGTCCAATCTTCATGTCATCTCCCCCTGTCTACCAAATATATTCCACATACCAAGCTGATTGCAAAGAAGATAGTGTTGTGGACTTCCCAATGCCTTTGTAAAAATGTCAGCAACCTGACTCCCTGTCTTAACATGTCTCAATTGCAAAGTGTTATCCAACAATCTTTCTCTAATATAGTGGCAATCAATCTCAATATGCTTTGTTCTCTCATGAAAAACGGGATTATTCGCAATTTGAATAGCAGCCTTATTATCACAATGAAGAATGCATGGCTCAGTTTGTTCAAAACCTAACTCATTTAATAAGTTTCTAAGCCAAATAATCTCAGATAAAGTCGAACCCATGCTTCTATATTCAGACTCAGCTGAAGATCTGGAAACAGTGTTCTGCTTTTTTACTTTCCAAGATATCAAAGATTTTCCAAGAAATATGCAGAAACCAGTAACAGATCTTCTTGTTTCAATACATCCAGCCCAATCGGAATCACAGAATCCGATTAGGTTGGGTTCTGAACTACTAGACAAGAGAATCCCCTTACCTGGTTCTTGCTTTACATACCTTATTATCCGTAATGCTGCATTCAAATGTGACACTTTCGGATCCTGCATATATTGACTTAAATTCTGCACAGCAAATGTTATGTCTGGACGAGTAATGCTCAAGTACAACAATTTTCCTATCAGTCTCCTGTATAGGCTGACATCATCTAGGCCCTTATCATCCTCATTAATATCCAAATGTCTATCATATTCTCTACTAGTCAATTTCAGATTTTGCTCCATAGGGGTTCTAGCAATTTTGGCACTCGACAACCCAACATCAGAAATTAATTCCAGAGCATATTTCCTTTGTGATAAAACCAAGCCCTTTTCAGATCTAGCTATCTCGATACCCAAAAAATATTTCAGCTCGCCCAAGTCTTTCATTTTAAAATTCATTTCAAGCACGTGCTTCAAATCATCAACCAATCTGGAACTATTTCCAGTAATAAGCAAGTCATCAACATATATCAAAAGAACAACAATATCAGCATCACTACGCTTAGTAAACAATGAATAGTCAAGCTTGGACTGAACATAACCAGCTTTGATAAGAGAATCACACAATTTTAAATTCCATTGTCTACTTGCTTGTTTCAAACCATAGAGCGATTTTTTCAATTTACACACCAAACCAGATTTTTTACTATTGAAACCATCAGGAACATGCATATAAACATCCTCATTAAGATCACCTTGCAGAAAAGCATTATGTACATCCATCTGGTAGAGAGGCCAATCACGAATAGCAGCTAAACTTAAAATGGTTCTCACAGTATTCATTTTTACCACAGGAGAAAAGGTCTCAAAATAATCGATCCCATGTTTCTGATTATACCCTTTAGCAACCAATCTAGCCTTATATCTAGCCAAGCTACCATCAGATTTATACTTCAATTTGTAAACCCACTTGCTACCAATAATAGATTTACCTTTTGGGATGGGAACCAAGTCCCATGTACCATTTTCCTCAAGAGCCCTTATTTCTTCTTGCATAGCTTCAATCCATGACTCATTTTTAATCGCCTCACTGAATGTTTCTGGTTCTATCATCTTAGAAATCGATGTCAAATAGCATTTATATTCATTTGATAATCCATCATAAGATATATATTTTTCAATTGAATGAGGACAAGAAACATTTAACACCTGATAGTCCTTCATCCAAATAGGAGGTCTGATAGTCCTTCCTGATCTGCTGACAGGATGATTCCCAGTTTCTTCAGTGAGTCGACCATTTCCATCAGAGTCAGCATTTGAACCCTCATGTGGTTCAATTCCATCAGGATCAGGCTGATCTTCATCATTTGGATCACCTGCATCATAATCTCCAACATCCTCCTCAGTATTCCCATTTCTGGGATTACCATCATTGGAGTTATCATCATAATGCTCAAAAAATATGGGCTGCTGATCAAGTTTACCATTCTCAAAGGGGAACACACTCTCATTAAAACGAACATCTCTGCTAATAAAGAATTTTTTATCAATTAAATCATAGAGTTTGTATCCCTTTTGAGTCTCAGAGTATCCCATAAAAACAGAAGGGATAGCTCTGGAAGCCAACTTGTCAGTAACCGACATATTTTTGGCATAACACAAACAACCAAAGACCCTAAGGTGGCTGAATGCAGGTTTCTTTCTATGCAATATTTCTAAGGGACATTTCCCATGCAACAACTTAGAAGGCATGCGATTGATAAGGTAACATGCTGTAAGGATGCAATCCCCCCAAAAAATATTTAGGATTGATCCTTGCAGTTTTAAAGCTCTAGCCACCTCCAAGAGGTGTCTATGCTTTCTTTCAGCCTTACCATTCTGCTGTGGAGTATAAGGACAGCTGCTTTGATTTATAATGCCTTTATCATGCAACATATCATTCATATGCTCATTGAAGAATTCCCTACCATTATCAGTCCTAAGACATTTTATTCTCCTTTTGAATTGAGTCTCAATCATAGCAATAAATCCTTTCAACACAATAAAAACATCCGATTTAAATTGCATCAAGTGGATCCATGTAACTCTCGAAAAATCATCCACCAATGTTAAAAAATAGCGTTTATTATCATGAGTAGGACTATGATATGGACCCCAAACATCAGCATGCACAAGATCAAATATAGCATCAGATTTGGTATCCGAAATAGGAAAAGGAGATCTAACAATTTTTGCCTTGGGACAAACAGCACAGTCATGTATATTCAGCTCATCATGCTTCACAATATTCAAACCATCAACATGTTCTAAAGCCTTTAAAGAGGCATGCCCAAAACGCAAATGCCATAATATTCCACTATTTACAACAGGATTACAACCAATAGATCCAACACGGCTTGCAGACAATCGAATGAAGTATAATCCAGATCTTTCCTCACCAGTCCCCAAGACCTTCCCATTTGAGAGGTCCTGCAGGATTGCAAGGTCAGGATAGAAAATTGCAGAGCATTTTAAATCATTTGTAAGTTTAGATATCGAAACAAGGTTATATCTGAAATCAGGTATATACAAAACGTTCTGCAATTTTCTGCCTGAATCAGTAAAAATATTTCCAATTTGTTCAACCTTAGAATATTCACCATTGGGTAACTCAACTTTGATATCAGGAGCAGCCTTGACATCACATAACCAATCATTTCTGTTGGTCATGTGATTGGTTGCTCCTGTATCAAGGATCCAGTTATCCTTTTCACATAGAGAAGTTGAATTAAGGGATATACCAGCCGTGTTTGCATGTGGGTCAGAAGGTGTGGCTGCACTTGCTCCAGCTGCAATGCCTCCTACACCTTTAAAGGTTTGTAAAAACCTTTCGAACTGGTCACGAGAAAAGGTGATACCTCCCTGCACTCCACCACTCAGATTATCATCATTAGTGGAGTTTAAAGCAACAGAATCAATGTCACCACTCCTGATGGAGGTAACATTGACTTTAGAATTTAAGCCCTTTTGTTTCAACTGTTCCTTGTACTTGAAGCAGTTATCTTTGGCGTGACCTTTTTTCTTACAAAAATCACATCCTTTTGAAAAACATCTTTCCACCGTATGACCCTTTTTCTTGCAAAACGTGCACTCTAAGTTTGGATTTCCTTTCGGCTTATCCAAACTAAGAGACATATTTGCAGAAGCAGGATTATATGATGCATTCAAAGTACAAGAAACACCTCTTTGAGTCTCCTCTTGAGTTAATAAGTTGTAAGCTTGATTAACCGAACGCAAAGGAGACCAAAGCAACAAATGACTTCTAATATTCGCATAATTCTCATTCAAACCAGTCAGAAATTGAAAAAGCCTTTGGTTTTCCTTATGCTCTATATGTATTTTGAAATCGTCACCTTCTGTAAAAGGAAGAGCACAAGCAGTGTCATATTGAGCCCAAAGACCTTTCAATCTAGAGAAAAAGGTAGATATGGAATCCAAACCTTGACGACACATGATAATTTCAAGATGCAACTGATATGCTCTAGGACCACTTATCTTATGAAATCTTTCTTTAAGTTCTTTCCAAACGAGGAATGCATTTTCAGTATACATCATCCCGCTGGAAAGATCCTTAGAGATAGAGTTGGTAAGCCATCCTATAACTACAGCATTACATCTATCCCATAAATGGTGCAAAGCAGGATCAAAGTCATCACGCATGCAAGTTCCATCAACAAATCCTAATTTGTTTCTACCTAGCAGCATGAATCGGATAGCCCTACACCACATGATATAATTTTCAGGGCCAGTAAGGGTAACAGATATCATATTAATACTCGGATTATCACTGGCATGTAAAAACAGAGGGTGATGAAAATCCACCGAGATCAGGATTAACTTTTCTTTTTCCTTCATTGACAGGTTTGTCTTCAGCCATATTAACAGCTGAAAAACCAGACTATCAAGGAAAAGGAAAAAAAATAAGAAGCAGCAACCAGATTTTTCAGGAAAAAATCGTAAACCAACCAACAGTCATAAGAACAGATATCAAAAAGAACTATGATAATAAAGAAAAACAAGATCAAAATGCAACCTAATGTCAACAAGATTTCAGAGAACCACAGATCTGAACAAGATATATCATATACCAGAAACAATAATACAGATCTGAGCAAGAAAAAACACCAAGAACAGAAACCAACATATAGATTGCAGAATATGAACAAGGAAACGGTTAACCTAAAAATAACCGATTCATATATGAACAGAAACACACAAGAGAATACAAATCCAAGATAACTTGGATAGAAAACACCTGAATCGAAGAACAGGCCGTTCCTTCAGCCTTTCGGCTCTGATACCATGATAAAATGTGAACGGTTTTGTGCTAAACAATCGATCAAGGAACAGAAAACACAGATATGAAACTCAGCACTTGGGGATCATTAAGGTTGATTCCTTCACTTGGCAACCTTTCACCCTTAAATACCTAAAAACTAGAAGTTCATTACACTAGAATCAAAGAAAGATAGAAAACGGAACGACGCAACGGAATATCAACCGAGAGAGAATTCTGTCAAGAAAACAATAAACCCTAGAACTGAATTGAAGACAAACGAAGAGACACCATCTGCTAAGGAAGCTTCTGGAATATGGGCGAGGCTTCACGGAATATTGGACGAGGCTTCATGTGTTGGGCGTTGGGCTTTGGACTGAAGATTGGGCCAATAACTGAATATAATGGATAATGGGCTAAAACAATAATCAGCCTGCATTTATATTTTCAACAGAACCCTTTGTACGGTGGACTTTCGAGGGAATCAACTTGTAAGGTTATGACGTTCTATGGTTTCCTTTGTTGTTGTTGTTTATTCTTGATGTTTTTTAAAATCATGTATTGCCTTTAAGATCGTTGGGGTGTGGCAATCCTTCCATTACAATCTCAGGTATATAATTCACCAGAACTTGTCCCTCTTTAGGCTTGCCGCCTCATATTATGCGGGACATGCTCGCGATGAGTGTCGCAATGAATGATTTGCCCAAAGATATTATTCCTAGATATTGTTGACCAAGTCCTTATCATGAAGGCGAGGTCGGTGCATATGAATCTCAAGAATGCTCAGGACACATCTAAGTCACCTCGCAAATAAAGATTTAGGTTGTGTCTCTTCGCTCTCGCTGGTCTTGGTCAACATAGGATTTACCAAATCTCTTTACTATGATATCCTCGTAGTCAAAATTGTATAGACAATGCAAGGGTGACAGTTAATTGTTTCTTGTCTCTAGGTGACGAGGGGTTGAGAGGTGACTGATCGCCAAAATCTTGTGGATTGTTATTACGAATAGGACTAGCTTATAAGTTGCGTCTCCTCAATTACTTTACTTTGAATGTTTTTAACATTAAACATATCTTACATTGTCTTGTGGATTCTACTTATAAGAGTACAAACTTGAGGATGAGTTCTTTTCAACCCGAGGTGACTAATGTAACGGGATACGATCCAGATGAAGCATAGCTATTCGATAATATCTTGTTATTAACGTTGCGATATCACGAACTAGCGAAGTCATGCAAAGGATGGAAACCACAAAGATCTAATGCCTTATTAGTACTATCTCAATTACTTTGTTGTGTTTACTTGTTAGTACTTGTTGTGTTTGGTTACTTTGTTTGTTATTTCCTTAGCACTTGTTATGTGGTAAATTCTCTTGACATTGTTTTCTTTTACAAACACTTACTTGTAGACAGTTTTTTTTCTCCAACAAACTTGTGGTAATAAAAATTGTCAAACTATTTGAGAGAAAAAAAAATCATTGATTTAGACTCATTCTTCCTCATATTATTGATTCTTCACATCCCTATGAAATCAATTCTATTCTCCTAATCAGCGTCACCTTACGAAGATCATCATCTAGCACCCAATGCCTACGTACTAAAAGATATATAATATTTACTCTGTATAAATATTAGAAGTAAATCTTAGCGAGAAATATTCATTAAAGATATATTTTGTAAATTATTACTCTACTAGAAAACTGATTCGCGTTGCGTAATATAATATTTATTTTAGTTTATAAATTAATATATAATACTTTTTTAAAATAAATATAAATACATATTTATAACATGATTATTTACAGTTTATTAAAGTACATTTAATTAATATTAATTCAATTACACAACATAAAAATTAATTATATATATGAAAAAATGTTAAACTTATTTTTATTTTTTATAATATTATACAATATAACGCTTATTTATATTTTATAAAAATATTTGAAAAGAAATGAGTAGATAATAAAAATAAATGTAAACAATTATGAATATAATGCTAAATAATAATTTTAAAATTCATTTTGTGGCATCTATTACTTTCATATATTTTTAAATAAATACATATTATTAGCATATATATATATATATATTAGTTATAGTAATTATAACTTATACAAATTATTAGTAAAATTTGTAATATATGTTGATTCTAGTAGAATATAACAATATCATGATATTTTATAAAAATAGTTCTAAGAAAAGTATGAAGAAATCATATTAAAATTATTATAATAAGTTTTTCATTTGCTAAATTTTATGTTGCATACATAGTTATAAATATCTACATAAAATAACATGTGATTATTATTTTCATAAAATTGATATAATATACATAATAATCCTTATTTTTATCTTAAATTATCTTGTAATAAAGAGATTTAATATATGCATCTACTTGTTTTTCATAAAATATAAAATTTAGTAAATAAAATTAAGAAAAATTAAAAATGCACATGAAAAATAAGAAGATATTAATGAAATTTTTTTAACTTATTGGGACAAAAAACTTTGGAATATTTTAAAATAAGTTACATGACATACCAAATATGAGTTAGAATTATATGTTTGACATGGACCAATTGAAATTATAAAAGTGACATTAAGAATGGAAAAATATATTAAAAAACTTATTTGTAACAATTATACGTGTAGCCACATTAATATATATAAATCTGTGATAAGATTTGACGCAAAATTGCTAAGCCACCAGCCGCACCGGTTATTGTGGCGGGGCAGGTCTGTGCTGTAGTCCGTGATCCACCACGTGCTCTAATGATATATGTTCATCCATTTTCCAAAAGAAAAAAAATATATTTATTCTATCCATTATTTTCTGCAAAAACAATCATTGATCGAAATTTAAAATCACCAAATCAAATTACAGCAGAAGTAATTATCTCAAAAAGAAAACTTGAATCACAATGGAAATATAAAATTAAATTTGGACTCATCAAAATATAATTAAAATAATATTCCCATGAATTCTGGGTGGATAGAAAAAACCTTTTAGGATCAAGATCTCTAACGCGTCGATGCATTATGGGTGAATAGAAAAAACCTTTTAGGATCAAGATCTCTGTCGTGCCAATGCATTAGGCTAAGTGCTAATTTCTTCCATAGAGGTGACTAGTAGACCATGAAGACCACCATCAAATCATGATTGACCGTGATTGGTCTAAACAATTGAACCGTGTGTAGACCAACCGCGATTGGTCTTTTTCGATCTTCGTCTTATTTTGATATTAGATCGTTAAGACTATCACTATAAGAATGTTGCACTATAATCACGACAGAAATTCGCCACTAAAAGGGCATATGCCGTCACTCACTTTTAGCAGCGCAAGTCTCGTTGGGTTAGTTCCCTTGATAGGTTTTATAAATACATACAAAGGTTGGTTAAGACGAAAGTGTCTAAATTGTGAATTTAAATGAGCTCACCAAGTTCTTCCGGCCTGGAGCTCCAGAAAATGTTCCTCCTGGTAATGAATATTTAAACTGAAATCTCTATGCTCTGTATAATAAAACCCAAAATTATCTCAAGTATTTGCTTATGTATTTTTTTGCAAGCACAACCATAGAATATAAAGTGTGTCATCCTATTGACAACTTTACTTTATGTTAATATTTAGAAAGATCTGTTTCAATTTAGATGTATTTCAAAAGCATTGTTCATTACCTAAAGGAGATGAAAGATGGAATTGGGAATGTGTCGCGACGCGTCCTTTGAAGTTAGAGGCTGACGGGGATCTGAAGTTAGACGCTGGAATTTGAGATGTATGAATAGTTGATATGAGGTTAGTATTGGTGTTGTGATATATGAATGAATAAACTAGTAACATTTGCATTGTGAAAGTTTGATTGTTGGTTGATCTCTTTGTGTAAGGCGTAGCGTGTTGAAATTCTTCTCTAAGTGAATTAATGTTTGTTCAACAATTGACTATTGTACTACAATATAAGAATTTGCATCGACCTTTGAAATAAAATATTTTATTTGCAACAACAAGTACTACTTCAATGGTAACTCTGATGCGAATTAAGTGAAACAATAGGATATGTGTAGCAACTAAAACAGGTCGATGATAATTACGCATTAACACCATTGACAATATGTTAATGCTAAAAGTTAAAGCAACTGTTCGTTCCAGCAACGATAGACCTTTAGTCACACCATATTGTCCATGCGGATACCTTTAGCATGGGGGGACCTACGGGCACGAGTCTTAGCAGCGACTTGTGGCATTAACTGCGGTAAAAGTCCACCTAGCAACGATTTTACCTCATTGTTGTAGTACTACTTTCTTGTAGTGTGGCACCACTCTTACAATTAAGACAAGGAAAATAAAATCAACATTTAATGCTTCATTTACTTTAGTTATTTTTCATAATTGAACACTTATTACTAATAATTTCTTAAATCTAATTTAAGAGCAAAATGATGGTCTTGCATTAGGTCAACTAATCCAAATTTTGAGAGTCTTGCAATTAAGATTTTAAACCTCACATATAGTGCTTCATGGTATGAACACAAATGGAGTGTCTTTGAGCAGGTAAATGACATTTTACTATATTTTTTAGTATAAATTATTGTTACTTGTGATATAGTTAATATACTTTTTGTTTAAAAACTTATTGGTTATGTATTCACGTAACTTGATGCTCCTACTCTAAGAAGAAATAAACTTGTAGCTAAGAGACAAAATAATATGGTTTATGAAAAATATAATAAAGATCCAAAAGCTCATTATGTTGATGTTGTGAGAATCATTTCTTTGATTGATAGTGATTAAAACAATTAATGGATGATAAAGCTTGGTGAAGGGATGCATATATTTATAGTGATGACAAGTGTCCGATCGAGACAAACGATAACATGGGCCATGATAAGTAGTGAATCTGAAGCGGAAGAGACTACTAGAACCACTATGAAGCGAACCAATAGTTTTGTCCCTTCTAGTGTTGGTGGTTGTACTTTTAGGGTTAACTCCTAGTTCAAAGGCAAAAAATTGTCGATAAGGGATAATTATGAAAAGATGCATTTAGATATAAATGAAGAATTTTACGAATTATATAATGAATACTTTTAAGATAACGAGGATTATGGAGATGATTAATTGTCTTAGACAATTAGACGATTCTTATATGCTAGTAGGTTTCTTAAGAATTGTGAAATGAGTTTGCTAAATTACCATATGACTAGAATTTTTACTAGAGTATTATAAATGGTATTTGCATTTTGGAGTAGATACTATTATTATTGTTATTTATACTAATATATGTTTTATCTTTTTGGTAAGACTCATTCGATAGACATACACCTTTTATGCGCTTCAAATTGAGGTGATATTTGACATTTACGCTTCATTGCATTTATTTATTTTTTAAAACATTGGTTGTTGTGTTTGATATTTTGTTCATAAAGATACATATATCACATTTATTAATATATATAGGGTTAATTGTCAATTTGCCCCTAATGTTTAGACCGAATTTAAGATTCCCCCTTAAAGTTTAAAATTTTAAATTTTAGTCCTAATGTTTGGACGAAATCAAAAATCCCCCCATTCCGTCTTAAGACCGTTTATTTGAAACGGTAAACCCGACACGTGCCTTGCACATGCATTTTCTTAAGTTGAAATGACACAATTGCCCTTATTATGTTTGATAATGACACAACTACCCATATTGCTCATTCCAACGGTCATGAATCCTCTGCTTCTAGTATTCCTTGCTCTGTTCAACTTTAACGTCTTGGTCA
Source organism: Chamaenerion angustifolium (assembly GCA_946814005.1). Taxonomy (NCBI): domain Eukaryota; kingdom Viridiplantae; phylum Streptophyta; class Magnoliopsida; order Myrtales; family Onagraceae; genus Chamaenerion; species Chamaenerion angustifolium. Next base: position 31,982,185 of record OX328266.1, on the reverse strand, counting down.
CTTCACTGAACAATGAGGGCATGGCGCTGCTGACCTTCAGATAGTCCATCTTCTCCGACCCAGGTGGGTCCCTCGACAACTGGAATTCGTCCGACGACACCCCTTGCTCGTGGAACGGAATCACATGCAAAGAGTAAAAGGTGGTCTCAGTCTCCATTCCAAGGAAGAAGCTTTCTGGGTTTCTCCCATCCGCTCCAGGGTTCCTCCATGACCTCCGACACCTTAACTTGTGAGCCAATAAATTCTCCGGCGGTCTCCCTCTCGAGCTTTTCCAAGCCTCGGGCCTTCAGAGTTTGGTACTTTCTGGCAATTCCTTATCTGGGTCTTTGCCAATTGAGGTTGGGAAGCTCACTTATCTCCAAACCCTCGATTTGTCAGAGAATTTGTTTAACGGATAAATACCAGTTTCGATTCTGCAGTTGAAGAGGCTGAGGACCCTAGATTTTAGCCACAATAATCTCACTGGGTCTATACCTGAATACCGTAAAGCTAAAAAACCAAAGCAAGAGCTTCCCGATGACACATCATCATGCTTCATCCCTTCTTGGGTGGATGAAGAACCCAACACTAAAGATGTCCGATTCACCTTCCCCAGAACCCTAGCACCCAATAACTGCAAGGGCCTCGATCATTTGGTCTCAAAACCACTATACTTCTTCTACGGAAGCGTTGTGAATCTATCACTCGATTCTTGGTCCAAAATCGCGCAGTTCTTATACGGAAGAGAGCCTGAGTTTGTCAACCCTCAGTTCTTCTCAGCCCTTACTAGAAAAGAAGGCTATGTTCACAATCTCCCTACCCAAAACCGGACCCATATACTCCCAAAGCCACCAATGAGCATTGAATCCGCCATTCCACATACCAAGAAATGGTGGCCATCCTGGGACACAAGGAAGCAACTGAGTTCTGTTAGTGCAGAGACGGTAGGGGTGCCCCAGTTGTGCGAAAGGCTCGGAAGGGTAATGAAGGATTCTCGAGGGCTACTCTCGCCAGAGCAACAAAGAGACATCCTACACCAGTGTCGAACCTTGAACCTCCTCTGGGTGGGCCCGCATAAACTTGCTCCAATCCAGGTCGACCACCTTGAGACAATCCTAGGGTACCCTACGAACCACACAGAGGTTGGTGGTGCCAGTTTGGATGAACGGGTCCAAATCCTCAGACACTGCTTCCAGTTAGACACCCTTGGCTACCACCTCTTAGTACTAAAATTCATGTTTTCGGAGGCTAGTGTGGTACCGTTTGCAGAGACAAGCACAGGCGCCAAAAGAATCATGTTCAAATAAGGGCATTTGTGTCTTTTTTTCTTAAGAAAATACATGTGCAAGGCACGTGTCGGGTTTACCGTTTCAAATAAACGGCTTTAAGACGGATTTTTTTATTTTTTTTATTTCGTCCATACATTAGGACTAAAATTTAAAAATTTAAACTTTAAGGGAGAATCTTAAATTCAGTCCAAACATTAGGGGGCAAATTGACAATTAACCCCTATATATATATATATAACTTCAACATGTTGTGGCAGGACATTCACTTATCAGCAACCGAAAAAAAGCCCATGAAAAGAGACAATATAATCTGCAATAACAATTCAAATGAAATAGATTAAAAACACCTACTACTTTTCAACTGATGAGATCCTGCAATATATATATATATATATATGAAATATATTCCGTGGCAGTAAAGCGACGGGTGGATATGAAGGTGAGTCATGTTGTTTATTTACCCACCTAATCCCTACACCTTGTAGTTTGTGGCGGCTAACATGAAAACAACTTCTATAAACCAAACTCTTGAAGTCTTATCAATGCTTATCCAAAAATTTAGTTGTCAAGTATTTATCAATTAGATTGGTTGGCTCGACATAAGATTAGTTAAAACTCAGGATGAGAGCTAACTCACTAACTCACTAACTCAGACAACTTCCTTTGTATCCATCTTCAATCGCACCAAACAATATATGGTGAAGCATATGTATTTTGGATCATTGAAACTCTATATGAAAATCACTTATTACCTTCTAAAACTCACATTTTAAAATTATTCCTATTTTATACTTAAGTTTTATTGATTTATTAAAAAAAATTACCCACTTCAATTTTTTTTGAGTTTTTTTTTTATATAATAACTTTTTATTTTTTGTTTGTTTGTGTTTTAGAATAAAATAAAATAAAATAATTTAAGGTAAAATAAAATATTCATAAATTATGTTTTTTTTTAATAATTACTAAGTGATTCAAATATAATTTTTATTTTATTTTTCAGACATGTAAAATGTGGCTTTTCCCTCTGGTCGCAGGTATAAGATGCATAAATGACCAATCTGAGACATTTTTATCCACACTGAGCCTTCAATTCAACATCAAGCCTTCAATTTTTCCAGACTTCGTTTGAGCAGCCTCTAATTATTGTCAAGCAACTATCGTAAAAGAAGTTTGCATTGTCAACATAGGTGGTTCAAACTTTTTATTTTTCATGAAATTTTTAGAATGACTAATATGTTAGAATGCCTTAATTTTTAGAGTGCTTGATATATTAGTTAGAATGTCTAACTCGTATTTTAAAATCAATTAGATGTTATTACTCTTAAAATGGTTATTATCAATTTTCGATATGGTGCTAACATTAACCTAGACTCATGGGTTGTTAAGTACTTCAACAGTGAATCAGTAATAACTACCATTAAAAGAGACATTACCCTAGCACAACTAAAAGAGTGGGTTACCATTGTTTGCGGATTTAGCAGTCGGGTGGTTAACTTCCATCTAATTTGGAACGTGGGTCATGAACTATTTTCAATCACTGATGAATTCGCATTAGAGTGTGTTTTCGAAATATGTCACGAATACACGGATGTTTTCTAAAATTAGAGGAAGACGAAGTATATGGAGAAGAGGAAGATGAAATCTATGACGAAGCGGAAGAGGAAGTCGCTAGGAAGAGGAAGACAAAGTCAATGGTGAAGATGATGAGGAAATTGGTGGATATATGGAAGGAATAAATTCATCCTTGATAGATGACTCTCAGGCACAACATCCCACAATTTTGAAAGAACGTGAGGACAACTAGTTTGATGATGAAATCGGTAACGATGTTATGGAGTCGACCCATCTAATGACTTACTTGCAATATCCTCGTAAGTTTACATTGGGTGATTGGTAAAAAGGGTTTGACTGTACTGATTAGATCTTCAGGCAAGGGAAATCATCCCACCGTAAAGGAGATTTCCAAGTTAGCACACAATGTGAGGATAAAGTTTTAGTTCAACATCACGTCAAAATGTGGCATATTTAGAATTCTCGTGAATATGTCACAGCAAGATCCAGTCCTACCGTAGCAACATCTAAGTGTGCTAATGATAATTTTTCTTGGTCTTTAAGAGGAGCGCAAAAGAAAATGGGTATCTAGGAGTGTTAGAAATAGAAACAATAGATATTAGGAAGGTTTTTGTTTAAGGAACAAATCGCATAGATATATTTCCTATTGTAATATTTCCTTTCTTACATACTATGTACCTTGTAAGTGTAGCAATTGTAATCAGAAATATACAGTGAAGTAAATTAACGAAAATTCTCTAGAGATCTTTTGTTTTTCAGTCGTTCTATCATGGTATTAGAGTCCGACGTCTCGATTAATTAAAATATCAACCTTTATCCATCATGTACATGATTGTTGTTTCAACCATGGAAATATTAGAAGACAATAGTGTCAATTCTGGTGCACCCGCTGCAACAAATACCACGTTGGCGGCTCAATTGGCAGCAATGCTCCCTAATCTGCCACAAACAAACAACAACACATAGAAGCAGTCAATATTAGTTCCAACGATTAATTTGAGTGTAAAACTTAATGAGAACAACTACTCCATGTGGTCCCGATTAATTCGGATGAACATCGTCGGACAAGGGAAGCTGCACCACCTCACATACGTTCCGAAGCCACCTGGAACCGAGGATCCAAATTATTCCCAATGGGAACAAAACGACTTGATCGTATGTTCATGGATGCTTGATAATATGGAGTCAGATCTGGTGCATCAGTATGCATAATTTCCAACTGCAAAAGAATTGTGGAAAGGACTTTTTGCAATATACAGTAAAGGAAGAGACAGTGTTCTATTGTTCGATCTAATTTGTCAAGCAAATAGCACAAAACATGGGTCATATTCTCTCAAAACATTATACAGTAAAATCTAGAGGATTTGGAGAGATATTAGGCTACGGGATCTTAATCCCACGAAGCATCCCGAAGACATCACAATTTGGAATACAAAGAGTGCAGAAACTAAGCTATATCGGTTTCTGAATGCAGTCAACAATGAATTCGACCAAGATAAGCGACACTTACTTCGTGAAAGTCTGTTACCTGAGGCCGAGTCGGCATATGCCACGATTCTGGTAAAAAAGATACCAACAACAAGTGATGAGCACACGAAATTGGGACACAAAACTGAGAGGTACTCCTTCCAAGACCGGAATCGGGTCCGGTCTCTAGGCCAAAGCCTCCTTACCATCCAAGAATTCCCGCTTATACTAAGTGGATTCCTCAATGAGACTCGCCATCATGCGGGAAGAATTCCCGCTTATCCAAGAATTCAGCCACTGGAAGGGGAAGGCAATCATTTCGTAGCGGCAACGGTGATCGGAAGTACGTTCGTTGCAGTCATTGCGGGAAGTTTCGTCACAGCTAAGCCGAGTGTTTCGAGATCATCGATCTCCTCGAGAGATGGATGAGTAAACGAAAATATGGAATCAACGTGGTTAACATGACCGCAACCACGATCGAAAACCACGAAGAAGAAAGCTCGTCTAGACGCACAGAGGAGGAGCTAGGGTTTGATGGTGCAGCCGCAACAAAAAAGGAAGGAGGACCTGCGAAGGAAAATGGAACGGTAGAAATTTTGACATTAGGTATTGGGTTAAGAGGGGTAAAATTACCCTATTGCCCTCAACACTTTATACCTTTTGAGTTTGCACCCACAAGTTTTAAAATATATAATTCAGACCCTGGACATGTTAATAGCAGCAACCTAAGAAAAATAGTAGGTGGTTATTTGGTTGTAGTGCTACCGACACTATGACCTATGATAAAAATGACTTTATTAGTCAATCAGTGTCTGGTAAGAATATGATTCAGAGTGCAAATGGATACCTATCAAAGTTTCATTGAGCGGGAACTATTAAAATGTCATCGACACTACAATTATAAAATTGTCTCTACGTGCCGAACTTGCCATGCAAACTTTTATCTAGTAGTCATGTGATAAGAGAATTGAATTGTATGGTACTGATGTATCCAAGTTTCTGAGTATCAGGGGCTGTACTATGTGGACGATATGACTCAACATAGAACTGCAACGCTTGCTCACAGGACAGTTGATAGGCAACAATGGTTATGGCACTGAAGATGGGACATCCATCTACAGGGTACATTCATAAATTATATCACGAGTTATTTACATTGAATAAAAATATTTCATGTGAAACATGTATTCTAGCTAAGAGTCATAAACAACCTTATTCTCAATCTGATTTTAGAGTTAAGATTGTTTTTTCACTTATTCATTTCGACATATGGGGTCCTGCCCCAAATAAGGGGAAATGCATGTCTAACAATGGTTTCAAATATTTTGTACTCTTATAGATGACGTTACTCGTATGACTTGAGTTTATTTTCTAAAACACAAGTCAGAAGTCTCATCTAAGTTTGTAGAATTTCAAAGCTTAGTATAAAATTAATTCTATATCCAGATTCAGGTTTTCCGCTCTGATAATGAAGGAGAATTCGTCAACTCTGTTCTGAAAAACAATTCCAGGAAGAATGTATTATTCACTAGACATTTTTTCCTCATACGCCCCAACAAAATGGGGTAGCTGAGACAAAAAATCGTCATATCCTAAAAATGACAAAAGTTATTATGCTTGTCTCTCGTGTTCCTACTTCTTTTTGGCCTAAAGCAGTTGCAACCTCAGTATATATCCTGAATTGTCTACCTACTAAAGCATTAAATTTTCAAACTCCTGTACAGATCCTATCTATTCATATGAGTGTTCAAACAACCTCAACACTTCAATCTATTGTTTTTGGATGTTATGTTTTTGTTCATATTCCTAAAATAGAACATTTCAAATTTGATCCATGTTCTGTCAAATGTGTCTTTGTTTAATACAGGATACAACAAAAAGGCTATCGATGCTATAATCCTCTGAATCATCGTATATATGTCACGATGGATTGTGATTTCCTTGAAACGGAATTTTACTCCTCAGGGCAATTAAGGTCCACCCAATCTACTATTCAGGGGGGCAACTTGAGTAGTCCATTAGATTGGTTGATCACTCAAGTGTGGCCCGAAATAGTCCCAAACGAGCAAGTAGGCAGAACCATCAAGACACTAAATTTCGTAGTACAACCACATGAGGACTTGGACACGTCAACCCTGACGAATATTCCCGAGGTTAGTAATGGTCTTTAAGGTGAGATGAATGATGTATCTTATGAAGATGCTCAGGTCTCCACACATAACTATAATTATACTCGTTCATAAGTTGGAGTAATGCATGATATGGTGGAAACCACACATGAGAAGTATGTGTTACCAGCCAAGAGAAACAGAGGAATCTCGCTTGTACGATATGTACCGGATCATAGCACTAAATCAAGTCGATATCCAATGGCGAATTTAGACATGGGGAGCCTATCATCGGTAGCACGTGCCTTTATTGTTGTTGTTTACACTCAGGAGATACCAAGAACTGTAGAGACAACACTAGCAAATCCTGAATGGTATCAAGCTATGAAGATAGAGATGAAGGCGTTAGAAAAGAAAAAGACTTGGGAGAAGTGTGTTTTACCACATGGAAAGAATACAGTAGGATGCCGATGAGCGTTTACCATAAAGCATTGTGCAAACGGGTCAATTGAACGATATAAAGCGAGATTGGTAGCCAACGGCTACACTCAGACATATGATATTGATTACTTAGAGACTTTTTCTCATGTGGCGAAAACCGATACTATTAGGATCTTATTTTCCATAGAAGCTAATAAGGACTGACTATTTCACTAGTTTGATGTAAAGAACGCATTCCTGCATAATGATTTGAAGGAAGAAGTATATATGGAACTACCCCCAGGTTTCAAGTCAGGATTCCATAGCTCAGAGGTATGTAAATTGAAGAAGGCTCTATATGATCTAAAACAGTTACCCAAACCATGGTTTGGAAGATTCACTTTCTCTATAAACATGTATGGATACAGACAGAACAATTCAGACCTTACATTTCTCTTCAAAAGAAAAGGAGGTCAGGTGACATGCTTAATTATCTATGTTGATGATATGATTATTACAGGAGATGACACTCAGGAGATATCTCAACTCTGGCAAAATGTATTTCAATAATTTGAGATGAAAAAATTGGGGGAGCTCAAGTATTTTATGGGGATTGAGGTGTTGAGATCTAAGACAGGTATTTTCATCTCACAAAGAAAATACATCTTAGATTTACTGGTAGAGACACACTTGATAAACTGTAAACCAGTAGACACACCTATTGTATTAAATCATGGTTTGAAGATAGAGGGGGGAGCATAACTAGTAGATCAAGCTCGTTAGCAACACTTAGTAGGGAAGCTGATCTACCACTCTCACACACGACCAGACATTGCATATTCAGTAGGTGTTCTTAGTTCATTTATACATAAGCCTCAGACAAAACACATGGAAGCAACTTTAAGAGTTCTCTGATATCATAAGGGGTCTGCAGCAAGCGGAGTCTTATTCATAAGAACGATCACTTAGATGTTGAAGCATATACAAATGTTGACTAATCAGGCATTCCAGTGGACAGAAGGTCAACTTTAGGTTATTTCACTTTGGTTGGAGGGAATCTAGTGACCTGGAAAAGTAAAAAGCAGAAAGTCGTGTCACTCTCAAGTGTTGAAGCAGAGTTTAGAAGGATACCTCAAGGTTTAGAAAAAGTATTGTGGTTACGAAAGCTATTAGATGATATTGGGTTTCCTGTAAAATGAGAATGCAAGCTGATATGTGATAATCGTGCAACAATCAATATTTCTAAGAACCTGGTACAACTCGACCACACAAAGCATGTTGAAGTTGATCGACACTTTATCAAGGAAATGTTGGGAACAACATTATCACTCTGTCATTTGAACGCTCTGAAAAACAACTGACAGACATTCTCACCAAGGTTGTAAATAGAAGGTTTTTCACAGATGTCCTCTGCAAGTTGAATATTAGTGACCCCACTATTCCACCTGTGGGGAAGTGTTAAAAATAGAAACAATACATATTAGGAAGGTTCTGTTTAACAAACAAATCACATAGATATATTTTCTATTGTAATATTTCATTTCTTACATATTATGTACTTTATAAGTGTAGCAATTGTGATAAGAAATATACAGTGAAGTAAATTACCGAAAATCCTCTAGAGCTATTCTGTTTTTCAGTCGTTCTATTAAGGAGATCACCAAAATCGGACATACACACTCATGTACAAATATTGCGTTGATTCAGCAACATGAATATACAACTTGAATTCAAAGTCATTGCTAATTTAATATACCCATACATGTATAAGCACACGAGTATTATAGTTTGTGACTTGTAGCAAGTTGTGAAGGATAAGTATGCGCAAACTCCCTTGTACCGCAAGGTGTGGTATGCTAACATAAGGTGATTGAGATGATGTTTGGTACACAATAGGGTGCATTTTAGCATTTGCCATAACTCATGGATGCGATATCTCATTTTAATCCTGGCACTATTTATGACTATTATTAGAAAGGTATACCGACACAAGGAGGTGCCATTTTTGGAATCTGGTTATAGGCATACAAGCCCTCAAGTGAAGGTTTCCCCCATTGTTGACCATTAATTAGCATGATGGCACACATTTGTACGGAAAATAAACGAGAAAGTTATTAGTGCCAGTGGCATAAGATGCTAAAAATCAAATTTGTCCACTACGCTTTGCCTTTACAGACTCTGAGAGTATAGAGAGCTAACTTGTCTTTTAGAGCGTTTGTGCTTACATCTGATGAAGAATAAATGTCAGGTATGCATTATATTCGATCGTCAAGGGGTATTAAAAGTGTTGTTCCAATTCTTTTTTGCAAAATCCTGGGGGCTCCATAGATACTGTGTCCATCACACCTTTACAACAACTAAAATAACAATTTTAAGGATAAACATATGAAAAAATATATATCTAAAATGACAAGGATGACAACCAGGAGAAAGTTCAACTAGATGTGGGGATTATTCAATAGTGCTAATGAGAGCAAGTATCGTGAATGGTTAGTGAATTGTGTGGATTTCAACCTATGGTATCAAGGCTACGATGGTGGACATAGATACAGTGTCATGACAACAAATCAATCAGAGATCTTCAATAATTATTTGAAAGTAGATCATTCATTGCCCATAAAGGCATTGGTAGATGTTACATTTAAAAGACTAAACACGCATTTTGTTGACCTTAGATCTCGATATGAAAAGAAGGTAGCGATGGAATATAACTTTATTAAAAAAGTAAGACAGTTATTGGTAGCCATCAAGGAGGCTTCTTAGCATTTTTGAAAAGGGTACTTACTCGTACGAAGAAGTGTACGAAGTAAGAACGCGTGTTGGTAAATCTTACCATGTAAATCTACCATAAATGCCATGTGACTACGATGAACAGACCTTGTTTACACGACCATGTAAATACGCCATGGCAGTGATCTAATGCACAAATACGAATGTCAAACCGTACGTGGATCCACATTTTGATGTTGATTACTATATGCGAACAAACCTTCCTAAATTCCAGCCTATAGTAAAACCATATTGGCGGTCAAAGAGGAATGGTCCAACAGTAAAGTATGATCCACATTGTTAAGCGCGGAAAAATGAGAATTCACAATGAATGTAGTAAATGTGGTCAAATATGCCACAATAAGAGATCTTGTAAACAATAATGTAATTCACCCACTATAACTATTTTGTGCCATTGCGTAACTCTGAATGTAATGACATTTGTTTGGTTATAATTATAATTTGTTTAGTTATTAAACCAATTGTTTTTTAGATGTTATGAAAAAATTATATATCCCAATAAGGGTTGTTTATGTACCTTAAATAGCCTTTCTGAAATTATTTTCAAGGGACAAACTCAAACAAATGTGAAAAAAAAATAAGATTCAATAATTACATAGTTTATAACAATAAATTTTAACTTAGGTGCATTTTAAAATATAAAAACTTTACAAAATTTGTTTTTATGTACATGTGATTGCCAGTCGCGGGTGAAACTTAACGGACGTTTTACCCGTGACTGGCAGACACAGATTTGTATAATTTGTTAAATACTTTTGAAAACTAATTATTTTGGTATTTTATTTTAAATGAAGTATATTTTGGAGAAAAAAGTTTCTTTCATTGATCATAAAATCTTGTCAACGTTGCATTCCTAATATTTGACATATTTATACAAATTTTGACCGATTTTTATGGTGTATGTAAAACTTAAAATTCCATGTTGTTTGATTCGTTGGAGTTGTGATTTTATTATGTGCCTACTATAATGTTTTAGAAATGGTTCATAAAACTTTTCTCAAAATGGTTATTTTTGTGGCAACTTCGACTAAATTTTATTCTTGACTGAAAGTGTAAACTAAAAGTCGTTTATTTGGTTAGAAACTACTATACTTTATTTATTATTATTTCAAAAAATTGTTAATTTTCTAAATTTAATATTTTATAACCCACGAGAATACCCACTTGAAAATGGTAAATGTTTTTTAACCATCTCTAAAAATAAAATTATAATAGATAATAATTACATTAAACCTTAATTAAACAAATTATGTCAAGTTTCAATTTTTCCAATGATTATAAAAGCTAGTCAAAGTTGATAAATTAACAATGCAAGTTTGACCAACTTTTATGGTTGATTAAAAAGGTCAAACTCAACATCGCATGTTGCAAAAAAAAAAAAGTTTTAGCAACAAAAGTTAATTATAAAATTACAACAATAAATAAAATTGAGGTTCAATACATTCATCTAAATTTGGTGCAATAAGTAAATTTTAAGTAAGTATGGAAATATTTAGTACTAGTATTTTAAAGGTAAACCACTACGAAAGTACAACACAAACCCGAATTCGATTGTTGAATGGTGTAAAATTTTGCAAATAAAAAAAGTGTTTGGTTTGGGGTTCCCATTTAACCTATACTTAATTGTTTTTCGACACTAAACCTCGTTTGCGTATAGTATCATTTTAGTCTTTTTTTATTTATTTTTATTTTTTAAATATTGGGTTTAGTTTGATAATTAAAATTAAGGTTAAAATTGAAAAAATAAATAGTGTTTAGGTTTCTATTACTTGGAAAACGCATGACTAAATTTCCTCCATGTAAACACTCGATTTTGGGATGAAGAGTAACATGTTCAAAATCGTGTTACGTGGCGTACCATGAGAAAATTTAAATATTTAGATAATATATTTTGTGAGATAATTTTTATTGTGAAATAATATATATATATATACTATGTATTTATTTCTTATTGATATATATATATATTAATTTGACTAAGAGACATTATATGTTGCTTGACAAGTAAGTCAAGTGAGATTTTTTCTTCAATTTGATTGGTCCAACACTACCATATGTTAATAATACTTGTGTAACATCACATTTGCTTAGGTGGACAAGTTTAAATTGCTCCAAAGCTCTTCACTCAATCTTAAAGATCATTTGTTTTATCTTAATTTATCACTTATTTCTCTTTAAATAAAATAATTCTAACTTGCTTTTTTTCATAAACTTAGTTCTCTAATTTTTCATTTTATATTTATTTTTAAAAACTCTATTAATTAGTATAATATTTTGAATAAAATTTATTAAAAAATAGTTTTTTTTAATGTAAATCATCTCATATATTATCAAAATAATTATAAATTAAACATATATTTTTAATATACACATATATTGTTAATATAAATATATATTTATTATGATATTTGTCTATTAAATTAATTGTCAACCAATATATATTTATCTATATATATATATTAATTTGGCTAAGAGACATAATATGTTGACAAGTAAGCTAAGTGAGATTGTTTCTTCAATTTGATTGGTATAACACTACCATATGTTACGAATACTTGTGTGCCATCACATTTTTGTTTAGGTGTACAAGTTTAAATTACTTCAAAGATCCTCATTCAATCTTAAAAATCATTTTGTTTTATCTTAGTTTATCACTCATTTTTATTTCAAGATAATAATTATTAACGTATTTCTTTTTAACAAACTTAGTTCTCTAATTCTTCATTTTGTATTGTTTAAAAAAATCTATTAATACGTCTAATTATTTTGAACAAAGTTTATTATTATTTTTTAAAATGTAAACCATCTCTTATATTATAAAAAATAAAATATATATTTTTAATATACACATATATTTATTATGATATTTGTCTATTAAATTAATTATCAACTCATAGTTCAGTTATTATTTTTTATAATCTAAATACCTTTTTTTATTGAACAAATAAACTATAATTATTTTTTCCATTAAATAAATTTCATTTCATGCTTATAATTATTTTATGTAATGACAAATATTAATGTGGTATAATATTGATACATATTAAATTGAGATTATAATAATTATCACAGTGACGTTACTTTAGATTAACAATAGTTTTTTTTGCCAAAGATAAATCTTATTTATTCCTGAACTAAATAATCTGAGTGTCCATTATAAAAATTTGTATTAAGTAAAACTAAAAGGAGGGTCGCGGTTCGCGAGACCCAATCATCAAGACTCAAACATCTTCTTGGTTTTGAAGCTATCCAATTAGCACATTCGTTCACCTTTAGTGGTATTGCTTTCCACGCTATGCTTCAGAGGTTCCTTGTAGCAATCTTTATCTCTCTTATTATTGATACATGCTTCCAATTCGTTCTTTCTTCTTGTATCTATCGGATTACGTTCAGTGCATCCGATTCGATCTCTACCTTCTCCCATTATTGTTCGTCGATTAATTGAATTCCTTCTCTGATCGCTTTGAACTTCAGTTATTCCGCATTATCACCTCATATTTGTTTGTTGAGCCCTCCCACAATCTTGCTTTGGTTATTCCTTTCTATGACGACAATGCTCCCCATCTTGAAAATCGGGCACCACGAAGCATTAAAGTTTAGCTTGATTATACCTGGGTTTGGGGGTAGTCATGTTTTGTTCGGTGTGGTCTCCTCGTGATGGAATTCTTGGTACGGTTCTCCTCGACTCGATTATGCAAGTCCTTCGTCTTCCTCCATTCGGATTCTACACACTATTTCCACGAGATTGGGTGTTAAGCCCTTAAACACGTTTTGACATATAGTTTTCCATAAGTGCCAACATACGAGTGCGATGATCGCCCATTTGCTTTCCTTGATCTTCTTATACCCGCAGGGTTCGTTCCACCTTTCCAAGAGCCACTCCTCAATCGTCCGGGCAATGGATCTTCCGGCCTTATACCTAGACATTCAAATCATATTAGTCTTGTGCAATTACATCTGAAAATTAAGTGTTCTCTTGTCTCCGGTTCTCCACAAAGTGGGCATCTTTGGTCTATGTTCATTGATCTTCGGGTGAGATTATGTTGAACGCCTATGGAGTCAAATGTAAGTTTTCACACGAATATTCTGGTTTTCGGCATGATCTTTGCCCCCATATTGTCGGTCAGAGTTCTCTCGCATGTCATTCATTTCTATCATGGGCCTTATTCTATCGAGTTTAATTGCCGAACGTGATGGTATATGATTTTACCGTAAGTTTGCCTTCCTTATTATTTGGCCATATGAAGATGTCTTCGCATGGATCAACTGGGATATGGACCTTCATGATATCATCTGTTGTTGACGAGTTCACTATGTGTCGGATGTACAACTCATCCCACCTTCTATCCGCTTGAATAAGGGATGCGACAGGGGCTTCCGTCACTACCGGGACGATTAGTTGTTGCTCGATATTCTGGTTTGCTCCTTTGTATATTCGTGCGTCCCTAGCCACATTGATCTTGTTTCCATTGCCAACAATCCAAAAAACTTCATCCCGTAGTAGGTCTCTCCCTTTTAATAAACGTGTCCATCCCCACGAGTCTCGTACACCTTTGGCGACCCTAATGAAATCACCATTAGCAAAATACAACCCTTATAGTACGTGTACCCAAAGTGCATCTGGTTCATTTACTATCCTTGTCGCCATCTTTATCAATAAGTTGAGATTGAAAGTGGTGAACTCCTTGAATCCCATACCTCCTTTGTGTTTGGATATCATCATTGTATCCCACCATTTCGAATGAAATTTTTGTTGTTACATGTACTCCCCCACCAAAAAGTTTTCTATCATAGCATTCACTTTGTCACACCAAGTTTTTGGAAATTTGAAAACTCATCGCGTAGGTAGGGATCTTGATCAAAATCTCTTTGCCTGCGTTGTTTAGAATTGCCAATTTCCAGCCTTGGAGCTTCTCTTGTATTCTGGCTTATAGGTAATTTAACGCATCCTTTCTTGATCTCCCCCATTTGGTCAGTAATCCCAAGTATTTCCCTGGGTTCCCTTCGTTCTGGAGGTTGCTAACTACCGTGACTCTCCTTCTTGTTTCAGCCGTGACATTCTCCCCAAAGTAGATGCTGAATTTTACTGCATTCGCCCGTTGTTCCTATGCACAACCATATTCGTTTATGATTATGAATAAGTTCCTTATGTTTGTTTCTGAGGCTAGGACGAAAAAGAGAGAGCCATCCACAAAGAGCATATGATGTAGCTCCAGAGATCTTCTTTTCATCCTAATTACTTTAATCCTCTTTTCGACCACCGCTTTCGCGATATTCCATGAGAGCACATCCACCACTATAATGAACAGGTACGCTGACAATAGGTCACCTTGTCCTATCCCATGTGTTGGTCTTATGACGGGTGATTTATTTCCGTTCACAAGAATTGTGTACGAGACGGTTGATATGCACTCTTTTATCCTGTTTCTCAAAACTTCATAGAATCCCATCTTCTCCATTGTTTCTAGAAGGAAGTACCACTCAACTCGATCATAGACTTTTTGCATATTAATCTTTAGCACACATTCTTCTCTTTGTGAAGTTTGTTGCGTGTGAAGGTAGTGGAAAACTCGTGTGCTATGATCAAGTTGTTGTGAATTAGCCTGCTAGACATAAAACCACTCGTGTGTAGTATGATTAGTCCGGGAAAATAATGATTTTGTATATTTTCAAGTACTTTTGAGATTATTTTATAAACGAAATTACACAGGCTTATTGGTCGGAACTCATTTGGTTTGGTAGGGTTAGCTATTTTCGGGATAAGAGTAATATATGTTTGGTTAATGGTGAAAGATAACATACCTGTTTGCATGAAAGAGTTGACCATGGTGACAAAAACTCGTCCCACGACGTCCCATGATTGTTCGTAGAAGGTCCCTAGGAAGTTGTCTGGTCCTGGTGCTCGAGACCCCCCTTTTGAAAAAAATGCCTTGTGCACTTCCCTATCCATTGCTTCTCTTGTTAATTCTCGGTTCATATCTTCATCAACTAGCCTCAGAACCGGGATGAGCATACTTTCTTTGAGATGGGTGCCCTCGGTTGAATACAATCCCTTGAAGAAGTCACGCATTACTGCATTATTTCAATTTTTGTTGAGACTCATTTGTTCTCTCCATTTCTGAGTCGAAGGATCTTGTTTTGTCTCATATGCGTAATTGTCGACAAGTGAAATAATTTTGAGTTTATATCCCCGTATTGTAACCATTTGATCCTTGAGCGTTCATGCCAATAAATCTTTTTCCTATTCCACAAGTCTTTCAATTGTTCTTTGATCTTGTTTTCCTCATCCTCGTCTCTCATAGCGTTTCTGTTTGCGATGGCCTTCAATTTTGTTTGGCGCATGTTAATATTCGTTTTATTGTTGCGGAAGGAGTTTTTACTACATTCTGTCAATGATTTTCGGAACCCTCCCAGTTTCCATGGTATTTCGGCCTCTATAGGGCCTTGAACTTGCTTCTCCCACGACTCTTTTATCACTGCTCCACACTCCTCACGTCCGTACCACATATCCTCAAACCGAAAATGTTTCCTTCCCCACTAGTCTTGCAGATTTGTCGCTATTATGATTGGTGAGTGGTCTGATCCTATAACTGGTTCGACTGTTACCTACGTTCTAGGGAATTCAGTTTTCCATTATGTGTTCGATAGTGCCTGGTCCAGTCCTTCGCGAATATTATCGATCCCTCTTCTGTTGTTGCTCCAAGTGTACTTTAGGCCCTTGAAACGAAGGTCTGTGAGGTTCATATCGTAGATCATTGAGTTGAATTCATCTATCTGTCTTTGATATTTCGGTCTTCCACCTGCCTTCTCATAAGGAGAGCATATATGATTGAAGTCACCGACGCATATCAGTGATCCCCTTCGGGCTCTTCCGACCCGTCTCAGGATTTCCCAGATTTTGATATGATTACTGAAATTCGGGTCTCCATACACCTAGGAAATGTGCATATACTTCCTTCATCTTCGACATATACCTTGTAATCAATTATGTTTTTGTCGTGATATAGAATTTCCACTTGTATGTCTTCTTTCCACAATACTGCAGTTCCTCCTCCAATTCCTACCGTTGACATATAGAAGACACCCGCTTGGTAAGGTCCTTAAGGATTTGGACTGTCAGGGAGGACCTCAGGCTCTGCAGTTCCAACAGAGTAGATTCATTGGTCTCGTGTAACTGTTTTGGGACAGCTACCAAAACCCTTTTCAGTTGTGCTTGGTGTTGTTAAGCTTCTTATGTTTTTATTCTCACGACACTTATTCAGTGTTGGAGTGTCTGCTTTCGGACCTACCTTTCTCATCACTCTAGTTCATTGTCTATGTGTACGTTCCTCATTCAACACCTTCTTCTATATTTTATTTGATGGGCATTCTTGTTCTACTTCTTTTGAATGTGTCCTCTTTATATCCATTCTCTACAGGTGTAGATTGAGTCCTGTTTGGGTAAGGGGTATGTTGTTCGGTCGTGGAGGTGTAAGATTTAATAGAGGGTGCTTGCTTGAGGGGAGAGTTGTTGTACGATAGACTTGGGGTCATTGGTTATAGGTCATGGGTGGCTTGGGGTATTAATTTTAGGGTTGTCCATGAAGGCGAAGATTGATGTGGGTTGAGCATGTTCTAGGGAAAGGGTTGGGGAAGGATGGTAGGGTTTGTTCGATTTCGGTTAATATGAGGGAGGGTAGTATTCTTGAGTATGATTGGTGTAGTCCTTGGATTGGTGGGATCATGTGGTCGGGTTGGCCAATGTTGGGGTTCGATCATTGTCATCTTCATTCCTTGCATCTGCCTAGTATCATCTTCCTAATTGATGGGGTTGCTATGACTGATATTCTCCTCGTTCTGTTTGATACTCGAACCTGGGTCCGATCCGACATATGTACCCTCGGTCCTAGCTGCAGTAGTGGAGTTGTTGTTTCATTTCATGATATCCCGTTTTCTTCTAAATTTCATTCTTGCACAGTTTTCCCATTCCTTTCTGCCCACGTTATACCTTCTTATTTTTCTTTTCGGTCACCCACCCACCATCCACGGTCTGTACACTGGGGCATCCTTTTTTAATTCAGACAATACTGCATTCTTCTTGCATTGTTGGGAGGCAAATCCAAGCATTCTACAATCGTTGCATATGTTTGAAAGCCTTTCATATTTTATCTCTGCCAACTTTTCTTATGCTTTAGAATTTTTCCACCAAAAACCTGAACGGAGTGGTTTTTCGTTATTCATCTCCATTTTGATTCACATAAAACCTCTTCCAATTTGTTCTAGTTGTTGTTGCACCTCATTACATTGTCAATTCTTCATGCATTTTTGATGGTTAACTTCTCCAACTCTAGTTCATGAGTTTGAATCCAAAAATGTGTCCATTTAAAATAAACACCCTCAGACAACATCCTAGGTCCCAACGTCTCATGTTCAGGCAGTGACCTTGGACGGTCCATGGTGCTTGGTCGAGGATAGATTCCTTATCTTGATCATTCTCAAATTCAAACACTAGAACATTCTCGCCCAAGTCCGAGATTCCTACGGTATCATATTTGGCTCATGCAACCTTGAGGATGTTTTGAATCACTATTGACTTGATTGGTATGTGTGAGATTAGCTTGCCAACATACCATACCGTTTTTGACAATATTGGTGGTCCGAGTTCAGGCCCAAGGCTACCCTATGAAAAGACTCCATGTCGTCGACTTGAGAGTTGCAAGACACGACTCATCTGCCACAGTTGTCCCCAACGTGCAAACAACAGAAAACAAAACAAACGTGACAAAACTGGTGATCTTGTTACATATCATAAGGAAGCTAGGGTTTTCGGGAGCTAACGTTTATGGGAAATACGTTTTATGGGTTTTCTGTATGCAGATGGTCCTCGACGACGTCACGTGGGCAAGTGTGTGGAGTCATTCACCTCACATACTTCAGGAGGAGGTTCCGGGAGACGGGTGTGGATGGGCGCAGGGCTCCAACTGGTTCAGAGGGGAGGTTCTCACGGCAGGATGTGGCGGAGGGAGGAAAAACCCTAACCCTAACAGAGGTTTCTAAATAGTTATGTAGGTGACCGATTAATAATAGTTTGATATTGTTTTTTTGAACTAACTCAGTTGTAATCTATATCTATCTATCTTATATATTAATTTGACTAGAACTACAATTGTCACAAATAAGTTTTTTTTATGCATTTTCTCACTCCTGATGTTAAATTAATCTATTTTAATAGGTCAATGTCAAACATGCAATTTTCATTCCTAAGTGGCATGTCCTAAAAGTCACTTTAGAATCCTCTAAATTTTCTCATCCATTCTAAAGATAAATTACAAAATCTTAATTATTTCTATTTATTTCACCTTATATTTATAATTTTGGCTTACTATAAACAATTTAAACTCTATAATAGTAAAATAAAATGTAATATTTATTTAAAGACTAAAGTAAATAAATTTATAATATGCATTACAAAGAAAAAATTAAATTTATTACTTACTACGCAAAGCGCGAGTGAGATACCTAGTTTTACTTGTAACTATATAAAACTCATGAGACTTGTATAAATAAGTTTTATCTATGAAACAGACATCTTGTCCAAAAACAAATGTACATAAAGGTTTGAATAAAATAAAAATTAAAAGAGATCTCTTGAATTCGGTATTCTTCTCCCGAGCTAACTGATGATATTCTTCTTCTCGTACGTAACTGATGGTGCAACTCAACATGAAATATAAATAATTGAAACTAAGTCAGAGGAACTAAAGTTAAATATTCATTCTCTCGAGTAGGTCTGACAAATTTTATGCAACACGATACGAATATGTATGAAAAAAATCGTGTTCGTGGAAACATATGACATAACGAAAACACGATAACACAAATATGATAACACGAAAGTATTTTCGTGTACTGTTCATGTTTAGATATGGGAACACGATATGCACGAGAACACGATAAAGTTGAACTTTTTTTTACCAACTATAAAGTTTGATTTGAAAAACTATTTTTTATACTTTTATAAACAAGTTTCGTTTAATAGTTTTTAAAAGTCTAGTTAGATATTCATTTTTAGAGTTGTCAATTCTACTTTAAAGACTCGTGAAATTTTATGGTTGAAGTGATAAATCTTACTAAGAACAATTCGTTATTTTGATATTTCTTTATAATTTTCGCAAGTAAATATATAACTGACTAACTTAAAGACAACACGACATGAACACGCACAAATCACGACATGAACACGCACAAAACACGACATGAACACGCACAGGACATGACACAATAAGTTTACCGTGCGTGTTTGTATTTGGTAAGTATCACACGATAAACATATTGATACACGTGATAATACGCACGTACGCACGATTCGTTACCACTATTCTCAAGTTGTAATGAATACTGTTGATTTCCACAAACTATGTTTTCACAATTTGTTTTTCAAATGTAACCTTTAATTGAAAACCAACTACTACTAAATTAACCAACGGAGCATGTTCGTGATCACGAATAGGGTCCATTGGTTTAGGGTTTAGTTAACTCACGAACCATGTAGGTACAACATTAAATGAAACAAATTTAGAGTCTTTGCTTCATTTGAGAATTGAATTCAGGATAATGTTATAGTAGCCCAACGTTCAACCTCTAAATCACTAGAACCAAATATATATTATTGTACTTAGAATAACTTACCGCACCAATTTTTAAATTAATGTATTAAGCATCTTATATATTTTTTAATGCATTTTATCAATTAAATTTTGTTCAACACCGTTAGTTGAATTAGAGTTTTAATACCGTTATTTGAATTAGAGTTTTAATTTAATTCTGTACCTACTATAATTTTCTATTCTATGTAGAAATGGTTAAAAAAATAAGTAGTGTTCTAAATTTAGCTTTATATGTTATCGAAATACTTATTTAAAGGTATTTTTTAACCATATTTAAAAAAATGATATCTACTGAAACATACAATATTTTTTTTCGAAGAAACATACAATATTGAGTTTCAACTTTTTCATCAACTACAACATTTGGTCAACACTGAATTGTAAAGTTCTTACAATTTTACCAAGTTTGATAGAATTTTATGGTCGATGAAAAAATTACTTGCAGCTGAAGAAGATGAAGACTTACTTGCGGCCGAAGGTACTGGTTTCATTCATTCAGGGTTAAGTTTAATATGTTACACCCTAAGACTACTTATAGCCTTTAACTCTTAAGATATTACAATATGGTCATCACTTACTAATTCTAGAATATTGCAGAATAATCCCCAAACATGCATATGTAACTATACATATATCCTAACATTCTCCCATGAAGATCAACATCAATGAACTTCTTGAATTCTCGAAAATCAGCAATCCATTGCTCTTCAACACCTTTGTCAATCCTGACAATCGAAACTCAGCTGATAGCCAACACCTGATTGATAATCACCACCTAATATCTTTCTACTGAAAACACTTACTTGACAACCATCTGATTGTTATTAAACTATGCACATCAATCAAGATTCATCCATAATCATTAACCAAATCCTTTTTAGTATATTCAGCAACTAAACTTCAGGAGTCTTTTCCTCAAATGTATTTATGAGCTATTTTCTAACATGACTGAATTATACTAAATGATTAACACTTGTCCCATCAACCTAACACACATATATCATATGCACACCACTCAATCACAGCCTACACATATTCACATATCTAGTCACAGTTTCTTACCAATAAATCTGAATAACATCCAAACAACTAAACTCTTTAACTATTTTATGATGAGTATTTTCATCTAACCACAGTCTTCATACAAGACAAACATTCAGAAAAGCATATCTGATTCATCCTTTTTATTCTTTGCTGATCTTTCCATTTCAGAATTTTTTTTTGATTTTCTCATAATTTTTCTTCTCTTGACAGAAGGGTTTGAGCCCTTATCTTACCAACATAGCTGAAGGGTTTCAGCCCTCATCTTGTCTTCCTCAAGAGCAGCCTTGAAGTATCTTGACGTTTTCTTCAAGATTAAACTCTATTTTTGGAATTCAACTATGTTTTATGCCAAGAACATAAGCAGATAACTCAGAACTGCTGAAAAACTCTGCTTCATTTTATCCTTCATTGATCTTTTGAAAAGATGAAAAAACATATATGCCAACCATGTTTACCCTTGAATGACACTGAGTGTAGATTTTACGCCACTTATAAAATAGAAAAACAACCCAGTCCATGAACAATCAGACCAATGATACGCAACATAGACAGACCTATAAGAATTATGTTAATGCGAGAAACTGATTTATATGATATGAACTATTTGTGAAAAGAACAGGACAAGACACTCAATCATGTAGACATACTCAATCATACTGAAAAAGCTCACATATGTATATCTCAGGAAAAAAAAACAGAGAAGTACAATCATCAAGTAACTAAAAGCATTTGTAATGATAAAGACTACTCTTGACAGAACTCTGTAAGAAACTAAAGAGATCCCCTGCGTAGGAAAAGGGTTAGACCTGAACATCAAACCATGTTATATAGTACCTTTTAAGTATCTAACAATATGTAACACTGCCTGTCAATGACTGGTGCTTGGTCTTTGCATGAAATGACTGAGTTTATTGACAGAGAACTGAATATCTGGCCTTGTGATACAAATATGCTGAAGTGCACCAATAGTACTGCGAAACAGATGATCATCTTCAAACAATTAAGTACAATTAATCATACCTGACTTAGTTAGACAAGTTCCAGTCATCAGAGTAGAAAAACTTGAAGCTTAGGTGAGACAAAGCTTCTCAATCAGTTCCTGAATATATTTTCTCTGATTTAACAACAAATAATTGTCAGATGCAGTAACTTCCATACCAAGAAAATAGTTCAAACTTCCTAAATCCTTTAACTGAAACTCCCGATTAATCGAATGAATGACTTCTGAAATAACAGAAGAAGAATTTCCTGTAACAACAATGTCATCGACATAAACCAATAAAAACACAGAAAACCCTTTGTCCTGTTTGATAAACAAACAACTATCTGCAACAGATGCACAAAACTGAAGTTTATGAATAAGAAAAGCCTTTATTTTTTCAAACTAAGCACGGGGTGCTTGTTTAAGACCATACAACGCCTTTTGCAGATTGCAAACCAAATGAGATTCAGTTTTAGAAGAAGACATTTGCTCAAATCCTGGAGGTTGAATCATATATACCTCTTCTGTCAAATCCCCATGTAAGAAGGCATTATTAATATCAATTTTCCTAGGACTCCATTTATGAGATAATGCAAGAGACAACACAATTCTAATCGTGGCTGACTTTACAACTGGACTAAAGGTATCTTGGAAATCAAAATCTGCTTTCTGAGAGAATCCTTTAGCAACCAGTCTGGCTTTGTATCTCGCAACAAACCCATCATTCTTTTTTATTTTAAAAATCCACTTGCAACCTATAGGAGTCCTGCCAGAAGGAAGAGGAACAACAGTCCAGGTACTGTTAGCATAAAGAGCAAACATTTCTTCATTTACAACATTTTTCCAAAGTGGATTGAGTAAAGCCTGATGAATGGATTTCAGTTCATAATCACTGAGATCTGCAATATTGTCATTAGTAGTCAAAAGAGCCTGAAGAGATCTGATTTTAGACCTTGTTTGCATAGAATTTCTATTAAGAGAAACTTCATTATTACGAGAATCAACAATACTGGTGGCTTTAGGAACTAACATTGATCCTTGTAATCTGTAAGATATAGTGGAATAATTACCTGAGCATCATCACCAGAAGTGACATTAGGTAAAGATGATTGTCAAACAGAAGTTGGACAAACATAAGTAACAGGATCAGTAATAGAAGTAACAGGATCAGAAATCAACATAGTATCTGGAATAACAGTATTATCAGGCAATATAGTAGAAGTAACTAAAGAAGGAGACATATTGATAGGAGAAGAAAAATTTAATGGAGAAGCAGAATCATTACCCAAAGAAGGAGATGGAAGATCTGACATAGAAACAGGATCAGAAGGAGGAAGTAGCTCATTATCAAAATCAGAAGAAGCTATAAACTGATAGTCACATGGCAAGAAAAATGACATGGAAGTATAATTCTGAGTAGGAGAGGAAGAAGTAAAGAACTTACCTTTAGAATCAGAAAAAGGAAATGTGGATTCATGAAAAACCACATTCCTCGTAGTGTACACATGCCCTGATGTTTCAAGACATTTATATCCATGATATTTGGAGCAATAGCCTAGAAAAACATATGGCTCAGATCTGAAAGACAATTTGTGTTTATGAAAAGGACGCAGATGAGGAAAGCACAAGCATCCGAAAACACGAAGAAAGGAATAGTCAGGTTACAATCCAAAGAGTTTTTCATGTGGAGAAAACTTGGACAAAGCAGATCAAGGTAACCTGTTGATCAAAAATACTGAAGTAAAAAAAGCATCAGACCAGTAATGTAATGGTATCGAGGCTTGAGCAAGAAGAGTTAATCCTAACTCAACAATATGTCTATGCTTCCTCTCAACTATGTCATTCTGTTAAGAAGAGTAAAGACAAGTAACACAATGATTTATACCAAACTTAGGTCGATACGTGGATAAAAACTGCCTTAAGCTTGTATCCCAGTTGTTTCTCAGCTAACCTGTGAAATTCAACAAATAACTGAGTTGTATCACTTTTTTCTGCATAAAATATATCCAAGTGTACCTACTATATGCATCTACTATACTAAGATAATAACGATGACCATTAGAAGAACATGCAGCAGGACCTCACACATCAATTTGAACTAATTCAAGGGGATGAGAATAAACAGTAGGAGAAGAATGATACGACTGTTTTTTTTCTTTTGCCAACTGCACAAGCTATACACTGATAGGTGTTATGAGGTATTGGAAGGTTATGAATTCGCAAAATATTTTGAATAAGCATATTAGACGAATGACCAAGTCTCATGTGCCAAATGGATTATGAGTCTTTAGAATTCAGCTTAGAAACAAAACACAAAAACTCACCATCATCAATAGCAGCAGGTGGAGCAATATATATATTACCTGGTACATCTTTAGACTGACTGCAAAGAATTTGAAAAAACAGACGAATCATGCAGATCTAAATAATCAATGTCTGATTTTATTATCGAATCTGTGACAGTAATATGCGGTGAATAACAAGAAGGAGATGTTTTGTTATGAATAACTTCATTATTACCAGTCATCGATGAATTACACCACTCAAGACAACCGTTGGCAACCATATTCCTAGACTCAGGCCTGTAAGTATCACTAGAATGAATTACAGGCTTATTACTACTTAATTTTGTCATATCAAGCTTATACAATCCAGAGCATTCATATCCTTCGAGCAGTACTGAATGAGTAGAAGCATCACGAACTACACAGTGATTTGCATGAAATTCAAAGTAGACATGATTATCCTTTGCGAACTGAGACAGAGAAAGCAGATTTTTAGTCACATTTGGAGTATAGAGCATATTCTGTAATCTCAACATTCTAGAATCAGTTGGAATTAACGCTGAGCCTATTGTAGAAATATTCAAAGAAGATCCATTACCAACCATTACTTTACCTTTCCCAGTATATGGTACGTAGGTATGCTGTCCGACTGGAGATGCATTAGTTAGATGATTTGTGGCACCTGAATCTGGAAACCAGTTTGTATCTACTTGAACTATCGGAGCAACAAAGGCAATGTTTGCTTGAGGAGCTGAGAAAGGATTGAATTGCATTGGAACATAAGGAGAGTACATATATGGATGAAACATTGATGAAGGGGCACCATAAGGATTAGGAGAGTAGACAGTAGAATAAGGCTGAGGCTGATGTTGTTGAAGATGATGCTGAGACTGATTCGGTGTTATTAGCATCGGAGATATCATTGACGGTGCTTGAAAGTGTTGTTGTTGTTGTGGATATGATTGGTGTGGTAGATTAGATTCTGCTGAGGCATATTCCTATTGAGTAGAACACAGATTGACACTTGCAGAATTCACATTGGTTGGATTAGTAACACCTGTAAAGTTTACATTGAACCTCTGGTAACACCGGTGAACCACATGACCAAACTTACCACACAATTGGCACTGTGGCTTATTGTTTCCATAACCTCTGCCACGACCTATACCACAACCATATTGGGGAGATTGTTGATTCATTCAGAATGACCTTCATTGACAGGTGTTGGTAAAATTCCATCAGATGATCTTTCTCGATTATTAGTCATAGACTGATTAGTATTAGACATGGGTGACTCCATTTCATCCTTCTTTCCTAAGAACCTCGATTTACAGCCATATGAGCAGACAGATCAGAATCAAACAACAAGTCACTCTGCCTAGCTTCCGCATCCAACAACACAGAACTCACCGAGGCAATATCATAAGGATTATGGCTTTCATGAATAACCGAAGCTATACTGTCATACTGTTATTTGACTCCATTAAGAATGATTGATATTTGTTGCATTTCCTCAATTGGATGACCACAAGAAGCTAAGCTATCACAGACAGTTTGAATCGTTGTCAAGTAATCACGCATTGTTTGATGAGGTAGTTTACGAACCTTCAGTCGATCATACAAATGCATGATCCTTGTTGTTGATGATGCATAAAAATCTCTTTGAAGCTTCTACCATATTGATGTAGCGGTCATGCATCCTATAAGACCTCTACTGACTTGCGACGAGATTGAGGAGAGCAACCAGGAAGCTAGTGAACTATCCTTATGAACATACTTCTGGTATTCTGGATTCGGTTAATCATCTCCATCTCTTCTAGGAATTCGAGCTGGAATTGTGACATTGCCGTAGAGATGACTTTCCAGATTGTATCCTCTTACAGATAGCAGCACTTGTTGTCGCCATAATTGGAAATTCTCCTCGCCAATCAGCTGTGAAACTTTATTGTTAAAGAATGCAGCAGAAGTTTCTTCCATGGAGTCGACGAGATTGATCACTTCAATCGATCAACAGACACCGTAATTGTGTTTGCACAGCCTTGAGCAGAATCGTTCTTGCTCTGATACCATGTTAGTAACTTAAACATAAGTAGAGAAATCAAAGAGAGAAGAAGATGAAGACTTACTTGCGGTCGAAGGTACTGGTTTCATTCATTCAGGGTTAAGTTTAATCTGTTACACCCTAAGACTACCTATAGCCTTTAACTCTTAAGATATTACAATATGGTCCTCACTTACTAATTCTAGAATATTGCAGAATAATCCCCAAACATTCATATGTAACTATATATATATCCTAACAAACCACACCTTCGAAAACCAAAACACATGGCGTACCCTAGCCACACCAAGCCGAAACTGAGCCGACATGCCCATACTGGATTCCGACCGAACCAACGAGCCTACCACACAAAACCAGCTCTTGATCACCAACTTACCCGATAACCCAACACCAATGGACCTGACCGACATTCCCACAACCCTCCAAACATATACTGTTGAGAACCCACCCGAAACACCACCCGATACCCCACCATCTAACACCCAACCACCGAACCACAACACCCCGTCCGGGCTGAGTCCTTACTTGAACAAGATGACCCTAAAGCGATCAGGAGATGACATGGGGGAACACCCGGGGTCAAAAATAATGAAAGGCACGAGGAGGTGGTTGAGCACACGATAATACGAACAAGGAAGATCCCGAGGAGGAGATTAAGCAAGGGCTACCACACCAAACACAAAAGGCCCGAAAAGAGGAAGGGCAAACAAGCAACAAGGATGAGGAATATGACATGAACAAGGGTTCCGGTGGCTGTCCCGAAACAGCCACGGGTGCCCAATGAATGTACTCTCATGGAATTGTCAGGGTTTGGGATCTGCCCTGTCAGTTCAACATCTACAAGACCTCAACAAAAGGTATCGCCTGAGCATCATGTTCTTAATGGAAATAGAGAATGGGGATACCTACTGTGAAAGGATACAGACAAGAATGGGGATGGAGAACAAATACTATGTGAGCCCAAATGGAACCGCAGGTGGACTAGCCCTGTGGTGGTCATCGGAGACTAGGGTCGTAATAACATATGCCGATGCGAATATCATTGACTGTGAGGTACAGTTTGCAAGATGAACCAGAACCATGCACGTGACATGGGTATATGAGAGCATGGAGACGCATGAACGAAGCCAGAATTGGAACCTCCTCCGCACGATCGGTTCGTCCCGAAGGGGTAGTTGGATGGTGCTCAGAGATTTCAACACCATTTGTCACCAACAGGAGAAGCATAGTGGGAGGAGAAAGTCACAAAGGCAAATTGATGAGTTCAATCAAATGATTGAGGATATCAATATGAAGGACTTGGGAGCTGACGATAACCCATATACTTGGTGCAACAATAGGAGTGGACAGAACCTTATAAGCGAGCGGCTCGATAGGGCACTCACAAATGCGGCATGGTTAACGAGCCACCAGCAAGGGAGGTGTATCAATGAACTAGCCATAGGGTCGGACCACTCACCAATGGTGGTTCAACTCGAGCTACCGCCTAAAAGGGCAAAGCGACGCTTCAAGTTCGAGGCAATGTGGCTAGAAAACCCAACATGCAAGGAAGTGATTAAGAATGCATGGGAGAGACCGACATCACGGAGAGAAGCACAAGGGGTACTAGAAAAGCAAAACAAATGCCGAAAACAGCTGATGGCATGGAGCAAGAGTCATTTCGACAACAACATAGTGGAGGCAGCAAACATAAAGGCTGCCTTAAGGAGAAATGCCCAAGGAACAATGGATGAGGAAGCCTTTCAGGAGGAAACTAGATTGAAGGGAAAGCTAAAATCCATATGGTCAAGAGAGAAAACCTATTGGATACAACGATTGAGGATCAAATAGCTTAGGGAAGGGGACCGAAACACCACATTCTTTCACCAAGCAACCATAGCAAGGAGGAGGCGTAATCACATATGTCGGTTGAAGGGTGCTAGTGGGGAATGGATAGAACATGATGGAAGAATTGACGAAGATCTCCATAGGTATTATGGGCACATGTTTACCTCGGAAGGGATCGAACCGGGATAGGAATTCATTCGATACATACCAATGCATGTAACAACCGAAATGAATACCCAACTGACAAGGGAGGTAACAGACTTGGAAATAAGATCGACAATGTATCAAATGGGCGGGTCACGATCTCCGGTGCCGGACGGGTTTCCGGGCCTGTTCTACCAACGAAATTGGAACATCGTGGGGGCGGATGTCGTCACTGCGGTCAAGGCTTTCTTCAGAACAAGTATCATCCAAAACACCCTCAATAATACGGATATTGTACTCATACCAAAAAGTCAAAACCCGACCACCCCTAGTGATTTTCGGCCCATAAGTTGTTGTAACTTCATGTATAAGATCATATCAAAAGTGTTGGTGAATCGTTTGAAAGCATATCTATCAGATCTCATCACTCCTTTCCAAAGTGCATTTGTATCAGGTAGAAACATTCAAGACAACATCATGGTGGCACATGAAGTCTTCCATCACTTACACTCGGGTCAGAGTGGAAATAAGACTGAATGTGCTCTAAAGATTGACATGCAGAAGGCGTATGAACGAGTTGAATGAGAGTTCCTACTAGAAACGCTTAGGCGAAGGGGGTTTGCGGAACGATGGGTGGAATGGATCAGGGCATGCGTATTAACAACTACATATCAGGTGGTGATCAATGGTAACCGAACGGACACTATACGGCCAACACGAGGAATATGACAAGGTGACCCGTTATCTCCCTACCTATTTATACTACTTGCGGATGTGCTATCAAGGAGAATGTTGAGGGCCGCTAGAGAGGGGGAAATTGAAGGTATCACACTGCGAAGACAATGCCCAGAATTGCACCACCTATTCTTCGTGGATGACTCCCTATTTTTCATAAGGGGGTCAACCAAAAATGCCAAGCAATTGAGGAAGATTCTGGACACATATTGCAAGGTATCGGGACAAAGAATTAATAGAGACAAATAAGCCCTATACTTTAACAAAGGGGCGAGTACTAATGAAAGAGAACGAGTGGGAGAAGCACTTAATATACAAGGTACAAGTGACCGCGGGAAGTATTTGGGGCTTCCCTCGATATGGGGTCGCTCGAAGAAGGAGGCCTTGGGTTTCCTCAAAACCAAGGTCAAGGACAAACTCAATGGGTACCGACCGAAGACTTTGAATCAAGCGGGTAAGGAAGTCCTCATCAAGGCGATCATCAACACGATACCTACATATATAATGAGTGTATTCCGATTACCAAAAACATGGTGCGCGGAAATAAGTGCTCTCATTGCGGTTTTTTGGTGGGGTCAAACCGTGGATGGAAAGAAAACACAATTGAGGAGTTGGGAGGTCCTCTCATGAGCAAATGAGGCGGGGGGCTTAGGGTTCCGAGAATTGCAAGCCATCAACAAAGCCCTACTTTCGAAGATGGAAAATCGAATGCAAACCAAACCGAACAACTTATGTTCGCAGGTCCAGGTCCTAAAGGGACTATATTTTCTGAGGGGAAGTTTCCTAGAGGCTAAAAGAGGTGGTCGAGCCTCATGGGGATGAAGTAGTCTAATCCATGGCGAGAGGTGTTAAAGAGCGAAGGGGTATGGCTAATAGGATCAGGAGAAAGTGTCCGTGTATTCGAGGATCCATGGCTATACACGAAGGAATCCGAGCGAGTTAGTGCTGATACGAGTGTGGAGAATAGGGAAAACCTACTAGTTCGGGACCTAATCAAACCAAATGGGACATGGAACGTGGAACTTGTGCGAAGCTTAGTGGACCTAGAGAATGACGAGCACATTCTAAACATGCCACTACCGCATGACGGAGGGACGAATCACTACATATTGCCACACACGAGGGATGGAGCACCCATGGTCCGATCGGTGTACCATAGAATATGCGAGATAACCGACCGAACTACGCGACCAAGTACAACCAACAATGCCGAAGCATGGAAGGGTATGTGGGCATCCAAGGTAATACCAAAGGTAAAAAACTTCATTTGGCGCCTAAGTACAAATGCTTTAGCCGTGAAGGTGAGCATGGTTAGACGGGGGATGAATGTTAGTCACGGATGCCCTATATGTGGAGAAGTTGAAACGAGGGAACACATGATCCTAGGGTGTGAATGGACCGAACAGGTATGGCATGGGATACTTGGATTACGAGTGAGCTTACCAAACAACATAAACATGGTCGATTGGCTCGAGGAATAAAGGACGGAACCTAGGGAACATGGTATGGCGAGTGATAGAAGATGGATTCTCCCGATGATCACATATTGGAAAATATGGAAGATGAGATGCAAGACGACATTTGACGCTAAGCAACCGTTTCCTAGGACAACAATCGAAGAGATCAAGCGAGTATACGAAGAACAAAGGCAAAGCGACCGAGCTAGCCTAGTCGAGACCATAGGTGACCGACCGGAACAAGAGTGGAGACCACCTACATCGAGCACAATCAAAATCAACTGTGATGCATCGTGGTGCCAACGATCAAGACGAGCCGGTATTGGGGTGGTTGCGCTAGACAAGTACGGGAAAGTGGTAGGAGGACTAAACCGAAGGTACAGGAGCGATGACATAGAATCAATGGAGGCCATAGCGATACATGAAGGCATAAGACTAGCGATAGAAGCGGGATGACAAAACATCATCATCGAAACGGACTCACAAACGGTTCATCAACCATCATTACAAATATACGAGCACTAGCGGGGCAACTCGAGCAAGTGCAATGGTGAGCTATTCTAAGGACGACAAACGAATGTGCGAATTGGATAGCATTGCAATCAAGACGGGGAGTGAGTCTAAATGATTGGGTCGAGAGATTACCACTTCCATTTATTTGTTTAGTTGCGAATGATTGTATGTATGAACAACCGTGATCGAGTATCACGACGTTTTATTTCATCAAGTAAAGCGTTAATTTGACCCCAAAAAAACTATCTTTAAAAAATCAAATGATAATATTATATAAATAATTAAATTATAACTTTAATTAAATATATGACATTAACCATACAAATCGTTCAAGTTAGTAAAATTATAAAATTAGCAATGTGACTGACCGAATTTTATGGTTGATGAAATATTGAAACTCAACCGCGTATGTTTTATTAGAGTTCAATTATAATTATCTACTACTATAATTTCTTCATTTTTCTAGAGAAAGATAAAAGAAATATTCCGAAAGGACTATTTCAATGACTAAATACTAAATTTAGAAAACAAAACATTTATCTACCATCTTTAAACCATTTAAAATAATTATTTGTAGGTGTTGAGTTTCGATATTTTTACCGACTGTTAAATAAAATTGTAAAAAAATAAGAATATAACTTCAATCGAATTTTATAGTTGATGAGAAAATCAAAACTCAACATTTGAATATTATTAATAATTTGCGACCAAGACTGTTGAATCATTAAGTAACAATTACTAATGAAATATTTGTTCCAATTTTGTTTTACTGTTTTCAAGAAGAGGGGTGCGTAAAATTTATAACTCATCTCAAGATGTCCAAATTCAAGTTTCATTCTCTATTGATGGGTTATGAATATTAGACTGGGCTATTTTTAACCTTTGGCCCAATAACCATTTGAACTGAACTTATTAAAAGCCCAATTACATTTGGGCGTCTCCCTTGACTGATGGCCCTTAAAGGCGTTACCTTTAAAGATGCGCCAAAGATGAGAAGACTCAGATTAAGTGCCTGACACCACATCCATTGACCATCTCAGTTGGTGCGCCTGCACACCTACGAATTAGGCCGGCTGATTTTAGCACGCCTAGGATTAAACAAACTAAAAAGATAGTCTACAGTGGAGTAGCCACTACAGAATAATATTCTTTAAAGTAACCACGGTTGGCTCGCTCGAGAGACAACTCAGATAACTATGGTATGATTTGACTTTTCCATGGTACAAGTATGGAATGTTATAAATACGGACTCATCATTATCTGTTGGGGGTAAGGATTCTCTGATACTAAAAACAATTATGCAATCTGAGGACTTGATACAACGAACCTCCGACTAACTTTGTCATCGGAGGAGAAACAACGGGAACACCCCGGGCTCTCTTTTGTGCAGGTCAACGGAGCGAACGCTAGGAGGGAGAATCCGGTTTATGTGATCCAACACATTGGCGTCGTCTAAGGGAACTTTTGAACAAAATTCATCCATGGTTCCACCTGCAACACAAGCAAAGACTATTCGCGAACTCAACAACGACGATTCACTCCAAAACCTACAATAACACTTGGGACAGACATCGTACATACCAGTCCATATGGTGCTGCCCCAATCTTTTCCGGAAGTACCTACCCTTGGGGCACCGTCGGTACCTGAAGAACAAAGATATGATCATCATACGTCAAGACCCGTGCAGTATTGCATAGACTCTTCTGCGGAAATAGCGTCGCCTCCTCGCGAAGAGGTAGCTCCTGAGATCATATTTACACCAGCGTTCATAGCGGCCCTTGGCGAGATTTTGGATAGGAGAGAGCAAAGAGCTGCTGCCCGAGCAACCCAACGGGAAAACGCTCTGGCAGCCCAAGAATCCACTTCCCGACCTCGAGACTTGCCAAGAAACCAGTCGTAAGTGTTTTTCCCTACAAGTGCCGCCACGACGGGCACAGGTCTGACAATGGATCCTCCCCCGTTACATTGATCAAGGAGGATGTCAAAAGAGCTTATTACGCAAACACTAAAGGAGCAAAAGGGTAGAACTATGCCCCACCTTTGAGATAGGTCGTCGCATCCCTTTGCTCCAGAAATCCTGTTGGCAACATTGCCGACCCATGTACAACCAACGTTTCCAATAGATACCTATGGTGGTGAAAGTGATCCGGTTTTCCATATATAAAGGCAGAAAGCATCTTTGTTGGGGAGAACAAGTGACGATACGCATTTTGCACTCCTTTTTCCTGACACCTTAGGAGATGTCGCATCGCATTGGTTTTTCAGTCTCCCTAAAGCATTAATAAGATCATGGGGAGAATTGAAGGAAACGTTTATTATACAATACATGGGAGGGCGTCGACTCCTAAAAAGTGTGGGAACTCTGGTTAACCTAAAACAAAAGGGTGATGAAATATTGAGAGACTTCTATAGTAGATTCAATAAAGAACTAGCTGTAATTGATCAAGCCATTACCGAAGGGGAGACCATTCGCGCTTTTATACGTGGATTGGGACCAAAGGGTTCAACTCTGTATGATAGTCTGAGTGTCATACCTGACACTAACGTAGAAGAAATGGCAGAGCGAGTCAAGTCTTACGTAGACTTGGAAATTGCGAGAGAAGGAAACCTAATAAGGAAGTATTTAAAAAAGACACTTCGGAGGGAAAGAGACCAGAGCAGCGTCCTTCTAAATCTAGGCATGATGATAAGCGACGTCAATTCATACCTCACCCTCAATGAGAAGTGCTTGAAAATTTCACACCCTTAAATAGGGAAATTTTCATTGTTTTGACAGAGATGGAGAAGAAGAACAGTGCGACACCAGCACCACCACGAAAACCCGATACAGTCATGGTAAGAAATCCTAATCAATATTGTTGACACCATCGCTGTAAGAGACACCATACAGATGGCTGTCATATCCTGAAAAGGGATATTGGAAGGCTGATTCAACAGGGGCATCTGAAAAACGTTTTGGTCCTGCTGCTGAAATTTCAAACGCCTCATGGCGTAGGAGTAGTTAAAGGGGATCAACCAGCGGCGCGTAGTTGCTATGTCCAGGCGACGTGTCGTCATATAAAAAATAAATAATCTTTAATGATTCAAACTGAGGAGGATCCCAGGGAGGAGGAGATTCGTCCCCAGCCGGTGGAAGGATTGAAGAAGGTTGAGGTTGATGGTCCAGAAAAACAGGTGCAGATTGGAGCGACGTTCCAAGAAGAATATGCTACAGCTCTATCGATGCTTTGGATAGAGTTTAAATAATTGTTCGAATGGAAGCCCAACGACATGCCATACATCAGCAGGGGTGTGATTTCCCATGAGCTCAACCTGGACCTGAATGTTAGGCTCATTGCCCAAAAGCGTCGCCCTGTAGGTGAAGAGAAGCAGATCGCCATCAGGCAAGAGATGGGGAAGTTGGTGGAAGCCAGGTTTGTAAAAGAAATCAGGTTCCAAACGTGGGTGGCCAATCCAGTATTGGCCAATAAGAATAATGAGAACTGGAGGATGCGCATTGACTGTCGTGACTTAAATAAGGCATGTCCAAAAGATTCATATCCCTTGCTAAGGATAGATCAATTGGTCGACGCCACTTCAGGAAATGAACTGCTCAGCTTTATGGATGCGTATTATGGTTATAACCAAATATAAATGGTCGAGGGCGATGCTCAACATACATTGTTTTATGCGGATAGTGATATTTATCAATATACGGGGATGCCTTTTGGTTTGTTAAATGCAGGAGCCACTTATCAAAGGATGATAAACAAACTTTTTGCTGGAATGATAGGCGTCCCCATGGAAGCATATGTCGATGACATGTTAGTAAAATCCATAAAAAGTGATGATCATGTTGAAGACTTGAGGAAAACCTTCGAGAGGATGCGCCTTCACCAAGTGCGTCTAAACCCAGCGAAATGTGTCTTTGGCGTTCTGTTAGGCACGTTTCTGGGATACATGGTTAGCTAGAAAGGAATAGAAGTCAACCCCGAGAAGTTGGAAGCGATTGAGGCTATGAAGAGCCCCACCTGCCACAAAGAAGTACAGAGCTTGAACAGAAGACTAGCGACGGTAAGCCGTTTCCTAGCAAAGGCGGGGGATAAATCACTCCCTTTCTTCCTAGTGTTGAGAGCTAATAAGAAGTTGAATGGACTTCTGAATGTGAGCAAGCCTTTCAAGACCTAAAGAACCATCTCAAAACTCTCCCACCATTAGCGAAACCATCAAAGGGCGACACACTTTCTTTATATTTAAGTATCACTCCAGTTGCTGTAAGTTCAGTATTGGTAAAAGAAGTAGGTAGGGACCAAGTGCTTGTTTATTATGTATCCAAAGTGCTCACAAAAGTACATTTCATAGAAATCAATTGTGGGGACATGGGGATGATATGTGCAAGTGTAAATGTATCTGTGGATTGGGCGACGCCTATTTGAGTATACTTGGAAATAGGAGAACTCCCTACGGATGAAGCCAATGCTAAGAAAATTATTCGATTAGCTTCTAGCTTTCGAATAATTGATGGATTACTTTATAAGAAGGGTTTTTCTACGCCCTATCTTAGATGCGCCGCTCATCCGGAAATGACTACCATTCTAAGAGAGGTGCATGAAGGGTATGCGGCTTGTCATGAAGGAGCATGGTCAATTGTGAGGAAATTCTTGAACCAAGGATATTATTGGCCTACAATGAACCAAGAAGCGACGACTTTGGTTATGAAATGTGAATCATGCCAAAAACATAGTCCAAAAATAGTGCGTCCACCAGCAAATCTCACTAGTATATGTGCAGCGTGGTCGTTTGCTCAATGGGGACTCGACTTGGTAGGTCCTTTACCAAGGTCTAAGCAACGAACCTATATAATAGTGGCAAGCAACGCACCTATATAATAGTGGCAGTCAATTATTTTTTGAAATGGATTGAAGCAAATGCGTTTGCGTCGACCACCGAGTTTCAAGTCATTAAATTCATTAAGTTGAGAATTGTTTCTCGATATGGAATCCCAAGTGTTCTAGTCAGTGACAATGGTCCACAGTTCACCGGAAAGGAATTAAAATGGTTTTGTGAAGAGTTGAAAACTGACCATAGGCATGCTTCAGTTAAACATGCGCATGTCAATGGACAAGTGGAGGCGGCAAATAAAACAGTGTTGAATGGTCTAAAGAAAAGACTTGATGCCTTGGGAGGTAAGTGGACAGAAGAATTAGAGAATATCTTATGGCGTTGCGAACAACCCCAAAGAAGGCGACTAGGAAAACACCTTTTGGATTGGAGTATGGGTCTGAGTCTGTGGCTCTAACAGAGATAGCAGTCGAATCCCATAGGGTAAAGCATTATGACGCCTTGAGTAATGAGGACCAAAGGCGCTTGGAATTGGATATGGTGGATGAAACGCGATGGGCCTGGGAAGAAATTCAAGGTCGGGTGCGTTTAGCTACGAGAAGATACTATAATAGGAGAGTATCCTCTCGCCAATTTTTTGTGGGGGAGAGGGTATGGCGAAAGCATGAATTCTCGTATCAGGATAGAGTAAATAAGTTGTCTCAAAAATGGGAAGGACCTTACAAGGTCGTTTCCATTCCTCACCCAAACGCATATGTGATGGAGGATTAAGAAGGGAAAGTATTGAAGATTACTTTTAATGCAGGGCATTTGAAAAACTTTTACGCTTAAAAGATGGCGCATGGTGTATGAATGTGTATTAGAAGGTCGAAGTGATTGGAAATCAATACTTATTGGTGATCGATTGAGTTTGATTAATTGAATAATATGTGTTTAGGCGATGGCGTTGATTACAATTATTTATGGCGACTTGTTTGCTTATGATTAAGAACAACAAGTATGATAAGCATACTTAGTCAAAATAAGGCTAAGTTAGAAATATTTTGTTTGGGCGATGACATTCATTATAAATATTTATGGCGACTTGTTTGTTTGTGATTATGAACAACAAGTATGATATCCATACTTAGTCAAAATAAAGCTAAGTATGAAACATGTAAAAAGCGAGGAGAATGAAAAAAGGAAATTGGCGAATTCACAATTATGATATGATAAAGGTGTTGTAATCAGTTCTTACAAACCCAAAAAAGATTAAGGAAATAAAAGCATAAAAGGAAAAAAAAAATTATAAGCTAGGTGGGGGTGGTTGGCTTGAAGGAGCGTGGGTAGCAGATGTCACTTCAGGAGTTGACGCAACAGGTTCTGGGTTAAGAGACGCTTCTGTAATTGGGGTGGATGCTCCAGAGGAAACACTCTCATCCTCATATTCATTTTCCTCACCTCCCTTCAACGCCTCAGCTTCTTCCCAAGCTTTAAGGGCAAGATAACTCTTCGAAATCCAACTTGTTCAGAGGAAAGTTGGGGCCCACCTTATGGATATCCTTGGCCACCTTCTTGAAGATTGTAATCACTCGTGTGCAATTCCATTCCGAAGCAGCTTGGCCGAATTCTTTGTTGGTGCGAAAGGACTCAACTGCTTCCTCTAATCGCTTAGGGAGTTAAGTTTTGAGGAGTTCGACCTCTTGGGCTGACTGCGTTGCCTCCTTCAGCGCTTGCACCACCTCTCTTTTGGCTTACTTGGCCATTTCCTGGGAATTCGACGCCTCATATTTGAAATGAGTGAGTTTCCTTTGAACTTTATGGAGATTCATGGCCAGGTCCTTCTCTCTTTTCCGGGCCTCTCGCAGATTGGCGGTGAGTAGTTCCTTTTGGACAAGCTCAGCCTCCAGCTCTTTTTGCACCACTTCAAAAATGGTGAGGCGACAATGCAATTTCTCCAACTCGAACTCTGCCTTTCAGCCTCGCATATGGCAGAGATGTTGTGTTTCCTTTCCTTTGATAAACCCAGGAGGGTGGCGCCCATCTTCAGATGAGTAGGAATAATCTGAAAGATTTCAAAAAAAGATAGGAAAAAAAACAAGTATATAAAGAAAGAAAGATAGAAAAGGTGTATACCTGACTCATCACCAAAGAAAGGGATTGGCAATGCAGTCCCTCCACGACTTCTGTTTATAGACTTAAAGGCCCCCTATCAGCAGGGGGCATACGCCTGAAAGCAGGTGAAGACCCAGATTGGGGTATTGGCAGGAGTTACCAGCTACTAAGGGTACTCCCCTTAGTATGGCGCAAATCTCCCAGGGTTGTTGGGGGTTGGGCGAGTCTACATTTTCCAGAAGCTCTCGCCTCAGGTCGAAATGAGGACCTGTGTAGGGAGAAGGAACTTCATAGCGTTGGTCAACCAATGTTGAAGGAGGAGGAGCGGGTGCATCCTCGACATCGGGAAGATTGTCGACCAAGATCACCTCTTGAGACCCGGTAGAAGGAGTTCGGGTAGGAGTCGGTGTCTTGGATTTTGAAGCTTAAACAGGCGTCGCTCCTGTCGGATCAAAGGAAGAGTCAAATGCTCCCTTCTTAAGGACCCCATTATGGTATTCGGTGTAGGTCCACATGATGCCGCCATAGGCCAAGACAGGGGGACCCTACTTTTTAGTGAATAATACATTATTCCTATTACTAATGACGTTGTTATGAATCCAGTGGGATTTAGGAATCACACCTTTGAAAGCCGTGACAGCTTCGTTGGCGGCGTCGCTAAAACGTTCGGCGGGGGCCTTAAGAGGATCCAGTGACTTCTCCATAGGTTTCGCCTTCTTCTGCATTTTGGAGGAGTGATGGCTCTTGCGTTATTTTTAGCCTTCAGGAGCATCACCTTTGAGCTCCTTTGTCTTCTTCTTCTCATTCGACGCCTTTTTCTGAGGAGGCGCTACAAGGTGAAAAACATATCAAAATCCTTGTCTGCAAAAAATGAGAAGAAAAATGTTATTTACCGGAATAAAAGGCAGAAGGTGACGATCTACAAGGGACACGCCAACTTCCTCTAAATCAGACTCACAGATCTCTTTGGATATTATCTGCGCGCGCCCAACCTGATGATCTAAATATATGGTCGTGAAGGCATTCATGTCGGTCGAGGACAGTTCCTCGACGCTTGGGGTAGGATTTTTCCTAGCCTTTGACGATACTAGACACCAGGGAATACCTCTTTGGAAAATGATATAGGCGCTCTTCTAATTTGAATTACGGGTTCGAAAACCCGTAACTAAGGGACAAGTGGAATCCGAGGTCCAATCTTTAAAAGTTGGAGCCAATCGAGTTGTAAAAAGGCGCACCCTTAAACGATTGGCATCTAGGTGATAAACGCAGCCAAAAACGTTTAAAGAATAGTCTCACCCGCGACGAAAACAAAGGACACGGAAGCCTATCCAAGTGCGAAGACCATTTGGAGAAAGCTAGGTGGGAGAAATGCCATAATGACGACACAATTCGACTAAAGGGAGACAATAAGGAAACCTTAATCTCGCATCAATTTGGTGCTGGAATATGATTTCCTTCGCCTTCTTTAGGATAACATATGGGGTGAGGATTCTCAGGATCCGCATCATCAGGGATGAGATACCTGGGGGCATGAGCGTCGCTCAAACCAGCCTCAGCCACCGATTGTTTGAAAGTACAAAGGGAAAGTGTATTGGGTTTAAGATCAAGAAAAGGCGTAGGAAGGAAAATATGATTACCGATGTCAGAGTCGGAGGCCAAGTCGAAGGCCATTCTTCTATATGAGCAAATGACGTGGAGATGATGAGGGTTAAGAGCGAGGTGAAAACACCGAGCAATGATGAATGACGATCAGAGTTTTGGCCGAAATTCTAGAGAGAAGGTAGATGATTTTAGAGAGAGAAAACTCCGAAAATTGGAAGAGGAAGTAAAAGCGATAAATGAAGGAAGGTGGGGGTATTTATAGAACCCCCTAGGGAAGTCGAACGGTTACAGAGGAGGGAAATTACGATTATACCACTTTAAAGTAAAGAGTTAAACGATTATAAAGGAGGAAATTACAATTTTACTCTCCTAACAGAAAGTGTCTTCTCAGTTCCCGAAGTTTCTAGAAGATCCCGCCTAAAAATTTGAATTTGAAATTTAAATTCGTAATAATGGCGGGACAGAGAAAGATCGTGCATGCCTAACGCGTGGAAGGCAGTTACAAAGTGTGAAATGATTTAGGCGACGCCTTTGTAAGAATAACTTATAAAAGATGAATGATTTAGGCATCGCTCTATCGAAGATGAATCAGCTTTGAAGGAGGAACAGACTTTTAAGAAAGATTATAATCCTCAAATGAGCGTCCCTCATTTAAAGCTTCGGAGGCAGATAATGAGTTATGAATATTGGACTGGGCTATTTTTAACATTTGGCCCAATTACACTTTGGACTGAACTTATTAAAAGCCCAATTACGTTTGAACGTCGCTCTTGACTGATGGGCCTTAAAGGTGTCGCTTTTAAGAATGCGCCAAATATAAGAAAACTCATATTAAGTGTGTGACACCGTATTCATTGATCATCTCAGTTGGTGCGCTTGCACACCTACGAATTAAGTCGGTTGCTTTTAGCACGCCTAAAATTAAACAAACTAAAATGATAGTTTACAGTGAAA
Organism: Chamaenerion angustifolium; assembly: GCA_946814005.1. NCBI lineage: Eukaryota > Viridiplantae > Streptophyta > Magnoliopsida > Myrtales > Onagraceae > Chamaenerion > Chamaenerion angustifolium. The sequence continues at coordinate 31,941,393 of OX328266.1, read as the reverse complement.
TAGCCACTACATAAGAATATTCTTTAAAGTAACCACGGTTGGCTCGCCCCAGAGAGACAGCTCGAATAACTTTGGTATGATTTGACTTTACCATGGTACAAGTATGGTATGTTATAAATACAGACTCATCATTATCAGTTGGGGGCAGGGACGGAGCTGTTTAGGGTCCAGGGGGGGCAGGGACGGAGCTGATTTTAATGGCAGTAGTTTATATCGACAATTTAATGACGATTGCCCCCCTGACCGAAAGGAAGAAGAGAAGGTGTATGTCTGTCTGTTGGAAGGGAGGGCGGAAGGGAGTGGAGCGTGGAAGTGGGCGGCTGGAGGAGAGCGGGCTAGAGGTGGGAGGTTGGACAGGAGCGTGGAGGTGGGGGATGACCGACTGAGGTGGGTGGAAGAGGTGGTCAGGTGGATGTGGTCGGCTGGATGTGGAAGGAGGAGATGGGCGCTGGGTGGGGGAGGCCGGAGGTGGCGGTGGGCAGTTGGAGGTTCGTCTCGCTCGCTTCGACTTGCAGGTTCGTCTCTCTCACTTCGACTTGCAGGTTCTTCAAAAAGACAACTTCTCCTCTCTCTCTCTCTCTCTCCCGGTCGTTTTTCTCTCTCTAAAAGGAAAGAGAAAACGAAGAAGAAGATGCTCAACTTCGGACAACGAAACAAACTTCTCTCCACTGTCAATCCTTGAAGCAGTTGTGAAGTTTGGTTTCTTGAAGATAGAGATGCACGTTATTTTCAAAGTAAATAGTGTGAATGAAAAAGGTTAAGAGCTGTGGGATTCTTAGCTAAAAAAAAAGCTGTGGGATTCATCTGCGCAGAGCATTGGATTTGACGTTGCGTGTGAAAAGTTGAAAATTGATTGTGGGGCCGTATATGTAGGTTGTAGTCTAATTCGATGGTCATGTAGTGTGTTCTGCATCAAAATCTGCTGAACTTATGAATTTACATATTTGATTTTGATTTGAATCTGTTGTTTTCTATGTTGTTCATTGGACCGACTATCTTGATTTTCTCAGTTGTTCATTGGATCGGACGAACCGAAAATCGACCCTTTCACCGGTTTAAAAACCGATCCGATTTTGATAACACTGCCCCCACTGAGTCTGCATCCTGGCTTCGTCCCTGGTTGGGGGTAAAGATTATCTGATATTAAAACAATTATACAATCTGAGTACATGATACAACGAAACTCCGACTAACTTTGTCATCGGAGGGAAAACAACGGGAACACCCCGAGCTTTCCTTTGTGCAGGTCAACAGAGCGAATACTAGGAAGAATAATCTGGTTTACGTGATCCAACATATAGAGAGATTGAAACTCACTTTATAAGTTACATCCCATCAAACCATGACTCTGTCGTGGTGTGTGTTTAAGTTGTTCTTGTTGCGCACTGTTTATTTTTCCCGTTCTCGTATGTTGTGCTGGGTAGTGGGTCCCTTTACAAAATTGTCATTCATGCTGAGTTCGTTCTTCTTAGGCATTTTCAAATGTTCCAGATGAGATTGCCTACGTATTGTTACAAATAGAGACAAAAGTACTTTTGTTTGGTTATTCTAGTTTTGTATTGTATATACCGATCTATCTATTTGTATCTATTCTATGTTTGTAGGTTTAGAAAGATTGCGCGTTCTTTTAGCCAGCCCAGTGAAATTTCTTGCCTATTTCGTTTAGGACAGTGTTCCCTTCTAGAAGTTTCTATTTTCCTTGGAAAGATTGTTTTTTTTGATTCGCGTGTGACGAAATTGCGTGTGATTCCAGAAGGGTTTCCTTTTTCAGGGGATCTGTTCTGTCTATCTTCTGGGAATTCAGCACCTTCCACCTTCTGCCCACTTATTACTGCACTTCCTTCACCTCAACATATATATATATTTACATGTTCTCCATCAGGGTTGTCGAATTGGGGTTTGGAAGGGTCTCTCTTTTGATGGTTTTATTCTTCTGTACTGTATAAATGTTCTTCTTCACTGATTGTTCTTCTTTGAGAATTTCGCAAGTCAGTTTCCCATATCGATTTTTCCAATATAAGTGAACTGATTTGGAGCTTCACAGTGTAATTGTTGATTTTGGTGTGGTTAGAAGAAGATGGATGAGTCTCAAGGCGGTTCGAGTTCTTTGCCTCCGTTCCTTGTAAAGACATATGAGATGGTGGATGATCCGTCCACAGATGCAGTTGTCTCCTGGAGTCAAAATAACAAAAGCTTCATCGTTCTGAATCCGTTGCAATTTTCCACTGAATTACTCCCAAAATTCTTCAAGCACAACAACTTCTCAAGCTTCATCAGACAGCTAAATACTTATGTAAGTCGAAATCTTGCTGTTCTTCAGTTGTAGAAACTCAACTGGCATTAATTTATTCAATTGTTTTCGGTAGGGGTTTAGAAAGATTGATCCGGAGCTATGGGAATTTGGGAATGATGATTTTGTGCGAGGAAAACCGCACCTTTTGAAGAACATCTATCGGCGTAAACCAGTCCACAGCCATTCTTCTGTCCATGGTCAAAGGGCTAGTTCTCCTACTTTGACTGATATCGATAGACAGCGATTCAAGGACATAATCGATAAGCTCAAACGCGATAAGCAGACACTTTTGTCGGACTTACAGAGGCAAGAAGAGGAGAGACAGGGATTTGAAATTCAGTTTCAGCAGCTGAAAGAAGATTTCCAACGGATCAAACAGAGACACGGGTCTATGCTATCTAATTTGGCTCATGTCATGGAGAAACTGGCTTTCCAAGACAGGAAAAGAAGATATCCTCCGATTGGTTGTATTGAAGAGTATGATACCACCCAGATTGACGAAGGTAGGGAGTTACATAGTCTGTTGGGAGTGTTTGAACGATTGGACTCGTCCCTATCTTACTGGAAGGAAATTGTACAAGATGCCCAAACCGGCATTTCTGTTGCGTTCGGTGTGGTGGACGTTGATGAAGCTACTAGCGGTGAAGTAAACATAGATGCAGAAAACATGAATGATATGAAATCCGTGCCAAAATGTGTGTGTGACGATTCAGATTCAGTTTCCTTGACGGAGCAGAGAGAAGGTTCTTCTGCTGTTTGTGTTTCAGGTGGACTCAATGATGTGTTCTGGGAACAATTCTTGACCGAGAATCCCGGTTCATCGGAAAACGAAGCAACTCCATCTTCATCATGTTCAGATAGGAAAAGGACTGGGAGCTTTAAAACCAGTCGTCGTGATTATGGTCGGATTGGGTGGAGTTTGTAATCCTACTGTAGTTATAACATTGAGGGAAGATGACTTCCGCAGATCATACATCCGCAGTGATGTCCTGTCCTGACTGACCTTTCTGTACTGTACATTGTGTTTTTGAAGATACATATTTACACACTAGTTTTGTGTTGTATGGTTCATTTGCATTTGAAAACTGCGTCTTGCCTTCAGTTTGAACTTTCATCTTATTAGACTGACTTGAGAACTTCTGTAGTTGCAATGAAGTAGAAAACAGTCTTGAAAAAAAAAACGGTCCAACCCGGTTCAGTGTGCGGTTCACTGTTCATAATAGAAAAAAAAAACTGAAAACTTAAAATACATACATAGTCTCAAATACAAACATAATTACCTCAAACTACATAGTTTCACACACACAAACTACATAATTTCAATTTCAAAGACACATTACTCTCAATTCTCAAACACAATACACAATAGTGTCAAAATCAAACACATTGACAATAGGTTTGTTTAACCTAGGGGTTTGCCTTGTTGACTACCCGACAGTTTGTCCTAATTTCCCCGACCTTATTATGTAGCGTCCCCATCTTGACCATTGCAGCTTCGACGAGGACGCGACAACAGAAGAGATTGAAGCATTGTGATTAAAAATGGTGTGCTTCTCCAGATCAGGCAGGGCAGACAGAACGGCGTAGCTATCCGTCGATCCGAACACTGATCCCTTCCGATGACTGTGACGGAGATTTGAGGAAGAGAAAAATCTTCTCAGACCGTTTGTGATAATATTATTCATATGTTCTTCTATTATTATGTTTATACTTACAAGATAACTATAGTTAGATACATTATTGTAGCATAGGATTTCAATATTAAAAAATAATTATTAACGTAATTGTTTTATAATTTATTTGTAATTACACATATTAATATGAGACGTCTTAAAATGTATATAAGATTATTATCTCATAAATATAAAAATGATCTATTTAGTATTATAATACTGTTATAAAATTATTTAAGAGCTATAAAAACATTAACAAATAAATATATAACAATATAAGTAGGATATTTTATTATAATAAGAATTTTACTTTAAAATACTTATAAAAATATCAATGAAAAAATAACTCAAAAAGAGTTATCCATGTAAATAAAGAATAAAGAATGTCGTGAGAATCAATGACGGAACAAGGTACGCATGAAATTTAAAAAGTCTGCTAAAACACTGTTCTAAAAAGTGAACCGGAAATCGGTCGGTTTTCCAAAAACTGTCTGGTTCAACTCGGTTCAAACACTGTTTATTTATAAAACGGTCTTTTAACTGAACCAAAGCGGATAAGAGTGATTTTCGGTCGGACCACCGATCCGGTTATGATAAATATGGTATTTATAATAACTAGAGAATTTGACACGTGCATCACACCTGATGCTGCTTTAACCATTTAAAAAGTCAAACTTATTTATTGAGGTAGAAGTAGAACATTTGTAAGATATATAATTACGCACAAACATTTCAAACAGATATAATATTTAAAGTAAAATAGGTATAGTTAAGGCGCTATTAAATAGTTCAAGGATGATATTAATTTAAAAGTCAATCCATAATAATTAACCACTAACTTTATTATCATTTTTCTATATAAGAGAAGTCTGCAAAATAGAGGTCATTTTTTTTTGTCATATAAAAGATAGGGTTAATAGGTCCAATAGTACCATAAGGTTGGGTCATGTGATCGGATGGTACCATATGTTTTTTGATATTGTTAAATGGTCTGTTATGTTTGGAGCATGTTGTCCTATGGTACTCTGTTAGTCAACCGTTAAATTTTTCTGTTAAATGGTCAATGTCAGCACCACGTCAGCGCCACATCAGCGCCACGCAGATATGTAATATAATATTTCATTTAAAAAATAAAAATAAATAGGAAAATTTTAAAAAATAGGGAAAAAATCGGAAAAATTATAAAAAATTTCAAAAATATTTTAAGACTTTATATATTAATAAGATTTATTTTTTATCAATTTTGTTTTTTTAAAAAAAATCAAAAATTTAAAAAAAAAACTAGGTTGGAGCCTTGGGGTAGAACTAACTTGGGGTCCAGCCCTAGTTTTTTTTTTTTTTTTTTCCATTTTTTTTTTTTTTAAATAAATTTATAAAAAATAAATTTTATTAATATATAAAGTTTTAAAATATTTTTTGAATTTTGTTATAATTTTTTTTCGATTTTTCCCCTATTTTTATTATATTTCCTATTTATTTGTATTTTCCAATTGCCACATCAGTGCCACGTTAGCGCCACGCCAGTGCGACGTCAGTATTTCGTTAGTTAACATTGACTGCAACAGTAATTTGAACCAAATAACAACATTGCGAAACTTATGGTACCATAAAACAACATAGGGGTACCATCCGATCACATGACCCAAACTTATGGTACCATTGGACATATTAACCCTAAAAGATATGCATGTATTCATTCCAGATTCCAACTAGTTCCGATACTATAACAGTCATTAATCAAAATGTTACTTAATAAGAGTGGAGGTCTTTCGACCCAATCATCTAGTCTCACTCCTAATCGTGATTGTTCCACAATCCAATTCGCGCTTTCATTCGCGGATCGTCGTATCTTCTTCCATATAATGACTTCAACCTCTCTCGCTAAAGCTTTGATGTTTTCACAAATCGTTTTGATCATTCAATGGTGTGCCTAGTTGTTCAATTGGTTGATCACCACCTTCGAGTCCGATTCGATCACTACATGGTTCCATTCTTTCTCTATGGCCATCCTGTCCCGAGCATGATGGCTTGAGCCGTTCGGGCCCTGCATAATTCTATTTGCCCTTCCTTTGACACGGCCTACCTCATCATTTGCAATTACCCCGATCCCTCCCGTCTTCGTTCGTGGACACCATGATGCATCAGAATTTATCTTGATTTCACCTTGTTTTGGTGCCTCCACCTTTCGCCCACTCTAGGGTTTGGTTCATCCTTCATGATGTTCGACTCGACCCCTAGCTCCTCGCGGGTTCGCCTTACTTCCTCGATCGTGGCTCTCGGATTGGGCATTTGTCCTTCGAACACCGCTCGACATCTTGCTTTGCATATTGTCCAACATGTCACCATACATAATCTCCAGCTTGTTTCTTGGGTGTGCCTTGTCATCCCTACTTCCTCTTGTCTTGCTCGTGAACATTCTTCGAATTGGTGATTCACATGGTGGTTCGGTCCAAGGCCTAGTAGTTCGGCCCATACCCCTTCCATCCACCTGAATTTATACACCATATGTTCCCTATCCTCATCTAATCCACATATTGGACAACTTACCGGCACATTCATCCCCCTCGCTTTTATGTTCGCCATAAGTGGTAGTGAGTTCGAGCAAAGCCGCCATGTCCCTCGCTATGTCCCTCCCCGGATAATATATCCCTCGCATTACCCAGACCCATAGCGCAGTTGGTTCGGTTTTCATCCTCCCGACCATCTTCACTAGGAGGGCCATGTTAAACTTTTCCAATTCTCTAAACCCCAAACCACCCTTGAGTTTATTCTTGGTAAGGGCATACCATCTTCTTCAATGGATCTTTGTACCCTCATTCGTTTGCCCCCACCAAAAATCTGCAATCATCGAGTTAACTTCCGCACACCAAGTTTTAGTTAATTTGAACATGCTAATCACATATGTCGGAATCGTCGTTATCACTGATTTAATAAGAATTTCATTACCCGATTGGTTTAGTGTCTTTACTCTTCATTCACTTATCTTGTTTCTGATTCTTTCCTTTAAATATCCCAATGCCACATTTTTTTATCTTCCCCAGACAGTCAGTAGACCCAAATATTTCCCCAGATCGCTCGTGCTTGATATGTGCAGGGCTTCCTCTATTTCCCCACATCTGATCCTATCCGCTCCCCTATTGAACGTAAGGGTAGATTTTGACTCATTCATTCGTTGGCCCGACACCCTGCAATAGTTAATTATGAGCTCCTTTAGCCGCCTTGCATTCTCTACTGTACCTTGAAGAAAGAAAAGTGAGTCATCTACAAAAACAAGTGGTGTAGTTCTGGACAACACCTCCCCAAGGTTATCCCCTTTAGCTTCTTCTCCTGTATGTCTCTCTCAATCATCCTTGACAATAAATCCGCCAACAGTATAAATAGATAAGGTCATAGAGGGTCTCCCTGTCTAATACCCCTAGTCGGTTGGATGGGTGTGGTTCGGTTCCCATTCACTAATACCATGTAGGTCGATGTACTTAGGCATGCTTTCATACACATGATCCATTTGGGGCAAAACCCTCTCTTCTCCAGACTCTTCAACAAGAAATCCCACTCCACTCGGTCATAGGCTTTCTACATGTCCAGCTTTAGAGGACACTCCACCCTATTCGGTTTCCCCTAATCTCCAGATAGTGGAATACTTCATGCGCCACGGTAATGTTATCTTGTATGAGCCGACCTGCTACAAAGGCGCTCTGGAAAGGGCTGATAAGATCTGATAGATATATTTTCAATCTATTCACCAACACTTTTGATATCACCTGATACACAAAATTACACAAGCTTATGGGCCTAAACTCATATGTGTGTGTCGGATTAGGTACTTTAGGGATCAGGTAAGATCATTTTGGTTGAAGGATGTAGGGAAATTACCTGTTTCGAGGAAGGCTCTGGTCGCGGTGATAATATCTGGGCCCACAATGTTCCAATTCCTTTGATAGAATAGACCCGGAAAATCGTCTGGCCCTAATGCCTTTGAACCCCCAATTGGAACACCGGTTCTCTCACCTCCTCCCCTGTTACTTCCCTTGTTAAATATGAGTTCATTTCCGCGCAGGTTGGTACACTATCCAAAGTGCCCCAGTCCGGTCAGGGTTTTCTGTTTTGAAATCCTTCTCATAATGTCCCCTGACTTCCTCCATTATGTCTCGGCCCTTTGTTATCCACTCGTCCCTCCCCTCTTATGCGGGTTATCCTATTTCTTCGTCTCCGAGCATTTGTGGTCAGATGGAAGAATGTTGTGTTTCAGACTCCTTACGTGAGCCACCTAACCCTCGATCTTTGTTTCCAGTATAGCTTCTCTCGTTTCTATGAGTATTGATTTGAGATATTGATACTGTTTACTTGTGAATTGAAAGATTTTGTGATTCTGCTTGCGGTCATCTGCGGTGCTGAGATTAGATGTGTTCTTGACAATGGATTAATCATTTCCTATTTTTTTCGAATAAGAAGATTTGTCAGCTAGTAGGAGATTAGAATTTTCAGTATTGGAAGCAACAAGTATTGCTAACTGTTCGTGGATTTGATTTAGAGTCGCATCTTGTTACTCCATGTATGATTCCGCATATGCTGTTGACAGAAAATGGTATGAATATAGTCAATCCTGAGTTTACGAAGTTCAAGCAACGTGACAGTGCTCTGGCGTCGTGGTTACTGGCTTCATTATGCTCGCAAGTAAACAAAGGATTGATTGGTTGCATGACAACCTTTTCCATTTGGAGCAAACTTCATCAGGTGTTTTCATCCTCGTCAACAACTCGGATCATGAGCCTTTATGATCGATTAAAGGTGCGTAAACTTCCTCACCAATAAATGAGAGATTACTTAGCTGAAATTCAGTCCACATGTGATAGCTTAGCAAGCCGTGGATATCCGATAGAAGAGATTCAGCATATTTCAATCATTCTGAATGGAGTAAAAGGTCAATACGATAGTGTTGTGTCTGTTATTCATGCAAGCAGAAATCCGTATGACCTAGCTTCAGTAAGTTAAGTTCTGCTAGATGCTGAGTCTAGATTGCGTGATCAACTATTTGATCCGTCAATGTCTGCAAGTGTTGCTGTGGTTCCACAGAATAATGTCTATTCGAATACTAATATGTCTTCAGCATCTCAAGGATCAAGTGCGTCTTCCAATCTGTCATCCACCTCTTTTGGTCACAATGTTCAATCCTTATCAACACAGCCTCTGAGCTCTTCTGTACCAGAATATCAACCTATCAATGTTGGGCGTGGAAGAGGACGTGGAGGTGGTAGAGGTAAAGATACCAGTGTCAGCTTTGTGGAAAACTTGGTCATCTGGTGAGTCGGTGCTACCAAAGGTTCAACACTAATTTTCTGGTATTAATAGTCAGTCTCCAAGTGAAATCAGTGCCAATATCTATGAGTCACAATGGAATGATGTGGATTCTCATGATATGACCTTTTGACCTTCTACGGTTTCACATTCTTCAGCTGTTTCAAATTTTTAAGCTGGTGTAATGCCTTCCTCTATACATCCAATTATGTATCCTACTTCGTTTTATCCAAACCAGATTCACTATCCTTTTCCAATGAAGCCTTCTGGTATACCTAACTATATACCTTCGTCAGCTGTTCCTGGATACTTACCATATGTGTCACCAAACTGTCCTATTTCAGCAGCTTCGTTTAATCCATCCAATCAACCATCTGGTTTTCCTCAGCCTCAAGCTAATGCTGTTATGGCTACGTCTCCTGGTTCTTCTGAAGCTGTCTGGTATCCTGATTCAGGGGCTACACATCACTTAACTAATCAGCATCCATCTTTGACTGGAACAGTTCCTTACACTGAGACATGTAAGGTTCAAGTAGGTAATGGAGAACATTTAGATATTGCTAGAATTGGTACATCTGTGGTTAATATTCCTAATTCTAAGCCACTTTTGTTATATAATCTTCTTTACATACCTCATATTACTAAAAATCTTGTTTCTGTCTCGCAGTTCACAAAGGAGAATGGTGTGATTGTTGAATTTCATGGTACTAATTGTTATGATCGGGATTCAATGACTAGGCGAATTCTTCTTCAAGGATCTGAGTGTGACGGTTTATACAGGTTGGATTTTAGTCTTCTAAAGTTAGATTCTGTTGCTCGATCTGGTTTACCTGTTTATGTGTCTAATAGTCAGTCTCAGTCAATTTCATGATGTATAAGTACGTTTAAAGTTTCTTCTACTATGTGGCATCAACGTTTGGGTCATCTTTCGCATGGTATCTTGTCTGCTTTAAGTCAAATAAGTGGTATTGTTGCCACACCTGCTATTGATAAGTGTGTTTCTTGTGTTGTTGGGAAAAGCTGTAAACTTCCTTTTGCTCAATCTGTGACAGTGTATTCTAATCCTTTGGAATTAATTGAAGTTCATCTTTGGGGTCCAGCTCTTCTGTCGTCTAATGACAATTTCTATTATATGAGTATTGTATATGTTGTAACTAGGTACACTTGGATATATTTTTTTGCAGAAGAAGAGTGATGTGGCTAGAATCTTTGTTGAATTTCACTCTAATGTTCAAACAGATGGTGGGGGAGAATTTAAGGCATTGCATCCTTATTTGGTTCAGCGTGGGATTAATCATCGTGTCACTTGCCCATACACTTCTGAGCGGAATGTTATCGTTGAGCGGAAGCATAGGCATGTTGTGGAAATGGGTCTGACACTTCTTCATCAAGGTAACTTACCCATGCAATACTGGTCAGACGCATTTTTTACAGCTGTTTTTCTCATTAACAGGTTACAATCCAAGGCCTTGTCAGGTATGTCTTCTCATCAAAATTGTTTGATACGGGTCCTGATTATTCATATCTTAGGGTCTTTGGCTGTTTATGTTTTCCATTCATTAGACCATTTAATAAGCATAAAATGGATTTTAGATCAATACCGTGTGTTTTTCTGGTATATTGTTCTAATCAGCATGGATATAGGTGTTTAGATTCAAATGGAAGAATTTATGTTTCACGACATGTCAGATTTCATGAAAAGGTATTCCCTTTTGCTGACAAATCTGGTAAGTTTCTTCTTTCTTCTGCTCCTAAAAACACACACACTTCTGATCCATTTTTCATGGCCTTCAATTCGTCAAGTGTTCCTACTAATTATCATAATTGTTTTCAGGAACCTAATATTGATCCAGCAATTATTTCTTGTCCTTCTGATTCTTCCCTTACATCTTCCCCTGATTCAGCTCCTTTATTGTCTTATGAAGTTGGTATACCTGATTTTGCTGATATTACTTCTTCTCATTCTGTTAATCCTTCTGTTTATGATCATGTTAGGCCTGATAATGTTGATGATCATTTTAGGTCTGATAATGTAGATTCACCTCCTTGTAATTCTTCTCCAATTGTTTCTAATGTTCGTTATGTTGTTGATTCTGATTCTACTCAGCTTGTTCCTACTTCTACTACTATTATATCTACTATGCCTTCTACTTCTTTTATGCTTTGTTTTTCATCTGATCTACATTTTCAAGGTTCATTTCAATCAGATTCAGGTCCACCTTTTTCTTGTAAATATGTTCCCAGTGTAACTGAGTCTGCTTTGGTTCCTGCAAAATTTGATTCTGTCTCTTCTAATGTTCATCCTATGATTACTCGTTCAAAACAAGCTCTTAATGGTTCTTCTTTTCATGATTTACTCAGTTCTGTTTCAGAGTTGGCTCATAATGCTGAACCATCTTCTATTCATCAAGCTATGCAGTATCCTTTGTGGAAATCTGTTGTTCATGCTGAATTAAATGCTCTGGATGATAATGGTACCTGGTATTTGGTTAAGCTTCCTACAAGAAGGACACCCATTGGGTGTAAATGGATTTTTAAGGTAAAATTATGTGCTAATGGGTCAGTAGACAGGTACAAAGCTCGGCTTGTTCCCAAGGTTTTTTCTCAACAACTAGGTTTTGACTTTCAAGATACATTTAGTCCAGTTGTGAAACCTCCAACTATTCATATTATACTTACTCTTGCCTTGACTCATAAATGTACTTTACGACAAATTGATATTAATAATGTTTTTCTTCATGGCAATTTAGTTGAAGATGTTTATATGGTGCAGCCTCCCGGGTTTGAACAATGTGATGAGTCTGGATCTGTGTTAGTTTATGGGCTTCACAAAGCTTTATATGGGTTGAAACAACCCCGAAGGGCTTGGTTCGAAAGGTTGGAGCTTTTCTTGATAAATCAGTTACAGTTTACTGCTTCTTTGACTGATCATTGTTTGTTTTTAAAATCAGCATCTATTGGTGTTGTATATCTACTTGTTTACGCTGATGATATTGTGGTTACACGCAGTGATTCTTCTGCAATTGAACATGTTATTACTCAGTTGAATATTGACTTTAAGCTCAAAGATTTGGGTGATCTCACTTATTTTATGTGGATGGATATTCAGGTGCAAGATGATTGTTTGTTACTTAGTCAAGGGAGGTATATTTCTGATCTGTTGAACAAAACTGGTTTAGCTAAGTCTACTCCTCTTCCGACTTCCATGTCTGGTACGTTTTCTTCTAAGCCTGAATCTACTTTGGATGAATCTCCTATGGTTGATCCTCATTTGTATAGAAGTGTTATTGGTGCATTACAACATGTTTGTGTTACTTTTCCGGATATTAATTTTGCAGTTAATAAACTCAGTCAATATATGCAGTCTCCGTTTGTTTCACACTGGAAGGCTGTCACTCGTGTTCTTCGTTATCTGAAAGGCACTCTGAAACATGGCTTGTTGTTTAAATCTTCATCTGTTGTTTCATCTGAGGTGAGTGTTGTTTCTTATTCTGACTCAGATTGGGCCGGTGATTCAGATAGGAGATCAGTTTATGGTCATTATCTTCTTTTGAATGGAAATCCTATTGTTTGGAGTTCTAAAAAGCAATATGTGATTTCTAGGTCTACTGCAGAGGCTGAGTATAGAGCTATTGCTAATGCTGTAGGTGAGGTTATGTGGGTGGTTTCTTTACTTACTGAATTAGGTGTTAAACTGTCTTCCATTCCAGTTATTTGGTGTGATAATACTAGTGCAGTTGCTTTAACTGAAAATCCTATTCAACATTATAAGATGAAACATGTTGAAATTGATTTGTGTTTTGTTATGGAAAATGTCAAGAATGGACAGGTTCTAGTTAATTTTGTTCCAGCTACTGATCAGATAGCCGATATACTTACTAAACCTCTAACAACTAAGTTGTTCATTCCTTTTAGGCGCAAGCTTGGAGTCTCGTCTATTGCAGAAATTAATGGTTAAGCTGCTCATTTGTCTCTTCCTTTTGATGATGCTTCCATTGTTGATGATCATCATTTTACTGAGCAGGTTCTGTAGTTAGTTCTTTATTCAATTTCTCAGTTTTTTGGTCTAGTTCTATTCAGTTATATGATCTTCAGAGTTGATGCTTATAATCTTTGTCCTTGTGCTGTTTTTTTTGGTTAATAGTTCCAATGGTACCATATGTTTGGGTCATGTGATCGGATGGTACCGTATGTTTTTTGATGTGGTCAAATGGTCCGTTATGTTTGGAGGATGTTGTCGTATGGTATTCTGTTAGTAAACCGTTACATTTTTCTGTTAAATGGTCAATGTCAGCACCACGTCAGCGACACATTAACGCCACGTAGATATATAATATAATATTTAATTTTAAAAATAGAAAAATAAATAGAAAATTTTAAAAAAATAGGAAAAATTATAAAAAATAATTTAAACTTGATATATTAATAAAAATTATATTTTATTAATTTGTTTTTTTAAAAAACAAATCGATAATAAAAAAAAAAACGTTGGGGTCGACCCTAACGTTTTTTTTTTTTTCGATTTTCGATTTTTTTAAAACAATTAATTTTTTAAAAAATAAGTTTTATTAATATATAAATTTTTAAAATAATGTTTCTGATTTTTCCCCTATTTTTCCTATTTATTTTAATTTTCCATCCGCCACATCAGCATTCCGTTAGTTAAACTTGACGGCAACAGTAATTTGGACTAAATAACAACATTATGAAAACATAAGGTACCAAGAAACAACATAGGGATACCATCCGATCAAGGGCTGGCAATGGCTAAGGTATGGTACGGGTATGCCAAATACCATAACCATACCATATTTTTAAACCACATACCATAACCTTTATCCATTACGGGCACAATTTTCAATACCATAACCATTAAAATAACCGTGGTTATTAATCATGGTTTTACCCGTATACCCATATTTATTCCACACATGGAATATAATAAAAGACCAAAAAATTTATTGTAAAAAATACATAAATCTATATTGCCAACAATAAAAATATATAAAACTATGTATGTCCAGTAACTTCCATTATTTAGTATATATTAGTTTATTAATAATAAATAATTATTATATTTATATAATAACCATGGGTATAACTCAAATACCATAACCATTATGGGTAGAAAATTCATCACCATAACCGTACCGTACCATAATGGTATGGTTAACCATATTAAACAGTAACGGTTATAACCATGGTTATGGGTTTTTCCCCACACCATTGCCAGCCCTAATCCGATCACATGACCCAAACATATGGTACCATTGGACCTATTAACCCCCAATTTTTTTTTTCTCTCATGCTTATCGTTTCTTACTGTTTTTTGTTTTTCAATATGCTGTATTTGGTATGTTGTGTTCTTGTCATCTGATCATTGTCATGATCAATGTTATGATCTGTGGGGTTTATGTCTTCTTTCTAATCTGTTGACTGGTTGATTGCACTTAATACTTTCTATGTGTTCTTCTTTTCACTCATTTGTTTTTTCATTCTGACCTGTCTGTGTTCCGTTATTCATTCGGTAAAGCTGGTGATATTGTTTCCATTTGATTTTCAATTCTAAGAACAATAGGAAAGGCTTGATTTAAAAAATAGTGTCATTGTTGAGACAACGTCAAAGTTACTCAGCTGTGCACTTGAGAAAGAAAGGATGGAGGCTCAAACCTCCCAGTCTTGCTGAAAAGATAGAGGCTAAAACATCTCTTGTTCTGTTCAGAGAAAAAAAATAGATGGAAAAAATATCAAAAGGAAGTACAAGGAAAAGAAAATTTTGAAGGCACAAATGTGCTCACTGGTCTGGAAAAAAAAATGAAAGAGAAATGAATGATGAATGGATTGATAATCATCAGCTTTGAATGTATGAACACAATATGTTTCAGTATGATGAATATGTGAGTTGTTTGGTTGAATATGTATGAAGGTATTAGAGTGTTTTTCTTGTTTAGTTTGCAGATTAGTCGCGGGGTCATAAGAACTGTAGTTCATATGTTGTTGTGATCTGTGAGATTTTTGACAGGTTTACAACTATTTCAGATACACAGATTGAGAATCAAGAAAAGTATGGTAATGATAAGTATGTGTGTTAATTGTTTTGTATTTCACAGCACAAATGCATTGTTTTGTAGTCATCTTCTGTTAGAAGTGATTTATATCAGAATAGAATATGAACTCAAAACAGAGAAGGATAAAGGCTTCAACTATGGAGGTGTTGTTTATCATTCGGCTGGTCAAGGTGCTGCTCATTATAAATCTTCATAGGGGAATGATGGAGGTTATGATGTTGGCACCATACTTTAGGGTCTGTTTAAAACTAGTCTGAATGTGTGTAGGTGTCTTTATAAATATAGAAAGGTTAAGTTTCTTCTATAAATAGTTTAATGGACTAGTTTGTGGGTAAGAAACGTTTATGGTTCAATAACAGATTTCTCAATCTATTTCTGTTATTTTCGTTATGTTCTCCATTTTCCAGTCTATTCCTAAATTCTAAGGTTTGTCTTCTTCAATTAAATCTGAGGAGTTCGTCATTTGGTTTGAGATTTTCAACATCCACATATCGGTAATTTGTCGTTTTAAGGTGATTTCTCTTCCTAGGTCTCTATTTCTGGTTGTCTTCTACCAATCTCTTGGAGCCTTTGCTTTGCCCTTCCCAATTTGACCATATAATTCCCGAACCTCCACTTACTCCATTCCATGAGACTCGTCCTGCAATGCCCTAGTCTCGGCCATAGTGTGGGCTAGTTCGACTAGTTCTCTTTCAGCTCCCTCCAAGCCGATCAGATCACACACTTGCATTACGGGTTCTCGAGCCACATTTATCTCATCCCATGATCGATATCTCTCACCTTCCTCCGTATCCTCATAGATCCAAGTTATGTAGGATGAGTGTCCCATTTGATCCGTCACCCTCGTATCTATCATGTTTGGATTAGACCTCAATATCTGCATGTTAACATTTTCTCCCCACCATGGCGCTAGCCCTCCCCTGTACCTCGAGGTGTCACATAATATGCCTTCTCTAAACCAAGTTGCTCTCATATCCGTTCACAGAAGGGATCACCATTCTTTGTCTCCATAAGAAAGATTATCTCCGAGTGATACCTTCCATTGAGGTCTTTCAGGTGTCGAACTGTCAGAGGCATAAATAGATATTGAGATTATTACTCCACACAGAGGTCATTGACATCAAATCAATCCACCATTATATCTATTTATTTCACATAGATATTGAGATTATTACTCCGACAAAGGAGAAACTACATCTACTCTCGTATCATACTCAAAATGAAGGGGCATAACAAACATGAAAAAATAGTTTTGCTATACCATAACTTAATGCTTGCTTATCAATCATAGTAGTAGAGTCTAGACAACGAAAAAGTAATGGGTTGAATTTCATTTTTCAAAATTCATTAATCATAGTCGGCTAATTCACAAAATTATACTTCACTGGAAACAAGAGTATCACAATGCGTGATTTAACTATCAATGGGAGTTATATTTTATTATCATGGAGAAATATATGTATCACCGCTTTAGAGTGATCCACACATGTAATATAATACAAGCATTCAATCATGAGAAATAAATATATTCATGTTAAATAAGCTCATGGACCGAAAAAGTCTTTAAAGGGATATATGGACAACTAAGAGTGTTGGACTAAATTATAATATTTTGAATGTATAAGGATCAATATGCAAAATATTAAAAAATTAGGATCATCATGCATATCATCGGAATTGACCCCAAAATTGACAAAAACTCAAACAGATGCTCGTGAGGTGCACAGTCTCCTTAAGGTAATTCTCCCCTGAACCTACCCCCATCCGCAGGTTCGTACTCAAGGGTTTATGGAACGATCACCTCTAGGATACAACAATGTCGCCAAGCAGAAAACTAGCACAAAGTTTAATTCTCATGTTTGAATTGAACAATGGTTGAACTCAGACAAAACGACGTACTGACCGAACATGACAGACAAATCGAAAGAAATGTCAAACACGACAAACGAAAAGACTGACAAAAGTCAACATGATTGTTTGAGGAGAGAAAAAATAATTATAGAATAGATACTTAACTTTTAGTTTTTTTTTTAAAAGGCGAAAACAATTTCTATTAAAAAACTTGATGAGATGAGGATACTCAACGTGCTACCATTTTCATTCACTTTAGGGTTTTGTGTATGTTATGGTTAACTATAAAATTAATCCTAATTTTCAAAACTTTCACAATTTAATCTAATTTTCCAACAACATATTTGTAAGTTTCAAATCGTTCCCTATAATTCTCTTTTCTTACTTCATTAATGTTGGATCCTGTCAAATTCTTGTGCCACGTGTCGGGATCCTATGCCCCAAGGCGTCGACTTTTATCCGAATCTAGCTGAAAGTCGACGACTTCTTGGCCTTTCGCAACCTGCAAGAAGGAAAGCCAGGACATGGCCCTTTGTTTCCCGTCCAACGACTAAGTTAGACACATATTTGTTTAGAGTAATATATATATATATGTCCGAAGACTTTTTTTGTACCTTCCGAAAAGGTTGAGGGACTCGTATTTCTAGCCAAAATATTACCACTTTTCATCGGGTTAAGCTTTGACTGAGGCCAATTGTTTTACACTGACTGAGGACTTAACCAAAGGTTAATGAGCTGTAAATATCTTCTCACATGTAATAAACAGTCTTTGCTGAAGTGTGTCAGACACATTTGATACTCCCCGAGGTCCATAAATATTGTTTGCTACGTCTGCTGCGCCTGTCATTCCTCTTATTTTGTCAGTCCTATTCTTCTTATCCTGTAAGGGACTAAACGACGCCTTATAAGAACATGGGCGTCGCTGGTATACTAAACATGTTTAGGCGACGCCCTACGTTCCATCATCTTCCTCTGAGAGTAAGTGAGGTTATGCATTGCTTGTGCTCATTTCACCGTTAAGGCGACGACTGTGTAGCAGATGAAACATTCTTAATATATATATATATATATCCTTTTTGATTTTTTTGACCGTTTTGACCATTAAGATCCAACGGTTAGGGATTCATGACTCTTGACGTTCTTGGTCTAGATCTTCTTTCTCTTTTACCATTCAAATATGACGGCCTAAAGCCAGTGACGTTTGGCATTCACGATTCAGATGTTTGCAACCTTTTTACCCTCCTATAAATTTTTTGAACCTTCCCAACACAATTTTCCTTGTTTCAATATTATCTCTCTCTAGGTTTTACCTGCTGCCTTTCTCTCTTCAAAGCTTCGCCGCGAATCTTCGACCCAACTTTCTGGCCACCACTTTCCGATCAGTATTAATGGCAAGAACCAACATCCTATGTGAGACCAAAATTTAATTTCCTCCTATTTTTCGGGGCCAAAAACCTAATACCCTTCCTTCTCATGCCTTCTATTAGGGTGTACAGATAACGAGCATGACCAACGTTCATTGCCCCCGATACCCTGTAGCGCCTAATCCTAATGAGGGTGACATTCCTTTTATTTCAGAGGCTTATATTGGAGAGTAAAATATATTTCCCTACCAAATCGACGCAGGGTTGCGCTTCCCCTACTGCGCCACCCTGGTTGAGCTATGCCAATATTTTCAACTTGCCCTAACCCAACTCTCCCTGAATGATATCCGGTCTTGGGCTGAGTTCAAAATACTATGCCACTAATGTGTCTGGGATTATTCCCTTGTCCTATTTCGCTATTTTTTTTCAACTCTAGTGCAACCGCCAAGGGGGTTTTCATTTTCAAAGTAGTCTCCCATATCTTGAAGATTGTAAGTGGAAAGAGAAGATATTGTTAGTAGACAGGTGTAAGTTGATCAATTCCAACTGGAACACCAGATACTTCTTCTTTAACGGTGGCATTTCGTGTCCTTTAAAAATGATGTACAACACAGCTGACTCATCACCGACCCTAGAAGAGCTCACTAACACTGACCTGAGGATGATACGATTCATCAATCGAGCCTATAACCAAAAAATCAAGCCTTATGTCTATAAAGATACTACAAACGCCCTTTTATCTCGTTCTCCAATCAAATGGGTATTTTGCTAACTCTACCCTTTTCTATTTTGTTTTGTAGGATCTTCCTTATTAAAGTGTAAACATATGCAGGAACGCATATGCGTCAATCTCCCCAAAGCAGAGTCCACCTAGAAGAGGATAATACCGCAAAAATCTTAGGAGACCCCAGTTGCACCTCACCCCAAGTATCAGAAGGGGAACAAGTGGAATAGGTGCAAAAGGAGGAGTGTGAAGGAGAGGATACCCTTCATGGACCTGGATGAAACCTTTTTGGCAGACCCAGATCAGGATGTGAGTGATCTGGGGAAAAGGTGACGACTCAGGCGTCGGTTGTATCCCACGAGAAAGACCCTATCATACGTATTTACTCATCAAAAGGCGGTTTGTCTCCACCTCTTGGGTTTGGAACAACTCCCCCTGCGTCGAACACGCAGTTGGGAGGTCACCAGGCTCGGGCCAGCTACATGGGCCATCCCCATGACCTGCCAGCGAGCTTTAATGTCATCACCTCTTCTTGTAGAGGCGTCACTTCGGACATACCTCCATGGTATTACCAAAGTAAGTATACTCCTCCTGATTTTTCTTTTATATATATATAAGTGGGATTTTTCCTTAATTAACACTTGTTTTCCCTTTCATCTTAATTCCTGTCACCTAGAGCAGACCCACATCACCCTATGACTATCACAACAAACCACTCAGTCTTCTGAACAACTCCTAAAAGAGATGAAGGTGAGAGAAAAGGTAGAACGGGCCCTACGGCAGGCTGAGCATGAGAGTGTTGAGATTTATGAAAAGTCTTAGGTGTTGTACGCCATCGTGGAGGAATTGATAGAGAAGCACTGTTTCATGGAGAAAGCGATTAGGGATGTCAAGCGCCGGGCTTCCCTAGCAAAAGAGTGAGCTCAGGTGGCAGAGGAGCGAGTGGTGCACCTTGAAATTGAACTGCCTAAAAAGGATGTGTAGGAGTTCAAGGGTAGCGAGCACTTCAAAGATGTTATTGAATAATTCATTTCCGACAAGATCTGGGAGTTTTATGAGCTCTTGCTAGGCCATATGTGAGGCCTCGACCCTAACTTCCCGCTAGAGAAGGTCGCAGTTAGGTCAATCTTCATGAAGTGGAAGAAGAACCAAGATGTCGAAAGGGCTCCTCCCCCAGCAGAGAAAGAAGGGTCTTCCAGTGAGGGGAATACAACTCTTCCGATCAATATCCTGATGCTTAAGAATAATCTCCCTTTACTCTTGGTCCTTTGCTTCTATTTCTCCTACCTTTGCAAATCGTTACTTTTAATTTTGTAAATTTTGCCAGTCAGATATTCCGTAGGACAATAGCTTTTGCTTTCTATTCCTCCCAATTCCTTGGATGATCGAATTTACTCTATTGTCATTTACTTATAGTAAAATCATCCAGTCACTTTCTTGCCACTGATGTTTGGTATCCTTTCGATTGTCCATTATCGACTTTCGAACTTGTTAAGAATTTTATATATTCTGAACAGTCGACGGCTTCCTGACCCATCAATCTTTTAGGGCATCGCTTCTTAGAATAGTGAGCGCCGAAAAGTCCTTCATTTGCCTATGTTGCAGCCTTTGACATGATGATTTAGGGTAAAATAAATCAAATGGATATATACAAAACTTTCAAAGTTGCCAATCCTTTAGAGCAGTCTATAAAGATGCCGATATTTTAGTATAAACTGCTTTAAATCCATTAAGCTTTCGTAAGTCGACACCTAATACCACTTCATATGAATGGTACCTGTTTAAGGTTGTTGACTAAAATGACGACGCCTATAACTCCTATATTCATCCTTGTTTCGTAATGAATTTTCATGAGTGAGTCTTCTGATATTGATATTGTCCCATGTTATGTAAATCGAAAGATGTAAGTTGACGCCTTTTCGATGAACGATTTTATTCGAACGTATTCATATTTACTCAATAGATAATCGATTATGTAAGCCGAATCCTAACCCCGTTCCACCCACCAAAAATTGGCGAGAGAGGGTTCCTGCCTCTGCCTTCCATTTCGTTATTGTCACTTATCAATACCTAGGACATCCCAATCGCGATATGACTTGATATTTCCAGAGTTTTATCACCTGAAATTCCATTATTTTGGCGCCTCCATTTTGCGCAGTAATTTAAATATATTGCAACTTTGTGTGTTGAGTCGAGCGCGTGCACACAGTCGCTTCTCTCTTGGCCAGAGCCCGAAACCCCCCAAAACTAGTTCTTAGGTTTTCTGTGCTGATTTTGTCACCAAGCTGTCATAATTAGCTTGGATTCTTGGCATTAATTGTCAAACCAAACCCACCAATCAGGAGAGGCGTAAGTGAGAGTAGAGAGAGTACATGATGTTGACGTTTCCATGCAGAGCAAATTGTGAAACGCAGCACAAATATAGCACGAAGGCCACAACAGTTTGAAGAAATCAACTTCAGACGAGCACCGAACCCATCTCTTCGTCCCGACCAACCGTAACCTTTGTTTACTTGTCTTCCTTTTCATGTTGTCTCTACAGGAAAGTTGCCACGCACGGTGAAGGCGACGAAGCCACGACTGGAGATGACCAACTCCTCCATCTCCGGCGAGATGAATAGATCCGGTAGACCCGTGATGGAACTGGACTCGAACAAACAGGTGCAACAAGGCTCATGGTATGTGGGAAAGATACTAGGCCAGAAAACGATCAAAATCAGCACAATCCAAAGTGTTCTCCGATTGGCGTGGGCTCGATATGGCAAAGTGGCTATATGGAGGCGGAAGCGGGAATCATATTGCTGGAATTCGATAAGGAAGAAGATGCTGAATAGGTTTTGGATTTGTCGCCTTGGGCGATCAATGGACATATCTTGAACATCAAGAAATGGGAACCGAGTAAGGGGGTCAAGGAGGTTGAGTTCAATAAGGTAACCTTTTGGACCCAAATACATGACCTAGGTTTGGAAAATTTCAGTTATGGTAATGCCTGGAAGATAGGGAGCATGATAGGTAGATGCCTGGATATAGAAAGCACGGTTGGAAAGATAAGTAGGAGTTATATGTGAGTCCGTGTGGAAGTGGATGGGGATAGACCGTTGATGCCGGGATTTTGGTGGAAGAATTCATAGAGGATAGAAAGATGGGCTACAATAAAGTATGAACGGTTATTAGATTACTGCTATGGATATGGCATGTTGGGTCACACGATCCAAGCATGCAAAGAGGCAATACACATGTCAGAGCAAGATCTGAAGATACAAACCTACGGCCCATGACTAGTAGGGGTGAGACCAAGGCAGACCACGGTTAGACAACACGTGGGGGAGAGGAAGATCAGTGATCAAATACAAAATAGGGTGCAAGGAGGTCGTGGTTTGATATAATGGCGGAGGTACGACAATTGGCAAAGAATGAAACAAACAAGGGTAAGCACGGCGAGGAGAAAACTAGCCCCAAAGGGGGCACAAACGACCTGATGAACATTGAACCAGAGGGAGAAGCACCACAGGGGATGGAAATGGGGAAAGGGCCGAAAGAGAGTGATGAAAATATGCAAAGGGGGAGCGGATCGTTTCCAACGACATAACCGAATAAGGAAAACCCTTACCAACATAACCGGAGTTTCCTGGCCAAACTACCGAAGTGGATGCTACCCCAACCGAACCACAACCCAGCCTTACCAACCGAACCAGAGCAGCCCCACAATCTACAGATACCCATGATCACATATCTACCCGATCAAACCACCCACCCACCAATAAATGACAACACAAAACCCATCCAAACTTATATTGTGGAAAACCCGTCGGACACACCACCCCCATCACCTACCCTAGACAGACACAACCAAGCTTCCGGACTAAGCCCGTACCTCGACAAGATGACACTCAAAAACGGGGGAGGCGATTGAGGACAAACCCACTAGAAAAAGAATGAAACAATGGGAGGAAGAAACGAGGGAATGAGGAGGATAAGAGCGTCTGAGGGCACCAATGAGCCCGAGGACGAGGGGAGGAAAGACAAAACCGATGAGGAAGAGGAAAGGAAAGGAGATGTGAACCGATGTCCAATGGATACGACCGCAAGGAGAGGGTTGTGGTGTCTGTCCCAAAACAGTCACACGGGATCAATGAGTGCAATCACATGGAATTGTCAAGGTTTGGGGCCGGCCTTGACAGTTCAACACCTACACGACCTCGACAAAATGTATCGCCCAAACATCATCTTCTTAATGGAAACAAAGAATGGCGATACCTACTGTGAGAGAATAAGAACACGAATATGGATGGAGCATGAGTACCACATAGGACCGAATGGAATAGCGAGGGGGGCTCGCATTGTGGTGGATGACCGAGACGAAGGTGCGAATCCTCTATGCCAATTCGATGTTCCTTGATTGTGAAGTTGTGTTCAAACCACATGATGAACCAATGTTTGTGACGTGGGTATTTGCGAGTACGGAGGCACGAGGGAGAACCCAAAACTGGAACCACCTACGAACACTAGGAAGAGGCCGAAGAGGCCAATGGATGATACTCAGAGATTTCAACGTCATATTCCACCCACATGAAAAACAAGGAGGGAGGAGGAAATCACGACAAATGGATGAGTTTAAACAACTCATTAGTGACCTCCATATGGAGGACTTGGGAGCAACCGGGAACCAATACACTTGGAGCAACAATAGAAGCGGGAATGAACGGATAAGTGAAAGAATGGACCTGGGTACTCGTAAACGGTGAGTGGGTGACGTGAAACCATGATGGGAGGTGTATAAACGAGCTAGCTATCGGCTCATGACCACACACCAATGGTGATAAAACTGAACCGAATGAAGAAAATGGCTAGGCAAAGGTTCAAGTTTGAGGCAATGGGCCTTGAGCACCCGACATGCAAAGAGACTATAAGTGAGGCGTGAGGAGGGTCAAACCGAAGGGGTATGGAAGGGAAACTGCTGAATTGCCGAAGAAGACTAACCAAATGGAAATAGCAAAGACAAATGAGACATTAAGAAGGCACATGCAAGGGGGAATGGATCTAAATGCAATACAAGAGGAGACACGTTTGAAATGTAAAATACAAGGGTTATGGACGAGGGAAGAGATTTATTGGAAGCAAAGATCGCGGGTTAAGTGGTTAAGAGAGGGGGACTGAAAGACAACCTACTTCCACCAAACCACGATATCTAGGCGAGACTAAACCAAGTAGGGTGTTTGAAGGGAGTAAATGGGGAATGGATATAGAGGGAGGATGATATAACCGAAGAGCTAGGAAGGTACTTTGGGGAGGTATTCACGAGGGAAGAAACAGAACCGGGGGAGGACCTCTTGGGGTGGGTGTTGAACCATGTATCAGACGAGATGAATGAAAACCTAACAAGGGAGGTGACGGACGAAGAAATTAGAAAGGCGACATACCAACTTAGGGGTTCACGATCTCCGGGTCCGGACGGGTTTCCGGGTCTATTCTATCAAAGGAACTGGAAAGCCGTGGGAGAGGACGTCATCACCGCGGTCAAGACTTTCTTCAGAACAGGTACCATTCAAAACACCCTAAACCGTACTGATATTGTATTGATACCTAAAGTCGCCATATCAACTTTACCGACTGAGTTTAGGCCTATAAGTTGTTGTAACTTCCTTTACAAGAATATATCAAAAGTTCTGGTGAATCACCTAAAGGTGTATTTATCGGAACTTATCACCTCGTACCAAAGTGCATTTGTCTCAGGAAGGAACATACAGGACAACATAATGGTAGAACATGAGGTATTTCATCACCTTCAGACAAACCAAAATGAAGACAAGGTGGAATGCGCACTGAAAATTGACATGCAAAAGGCGTATGATCGGGTAGAATGGGAGTTCCTCCTTTCGACATTGAGGAAAAGGGAGTTTTGCGGATAAGTGGATCGGGTGGATCAATGAATGCATGTCAACACCTACTTATCAAGTGTTGGTAAATGGGGTCCGGTCCCGCACGATTAGGCCGACTAGGGGACTCCGACAAGGAGATCCGCTATCACCTTACCTCTTCATACTTCTAGCGGATGTGCTATCAAGATGCTTGATAGGGGCAGCCCGGGAACAAAGGATAGAGGGGATCATAATGAAGCGACATTGCCCGGAACTTTATCACTTATTCTTTGCGGATAACTCACTTTTCTTCATAAAAGGGACGCCCGACAATGCAACAAACCTCAAGGAAATCTTGGAGTCCTATTGTCAGTCATCTAGACAAAAATCAATGAGGGCAAATCGACACTCTATTTCAATAAGGGAGCGAGCATGGAGGACCGAAAAGCAGTGGAGGAGGCACTAAATATCCAAAGCATAGGTGATCCGGACAAGTACTTGGGTCTTCCATCGATATGGGACGTTCAAAGAAGGAGGCATTGGAGTCGCTAAAAATGAGAATAAAGGATAAGTTGGCGGGATGGAGAACGGAGACATTGAATCAAACGAGCAAAGAGGTTCTCATCAAGGCGGTTATCACGGACATCCTGACATATGTCATGAGTGTATTCCATCTCCCAAAAACATGGTGTGCGGAAATAAACTCAATGATAGTGGACTTTTGGTGGGGACAAACGACGGAGGGAAAGAGAATGCATTGGAGGAGATGAGAAGTACTCAAGAAAGCAAAGAGCATAGGGGGACTCGGATTCCGAGAGCTGCAAAGCTTCAACACGGCATTGCTCACGAAGAGGGCGGCGAGGATAATGGCCGAACCAGAATCATTGTGTGCACGAGTTCTAATGGGTGTCTATTTCCCAAAGACAACCTTCTTAGAGGTGAGAAGGGGGCATGCATCGTGGGGATGGAGTAGCTTGCTCCACGGGCAGGATGTCATGCAAAGGGAAGACTGTTAGGATATATGTATAATTACATATGAATGTTTAGACATTATTCTGCAATATTCTAGAATTTGTAAGTAAGGACTAGATTGTAATATCTCAAGACTTATCTAAACCCTAAACCCTACAAACCCTACATATAGCCGCAGGTTGTATCATATGGATTTGAAGTTTGATTGAATGGATTAGTGTCGTTGGCTGCAAGTAAGCTTTGTTCATCTTCTTTCTTTGATTTTGCTGTGTATGTTTAAGTTCCTAAAATGGTATCAGAGAAAGAACGATTTTGCTCAAGTCGGTTTAAACGCAATTACGGTGTCTACTGATCGATTGAAGTGATCTATCTCTTCGACTCCATGGAATAAATTTCTGCTGCATTCTTCAACAATAAAGTCTCACAGCTGATTGGCGATGAGAATTTCCAATCATGGCGACAACAAGTGCTGCTATCTGTAAGAGGATACAATCTGGAAAGTCATCTTTACGGCAATGTCACAATTCCAGCTCGAATTCCTGAACCAGATGGAGATGATGAACCGAATCTAGAATACCAAAAGTACGTTCAAAAGGATAGTTCACTAGCTTCCTGGTTGCTTGCCTCAGTGTCGTCACAAGTCAGCAGAGGTCTCATAGGATGCATGACCGCTGCATCAATATGGCAGAAGCTTCACAGAGATTTTTCTGCATCATCAACAACAAGGATCATGCATTTGTATGATCGACTGAAGGTTCGTAAACTACCTCATCAATCAATGCGTGATTACTTGACAACAATTCAAACTGCATGTGATAGCTTAGCCTCTTATGGTCATCCAATTGAAGAAATGCAACAAATATCAATCATTCTTAATGGAGTAAAAGAGCAGTATGACAGTATAGTTTCGGTTATTCATGCAAGTCGTAATCCTTATGATATTGCCTCGGTGATTTCGGTTTTTATTAGATACAGAAGCTAGGCAGAGAGATTTGTTGTTTGATTCAGATTTGTCTGCTCATATGGCTATAAATCGAGGTTGTGATGGAAAGAAGGATGAGATGGAGTCAGGTATGTCTAAGACTAATAATTTAGGCGGATCATCTGATGGAATTTTACCAACACCTATCAATGAAGGTCTGAATAAATCCTTTGTCAATTCCACTACTGTTCAACATCAACAATCTCCCCAATATGGTCATGGTAGAGGTTGTGGCAGAGGTTATGGACACAACAAACCACAATGCCAATTGTGTGGTAAGTTTGGTCATTTGGTTCACAGGTGTTACCAGAGGTTCAATGTAAATTTTACGGATGTTACTAATCCAAACAATGCGAATTCTGCAAGTGTCAATCTGTGTTCTACTCAATGGGAAGATGCCTCAGCAGGATCTAATATACCACAACAACAACAGCAAATTCAAGCACCAAATCAGTTTCAAGAATCAAATCAGCAATTTCAAGCACCAAATCTGTTTCAAGCACCGAATCCGTATCAAGCACCGAATCATCCCTATCATGAACCAAATCAGTTTCAAACCAAATCAGCCATTCCAAGCACCGAATCAGCCCTTTCAAGCACCGAATCAGTTTCATCCATATATGTACTCTCCTTCGGGTCCGATGCAATTCAATCCCTTTTCAGCTCCTCAAGCAAACATTGCCTCTATTGCTCCGATAGTTCAAGCAGATACAAACTGGTTTCTAGATTCAGGTGCCACAAATCATCTGACTAATGCATCTCATGTCGGACAGCATACCTGCGTACCATATACCGGGCAAGGTAGAGTAATGGTTGGTAATGGATCTTCTTTGACTATTTCTGCAATAGGCTCAGCGTTAATTCCAACTGATTCTAGAATGTTGAGAGTACAGAATATGCTTTATACTCCAAAAGTGACTAAAAATCTGCTTTCCGTGTCTCAGTTCGCAAAGGATAATCATGTCTACTTTGAATTTCATGCAAATCAATGTGTGGTTCGTGATGCTTCTACTCGTTCAGTGCTGCTCCAAGGATATGAATGCTCTGGGTTGTATAAGCTTGATATGACAAAATTAAGTAGTAATAAGCCTGTAATTCATTCTAGTGATACCTACAGGTCTGAGTCTAGGAATAAGGTTGCCAACAGTTGTCTTGAGTGTTGTAATTCATCGATAACTAGTAATAATTCTCATAATAAAACATCTCTTTCTTGTTTGTCACCGCATTCTCCTGTCACAGATTCGATAATAAAATTAGAAGACATTGATTGTTTAGATATGCATGATTCAACTATTTTTTCAAATCCTTTTCGCAGTCAGTCTGAAGATGTACCAGGTAATATGCATATTGCTCCACCTGATGCTATTGATGATGGTGAGTTTTTGTGTTTTGTTTCTAAGCTGAATTCTAAAGACTCATCATCAACTTGGCACATGAGACTTGGTCATCCGTCTAATAAGATTCTTCAAAAAAATTTGCGAATTCATAATCTTCCAACACCTCATAACACTGATCAGGGTATAGCTTGTGCAGTTGGCAAAAGCAAAAACCAGTTATATCATGCTTCTCCTACTGTCTATTCTCATCCCCTTGAATCAGTTCAAATTGATGTATGGGGTCCTGCTGCATGTTTTTCTAATGGTCATCATTATTATCTTAGTATCGTAGATGGATATATTTTATGCAGAAAAGAAGTGATGCAGCTCGGTTATTTGTTGAGTTTCACAGGTTAGTTGAGAAACAACTGGGATACAAGCTTAAGGCAATCCAGCCTGATAGGGGAGGTGAGTTTCAGTTTTTATCCACGTATCTATCTCAGTTTGGTATAAATCATCGTGTTACTTGTCCTTACTCTCCTGAACAGAATGGCATAGTTGAAAGGAAGCATAGACATATTGTTGAGTTAGGATTAACTCTTCTAGCTCAAGCCTCGGTACCATTACATTATTGGTCTGATGCCTTTTTTACTTCAGTGTTTTTGATCAACAGGTTACCTTCATCTACTTTGTCCAAGGTTTCTCCACATGAAAAACTCTTTGGATTGTCGCCTGACTATTCTTTTCTTCGCGTTTTTGGATGATTGTGCTTTCCTCATCTACGTCCTTTTCAGAAACACAAATTGTCTTTCAGATCTGAGCCATGTGTTTTTCTAGGCTATTGCTCTAAATATCATGGATATAAATGTCTTGCAGCATCAGGGCGTGTGTATACTACGAGAAATGTGGTTTTTCATGAATCTACATTTCCCTTTTTTGATTCTAAAGGTAAGTTCTTTACTTCTTCCTCTCCTACTCAAAATTATACTTCCATGCCATTTTTCTTGCCATGTGACTCTCAGTTTATAGCTTCTTCTGATTCTTATAATAATGAGCTACTTCCTCCTTCTGATCCTGTTTCTATGTCTGATCATTCATCTCCTTCTTTGGGTAATGACTATGCTCCTCCATTAAATTTTGCTTCTCTTATGAATATGTCTCCTTCTTTAGTTACTTCTACTATAATGCCTGATAATGCTGCTATTCCATATACTAGGTTGCTTTCTAATCCTATTACTTCTGTTACTAATCCTTTTACTTCTGTTTGTCCAACCTCTGTTTTAGAATCATCTTTACCTAATGTCATCTCCTATATCTTACTGATTACAATGATCAATGTTAGTTCCTGAAGAAACTACTACTATTGATTCTCATAATAATGAAGTTTCGGTTAATAGACATTCTATGCAAACAAGATCTAAAACCAGATCTGTTCAGGCTCTTCTGACTACTAATGACAATTTTGCAGATCTTAGTGATTCTGAACAGAAATCGATTCATCAAGCTTTATTCAGTTCACATTGGAAAAATGTTGTAAATGAAGAACTGTCTGCTCTTTATGCTAACAATACCTGGACTCTTGTTCCTATTCCTTCTGGCAGGATTCCTATAGGTTGCAAGTGGATTTTTAAAATCAAAAAGGATGTTGATGGGTCTGTTGCGAGATATAAAGCCAGACTGGTTGCTAAAGGATTCTCTCAGAAAGCAGGTTTTAATTTCCAAGATACCTTTAGTCCAGTTGTGAAGTCAGCCACGGTTAGAATTGTATTGTCTCTTGCATTATCTCATAAATGGAGTCTTAGGCAAATTGATATTAATAATGCTTTCTTACATGGGGATTTTACAGAAGAGGTATATATGATTCAACCTCCAGGATTTGAGCAAATGTCTTCTTCTAAAACTGATTCTCATTTAGTTTTCAAATTGCAAAAGGTGTTGTATGGCCTTAAACAAGCACCTCGTGCATGGTTTGAAAAATTAAAGGCTTTTCTTATTCATAAACTTTAGTTATGTGCATCTGTTGCAGTTAGTTGTTTGTTTATCAAACAGGACAAAGGGTTTTATGTGTTTCTATTGGTTTATGTTGATGATATTGTTGTTACAGGAATTTCTTCTTCTGTTATTTTAGATGTCATTCATTCAATTAATCAGGAGTTTCAGTTAAAGGATTTAGGAAGTTTGAACTATTTTCTTGGTATGGAAGTTACTGCATCTGACAATTATTTATTGTTAAATCAGAGAAAATATATTCAGGAGCTGATTGAGAAGCTTTGTCTCACCAAAGCTTCAAGCTTTCCTACTCCGATGACTGAAACTTGTCTAACCAAGTCAGGTATGATTAATTGTACTGAATTGTTTGAGGATGATCATCTGTTTCGCAGTACTAGTGGAGCTCTTCAGCATATTTGCATCACAAAAGGCCAGATATTCAGTTCTCTGTCAACAAACTCAGTCAGTTTATGCAAAGACCAAGTATCAGTAATTGGCAAGTAGTGTTACATATTGTTAGATACTTAAAAGGAACTATAGAACATGGTTTGATGTTCATATCTAACCCTTTTCCTATGCAGGGAATATCTTTAGTTTCTTACTCTGATGCAGACTAGGGAGGAGATATCGCTGACATGAAATCCATTTCTGGACATTATCTGTTGCTAAATGACAATCCGATACTTTGGAATTCAAAAAAACAATCAGTGGTGGCATGTTCTAGTGCTGAAGCTGAGTTTAGAGCTATTGCTAATGCAGTATGTGAAATCATATGGGTTAAGTCCCTGTTAATGGAAATGGATCTTCAATTGTCTTCGGTATCTGTCGAATGGACAGATAGTACAAGTGCGGTTTCTTTGTCTGAAAATCCTTCTCAACATTCCAAAATAAAACATGTTGAAATTGATATTTTCTTTATCAGGGAAAAGGTGAAATCTGGTCATGTTTTAGTCAATTTTGTTCCATCTAGTAATCAGGTAGCAGATGTTTTAACAAAACCATTGACAGAAAAACAATTTGTTCCTTGTAGAAAAAAACTTGGAGTTTTCTCTGTGGTTGAGTTGGAAGATGCTGACACTGTAAAGATTCAGGAGACTCCTAAAGTTGAAGAATAAATTCTGTTGAAAACCATATATCTGATGATCATGAATGGTAGTTATTAAAGGTATGCCAGTTCTGTCATGAGTAGTCTTTATCATTACAAATGTTTTTAGTTACTTGATGTTTGTACTTCTCTGGGTTTTTTTAGATATATATATGTGAGCTCTTTCAGTATGGTTGAGTATGTCTGCATGATTGAGTGTCTTGTCCTGTTCTGTTCACGTATAATTCATATCAGATAAATCAGTTTCTGGCATTCCACAGAATTCTTATATGTTTGTCTATGTTGCGTATCATTGGTCTGAATGATCTTGCACTGAGTTGTTTTTCTATTTTATGTGTGGTGTAGAATCTACACCCAGTTTCATTCAAGGGTAAACATGGTTGGCATATCTATTTTTCATCTTTTCAAAAGATCAATGAAGGATTAAATGAAACAGAGTTTTTTTTTACAATTCTCAGTACTCTGCTTATGTTCTTGGCATTAAACATAGTTGAATTCCAAAAATAGAGTTTAATCTTGAAGAAAACGTCAAGATACTTCAAGGTTGCTCTTGAGGAAGGCAAGATGAGGGCTCAAACCCTTCTGTCAAGAGAAGAAAATTTATAAAAATATCAAAAGATCTGAAATGGAAAGATCAGAAAAGAAGAAAAAGGATGAATCAGATATTTGTTTTTGAATATTTACCTTGTATGAAGACTGTGGTTAGATGAAAATACTCATCATAGAATAGTTAAAGAGGTCAACTGTTTGGATGTAATTCAGATTGATTGGTAAGGAACTGTGACTAGATATGTGAATATGTGTATGTTGTGATTGATTTGTGTGCATATGTTATATGTGTGTTAGGTTGATGGCATAAGTGTTAATCATTTAGTATAATTCAGTCATGTTCGAAAAAGAGCTCATATATACATCTGATGAAAAGACTGGTGAAGTTTAACTAATGAGTATACTAAAAATGATTTGGTTAATGATTATGGATGAATCTTGAGTGTTGTGCATAGTTTAATAATAATCACATGGTTATCAAGTAAGTGTTTTTTTCAGCGGAAAGGTATTAGGTGAGGATTATCAATCAAGTGTTGGCTATCAGCTGAGTTTCGATTGCCAGGATTGACAAAGATGTTGAAGAGCAATGGATGGCTGTTTTTCGAGAATTCAAGAAGTTCATTCATGCTGATCTTCATGGGAGAATGTTAGGATATGTGTATAATTACATATGAGTGCTTAGGGATTATTCTGCAATATTCTAGAATTAGTAAGTAAGGACTAGATTGTAATATCTCAAGAATTATCTAAACCCTAAACCCTACAAATCCTACATTTAGCCGCAGGTTGTATCAAGTGGATTTTAAGTTTGATTGAATGGATTAGTGTCGTTGGTTGTAAGTAAGCTTTGTTCATCTTCTTTCTTTGATTTTGTTGTTTATGTTTAAGTTCCTAACAAAGGCGTGTGGATGATAGGGTCGGGCGAAGATATCCGAGTCTTGGAGGACCCATGGATATATACAAACGAAGGAGCACAGGTGAATAATGAGCCGCAGGTAGAACACAGATGATAAGACCGGATGGGAGGTGGAATGAGGAGATAGCGTGAACCATCACAAACCAACAAGATGCGGACACTACAAGAATGTTGGTCTACAACTGCAGACTAAATTTCTTGTCACTAAATACTATCGTTAGATAAAGTATTTTGTGTCGACATTTAGTATCGTAGTTATACAACTGATTTAGTGTCAAATAATTTGTCGCAACTAAAACTCATGTTTTGTGTGGACTTTTTCCATTGTAGAATAGTTTAACTTGAAAAAAAATCTGTGTTAAGACAACATCGACATTAATACAGACAATCAGTAACAGACAAAAATTTTATTATAAAAACGTCTATTTAGTGTGTAATGTAGTTGTTATAAATTATGTATAAACAACTTCGGTTTCTACCCGTCACTGTTATGAATTTGTCGTCACTGATTTAAATTTGAAATAATTCAAATTTGAAAGTAAATTTGAAAGTTCAGTAAATTTGAAAGTTTTGTATAAACAACTTCAGCTATTTGTTCTTTGCTCCTCGCCTCATCCTCATCCTCTCTTCTACTTTTAGGTCAGCTCTCCGCCTCGTCCTCGCTGTGTTCCTCGTCGCCGCGTCGTCCCTCGTGTCATCTCTCCGCCTCGTCCTCGTCGTGGTAGTCGTAGTCATGTCGTCCCTCGCGTCAGCTCGCCGCCTCGTCCCTCACCTCGATAAGCTAAGGATGAATTAAATCGAGCTTCAGTGAGAAGCTCCAGTTCAGCTTCCCCCAATGGTTTCCCTCCCACCTTGGTTCAGCTACGTTGTCCAGAAGCTTGAGTGCTATTGGAGTATTATTGAAGTCGGTCAAGCTTGATTTGAGTAAATATGCTGTTGAAATGCTTTCTGTGGTATTACTGCAAGCCCGTCATGCAGATGAGGGTCGAAGAATTGAAGCATTGACTATAGTTAAATGTTTAAGTGAAAGATCTAGTAATCCAGATGCAGTGGAGGCCATGTTTAATTCTGTCAAAGCTGTAATTGGAGGTTTCCTTCTCTCTTCTCTGTTGATTATTTTTCTTGGTTTGTAGTGATAAATATTTTCTGTTGCTTTTGGACGTTTATGATTTGTTTGCTAATTTGGATGGGTTGAGTAAGGAGAAGAAAGTGCTGTTTCTTTCTCTCTACTTTTTGATATGGGGTGAAGCTGCCAATGTTAGATTCTTGCCAGAGTGCCTCTGTTACATTTTCCATCATGTATGTTATCCTCAAATGAGTTCCTATCCTTGTATTTCCTGTTTCCTAGGTTCTTTGACCATTTTATTTTGCACACAAATGGTTATTTTCTTCTCTTTTGCTCGTCTCCAAAGAAAGGAAGAAAACCTCGACTTGTTTCTCATGTAATACTTATAGCATCACTGTTAATTATCATCTACAAATGGCAAGGGAAATGGATGAAATACTGAGACAGCAACTTGCACAGAGAGCCAATAGTTGCATTTCAGATAATTCTGCATCATTTCTAGATCAAGTGATTACTCCGCTATACGAAACGGTTGCAGCGGTATGTCACAGTTGGCTGTTAGCTTGTAGTTCTGATAGTAGACTCTCGTTTTCGGATCAAGGGTGTTTTAAAATGATATTTTTTTTTGCTAAAACATGGGGTATAATTATTTATATGTGATGTTATTTGGGTATTCATGAAGAGGTTGCAACTTAAGTACCTCCTTTCTGTATTTGTTTTTTGCTTCTATCCAAAAAATTGAACTACTATTACATCGGTTCTGATTTTATTAGTATCCAAATAGTATTTCCATGCTTCTGGGCATCTATAAAAGCAGAACATACAGAGAGCATAGCATGACATCTGCATGATTATGTCTTGATAAATGAGTTGCTTGAACATGTATTAGATTTAAGTTAAAAATGGGTGGCTCAATTTGTTTATTCTAGTTGATTGTTGATGGATCTCACACGATGAATGAACTGTGCAGGAAGCTGGAAACAATAATAACGGAAAGGCACCTCATTCTAAATGGAGAAACTATGGAACTTCAAAGATTAGGGGAAGCACATCGCTTTGCTGCAAATACATAGTTGAACATGTGAATATCAAGTTTGTAAAAATCAAGCACATCGGTGAGGATGATGGCAATTTCTGGAATCGGTGACCAAATTTCTGGCAATTTCTAAGTTCCCTGTGGATCATGAAGTTAATGCCAAGATATATCTTTGGAATGGAGCCCCATGGAATCTTGAGGTTGATGCAGTTGTAAATTCCACAAATGAGGTGATTACTGTTTTGTTTGATAATTTTAAATAGACGATGAATACTCAGATATAGAGCTGAAAAACCTGATGACTATTAGCTTATCTTTAGGGTGTGATAATTAGATAATCGAACATAAACAGCATTTGCTGACATGTGAAGAACTGCTTATTTTATCTGGTTTTGTAAAATACATGACATACTTTATGTTGGTCTGATGCTCTCAAAAGAACTTGGACGAGGCACAGAGTAGTCCTGGTTTGCATGCGGCTGCTGGACCTGGTCTTGCTGAAGAGTGCTCTGATCTGGTAAGTCATTTGGCATTCATAGCCTTTACCATTTAGCTATAAGAATGAGTAGTCCCTTCTTACTTTGGACAAAGCATACTTGTTTATTATCTTCATCATATAATGTTTATTGTACATGTACATAAATGTGCTATTCTGTCATTGTATAAGCAACCCATACATTTGTTTGATTGATATTCCTTTCGTGCAAAGGGCGGATGTCGGACAGGAATGGCTAAAATTACGAATGCACATGATCTTACTGCTAGGTTGGTTGGCGTAGCTGAATTTCTTTCACACTTGCAGTCAAACAAGGTATCATTTCAGTGACTAAGAACAGCCCTTTATCATTCCAGGAGGGTGATTCACACCGTTGGTCCAAAATATGCAGTAAAATATCATACTGCAGCGGAGAATGCTTTAAGTCACTGAAATTGATCTAATGCAGTGATGACTATATATTATTTGAAGATTTTAGTGAACTGTTGCAGATTGAGAAAACTCATGTAAATTGTATGTTCATTTAGTTGATTAACTATTTAATATGTTTTATGTTCTACTAGGAAGCTTTAGCTCCTCGTGCTGCAGAAAACACTAAGAGCTATGCAGAAGCTGGAGAAATCTCCCAAGAGTATAACAAGCGACATGTAAGTCATCCTTTTTTGCTCTTTCCTATATACTATTTTGTTTTCTGATGAGTGTAATCCAATAATTTTGTGAAGCATGTATCTTATCCTTTCGGTTGTTGTGTTAAATCAGGCCATTCTGTTGTATCATTTATTACTCATCTCTTTATAAGTAACACATGAGTTCTGGTTTAGAGTAACAGAATATGTAGTTTTCGAACTTCTTTGCACTTTCTAGTTAAATAAAATCCACCGAGCATCTGCTTCATATTCCAGATATTTATATGTTGTGCAAATAAATTCACTGCATATTTGTAATCTTCTGATCTAACTCTGTTGGTTTAAATTACAATGTGTCTTTGGTCTATTTCAGAGTGAGGAGGCTCCCGTACATGACCTAATGGAGTTAGTTCAGCAAATTGTTGCTTTCCATATGAAGGTTGATATGATTTGCTAATCCTTGACCTGTAGGAGATTCTACAATATATTTTATATTTCTCCTACTAAGTTTCCTGATTACTAAACCCAGTTCTACTACATATCTATCTTAAGACTGCATGATTTGATCAATTCATATATATATGCTGTGTTTGAACTATTATGTTGAGACTTGGCCAAAAAAAAAAACTATTATGTTGAGGTGTCTTGTGATATGCCGTATTTGTTATGTACTATGTTTGAGATTATTGTGTTAAATGATTTTGTTATTACATTTATTGTGTTTCCTTTATATATGATCAAATGATATTTTTGGAACTTGTAGGGGATCGTGAACTAGAGACGGTGATCAAGTTCGTAGTTCCGGCATTTCGAATTCATAACCATCTTAAGTATGAAAGCATATTAGTTTTAGGTCTTCATTTGATTTATAAAACTATGTGTTTACTTTCAAATTTATTGTAAGTTTGTGAATGTTTATTAAGATGTATATATATACTTTGATAAATAATATATTATATTTTTTAAAATGTATTGTGTAGTTCATATCATATAGCAATAACTAGATGATTAATAAAAACACACCACAAAAGTTTGTATTTAGCAATGATTAGCGGTTGTTGCCACGAAAAGCAGGTCTTTATCAACAACATAAACTAATATTATCAAGTGTGGACTTGTTATCACTAAAGACATGGGTTTAACATCAACATTAGCTGATAGTATAAAGTGCATTTAATGGTGGATATGTAGTCACTAAATATACGTATTTAGTAACAACATATTATGATGTTGATAGCATTATATAGTGACAAATGTTGTCGTAGTTAATATAGTGTATATAGTGGCGGCAATTTTTGTCACTGAATGTCGTCGACCTATTAGTAGCGACAAGGTTTTAGTGGCGGCAGGCCTTTTAGTGGCGGCAGGCCTTTTAGTGGCGGCATTTTACCGTCGGAGTGACCTTTAGCCACGGGACCTACCCTGACGAGACTTAGCCCGCTGCTAAAGGTTAGTGACGGCAAATACACCTTTAGCAACTATTTAACGCCGATGTTATAGAGCAACATTCTTCTAGTGGGAGCACATCCTTAGTATCCCAATACCGAAGGAAAAGCGCAAGGACCGATACATATGGCCACACACGAGAGACGGGATACCTCAAGCAAGATAGGTGTATCACAAAATCCGAGAGTTAAGTGACCGAGGTGGAGGGGGTTAGGAGGGGAGTAAGAGGCAATATGGAAGGACATATAGGCAACGAAAATACAACCCAAGATCAAGAACTACATATGGAAACTATCCACGAATGCATTAGCCGTCAAGTAAAATCTGGTTAGGCGAGGGATGGCTATCAACCAAGGATGTTCCATGTGCGGGAGAGCGGAGATACGGGAATACATGATCTTGGAGTGTGCATGGACCGAACCAATATGGCTGGAAATACTAGGGTTGAGAGTAAATCGACCACCTAACACCGACATTAAACAATGGCTTGAGGAAATGAGGAAGGAAACAAGGGAAGCAGGACCGACAGGAGAGACTAGGTGGCTACTCACTCTAATCACATGTTGCCAAATATGTAAAGGGAAGTGCAAGACTGCCTTCGAGACAATCCAACCGACCACGAGGCAAACGATAATGGAGATAAAACAGGTTTTTGAGGAACAAAAGGGAGAGGCCCGAGCCGAACCACCCTCGCCCCAAACCAGACCGAACCGAATAAGGCAACCACCGGAGGAAGACACCGTAAAGATAAATTGCGATGCGTCATGGTGCAAACAAACACGGCGTCCCGGCATAGGAGTGGTAGCGAGGAAAAACGAAGGAAAAGTCATAGGTGGCGCAAATAGACGGTACCGGAGCGGGGACATAAAACCATGGAGGTCTTTGCAATACAAGAAGGATTGAAAGTAGCAATCCAAGCGGAATGCCAAAGCATCATATTTAAAATCGACTCAAAAATGGTCCAAAAGCAACTTGAAGAGGGTCTGACACATTGGAGGGTATCCACAATAATACCAAACATCCGAGCACTAGCAAGACAAGTCAAGCGTGTGCAATGGCGAGCTATTCCAGGAACGGCAAACGAGTATGCAAATTGGATAGCGAAGCAAGCAAGGGAGTGAGTCTAGATGATTGGGTCGAGAGACCCCCAGTACCATTTATATCTTTAATTGAGTATGATTGTAATCCCAAACTACCGTGACAACATGTCACGATGTTTTATTTATTAACAAGTAAAGCGTGATTTCAACCAAAACAATTAAATATATTATTTTTTATTTAGCTTAAGTTATATTTTATTATAACAAAATATTTAATCTAAGTAATGCATAAAATAATTATATATATGTATGTATATATATAATTAGTTATGAAATATTCAATATATATTTTTCAAGTATGATTTTTTTTATAATAATAAAGATATATTTTTATTCTCATCATGATTAGTACGTTGAGCTTGAAACTTTTAGCACTAACAATTTATTAATGGAGAGAAATTATTGGAAAAATATATATTTTTATATTAAAGGTAATTGAAGTTATTTAAAGGGTATGTACTTTCCGAGGTCGAATCTCCTAGAGGCGAAACGGGGCAGCCGAGCATCGTGGGGGTGGAGTAGCATACTCCATGGGCGTGACATTATGAAACAGGAAGGGGTATAGCTATTCGGAACGGGGGATGAGGTACGAGTGTTTGAGGATCCATGGATATACACTAAGGAGACTAAGCGGGTGAACACCGACATAACCGTGCAGCACGGGGGAGAGCTACGGGTGAAACATTTGATCACTCAAGACCGTCAATGGAATGAAACCACGGTCTGAGGCATATTTGACCGAGAGGATGCCGAGCACATAATGCGATTGTCAATACCAAAGGAGGGAGGCGTGGACCGGTACATATGGCCACACACAAAGGAGGGGACAACTCAAGTACGATCGGTCTACCACAAACTAAAAGAGGACAACGGAAAGCAAAGGGGGCCGAACCCACACGAAAACCTTTGGAAGGAGATATGGAGAACAAAACTAATCCCCAAGGTCAAGAATTTCATTTGGAGACTTGCAACCAATTCAATAGCGGTAGAGGCGAACATGGTGAAGAGGGGTATGAATGTGCAACCGACATGTCCGATGTGTGGGGAGGTGGAAACTAGAGAACATATGCTCCTCGAGTGTGCATGGACCGAACTGGTCTGGTTTGGCATATTGGGGCTGCTGCTAGACCGAACCGAACAAAGGAATGTGGTCACGTGGCTAGACCAAAGGCGAGTTGAACCGGGGTACACGAGCGAGATGAGATGGATACTTACACTCTTGAAAAGTTGGCATATCTGGAAAACACGATGCAAGGAAGCCTTCGAAGCACACTAACCGAACCCGATCATAGTGATATCGGAAATTCGGCAAACACAAGCCAAGCAAAAGAACCTCAACCATCGTGCCGAAACAAACCAGTCAAACCGACCAAAGGAGAAATGGCAAGCTCCAACCGGGACCATCATCAAGGTAAACTGTGACGCTTCGTGGTGCAAACAAACTCGAAGAGCGGGAATTGGAGTGATAGCATGAGATAGCGAAGGCAAGATGACAGGTGGCATGAACCGAAGGGAATGGAGCGATGACATCGACACTATGGAGGCGAGAGCAATACAAGAGGGAATCCGTTTAGCGATCGAGCATGGGTGGCAACACATCATCATAGAAACGGATTCACAAACGGTCCATAGACAAATCGGAGGCGATGCGATGCATTGGAGACTAGCCACAACGATAAACAACACGAAACTACTAGCCATACAACTTGAGCCAGTACAATGGCGAGCTATATCAAAGAACGCAAACGAGTGCGCAAATTGGATAGCTAAGCAAGCGAGAATGGGAGTGAATCTTAGTGATTGGGTCGAAAGACCCCCACTACCATTATTATCTTTAATTGTTAATGACTGTAATCCCGAACTATCGTGATCCCGTATCACAACGTTTTATTTCATCAAGTAAAGCGGTATTTTCAACCAAAAATAAAATAAAATTTCACACAGATGCACACACACAACTATATATATATATATACATGATAATAAATATTTTCATATTATATTAATAAATATTTATCAATATTAACAAATATTTACTGTATAAACAGTGATTTTACTGTTTAAATCACTATTTTTTTTGTATCTCATGTAGAGTTTTGTACGTGTCGTATTATACGGTAAATCTAAACGTAAACAATTAATGCATAGTTACCGTCATTTAATTTGTAATTAAATTATCTACGCACTGTAATTGTTTTAATTTGTTTTGAGTAAGTACATAATTAAATTTCTCACCTAATTCATTTAATTATTTCGGTAAAACTATAAGACAAGTGATGTTAGGTTAAAAAATCAATGTATTTCTAACAAAACAAATTACCCTAGGTAGATAATTGAATTACGATATAAATGACGTTCACCGGGGTGAGTTTGGAATTACAGGGTATGAGTTATATAGTTTTAAGTGAAATTTTCATATCTCAACTTACGGCAAAGCGTACAGTCAATCAGTAAGTCCAAATTTAATATTCTTTTTCATCATTTGAATCACAATTAAAATATCTACGTACTATAATTTTTTTCATTAGATACATAATTTTATTTTTAATTAAACATCGAAACATCAAAATTATATATATATATAAAAAAGTAATTTGGAATAGGCGCTACTCAGATTTCGAAATATTTTTCCTTGATACTTACTTTTCTAAAAATGTTTTTTACAATACCTACTTTTTTTATTTAAACTCTGTTTTTATGGTTAAGTACACCATAATTTGTGATCTAGTTAAAATTTTGCATTTATATAATTAAATATATTGGTATTTTTTCGGGAAAAACATATATATAGATATTCATTATGCGTTTATTTATAAAATGTTTTCTAATTTGTTAAATTTAAATTATTATATATATATATTATAATAATAATAATAATCTAATAAAGATTAATAATATGAAGTTAATGCATGGTCTTCAACTTAGTTTTTATGTTATTTATTATTATCGTCTCTTTGTCACGAATATTAAATTGAGTATACGTGTTTTAATAATTGTAATCACTCTAATTTGATAGTAACTACTACATATATTTTCTACCAAGTATGAACATATAAAAAATCTGTATCTTTTAAAAATTATTTATGATAATTATAATTTTAGTTCATATAATAAATTTTAAACATACTTATAATTAGATTTGTTTAATTTATTATTTTTAGTTAAAAATTTAATATATTAAAATTAATAAAATCCTAATTAAGTTGATACCACTTTAAAACCTACAAATATAGATTTGTGAATAAAACGTACTAAAAATTCATAATTATCAATAGATATTTTTAATAAAAAAAAGTAGAAAATTAAGCTTGAAACAAATTTAAAATTATTGAATAATTGATTTGTAATGAATATTGTTGGATTTATGTTAATGGGTCACCCATAAGTGGAAGCCCATTCAGGTAAGCCTGGTATGTGATACTGGCCCTAAACCCTATCCCTCTATATATCTATATATATATAGTGTGCTCTCCTCAGATAAATATAGAGCGAACAGAACCAGATAGCCTCCCACAGTTTAGACAGAGGTCAGCAGCTGTAGAAACCAAGGTCACTGCCCGTTAACCCGTAGCGTGTCCTCCGTCCGGCAGGCCGTGATCCTAACCTCAGGCAGATCCGCTTCCGCTAAATCAATCAATCCAGAGGTACCTTAATTATATATGATTATGTTTTACCACATCGATTGCATGTATATTACATAATACAACATTGGTATCAGAGACGTGTTAGGTTGGTTTCCGAATTGTCGAATTTCAGGAAAATCTCCATCGCGGTCAGTTGAGATAGCGACGATTCCCCGCCGCAAAATCAACCAATCCGAGGTCGACTTAGGGGTTGTCGGGGCCTTCGTGGCCGCGGCTCAGCTACTGGTGGTCGCAGCCACAGTGGCTGCCGATTCACCTAGGGTGACCGTAGCCTCGGACCCAACTAGCCGCAGTCTTCGTGGTAGCGGCTCGGCCGAAGGAAGGTCCGCAGCCTCCGTGGCTGCGGCCACCCCAGGCAGGGTCCACAGCCTTCGTGGTTGTGGCCCTACGATAGGATGTCGTGGCCTTTGTGGCCAGAGCTCCAGTCGCCGAAGGCCGGGGTTTGGTCGGCCAGTGATGGCCGACCCTCCCCCCCCAACCCCCCGCGCGTGTCCTGTTAGGTTATAAGTGTGTCTCACACTTATGTCTAGGGATCGATTGGTAATTATTGTTGCTTGCGGCTCAAGTATTAATTATCTTAGCCGTAGGGACTAAGTTGCAATTTGTTGTCCTTTTGTGTTGTTGTTTTCTTTATATATTGTCTACAGTAGAACAGGTAGTATCAAGCTAATATCAATCTAGAATTTGTATTGTCTCCTATTCTCTCTTCTCTTCTTCTTCTGTTATTCATCTGTTCTTCGTTTCTATCCCTAAAATCCATAAACATCAACATGGTATCAGAGCTTATTCGAGCCTGAAATCACTACCCAAATCTATTTCTATCTTGATTCCATGGAAGAATCATCGCCTGCCGTCGCCAACAAGAAAGTAGCTCAGCTACTTGGTGAAGAAAACTTCCAACAATGGAAGCAGCAGGTGCTGCTGTCTGTTCAAGGCTATAATCTCGAGAATCATCTCCACGGGGTGAATATTCCTCAGTTCTGGGAGGATGAGCCAGGAGCTGCAGTCCCCAACCCTGCATATGCGAAGTTCCTTCAACAGGACAACTCTTTGGCTTCATGGCTCCTAGCCTCTGTTTCTACTCAGGTCAGTAGAGGGTTAATAGGGTGCATGTCAGTTGCTGCCATATGGCAAAAGCTTCACCGTGATTTCTCATCATCTTCTACAACTAGGATTATGCATCTCT
Source organism: Chamaenerion angustifolium (assembly GCA_946814005.1). Taxonomy (NCBI): domain Eukaryota; kingdom Viridiplantae; phylum Streptophyta; class Magnoliopsida; order Myrtales; family Onagraceae; genus Chamaenerion; species Chamaenerion angustifolium. Next base: position 31,897,838 of record OX328266.1, on the reverse strand, counting down.
ATGATAGGTTTAAATTTAGGAAACATGTTCATCAGTCCATACGAGATTATCTAACTGAAATACAAACTACCTGCGATAGCCTAGCTAGTTGTGGTCACCCAATAAAGGAGATGCAACAAATTTCTATTGTCTTAAATGGTGTTAATAGTCAGTATGATAATGTGATAGCTGTCATTCATGCTAGTCAGAACCTGTATACCATTGCCTCTGTGAGCTCTGTTGCTTGATGATGAGTCTAGGCAGTCTGACCTTCTATTTGATGCGAGTGCTAGTGTTAATATTGCTGCTGCTAAAATCCTTAATCTTAGTAAACCTGTCGTGCCTTATGAAGAGAGTAGTTCAGGAAGTAAGGACAGTGTGTCTGTTAACCCCACCCAGTCTGGTCTTCTACCCACACCTCAGTATCACTCCACATCTTAGATCATAACTCAGACCCCTCAGTCATCCCCATTTGGCCCTCCTCCCTTTACCAGTCAGCAGTCTGGTAGGGGTAGAGGTCGTGGTAGGCTTTGGCAATAACAGACTTCAATGTCAGTTATGTGGGAAGTTTGGTCACTTAGTGCACAGATGCTTCCATCGATTCAATGTTCATTTCACTGGGGTCACAGACCCATAGTCCACCTCCTCAGCACCCTCAGCCAACCTTGATTCCTACGACTTTGATTCTGATCCATTCCAACAACCATCCTCACCACAATCCCACCATTACCCACCACCTCAGATGCACAAATTTCAAGTCCATCCTCAACCTACTCAGACTAATACCACATCCCTTCCCACTGCTCAAACTCACTCAATGCTGCAATATTCCCCATATCCTTCCCCCGTACCACCCATCTATCCATATATGATGACCCTTCCCTGTTTTATAAACCCAGCTCAACCATACTCTGCCTTTCCTAAACCACTCTTCCAGGCAAATCTGGTCAGTAGCTCAAACACAGCTTCATCTGATGGAAGCTGGTTCCCTGACTCTGGAGCCACGAACCATCTGACCAATGCTCAGCCTGCTCTGCACATGACTTCTCCATATTCTGGTCCAGGTAAGGTTCTAGTTGGTAATGGTTCCTCACTTAAAATTTCTGCTATTGGTTCCTCACATTTACCTTCTACTGGAAAACCACTTGTCCTTAATAATATGCTTTACACACCTGCTGTTACTAAAAACCTTCTTTCTGTATCTCGGTTTTCAAAGGATAACTAGGTTTATTTCGAGTTCCATCTGACACACTGCCTGGTTAAGAATTTCATCTCCAACAGGGTGCTGCTCAAGGGTTTTGAATCAGGAGGTCTTTATCGTCTTGATTTCTCTAACTTTCAGTCTAGTTCAAATAAGTTAGTCGAGTATGCTGATGTCTGTCTGGATCAATGTCTGAATCTTCAAACTGATTTCCAGTCATTTTGTAATAATGCAGTTTTATTTGCTCAAACTTCAACCTTTTCGGTTAATGATAATGCAACTTCTCAGTTTATGTTTAACCCTGTTTCTTCTGCATATAGTTCTGATGTTTCTGATGACAGTTCCTCTGCTACTTACTTTAACAATGCATCTTCTACTGTGTTACCTGAGTTTGAATTCAGTTGCTTTCTTACCTCACTTAAGAGCACAGAATCCTCTAATCTGTCGCATATAAGATTGGGCCACCCCTCTAAGAACATCCTTGTTAATTTTCTTAGACTTCAGAATCTTCCTACTAATCATATCTCCTCTGAGTGTGCTGCCTGTGCAGTAGGGAAAAGCAAGACACAACCCTATTCTTCCCCGGACACTATATACTCCCATCCTCTGGAACTCATTCAGGTAGATCTTTGGGGTCTTGCCCCTTTCTCTTCTAGTAATAGTAACTATTATCTAAGCATAGTTGATGCCTTCAGTCGTTAGACATGGATCTATTTTTTAAATCGCAAATCTGATGCTGCTAAGGTATTCTGTGAGTTTCATTTATTAGCAGAGAAACAGCTTGGCACAAAACTCAAAGCTCTGCAATCAGATGGTGGAGGTGAGTTCCATTTTCTTACTGCATATCTTTCTCAATTTGGCATAGTTCATAGGATCACATGTCCATGCTCAAGTCAACAAAATGGCATGGTGGAGCGTAAGCACCGCCATATTGTTGAACTTGGCATCACTCTCCTTGCACAGTCATATGTCCCTCTTCACTACTGGACAGATGCATTCTTTACTGCTGTTTTCCTCATTAACAGATTACCTTCAAAATTTCTAAATAATTGTTCTCCTCATGAACTTATTTTTCAATCCAAACCAGACTACTCTTTTCTAAGAGTATTTGGATGTCCGTGCTTCCCACACAAGTTATCCTTCAGGTTAGAACCCTGTGTTTTCCTTGGGTTCTGTTATGATCATCATGGATACAGGTGTCTCTCTTCGTCTGGAAGAGTCTATGTCTCACGAAATGTTGTTTTTCATGAAACAACATTTCCTTTAAGTGACACCACGGGTCCCTTCTATGCTTCTCACACACCCAAAGTCTCTACTCCTTCCAAACCCTTCATCATTCCTTGTGATCCTTTCTTTCAACAACCAACTTATGTTCCTTCGACTGTCTCTCATTCCTCTGGTCCTCCTACACATGCTCACACATCTATTGAGTCCAGTATTCCCTCCACAATACCCACTCAAGTCACACACCCTACTCAGCTTCCTATCTCTACAATACTCGTCTTAGCTCCAGATCTGTCCTCACCCACTGATGTCTGCAGTATGTTCCTTCTAGTTCTACTCTTTTTCCTCTTACTTCCTCTGGTTCAGTCTCTTCAACCCAACCACCAAACCCACCACCTGCACACTCTGATCAGTCTTTTCCAACTTCACCACCAGCTCAACCCTCCTCATCCTCTCATCCAAAATCCTCTGTCAATGTGCATCCAATGCAAACCAGATCAAAAACTTGTCTTCAAGGGCTCACTATGTCCCTTGCTCTGTCTGCTGATCTCACAAACTCTGAGCCTCGCACCATTCATGAGGCTCTTCAATCTCCTCACTGGCTTCAAGCTGTTCAGGAAGAGCTTACAACTCTTTCTACAAACAACACATGGAGCCTTGTTCCTCTACCTACAGGACGCATCCCAATTGGATACAAGTGGATCTTACAAATAAAAAGAAATGCGGATGGGGCAGTTGTCAGGTACAAGGCTCGGCTTGTTGCCAAAGGCTTCTCCCAAAAACCAGGTTTTGACTTTCAGGAAACCTTCAGTCCAGTTATTAAGTCAGCAACTGTTCGCATTGTGTTATCTCTGGCCTTAACTCATAAATGGTGTATTAGACAGGTTAACATAAACAATGCTTTTCTTCACGGAGATCTTCATGAGGAGGTATTCATGACACGGCCTCCAGGTTTTGAAATTCAGTCCACTGCACCAAATCTGGTATGCAAACTTCAGAAAGCTTTATACAGCCTCCAGGCTCCCAGAGTCTGGTTTGAAAATCTCAAGTTCTTCCTTCTGAACCCTCTTGGCTTTCATGTTTCTACATCTGAAAGCTGTTTATTTATCAAATCCACCTCAGACTCATTTGTGCTATTACTTGTTTATGTGGATGATATAGTTATAACTGGTACCTCTGCTTCTCTTGTGTCTAACATTGTTGACTCTATTAATGCCCAGTTTCAACTCAAGGATTTAGGCAGCTTAAACTACTTCCTTGGCATGGAAGTAGTCTCAGGAGATGACTTCATCCTTTTGAACCAGAAAAAGTATGTTCAGGAGCTTCTAGACAAGTGAGGTCTCAATGACCAAACCAGCTTTCCCACTCCAATGACAGGTACGTGTTTGTCCAGATCAGGTATGAACACTTGTGATGAACCTTTTCATGATGAGACACTTTACAGAAGCACAATAGGTGCTCTTCAACATATCTGTGTCACACGACCAGACATTCACTTTGCTGTAAATAAGCTCAGTCAGTTCATGTAAGCTCCCAATAACAGCAATTGGAAAGTTGTTATTCATATTATAAGATACCTCAAAGGTACTCTTAATCACGGTATGTTATTCAGAACAACACACTCTCCTATTAATGACATCACACTTACCTCATTTTCTGATGCTGACTAGGGAGGTGATCACACTGATCGCCGATCCATCTCAGGTCATTACCTGCTCTTAAATGGTAACCCAAGAGTGTGGAGTTCTAAGAAGCAGTCAGTCGTGTCCAGGTCTAGTGCAGAGGCTGAATTCATAGCCATTGCTAATGCCATGTGTGAAATAATGTGGGTTCAATCTCTTCTCAAGGAAATAGGACTTCACACCCCTACTGCAGCAGTAATATGGACAGATAACATAAGTGTAGTTGCCCTTTCATAAAATCCAATTCATCATTCAAAGATGAAACACGTCGAGATTGACCTCTTCTTCATCAGGGAGAAAGTCCACTCAGGGGACGTTTTGGTTAATTTCATTCCTGCATCAGAACAAACTTCTGACATTTTAACTAAGCCTCTAACTGAAAAGCATTTCAGTCCTTGCAGGAAGAAACTTGGGGTCTTCTCAGTTGAAGAACTGGAGGATCATGGTGTTTCACCGTTTCTCCATAACACATCAAGCTCGACTTGAACTTTCCCAAAACAGTCTGTAAGATCATCCATTTTTTGTTGACTAGTACTCTTCTTACCTTCTGCATCCTTAGAATAGCTCTGTGTATGTATGCCTTTTTTTGCTGTCTGCCCCTTAGTGTTTTACTCAGTCCATCGTCTAACAAATCTGATCATCTCTCTCATTGGCTTGATCATCCGGATAATCTTGGTATGTTTATGCCTAACTTATCATGATTAGCAAATTCTCAAGATTCGCATGTCATCTTTTTATCCTCTCATGCCTGAACCTGCTATTACCCCTGTACATCATTACTGTCTCTCTTTAAGCTTGCTATATGTCGTCATAAATCTAAATGGCATAGGGCATGACTTGAGTCCAAAAATAAGGTGATACCGTAAAGAAAACGACAAGATACTTTCGGTTTTCACCCTTGAGGATAAAAAGATTAAGTCTCAAACCTTGCAGTCATGCTGGTAAGATAGGAGCTCAAACTCCTCTGTCATCTGTTACGTCAAATCAAATTCAAAAATAAGAAAAACAAATGAATAAATGCAGTGATATGTGCTTGTAAGAAAGAGCTTGACTGGTCATGATGCACTCTGGCAATTGAAATGAATCAGGTATAGGGAGATTTATACATATCACTTGTGGTATATCCTGGTATTGCTGATCTGGTAGTCTGTCATTTCCATTACCACAGATTTCAGGTAATGATCAAATCGTGATCAGAGATGTGTTCACAATTGTAAAGGCTAGTACTGCAGTTACAACCAAAGGTGCATCACATTAAAATTCAGTAAAGCAAAGCAGAACTACTCAGGATGCACTGAGAAGGTAAGAAAGTACTCTGTCTTCAAAACAATGGACGGTCACTTTCAGACTAGCACCTCAGCTCAAGAAGGAAGTTTGGTCTCCCAAATCAAATCAAGATTTGTGTTATTGTCTACAGTAGAACAGACAGTATCAAGCTAATATCAATCTAGAATCCGTATTGTCTCATATTCTCTCTTCTCTTCTTCTTTCTGTTCTTCATCTGTTCTTCGTTTCTATCCCTAAAATCCATAAACATAAACATAAACATGGCCAGCCTTCGTGGCTGGCCACATCCGGGTGGACAGCCTTCGTGGCTGGCCACATCCAGGTGGACAGCCTTCGTGGCTGGCCACATCCAGGTGGCCAGTCTTCGTGGATGGCCACTTAATGGCGGTGGTGGCGGCTGCACTGCTAGGGTTTCAAAACCCTAGCAGTTGCAATGAAGAAGATGATCCTGTTCTGGACATGTCTGAGTGAACTGGTCTAGACCGGTATGGTCTAATACGTTGGACCATACCGGTTTTAACCCAGTCCGGTCTGAAATGTTGAACTGGCCAGCTCATTCCGGACCGCTTGACAGAGGTTGACCAGTCGGTTCGGCCAGGACCGGTTGCAGAGGCTGACCGGTTCGGCCAGGACCGGTTGCAGAGGCTGACCGGTCCGGTTTGGTCTGATTCCATCCTGTTTGGATGGCTGGAAGCTATTCAACCTGGTCTGAGCTCATTCAGAGGCTTTGGGTTACCTGAATTGGTCTGAAACGAATTTGGTTCCGATCTTGGATCCTAAAAGGGTCTTAGTGGTTTGTTATATCCAGTAATTGTGCCTGGACCCTTTCATTAATAATTATTTTGGGCTAATTAAATTAACTGCTAGATCAATTTAATTGATGGGAGAGTCTTATACTGTTTAATGATGCATGACTGGATAGGTAGAACGTTGTGTGGGTTCCTTGAGTTCCCTGGTTTACTTTGTGTTTTCTGCATGGTAGATAGTCTTGCCTTACATTATATTATTGGCTCTTGACTCCATGACTGGTAGAATTGACTAGGTTATGACTTGTTGAGATCCCAGCATACTGTTTGAAAAATGGTCTAACATGTTAATTAATTTTGGTTAGAGTGACTTTGGTCCTCAAAGTTTTGGAAATTATAAATTAGCCCAAAATTAATTTATTTTTGAAAGATTTCAATATATATGTGTGTGTATTGAATTGTGTGGTTTGTTACCTTACTTGTATAGGATAGATTACCTTGGTAGGGAGATCTAGTTTTGGCATAGTCTAGGTAGCAAACCTTTAGGATTGTTTTAGTAGCCTTTCAGAAGTTTGGATAAGTTCGAACTACACTTGGGGATATGTTCTTAAGTGTGAACCGGTTGGTTAGTCTGCGAGGTTCTCTGAATTTTCTTGAAAAATACTAGGACAATCGTCTTATGTTAGAGTTGAACGCTTAGTGCGATATGTTTGACTCTGGTCCCTTAAAGACTGTTTGTATAGACTGTGTTTCGATTGATAGTAGTGAATTTAGGACATGCTTAGAAACAGAGAGTGCTTCTCAGCATAGCTAGGGTTGTCCTCCGAATTTAAGTATGTTCTAGAATTTGACCTGTTAATTTGGGACTTGTATTTTTACATGCATTGGAACATTGTTCCTTGTGTCTCCATGATCCTAATCAAAATTCCTTTAGTTAGTGAAATGGCCGCCACGAAGAACATCATCGCTGACTTGAACAAAGGTCTGAGACTTAACGATGATAACTACAAAATCTGGAGTAAGCGTATACAGATGGTCCTCATTGAGCAAAGGTCGATTGACCACATCAAGAAGATCAAGAAAAAATCCGACACTAGATTAACGAATCAGCAGAAAGCCTTCTATGATGAGTGGGAGGCCAAGGAAGCTGAGGCGCGCGCTACATTACTGAGTACAATGGATGATGATATTCTGCGTGAATTTGAGCTGGAAGACACGGCTAAAGGGCTATGGGATGGTTTGCAGAATAGATTTGGTGTCTATACAACTGCTCAGCTGCGTTCTCTCAACATCAAGTTTGATTCTTACAAGATGAATTCTCAGCACTCCATGAGACAGCATCTAAGGCTCATGGCTAACATCATCGCAGAACTTAAGGAGGCCAGTCAGCCCCTAACCGATGAGCAGCAAATCCAGGCTATGATCTGTTCTTTGCCTAACTCCTGGGAACAGATGAAGATTCAAATGACTCACTCTAAAGGACTCAACACCTTTGAACACGTTCGAAGACACATTGAGCTGGAAGCCTAAGGCTGAAGTTCATATGGCATCATTCTCTGGACCCAAGAAGAATCGTCGTAAGCGAGGGAGTGGCGCACGGCGTGCAGTCGCAGGTGAACAAATGGCAAAGAAGATAAAGACTGATGCTACTCCGAAAGCAGAAGCGTAGAAGCGTCCGCGCAAAGCCAGGAAGCCTGAGTCTAGGAAATGCTTAAACTGTGGCCAAAAGGGGCACATTGCTAGTGCATGTCCTGAACCAGTGCGACAGGTATATCTCTTTGGCAAATCTAGCGAACTTTGTGTTTCTAGTACTGTTATGTTGGTTGAATCATGCCCTATGTGGATTTTGGATTCAGAATCGACAGAGCACATAGCCAGGGATCGAGACGCTTTCGTTGAGTACCGGAGAGTTCCGCGGGAGACTAGGTGGATTTATGTCGGCAACAACTCTCGTGTTGAAGTCGAAGGGATTGGAACTTGTGAGCTGCGTCTACGCGGTGGACAAGTCCTAGTCTTACATGATGTCCTCTATGCTCCGCAGATTCGCCGGAATGTTATTTCAGTCTTAGGATTAATGAAACTTGGTTTCACATTGTCTTTTCATGAACTTTCAGTCCAATTATCTTTAGGTCAAACTCTATTTGGTTATGGTGGATTTATTGTTTTGGATTTGGATTCATGCAACAATAATTTCATGCTTTCTTCTACTCGTGAAAATGTTTGCGATGTGAATGATTGGCACGCTAGATTAGGTCATATTGGCCAACATAGAATGCAGTGGCTGACCCAAAGGGGCTTGCTGCCCAACATTACGCATGTGGAGTTGTCTACGTGTGTTAATTTTCTAGCAGGAAAGACCACCCAAAAGCCTTTTGGTAAGGCCCCAAGAGCTGAATATCCACTGCAATTAGTTCATTCTGACGTATGTGGCCCTCTCAGTGTTAGGGCTCGGCATGGAGCCAGATATTTCATCACATTTATAGATGATTATAATTGTTATGGATTCATTTTTGAATTTGGTTGAGAATCAGTTAGATCGGAAGGTTAAGACCCTCCGCACTGACCGTGGAAGAGAGTACCTTTCAGTGGAATTCAACGACCAATGCACCCAAAAGGGGATCATTCATCAGTTGACGGTTCCCTACACCCCTCAGGAAAATGGTGTTGCAGAGAGGCGAAATAGGACGCTCCTTGACATGGTTCGGTCGATGATGGCGCAGGCTCAATTGCCAATTTCCTTTTGGGGAGATGCTTTGAAAACTGCTGCCTACATCCTGAACCGTGTGTCGACGAAAACGGTTAACTCCACTCCATATGAGCTTTGGACTGGAAGAAGTCTGGACCTTAGCCGTATGCGCCCATGGGGGTGCGCTGCTTACACCCATGATTCCTTGAACAAGTTTGGGAAGATTAGACCTAGAGGAGAGAATAGTATCTTTGTTGGTTACTCTGAAACCTCCAATGGATATGTTTTTATAGCCGAGCTGGACACTGGGAGTGTTTCCGAGTTCGAATCACGAGACACGATGGTTTTAGAGAACGAATTTCCGAAGAAGGGAGAGATTAGTTTGGATCGATCTATATATGAGATGCAAGATCAAGTTGAGCAGATACCTGTTAATTCGAGTGGGAGAGATGAAGTTGCAGAGGATGAATCAGTTCGTCATCTGTCAGGTTCACCTCTTCCTGGAGCGAATGAAACAGATTCTGCTCCTGATGATCTTGTTGACAGTTCGAGCATTAGGGATCTCATTCTCAGTAGGAGCGATCATGGTCATACCCCTGGTAGTAGTGAGTTGTTAGGCCGTGGGCTAAGACAAAAGTTTCCCTCCCGACGATATATGTTCGAAGGTGATGGAGAACTGAACACCCTAATATCTGACGAGACAGCTTTCGAGCTTAAAACCGTTAGAGATGCTCTTAATGGACCCTTTCAGGAAGAATGGATTAAAGCAATGGAGGATGGGATAAACTCTATGGGGAAGAACGGTGTTTGGACACTGGTCGACCTTCTGAGAGGACGCAGAGCAATAGGAAGCAAATGGGTTCTCAAAACAAAGCTAAAGGCCGATGGAATTGTTGAGCGTCTCAAAGCTCGACTTGTTGCGAAAGGTTATACACAATAGGAGGGAGTGGACTTTAAGGAGACCTTCTCACCGACAGTGCGAATGACCACGATTCGCTTGATTCTGGCTATTACAGCGAGTCTAGATCGTAAACTGCATCAGATGGACGTTAAGACCGTCTTCCTCAATGGTGAGTTAGAAGAGGATATTTATATGGAGCAACCTAAATTCTTTGTGCAGAAAGGTCATAAGAACTTAGTGCGCAAACTCCACAAATCAATTTATGGTCTGAAACAGTCTTCTAGGCAGTGGTACCACAGATTTCATGAATTGGTCGTGGAAAATGGTTTTCTCATGTTGGATGAGGACCATTGTGTGTACACCAAAAGATCTGGACCGGACTTCGTGTTTATGACTCTATATGTGGATGACATACTCATAACCGGAAATAGTTTGGAGTTCCTCACATAGATTAAGGTATGGTTGTCCTCTCTATTCGAGATGAAGGACATGGGTGAGGCGGCATATATTCTTGGGATACAGATCTCGAGAAATCGCCGGAAGAAGTAGTTGTGGCTTTCACAGGAGAGCTATATAAACAAAGTGTTGGAAAAGTTCAACATGAGTAACTGCAAATCAATTGAAAGTCCAGCTTCCATTGGTGAACCTCTCAACATAGTCGCGCACAGTTTAGACAGAGGTCAGCAGCTGTGGAAACCTAGGTCACTGCCCGTTAACCCGTGGCGTGTCCTCCCATCCGGCAGACTGTGATCCCAACCTCAGGCAGATCCGCTTCCACTAAAGCAATCAATCCAGAGGTAACTTAATTATATGTGATTATGTTTTACCATATCGATTGCATAATCCAACAAATATGATAAAATGAAACGGTTTTTAAGATTCAATGTGAGGCTTTGGAGCAATTTGAAAGTGTCCACATGTACAAAAATATGATGTCACATATGTAATTGTAACATACAATCTAGGTGGATCAGTAGAATTTATTAAAAATAATCATTTTGCTTACTTGTATATATAGAGATAGAGAGATAGAGATGACATTTGAATTCTGGGAAGGGGATTCTCACCTCTCTGATGCTGCAGGTATTGGAAACTAGACGAGTCTTTTGTTGAAGTAACTTATTTTTGGCCCAAAAAACACTGCTATATCATTTCATTAGAAGAGAAATTGTCTGTATACATGTAATTATCCGAGGCTAATAACCGACTAAAAGGGGTTGGTGGTGATAGCACCCAATCCAATGGACATAACCCCAACAAAGCTTGTTTAGCAAGCCAATCTGCACAAGAATTAGCGTATCTAGGGATATTCTCCCATGTGATTCTATCTATCGAAGACGATATCGAGACCACGTTAGACAAAATGGGAGCAATCCTCCAAGCAAAAACTTCCGTAGAAGGTGATTAATAACAATAGCGGAGTCCGACTCTACTTGAACACTAGGCCACCGGTTCTCCACCGCAAGCCTCGTAGCAAGCAAGACTGCTTGGGCCTCGGCATGCTCCACTGATTATGCCACAATCCTACCTTGACTTCCTCTGACCACAATGCCCGCATGGTCCCGTGCAATAGCTCCTATCCCACCGTGCTTGGTCGTCGGACACCAGGCTGCATCGTAGTTGATCTTGATCACGGATACGGGAGGTCGCCCCCATAGCTTGGCCACGGACTAAGGTCTGCTTTCTCTCTAAGCCGTAATTCCCAGGTCAATCACGGACGTGATCCTGGCCACCTCCTGCACTAACAGCTCCAACACAGGTTGAGAATGCTCGTACGCCAGTTTACACCTACCCTTCCACACCACCCAGCAAATAACCATGTTGGTGTGCCATGTTCGTTGTTGGTGAGAAGTCATCCTCAACGATGATGCTGTCAACCTCCTAAGTCACTCCTCAACCGACTGACGACCTATTTGCAGCATGTCTCTGCACGTGAAACGCAGCCACAGCTCCTGTACCCATGCACATTCAAACAACATATGTTCTCTGGACTCAACCTCATCACAGGCCGAGCATGTCGTCGACAGCACCAGTTCCTGTCGTCGGAGCGTCTTCCTTGTAGGTAATGAGTTGGAAGCCATTCTCCACATGAAAGCTTTCATTTTTTGGCCAGACTCCCGAGTTCCATATTGCCGGCCATACCATCGGGAGGTCCACGGGAGGCGAGTGATTGAGGTCCAGCTGTGCCACAGAATCTGCAGTATGAATACAATGATAAACCGAGCGAACGGACACCTTACCATCCATCGTATGAGGCCACCGAAGAGTGTCACACAGAGGATCGGTAGGGATTGTGACACTCAGGAATACATCAACGTCATTCGGGTTTGCAGCATCCCTTACAACCTGTTCACGCCATAGGTGGGTAGAGGAGTCCATCCACGCTGCCACCGTGCCTGGGAAAGACTGCATGTCATTTGTGCGTGGACGAACCCTGAAGCCGTTCGCCTAGGGCACCCAAGGATCGTGAAAAGGAATAATTGTCTGTCCATCTCCCAGCATCCAGCATCCCCGATCCCTAATGACATCCCTGCCTGTAAGCAGACTCGCCCAAGCCCACGAGGCACGGCTCCCCGGTGTGGCCTGCATGAACGTGGTGTTCGGAAAGTATAGACCCTTAATCACCCTCACCCAAAGCGCGTTAGGCTCCGACATCGCTCTAGCCGCCATGTTTGCGAGGATCGCCGTATTGAAGGAGCTGAGGTCCCGGATCCCGTACCCTCCAAGCGACTTAGAAGTCGTCATGGCGCCCCAGTTCCTCCAATGGAACTTCAGAGCCCCGTCTTTCGTACCCCACCAGAACCATGCAATGATGGCATTAACCTCTTTCTACCAAGAGACCGGGAGCTTGAAAATGTGCATGACATAGGTCGGGATTGACGTAATGACCACTTTGATGAGAACCTTTTTGCCCGCTTGGTTTATCAACCTACTTTTCCTGCCTTGTATTTTGTCCCTGATCCGCTCTTTCGAATATGTAAGTGCTTCCTTCCTTGATCTCCCCCAGACGGTAGGGATACCAAGATAGAAGTCCGGGTCCACAACTCTCGTGACTCCAAATATAGCCGTGATGTCTCTCTTATAGGTGTCATCCGCCGCCGAGTGGAAATAAATGCTCGACTTTGCAAAGTTCACCTTCTGACCCGATACCGTGCAGTATGATTGGAGTATCATTTTGAGGTTCGATGCTTTCTCCACAAATCCTTTAATGAACATGATAGAATCGTCCGCAAAGAAAAGGTGTTGAATCTCTGGGCACCCCCTCCTAGGACGAATACCCCCAATATTGCCCAAAGAGACCTGTTCCTCCATCATTCTCGACAGAACATCAGCAACCAAAATAAATAAGTTTGGAGATAGAGGATCACCCTGTCTGAGGCCCCTAGAAGGTGTAATTGTCTGGGAATGCTTCCCATTGACGGCTACTCTGTATGTAACCGTGGAGATGCATGCTTCAATCCAGCATGTCCACCTATCTGAGAATCCGCGCCTCCTCATGACTTCTAATAAGAAGTCTCACTCGACCCGATCATAGTCCTTTTGCATATTGATTTTAAGCACACACTCCGTCCGGCTGTTAATATCCCTCACCTTGCCTCGCGTCTTGAGATAATGGAACATCTCATGGACAATGACAATTCTATCCTGTATTCGCCTCCCTGAAACGAAGGCACTCTGGTACGGGGTGATCAGTTTTGGCATATAGGTTTTAAGCCTATTCACCAGAACCTTTGAAATAATTTTGTAACCAAAATTGCACAGGCTAATAGGTCGATAGTCCGAAGCACACAAGGGGTTTGCAATCTTAGGAATTAAAGTAATATCTGTCTGGTTAAGAAAGGAAGGCATGATACCTGTTGTGAGGAAAGCATTAACCGATGTGACTATGTCTGGACCAATCGTGCACCAATTCTCCCGAGAAACCATCCGGCCCTGGTGCTCTAGCCCCTCCCATATGGAAACATGCCTTCCGAATCTCTACCTCAGTCGCTGGCCGAGTCAAGTCTTCATTAACGCTACTAGCAATCTGTGACCGGATGCACCCCAAAGTGGACTGAAAATCTGTCCCGGACCCCACCGATCGGTCCGACATAAAAAGGGACGAATAAAACCGATGCAGCTCTACTGATATATCACGGTCCCCTTCCCTCCACTGACTGTCCTCTCCCCTCAGACGAATGATCTTATTCCTTCGTCTTCTAGATAAAGTCGATTGGTGGAAGAATTTCGTGTTTTTATCACCGTTGTTCAGCCATGTGACCCTCGACCTCTGTTTCCAAAATATTTCCTCCCTCTTCCACGATGCATGTAGTCGGGATTTTAAGGCTCTCTCTTCGTCGTCGACACTCCCTGTCCGTGATCGGCCTTCCAATGTCTGAAGTCTTTGTTTCGTTTTTTTTATCTCAATGATGTTGTGTTTGAACTCCCTCCGGCTCCACTCTGTAAGAGCCTCCCTACATCTGTCAAACTTCAGACCCAAGTCATGGCCCGATCGGACTGATTCACCCCGTGTCCACGCCTCCCTGATAATCTCCCAACATTCTTTTCTTTCTAACCACATGTATTCAAACCGAAATTGCTTATTCCCCTTTCCATCGACATATGCAAAGTGAAGGACAATTGGAGCATGATCTGAGCCTACCATGAGCTCGTGAATGCACTGTGCCGATGGGAATTTGACGCTCCATGCAAGGTTTGCAAGTACCCTATCAAGCCTTTCTCTAATTCTGTCTCCTCCCCTTCTGTTATTTGTCCAAGTGAACATTTGGCCCTTGAAACCGATATATTCCACTCGAATAGCCTACATAAGCTCATTGAATCCATCAATCTTATTTTGATCTTTACGGTTTCCCCTCACCTTCTCCATATGATGGGAAATGTCATTGAAGTCTCCCACGCATATCCATGGCTCCGTACGATTGGCACCCATTCTCTTGAGGTTCTCCCAATTGAGGGATCTCCTCGAGAAAACCGGATCTCCATACACCCATGTAATCCGGCACACATCCCCATTCGCCCTACTTGTCATGGATGTGTCCATGAAATTCTTATCTGCGGCATGAATAAGAATATCAACCTCGTTTGTCCACCATAACGCTAACCCTCCACTAGCCCCGATGGGAGCCACATAAGATGCGTAATCCAGTCCAACCTCTCTTCAAAATCTTTCACAGTGGGTTTAATTCTACTTTGTTTCCATCAAGAAAACAATCGCCGGATGAGAACCCTTCACCAGGTCTCTTAAATGTCGAATTGTCAAAGGAGACCCTAACCCCTGACAATTCCAACTAATCGCGTTCAATGGGCCCCCGTAGCTGTTGGTGGACAGCCACCTGAACCCTTGCATCGAGACAAACTAGGTTTCTCCTTACGGAGACTCAATCTGTTTAACCCGTGCGTTCTTGGCAGAATAGCGGGTCTGATCACGTGGCTTTCTTTTGCCTCTTCCCATCCCCACTCTCCAATCTTGTACTCCTCTTTTAGTTGAGAAGGCAAAACGCCAACAGTGCCTTAGCCTTACCTACCGCCCTGTCTGGAGACACCTGCAGGGATATGTTGTTCCGGACTCCACGCGATTGTTCTGCTGGGATATGTGCATCTGGCAGAAGAAGGAGGCTAGCGTTAGAAAGGGCGAGGTTGAGCGGAGCCTGGGGTGGCAGGTAACTATCTGGCTGAGAGTACACATGCATAGCACCTGAAAACAAGGGTTGGTAATGGTTGAGGGACTGGTCAAGGTGGTAGGAGGGTAAAGATGCGGTAACAGGTATGGGGGCTGAGTGAGGCGGGTTGCAATGTGTTTGGGTGAGGTTGAAAGGGTGGATGGATGGAGGGTTGACTGGTTCCTGGATAGGTGGGTTGGCATGTGGGTTGGCTAGTGGATGGGCTGGAGGATTGGCTACAGCAAGGGGAAGAGGATCAGCAAGGGTGCCCGTCTGAGAGGGATGAATCCCATGTTGGCCAGGTTCTGAGACACGGTATGAGTGGTAACCAGGCAAGGCTTGTATGGGGACCTGCTGAACACTGAGGTTGCTAGAGGAGAGGTTGAGCGATAGGTCGCACGGTGACAGGAAGGGTGGGATTTCGCCTTCCTCCAGATCAGGTGGCGCATTTAGGTCGAACAAAGGCAAAGTTTGCCTCACTTGGGCTTGGAAATTCCAGTCTCGTTGCATGGTACTGTTCTTCCTCTAGGGTTGGGATCCCATTCACCTCTCCTATGCTGCCAAGGTCCCCTGGTTCCCTCCTTCCAACATAAGGATCATCATTGGTGCTTGGAGCTTTGCTCTGTGCCGACGACTGTCCGTCGAAACTCCTACACCTGCTCGAGCTGGTTATCGCGCCTCTAACCTCCCTCATAACATCAGACCATGATTTGGTCCCCGGGTCCCTACGCTCAGCCTGCTTGGACCTTCCACCCTTGTTTAGCCATCTGCTCACTAGCCTTGGTCTTGACCCTGCGATCCACGGACCATATGTCGGAGACCCTAGATTCGATTCATCCCTAGCCACTGGAGCCGAGCAGCTAACCGAGGAATAGCCAATTCTCCCACAACCATAACAGAACCCGGACAACCGTCTGTACTTGATCGAAGCCCATTTTTCCTTCCCCTTCGAGTCCCCCCACCAGAAACCAGGCATCAAGGGAATCGAACTGTCTACTTCCACACGCAGGGGAAGGTAAGTCCTCTGCTTCATCACATGCCCTTCTTCCAGCATGATACATCTCCCTATACTACTACCGATATTGTGAGCATTGTCTGGATTGATCATATCCAGACTTAACCCATGGATCTGAATCCACACCTGCAGCTTCGAGAAATCGACCTCATCCACACACATATTCTCACAGCATGACAGCATATTAAGGCAGTTTCCATGGATAGACCACGGAGACAAGTCTATTACTTGATCCCTATCCTTCACCCTCTCGAAAGCAAACATCAAGGTGTTTTCGTTTACCTCCGATATGCGAACAGGGCCGAACCTATCCCAAGTTGTCTTGAGGACATTATGAACCACATTGTTCTTGACTTGCTTGTCCGAGAGGATCCTGCCCAACACCTTGGTCCCCCTAGGCGAGCCCTGGTCGGAGCTGGACACCAAACGCAGGGTGGTCGGCCGAGGTAGTCTTCCTTCTTCTGAATTGGTGATGTTCAGTCCAGACATGTTCACAAAGGTTGCCACTAACCTGCACAAACAGAAGAAAATGAGAAAGAAAGATGGGAGAAATAAGCGAGGAAAAGAACGGGGTTTACAGTCGTTCCTTTGTGTGGTTCCGTTTTGCCTCCAATTCCGTTTTGGATTCCAGAGAAAGGAGTTCCCTGGCTGCCAAGTGTAGCAACGGAGAGCACGGATTGGTCGATTGGAAAAAGTCAAAGCAAGGGAATGTTGGTCGAAACTGTAGTGTTGAAACTATGCGGCGACTCTCACAGGGTTACCTGGAGAGAGGTGGAGAGCAGCGCGTCCATACACACGCGCGGGGTTGATTATCATCTTATGCAACAGACAAAAAGGTATGTTGAAGTAACTCATTATTATTGTTTTGTAATGGATAGGGAGGTTTAGTTCAACCAATGAATCATAATCATTATATTTCGCACTCAACTTTACCAATATGGTAGGGATGAGCATCTCCTAGGACCCCGCAGTTTAGGGGAATTCACACTAATTAAAAAGTGGGAGGTACCTATTTGGCTAGTCACGTTTCAACTTGAGTTTAGGGGAAACTTTCAAGTCTTAAGAAAATAAATGGTTAATTATTAAATATGTAGCTGAATTTCACATAAGTTAACAATTAGGTACTTGATTTTTTTTTTAAAAATAACCAGGTAACCAAACTCTTTTGATTAAACAATACAAGTATCTTTTCTAACTTTACATTAAAAATAAGTACAATTAGTAATGTGTTTATCACGTGATAAACAAATTTAGTTATCTTTTTAGGAGGTAGATAAGACCAACGGATTTGGAACTATCATATTCTGTTTGTTTTTAAAATAAAGTTGAAAGTTTGTATTTCCATTTCAAAAAAATTATTTACCATTTTGCTTTAAAAAAATCAACTAGCTAATTTTTCAAGCCATGCGTAGTTATAAGAAAATCTTCTCATAATAAGGCTGAATTAATGATTCATTCAATTTACATTCGTCAAAAAGGTAAAATTGTAGAATATGTTGTAGTTAGGTAACTGATACTCCACTCTTATTATTCTATTCGATGATCCTTCCAGGTCGGAGTTTATTCCACAGGGTACAAAAAAGAAGTCGATACCATGCAAAGTAAATGGAATGGCAGCGTGATTGAAGATACAGTTTGAGAAGACAGAGATTGTCTCATCATTAATTTAAGTCCAGGATTAGAAAGAATCTGATTCAAGTTTTCAAGAGAAGAGAAATCATTTCATCATCCATGGATAAAGTAGTTAACTGCTTCTATGTACAATCTATCTATCTATCTATTATGCTAATTCTGCAATCATCAGACAAATGTTACGTTGAGTGGTTCAACGCAAACCAAATCTGGCGGAACACTTTGATGATGAGATGGTGGTACTCGTCGGAGTTGAGAGCTAAATAGCAGGCAAGAAGATCTTCAAGTTCCTGGGATCCACAAATATTCGTATCCAATATCATATCCAACATCGAATCCATGAAATCACGCTCAGGATCAAACGAACACTTCACAACCGCAAACCTGTCAAATCCTCCTTTCATCAGGATTCCATCCTTAATACTATTGGATTTAACTCTACCATTAACGTCTGCTCCACCAGAAACTCGTGGGGAGACAACTCTGACTCGGTAGCTGCTGTGCTTAGGTCTTCTCTTGGCAGATACTCTATTCACATAAACAGACTTCCTCCTTTGATACACAGAATCAGAAAAAACAGGACCTGCATCGTTTTCTTGGAATCGAGGCACACGTGGAGAAAATACATAGTCATCTTCTTCAGAAGCAGTCAGCCCTTTCTTTATTCTTCTTGATAACAATGAAGAAGAAGGAGAAGAATGGAGGAGTTTCATCTTTCTGGTCATCGGTGTCCTAGTCTTGAAATCTCTTGCTGCTTTCAATTCCTCTGCAGTACTAATTCTCTGCAGTTCCTTCATCCTTCGAATACCAGACACCATCTCGCTGAAGTTGTTCATCCCTTCTCTCTTGTCATCAGCTTCTTCCTCTTCTTCGGCTTCTGTTTCATATCCACAGACTTTCTCCTTCCTGAAGGACAATCTCCAAAAACCTTCATCCCCACCATAGAATTCCTCATATTGCCCGGATGAAGAAGAATTATGGGGTTTCCTGCTTCTTGAACTACTGCAGAAGGGAGCAACATCCGCTTTGACAGGAGCTGGGTTGTCCTTGCCGCCGCCGCCGCCACCGCCATTCCCAACCCCCATTTTCTTCAACCTCAGAAACCATGAAGATAGAAGTGAAGGCCGGGGGGAGGAAGCCAGCTTCTTCTTTCTTCTTCCCCACTTGATCATCATATTACCCCACTTAATTCAGGAATAATGTGAATTTGGTGTTGAGGTTTCAGAGATCACTTTATCAAAGTAAACGATAAGTAAGGAGGATAAAGAGAAATAGGCAGTTAGGGAGGACGGTTAGATAGCAACAGGGGAAGAAGAAGAAGAAGAAGGAACGTGGGTTCCATTAGTGGGTCTGGTCTGTCTTTCCTCTATAGATAGAGTAAGAGCAGCATAGCACAGCAGTAGGTGTTGAGGTTTCAAAAGAAAGGCCCGCCATGGATATCTTGTGACCATCTCTTTCTCTCGTCTTCACTTTTACCTTTTTCACTTTTTGCTGCTGCTATTTTGAATTCCGTTTGCTAATTGGTTCAATTAATACAAACTATAATGCATGAAAGAGACAAACGTAATTATTATGGGAGTTATTTCAAAGAAGTCATCGGTTTAGTTTTAATTAACCATGGTGGAATTTAACTTGAATCAATTTAATATATTTTTTTATAAAAAAAATAATTATAAGATATTTTTTTTATTTAATAATAAACACTATGACACATAGTGCTGAGTATGGGTGAGCCAAGCCGATCTTGGAGGCAGGATCGAGACCAAAATTTCGATTTTGGTCTTGACATTTGGAGGACAGAGCTCGAGATTGAGACCGACTTGGACCAAAAAAACTCGACCGAGTCAGTCTTGCTTAATTCGGGCCTGTCTCAGTCTTAGACCGAAAGTTTTGGTAAAAAAACAAAACAAACTGAATTGGCCAAAAAAATCACCGAAGTTTTGGTCTTAAACCCGCTTGCTTCTCATCTTCCATCGCACTTCCCTTATGGAATCGATCCAAGGGTTGTTGAATGCTTCAATGTCATGAATTATTAGTGTTTGAAGTGTTAAACCATGAATTTCTAGGGTTTTCTTCAAGGTCGGACTGATCCAATCCTAGTCGGACTTTTGGGGAAAAAGCCCGAGACCGAAACCGAGTCCAACCTTAAAGAAAAAAACCGTCCGCTCGGTCTCGGTCCTGTCGGAAATTCGGTCCAATCAGTCTTTTTTTATCACCCCTAACGACACAAAACTATTCATAAAAAGGATATTTCAAATCACAAATATTGCATCTTATAGTCGTTTATAAACATATAATGTTAGCTATTAATTTAGATTTTTTTTCCCCGTATGGTGTAAATTTAATATGTTATTTCGAAATTCAAACATTTTTCTACAAAGGCATCACGATATTTAAAAAAAAAAGTCCTCACCGTGTATTATTCTAAGAATAAAGTAGCCAACGATGAGAATACTTTTTAAACATATATGGAGATGTTTCTGTAGAGCCAAGTGCAGTGATCAGTTTAACAAAAACATTCGACAGGGCATGAAACGGAAGAGATGATTAAGAATATGCAGAAAATGTTTAGATTTGGAAACGACATACTAAATTCATAATATAACACAAGAAATGTACACTATATCCAACTGGGTCATCTCAATAGATAACATCATATTTTAATGAACTATTGTAAACTATAATATTTGGGAATTGAAATATTTATTACTTTTATAAACTATTATATGTTGTAGAAGGGCACATGCCATTTATTGTTATGGCGAAAAGATAAAGAGGAGGCGCATGGTGGTCCACCTTCGATTGATCGGTCCAATCGTCGTGGACCACCGAGCTGGGTCAAACTTTCCGATCGCGTTGGTTTCATACCCTAAATGAACCTCAACCTGGTTCACTTCAAAATATGCACGAGAGTTCTTATATTCTTCTTCTAAAATATATCACTTAAAAACCAAATATAAAAAAATCACCCAAAACTAGATTAAATAATATTTATCCGTAAATATTATTGCAGATAAAACTTCTATTATATACTAATATTTTATCCGTAAATGGTATTCGTGGTTAGAATGTAATTAAATCCTACCCGTCAATGTCATTAACATTCACGAGTAGCATTTAACTAAATTATGCGAACGAATTTTACGAGTAGAATTTAATTAAATCTTACTCGTGAATGAGATTCATGAATAGAACTGAGTGATATTGATATAGTGAATTGATGTATTGTTCGAATAGATAGAGGTATTGAGTCATTCACGGGTAAGAAACTCATTGGTATTATTACAAATTCATGTTGAAGCAACAACATTGGTATTATTAATATAGTGGAAGCATGTATTATTCTAGGAAAAAGTCTGAAAATGGTTCATCATGTTTGCACAAAATGGTTTTTGTTGCAACTTGTTTTTTAGTGATGGTTAATGGTTCAATATATTTGAAAATGATGATAATTGGTACCTCCGTTACTTTTCTGTTAAAAAATTCTGTTAAATATTTTTCATATTTACAAATTTAACCAAATATTTTTATAAATTTTACAATTACACCCTATAAATTTACACTAATGTTACAAAGAAGTCCCGACTCGATTCAAGCCACACGGGGGGTCCCCTAGCCAAGGTCTATGTTAGGATATATGATCTAGAGTATTCTAGGGTATTCCAAATGTGTTGGATATTTCCTTGATTAGTTTCTAGATACTCTATATATAGAGACCTAACCCTCTTATAATTCACAAGTTTAGTGATTGCTAAGGTGTTAAGATGATCTTCTCCTTAGTCATGTCTCTAAACTCTAATTTCTCTCCTCATATGTACCTAGAATCCTATGATGGTATCAGAGCTACAGATCAGGGACCGAATTTCGTTTCAGTTGCAAAATTCAGTCACAAATCTGTCTCAACTTTGTTATGTTCTTCCATACAGTTTGCACCGCTTCAGCTTTTTCATGTCGAGCTGGAATTCCATTTGCTCCAGAAGTCATCAATCGTCATCAAATCGTGGACCTCTAGCAGCTTCAGTTGCAATTGGTGATCTCTAGTTGTTGTCAATTCAACATTCTATTCGGTGATCTCCAACTGTTGTTAATTAGGTGACCATAACTCTTGCTTTCAGCATTCAGTGATCTCTCCAGCTTCTATTACCGAATCATTTCATTGCAATTAAACATTCGGTGCCACCTCATGTTGTCAATTCGGTAATCAGAAGCATCGATTCACTCAAATTACATCACTCTGCAGCAGGACACCAACGATTCAATCTGCAGCAGCACACCAGCGATTCAATCTGCAGCAGCACACCACCGATTTTGATCGCACCGATTCGTACCAGCTGAGAACTCCACATATCATATGCGATTTGGATTGCACCGAATCTGTGCATTTGTGCATCGCAACATATGTGAATCTGTGTTGCGATCAACATCAATTCTTCAGCTCAAAGTCATCTGCTATTCCTCTGGTTCAGTCATAGTTCTGCACTGATACTTCTGCAATTCTGGTATCCATGCGATTATGTGCTGTGCTTGATTAATCTTGATTCGTCTCCTGCTGGATAGTTCAGAATCACCTCTTCTTCAAGCTTCGATTTGTATGATCAGACCTGTGATCATACAGTTGTAAGTCTCCTAAAAACTGAGTCTGTTTTCACTGATAATTGACTCTGTTTTGCTGCGATGACAACTGGTTTGCTGGCTGCGATTACCTGAGTTGTTTGTTGTGGTTAATACTGATTAATTTAGACTGATTACTGCTACATATGATGCTGCTTCGTGTTGCTGAGATGCTTATCCAGTTGCTGGTGTTGATTTCCCCTATTTGAGGCTATTTTTGATTGTTGAAGCTGATTTCTCTGGTTGAGGCTAAATTTGAGGCTGATTCTGTCCATGCTACGGCCTCTTATGTTCTCCTTTCTGCTACATAGAGATACTGGTGTAAGCTGCAGCACTGCACTCTTCTTCTTCTTCTTCTTCTTCTTCTTCTTCGATTTGCTGGTTTGCATCCTCGGTGATTCCATGTTTAGCTACGTGTTTACAAATAAGTTTTCAACTTTTTTTTATTCTGTTTTGATGCGTGCTTTTCAAGCACGTTTACTGCATCACGAGGTTACTTCATCAAACATCACTTCTTCTATATGTTTTATGCATTTCCAAGTTGAAACAAATCAGCCACATCTCTCAATTCAATCAGAATCAGCCATAGCCAACAAGCTATCCAAGCAGACCTGTGCTCCTGTGTTGAGCAGACCTGTGCTCTTATTTTAGGCAGCCATGTGCCATGAAAATCAACTCCTAAAGCATGTTGTGTATGGAAGCAAGATCATGGTGTTGAGGATGGCATTCAAATCGAAGCAAGAAGTCCACATGAATGAATGTTAGGAGTTGATGATGATGATAAGAAGTTGATGATCTTCACTTTCTATTTTTTGATTGGTTTAGGGTGTTGATTTTCATTAGGAAGTTTATTTACAAAGGGGAATGTTAGGCTATATGATCTAGAGTATTCTAGGGTATTCCAAATGTGTTGGATATTTCCTTGATTAGTTCCTAGATACTCTATATATAGAAACCTAAGCCTCTTGTAGTTCTCAAGTTTTGTGATTCCTAAGGTGTTAAGATGATCTCTTCTTAGTCATGTCTCTAAACTCTTATTTCTCTCCTCATATGTACCTAGAATCCTAAGAGTCTGAACCCCGACCAGGTCACCCAACCCTGGGGACCTGGTCTGGGCTCAGACCCTGACCATAGGACCCCCGATTGGGGCTCAATTGGAGCCTCAATAAGTTTGGTCTGAACCTGGCTGGGTTCGGTTCAAACGGTTGGGGCTCCAATTCAGCCCAATCAGGGGTCATATGGTCTCGGTCCGAACCCAGACCAGGTCCTCAGGGTTGGGTGACCTAGTCTTTGTTCGGACCCTGGCTAGGGAACCCCTGGTGTGGCTCGAATAGAGTCGGGACTTGTTTGAAACATTAGTGTAAGTTTGTAGGGTGTAATTGTAACATTTAGAAAAATATTTGGTTAATTTTGCAAATATGATAAATATTTAACGAAAGTTTTTGACAGAAAAGTAACGGAGGTACCAATTACCATCATTTTCAAACATGTTTGACCAAAAATAATCGTTTGGGTTAGAAACCCATTTTCGTCAAACATGTTGTACCATTTTCAGACTTTTCCCATTATTCTATAGTTAGATATCTTGAGTTCAACAACAATAAAATTATTATTCATTTTAATATTTAATTTATTCGTTTTATTGTTCATCAAAACTATTGATCATTTAACCAAAATAATACATAGATAGATAGAATATGAATGTTACATATACTTCATATGCGTGAAGCAATATGAGATTGATTTATGTTTATATATATACTAGATTCTGGCACGCACTACGCGCGTGCACGTCGTCGTCGTTTGTCTTGCGTAAATTGTTGGGAAGACATGATCGGTCTGACTCCTATGATAGTACAAAAATTAAACAGTTGATTAAATTATTATTTCAATTGTAAAACTAAACTTAAATCACCTAATATAATGAAATAAAATTAATTTTGTTTTAAATATTTTTAAGAAATTGCTGACCTTTGAGTACTTTACTACTAACATCCGACTAACCTTTTTTGAGTATTATAATCCCGATATCCCAAGGATTTGAACCTGGGCGCTATTACTATCTATGATTTAAGACGCACGCCTTAACCAATTGTCTCAAAAGTCTGAATATGTAAGTGAAGACATTCAATATACTCTTAAGATATCTTAACAATCTCACTACCATATTTATGAAATGACGGCTATCAAAAATCTACTGTGACAACATTAAGAAATCATTACTAAAATTTGCACAAAAATAAAGAAGATTAGATATTTGATTAAGTTCTTCCTTATTTTTTTTTATTTTGATATTATCAGAGTTATTGTTTACTTTAATATTTCCAGTGTTCATAAAGTAGGGTTGAAAGTTAAGTATATTCATATTTAAATTTTAGATATATTTGGAATGTAGGGTTAAGTAAATAAATACTCCTATAATGTAAATTTGACCAATCCTAAAAATATTATGTAAAGATAATAAATAATAAACCCCTGAAAATTAATATTGAATTTTATATTTCAGTTATTTGTAAAATATTATACCAACACATCACCTAGGTTATTTTAATTTTGTAGTAAAATATTTTTGTTACTTTTTTCTTGACATGTAATAACTAAATTGTGGATGATATTAGTTTGGAGTAATAATATGTTAACAACGTTAATCATCTCATTATTTTAAAATACTATATAATACATAATTATCATTATAAAAAATGTATACATTAATCAAATATCTCATTTAAATTTGGTTTTAAAGTTTCAAATTTGATTAATTGTTTTGCATCTATTGCTTCACGCGATAGATTATGTATAATCAACATATAAATATACATTAATTTTGATTACTTTTAATTCTATTTAAATTATTTAAATTTATAGATGAAATGTATTTTTATAACGACAACGCTCACAATTCAAAAAACCTTTAACTTCTTTAAAAGAAGAGAGAATGTTTTGAATAAACAAAATCTATATAATTGCATAAATATTAAAAACTCACAATTACTAATAAAATATGACGACTTGAAAACATAATATACAATTATCATTATTATGTAAAATTGTAAAGTTATATAAAATAACATATATAATAATTAAAGTAAAGTAATTTAAAAAAATCGGATGAGATTTCTTCTTCCACTCCAATTTAACTTTCAAACTTGATTATATTGTACATATTAATTATTTATTTCTTCAAGTAATAGATAATGCATATTTGACATATTAATTCAATCTAAATTCCATGATTGTGGATGAAATTATAACTTTTATAAATGATCGAAGTCTTTAAATTCATTGTTATCTCAATGTCTGATAAAGTGAAAATACAATTTCATTTGTTAGCGAGATATAAAAAATATGATATAAAAAAAGTGGTGCATGAGAAATGATGGAGGGATAGTGATGGAGAAATATATAATTATCATATTGTAAAATTTGTAGTGTTACATACGTGTGAAGCTGATTAATATGTATGTCTTTAATGCATAAGGTCATTTTGTGTAACTTTACACAAATACCATATCTCGCTTGATAATATATATATGGGTTAAATACCAAGTAGCTACCTGAACTTTGGACATTTTGAAACGAGCTACCCGAACTTTGAAAACTCAAAACGGGCTACCTCAACTTTGAAGAATGTGCAAATAGCTACCTCCGTCCAATTTTCCGTCAATTGTCGTCGGAAAGTCGTCAGAAATTGGACGGAGGTAGCTATTTGCACCTTCTTCAAAGTTTAGGTAGACCGTTTTGAATTTTCAAAGTTCGAGTAGCTCGTTGCAAAACGTCCAATGTTCAAGTAGCTACTTGGTATTTAACCTTATATATATATTCTTTCTTCGATGACTTTCCTTTTTGTATTTGTCAAAAATACTACCACCCCCCACGGGTTAATTTTAGACCATTCAAAAATAATATATATATATATATTAATGAAAAAAACTTATGGCATGTTTTTTTCGCGGAATGTGTAAGAAATTAGGCATACAAATTTCGTAAAAAAATGTTGTTTTTTTCGCGGAAGTTGTTGTTTGTATGGTTGATTTTGTGCTTAATGTAGGCTTGTTCAATTTAACCGGTTCAGATGAATTGCGCTGGTTCTGTTTTTTTCGAACCGGTTCGGCCGAACTAGTTCCAAAACCAAACCAGTTATTTAGGCTTCAAATAGACCAGTTCAAAATAGTACCAAAAATCCAGTTCGAATCGACTCGTTTTTTTATACTGGTTTATACTTCAATTTAATTCAAACCACTTTAAACCTACATAATTTTAGAACCGGTTTGAAGCAAAATCAACTAAAGCGGTCTGAAATTAAACCAAACATAGAGATGTCTTCAATAAACCAAACCTACAGATATATTGGACTCTCGTATGTTGATGTTGGGCATGATTTTAGTCGGTTGTGGAACAGATTTTCAATCGGTTCAGTGTGTTTTTCAGTCGGTTCAATGTATTTTTCAGTCAATTCAGTGTTTTTTCAGTCGGTTCATTGTGCTTTTTTAGTTTGTTCAGTATTTTTTCAGTTAGTTCAGTGTGTTCGACATGATTTTCAACCGGTTTAGTTTCGTTTTGAACCGGATTATTTATGAACCAAAATTGTTATTCAAAAAAATAGACAAGAACAGTTCGAACCAGATTATTTTCGAGAATGGATGTGCGCCATGGAGTTTGAAATTACAACACTTCACGAGAACAACACTTGGAAAATATTTGATTTGCCATTGAGTGTAAATGGGTCTATAAGGCCAAATATCAAGAAGATAGAACACTTGAACGTTACAAAGCTTCATTGGTGTCAAAAGGATATACACAGAACATTGGCATTGATTTTACAAAAAAACTTTTTTGTAGTTGTGAAGATGGTCACTGTAAAAACTTTATTGACAATCGTCACGAAGAATAATTGGTCAATCTATCAGCTTGATGTAAATAATGCATTGGGGGAGGGGTGGGCTGGATGAAGAGGTGTGCATAGAGATTCCACTAGGTTTTGATGAATCCACTTATGTTCATGGAAAATGAAGGGAATGCAAACTCACAAATTCCTTGTTGCAACATGGTTATATACAAAGTCATTTTGATTACTCCCCATTTAGCAGATTTGTTCATGGTAAGAAGGTAGATCTTCTTGTATACGTGGACGACCTCCTTATCAATGGATTGAAACGACAACTTGTTGATAATCTTGAGATTGGTCTCCACTCTCAATTCAAATTGAAAAACATAGGGAATTTGAAGAACTTTCTGGGTCTTGAAGTAACTCGTTCTAAGGTAGGACCCTTAACCAATGCAAATATGCGTTAAATTTTTTCATGGAGGTTGGACAAGTTGATGCACAACCCCCTCTAACTATAATGGAATATAAATTGAAACTGAACACATTTTAGTATGACAAGGTTTATAGTGTTAAGCCGATAAATACTGTTTCTGAGGATGTTGAGCAATACAAGTGAAGTGTGGGTCGGTTATTGTATCTGACCATGACTTGCCTAGACGTAACCTATGTTGTGCCATATATCAGCTAGTTTGTTCATGCACTAAAGTGTTCCGACTTTGATGCAGTCATTCGAGCTATAAGGTATTGGAAACACAATCCGGACAAGGTCTGTTATTCTCAGCAGATAATGAGCTTTAATCTATGCGTATTTATTGTGACAGCGATTGGGGTGCGTGTATTGTGTCTCATAGGTGAGTTTCTGGTACTACATTATGCTTGGAGGAAGTATATTGTCATGAAATTTGAACAAATAACAAACAGTCTCTCGATGAAGTGTTGAAGCAGAATTTGGATACAAAGACTATTATGTGGCTTTGGAGTTTGAGTAAGTTCACCAGTAACACTTTAAAGCGATAATAAGGCAGACTAACAAATTGCAAGTAACCCAATGTTCCATGAATGAGCCAAGTACATTGAAATTGATTGTTAATTTGTGCATGAGAATATTCAAGATGAATATCATCACAACTCATATCAATTCAAAGGCTCAACTGCAAATCTTATGACAAAAGCTTTGAAAAAACATCAATATCATGACCTTCAATCTCATAGTGTGTGGAATTTCAATGGCACGGGGAATGAATATGGGGGTAAATATGGGGGAATGTAGAAGAATAAGGATTGTTTTAGTTTATTAGAGAAGTGCATGGTTCCATTACACAAAGGGATAAAAGTCATATAGGTATCTCAGAAGTCAATTTTTTTATAAATAGGCAGCTTAGAAATGTTTTGTTACTTTTGAGTACCTCTGAAATCGTAAATGTATATACTTTAATAATTCAGTCATGTGTCTGTCACATATATAGTATTTTGTTCCATTAAGATAACTCTACTTTATTTTACTGTTGCTTTCACGTATTTCAAAGTTATTTTACTGTTGCTTTCAAGTTATTTTGATTCTTAGAATATTTTATTTATAGTGTTTTCATATTATTTTGCATACTTTTACTTAATTAAAGGTAGAATCAAAATAATAAAAAAGTATAGTATATTTAGCACACACAAAAATAAAGGAATATATAATTCCTTAAAACGAATGATTGAGCAGAATTGAAAATATGGTTTTCGATACCGTGAGAAACTTGTCATTTGCATGGTTTACGGAATAATCCTAAAATTTCACCATTTTAGAAGCATTGCAATTGGTAACTGATAGAGGGTGACATAACATAGACGTCGAGACTGATGTGAGTAATGTTATCAATTAAATCCTTGAAAAAAGAGGTCGACTGGCGAACCATTCCCACTATGAGATACATCATTTACTTGAAACACCAGAAAGAGTATCACCTGGTAACGATATCGAGAAAAACAAACGAATCTGCGCATTCTACAACCACAAAAACCATAATGATGTATCCTCTGCACAAATGAGTTTTACACCCTCCAACATTATAATATTTTGAACTCTATTTCTGAATACTAAATAAGGTATTCTCTTGGCAAAAAAAGAAGTCGATATATGTTTAACTATTTAAATTTAAGGAATGTGTTACGAGTCTACATTATGGTTGACTAAGTACGTCTTATTAGAACCACTACAAAAAAGTTGTTCTTTAGCGACAACAAAAAATTGTCACCAAAAGCATAAATGGGGTTGCTAACTTTTAGTGACAATGAAATGTTTGTCTTGGTAACCCCATGGACAAAGGTTATACCTACTAAATTTCTCTGTTGTCAAATGTTTGCCGCTCCTGGAATGACATTCCCCAACCCATTTTTACAGCCGAAGTCGGTTATTGTTAAAAATTACACTTCAAAGGAGACAAAACCCTTTTCGATGTTATAGCTCACTCTTACTAATGAAAAAAGTCATCGTTAAATTGCTATGTTAAACACGACTTTGCACGATTGCGTTTGATTTGAAATAACTTCCATTAACTGTGATGTAAAAAATGTATATCTGCTATCTGATGAAACCTGTGACAATTCATATATTATTAAGGCCCACGTCTTTTGTAATCAATCCACTTTATTTATTTTCACTCCGTCATTACTGTTGTCAATTCATATAACAGAATGTAGGTATTGTTTTCATCATATTTCCTTTGTTATATGTGTGTTTCAGTTCCAACCAAGGTTGTTGCAAATTGTTATACACTGTGGCCATCATAATTTATCGGCGATGTCAATTCTTCAAGACAATAGCATAACATTTATTGAGTTAAATCTCATGTTTTGTATTAATATCTTTCGTTGTTGTAAAAGCTATTTCACAGGGATATCGAATTCCATAGTGCTTTGTTGTATGTATATTTGGTCAACATACATTGTTGCCATTAATCGACCAAGACAGTAACCATAATGTACTAAACACGCAATAATCCATATACATATGTTTTCCAACAAACAAATAACCATTCATCCAGTACTTGTTCATCAATCCCATGTAATTCCACAAAACCATAAACATATTCTAAAGCATGTCCTATGTAATAGTAAGTCTGTTACACAAAATCAAGGCATGCTGATCAAAACATAAATATGACCCAAAATAAGTCACTGCTCCAACCTGCTCTAACCACAAGTTCAAGCATCTGGATCTGCACATTTAATCACCCGAATGAGAGTAGCCGAAAATGATGTAAGCGAATTACATGGTAGTTTACCTTGTGTTTCTGAATTGTCTTGAAGATAACCATTTATTTGCATAACCCTTCTCATGATAAACATATCCCTCTAAATGACTGCATACTTGTTTATATTCCACCAAATGCTGAGCCGCTTCATCAGCCTTACGGGCACTTTCTTTAGCAATTACACGAAACTCCTTTGCTTCAACCCTAGCCTGTTTCAGTTGTACATTCTACATCACTCTTGCAACCTTGGAGAGACGTACCCTGCGTTGCTCTGTCATTCTAAGTTCGCCGTATAAAGCGTTTTGTTCACTTGCAGATCCTCTTCACCTTTTTCTTGAGCAGCCAACTCTTCCACTTGGTCCTACAAGCAAACAATTCAGTATGTAGGATTTTTTAGAACCAGTGAAGAATATGCTGATAAATTAGGCTTATCATGATGTACTTTGTCTTTTCATCAATTGACTTCCCATTTTTGTCAAGATTTTTTTCCAGAAACATGTGATACTCTCCAAGATAAACACCATTGTTTTTCTCAATCTATTTAGCATAAGTAATATTTCAGGGCAATTCTAGTCAGACCTTGAACATTGAATCATATCGGTTTTGAGTTGTTACCTCTTATTGCTTTAGCTTACTTAATTATTATAACTTGTGGTTAAACAAATTTATTTGTTCTATCATGCTTTATTGCAATCCATTTTCATACATGGTTAGTGAATTTTATTTATTCTTCAGTTGTAATATCTGCGTTTATTAGTATGGTTTCATAATGGGCGATAACATAAAAACGGGAAACAAAATCGTAGAAGCATACTTGTTTGAGATTTTAAGTGGAAATTTACATTTCAGGCATCAAATTCTATTAGGTACTTGAAGAAATCCTTCTTAAATTGCAAAATGGAGTATGCTATTATGTGTATGCTTAAACTAGTGGAAGGATGGGTATTTATAGGTGGAATTGTTGAAATATTTTCTGAAAAAAAAAGAGAGTAAATCGTGGGGATATTTATAGGGCTAATATAGTCAATGGTTACTTATCTTTGCTTATGTGACTAATTAGTTATAACTTGTGCACGATGGTAACTTATGTTTGGTCATGTGACTATTTGGTCATTTTTACTGTTCATCGATTATTTTCTCCGTTAAGTGACTATTTGGATACGTTCATTAATTAATTAATTAACAGCATAAGAAAATTCAATTCATGCCTAATGTAAAACTTTGCAGAAAAGCTATATCAGTTCATTTTTGGTAGTCTACCAAATGGATGCACGACCAAGCCCTACTCTTTTTCTTCATCTCCCATAATCCACCTCCACTGTCGGTCCAAGGTCCAGGCCTTGGTCATCGACCTTATATACCTCGACTGCGTCCTCCAAGGCTTCACCTCTGAGTGGGCCCTGTCTTCCACACCAGATCGTCGTTCTTCAAATTCACCTACCTTTACAACCACTACCTATCTTCGAATACATAATGTTTATCGTTTGGGTGGCTTTAATGTTGTCTCGAGTTTGGCCTAGGGATCCGCCCTTAGGGTTAGCTTCCTCGAGCTGAATTATAATTTGGGGGACAATACAAAGAAGAAAGTCCTAGGTTTGATTGAGGATGTGCTGAAGAACAAATCTGTTAAAATGATTTGAGGAAGTGTTGAAGTGCTGGGTTTTGATTGAACATATCACATTTAGAGAGAAATACCAGAATAAGGAGAAAGTTCCAGAGTCAATAGCGCCTCCTCGACGACCACTTAAGCTCCGCCTCTCCTCCCTTTTCATCTTCAAAATCGAACCCAAAATTGATTCTAACTTGCCTACGTGTTTGAGTTGGGAAGAAAATATGAACAAATGAAGAAAATAGAACCGATAAACATATTGATTTATTTTGGGTGAATTTCAAATCCTAAGAAGATGAAGAATGGATGTATGAATAATTGAAGAAGATGAACATATCAATAAGGGTAAAACAATCATTAAATAATTCAAAAATATGTTAAAATGTTTAATGGACTGAAAAAAATAATGATTGCTTAACGGAATGACCAAATAGTCACATACTGAATCATAAATGATCATTTAGTCATGCGAAAAAAAAAAGATGAATAACCAAATAATAACATTAGTAAAAATAAATATGCCCATTGGGTATATTAACCCAATTTTATTTGAAACTATATTAAAAAAACAATGAGTAAAAACATAAGTAAGAAAGAGAATGGTATTATATTCAATCGCGGTATTATATTCAATCGCATGTTGCCTTGTCGCAACTATACAAATTAAATATTTTTAAAAGTATAGTGATTCGGAATGGATATGATTCGGAAGCTAAATAACTTTGCTTTAAAGTTGATCCGTTTTTCTTTGACAAAGAATGAGTATAATGTAGTGAAAATAGAACTTAATGAGAACTTATGTTATAGTAAGTTATTGATTGGTGACTATACGTGAAGAGTTTATTTTAATTAATATACTAAAAAAGATGCATGCGTTTTCTAATATTTTGTTTTAATATTATACATAAATTAAACAATTATTAGAGGTTACAAATCGTCCATACATATATGTTATCATGCATATTAATACGTTTATCATGTGAGACTTATCAAACACGATCACGTATGAGATGCTTATCCTGTCATGTTTCTGAACACAAACACGGCGTACAATTTTTCGTGTGTGTTCATGTCGTGTTACCGTGTTCTGCTAAGATAGTCAGTTATTTGTTTAAATACAAAATTTATAAGAAAATATTAGAATACCGAGTTTTTCATAGTATCAATTATCAATTCAAATATCCTATTTCACGAGTATTTATTGTAAATTTGACAAATTCCAAAAATTAAATATGTAAATAGACTTTTAAAAAATATTAAACAAGACTTATTTATAAAAGTATTCAAAAAAAGACTTTCAAGTTCAACTTTATAGTTAATAAAAAAAAGTTCAATTTTATCGTGTTATCTTGTGTGTCGTGTTCTGATATCTAAACAAGAACACGACACGAAAACACTTTTGTATTATCGTCATGTGATCGTGTTATCGTTCTATCATATACTTCACGAACATAGTTTTTTATTGTGTTGTGTAAGATAATGTCAATCATATTATTATATGGGATTTGAAAATTCTCACTTGTATTTTCACATGAAAAAATCATACATAAATCAGAACAGTATATAAAAAACACTAATCACTCTTTGTATGATACTATAATTATATAATATGTTACAAATAAAAATATATTTATATGTATTAAAATAATATATTCAATGAACTAAAAATTTCTATTATATTTTCAAGCTTAGAATTTTGATTGTACCCGGCAACGAAATATTTAAACTTTAGCAAAGAAGCTTTATAAATGAATTTTATATCTTATAAACGTCAATTTTTTCATTATCTTTGACATTTTGTTTTGACCAAAATTATCTTTGACTTAATCGAGCATAATTAAATTGCTTTAAGAATATATTTTTTTTTTCAGTTTAAAATAGTATATTGTTAGATTATCTCTAACTTAGTATCACTACTGAAAATTCACTAGACAGACGAAATTTTTTCAACGTTAAAATGTTTAAATTCCGTTGGTAAAATATCGTCGTTTAATGCCCTGTCGGTAAAGATTTATCAACGAAAATGGGACAATATTTTTCGTCGGCAAAATCTTATGTTTATCGACGAAAATTGCGTTGGTAAAGCCATGAATTTTGTTAACCGATTTTGACTTTTTCAAATATAGACAATAAAATTCGCTTTTTCCTCTTGTTCAGGTCTTCTTGATGTATCCTCGTTTGTATCTTCTCTGTTCCCCCGGTGTTCTTCTGCATTGGTCTTCTCTATTCTTGTTCTTGGTGTCTCCTCTTCGTTACTTCGTCTGATATCGTTCCTTCGTTCCTTATCTGTTCAACTTATTTTCACGCCATTTTATTTAGGAGTTCAATAAACTTTAATAAGTACAATTACACTTGACAGAGTTGAAGAATTTGGGTGAATATCTTGTTGGTATCATTGTTGATTTTGTCATTTTTGTTTTACCTCAGCATAGCTTTTTACCGACGACATTTTTTCGTTGGTAATTATGGATAGAGACTTTACCGATTATTTAAACTATTTCGTTGGTAAAAGTAATTGTTGTCGACAAAAAAAAAGTCATCGACGATTAGAATTGATTACCGACAAGAAAAAATTTCGCTGCTAAATAAAATATATTCCCGATGAACCGAAATTTCGTCGACAATTTGAATTTTAACGATGAAAATAAATTTCGTTGGTAAACATGGACTTTTCAGTAGTGTATCTTTTCCGATGTTTTCTAACTTACTAGTATTAGTATACACTTACAAATTACTAGATTAATTATTATTTTATGACAATGTGAAATATGTTTACTTTAATTTTATCTATATGCGAAATGCAAGTTAACATCTAGTTAATATTATAACAAATTAGCACCGATAGTGTGGTCTAGTGGTTGATGACACTCACTCTCATGAAGGTTTGACTCATGAAGGTTTGAGTGATGGTCACGATTTCGAATCCCCCAGGAGCAAAGCACTGGGGAAAGAATTTCGACTTGTGGGCTGAAGCCGACCTTTAAATCATAAGCTTGTGGTGTGGTTACATTGACAAGGTCAGTGCAAAACATTGGTTACCTAGTGAAAGCTTGAGTAAACCCGAACATTATGTAGCGGAGCTTATCACAATTACTAGCCCATGCCTATTGATGGTAAAAAAATAATACATAAGAAATTAGATTACTTTATTAGTCACATCATATGTTAGTTGATTAATTAACAATATTTACCTTTATATATATATATTCTTGTTTCTATACTCCCCTATCGTCCATAAATGTGACATATTTCTTTTCTTTATTGGGTAAATATATTTCTATTGTAATGATGAGAAGAGCTATGAGAATACAAGTCTCTATTATGATTAGGCAGGCGTACCACCAACCCTTATTTATTGTTGAATTTCCTTTTCTTTCCATCATGATTTAGGGTATAGGGCGTGACAACTTTCATCGAATAGTGTAAATTGGAATACCCAAAAACAAATATTACGTTTAAGGTAAATATTGGATAGGAAGATAATTAGGATAACTGTAGATGACCCTTGATATCGATCGGTCACATTGATTGAAGTAGCTTTCGTCTAGGGTAAAATAGGCAAGACATAGTTGTAATTTGTACAGTGACCTGTCTATGGAAAAGACAGAAGAAACATACAATACACTCCACGGATCACGGATGTACGGTGATCTATTCACAGCACTATAAATAAGAGAAGTGTTATCATTCACTATAAAGTTGTAACTATATTTAAGTTAAATAATAAAAACAAATTCTTATACTTTTGCACTACGAATGATGAGGGAACTAGCCGAACACCACTCACGACCTAACCCTCAAAGTCAAGGCGCATTCTGGAAGGGTCTTTGAGCAACAAACACTATGCCTAAGGTGAAGAACTATATATAGTGACTTGCAACCAACTATTTGGCCGTCAAAGCAAACATGGCCAAAAGGTGTATGAATGTTAAGCCCGGGATGCCCAATATGTGGAGGCGTCGAAACAAGGGAACACATTACCATCGACTGCGGGTGGACCGAAAGGGTGTGGAGCAGGGTGCTAGGGCTACGCATGGACCGAACCATACACCTAGACATGGCTCAATGGCTTGAAGAGAGACTGACCGAACCACGGGGGCAAGGACCATGCAACGATAGGAGATGGATACTCACATTGCTAACGTGTTGACACATTTGGAAGACGAGATGCAAAACGGCTTTCGAAGCCAAACAACCAAATCCAATTGAGGTGATTGAGGGGATAAAGCGAGCATACATGGAACATCAAGAGAACCACCGAACCACCACAAATAGGCCATCAGACCGAGCACAAACCGAGGACCAAGCGGACCAACTATGGAAACCTCCGACCGAATCCACGATAAAGGTAAACTGTGATGCCTCATGGAGCAAACAATCCCGACGAGCCGGTATTGGGGTGGTAGCACGTGACAAGGAGGGCAAAGTGATTGGACGCCTAAACCGAAGATGCCGTGGAAATGACATTGAGGCAATGGAGGCAATAGTCGTACAAGAAGGATAATAGTAGAGACAGACTCGCAATATGTGTATACCAACAAATTG
Source organism: Chamaenerion angustifolium (assembly GCA_946814005.1). NCBI lineage: Eukaryota > Viridiplantae > Streptophyta > Magnoliopsida > Myrtales > Onagraceae > Chamaenerion > Chamaenerion angustifolium. The sequence continues at coordinate 31,860,996 of OX328266.1, read as the reverse complement.
TGGACGGACCGAAACATTGGAGGGTGGTGAATACCATAATGAACATTCGAAACTTAGCAAGGAAAGTCGAGCAAGTACAAAGGCGAATGAATGCGCGGATTGAATAGCCAAACAAGCGAGATTGAGAGTGAATCTAATCAATTGGGTCGAAAGACCACCACTTCCATTTGAATGTTTAGTAGCAAATGATTGTATGTACAAACAACGTTTTATTTCATCAAGTAAAACGTTAATTTGACAAAAAAAAAATGATGAGGATTGATTTGGTCATTTTACTATATTAATTGTTCACATTGACGGTGTGTAGTGTACTCCATTGATCATCTAAATTTTAAAATGAAATATTTATTACAAATTTTTATTTCTAATATAATAATGTCGATGGTTATATGTAATAGATGTGGTACATCAGATATAATGCAAATGGAAATGAATCTTAGTTGGTAATGCTAGTTAATTACTAAAAAACTTGATAATCAACAATACCAAATTAACTGCTATTTCTCAATGATATATCACAGCAACTTTATGTATTACATATATGCATTCATCTGTCTTATTAATTTGGCTAGATAATCACTTAAAATAATGTCAACTAAGCTTTTTATTATATTTTTTTACTCCTAATATTAAATTAATTTCTTTGGTTGGTCATGTCAATTATATCATTTTTAGTATATATTAATTTGTCAAGATAGTATAAAAAGTTGTTAAATAAGGTTTTATCATGCTTATTTGTAAAGAAATGTTTTCATTAGTTGATGAATTTTCTATGCAACCAACGATAATGCGGTCTCGCCATGATTTTTCTTTCTAACGTTTTTAGCTATTATATAGTTTTTTAATATATTTTTATTTATTTTCAATTTTTTTAAGTAGTTTAATTCATTAGAGCAAGACCTTAATTTTACGTGTATATTTTTGTTAAATTTACAATAGAATTAAAATAATAGAAATTTATATTTTATAAAATAATGTATTTCTTTAGATGTTAAATTTCTCATATTAACAGGTATAATTACTAGTTAATTATAAAAATAAATCATTTCAACGATACCTTTGTAATATTAATTCTTTGATTAAAATACTACTATCATGTTATCATCACACTTAATTATCATTAGGTTTAAAATAATTATACAAATAAAAAATAATATAGTCCTAAGATAATTTTATCACTACAAGAATGTACATCCACCGTCTCGAACTAATGTCACTAAAAGTTCACACTAAATAGAATTTTTAGTGGCAACAAAATATTTACCCACGCTAAAACAATTGTTTAGTGTGGACTTAGTCCTTTGCTTTATAGTTATCTCAAATAAAGCCTAGTTTCAAATACATTTTTTTGAGTAATATATACAATTTGAATCCAACAAAAACGTTATGGCCAAAACTATTATTTGTGTCATGGAACTTGTGACAGAAACTCCCCATAAACAGTTTCGTAGATTTGCCGTCTCTGTCAAACGATTCCGAAATAGACAGAAACGAACTGAGATGTTTTATACGGTAGAATCCTACACAACTGACCTTCTCACTCAGAGTGCTCCTTTCATTCATAAAGAATAGTAAACACTTGATCGATGTGTCGAAGAATTATCGATCGACAACTGAAGAATGAATCTTTGGCGAGATTATTCGCTTGTTCATTCAACAATTCAGTTATGTTGATTCATCATCTAGGTAATCTTCGTTTAGTTGCGTTGCTTCGATGTAGCTTTAGAATTGCTTGGATAGTGGTGTTAACTATCAATTCAAGCACGGTTGAGCTGATTTGTTGCTATATACTCACATGATTGTTGAGAAAATCTCCTATTTTTTGAACAAATATCAAATCCATTTCACTGTCATTCTTCAACGAATTGATGGAAAACAATTTGACGGTTGATTGATGTTTGTGCTTGTCTTCTTTCCTTCTTCATTAATACAACGATTCTTAGACTATCATTTAACAAAAGTTCAACTCTTATATTAGAGAATTGTATAATATAGGAGTTTTTATATATTTCAGTCGTATTTTAACAATTTTGAAACATGTTTTTTAAGACAGAACTAAGAGATGGATAGGAGTTGGATGAACAAACATCAACAAAGTTTGGAGTATAAGGCAGGGGTAAGTGCATTCCTTGCTTTTGCCTACTCTCGTTCCTATTGGGAAGGTGGAATTTCTTGTCTTTGCCTAAGTTGTAATGGTTGTTTGTTGATGATAAGAAGTATTGTTAAGTTGCATCTGGAAAACTTTGGAATATTACCCACTTACACTACATGAGTTGATCATGGTGAGGAATACGAAAATGTCATGTCTATTAGAGCGAATACAACATCTAGGGAGGACACGTACAACATGGTGAATGATGAGTTGAGTGGTATTAGTAGGGATAATACCGAGGAACCGAATGCAGAAGCTAAAACATTTTATAGAATGTTAGAAAATTGTGAGAAGAGCTTATATCCTTGTTGTTCTCCATATACAAAGATGTCTTTTATAGTTGAGTTGTTGCATCTAATGGCCCTTTACAAGGTTTCTAACAAGTTTGCTGATGAGTTGTTTCACATGCCCCATAAAGTAGCGCCATCCGAGAATACAATACCTAGGACATACTAAACAAAGAAATTTATACCTGAGTTGGATTTAGACTACCAAAAGATACATGCCCATATAAATGATTGTGTTCTATTTAGGAATGAGTACAACAATGTTGATGTTTGTCCAAATTGTGGTGAATCAAGATGGATCTTACCTACCAACCATGTTAACGGAAGTGAGATTCCAAGGAAATCAAAGAGAAAGGCACAATAGATCCAGTCATAGTACTTCGTTACTTCCCTTAACTTCAAGGCTGCAAAGATACTTCACGTCACCTAAACATCGTCGTCTATGATTTGGCACGACACACAATGAATCAAAGTTGGTTTACTAAGGCATCCACCTGATACAAGCGCTTAGAAGAAACTTGACACTATTCTCTCGACCTTCAGGGAAGATCTACGCAACGTAAGACTTGGTTTAACTACAAATGGGTTTGATCCTTTTAGTGATAAAAGTCACCCATATAGTATGTGACCGGTTGTTCTAATTCCCTACAATGTATCACCTGAGTTGTACTCGAAAGATACTAACATGCTTGAAATATAAACATATATTTGCAACCGTTAATTGAGGAGCTCAATGTCTTATGGGAGAATGGTGTGTCGACGTATGATGCAGACAAAAAAATAGAACTTCCAATTGAATGCGAGAGTACATTAGATAATCAATGATCTTTCAGCTTATGCTAACTTGTCCGGTTGGGCTACTTATGGTAAATTGGCTTGTCCTATTTTTCAAATGAACACCCATTATAGTCGATTGAAGAATGGGAGAAAATGCTCTTTTATGGGTCATACCTTTTGAAATGACTCAACATTCAAGGAAGGTTGGAATAAACTCCGTTACTGGCAATTGGAAAAAGAAAAGCATTTTTTTTTCATATTACCTTGTTGGAGGCAACTCTTAATTCTCCATAACTTGGATGTTATGAACATTGAGAAAAATGTATTTAATAACCAAGTTGGGATCTTATTAGGTGTTGCCGGGAAAAGCAATGAAAATGTTAAAGTCAGACTTGATTTGCAAGATATGGGAATAAGGACATTACTACATCCAGTTCCAAATGGAACAAAAATGATGTTGCTACCTGCCTATTATAACAATGGTTTATATGTGTATACATTTTCTAGAAAATTAATTCAGCACAACATTCACTCATGTTTGTTAAATATTGATCCACTGTAGGGAAAATTTGTGGTTCTGGACAATGATAACTTGAAGCATATGATCAGCTACATTCTTATAGAGGAATACAAAAATTATCGTGCAAATCTTGAGAGACGATATATTGATAAGTACCTCAACAAATGAAGAAAGGCTACAAAACATCCTTTATGATCCAGTGAAAGAAGTCGGGGTTTGACTTGTTAACTGGTTTAGCTCTGATGAGTTTAAGGTCAGTTGTGTTTCCTACACTTATTTTGTGTTCACTAGCATTTGTATGCCTACTTAAAGAGAATCAATTAACGTTTTGTCTCATGTTCCTTCACGGTTATTAGCGAGTACAAAAAAATAGGTCTCAACAAGTGATAAGGCATACTGCTGGGACATCCACTACGGGAGAAGCCTTTGTTAAGGGTTCAAGGAAACGGATCAAGATGGATTAAGCCGTGGTTATTTGGAGAAGCCTTTATTTATTTTTTTACAATTATTAACGGCTCAATTGAAGTTGAGCTGTCTATTATTGAAATACTGGCTGAACTTCTAGAGCCGTCGTTTTTTTTAAATCAAAAATAATTTTGACGGCTCAAATCTATTGAGCCGTCACTTAAAAACAAATTATTTTAATCAGAAGTATTTTTGATGGCCCAATATTGCTGAGCCGTCATTGAAACGTAAACATTGTTTAATAAAAAATAATTGCAATGACCAAATATTGCTGAGCCGTCCCTGAAAAACCATTTTTTTTTCAAATAAAAAGTATTTTTAACGGCTCAAATAATATTGAGTCGTCCCGGAAAAACCAAATTTTTTAAATAAAAAGTATTTGTGACGGCTCAAATAATATTGAGCCGTCCCGGAAAAACTAAATTTATTATAAAAAAAAAAGTATTTTGGACGATTCATTCAATATTGAGCCGTCCCGGAAAAACCAAATTAATTAAAAAACGAATTTGGGACGGCTCAATATTATTTGAGCCGTCCCGGAAAAACCAAATTTATTAAAAAGAAAAAAGTATTTTGGACGGCTCATTCAATATTGAGCCGTCCCTGCCAAATATTTATGTCGGTCGAACAGAACCAGTCCCTTCCAATTAAGCAATAGTTCCTTATGTTGTGCAACCTTCGATTTGTGGCCTACGCAATAGGTCCTTCTGTTCGGGTTGTTTATCTGCTTATCCTTTGGCTGTCCATAATGTAGCATGAAGTGCGGAAGCTTGCTGCAACATTTGATTTGCCTAACAAAGAAAGAAAGGATTCACAAGGAATATGCTTTCTTGGAAAGGTTTTGTTTTAGTTAAATATTCAGGTTATTATACGCTCTTTAAAATTTAAATACTGTGAGTGGTACCAATCAGAATATATCCATAGTCCAATATGAGATATGACATTAATTGTAGGTACAATTTAAGTTAGCATGAACTTTACAGCCATATACCACAACAATAGAATTTACTCGCAAAATAATTATCCTAAGCTATATGGGGACATGTAGAATTACTGCGTTCTACGATCATCTACCATAACAAAGTTATGTTGTTATGGGAATACTTATCAGTGATGCTGTTATTTATTTATTCTTTATCTTTTATTTCAGATCAAGTTCAGTAAATTTGTTGGTAGACACATTGGGGGAGAAAGTAGGTGTCATGTTAGAAGCTGAGTCTAGAGATTACTTTGGCAACCATCGAGGCTACTAGTTTTACACAATAGGTCAACGCCAAGGACTTCAATTCCCTGGAGGGCCCTGGTACGTTTAAAAACTGTATTCAACAGTGTTAGCATTTGTGATCCATGGCATTTATATAGTTGTGTCTGGATAGTGGATGTAGTTCATATTCTTTTTTGATTTATTAGTATAAGATGTAGTTCAAAGCTAGAACTTGATGCAGGTAAATTGTAGTGCATTCCTTATCCATTTTCTTATGGTTCTCTATTGCAATGCAAGACTATAACTGTTATATGTGTTTAATTAACAGTGCATGAATTATATTCTCTCCTTTATATTCTGTTGCAATGAAATTGTTCAAAAGTCTTCCTCTTGCTTTGAGTTAGGTATGTTGTGGAGAAGGAAGTTAAGACCAATGTTGTCTTTGTATCAAGAAATTACTTCTCTTTAGATAAAAGAAGGCGCGTCTTTCGTGTTGGTTCCTTAAAGTGGCTAAGTGGATCCTCTCCCGTTCAGTCAACTCAGCTCCAATGTAAGGTAAAGAGAGTCTCCTCTTAAGTCCTCATACCTTAGTAATTGCCTCTTGAATAGGATCAATGTATGTGATTCTGCCACATTGTCAAAATTCAAATCAACTATAAAAGAAACAACAAGATCTCTAACTAATATATTCAATGCAATGGGAGAATATCATCCATTGAACAGGTCTAGAATCAATTCAGTTTTTTTTTAAGCGAAGAGGGTCCAAGTCCGAAGGGCATAGTGTTTCTAGTTTTTTACACTAAAGTTCTCTGCTTTGATATTCTTTCTGAGCAGGTGAGACACAATCCTGGATTTTATAACTGCAGTCTGACGTTTGAATTTGACAAACATAGGGCACAAGAGATTGCTACTGTTCAGCTGTCCCATGATGACCAAGGCTTGGCAACTGGGCAGTTCGCTGCCTTTTATGAAGGAAGAACCTGTATTGGCTCGGGGGTCATATTGGAGTCGTGGGACGATGATGGCTAGTATGAAGGCACAAATGGGGATATGTACAAACAGTTTCAACAACAATTACAAGTCATGCAAACCATCCATCAAGGTCAGATCGCTAACCTTCAGAGCAATATGAATGGATTTAATTCATTTCAACACTTCATGACAACTGGTTCCAGCGATTTCACACCAACTACCAATCTTGGTTGTGGTTCCACACTCTTACCAATTGCTAACAAAGTAAGTATATATGTTATATTTATCAGTTATATCATACAATTATAAATAATGTGTTTGCTTGCTATTTTAGTTCTTGTTAATAGGATATGATTATGTTAACCACGCACGCTTGTTTGATGTCTAAATGTGATGCATCTTATATATAGTACTTTGTTGGGATGCTTTTATAGGATGGTCAAACAACTCAACCAAGTGACCAGTCTGCTAAGCGTAGAAATGAAGATGAGGATCCAACAGATGATTGAAAGATTGATGTTCGAAATTGTTTCTTTAATGATTTAGGAATTGAACAACGGATTGTAAAACTGATTCTGTTTGGTTTATAATCACAGATTTTGGTTTGTAAAACTATTCAGGTTGCAAATTTATGATTATCAGTATATTAATTTATTCAATTGTTTTTTAAAAATTCGAATAATTATGTTTGGAAATGGTTGAGCCGTCAAAAATAAATTAAAATTTAATCTAATTTTGACGGCTCAAACTAAATGAGCCGTCCCAAATAAATTAATATTATTAATTTAGACGGATCATTCTTATTGGGCCGTTAGAAGGACGACTCCTTCTTATTGAGCCGTCAGAAGGACGACTCCTTCTTATTGACCCGCCATAAGGACGACTCATTCTTATTGAGCCGTCAGAAGGACGGCTCATTCGTATTGAGTCGTCCTTCTGACGGCTCATTCCTAATTGAGCCATAATAAATAAGACGACTCTTATTATGACGACTCGTTTTTCATTGAGCCGTCTTTCATTAACGGCTCAACAAATGAGCCGTTAATGAAACAATTTCAGCCGGCAACCAACATCTCTCCCGTAGTGGTAATCCAATTGTACACTATTATTATGCTTTTCATTTCATATAAGACATCATACGCTTTGTTCGTAGATTGTGAAGAATAATGGGAAACATCTAGGGGAATATCATATGTTCCGTAAGAACCATGTCAACAAGAATGGTGTGCCCATTAATCCTAAGTCCAAATTAATGATGATATGTACTTTCTAGGTTACCTTACTTAGACTTGAAAAATATCACATACTAGACTCTTATGCATGTACATGCCTATAGGATCAAGTTGAGGAAAGGGTTGCTCAAATAGAAGGTGAGGAGGATGGTCTAGTTGATAAAGATGTATAAGAAAGTTTGTCTGCGTGAGAAACGTAGAACTTTTGTCTCTAAAATTGAATGGATGATTGAGAGTGAACAAGTTTAGCAAGCAAGAGAAGAAGTGGCTTTATGTAGAGCTGAAATAGCCCAACTGCGTGTGCTGGCAGAGGAAAGTGCCCAGAAGGTGTAGGAAGCTCGAACAACTTCAATGGAGGTCAGGAGAATATGATGACATTTCAAAGAAATATGACTTTCATGAGAAGGGACATGCAAGATAATAATGAATTCCTAGACGATTCTGAAACTCAATGTTGGTTTTAGGATAATGGGTCGCCCATAAGTGGGAGCCCATTTACATAAGCCCAGTTGTGTATCTGGCCTTAAAACCTATCCCTCTATATATCAGTATATATAGGGGTGCTCAGGGTTTGGAAAACCTAAGAATGATAAGAGAGAATAGAAACTGATAGCCGCCCACAGTTTAGACAGAGGTCAGCAGGTGTGGAAACCTAGGTCACTGCCCGTTAACCCGTGGCGTGTCCTCCCGTCCGGCAGACCGTGATCCCAACCTCAGGCAGATCCGCTTCCGCTTAGTCAATCAATCCAGAGGTAACTTAATTATACGTGATTATGTTTTACCATATAGATTGCATGTATATTACATAATCCAACATTGGTATCAAAGCCGTGTTAGGTTGGTTTCCGAATTGTCGAATTTCAGGAAAATCTCTATCGAGGTCAGTTGTGATCGCGACGAGCCCGCCGCCACCGATTCAGCCACTCCGAGGCCGACATAGGGGCTGCCGGGGCCTTCGTGGCCGCGGCTCAGCCCCTGGTGGCCGCAGCCCCTGGTGGCCGCAGCCACCGTGGCTGCCGCCACGCCGAGGCTGACCGCAGCCTTCGTGGCTGCGGCTCGGCCAAGGAAGGGCCGCAGCCTCCGTGGCTGTGGCCCTGCGACTGGATGTCGCGGCCTTTGTGGCCGCGACACCAGTCGCCGAAGGCCTGGGGTTCGGTCGGCCAGTCTTCGTGGCTGGCCAACTGGCGGCAGCGGCTGCTGCTGTGCTAGGGTTTCAAAACCCTAGCATGGCAAGGAAGATGACACTGTTCTGGACCGGTCTAAGTGAACCGGTCCAGACCGGTCTGGTTCAATACGTTAGACCAGACCGGTTTTAATCACCGGTTCGGTCCGAGATGTTGGACCGACCGGTTCAGTCCGGACCGGTTGACTGCGGTTGACCGGCCGGTTCGACCAGGACTGGTTGGGTGAGGCTGACCGGTCCGGTTCGGTCCGGTTCAGGCCGGTTTAGATGGCTGAAAGCTGTTTAAGCCGGTCTGAGCTCATTCAGAGGCTTTTGGGCTACCTGAATTGGTCCGAAACGAATTTGGTTCCGATCTTGGATCCTTAGTGGGTCTTAGTGATTTGTAATATCCGGTATTTGTGCCTGGACCATTTCATTAATAATTATTTTGGGCTAATTATATTAACTGTTAGATCAATTTAATTGCTGGGAGAGCCTTATATTGTTTAATGATGCATGACTGGATAGGTAGAACGCTGTGTGGGTTCCTTGAGTTCCCTGGTTTACTTTTTGTTTTCTGCAGGGTAGATAGTCTTACCTTACTTTATATTGTTGGCTCTTGACTCCATGACTGGTAGAATTGACTAGGTTATGACTTGTTGAGATCCCAGCATACTGTGTGAAAATTGGTCTAACATGTTAATTAATTTTTGTTAGAGTGACTTTGGTCCTCAAAGTTTTGAAAATTATAAATTAGCCCCAAATTAATTTATTTTTGAAAGATTTCAATATATATGTGTGTGTATTGAATTGTGTGGTTTGTTACCTTACTTGCATAGGATAGATTACCTTGATAGGGAGATCTAGCTTTGGCATAGTCTAGGTAGCAAACCTTTAGGATTGTTTTAGTAGCCTTTCAGAAGTTTGGATAAGTTCGAACTGCACTTGGGGATATGTTCTTAAGTGTGAACCGGTCGGTTAGTCTGCGAGGTTCTCTGAATTTCCTTGAAAAAAATACTAGGACAATCGTCTTATGTTAGAGTTGAATGCTTAGTGCGATTTGTTCGACTCCGGTCCTTTGTGGACTGTTTAGACTGTGTTTCGATTGATAGTAGTAACTTTAGGACATGCTTAGAAACAGGGAGTGCTTCTCGGCATAGCTAGGGTTGTCCTCCGAATTTAAGTATGTTTTAGAGTTTGTCCTATTAATTTGAGACTTGTCTTTTTACATGCATTAGAACATTGTTCCTTGTGTCTCCATGATCCTATTAGAATTTCCTTTAGTTAGAGAAATTAGGCTGCCGTGTAGAACATCATCGTTTAGTTGGACAAAGGTCTTAGACTTAATGGTGAGCACTATAAAATTCGGAGAAAGCATATAAAATTGGTCCTAAGTAGAAATCCATTTACCCCATCAAGAAGATTATGAAAAGACCCGATTCTGGAATAACGAATCAGCAGAAGACTTTCCATTTGAGTGGGAGGTTAATGATGCTGAAACGTGCGCCATGATGCTGAGTACGGTGGATGAGTTTGAGCTTAACACACGGCTAAAGGGCTGTGGGATACTTTGCAGGCTAGAAATGGTTCTATACGACTGCTTAGTTGTGCTCACTCAACATTAAGTTTGATTCATACATGATGAATCCTCAGCACTCCGCGAGATAGTATCTGAGGCATATGGCCAACATGATTGTGAATCTCAAGGAGAACGGTTAGTCAGTGACCGATGAGCAGCAAATCCAGGTCGTAATCCGCTCTTTGCCTAACTCCTAGAAACATATGAAAATCTAAATAACTCATTCTAAGGCCCTCAATACCTTTGAACACGTTCGAAGGCACATTGAGTTAAAGAGGACAGACCCAAGGTCGCTGGACCTAAGGTTGAGGTGCGTGTGGCGCCATCCTCTGGACCTAAGAAGAGTCGCTGAAGGCGAAGGAGTAATGCACAGCGCGGTGGCGCAAATGCATTGAAGGCAAAGTAGACAAAGACTGAGGTGAAATTAAGGACTCCTCCGAAAACAACACCGCGAAAATGTTTGCGTAAGGCTTAGAAGCCTAAGTACAGGAAATGCTCCAACTGTGGCCAGTGGGTACACTTTGTGAAGGCATGTCCTAAATCGATCTGACCTAGATGTCTTGTTGGCTACTTAGTGAACTTTGTGTTTCTAGTACAGATATGTTGATTGAGTCATGTCCTTTGTGGATTTTGGATTCAGGATCGACAAATCACATAGCCAAGGATCGTGACGTTTTCGTAGAGTACCATAGAGTCCCGCGAGAAATTAGGTGGATTTACATCGGCAACAACTTTCGTGTTGAAGTCGAAGGGATTAGAACTCGTGAGCTGCGCTTGCGCGGCGGTAGAGTTTTAGTCTGATGTCATATCCTCTATGCTCCGCAGATTCGCCGATATGTTATTTCAGTCTTGGGATTAATGAAACTCGGTTTTATATTATCTTTTCATGAATCTTCCGTCCAATTTTTTTTAGGTTCAACTTCGTCTGGCTTTAGTATTATTTCTGGTGGATTTATTGTTTCGGATTTGGATTCAGGCAACAATAATAATTTCATGTTTTTTTTCTTCTACTCGCGGATATGTTTGCGATGTGAATGAAAGACAAACTAGACTTGACTACAGAGGTCAACATAGAATGCAGCGGCTAGCCCAATGGGGTTTGTTGTTCTACATTTCACAAGTGGAGTCGTCTACTTGTGTAAGTTGTCTAGCAGAAAATTCCACCGGAATGCCTTTTTGGTTAGGCACCTAGAGCCGAATTTCCCTTGCAATTTATCCATTCTGATGTCTGTGACCCTCTTAGTGCTAGGGTTCGGCACGGAGCGCATAATTTCATTACATTTACAGATGATTACACCCGTTAGATAGGAGGGTAAAGGCCCTCCACCCTGATTGTGGAAGAAGAGTACCTTTCAGCGGAATTTAATGGTTTATGTAATGAAAAATGGATCATTCATCAGTTGACGATCCCCTACACCCCTCAGCAAAATAGTTTTGCAGAGAGGCGCAATAGAACGCTCCTTAAAATGGTTCGGTCGATATGGTGCAGACTCAATTGCTGTTTTCCTTATGGGGAAACGCTTTGGAGACTGATGCCTACATCCTGAACCATGTGCCGACGAAGACGGTTAACTCCACTTCATATGAATTTTGGACTGGAATAAGTTCTGGATCTTCACTATATGCGCCCATTGGGGTGAGCCGCTAACACTCATGATTTCTCAAATAAGTTTGGGAAAGATTGGACCTAGAGGAAAGATGAGTATTTTTGGTTACTTTGATACCTCCAAGGGTTATGTGTTTATAGCCGAGCAGTACAGTGGGAGTGTTACCGAGTTCGAATCACGAGACGCGACGTTTTTAGAGAACGAATTTCCGAAGAAGGGAGAGATTGGTTTGGATCGATCTCTATATGAGATGCAAGATCAAGTTGAGTAGATACCTGTTAATTCGAGTGGGAGAGTTGAAACCGCAGATGATGAATTAGTTCGTCGTTTGCCGGATTCACCGCCTGCTGAAGCGAATGAAACAGATTCTGCTCCTGATGATCTTGTTGACAGTGGGAGCATTAGGGATCTCATTCCCAGTGGGAGCGATCATGGTCGTACCCCTGGTAGTAGTGAGTTGTTAGGCCGTGGGCTAAGACAGAAGTTTTCCTCCCGACGATATACATTCGAAGGTGATGGAGAACTAAACACCCTAATATCTGACAATATGGTTATTGTGCCGTAAAATGTTAGAGAAACTCTCAATGGAACCTTCTAAGAAGAATGGATGAAAGTAATGGAAAATGAGATGAACACTTTGGACTAGATGGAATCTATAAGGAAGAACGGTGTTTGTCACTGGTCAACCTTCGAGAGGACATAGAGAAATAGAGCTAAATGGGTTCTTAAGATTATGGCTATTGGAGTGAGTCTAGACTTGGAACTGCACTAGATAGACGTTAGGACCGTCTTCCTCAATGGTGAGTTAGAAGAATAGATCTATATGGAGCGGTCTGAATGCTTTGTGCAGAAAGACCACGTGTACTTAGTGTGCAAACTTCACAAATTGATCTATGGTCTGAAACAGTTCGCTATGCAGTGGTACCGCAGAGTTCATGATTTGTTCGTGGAAAATGGATTTCTCTTAATGGATGAGAATCATTGTGTGTACACCAAAAGGGTCTGGACCGAACTTTGTGTTTATGATTCTATATGTAGATGACATACTTATAGCCGTAAATAGCTTGGAGTTCCTCACACAGGTAAAGGCCTGATAGTCTTCTCTGTATGGGATGAAGAACATGGGTGAGGCGGCGCACATTCTTGGGATTTAGATCTCGAGAGGTCGCCGTAGGAGGCAGTTGTGGCTTTCATAGGAAATCTACATAAACAAAGTGTTGGAAACGTTCGACATGAGTAACTGCGAACCAATTGAAACTCCAGTTTACATTGATCAACCTCACAAAATGGATATATGGACTAGATAAATAAATTCTGTAGCTAAGTGCAGTCGGAAGCCTGATGTGCGCAATAGTGTGTACTCGGCATGATATTTGTCATGCAGTCGGCATGGTATATAGGTACCAAGCTGAACCCGGATTGAAGAAATGGTAGGCAATAAATAGGATCTTGTGATATCTTAAGGGCATCGTCATGCTTTGTGCTAGGGACTTGCTAGAGATCCGAGAATCTCTGGATGACTAGGTATAACATTGCGGACTATGGTGGTGACTTTGATGAGAGAAAACCCACCTCGGATATGCTCTGCTCTCTGATGGTGCCATATTGTGGATGAGCAAGAAGCATTCGCGCATTGTGTTGATCGTCATTGAAGCCAAATTTGTGGGTCTTGTGTGGACCACTCACTTGGTTGTATGACTGAAGAGACTTCCGGATTGATTGCTGAGTCATTGGAATCGCAATCTCCGTGATATAGAAACCCAAGTATCATAACAAGTCATAGCAAGTAGATATCAAGCAAAACTATGTTAGAGACGTGGTTAGACACAAGGTGATGAGTTTGAAGTACTTGTCTACGGATGAGATGGTTGTGGACCGTCTCTCCGACCTTGATGAGGTAGTCTTTAGTGAGGCATGTGTAGTCTCTAGGACTGTGTAGACTTAGTGATGTACTTCATTGATTTTATTTCCCATACAATGTTCTTTGACTTGAATTATATTTGAGTATGCATGTTTTCGCAGTTTGAGTATTTTGTGTGTTCATTTCTGTGATTGTTTGTTAATATATGTCAAAGTGGATTTGGTCACCCTCTCACACGGGTGATAGCTTCTATGCCTTTGTGGCTGAGTGAGGCTGGTGATAGCTTCTAGTTTTTGGAAGTCCGTCGGGATAACCAGAAAGGACTTTGTGTCCGGAGCTATCTGTTTTTGCACTACGACGGATTATGGTCTGTCAATCCACTCAGGGGTCGGATGGGAGTCTTTGTGACTTTTGGTTCGGGTACTTTGTGTGCCTGATGGACATCTGTACAGCATATGGACATATGCTCCATGGGAGAGGAGATATGCTGTAGCGCGCGTTCCATACCGCGGCGCACCCTAAATCGACCATGGGTATGACCCGAGATGTGATCTTACCTCGGAGTCGTGTGAGACCCAGAGCTCTTTGCGTAAGAGCCACGTACGTACCCTCAGTACTCTGAACAGAGACTTGAGGTTCAGTTCAGTGTTTGCTATCTTAGTCCGTTATCGATGGGTGCGCTCACAAGTACCTTGGACCCGGTTCTAGAAAAGCGAGTTGAATTGTGCCGATGGTTTCGTGGGAAGGGGATGGTCATTATGGGATCTTCTCGATATTGTGTCCACTAGACGGCCGTCAATCGCGGTATAGGCTGCGGTTGTGGGCACAATGCAGATGTATAGGTTTGAAAGATCATTGTGTGGTCAAACCTTGAGAAAGATTACATGGCCAAGGGTGCAGGGCACAAATCCACTGATGGTGTGAGATCCGCGAGTCACTGCAACTCCTAACAGATGCGCAGTACCTTGCTCGTAGTGCCTGCCGGTCGCACGGCTGCCTCCTCGTATGTGATTTAACTGTATAAGGAGAATTCGTTCTCTTTGGTGCTGGCTTGATGAATGAGCGCCCCCCCACTTTGTGCGAGTGGGAGATGTTGGTTTTAGGATAATGGGTCGCCCATAAGTGGGAGCCCATTTACATAAGCCCAGTTGTGTATCTGGCCTTAAAACCTATCCCTCTATATATCAGTATATATAGGGGTGCTCAGGGTTTGGAAAACCTAAGAATGATAAGAGAGAATAGAAACTGATAGCCGCCCACAGTTTAGACAGAGGTCAGCAGCTGTGGAAACCTAGGTCACTGCCCGTTAACCCGTGGCGTGTCCTCCCGTCCGGCAGACCGTGATCCCAACCTCAGGCAGATCCGCTTCCGCTTAGTCAATCAATCCAGAGGTAACTTAATTATACGTGATTATGTTTTACCATATAGATTGCATGTATATTACATAATCCAACACTCAAGATAAATTTACATTTCATGTTTTGTGTTAAATAATTTAGATTTGAAGGTATAACATTACATTCTCAATTATGATATTTATGTGGTAGATCCAAATGCACGATGACTGGATGAGTGCTGGAAGGTTGCTGAATAAGTGATGTTGACTGATGTTTTGTTAATATATATGCATAATGAACAATACTAGTAATTTGCTTGTGGATGATCTAAGACCATCTTTTGTTAATGTTAGTATAAAGTTGGAATTACTCTTGGTCCATCCATGTGTGGATGTCGTATGGTCTGATTTGTGTAGGTTTCGTGGTTTTATTTGTTGTTTTGGATGTACATACATAGGTATAGAAGTTTGGATGTGGTCTTAAATATGTTAAAATTTGGATATGGAACTGAATTTGGTTATGTACTTGACTCATCAGATTGGTGTGCTTCTTCCTAGTGATTCCAAATTTGTATGAAAAAACATTGCTACAATTTAATATGGTAATACAAAAGAGGAATTTGCAGCGTAATAGGAAAGGGAAACACAATGAAATATAGTCAACAAAAACTCTTGCACATAAGGTTTATTTGTAACAACTACATATTTACATATGAAAGTTAATTACAATCAATTCTACAGTTGGTAAATAAGCCATAACATCAACAAACAGGTATAATAGGAATTTATAGTTTGAGTGTAATGCAGCGACGTTTACAGGATGGGTGGGAAAAAAGGTATTATATTAATAACAATATTTCGATACATACTAATTATAATCAGTGTCAAAATATTATTAGTGAGTGATAGATGTTTATGGCATCAACATATGTTGATGTTTAATGACTGTTATTGTATCGACATATAGGTATCACAAATGAAGCCACTTAACAACATACAATATTGATACAATAAACAGTTTCGACACTATGTTGATGCAGAAGGTAAGGGAACCTTGTCATTTTAGTGGTGACAATCCTTTAGTCGCGGAAAAGTTTATCCACGGGTTTTATTGGGGCAAAAATTTGGTCGCAACTAACCTTTATTGATGGCAAAGAAACAATTAGTAATGACTTTGCATCGTTGCTATAGAGGCCCATTTTTGTAGTGGTTTCATTGATGGATATCCGGCGACAGTACCTGAAGACCAGGTCTTCACTATCTGAATCTGTGACTCGACTAAGACTCGGGGCATGTGGCAATTTATAAGTCTAGCGACGCTTGTGAATAATGAGTTCGCTCGACAAGAGTACATAAAGGACAATGTACATTATATGTGCGAAAGGAGTAATTTCGTACTAATACAACTATAAGCGTCTGTGTGTCAGAATAAAAAGCAATCAAGGTTCACCATGCCAGACAACAGGCAAGGTCAATCACGGTAAAAAACCTACATTATGATCATGTTAAAACTATTTTCTATAAATACATTTAACCTACCCACATTCAAAAGTAATCACTACATTCAATACACATATTCACACTCACACCTACTTCGACTGAAATTTTCATCATAGATTAAAGCATGGGTAAAACCCAAGCTTTCCTTCTTGCAGGTTGTGGAGCATCCAAGGACCCGATGTCCCTAGTCACAAGTATCCAACTTAGCATCGTCTGTGGAAACGTGTCAACAAAGTCATGGTACCACCAAACATTCAAGCAAACGTAGTTAAACAACGAGTCACATAGACCATCTTCGAAACTTCATTGAGGTACAACCCTTGAGCATGATGGCTTCCAGAAAGGAGGGGGTCAACTCCTCAGAATTCAAAGCAGGAACTGCTCAATTCCCAACCGAGGATTGCATCCCATAGGAACACCCACCCCAGGTGTCGCCTAGAGGGCTCTTGGTCATGAGCACGGGTATGAACGCTACCCCAAGGGTTTGTTACAGTAGACCCGCGAGGCTTCACCCACATAGGTTTTATTCACTCCAGATGTGATAGTCACCCTAAAGGAGCTCCTTGACATGAGGAAGCGACAATATATAGGTCATGCCTACATTACTGCTCCTGCAACCACTACAACCCATACAACCATTAACGAAGGAAATGTCACCTCCTAACTCTATCAAAGGACCCTACAATATCAAAGGTCACCTCCAGACCTTATCAAAGGACCCCGCTACCCCAAGGGTTCGTTCCAGTAGACCTGTGAGGCTTCACCCACATAGGTTTTATTCACTCCAGACGTGATCATCACCCTAAAGAAGCTCCTTGACCGGAGCAAGCGACAATATATAGGCCATGCCTACATTACTGCTCTTGCAACCACTACAACCCATACGACCATTAACTAAGGAAAGGTCACATACATACCCTATCAAAAGACCCAGCAATATACAACAGTGTCGCATTACAATGTGCATCCGATTCCGCCTATAAGTGTTTCCCCTTGCGGCACAAGCTTTACATATATGAAACATCCTCCTTTAGCAGCAACACTCACTATGAGTTAGGTGGAAGAACTGATATGTAGGAATTTCAAAGAGCATAAACGCATGGTAATGCCTACTATGTTTGATAGGGCGTCACACCTTTTCACGCTAGATATGATGTCGATCATTGTCCCTTGTTACTAGACGACCCAAGCTATCCCCGATTATATGGGTGAGGGTGATCCCATCCAACACATATAGATTATGAACATCGCTCTAGGTAGAATAAGCGATGACAATCATTTCGCGCTACTGTTCCCACTGATGCTTACAAGCACTAACTCAGTCTGGTTCTTCATCCTACTTGAATACACAATTTATACAACATTACATGGGCGAGCACTATCACCTTACAAATGTGGGCTCCCTAGATGCTGTGCACCATGGTAGCAGAAAATCGTTAGTGAGGTGTTATAGCTGTTTCAACAAAACTTGGTTGACATCGCCAAGTTATTTCAAAAGGAAAAGTTATTTGAGCTTTCATTAGAGGCTTGGGACTGAGGGTCGTCGTCATGTAGAATAACTACCAAGTCATTCTCATTTATAATCTTGAGGATTTAGATGAAAGGGTCAAAGCCTACATCCACCAGGAACAGTTGAAAGATCAGGAAGCGGCGTTCAGGCTGTGTCCTACCAAAGAGGCGGCGTCTCCATCTAAGTGAGAGGTCTATGAGGGAAAAAAAACTGAATTAACGTCCTCCAAGGAAAGAGGAGCATAGGCGACGACTAGGAATGGTAGTATTTGAAACCTTCATCTTCTTGACAAGGCAAATCTCTGTTGTGCTAAGAGAGATGAAGCGTAATTGCTTGTTGTCACCTCATGGGGAAGTACCTGATTGTATACTGTCGCTACCCCACACCGACAACTGCTATATCGTAAATATAGACAAAGAGGCGTTCATTCAGAGTGGGCAGTTGAGGAAATTTGTACTTTCAAAAGAGAAAGGTCATGAAGCCCCGACCTAGGGAAAGAAAATCATTGCTTTTTCTATCACCGAGAGACACCTCTTATGAAAAAGGGTCACGATAAATTGGATTAGTGAAGGCCTTGCCTCTAGGGAGAGTCAAATAGTGCTAGTGAGGTGTACTCCGCGAACATCTCGAAAGACGCGACAATAAAGTCCCGTCCATAACATAACATCGTTAGTTCCTTAACAGACGATGACATGGACTACAACACCAGTACTCATGATGATGCCTTATTCATCACTGTTGAGATAAACGACTTCGACATGAAAATAAGTTTTGTCGACTTTGGAAGTTCAACAGACGTGCTCTTCCTTGACGCCTTATTGACTATGGGGAAGACCAAGAAGGGGCATAAGAAGGTGGTCTTCCCCTAGATCAGGTTTACAGAAGGACCACCTAAGAGTTGGGAGCGATACGCCTCCCATTGTATAGGGTGAAGTTCGAAAATGCTGAGGACAGAGAATACTTTCATAGTGGTCAATGCCCCGAGTTCACACACCACTACCTTAGGACACACAACCCTTGAACCTAAGAGGATTGTTGCCTCGACATGCTACGAAAATATGAAGTTCCCAACGTTCCACATGATTGGAAAGGTTAAAAATGACCAACCAACTTCAAGGCGGTCTTATGTAAATACCCATAGGCGTCACAACATGAACTAAACTTTGTCTATTTAAACAGATGAGGGTCCTAGTGAGTACAGGCATCGGATTACTCTAGTAGAGAAATTAGTTGAGGTGGAGATTGACGAACCAGAGACAGTGGTGTGAATTGGAGCAATGTTCTAAAAAGGTTATGTTGAAGCCTTGACTGAATTAATGATAAAATTTATAGAATTCTTCGAATGGAACCCCAGTGAAATGTCAGGCATCACCGCCCATGAGCTAACCGTTGACCCCCTAGTTAAACATATCGCTCAATGGAATACATCCATAGGCGATGAGAAGAAGTTGGTCAGTAGGTCCAAAGTGCGAACGTTATTTGATGTCAACTGCTTAAAAAAAATCAAGTTTCAAACTTGGGTCACTAACCCAATCTTGGTGACGAAGTTGACTGAAAAATAGTGAATGCGCGTCGACTTCAAGTATCTAAACAAGTCCTATTCCAAGGACTGTTATCCTTTACCATGAATTGACTAATTGATCAACGCTACTTATGGGCATGAGTTTCTCAGCTTTATGGACGCCTAATCAGGATATAACCAGACAAAATGTCTGAAAAGGATGTACCATATAAGAGTTTTTACACGAATAGTGACACCTATTATTACATGGTGATGTCTTTGGGGCTCATCAATGCTCGCATAACCTATAAAGGGATGGTCAACAAACTGTTCGTTGACGTGATCAAGAACACCATGGAAGCATACACTAATGATATGTTGGTTAAGTTCAAAATAGGTGTTGACCTTCAAAGGGACCGAGAGCAAGTTTTTGCAAGGATGAGAATTTACAACATGGAACTCAATCCCTCCAAGTGGTTTTTGACGTCAACTCGGGAAATTTCTGAGGTTCATGGTAAGTCAAAGGAAAATTGAGGTCAACTTAGAGAAACTCAACGTCGTCGAAGAGATGATGTCGCTTACTTGCCACAAGGAGGTGCAGTGCATGAATGGACACCTCGACTCCTTCGTAAGATTCCTGTCAAAATCAAGATAAAGGTCGTTTCATTTTTTCCAAGTGCTCCGAGCGAAAAAATATTCAAGTGGTATGTCTCAGCAACAATGCTAAATTCTCTACTCACCATGAAATCCTCTACCGCTTGTCTAGGAAGTTTCTCCTCCATGAGGAAAGAGAATGTGTTAATCCAGGAAGTGAAAGCGAAGGTTTATTGACTGTCAACTGTTGGATGATAACTGTAAAGAAGATGAAAGGACCCTTCCCACTTTAAACCTAGGTTACCCACCAAGATTGACATCCCACCCAAAATTCGAATTTTGAAATGGCTACTCAAGTTGAGGTAATTCTTCATGGAAACTACCCAAAGGGAAAAGCCTTATCACAGAATGCGATGTTGTCACACCCCTATAAAAGGACAACAACACGGTTCTACATAGATTCAAAGGGCTAATGATGCATGTCGGGTAAAGGGCGATGACATTCTTAAAAGAGATAGATGTTCGAGCAGATAGAAAGACAATAATGCCTCAGAGAAATGACGCGATTAGACAAGACCTTTTGAACCTAAAGAGAGCACCATTCTCATTAGGCTCAGGGGAAGATGATGGATAGCCGAGGTCGGAACCCGAAGACCGGGACTTAACTATGTGAATCCATGACCCGACTCAGATTCAAGGGCACATGGCTATTTGTAAGTCTAGCGTGAAACCTGTGAATAAAGGCATGCGACACCATGAACATAACATTGGTGATGCCCACACCAGTTCTCCCCAGAAGAGGACAATTTATATGACAGAGTAAATTTAATGGGCGGCGACATCCTTTTAGACGGAGACAACCTTTTTTGTGTCAACAACGGTCGTTTTGGTGTCGACAACCATATAGAAGGTGACGACCTTTTCAGCGGCGACAACCTTTTGGGCGTCGACAACCTTTTAGGTGTCAGTTTAAACCTCAAAGTAAATATTTCACGTTGATGGCTTTTGTTGACATAAAAGGACAACACATTAGGTAGTTGACGCCTCCGATGGTGACTCCTTTTGTTGACTCTTTATCAGTTGAAGCATCCAAAGGCAACACCTTAGGTGGTTGGCTCTTCAGATATTGATGACTTTTATTTTTTAACGGGTATTACCTCATCCTTTTACTCTTAGGTTTCTGTTGATCACCTTTTCCCTTGACTGATAATGAGCGTCGCCGGTGGAAAATTGATATTCTTGACGTGATGACTTTTAGGCGTCGCCTCTTGTTTTTTGGGACGTAGTCTTCTGATTGTAGCCTAGATGAGCTAGTTGGAAAATTTGGAGGAATTCCTACCTTTGGGCGGTGGTCGCCTTGAATTGTTGATGCCTTCGACAGTTGATGCCTTGGCGTGCAACACCTTTGGTACCCTATGGGGGAGAGCCTTATGATCTTCTACGACATAGTTATCTGACTGTAGCTTAGATGAGTCCGCCATAAAAATTGGAGAAATTTCTATCCTTGGGCGATGACTGTCTTTGGTTATTGAAGCTTCCAAGGTCAATGTCGTTGGCGGTTGACACCTCGGGGGGCGACAACTCTGGTACCCTATTATTTAGTTAATATAAACGGGTTTTGGTTTAAGTTCATAGCCACGAATGAAACCCGAGTGCTCTTGAATACAACGAAATGATGATGTCTTGTACCTCAAGAGTAGATAGCCGTTCGAGACCAAAAAGGTTGACTTAAGGTTTTTGTAGTGAAAATCCTCGTTTCCTTTGTTAATGCGTCACTATGTGTATGGGTAATGCCAATTCACTTGCTCTATCTATCGAAACCCTTGAACAAAACAATATTGTTTTTGTACAACAGATGGCGTCGCGTAGCTAAGCAGATAAGGCATTTATTTGAGGGTAAACCAATCCATTCTTCTATTGCTTAAGTTCATATCATAACCATTAAGGTTTACATTTAAGGTGTTGCCTTTTATGCAAGGTTCATTCGATTCCTTATTTCAAAATTCGATCCATTAAGTTTATATTTAAGGCGCTACATTTTATGTGTGCTAGGGCGACAACTAAAGCTTTCTTGTTAAGTGGCATGGTGATGTACTCCCTGGGAGCACCGTCGTTATGATTAGAAACACACCCTTATGATTAGGAGGTGTTACCTTCTTAAGTTGTAGAAGGGGTGTTACTCTTAAAAAGGCAAAAACGTTTTTTGGGAACGGTTTCGTTGACCGATACATGCACGCCTGGACTGATTCCTTAGAGTGATACTTGTACCGATGTCTCCATGTTGGGAGGGAAACACCTTCGCCCTTATGATCGACTCCCCCATTGCCTTAAGCCTTATAATCGTAGGTGGCTTGTGGTTGATTACCTCTTCCACGTGACTCATAAAGAGTGTCGCTGGTAGAGACCCATAGAGCATCGCTGGTGGAGACTTGTAAAGCGTCGCTTCCTTTAATCAATGATGTCCTCTAGAGCCGCAAGTTTAGTCATAATGAAAATGGACTATTGGGGTGAAGTCTCCTGAGGTTGCATGAACAAAACTTGGGGGTAACGCTTGCACTCATGCCGTTAGTCAGAGGCTTGCGAGAAGTAACACCTATTATTCTTCTGGAAGGTAGTCCTCGGTTTGGAACCGAGACAATCCTATCGAGTCATCAGAGTTGGCCTATAAAAATTACCTTCTGGCGCTCACTCGAGTATTAAGTAGTGTCATGACTTGTTGTCACGTTCTCACCAACGACGCCAATATTAGATTCTGATCTCAACGCCTTGGATTCTAGTGATGCTCTGTAACCTGCGTGAAGGAAATCTCGGATTTTGCATGTGGTAACTTTCTAGTGTCTGAGTCTTGACTAAGATTGACCCCCCATGGGTGAAGGACCGGGTCTTGGTCAAGACCGAGACCCAAGCCTCCCAATTGGTGCTCCATCGAGCCCCAATCTAATCAATAAAACGTTTTATATTCTTATTTTAGTGTTGGTAATTAATATTGTCAATATGGGTTGGTGACTTGGTTCAACTCGTATCTTACTTTGAAATTGAATGAGTAAAGCAATACTTGTATTTAATCCTTTGGATTTATGGGGACACACCATAATAAATATACCTTTTCAATGGGTTTTTTTATACTAAAAACACCAACAAAGTTGAACACCATAAACAAATAATTAGACTACACAAAATGTGATTGAATAGACTAACTAAACAACTAAGTTCCTAGTTAAATTCTTAAAGGTTTAGGGATGGGTTGAGGTCACTCATTTGGTCGACGTGAAAACTTGTAGTTGATCATCCTTTTGACTTGTTATATAAGCCAGAACATGGTTGATTATGAGTAGGAAAATATCAACCCATATCTGACATTTGTGTACAGGTCGTGAACGAGTAACTCGCTACCCGTGTCCCAAATTAACAAGTGTCTATACATTAATAAATTGTATTGGAGCAAGAAAATAACAATAACTTATGTGGTTGCCAAATTTAGGGTTTCTGTTGGAAAACACTCGAATGGATGGTGGTTGAACTTTCGAATTGTATGCTTGGATTATTCTGAAGTCGTGACGACACTTTCAGATTGAAACTATTTGGAGGCACCCAAACTTTCAATCGGATAAAATCAGAATACTAAACTAGAACTTGAGAAGAATTGTGAATGTTTGAGATGAATTTTTGGACCTCACCTATGAGCAATTTATAGTGTTTGCCACACCCTTTGGAGGAGACACTTTGCCCCTTGGAAGAGACACAACATCCTTTGGCCAATGTATGCAACATTTCGGCCATGACATACCCCTTTGCTTCAAATTTTGGCTCCAAAATCAAAGGGACACCTTAGGAAGACACTAGCAATGGTTCGGCCCCTAGCAATGGTTTGGCCTAATACTTGGCACTAAAGCAAGTGTCCAAAAACTGGGAATTTTGAGGGCTAAAATGTTAAGCTCGACCCCAGCCAGGGGCGCTGCCCCTTGGACCCCGCCAGGGGCGCTGCCCCTGGACCCGGCAAAGGGGGCGTTGCACCCTTTGACCCCCATTGCCTCATCTCTAATCAACTGATGAATCTCCGATACAATGAATCATAATATACTTAAACAAGTGTGCACTCCGCACCCTCCTAACTTGTTTAATGAGATACTATGATCCCATTGGTCAACTAGTCAATCCAATTACACTAAAATATATAACAATCCTCCCCCATTTTAGTGTAATCCTTGATTAACTAAACATAAGATCACAATCAAACAACACAACAAACTTATGCATAAATGAAATATCATGACGATTGAATTTCATCTTAGTGTATTACACATTTCAAATATTCGAATATCAAAGTGTCACTATGGATTGAACCTTTGCTATTCATTGTGAATACATGAAGATAATATACACATAAATTAACATTCTCAAATGTCCTTTCTTGACACTATCTCTTACTAGCCTTGTGTCCTAATCCTTCATAAACATATCAAAGCCAAGTCCTAGCTTCTTGAAGCGGCTAAACTTCATGTTTACATAGGTAGCTCTTTTACTCTTGCACCTGCATATGCAATTTTCAAAAGAACTATTAAGAAGTTAAACTTCAACCTCCTTTACTTGCAGGTCTCAACACATACCTTGGGATAATATAACCAATGTGTTCCAATCTCTAGATGTCAAGCTTTCCACATTGAATTCAACACCTAATGTCATTTTAGGTGGGAATTGGGTATCTCAACATGAGAGATTTCAAATGGACTTTAATCCTATCCCCACTGCCGATTTGTGCACAAGATCCCTTCTTAACCCTTTGGTTAAATGATCGGCTAAATTATGTTGAGTTTTTATAAACTCCACTGATATAACACCATGCATGATGAGTTCACGAATTATGCTGTGTCTAACACCTAAGTGTCTAGACTTGCCTTTGTATACTTGCCTATATGCATTAGCCAAGGCAGATTCACTATCACATCTGATAGATATAGAAGATATCGGTTTAGGCCATAATGGAATTTCGTAAATCAGATTTCTTAGCCATTCAGCTTCTTTACCAGCCGATGCTAATGCAACAAACGCAGACTCCATTGTTGAGTGAGTAATGCAACTTTGTTTCTTAGATTCCCAAGAGATGGCACCTCCCCCAAGAAGGAATACCTATCCACTTGTAGAAGAATGATCTTCCACATTGGAAATCCAACTTGCATCTGGATATCCTTCATGAACATAAGGAAAACCAGTATAAGTCAAACCATAATCCATGGTTCCTTTCAAGTACTTGAATACTCGATTTAATGCTTGCCAATGATGTGAACTTGGATTGCTAGTATATCTACTAAGCTTTCCAACAACATAAACAATATCTGGCCTAGTGCTAATCATGGCATACATAAGACAACCAATAGCCCTTGAGTATTCAAGTTGAGATACCGCCACACCTTTATTAGGTATAAGCTTAAGACAAGGATCTATGGGAGTGCTAACTGGAGAACAATCTTTAAAATTAAATTTATTCAGAATCTTCTCAATATAATGGGATTGGGAGATTGAAATACTATTGTTCTTTCGCATGATCTTTATACCAAGAATCACCTCAGCCTCCCCCAAATCCTTCATGTCAAAATTAGATGATAGAAATTTCTTGGTTTTATCAACTTGATTTTGGTCAGTAACAAAAATCAACATGTCATCTACATATAGACAAATAATAACTCCTTTACCAGAAGTATCAAATTTGCTATATACACATTTGTCTGCTTGGTTAAGAAGAAAACCATTAGACAATACCACATCATCAAATTTTTGATGCCATTGTTTTGGTGCTTGTTTAAGACCATACAATGATTTCTTCAACTTGCACACCTTATTTTCATTTCCAGGCATAACAAACCCTTCCGGTTGTTTCAGATATATCTCCTCATCCAAATCACCATTCAAGAATGCAGTTTTCACATCCATTTGATGAATTACAAGATTATGAATAACTGCAAGTGCTATTAATAACCTAATAGTGGAGTTCCTAGCAACAGGAGCATAAGTATCAAAGTAATCAATCCCTTCCTTCTGTCTGAAGCCTTGGATAACCAATCTTGCTTTATACTTATCTATGCTACCATCCACTTTGATTTTCCTTTTGAAAATCCATCTGTTTCCCAAAGCTTTACAGCAGGAGGTAGATCAGTCAATTTCCATGTATTATTATTCATGATTGAATCCATTTCATCCTGGATAGCTTCTTTCCAGAATGCAACATCTCTTGAAGTCATAACTTCACTAAATGTTCTTGGATCCTCTTCAATCATAAAACAGTATTGATACTGATACTCAACATTATCTCTTGATCCTTCAACCAAATAAAGTTGAAAATCAGATCCAAAAGATTTGGCTTTTCTAGTTCTAGTACTTCTCGTTAGTTCAGTTGGTCCAGGTACAGAAACAGTACCACCAGAAGTATCTGAACTTAAAGAATTCCGAATCATATCTTTTGTTCTAGGTATAGATGTAAATCTATCTTCATCAAAGGTAGCATCTCTTGGTTCTATAACTGTGTTAACAGATACGTAGTCATTAGATTCTAATACATAGAACCTATATGCATATGAATGCTCAGCATACCCAATGAAGATACAATCTATACCTCTTTCACCCAAGTTTCTTCTTTTGGGTTCAGTGAGCCTTACAATTGCTCTACATCCCCAAACTCTCAGAAAACTTAATTTTGGTGGCTTTTTATACCACAATTCATATGGGGTAATCTTATTCCTTTTATTAGGAATTCTATTCAATAAATAACAGGCTGTTAACATAGCCTCACCCCAAAAACCTTCACTTAAACCTGAATAGGATAACATGGAATTAACCATCTCTTTCAAAGTCCTATTCTTCCTTTCAAACACACCATTTTGTTGTGGTGTATAAGGAGCTGTAGTTTGATGTATTATACCAGTAGGGGGTGTTGCCCCCTTTGACCCCCATTGCCTCATCTCTAATCAACTGATGAATCTCCGATACAATGAATCATAATATACTTAAACAAGCGTGCAATTCTCACCCTCCTAACTTGTTTAATGAGATACTATGATCTCATTGGTCAACTAGTCAATCCAATTACACTAAAATATATAACAGTTTCCTTAGGAAAACCTCAGAAAACCTAGAGAGAAAACTGAAGAAGACGAAGAGAGCAAACGGAAATGAAGAGGCGCGAACTTGTGGATCACTGAGAAGTGCTCCTTCATCTGGACTTCTCTCATCCTAAATAAAACTAATACTAAATAATTAAACAATACACCCTAAATGTTCACGAAATAACAAATCAGTCCAACAAGAACATAAATAACAAAACAAGTCCAAAACAGATAAAAACATTTAAAAAGATCCTTAGAGAAAATTCCAGATTGCATATTGGTCCTGGTCTCAACACACACCCTTAATCTGGAAGTTCCTGACTTGTTTCTTCTTGGTTGGCAAATATGTTCTTCATCCCAAGTCTTCCACAAAGCATAAAGTGTTGTTGATTTCCAAGAGCTTTTGTGAATATATCAGCAATCTGATCACCTGTTCTAATAAATCGAAGATCCACAATTTTCTCAAGTAATTTTTCTCTGATATAATGACAGTCAATCTCAATGTGTTTTGTTCTCTCATGAAACACAGGATTGTTAGCAATCTGATTAGCAGCTTTAGTATCACAATACAATGCAACAGGATTATGCTGAGGACAACCTATTGTCAACAAACTTCTTAACCAGATGATTTCAGATAAACATGATCCCATACTACGATATTCAGATGCCGCTGAAGATTTAGAAACTGCGTTTTGTTTCTTCACTTTCCAAGAAATCACAGTCTTACACAATAAAACACAGAATCCAAACACAGATTTTCGGGTTTTAATACAACTAGCCCAATCTGAATCACAGTATGCAATCAAACTTGTTTCAGAATTAGATGACATTAAAATACCTTTACCTGGTTCTCTTTTCACATACCTGATCACCCTTATTGCATCAACTAAATGAGAATCCTTAGGATCCTGCATGTATTGGCTCAAGTATTGCACAACATATGATATATCTGGTCTAGTGATTGACAAATATAATAATTTCCCTACCAGTCTCCTGTACAAGGATACATCATCTAGGGGTTTATCATCCTTGTGCATATGGAGGTGATCATCATACTTCTTACTAGTAAGTTTCAGATTCACCTCCATAGGAGTTTTGGATATTTTTCCACCCGAAAGCCCAACACTAGATATCAATTCAAGGGCATATTTTCTTTGACAACGAACAAGACCCTTTTCAGATCTAGCAATCTGAATGCCTAAGAAATATCTCAGCTCACCCAAATCTTTCATTTTAAAACTTGATTCCAATAAATGCTTTAATTCAGTGATAAGTTTTTCACTATTTCCAGATATCAGTAAATCATCCACATATACAAGCAACACAACAATTTGATTTCCATCATGCTTTGTAAACAGAGAATAGTCAATCTTGGATTGAACATAGCCAACATTCAAAATAGAGTTACTCAATATAACATTCCACTGTCTACTAGCTTGTTTCAATCCATAAAGAGATTTTTTTTTAATTTGCAAACCAGATTGTTGTCATTTTTACTAAAACCATCAGGCAACTGCATGTAAACTTCCTCATCAAGGCCCCCTTGCAGAAAGGCATTATAAACATCCATTTGATAGAGATTCCATTTATAAATTGAGGCTAGGGCTAAAACAGTTCGAACTGTGTTCATTTTCGCAACAGGAGAGAAAGTTTCAAAATAATCTATCCCATATTTCTGATTATACCCTTTTGCAACCAATCTGGCCTTATATCTACTTAGACTCCCATCAGATTTATATTTCAGCTTATATACCCATTTACAACCAATGAGAGACTTACCCTTTGGAAGCGGTACCAGATCCCAGGTCTTATTTTCCTCGAGGGCTTGAATTTCCTCCTCCATCGCCTGAACCCATGACCTGTCTTTCATAGCCTCAGAAAACTTATTAGGTTCATTCAGTTGTGAAACATAACTCAAATAACACTGATATTCATAAGATAATCCATCATATGAAATAAACTTGTCAATTGAATGACAATGAGAGATATTAGAAGGCTTAATAGTCCTTCATCCAAATAGGAGGCTTAATAGTCAAACCTGTTCTGCTTGTAATAGGAACAGGGGACCTATGAATGACAGGATCATCATCTCCATCAGAATCAATTACTGATTCATCATGTGGATTTTCTCCATCAGGTCTCCGTTGAGACTCATCAGTTGGAGTTTCAACTATGTCGATTTTGTTCTCCTCAGTTTTAGTTGACTCAGGCCAACATACATCCCCAGAGTCAGAATCAACATAGAGCTGAAGAGATACGAGCAACTGATCAAGCTTACCATCCTCAAAAGGGAACACATTTTCATTGAATTGAACATCTCTATTAACAAAGAATTTCTTTTCATTTAAATCATACAATTTGTAACCCTTTTGAGTCTCAGAGTATCCCATCACGATAGATGGGATTGCCCTGGAAGCTAGATTGTCTGTTACCATCGTATTCTTAGCATAACATAAACAACCAAAAGTACGAAGATGACTTACCTTGGGTTCTTTTCCACTTAGTACTCCAAGAGGAGACTTCCCTGCTAATATCTTAGAAGACATCATATTTATCAGATAACGGGCTGTTAAAACACATTCTACCCAAAAAATATTAGGTACAGATGCATGTATTTTCAATGCCCTGGCAACTTCCAACAAATGCTCATGTTTCCTTTCGGCTCTCCCAATTTGCTGGGGAGTATAAGGACAGCTTCTCTGGTGAACAATCCCCTTTTCTTGACAAATGTTGTTCACATTTTCATTAAAGAACTATTCCATTATCAGTCCTGAAACACTTAATTCTTTTATAAAACTGAGTCTCAATCATATTGATAAAGGTTTTCAGGACTATAAAAACATCTGATTTAAATTGCATTAGAAGAACCCATGTCACACGAGAGAAATCATCAATCAGAGTCAGAAAATATCGTTTACTATCATGAGTATTGTTGGGTATTGATAGTGACGACCCAATATGGGAAAGGCCTCGAAGGCCCAATAAATTTGCAGGGGGTGAAACCCATACCATTTAAACAAGGCCAACCCACAGTAAGGTTACTCTGGCCCTCATAAAGTGGTCCAGTATCGAATCCAAACTAAAGTGGATGCCAAAGTGCCACTTCAGGTCGCCATTGGCCAAGGCCAAAGCCTCCCACTGCTCGCCATGGGAGTGCTCGCCAAGGGAGTGCCCAGGGAGTGCTCGCCAACAATCAAGGTCGCAGCCATAGGAGTGCTCGCCATAGGAGTGCTCGCCTTGAAGAGAGCCTTGCCTCTCTCCTCTGGTCCCACCAACCGTTAATAAGGATATAGCCACGATATCCCGCATATCTCGGGCACATATTCACTAAAGATTAGATACGGTAACTGCAATATCTCGCCGTAACCGCAATATCTACTATCTAAATCTTCAACAACACAATATTCACGAAGATATACAGTTACCTTATACGGTTTGGTATCTCCTACTCTATAAATACCTTTGCTTTACATACATTCAATACGTTTTGAGCTATATACACACATATACTCATTTAAGCATCGGAGAGGGACCCAGAGGCACCCCCTCTGTTGCGATCCCCTTCTTGCAGGTTCATCGGAGCTCAGGCGAAAGCGCGCGATCACCATCTCCTTGGCATTCAATTCATTGCCAGATCAGCATTCAGGAAATCACGATCCAACATTTGGCGCCGTCTGTGGGAAAACGAGAAAAACAGTCATACATACTCGCTCTAACCGCAATCATCGGAAAGAAGCTAACGAACAATCCTCGGATAGCTCTAATTCCGATGCCGCTTCGCCACTCCACCAAGAACCTGCAAGCCAAGCAATCTGTGATGCCGTCCCTCTGAGACCGGCACGTGAACACATTGGCAATTCGAGAACGACCCCTGTTCCAAACGTCGCAGAGATTCCAGATCGACAAACCATCCAAGTGGCTTGGGAAACCATTCAGGTAACCGCAGAGATGATATCCCTCTTGAAAACCATCATAGGACAGGCCCGCAGAAAAACCCCTGCTCCTCATGAAGATCCTCGTCCTACGGGGCCACCGGAATCAGAAACTGGAAATCCTGGCACCACAGCCTCTCAAGAAGATCAAGAGATGACCTTTGGACACCAATCCTTACCTCCGGCCTCCACTGAGACACCGACGGTCGCTCACTCTGTCAATCCATCAAGTTCTGCACCGACTGGAGGACAGCAGACCCAATTCACTCTTGACC
The DNA here is from genome assembly GCA_946814005.1 of Chamaenerion angustifolium. Taxonomy (NCBI): domain Eukaryota; kingdom Viridiplantae; phylum Streptophyta; class Magnoliopsida; order Myrtales; family Onagraceae; genus Chamaenerion; species Chamaenerion angustifolium. Next base: position 31,829,433 of record OX328266.1, on the reverse strand, counting down.
AAGTTGAGGAGCTTATCACTAAGAGACTCAAAGAACAACGCGAAACCGTCATGACACCCTTTAAGGAACGATCAACTCATCTCTTCACCACTGACCTGGTCGTCATCAAGACCCCAAAGGATGTCGTCGCCAGGGCCATCCCCGAGTATAGTGGTAGAGGCGCCCCCATTATACATGTTAATAAGCATGAAGCCTCTCTGTTGGGTAAGTCGACTGATCCGAATCACTTAGCCATGTTATTTCTGTCGACCCTTTTGGGTTCGGCGTCGTCTTGGTTCTTTGGTGTCCCTGCAGGATCAAGAAGGGTAAGAAGGGTCGAGAAAATCCTAGATCGGAAAACCCAGGACCAAGACATCCAGAGGTCCCCGAGTATTTCATGCCTTTAAACAGGCAGATCTCGGTGGTACTAGTCGAGATGGAAAGGTCTCTGGCAAGGCCACCGAGACCCCGCAAGAGTGGTCAGCCCATGGAGAATGACACCGAGAGCTATTGCAGATATCACAAGCGCGACATCGAAAAGCTGATAAAGAGAGGAATGTTGAAGGAATGAATACACAAGGCTGGACAGTCAGAATAAACTTTCAGCTAAGTGGGAAGGACCATACACGCAAGTGATTCCTTCATAAACATGTTCACTCGAAGCAAATCGAGGCCACAAAAAAGCCCTAACAACAAAGTTAGGCCACAAAAGCCCTGACGCCAAAGTCAGGCCAAAAGCCCTAGCAACAAAGTTAGGCCACAAAAGCCCTGACGCCAAAGTCAGGCCAAAACCCTAACAACAAAGTTAGGCCACAAAAGCCCTGTCGCCAAAGACAGGCCAAAAGCCCTAACAACAAAGTTAGGCCACAAAAGCCCTGACGCCAAAGTCAGGCCAAAAGCCCTAGCAACAAAGTTAGGCCACAAAAGCCCTGTCACCAAAGACAGGCCAAAAGCCCTATCACCAAAGATAGGCCACAAAAAAGCCCTAACAAAAAAGTTAGGCCACAAAAGCCCTAGCAACAAAGTTAGGCCAAAAGCCCTATCACCAAAGATAGGCCACAAAAGCCCTAGCAACAAAGTTAGGCCAAAAAGCCCTATCACCAAAGATAGGCCACAAAAAGCCCTATCACCAAAGATAGGCCACAAAAGCCCTGACGCCAAAGTCAGGCCAAAAGACCTAGCAATAAAGTTAGGCAAAATAAAAGCCCTGACGCCAAAGTCAGGCCAAAAGTCCTAACAATAGAATTAGGCAAAGACAGGCCAAAAGCCCTGACACCAAAGTTAGGCCAAAAACTTCAAGGGTAACAGTTCCCTTACAAATTGGGCACAACGGAGTAGACGAACCAATAAGGTAACAGTCTCTCCAAAGAAAAGCTTAAGAGAGCGAACGAATCTTAGGTAACAGCTTCCTAAAAGGCGAGCGAATCTAAAGGTAACTGTTCCTTTGAAAAGCGAAGTTGAAAACAAGTATGGTAAAACTTCCTAAAGCTTTCCAGCTTCCTAAAAAGGCGAGCGAATCTTGGGTAACAGCTCCCCAAAAAGGGCGAACGAATCCGAGGTAACAACTTCCTAAAAGGCGAGCAAATCTTAGATAACAGTTTCGTACGACTAGGCGAACGAATCTGAGGTAACAGCTTCCTAAAAGGCGAGCAAATCTTAGATAACAGTTTCCTACGACTAGGCGAATGAATCTAAGGACCAAAATCCTAAAAGGCAAACGAATCCATAAAGGATGACAGTTTCCTTAAAGGCATAATCCTTGGGTAACAGCTTCCTTAAGAAACATGGCGAAAGGAACGGACGAGCCGATAAGAGGCCACAGTCCTTCCCCCGAAACCTAAAGGAGCGAAAAGAACCTCTAAAGGGTAACGTTTCCTCCAAAGAAAGGTCTAAGACCCTTTGAATGAAAACAAAAAGGCAAGACTATTCTACAAAAGATGAAGCGAAGTTGAAAACAAGTATGGTAAAACTTCCTAAAGCTTTCAAGAAAGATAGACATCAGAAGAACAACCAAGTATACTCGAAGTCAAACAAAAACCAAGGCTTACGAAACAAAAAGACCCGATATCAAAATTGGGCGAAAGACCTAACGCCAAAGTTAGGTAAAAATACCTAACGCCAAAGTTAGGCAAACCAAAAGACCCGAAAGACCTGATGACTGAATCAGGTGAAAGACCTAGCACCAAAGTTAGGCGAAAGACCTGATGCCAAAGTCAGGCACAAGACCTGTTATCAAAATCAGGCGAAAAGACCTAAGGAAAACAAAGAGAAGTTGAAAACAAATATGGTAAAACTTCCTAAAGCGTTCGAACGAAAAGATATCGGAAGAACGACCAAACACATTCGAAGTCGAAAAAGAGTAAAGGTTTACGAAATTAAAGGCGTTCATTATAATAATATCCGAGTCTGAAATCAAAAGAATAATTACAACTATCCCAAAAACAAAGGGAAGTAAAAGTGATTATCGATAAAAAGAAGGATGAGCAAAAAGCAGGAGGATGAACAAGCTCCCTTGACCTGAAACTCTGCATCGACTCGGTCGCCTGAAGGCCTGAGACCTCAAGGTCTGGGTTCATCAGGGGATGCAGTCTCCTTCTCGGCCCCGGGGGCAGCCTCATCGCCAAGGAGCATCCTTGGTGTAGCCGCTCTCAATGAAGTCCTGAAGAGACTTCACCTCCCAGAGAGGAAACTTGGGATCAATCCCTTGAATCTCGTCGACCAAGATCTGGAGGTAGGCAGCAGCCTCAGCCTTTATCACCTCCAAGGCGTAGTCAGAGAACTCCTCGGACTTCTTAAAGTCCTCGACCACGCTAAGGGGGGATGGGACAGCCTTAAGATTTAAGGAAAGATGCTCCTGCTCAGCCATCGAGGCATCCCTCTGCACCCAGGACTCTTTCAGTTGAGCCCTGAGGTCACCATTCTCTGCCTCTAGCCAAACAGAGTACTGGTCGACATCCTTGATCCGAAACTCATAGACGCCTAGGCAGCTAACAACCTCGCCTTAGCCCGCTTGGAAAATAGACTGATGAATTTAGGTCCTCAAGTGCGGTCAATGAATTTAGGTCCCAGACTGATGGGTCAGAAATTTATCCAATCAATAAAGACTGGCGCGGAATGATGAACCCCGACCTTGAGCGTCAGTTGTACGAACTGATGAATGCTCGCTGGCCCAAGCATCGACTCTGAAGTTTCCGCCCCTGAGCGGATTGAACAGAAGTTTGGTTGCCTATGATGTCGGAAGAAGTCATCAATGATGTTCCGATCACTCCCCGACAGCTCTCCAAAGCTCGAAGGAGTATCCCGTTCTGGCTGAGAAAGCTTTTTCGAGGATAAAAAGAGAGAAAGGAAAAATTGAAACAGAGGACTGAAAGAATATATGAACTCTGGAATGCAAATGAATTGAGTGCGTAAAAGACTAAATGCTAAAGTTCAACCTTTTTAGCCAAAACGAAGGAAACTGAACGGGCATGTAAGAAACGACTCATATAATGATTACACCCTTTTAGGTAAAACCGAAGTAATGTCAGAATTCCAAGGGTTACATCGGGGAGACAAAAGGTTGGAACGACACGAAAAACCTGTGAGTCTGCCCACTGGTTACGGAAGACAAAGAGACAGACATGCCTCAAAAGTCCTTTCGACTTTCGCTAACTGTCCATTCATTAAAATGTTCGAAATCTTACACAAAAAAGGTGATTGCCAAAAGATATACCAGACCTCTCCTAACACCCTCGCAACGATAGTGTTCGCCCAAAGAGTGAAGAATGAGCATCCATAAACCCTGGAAACCCAAAGCGTTCGCCTAATGGGGTAAGGTATCACACATTCCGAAAAACTCTACGCAACCAAAATCGTTCGCCAAAGGATACAGAGCATCAAAAGGGACAAATAGCAGATAAGGAAAGAAAAAGATCCAGTCCAAAAGTCACTATCTTAAACCCTATCACAGAATCAAGCTCGACCGAAGAAACTTCACTCAAGCTTCGGGGGCAAATGTTGGGTATTGATAGTGACGACCCAATATGGGAAAGGCCTCGAAGGCCCAATAAATTTGCAGGGGGTGAAAACCATACTATTTAAACAAGGCCAACCCACAGTAAGGTTACTCTGGCCCTCATAAAGTGGTCCAATATCGAATCCAAACTAAAGTGGATGCCAAAGTGCCACTTCAGGTCGCCATTGGCCAAGGCCAAAGCCTCCCACTGCTCGCCATGGGAGTGCTCGCCAAGGGAGTGCTCGCCAACAATCAAGGTCGCAGCCATAGGAGTGCTCGCCATAGGAGTGCTCGCCTCGAAGAGAGCCTTGCCTCTCTCCTCTGGTCCCACCAACCGTTAATAAGGATATAGCCACGATATCCCGCATATCTTAGGCACATATTCACTAAAGATTAGATATGGTAACTGCAATATCTCGCCGTAACCGCAATATCTACTATCTAAATCTTCAACAACACAATATTCACGAAGATATACAGTTACCTTATACGGTTTGGTATCTCCTACTCTATAAATACCTTTGCTTTACATATATTCAATACGTTTTGAGCTATATACACACATATACTCATTTAAGCATCGGAGAGGGACCCAGAGGCACCCCCTCTGTTGCGATCCCCTTCTTGCAGGTTCATCGGAGCTTAGGCGAAAGTGCGCGATCACCATCTCCTTGGCATTCAATTCATTGCCAGATCAGCATTCAGGAAATCACGATCCAACAAGTATAATCATGGTATGGTCCCCAAACATTAGCATGCATAAGATCGAAAGAAGTATCTGCTCTTGATTCAGATATGGGAAACATTTTTCTTATTATTTTGGATTGACAAACATGACAATCGCCTAAATTCAAAATATCATTCTTTGGTAAATCTAAGGAAGATACATGTTGCAAAGCTTTCAAAGAAGCATAACCAAATCTCATATGCCACAACATAACATTCTCAGCAACATATGACAGCATAGTAGGTCCTGAATGAATCTTGGAAGATTTAAAAAAATATAGTCCAGGCTCTTCACTACTAGTCCCCAAGACCCTCCCATTTGAGAGGTCCTGCAGGATAGCATACTTAGGAAAAAATGTTGCAGAACAGTTTAATTCCTTAGTAAGCTTTCAAATTGATAGCAAATTATGTTTGAAATCACGAAGATACAACACGTTCTGCAATTTCTATCACGCAAAAAATCCAGATTTCCAACACTTTCAACTTTAGTATACTCTCCATTGGGTAGCTGGACCTTAGTTCCAGTAGGAACTTTTTCCCCACACAACCAATAATTTCTGTTGGTCATGTGGTTTGTTGCTCATGTATCTAGGATCCAACTATCATGATTATATAAAAAAGCCAAATTAGAGAATATACTAGCAGAGTTAACTTGATTATCGATAGAAGTGGTAGCACCTGCTGTGATAGAAGTGTTGCCTGTCTGTCCCACGGTCTGCAATAACTTGTCAAATTGTTCCCGTGTGAGAGTGACTGAACCTGTCACATTTGTTCTCATAGAAGACTCATTAGTAAAATGCTTAGGACCACTAGAGCTGAAGTTCCCATTGTCAGCAGAAGTTGCATTAGCTTTTATATTTGAACCTTTTGCCTTTAAAAAATTCCTATACTTGAAACAATTATCTTTTGCATGCCCTTTTTTCTTACAAAAATCACAAACTCTGGTATAGCATCTTTCTATGGTATGCCCCTTCTTATGACAATGGGAACACTCAAGACTCTAATTTCCTTTTGGTTTATCAATATTAAAAGACACATTTGCAGAAGAGAAACCAGCAGAAGCATTCATTGCTGATGTGATTCCGCTCTAACTTTCATCCTGTATCAACAAATTGTAAGCCTGGTTCACATATGGTAAAGGATTCCAAAGCAATAGGTGACTTCTTACCGGATAATAATTCTCATTTAAACCCATCAAGAATTGAAAAAGCTTTTGGTTTTCCTTATGTTCGATATGCTTTTTAAAATGATCCCGTTCTATATGGGGCAAAGCAGCAGCATAATCATATTCAGCTCACAACAATCTCAATTTAGTAAAGAATGTGGAAATAGAATCTAAACCTTGACGAGTCATAGGTATTTCAAGAGCAATCTGATATGTCATAGGTCCACTGATCTTATCAAACCTTTCCTTAGGATCTTTCCATACAAAAAAAAACATCCTCACAATACATGTATCCATTTCCAAGATCTTTTGCAACAGAATTTATGATCCAAGCTAGAACAACCGCATTACATCTATCCCACAAATGGTGAAAAGCAACATCATAATTTTCTTTCATGCATGTTCGAGTGATAAAACCTAGTTTATTTTTGCCTAAGAGAGTAAATCTGATAGCCCTATTCCACATTGCATAATTATCAGGACCGGTTAAAGTGACAGAAATCATACTCACACTAGGATTATCACTAGCATACAAATAAAGAGGATGATGTGAATCTACCACAGCCAAGGCATCATGGTTAGCCTCATCGGTGGCAAGTTTCCTTGCCTTTGTGATGGGTTTCTCCTCAGCCATGATCAATATTATCACAAAATCACGAAATAGTAACCAACAACAGACAATCTCAAGAATAGATCAATATTTCCACACACAGAAAAATAACTGCCAGACGAACGGTCACAAGTCTCAAATCAGATAACCAAGGAGCGGTAAAGCAAAAATAGGCGTGTAGATATTACCAAAGATGCTCTAGGATAGGAACATAGAGGGGCAGATGAACCGACAGAAGGAACGCTTTCATCAAGATCCAGATGAATCGCCACGAAACCAACAACAGAATACCTCAATCATTCCAATCGGTAAGAAGAAGAAGATTACAGAAGGCAAGAATCGCTTTTATCGCTCTGATACCATGACAAATTTAGGGTTTCCTTAGGAAAACCTTAGAAAACCTAGAGAGAAAACTGAAGAAGACGAAGAGAGCATACAGAAATGAAGAGGCACAGACTTGGGGATCACTGAGAAGTGTTCCTTCATTTAGACTTCTCTCGCCCTAAATAACCCTAATACTAAATAATTACACAATACACCCTAAATGTTCACAAAATAACAAATCAGTCCAACAAGAACAGAAATAACAAAACAAGTCCAAAACAGATAAAAAGATCCTTAAAGCAAATTTCAGATTGCATATTGGTCCTGGTCTCAACAGTGGTTAACAATCTTCACAAAATAATGTAGCATATTTTAACTAAATGACTAGTATAAACGTAGTTACAACAATAGAGTAGACAATGTTTTGTCACTTTTATATTAACAAATGAATAAATAAATAGATTAGATACATATTTAGTGGAGGTTTTGAGTTAAATTTTGTGTTAAAGATGCTTAATAAATACATCATATAAATATGTAGGCTATTGTCATATCTATTAGCAATAATAAAGTATGTACTTGTCGTCACCACCAACCACAAGTTTTCACCACCCATCCCTCACAGACATCGGAAAAAAAAAAAGCGAAACGGTACAACTCAGTCCAATAGTTGCAGTATAGGGACTCCTTCTTCAACTAACTCCCGATTTCAATCCCATACTCTGTGTCAACATTTCTGCTACGTTTGCTGGCTTGCTTTGTTTCTGTTAAAACAAAGAACACGTTCATGCAATCCACTCCGGACAAAGGTCTCAAACTCTCAATTGAACTTAATTCACTTTTCCAATGAGAGAATCAAAGAATCAAAGCAGGTGAACAATATTAATTCACTTTCCCAATGGGAGATTAAAAGAATCTAAGGAGGTGGACAACAGTGGACAACTGTCCTTTTTTTACTCATTCACACACTCACACTCACAAAAAGTATGAGAAAAAATGATGTGTAAAATAATAAAGTGTCGGAGTTGCATTTATAAAATATTGTACTTTATCGATAAAGAGAAAAAATTTGTATATATAAATATATATATATATAACTCTTTCACTCTAAATATTAGGAGATCGAGCGAGTGTTTTTTTCTTTCTTCAAGGTCAGTCTCAATTTTTTTTTCCGAAAGCCCGTTTAGGACCGGATCAGACCGAATGATTGTGGATTTGAATTTTTCATAATACCACACCGAAATGAATGTGAATTTTGAAAGTTTTCTATCTCTATAAAAGATGCATTCTGATAAATTTACTAAAGAATATTGTGAGCTCATAGTGTTTTTTTGAGAGGTGAACTATTCTTTCACCTTTTTCTAAAGAATATCGTAAACTCATAATTTTTTTTTGGTGCAGATTCGGTCCAGGACCCAGACCGACCCGAGTCAAGAAAGACCGACTCGGGCGGTCTTTTTTGGTTGAGGTCTGTCTCGGTCCTCATATCCAGAAGGCAAGACCGAAACTTCAGTCTCGGTCTTGCCTTCAGGATCCGCCCGCCCCGCCCATGATCAGCCCTACTAAATATGATATTTATGAGACTCACTTGAAGATAATTACTCTAGAATATCCTTAAAAACTCTAAATAATCTCACTTGATAGAGTAAGGGCGCGCCCACCACGAAGCCAGGATATTTTATCCACTTCAGGCCAACGACACTTCAAGCCCAAACCCTGGATGCTGGAGTATAGGGGCGCGCCATAGAGGCACACCCAACTGGAAGTTGATCTTCCCTTATTCCTCCTGCAACAAAAGCCTCTAGGCCAGACATAGGGCACTAGGTCCAAAAAACAATGACACTATGCACATGGCACAAGGGCACTAGGCACAGGACACCAGACATCACATGACTCAAGATATGACCATGACCAGTTAACTAGGTGATACCTGGGATGACCATGGTAAGGTTTAACTCTAGCCAGGTTAGGGGTGAGGATTATAAATACCCTCACCCATCATCATTCTAAACTAATGTAACATTGCACACTTGACTCCATATACTTCCTCCATAAACGAACATTCGAATGACGTGATCGTCGGAGGGGAAACAACGGGAACTCCCGGGCTTTCCTTATGTGCAGGTTAACGGAGCCGCAAGGAAACCGACCCGGTCCGCAACGGAAAGAGTCCTACCGGAAAACGTGATCCAACATTACTGACACCAGCATCCCTAGAAATTAGACGAAATATTCTTCTAGAAATAATAAGGGGTTGAAATTAGAACTCCTACGTGCATGGGCGTGTATGGACATGTTCATGCTTGCACCTTTTGGAATATACACATTGCCCCTTCTTCGAGAACCTTGTCCCCTAGGTCAAAATCTGGACATGTTGCTGAAATGTATCGATAAACTACCAAGATGCATCTACAAATGATGAATCAACCTAGTGGACCAACACTTGCATTACCACATGATTCTTGCATCGGAACATCTTTTGTTCGAATTAGATGGCGAGCAGTGTGTATGTAGAGATCCGCGGGAAGAGGAATGAAGTTTTGTGTGTCTATCCAAGCTTTCTTTAGAAATGACACGTGAAAGACTGGATGAATCTTCACATTGTTCGGCAGAAGCAAATGATACGACACTTCCCCAATCTTCTTCGTCATCTTGAACAAACCATAGTATTTAGGTTGCAATTTCTTACACCTGATTGTGTTAAGACTCACACACTTGTGAGGGTGAAGTTTCAGATAGATGAGTTCTCCCACTGTGAAGTGTTTATATGCTTGTTGTTTCATCCTTTTGTTGTTAATGTCTACAGAATCATGAAGATTAAAGAAAAAATAAAGAAAGAAGACTTAATTGAAGATGAAGAAATCAGATTAAGATTTCCTTCAAAGTTAGTTATACAGTTACAAGTATCGGGTATTTATAGAACACTACTATTCTATATTTACATATAGATCCTTGACTGAAATTGTAATTAAGTCCTCAACTCAAATGTAAACATACTTATATCCTAACATTCTCTCTTGAAGATCCAATTCCTTGATCTCTTCTTTCTTTGACCAACAGATTATCATTCTGACTTTGATAGATGTACCCTGTTTTGATTTCATTTTCCTTTGAAACAACAAAAAACTGCATTGCATACATCATACTGCTGAAAATCCTGAGGATAACAATTACCAAAGCAAATCTACTCAATACAATACTCAAGACAATCAATCTGATCACACATGCATACGAGTCATAGCTTCTAATCATACACATTCTGGTCATGTCATGATCAATCTATCATCTTGACACTATCTCAGTCATATTCATATGAATCCACCACAGCATATAGCCCATACAATCTGCAATTCTTCTATGAATACTCTGATATCTCAAATCAAGATACACACATATGAAACATTTACATTTCACACTGTAGGTAATACAACTAACATAGACAATCACACCCATAATCTTGAAAAACAGACTCATTCATGTCAACGACTTCATTCCTGTCAACACTATCTTGAACTTCTTTTCAGAATATACTTTTTTTCTTTTCTCTTTTCTTTTCAATTCTTTTTTTTATTTATATTGAACTTGATCCTTGACAGGAGGGTTTGAGCCCTCGTCTTATCAACAATGATTGAAGGGTTTCAGTTCCCTTATCTTTTCTTCCACAACATTCAATCTAAAGTATCTTGACGTTGTCTTTAGATTGAAATCTATTTTTGGAATCAAGCCATGTCTTATGCCAAGTAATTATATGAGCACATTGTTTTTTTTCCATGTTGACAGAAGAAGAATGAAAAAAACATGAACTATCCTCAAGACACGAATGCCATGTTTATACTCGTCACTACACCACACATATAAAATGTAAAGAGCATAACATGCATCTGACAATACGATATCACAGATCAAAGAAGTAATGACCAGATAATGGGATTCCCATTAAGCAACAAGTAATGACCAGAAATAGATTATCTATCAGAAATAACTCCTCCCCAATCTGCATCAGAATATGATGTCAACGAAATTTTATACACTGGAAATAGACTTGTCCTAAACATGAGACCATGATCTAAAGTACCCTTTAAGTAACGAACTATGTGTAACACAACCTTCCAATTATTTACAGATGGAGTCTACATGAACTGACTTAGCTTGTTCACCGAGAAATTAATATATGGTCTGGTAAAACAGATGTGCTGCAAAGCTCCTATAGTACTTCTGTAAAGAGTAACATCCTCAAACGAATCAGAACATGTGATCATACCTGATTTAGACAAACAATTACCTGTCATAGGCGTGGGAAAACTCGAAGACTCAGCCAGTCCTAGTTTGTCAATCAGATCTTGAATATATTTCTTTTGATTCAACAGAAGGAAAGTATCATAAGCCAACACCTCCATACCAAGAAAATAGCTAAGATTGCCCAAGCCTTTGAGCTGAATCACATCAGCTATAGCAGAGTTAGATGAGCCAGTAATTACAGTGTCATCTACATAAACTAAAAGAAACACAGATCCTAAGTCTGAATGTTTGATAAACAAACAACTATCTGCAACTGGGGCCTGAAAAAGAAGATTAGTCAACAAGAAATCTTTAAGTTTCTCAAACCAAGCACGAGGTTCTTGTTTAAGACCGTACAACGCATTTGCATCTTACAAACCAGAGGATACGTAGTTTATACCTGCTCAAAACCAGGAGGTTGAACCATATACACTTCTTCAGACAGATCCCCATGAAGAAACGCATTGTTTATATCAATTTGCCTCAAACTCCACTTATGAGATAATGCAAGAGATAAAACTATCCTTACAGTGGCAGGTTTGACTACCGGACTGAATGTGTCCTGGAAATCAAACCCAGGTTTCTGAGAGAACCCTTTCGCAAGTAACTTGGCCTTATACCAAGCTATAGTCCCATCCTCATTTTTCTTAATCTTGAAGAGCCACTTGCATCCAGTCTTGTGGTAACTGAACAATGGACCAAGTTTTGTTGAGTTGAAGAGCAGAATATTCTTCTTCCACTGCAGCTCGCCAATGAGAGCTATGAAGAGCTTGATGTATAGACTTATGGCATGTTCTTTTCACGGAATGGAAAAGGAATTCGGCTTACGGATTCCGTAAGAAGTTGTTCTTTTCGCGGAATTGCAATAATTTGGCTTACGGATTTCGGGCGGGGTAGGCTTAGACATTCCGTGTGAAAATCTCGGAATTCCTAAGCCAGGCGCGCTAGGAATGAGGAATAGGAGGCGAAATGACCGAAATGCCCTTACTTTAAAATTTATATTAATTCAACAATTTTATCTTAATTAATAATTAATTAAATAAGTTATTTTATTTTTTTTAATTATTAATTAATTATATTATAAGTTTGTATTATTCTTAATTTTAAAATTAATTAATACAAATTATATATATTATATACTATACATATACAAGGAGGGGCAAATATGTCATTTTACCACATTCCATTCCCTTTCCATATACAATTCCACCAAAGAAACAACAGAATTCTTTATTCCATTCCATTTCATTCCACCAAAGAAACAACTTCATATTCTTATCTCCTATTCCTTATTCCCTATTCCTATTCCCTATTCCGTATTCCTTATTCTGAATTCCATGAAAGAAACGCCCCGTTAGGCTCCGATTTAATCAAAGAATCAGTAGATTCAACCGATGTGAGCATAGCCTGAAAAGACACTTGATTAACACCTCTCGTTTTAGACCTTATCTGCATATGAAGAACATTCTTAGAGGTAAGAGATGAATTCGAATTCACTATAGGAACATCATCATTAAAAGATGTATTTGATGAACTTGGAACTAATCTGGAATCCTGTAACCTGTAAGTCACTGTAGGAATTCACTGATTAGAACCAGGAGAAACAGATCTATTATGAGACATAACATTTCCTGTTGATAGATTCAGAGACATCACATTATCTCTAGAATTCATAGACTAATGAACATGAATTGGAGAAACAGAACATACCAGAACCTGATAAGTAGAAGATAAATCTCTATCATCAGAAGGAGGAGTAAGAATAGGAAAGGTTGCAGCAGCATTCCCACCCTCATGAGAAGAAGATTGGAGAAAGTTCTTATCACAAGGAAGGAAAAATGGTAAAGATGTATTATTCTGAGTTGGAGAGGTAGAAGTAAAAAAACTTCCTTTTGAGTCTGCAAATGGAAAGGAATTTTCATGAAAAATAACTTTCCTCGATGTATAAACACGACCAGAAGCTGCTAAGCATTTATAGCCTTGATACTTAGCACAATATCCCAAAACAAACACGGTTCAAATCTATGCATGAGTTTGGTTTTGTTAAATGGACTTAAATGGGGGAAGCAGAGACACCCAATTACACGCAAAAACGAGTAATCTGGAGGAGAGTTAAACAATTTCTCATGAGGTGATATATTTGAGAGACTAGCAGATGGTAACCTGTTAATGAGAAATATAGCAGTAAAGAATGAATCAGTCCAGAAGTGAAGAGGTATCGAAGCTTGAGCTAGAAGTGTCAGCCCTAACTACTATGTGTCTATGCTTGCGCTCAACAATGCCATTTTGTTCTGATGAATATGGACAAGTTATCCTATGAGCTATCCCAAACTGAGGAAGGTATGTTGACAGAAATTGAAACTCGCCCCCACCGTCTGATTGAACAGCTTTGAGTGAATGACCAAGTTGTTTCTCGGCCAACCTGTGGAAATCAACAAAACACTGAGCAACATCACTTTTCTTATGTAAGAAAAATATCCAAGTATATCTACTGAATGCATAGACAATACTAAGATAATATCGGTGTCCATTTGACGCACATGCTGCAGGACCCCATAGATCAATCTGCACAAGTTCTAACGGATTAGAATAATCTGTCAATGAAGATTTATATGGTTGTTTCTTACTCTTGCCAATCACACATGCAGTGCACTGCATTGAGGAATGAGAAAGAAGATAGTTATGAAGCCTCAGAAAGTTAACAGGCAGCTTTCTAGAAGGATGTCCTAACCTCATGTGCCAAGTATGAGCTGATTCACTAGACTTTAAAGATGACAGAAAACACAAAAACTCAGATTGATCAAGAGTATCATATGAGATAATCGATGAAGAAACAGATGTAGATGGATGAATACGAATAGAAATTGTATTGCATGAAGATGAAACATTGAACTGATCCACATCACACTTATCAAACATCTCATCGTTATTATCAGTCACCAATTCAATACAAGAACCATTACTACCAATAGCAGACACAGCAGAGTTTACAGCAACATTATTCTTAATACTATCATGACTCAACCACATACTTGACTTATCAATGCTATTCTGCCTAAATTTTGAAAGATCTAGCTTATACAGACCAGAACTCTCATAACCACACAGCAACACATTGTGTGTTTGAGAATCCTTTATCACACAGTAGGTATCATGAAATTCGAAATAGACTTTGTTATCCTTGGCAAACTGAGAAACAAAAAGCAAATTCTTAGTTACGCTAGGAGTATATAACATATTATGTAAAAGTAAAGAACGAAAATGAGTAGGAATAGAAGCTGAACCTATAGCAGTTATATTTAAATTAGAACCATTACCAACAACAACCTTACCTTGACCTGTGTATGGAATACAAGCAGGATACGAATTTGGTGGAGCATGTTTGAGATGATCTGTGGCTCCAGAATCAGGAAACCAGTTGGAGTCATGCTGCACCATTGGAGCAACAGGAGCGAGTTGCACTTGAGGATTGTTGATCATTGACTGAGTATCCATATGTTGTCTAGATGCACCTATTTGAGAACCAGCAATGGAAGGAGCAGTCGAAGTTCCAGGTAAAGGTGGTAATGAATGAGGGTAAACATACTGCAGACCATTAGAAGGGCCTACAACTAGATATATCATAGGTGACGAATACGGGGGAGGGACAGAATACTGAGTAGGAAAGGATTGTTGTTGATAAGACTGAAATGGAACCGGAGAGAAACCAGGTTGAGAAGTAAACGAATGATGAGCTGACTGATTAACATAAGAATTTGGAGACGACACATAAGAATAGTGAACAAAAGAGGCATTGTTTGAAGAATTGAACTGAGGAGATACATAATTTACACTTGAATCATCCCATTGTGTAGAACACAAATTGACAGTTGTAGAAGATAAGGCAGCAGGATCAGTAACACCTATGAAATTGACATTAAATCGATGATAAAATCGATGGACCAGGTGACCAAATTTGCCACACAGCTGACATTGTGGTCTGTTTGAACCATAGCCCCTGGCTCGGCCTCAACCCCTTCCAAGATTGAAACAATTCTCAACCTGTGATCCCTGATTTGCAGAAGATGTCATCACATTATCAGCTGTAGTTTTATTGGAAGGACCTGATAGGGATGATGAAGCCAATTCATTATTAATAGTTTAATTAATCTTCATCACTGGCTTATGATTAACTGCAACATTTGCTGTCAGATTAACATCAAACAACAGATCTATTTGTCTTGCTTATGCATACAAGAGAACATAACTGACAGGCGCCATGTCATATAGATTCCTACTCGCATGAATCACTTATATAACATTGTCGTATTGACCTTTAACTCCATTCAGCACAATTGATACTTGCTGCCTTTCTTCAATCGGATGACCACAGCTGGACAAACTGTCACACGCCGACTGAATCAACATCAGGTAGTCTCGCATAGACTGATGCGGTAGCTTCCTCACTTTGAATCTGTCATACAAGTGCATTATCCGTGTTGTTGATGATGAAAAAAAGTCTCGATGAAACTTCTGCCATATAGACGCTGCTGTCATACATCCTATTAGTCCACGACTTACTTGCGATGAGACCGATGCTAGCATCCATGACGCTAGTGAACTATCATTCTAAACGTATTTTAGATAGTCATGATTCATATTCTCTGTTCCGTCAGTATCAATCAGTGTTGGCGGATCGTCACATTTCCGTAGAGATGTGCTTCAAGATTATGTCCTTTAACAGACAATAGAACCTGCTGACGCCACGATTGAAAGTTCTCTTCGCCTTTAAATTGAGAAACCTTCTTGTTGAAGAAAGATGCATAAATCTCTTCCATTGATGCATAGAATTCACAGTCCGAAGAAACGCAACAATCTAAAACAAGCTAATCAACTAACAGAACACACATAAATCAATTTTTCAGATAACAGAATCATAGCTAACCGTATCGCAGGAAGGCAACAACTCTGATACCATGTTAATGTCTACAGAATCATGAAGATTAAAGAAAAAATACAGAAAGAAGACTTACTTGAAGATGAAGAAATCAGATTAAGCTTTCCTTCAAAGTTAGTGATACAGTTACAAGTATCAGGTATTTATAGAACACTACTATTCTATATTTACATATAAATCCTTGACTAAAATTGCAACTAAGTCCTCAACTCATATGTAAACGTACTTATATCCTAACATTTGTGAGCTCGAGACAAGTAAAACTTAAGTAAATATATAGCATCTTCGTGGTTACTGTTGAAGTTCAAGTACTATCTTGAACATATCTTAAAATTTAGGGACCACAGTGTTATATTTTGGAAGTTAGTCTCTTATATGAACTCTACTGTAATCGTTTGAGAGATTGCATATTAAAGTTCAGTATAGGTGGAGGAGAATGGTGAGATCCTTCACTCACCTTCTTCATTTCAGCGGATGTTATTCTAGTTCTCGATTCTATTTCACATTTTTACATGGTATCAGAGCTAATCAAAGCTTGATTCTCGATTGAGACTTTCGGTTGAGCACATTCATGGTGACAAAGCAATCATCAACTACAGGTCCGACCTTTGCGTTGCCAAGAGTTGGAACCAGTGCAATAAGTGAAATCCCTTTCGATGATAGATTTTACTTGCCTACTTTTGATACTACATGTAATTCGTTAATCTCGACGATTACCTGGAGGTAGGGTTGTGCATGAACCGGTTCAGGGCCGAACCGATTCAGAACCGTACCTTTACAACATTTTAAAACAGGTATGGTTTACCGCTCCAGTTTTTGGTCGCTCCAGATTTTGGCTGAATTACCGTACCTGTTCAGAACCGGATCATAAGTGGCTCGATCGAACCACTTTATATATATTTGAACAAAATTAACAATCACGAAATCAATGAACAATCACTCAATCAGGAACAAAATCACCAAATCACCACTTCACCAGTCCATCAAAATCAATTACTTAACTATATCATTACCTATAAGAGTAAATTGCTTACAATACTCAAAATACATCTAACTTACTCAGTATCTCACATTGCAAGAAAAATACAGTTTTGGGTAGAAGTAATTACAACTTACGAGGTGATATTTCATCACATTGTTCGGATATTTGAAGAAGGAGACGGAAAAAAGATGGAGACGACCATGAAAGGGACGAGTCCACTTCTTGGGAAGAGCTACTACTGCGCCAATGCCGAAGTCGAAGAACCAGTTGAACCAGAGGTGGCGGTTGACGTGAAGAGACGAAGAAGACGAAGAGTTGAACCCTCAGATTGCTGCGTGAAGTGCGGAAGACGAAGACGAAGAAGACGAAGTGCGGAAGTGAAAACTGAAGAGTCGAAGAAACAAAGACTACTAGTTTAGTATTACGAAGAGACGAAGACTGAAGAGTCGAAGTGTGGAAGGGAAACTCTGAAAGTGAAGAAATTAGGCCAGAACTACTGAAGAAGTGAAGAGTCGTAGGGTTCACTGATTAAAACTTCAGACTTAATTATTGTTCAAACCGTCTATTCTGGTCTGGTTTAGTAGTTTAGTAGTATATTAAAACAGGTACAAAAAGTGGTTCGGTTAAGCGGTTTTGAACCAGTTTTTGTAAATCTTTTGAACCGCTCCATATTTTTTCAAAAAAACGTTTGTTTTGTGAACCACTACGATTCAGGTACGGTTCAGCTGAACCGTATTTTTATGCCCAACCACACTTGGAGGTATTTTCGATGCACTTTTGGTGAACAACAAGTTATGATTTGTGGATGGGACATGTCCAAGAGATTCAGTCAATGAGCCATTTCATCTGCGCTGGGAACTGGGATTGTTGCAATGTGGTAGTGAATGTGTGGATTCTCAATTCATTTTCGAAAGACATAGTTCATGGTATGATGTATAATCCAAATGCCAGATCTGTATGGAAGGAGTTGTGTGAGCGCTTTAGTAAGATTGATGGAACATGTATTTTCCATTTAAGTAGAGATTTCTATCAAATGAAGCAAGGTACAGTCTCTATTGCAAACTATTTTGGAAAACTGAACATACTGTGGGATGAACTTGTTGTTGCTGATGATGATGATTGTTTTTGTGATGTCTATGTGTCCTATCCTAGAGTTTTAGCCAAATGTGAAAAGGAACAGTTAATTCAGTTTTTGTTTAGTTCATACAAGACATTTACGACCATTAGATCAAATTTATTGATGCTAAATCCTCTGTCGATACTGAATTATCCTTATTCTATCCTAATGCAAGAGGAGAATCAAATAATTGTTGTTGGATCAATCACAAATCCATTGGAAGATCAACATTAACAACTATATTTCTGATTATGTGGTTTTATATGTTGGGAACAATAATGCTACTGATTTTTTAAGAATCGAAAAAAAAATTGTGCTCTTATTGTGGTAAAACAGGACATGAGGAGGATAGATACTGGAAACCGTATGGTGTACGAGAACATGTTAAAAAACAATGGGCGGCGAACAACACTAGTACCATAGGAACATCTCTTGATCATACTGATTCTCTTCCTGCTACCGTTGTTCCACCAAATGCTGGAGTGAAAGTTGCAGCACCTGTGTTAGTTGGTCGTGGACAAAAAGCACCGCCATCAACGATTCTGCCTTCTCTCACGCATTAATAGTTAACGCAAGTGCTCGATTTTATTTGGTCCAAAAATGAACGAGAAGCTAGCAAGGCTAATATAGTAGGCACGATATTTTGTGGTGTTACTGGTTTTTGTTTTGCTCAAGACTGGATTGTATATAGTAGAGCTACTGATCACATGACTTGTTATAAGAGTTGGTTGGTCAATATGAAAGATAATGCTACTCCTTCTAAACAAGTTCATTTGCCGAATGGACATTCTTGTCCAGTCACACATACTGGAAATGTTCTACTTGATCCAATGATAGAACTACATAATATGCGTCGTGTTCCAAACTTCAAATACAATTTGATTTATGTTTCCAAGCTGACACGGGATCTTAGTTGTTGTGTTACTTATTATCCTGGTTTTATGCTCATTCAGGACCACTTAAATGGGAAGATAATTGTGATTAATAGAGAACTTAATGTATTGTATCTATTTCGAACAAAGGATGTGGTCATGGAGTTGCTAAGGTTTATCAGGCGAATAGCTTGGTGATGCAGTCCGATTTTTCAGCCGAACAACGAGTTGATACTACTAGTTTGATGTTATGGATTATGCGTTTAATCATATCCCCAGAGAACAATTACATAAATTGTTTCGGGTTTACATTAACAAAGTTGTTATGAATTCTATAAAATATTATTCCGTTTTCCCTTTAACTAAGCAAACTCAGTTGCCCTTTCCGACTAGCTGCTCACATAGTTCATATCCTTTCAGTTTAGTTTATCTAGATCTATGGGGGGCCTTATCGACGAGCATAGAATGCGACTTTCACTATTTTCTCACGGTGGTATATGGTCATAGTAGGACCACTTGATTATACTTGTTACACACTAAGGATGAAGCCATTCTGCATATACATAGTTACTTATCCATGATATAGACTCAAATTGACAAGTCGGTGAAAGGTTTTAGAAATGATAATGGTTCTGAGTTCTGCAATGCCTTGATTTGTGACTTGTTTGGTGGGTTATGAAATATACATCAAACAAATTGTGTTGGTTCTCCTCAACAAAATTATAGTCAAACAAAAACATCGACGCTTGCTGGAAGTGGCCCGAGCTTTAAAGATACAAGAAGTTATCCCTGATAGATATTGGAATCACAGTGTATTAACAACATACCATATAATCAATCTCACACCTTCAAAGGTGTTAAATAACAAATCACCTTATGAAGTTTTGTGTGGATAGCTTCAGTACAACATCTTCGTGTATTTGGTAGCTTATGATATGCCACTGTTTTCCATGATACTGACAAGTTTGCTCCGAGATTTGTTGCTGCAATAATGATGGGGTATTCACCTTCTCAAAAGGGATACAAACCGATGAACTTTGAGACTAAAGCCTTCGTTGTGAGTCGGGATGTTGTGTTTAAGGAACATGTTTTTGCTTTTGCAGCAACAAAGCCTTCATATTCGAGTATCCACCTTACATTTAATCAACCGTCTTCACTCAATATTGATGATTAAAAGGCATTATTTCCAAGCAATAGTTCATCAAGTCCATCTCTTTCGCTTGATGCAGTTGATCCTGTTTCAACGACCAATTATGGATGGTACATAATGTAAACTGCTTCTGGACTGAAACGTTCCTCTCGACATGTTCACAAACTTGGTTGGCAAAAAGATTATATCATGACATGTGATTCAGTTGATTATAGTAGTTTCTCATTTGAATACAAATGTTTTTAACTTCTATTTTGAAGATCATTGAACCATCCTCATATTCGGAAGCAGACCAGCATCCCTATTGGATTGCAGTGATGCAACATCAATTCCAAGCATTAGAGGATAACAATACCTGGTCTGTTATTTCTCTACCACCAGGGAAACAAGCAATAGAATGCAACTGGATGTTTAAGTCTAAATAAAATTATGATCGGTCTCTTGAACGCTATATAGAATGCTTAGTTGTAAAAGATTACACACCAAATGCAGGAACAAATTTTGCTAAAATATTTTCACCGTTTGTTAAGTTGGTGACTGTTCGAAGTGTTCTTGCCTTAAGAGATGCAAAAGGCTGGAACCTATTCCAGATGGATGTAAACAATGTATTTTTAAAATAAGATTTATATGAGAATGTGCATATGGATATTCGTCAAGGATATGGTGCCACAAAATCTGAATGTGGTAGTTCAGGAAGGAATGTTTGCAGTATGGTCAAGTAATTATATGGGCTAAAGCAGGCTTCACGACAGTGAAGTTTAAAGCTAACCTAGTTACTCTTATCCCATGGTTATTCTCAAAGTCGATACGACTATTCGTTGTTCAATAAGATGGATCGGGAAAAGCAGGATCATTTAGTGGTTTATGTAGATGGCCTATTAATCACAGGATCCGATACTATGATGATTAATAATCTGAAAGATGTGTTGAAAGCTCACTTCAAGCTAAAATATCTTTGTGATCTTCAATATTTTCTTGAACTTGAAGTGGCACGTACAAAGGAAGGGACAGTGCTTTGTTAACGGAAGTATGCATTGGAATTGATTGTTGAAGTAGGATTGTTAAAAGCAAGAGTTGCGTTCACTCCCATGGAACGATATTTGATGTTAACTACAGTTGAGTATGATCACATTTCGTCAACTGTTGAAGTTGATCCTTTACTTGATAATTTGGAGCAGTATATACGAATCATAGGAAGACTTTCATACTTGACAATGACGAGACCCGACATAGCCTACACGGTACAACATGTCAGTCAGTTCGTACATGCTCCAAAACAATCACATCTTAATGTAGCTATGCGTGTGGTACGTAATATCAAAGGAAATCCTGGACAAGGCTTGTTTTTCCCATCAAATAATCCAATTGATTCGCTTACGACTTATTGCGATAGTGATTGGGCATCACGTCCATTCACACGCAAATCTGTTTCTGGATATTGTGTTCAATTTGGTAATGTGATAGTGTCTTGGAAGGCTAAGAAACAAGCAACTATTTCACAGTCGACCGCGGAAGCGAAATATAGAAGTATGGGCATCAGAGTAGCTGAAATTGTGTGGCTGAGAGGGTTGTTCAAGGAGTTGGGAGTTTCGTTTGCAGGACCAGTGTTACTCTACTGCAACAGCAAGGTTGCCATTCAGATTGCCAACAACCCCATTTTCCACGAATGAACGAAACATATTGAAATTTATTGCCACTGCATTCGTGAGAAACAATTGGAAGGAATTGTATAACCGATATATGTGAGTTCCAAACAGCAAGTTGCATATTTACTTACCAAAGCATTAGGAATATACCGGCATCATCTTCTTCTTCGGTTTTTTGAGTCAGAAGTCTGTTTGCTAGGAAGAAAGAAGAAGAAATCAGGTGGAGTGTTGAATTGTAAGGACTATCATAAATATATCTTAAAGTTTAGGGATTGAAAAAGGTTCAGATCGATGGACCAACTAAGGTGGTCCAAATTGGGGCAACGCTCCCAGAGGAGTAGACTACAACCCTAACATTATTGTTAATCGAATTCAAGGAGTTCTTTGTTTGGGAATCCAGTGACATGTCGGGTATCAGCAAAGACATCATCACCCATGAGTTAAGGATTGACATAAAGATCAAACCCATTGCTCAAAATCGAAGACCCGTGGGGAAAGAAAAGGTTGTAGCCATAAGGCAAGAAGTTGACAGATTGATCAACGCCAAGTTCGTTAAAGAGATAAGGTTCCAGACTTGGGTGAAAAATCTCGTTCTTGTGAATAAGAATAATGGTAAATGGAGGATATATGCATCGACTTTAAAGATCTCAACAAGGCTTGTCCCAAAGATTTGTATCCCCCGCTCGATACAATAATATGTGAGTGTCTTCTCGCTAATTTTATGTGGGGGAGAGAGTATGGAGGAGAAATGGGTTTTCCCAATTGGACAACAAGAAAACGTTGTCACAAAAATAGGAGGGACCATTCAAGGTCGTCGTCATTCCTCACCCCAACGCCTACGCTCTAGAAGATACGGAAGGAAAGAAATTGAAGAACACTTTCAATGATGAACATTTAAAAAAGTTGTTTGCATAGGCGTCGCCCACATGTACTTGTAAAACTTTGAGTTTGAAAAACTTTTTATGTTCATAATATTATCACATGTCGCCTTCACTCGAATGTTAACATTTGGAAAGACATAAGAGCGCAGCCAGGTTCAAAGCCTGGGTGATCTCTAATCTAAAAAGTGAAATATACAGGTTCTTAAGGCATCACATATGACATACATGGACACAAATAAGTGCTAGTATAAGGTCATCACCATCATAAAATCCGAAGATAGACTTAATGGTTTGAAAACTTCAGTTTGGAGTATTCAAGGATAAAAACGTCACCACTTCGATGATGGTGTCGCCTACATACATTTTGAAAACTATGAGCGTTCTTGATATTCGAATCTATGAGCATTGTCTATGGGTTCAAAGTTTACAAATGATAACAGCATTAATCGATGAAGAGTGTCGACCATAAATTATTCACTTGATAATTTCTAATAGGTCTGTATGAAGGCGACGCAAACATCCAAATGAAGATGTTCCATTAACAAAAGTTCCTACATCAACAAAATATTCCAGGTATGGTATTTTGGATGCTTCAAAATAACTATTCCGACTAAAACATTTACAAAATAAATAGGAAAGAAAGCATACTTTAGGGTGTCACCTCAGCATCATCGTCTTCAAGAGAGTTGTTGGAGCCGCTCTGATCATGCGACACCTTAGGTTGGGCTGCCTCGGTCTGATCAGCTTTAGGTGTCACCGGTTTTCCCTTTTCTTTACGAGTCGCTGCCTTCTTGTTCTATTTTTCCACTTCAATAAGACTTGAAGCCCCTACACTTGATGAACCGGGAAATTTGGCGGAATGCCTTGGATATGAGTGACCAAATCACCATATATTTTCATGAGTTTGGCTAAACAGTAGTTTTCAGCTATCTAAGCAAACTAAGGCATCTTCTTATAGGCCTTCACCGCGGACAAAGCCTCCGCGTTAGCGACAACCAGCTCCTTCTTCAACTCCTCCTACCTTTGAAGCGTCATACTCTTCTCCTTGGCCAACGTTGTTTCCCTTTTCTGGGAATTGGGAGCATACTCGAGCGATACCTTCTGGCCCTCGTTGAACTCCACCAGTTCCTTGGAGAATTTGGATGTCTTCTTCATGGCAAATTGAACGTTGGAAATTGCTCCGTCTTTGAGGCGGCGCTTCTCGGTCAATTCTTCGTTGAGAAAGTTATTCTCCTTCTCAAGATCCGCAGCCTGGTTCGCCTTGCAGACCTCTTCTTCGAGGGCATCGCATTCATGGGCCAGGTTGACGGCCACATACCCAACCTCGGTCTCACAGGCGACGTCGAAAAAACTACACTTAGAACAAATTCTAACAAGAAGGGAAAAGTGACTCACCATGGATAAGGTCGTTAGGTGGCTTCTCACTGCCCCTTCGACCCATCGAGGATCCTATTGTATGGGGAGCCGCTCCCTACGGGGTACGAGACCACTTAGCAGATGGCGGGAAAAGTTAAATTGGCAAAGGTTTTGGCCCTTAAGATATTTGGCCCCTCAGAGCCGACACAAGGGCTCCCAAGGTTCACTTTTTTTTTTCCTTAATGGTTGCCTCATGAATGTCTTCCCGCATAATAAAGCGAGGATACTCATAAGAACCCAAAGTCTCCATCGACGCTTCAGGCGACGACAACTGGATGGGAGAGTTCCTCCGAGGCGGTGACTCCTCCATAGGAATGACAGAGTATTCAGGAACGAAGGACTCCATGGAAGGTTTCTTCTCTTTGGGTGCCGTCTTCTTAGAACTTGGAGGCCATGGACCATAAGTATATGTTTTCTTCCAATAGTAGGAGTGTCGGTCCTCCTGTAAAATGGGAGGCTTGTACCGCTTCATCGCCAAAATGGAAGAAATGCGGCAAAAAACTCCATCATTCATGTAAATAGAATAAGGGATCACTCCTAAAGGTTCCGCCTCATAAAGAGAAAGGTTCCGCCTCATAAAGAGGCTTCGCCCCAATTAATTTAAAAGGCTTAACCAGTAATTAAGCAAGAAGGCTTCACCTCTTATTAACCTCAAGGCTTCGCCTATTTTCCCCACAAGGGAGGCGTCGACTGCGTACCCTAGGTTATAGGGGACACCATCATAATTTAGGATGGGCCATGACCATAAATCCAGGCGTCGCCTATAGATGGAACGTGATATGATATTTATCCTTATAACTGGTGATGTGATCACGTTTCTTTTCACAAGTCGATAAAAGCAACCACGGTGAAGAAAATTAACTCAGTCAACAGATTAACTTTTCATATAAATAGCAGGTCATTTATTACTGAACGGTATTCTTACATTTGTCACATACATACATTCATCGATCCTAAAAACCCGGATTAACTTAAGCTTCAGAGAGGAAACAAACAGGAACACCTGAGGCTTTCCCTGGTGCAGATATCATGGCAATCAGGAGTGATGTCACGTCCATTTGAAAGAACGTGATCCAACAAGTATGATGACGTCAATCTTGTATTTTAGCTTGTGGTTTATCAATTTTTTAGCCTAATCTAGAGTGAATAGGTTAAACCCTACATGGTCTTTTAGGATGAAGAGGTTTCAGAAAGATCAATAAACATAATTACACTAACCAACGAGCCTCCCATAGGTACAGCGACGCTTAGAAAGGTTGTCTAAGTGGCTTGCAACGTCATTTTGATGCTAGAAGTGACATTGTGCACTTATTGAGGGGCTAGAGTTGCACACCAAAAAAGCCTTCACTGGAAGGTGGTAGGATTTTTCGTGGAAGCGCCTTGATATGTCGACGCCTTGCTTCAAGTTTGTTCCAAGAATGTCTCTAAGGTTATCAACATTTTTGTTAAAAATGTCATCTTTGAACCTCCCATTTAAGAACATTTTCTTGTAGTGTTACAACTGGAAAATGAACTTTGTTTAGAACTTTGTATGTTTGTTACCTCGTTGATTTTTTACTTTGCTTTGTACTTTGTATGTTTGTTACTTTGACTCCAATGATGTTTGTATTTGGACAATTTTTTTTTTGCCAGATTCTGTCCAGGACCGAGACCGACCCGAGTCAAGAAAGACTGACTCAGGCGTTTTTTTTACCAAGGTCGGGCTCGGTCCTCCAGAAGGCAAGACCAAATTTTCGGTCTCGGTCTTGCCTTCAAAACTGGGCCGACCCACTCATGATCAACCCTAGTATATATGTGATGATCTTATATTAGTCGTATAAATACTTTGTTTTATTTAAGTGTCTTTTTCCATCGGTATAAAGAGATGATATAAAATTAAATGACTTTTCAGTGTCAAAGTATATGTATTATGTTCTTACGAATTGATGACTTATTGATGGTGTGAATTTTTGTTTTTTTTGGTCATTACTGGCAGTGTGAGCTAGTTATTTTAAACAGTGTCATACTTTGCTAGACTGAGGAAGATGCCTTTTGTTGTACTCCAAATGGTCATTGGACCCACGCAATATATGACTGGACTAGTAATTCCATCGGATCGTACCGTTAAGGGATTTTAAACCCGCCCAATATGAGTGGACTTAACGGGTGTTACTTAACAACTATACAAATGAGGAGCAACATTGGTTTGGAATAACATAGCATAGTGGTTCACACTCGTCTTTACTGAGAAAATTTGTTTTTTTGGGTCAAATTAATGATTTACTTGATTAAATAAAATGTTGTGATACTCGATCACGGTTGTTCGTACATAGAATCATTCGCTACTAAACATATGAATGGAAATGAGGGTCTCTCGGCCCAATCATTTAGACTCACTCCCTGGCTTGATTGGTTTGCTATCCAATTCGCACATTCATTTGTCAACCTTGGAATCGCTCGCCATTCTACTTGGCCTACTTGCCTTGCTAGTGTTCGGATGTTCTTGATGATATTCGTCGTCCTCCATCGCGTCGGTCCTTGTACTATTTGTTGGTGAATTACTTGGGAGTCTGTCTCGATGATGATGTTTGGCCATCCCGCTTGTATTGCCATGGCCTCCATTGTCATCGCTTCGTTGTCTTCGGTTTACTCCTCCAACCACCTTACTGTGCTTGTCCCATGCCACCACCCCTATCCCGGATCGGTTTGTTCGTTGACACCATGACGCGTCACAATTGATTTTTATGACACTCTCCGTCGGTGGTCTCCACTCTTTCCCCGGTCGGTCACCTCCATTCAGTTCCTCGGTGCTTTCGGCGAGCCTAACTCGGTCACATTGGCTTTGCTCCTCGTACACTCGCTTGATCTCCTCGATGACGGTCCTTGGGAACAGTTTCTTTGCCTCAAATGCTGTTGTGCATCACGTCTTCCATATTTGCCAACATGTGATCATCGTGAGTTTCCACCGCTTGTCGCTTGCCACACCTTGTCCCCTAGGTTCCGTTCTCCTTTCCTCAAGGCAATCAACCATGCTCATGTTATTTGGTCGACTCACTCGCAGCCCCAATATATCATGCCATACCGTCTCGGTCCATTCGCACCCTAGTATCATGTGCTTCTTTGTTTCTACTTCTCCGCATATAGGGAATCCATAGCTAACATTCATTCCCTGTCTAACCATGTTTACCTTGACGGCTAGTGCATTCGTGGCTAGGCGCCACATGAAGTTTTTGACCTTAGGTATTACCTTGATAGCCCACATGCCCTTCCACGCTTCACCATTGCCGGTTGGGTTCGGCCCTATTTGTCGGTCGGTTGTCTTCCGTATCTTATGGTACACCGATCGGACCATGGGTGTTCCATCTCTTGTGTGGGGATATATAAACTGATATCCTTCCCTCCATCACGCGGTATTGGTATGTGTAAAATATGCTCAGCATCATCATGGTCCACAATGCCTCGGATAAGCTCGACATCCCATTCCCCATTCGGCTTTATTAGGTCCCGAACTTGTAGGTTTTCTCCATTCTCCACCCTCGTGTCGGCATTAACCCGCTTGGTTTCCTTTGTGTAGATCCATGGGTCCTCAAACACTCGTATACTTTCTCCCGACCCGACCATCCATATCCCATTTCCTAGCAATGCTTCTCGGCCGTGGAGTAGGCTACTCCACCCCCATGAAGCTCGACCTCCTTTTTTCGCCTCTAGAACTGTGCCCCTCGGGTAATATAGTCCTTTTAGGACTTGTGTACATAGGTTGTCCAGTTTGGTTATGAGTCAATGGTCCATCTTCGTGAGTAAAGCCGTGTTGAAAGATTGTAATTCCCGGAATCCTAGGCCCCCGCCTCCTTTGCCCTTGTTAAGACCTCCCATCTTCTCCAATGTGTCTTCTTGTCATCCGCGGTTTGGCCTCACCAAAAGTCCGCATTGAGTGCATTTATTTTTTAGCACCATGTTTTTGGTAGTCGGAATACTTTCATCACATATGTGATAATCGACTTAATGAGTACTTCCTTGCCGGTTTGGTTTAGAGTTTTCGGTCGTTAACCATTGAGCTTGTCCTTGACCTTGGTTTTGAGGAAACCCAAGGCCTTCCTCTTTGATCGACCCCATATCGAGGGTAGGCCCTAGTACTTCCTTGGATCACTTGTGCCTTTTATGCCTAGCGCCGCTTCCACTTGTTGTCGGTCGGTAGCATTTGCCCCTTATTAAAGAACAGGGTTGATTTCTCCCTATTGATCATTTGCCCTGAAACCTCACAATAGTTGTCCAGAATCCCCCTCAATTGCTTGCCATTGTCGGTCGATCCCCTTATGAAGAATAGGGAATCATCTGCAAAGAACAGGTGGCGGAGTTCCGGGCATTGTCTCCTTAGTGTGATTCCTTCTATCTCCCCATTCCTATCTGCACCCAACATCCGCCTGGAGAGCACATCTGCAAGTAATATAAACAGATAAGGTGATAGAGGGTCCCCTTGACGTATACCTCGTGTTGGTCGGATTGTGTTTGTTCAGTTCCCATTGACGAATATTTGGTATGTGGTCGTTGATATGCACGCATTCATCCAATCCACCCATCTTTCGGCAAAACCCCTACGCTGAAACGTATAAAGTAAAAAATCTCACTCGACTCTGTCGTAGGCCTTTTGCATGTCGATCTTAAGTGCGCATTCGGTTTTGTCCCCGGTTCGGTCCGAGTGTAAGTGGTGCATGACTTCGCGTGCCACCAAAATGTTATCTTGCATACTTCTATCTGATACAAATACACTATGGAAAGGAGTGATGAGATCCGATAGATATACTTTCAAACGATTCACCAACACTTTAGAAATCATCTCGTACATGAAGTTACAACAACTTATGGGCCGAAAGTCACTAGGGGTGGTTGGGTTTTGGATTTTTGGTGTGAAAGCAATATCAGTATTATTGAGAGTGTTTGGTATGATACCTGTTCTGAAGAAATCCCTTACCGCGTTGATGGCATCCGTCCCCATGATATGCCAATCCCGTTGGTAGAACAGACCCGGGAAACCGTCCGGACCCAGAGCTCGTGATCCTCCCATTTGGTACGTTGTCGCCCTAATTTCTATGTCTGTCACCTCTCTTGTTAATTGCCCATTCATTTCGGTCGTCACTTGGTTCGGGTTATATCGGAGCAGGTCCTCGCCCGGTTCGGTCCTCTCGACTTTGAACATGTTCCCATAGTACCTATATAGCTCATCGACAATGGCCCCATCAGTTTCAATCCATTCCCCCATTGTCCCTCTCATTTGGAATATATTATTTCTCTTCCTCCTCGCAATGGTTGTTTGGTGAAAGAATGTGGTGTTACAATCCCCCTCTTTGAGCCATTTGATCCTCGATCTTTGTCTCCAATAGGTTTCCCCCTCAACCATAGTGATTTCAACTTTCCTTTGAGTCTAGTTTCCTCCCGTGTCGCCTTCTCGTCCATGGATCCTTCGCCGACTCTCCTTAGGGCAGCCTTAATGTTCTCTACCTCGACCAGGTTATAACCGAATTGTTTCTTACTCCAAACTGTAAGTTGCGTTCAACACTAGTTTAGTTTGACTCGTATCCCTTGCGTCTCCCCTCTTGTGTTCGGTCCAACCCATGCATTTTTTATCACATCTTTGCATGTCGGGTTTTCTAGACACATTGCCTCGAACTTGAATCTGATCTTCGCTCTTTTGGGCAGTTGTTCGAGTTGGACCACCACTGGTGAATGGTCCGACCCAATGGCTAACTCATTGATGCATCTCCCTTGTTGGTGGCTCATTATCCATGCTGCATTAGCGAGGGCTCTATCAAGGCGTTCCTTTATTCGGTGTGGTCCACTTCTATTGTTGCTCCATGTATACGGGCTCCCATGTGCCCCCATATCCTCCATATTGATATCCTTAATCAGTTGCATAAATTCTTCTATTTGCCTTGGTGACTTCCTCATCCCCCTTCCTCCTCCATATTATGTTGAAATCTCCAAGAACCATCCACTTCCCCATTCGGCCCACTCCTATGGTTCGTAGTAGGTTCCAGTTTTGTGTACGCTCATGCGGTTCCGTACTTGCATGTACCCATGTCACATGCATGATCTCGGTTTCCCTTGCAAGCTCCACTTCACAATCTATAATGTTTGCATCGGCATATTTTATCACCACCCTTGTCTCTGATGTCCACCATAGAGCTAGTCTCCCTGCTGCCCCATTTGGGGTAACATAATATGTCTTTTACATCCCCACTCTACTCCGTATCCTCTCACAGTAGGTATCCCCATTATTTGTCTCCATTAAGAAAATGATGATTGGGCGATACCTTTTATTGAGGTCTTGTAGATGTTGAACTGTCAGGGCAGACCCAAGCCCCTGACAATTCCATGATAGTACATTCATTGGGCACCCGTGGCTGTTTCCGAACAGCCACCAGAACCCTTGTTTGTTTCACCAGTTTCCTCCTTTGAGCTCATTGTGAGCTTCTTCCTCTCGACCCTTTTGTGTTTTTGTGTAGTTCCCTTGCTTGGTTTCCTCCTTGGACTCTTCCTTATCTTAGCCTTTGCTTCTTCGGCCTCCCCCTCCTGCCTCTTGATTCTTTTGGTGTTCGGTTGTTCTTCCATCTCATCACCATTACGCTTTAGTGTCATATTGTTCAGGTAAGGGCTTAGTCCGGAAGGTGGATTACGGTGAGTGGGCGGTTGGTAGTGGTGTGTCGGGTGGCGAGTCGGGTGGGTTTTCTACTATGTATGTTTGGAGAGTCATGGGAGGATCATTCAGGTCCATGGGTGTTGGGTTGCCAGGTAGGTACGTGATCATTAGTGGAGTGGGTATTGGGGCATTGGTGGTTAGGTGCGGCTCAGGTTTGGCAATATCGGTTCGGCCTAGTGTTTGTTGTCGGTCTAAGTGTATTGGTTTGGTTCGGCTCTGTGGTAGGGTTATAGGGTTCGGATTTGGGTATGTGGTGGTTCGGCTGAGAGTATGTGGATGGTTAAGGAAGTAGTCATTGGTCTTAGGTTTTTGTGGTTGTGTCGGTTGGCTTACTGGTTCACCCCTTTCCGGATTAGCATCAGTTTCCCTTGCTTCTTGATCCTGGGCCATGTCCTCCTTCCCCTCTTTGTTCCCTTCCCTAGTGACATTTTGCCCCTGGTTTGGGGCCTTAGCTGACTCCCTCGTTCTCACCTCGGACATGATATCGAACCATGATCTCCTCGCACCCTGATTCTGGTTCGGTACCTGTCCCTCTTCACCTCCCACATGATGCCTGACAGTAGTGTGTTTTGGTCGGACACCCACGAGCCACGGCCCATACATTGGGATATTGTGGTCATTTTTCGCAATTAGAACATCTTTCCTGCATGATAAAGTTGTGTGGCCTAAACCGACACACCCATAACAATAATCTGACAAACGTTCATATTTAATCGAGGCCCATCTCTCCACCCCTTGTGAGCTTTTCCACCAAAACCCCGCCATCAATGGCACCTCCCCATCTACATCTACTCAGATCCTCATATAGATTTTATTTATATTCCCATCATGCTTCCCAATTTCTATGCATTTGCCTATCATATTGCCTATCTTATGAGCATTGGCATCACTAAACTTCACAGGCCCTAGGTCATACACTTGTATCCAGAATGTTACCTTGTGGAATTCAATCGCATTTACTTCCACATGTTAGAGTAGTATGTAGATTAGTCTAGCGTTTTCAAGAAAAGTCTAGATTAATCTAGATTAGTCTAGGTTAGTCTAGATGATTACTTGTTAGTTACCTAGCATGTCCTATATAAGGACTTCTACTCTTTGTATTCAATTAACTCGAAGTCATACAATGTTCTCATTAGTGAAATCTTTGAGTTCATCTTTCTCTCCAAACATCTATAAATCCTAACATGCTATCAGAGCTTGAAGATTAGGGACGAAATCCTAATTCGGTTGAAAATTTCCAACTGAAATTCTGTTGGAAATCTTGACGCTGGTGGTCTGTTCTGCTGGTCCTTTGTTCACGTTGTTATTACCGCGCGCTCAACCTTTTGAAATCGATCAAAATGCAGAAATCCTTGTTCAAATCTTTCAGCTCTCGTCTTCATTGCATTCAGAAGAGGAGAAATCGCTCTAATCCAAGCAAAGGAGAACCGAACAACATCAATCATCAAATCGCAAATTTAGAGCTCTGTTCATCAACTGCAAGGACAGCATTCTGAAATTAATCAATTCCAGCAGCTTCCTTGTTCGAATCAAAGCAGATCTCATCCTCATCAAGTTCAGAGGAGCACAAATCATTCAAATCCAAGCAAGGGAGAATCAAACAACATATTTCCACGCGATCAGAAGAAGATCCAGCACAGAACAACATCAGCATTCCTTCCAGCGATAAGAACTGAACCGCATCAGCAGCATCATTCATTACATCCTGCTGATTATGTGATGCATAATGCTGGATTCTGTGATGTTTTGATGATGATTCAAGCTGCAACTTCAAGACACAACTGGTTGTGTCTTGTTCTGCGAATCCTGTGCTGTGATGCTGCTGGAAGTCCTGGTGATATGCTGTTATTGTGAGCTTAGCTTGATAAGGTTTATGCTCTGATTTGCTGCCGATGCTGAAATACTTCATTGAGTTGGTGTTGTTGTTGAGCTGTTGATTACAAACTAAAAATCTATGCTGCATTGCTGTGTTGATTGGTGTTGTTTGAGCTTATATGGATGTTGAGCTGAATCATGCAGAGCTAATTCATGTCTTGATCGAGAATGCTGAGCTGATTCATGTGAAATTGCTAAGTTGATTCTTTCCTCAAAATGCTGAATTACTTGTGCCGAATTGCCGGTTTGGTGACGTGAAGATGTGTGATCACATTGAGTTTGGACTATCAAGTTTTTGATGATTTACAATGGATTCGATACAAGATTGGAGTGTTGGAATTCAGATTTTAGATTAGTTTTAGTCGCGATGGCATGACTACGACGAGATGACAAAGATGGCACCGCGATGGCATGACCGGGATGGTTGTTTTTCTTTTACGGCATGACCACGACGAGATGACCGAGATGGCACCGCGATGGCATGACCGAGTCATCTTTCTTCTCGTTTGGATTTCAACTTGAAAAACTTGTGTTTGAATGTGGAGTATCTCACCGATGATGAAGGTGTGCAAGCTCAATTCGATTGGAGATTTGATCGAGATTGAACTTGAGATCCGTCACGAGCAAAGGAACATTGGAAGTTTGGGGTCAAAATTCAGCAAATCAAGAAAAGCAAAGAACTTGGATGAATGTTAGAGAAATACAAAATAAAAAAAAAAAAAAAAAAAATTTGGGAGAATGTTAGAGTAGTATGTAGATTAGTCTAATGTTTTCAAGAGAAGTCTAGATTAATCTAGATTAGTCTAGGTTAGTCTAGATGATTACTTGTTAGTTACCTAGCATGTTCTATATAAGGACTTCTACTCTTTGTATTCAATTAACTCAAAGTCATACAATGTTCTCATTAGTGAAATCTTTGAGTTCATCTTTCTCTCCAAACATCTCTAAATCCTAACACCACACTCGGGTCCCATCTCTTTATATTTAGAATGTGCCCATTGACCGCCCATGGCGAGCCATCCAAAATATGGTCGGCTACTTCTTGTTTGTCAAAATCGAACAACAAGATTCTGATCTCCAATTCTGATATTGTGACTTTGCCATATCTAGCCCAAGCCGACCTGAGCATCCCCATGATCACATTCATCTTGTTCGGTTTCTAAGCAATCATCCTGCCGACATACCAACTCTCGCTTTGAACTTGTTCATTCGAGTCCAAGTCGAGCACCGGTTTACCAATTCTGCTCGACCCAACAGAATTGGAATGCATTTCGTGGGGGCCTAGACTTCACCACGGTTGAGCTCCTGCAAAACAGTGGAAAACAATGAAATGGTTAGGTGTGGGGTTCAGGGCTGGTTTGTCACGGTTCGCTTGGCAGCAGGGGTGCTTGGTTCGGTTCTGTAACAGTCCAGCCGAGCTTCACCAAGCTCGACGGAGCCCAGTCGGTCAGTACAGGAGTCCTGCAGGCCCTTGACGTGCCGGTATGGCTAGCGTCGTGGGTAGCTTCGTCCGTCTGGGTCGGTGCAGCGACGGTACGCTGCTTTCTCGCTGCTTCAGCTGGTTTTCACGTTCTTCAGCTCTGTCTCATTTGCATGACAACGTCCAAATCAACTGCAGTAGGTAAATCACTTCCCACGTCCTGATTGGTTAGCTGACTCTTGGCAATAAATGCTGTCGAATCGGACAAATCGAAGAAGACGAGGGTTTGGGATTCTCTGCACAGGACGACCTAGGAAATCGCCTGGGAAAGGGGGGGCGCGTGAGCTCAAACGCCACGGAATTATAGGTCGATTTAGCTTTTAACTGAGAAATTTTGTTGAGTTGGATTTTTGAGAAATAAATTTTTTTGTAGTCAGTATATTACTTCTTACGATTAGTTGACCACGACACAAGGGATAATTATTTTAAATATATAATTACTTATATTAAGATGTTACCTCTGCTGGGACTCTACAGGACACCAAGTAATATATATATACTTGTTTGGAATATTTTGCTTCTTAGAAACAACCAAACTTTTAGAGAAAGTTAAATCAATATTATGAGAGACTTTCAATTGTAGAGTCGAATTATCAAACATTATATTTTCTCATTAAATTATTTACTTTTATTCAAATTTTTATCCGAAGTTAATTTCTAATATCGTCATGGTCTAAAATATCATCATGGTATAAGTTACTCTTATCAGAATCAGACCAGACCACTGATCGAATTAAGTCGGATCATGAACCAGTCAGACGAACAGTATGCTTTTTTTTTTTTTAGAATATCGAAATGTACAATGAATTCGGTTCAATAGGTGCAAACCGATCAAATTTTGAAGAATTGTAGGCTTGTTCATGAACCGGTTCGACCCCGAACCGGTTCTGAACTGAACTGGTCTGGTTTGAAAAAAACTAGTACATTTTTCTGTTTCTAAAAAAACTGGTCTGGTTTAAGGAAAAAAGAACTGATCTGGTTCGAACCGATTCAGAACCGGTTCGAACTGTTCTGGTCTGTTTTTTTTTATATCAATTTTGGTTCGGAAATATTCCGGTTCAAATCGAACCTAAACCGGATGAAAATTCTGTCCAACACACTGAACCGTCTTAAAAAATACTGAACCAACTGAAAAATACTGAACCGGCTGAAAAAACACTGAACCGACTAAAAAATACATTGAACCGACTGAAAAACACATTGAACCGATTGAAAATCTGTTCCACAACCGACTAAAATCTTGTCCAACATCAACATACAAGAGTCCAATATATCTCTAGGTTTGGTTTATTGAAAACATATCTAGGTTTGGTTTAATTTCAGACCGGTTTAGGTAATTTTTCTTCAAACCGGTTCTAAAATTATATAGGTTTAAAGTGGTTTGATTGAAATTTAAGTATAAACCAGTATCAAAAACGAGTCGAGTCGAACCGGTTCGAACTGGATTTTTGGTACTATTTCGAACTGTTCTATTTGAAGGCAAAAAACACTGATCTGGTTTTGGAACTAGTTCGGCCGAACCGGTTCGAACCAAACCAGTTCCAGACCAGACCAGACCAGTTCGCCCGAACCGGTTTATTTGGCCAAGCCTAAAGAATTGATCGATTTTTAAAGAATCGCCTTGTTCCGATTTTTTAACGTTTTTCCTCTTTACCTCAACTAAACATACATTCAGCCACCCTAATTTCATAACCTTAACTCCCTATGAAAACAACCATTTTCACTAGACTACCACACTTAATACTTAATGAATCGGTCGATCCAATCATTGAACTGGGCACGTCACCAGCTCAAGGGTCGGGCCAATAAGATAACATGAGTCCTTTTTTTTTTTTTTTTGGCCAATACTCCTATCTTGTCCGTCCACATAAAAAGTTGGTTTCTCAGTTTGAATTTCATGCGCGTTCTCGTCAATCGAAATTTATTTCTATTTCAGAATATATAATTAATTAAAAGTATAAAAAAGGATCACAATTTCCAATCTTTAATTAACTTTTCGGCACGGTTGAAAGACGGGCTTCCAATCATGATGTTTTTTTACTGCGCTATCATGAGGAAGGGTACTTGTAATTCACCTCCAATTTGCACGAAAATTAAATTTGATATTGTAATATCTATTAATATTCACTTTACATACGAATTTGGTTTTAAATTAATATATTAAAAAATCACCTCATTTTATTCGTGATTAATTTTTTACACTTGTGTAAGTATATTAAAAATATATAATATCACATATTATTAAAAAAACTCTTTAATAAAATTCACACAGAAAAAATAATAATTCATAAATAAGAGTAAAGTGGGAAAAATTATGACTCTTCATTACGATATTTTATATTAAATTATAGTGTATAGTAAACAAAAGTGTGTTTTCTTAAACAAATATGATATTTGAAAACCAAATATCAAAATAATCAAATTTTTAAAACTATTTACCAAATTATATCAATATGTGACTATGAGCCGTGGGTAAAATTTATTTTTTATAATCAAAATAATATCTTAGCCCGACTCGCTGTCGCAGTTAGGATCTTTTAAATCTACCTGTGATTATCAGTCACGGATGGAACTTCAGTTAAGTTCCACCATTGACTGGCAATCGCGAGTAGGGTAAAAATCCTATTAGCGACTCCTAGTCGCGGGTGAAAGGGGAATTAAACGAAACAGAAAAACTTCCCTCCTCAACCCCGAGAAGATCTTACCCATGAGAGTTGTCGTGCCCGTACTTCCACTGTGCCAGTTGTCGCACCTCCCACCGTGCGGAGTAAGGTCCGATTTTTTGATTTTTTTTCCCGAAATATAAGTTAAAATAAAAATAAATACTGAAATATCCCCACTTTAAAAAAAAAAAAATACAAACGTATACCTACCCGCGAATTACATTCGCGGGTAGGTATCTAAACAAATGCACCCACAAATGGCATTCACGGTTTCAAATACCACTCGTGAATGGTATTCGTGGGTTTAACGTTTGTTAACAACAGACGTTTTACCAACGAATGGCATTTGCGGATGGTATTTCAGGTTTTCATCCGTAAAGTCCGTTATTTTCCCATGCATCCCAGTCATATATCTGATTCAGCATTGTAAAACAATATGTTGAAATTCGTCCCTGAGTTAGTCCACAGTTCTTTTTATTATTATTTAATAAGAACACACAAATAAAACAAAGTAATAATAAAAGAGTAATCAATTAAAAACTATATAAATATGCATAGTGAAACTAAATATTAATATTTATAATTCCACTACAACATCCAACCCTTTCTACCACCACCTCTACCGTCATCTCAGCCTCTATTATTTCTTATCTTAGTTTATCCAGCATATTCACTCTGTTACATTCTTAAACCACTTTTTACTCAGTGAGTAAGCTTCAATCAACTCATCATCATACTTCTTTTGACTCCCCTGTTACATTCTTAAACCACTTTTTACTCAGTTTGGTCATATGATGGATAGTCCTCATCTGTTAAACGCATAATTTCCAATTAATAGAAATAACAAAATAAATATTTAAGATGAACTAAGTATTACTAATCAGCAACATCGACTGGGGCACAACTTCCCCTCTGTCTGGAGCATCCGTAGGAAGATCTACTGTGGCTCTTTATCTTGGATCAACTTGATAGTCATTTGGTTATACCATGCTAAGTAAGAATTATAATCAATTACAAAAAAAAAAAACATCAAAATAAAAAGGAGGTTTCAGACAAAACCTTGATTATGGTTTATGGAACGGTGGGGACAGGGACAACGACGACGGCGGTTGTGTCTGGAGAAGGGCGGGAGGTGACTGTGGTAGGCGGCCGGAGAGGATAAACATAATTGAATGGCATTCGCAAAGGGAGGAAGTCTCTACATCTATATGAAGACTCACCCGCGAATGACATTCGCGTGTAAGCATTTAAGCCACACCCGCGAATGGCATTCACGGTTGAAACTAATAGTAAAGTTTCAAGCGCGAATGCCATTCGTGAGTGCGGATGAAAAAGTGATGGATCAACGGTCCCCGCGTGACTGATGACTACACATTGCGTGATGAAAAGGTTGACATGGTTGATGTGGTTGACTTATGTCTACGACTACTAGGAGCATCCTCGTCCCCTACATTGGGAGAGATAACCAAGACTGAGGTGTAGTTATCTTAGTTGAAGGTGTTGCTTCTGAGGACCCCTTTTATTGTTTAAAAAGTCTATTTTGTTTTCCTAATCTCACCTAATAATTTGTTGTAGGTATAGTGTTGGGAGCATCTGTCTATAGGTAACAAAGGTGTCAATTCTGGTCAACCCGACCAGCCGTACTGTGCGGGTCAGGTTTTGTGACCCAAACCCGACCTAGAGGGTTGGCGGATCCACCCGCCTGACCCGAACCGGACCTGGCGGGTAGGCGGGTTGACCCGCCTGACCCACCCAAACATGTGCACCCTTCACGCTCCTTCTTGATGATGCTGATACATCTACTTTATTTCCTCCATTAATCCTCCCTTCATTTACGCTACGAACCTTTCTTCGTTACATTCACTTCTGTTGTATATAAACAACCATCAAAATCCATCTTTTCTTCGTTTATTCGGGAGAATAATAGAATCCATTATATATAGAGAGACAATCTCAACCAATGAATCACCATATCAAACTCTTTTGTGGGAGAATAATATATATAAACATATTTAACGGTATCATCCTCTTGATTGCGGCTGAAACTAAACGAAATTAGTTTTTTAACATCTATCGGTAAGTTGTCCCTCCAAAATTTAAACCCTGTCAAACAACACGGTTTAAGATACTATGAGAACAAAACATTCATTTGGTCGTATGACTTATAAGTTATAACGTATCTTACACCACAATTTATAATTACTCTAATTTTACTTTAAGTCATATTGTTTTTGTTTTTTAAAATAACAAAATTTTAATTTTAAAAAAAATAATAATATTAATACGAACCTTTCTTCGTTTAATTTTTTTTTATGGGTCGGGTTCGGGTCATACGGGTCAACACAGACTCGACCCGTCTCTTGCGGCATGTCAAACGGGTCAACCCAAAAATGACCCGCCTCGTCTTTTTGTGACCCGAATCCGGGTCATTTTCGGGTCGGGTCGTATTTTGACAGGTCTAATAAGTAGACCCGTGACCTACCCTACCCATGCACTCCCTACACATCAACCGGTGGGAATCTAGTAAAGAAACACAAACATTTGTCTTTAAGGTAATTATGTAGAGTAAAATGTTTTAAGTTTCACATTCTAAAAAGGTGGCTATAAAATAAGATGACAAAGAAAAATTCAACACCCCACAACCGTTAGTTCTATCAAGAAGAGCTGAGGGCACTTAGTGAGGCCTAGGTACGTTATATTTCATATGATTTTGGCGTAATTAGAGTTATTACATCTTATAAAGCAATAAGACATACATTTTATATTATCAGCTAGATTGGAACCCCTACAACCCTCACTGTATCCAGAACCTCCCATCAGTTTTTATGGACTGGGATTGGTTAAGCGTGCTTTGGTTGCCACTGGTCCACTACAAAAATGTTGAATGACACATGTGAGACCGTGTGTATCGTCAATTTAGTTTTCAACAACTTATCATAGACCCAATAAGGAAAAAGTTAATTTGATATATATTTTTTTTAGAAATTCCACTAGGAAAATTTTGACGTTGCCACATTAAATTTGTAATAGTCATCGTTATTTAATATACATGGTAGTAAGCATGCTAAGATATCGTAAATGTTTTCCCTCACAAGTTCAGAATTATGAGATAGTTGAGTAAAGCGTACGTCTTAAATCTCACATGATATCAGAGCACGGATCTTCAAATCTTGGGGACATTGGAAAAATATACTCTCATAAAAGTCGAGATCAGGCATCAATCACAATTTCTAACATACCTAACCAAATAGATATTCAACTATTGGGCATGTGGCTGTCTTTATATTTTTATGGAAACTTTTACGAGGAGGCCACAAAATTGTTATCTATCATTTTATCAATTTACCATTTCACTTATATCATATAAAAAATAATCAAAAAGTATACGGTTGTTAAAATTGAATCGACATACCATGTTTGTAGTATCAAATAATTATGTCACTTTATCACGCAGTATTGTGCAATCATCAGTAACAGTTTTATATGAGTAATGGGATTTCGAAGGAATTAATCGTATGCATACTCGAAATGTACTCTACAAAAATTATTTGTTAACTTAATCATTTATTTGATCAATTTGTAATCGTAATGACGTAATGACGTTGATGTATGTCTTCATATATTACTACTAATGATATGACTTGTATATTTATTGCCATCTAACTATCCACATTGTCTTACATTTAACAAATGTGCAACAATAATGTTTTTTTTTTCATAATCTCGAGACTAGTATTGAGCTTCGTAACATCATAAGGTTGATATATTTGCATTTTATGAGTAATGTTACTTATGCAAAACTTCTTGGTGGACAATTTAAATGAATTAAAACATATATTTCAAAGAAGCCATTAGAGATGTTCTCTTACCTTTTCAAATGATTCCCGGTAAACAATTTCAAATACATTTGAGTTTTGCAGTTACTATCGATGTATTGAATACATTTAAGTTTTTCAAATGGTGCAAGGTCAAACTTGACAAATAGCGATATATATTTGTATGGCCATGTTTTTAGTCATGAATAATTATATGTTACTTTATCACGCAGTACTATTAATGTCATGACTTGTATATCTATATTATCATCTAACTATCTAAGAGTCTATTGCCACCCAATTAATAGTGCTAGAAAAAATTGAGTAATAACATATATATGTCTTATATAATTATAAATAAAAGACTCTACAATGAAACCATATATTTGTCACAAACAATGAAAAAATGAATTAAAACGGAAGTTGTTGAATCCGCTTATGTATTACCCTAATGGTTATACTAGACTCTGACACGCACTATGTGCGTGATGTGTTACGAACATATGATTTATCCTACTCCTAGGATAAACGAGAATAGTACGAGAATATAAGATTTGGTTAAAATATTATTGATGTACAAGTAAACGTAAATTGCATAAGATTATAAATAATTTTAAAAAAATGCTCGAGCGACTAGGAGACGGAATCATTACTAAAGAGAATTCCATTCGCTCGAGTATATACTTAAAAAATTTCAAAAAACTTATTTCATAATCTTATATAATTTAGGTTTAGGTTTACAACAATAACATTTTTAATTAAATCTTTGAATCTCATATTATTCTTTTTTATACTGAGATTTAGACATATTATATTATTACTAGAAAGCTGACACGTGTTTTGTGCAATAACTATTTTTTATATTAAATGTTATGTGAAAATATATGTATAGTTTACTTATTATTTATTAAATTTGTATTTAATAAAATTATTTTTAATTAATAATAAATTTAACTAAATATTATACAATATGAAAATAAGGTATATATATAAATGATATTAACCCTATTAATATTTTTGTATAATATAAGTTATTTTATTTATTTTAATATTATAATCTGTTAAATAAAATCAAGATTAAGTCTATTTATTTATAAAAATAATTAAAAAAAACACACATGAATGATTATTGAAAAGTAATAGTGAAAATGTTAGTTAATAATTTTAAGTTATTTTGTTGTTTTGTCACTTCTACTTGTTTAATATGTGAATGAAAAGGATAGTAAAAATATCTAAACATAAAATTTTTATTTATTTTCTATTTATATAATATATTAAGTATATAAATATAAAAATATTTTTCATATTTGTTTAATATATTATTGTCGATACAATACTTTTAACTTACCTATTATGGTTTTATAACTTCTATTAGTTTTATACACTTATATAAAAATTTAAAACATTTATCTTCATATTATTATTATTCATTCATTCATATGCTAAATTTATATTACAATTTTAATTATAATAAGCTAAACAATGTTGATAGGCGATTTGATAAAATTATTATTTAATAATCTAAATTTATGCTGAATTAATATTTAATTGTTCATACTTGTTGTTATCCATGAAATATAATATTATGTATTTCAGTATTTTATAAATCCACTATATACAATATATTTAAGATAAAATTATAAATATACATGTAACAATAAACAAAAAAATGTTAAGATTTTGTAACTTATCTTGAGAGTGAATGAGAAAGTTTGGAGGATTTTTAAGTGATTTAGATAGCATACCATTTAGTAGTGAGATTTGTATGTTTGACATGGACTAATTAAAATTAATTATTATGACATTAGGATTGAGAAAATGTATCAAAAAACTTATTTGTCACAATTATACATTCTAACTAAATTAATATATATATATAACACATCATGCTCGACAACCAATCATACCATGCACATGGAGTCTACGTCATATTAAATGTCAATAATCCACTTACTTAACTCTCATACGTGCATTCATATATAATACCTGATGGGGTTTATAAGGGACGCCTTATGTAATAACCATTTATCACTGACCTGTTAAATAAAATCACAAGATGCCATCCACCATATGGGCGACGCCCATAGTGCCAGAGAGGCGTCACCCTGTTCAAAGGCGTTGCCTCTAGGTGTCAGGATAAGACCACATTAAATGGGGATTAGACCGCATTAAATGGGGATTAGACATATATGATATTTATGGATAAGAACCTTGTCCCATCCAAATGACACAGTTTAACTCCAGTTAAAAGTTAACCATGGTAAAATGGTAATACTATTCATCGGGTTAAACCAAG
This sequence comes from Chamaenerion angustifolium, assembly GCA_946814005.1. NCBI lineage: Eukaryota > Viridiplantae > Streptophyta > Magnoliopsida > Myrtales > Onagraceae > Chamaenerion > Chamaenerion angustifolium. The sequence goes on along the minus strand of OX328266.1, from coordinate 31,786,555 downwards.
GCTATAAATACAGACATTCATTGTCATTTATTACATTCGGAATTTTTACCACACACACATAAAATCTCTCCAAAATCCTGGACTGTCTTAAGCTTCAGAGTGGAGAAAAACGGGTCAACCAGACACTGTGCATCTTTGCAGGTCCGATCGCTAAGGAGAGCGACGCCTGAGTAGGGCAAGGATTCTGAAGATCCAACATCTGGCGCCATCTGTGGAAATCTTGAGCTAAATATTTACATGGCTCTTTCCAACACACGAGCAAAGAAAAACCACCAACAACCTGAAGAAGGAAGTTCACTCCATAGTTTGTAGCATCACCTGATGCCTTCTGCTTTTATGCCACGCGTGGAGCGCAATGTCGTAGCGACGCTGCCAAGTGCATCATCCTCGATAGGTGGCCATTGGTAGGATATATGATCTTGAGTATTCTAGGGTATTCCAAATGTGTTGGTCATTTCCTTGATTAGTTCCTAGATACTCTATATATAGAGATCTAACCCTCTTGTAATTCTAAAGTTTAGTGATTGCTAAGGTGTTAAGATGATCTTTTCCTTAGTCATGTCTCTAAACTCTAATTTCTCTCCTCATGTGTGCATAGAATCCTAAGATGGTATCAGAGCTCCAGCTTTCCTGGGGCTGAACCGAATCTGTTCCTCATCGTTGCCATAATAATCATTGTCATAATAATCATTGTCATCTCCATCTCCTGCTTCATCAAATCTACCACTTCTGCTTCAGCAAATTGTTGACAGCTCCTGCTTCACCAGATCGTTGACAGCTCCTGCTTCACCAGATTGTTGACAGCTCCAGCTCCTAGTTCAACATTCGGTGACCAGATTTCAATCACGTCCAGCTCCACCTCTTGCTTCGTTGACAACATCCAACTCAACCTCTTGCTTCACAGCTCCTGCACTAAATCACCAGATCACAGCTCCAGATGGAGCAGATAAATCAATCGTACCAGCATATCCATCGCACCAGTTGATTATCAATCACATGATCTATTTCAGTGCTGCGATTCTCACGCATCTCTATCGCATGATCTGTTTCAGTGCTTCAATTCTCATGTGTCTCTGTTGCTGTTGGATTGCTCCTTCTCCAAGCCTCAATTGGTATGATCAGACCTGTTATCATACTGTGGTAAGAACTCTGCAATTTCAACTCTGTTTTGCTACGAATCTTGCTGATTTGTTTGCTGCGATTACTTGAGCTGATTGCACTACGATTTATGCTGCATATGATGAGACCTGTGATCACCTCATATAAGACCTGAATTAGACTTTGCTCATACCTGTGATCAGACCTGAAAACCGACTCTGTTTTCACTGATAATTGACTCTCTTTTGTTGCGATTTCAACTGGTTTGTTGACTGCGATTACTTGAGTTGTTTGATGTCGTTAATACTGATTAATTTGGACTTATTACTGCTACATATGATGTTGATTCTTGTTGCGGAGCTGCTTATCCAGTTGCCGGTGTTGATTTCCCCTGTTTGAGGTTGTTTTTAATTGTTGAAGTTGATTTATCTGGTTGAGGTTGAATTTGAGTTGTTTGAGGCTGATTCTGTTCATGTTATGGCCTCTTATGTTCTCCTTTATGCTACATATAGATACTGGTGTAAGCTTCAGCGCTGCACTCTTCTGCTGCTTCTTCGATTTGTTGGTTTGCATCCTCGGTGATTCCATGTTTAGCTACGTGTTTACAAACACGTTTTCAGCTTTTTTATTGTGTTTTGCTGTGTGCTTGTCAAGCACATTTACTGCATCACGAGGTTGATTCATCAAACAGTACTTCTTCTATATGTTCTATGCATTGTCAAGTTGAAACAAATCAGCCACATCACTCAATTCAATCAGAATCAGCCATAGCAAACCAGCTATCAGAGCAGACCTGTGCTCCTGTGTTGAGCAGACCTATGCTCCTGTTTTGGGCAGCCCTGTGCCATGGAAATCAGCTCCTAAAGCAAGTCTACATGTTGTGTATGGCAGTAAGATCATGGTGTTGAGGATGGCATTCAAATCGAAGCAAGAAGTCCACATGAATGAATGTTAGGAGTTGATGATGATGATAAGATGTTGATGATCTTCATTTTCTGTTTTTTGTTGGTTTAAGGTGTTGTTTTCATTAGGAAGTTTATCTACAAAGGGGAATGTTAGGATATATGATCTTGAGTATTCTAGGGTATTCCAAATGTGTTGGTCATTTCCTAGATTAGTTCCTAGATACTCTATATATAGAGATCTAACCCTCTTGTAATTATAAAGTTTAGTGATTGCTAAGGTCTTAAGGTGATCTTCTCCTTAGTCATGTATCTAAACTCTAATTTCTCTCCTCATATGTGCCTAGAATCCTAAGATCCATGCAAGAGCCCCTCTATCTGTCAGGGCATCAACAGTAGAGCCTCTAATGGCACTACTACCTCAGCAAGACCTGGCGCCGCCCATACCAACGCAATCCCATATTGTGTCTTCAGGAAGAAGAGCACCGCCAGTGGCGCAGAATGCCCAAGAGGTCATTACCCATTCACTCATAGCAGCAATAGACGATCTCTTAAACCGAAGAAAGCGTATGGCCGCAGTCCGTGCTGCTCATCTTAACGAGCATCATCGCACGGAGGAAGCAACTTCAAGACCTTAGGTCGTCCCGGTAAATGGACCACCGGCTCCGGTGGATCCTTCGCCTAGGAGCGTAGCCACACCTAGAGCAACATTAACAATGGCTCCTCCCCCGGGCATAATAACCCTTGAGGAGATTATAGAGCTTGTTGTTAGTGCTGTGAACGAGTAGAAGGGCAAGGTGATTCCCTAGTTGAGGTACAAAGCGTCGCATCCGTTTACTCTAGATATTCTGGCTATAACGGGGTCATCGCATATTCAAACCTCGAGGATCGATTATTACAGAGGGGACGGTGATCTCGTGGAGCATATTCAGAGGCATGAAGACTCCCCTATTGGGAAGAACTAATGATTATAATCATTTTGCACTCCTCTTCCCATCAACCTTGGGTGGCGTTGCCTCCCATTTGTTCTTTGGCCAAAGCATCTATAAAATCTTGGGGAGACTTGAAGGAGAAGTTTATCGTCCAATATATGGGCGGAAGACAATTGCTGAAGAGTGTTGGCACCCTAGACCACATCAAGCAAAGGAGTGACGAAGGTTTGGGAGATTTCCACACTCACAATAATAAACCTTTGGCTAGTATCGATCACGTTATCACGGGAGGTGAGACCATTCGAGCTTTTTTCCAAGCATTGGGTCCCAGGGGCTCTGCCTTATATGACAGTTTAAGTGTCATATCTGTCCACACTATAAAGGATATGGCGGCGAGAGTCAAGTCATACATTGACCTTGAGATAGCCAGGGAGGGAAGAAAACCTCTTAAAGATCATAGGAAGGAGGTGCATTAAGGAAAAATACCGGAGCAAAGATCGCAGAGAAGTCACCCTCAACGGGCTAAGCGACATCCTACCATGCAACGTCTAAGGAGAGAAGTTTTTGAGGCTTTTACGCCCTTAAACCAAGAAATTTCGGTCATCTTGAATGAAAAGGAAAAGATAGATTGGGCGTCACCTCCACTACCTCGGAAGACTAGAGGACCTATGGGCCCCTATCATGAGCAGTATTGTCGGTACCACCGATGCAAGGGACATAGTACCGATGACTGCAAAACCTTGAATAGTGATATCGAGGCGCTCATACAAAAGGGACTCCTAAAGAATTTCGTGGTGAATAGGGGTCGAATTCATAGTCCTATAAGGGATAGAAGGGCGTCGCCTATAAGAGAAAGGGGATAGGATGGGTCCCGAGATAAAATAGGGCACGTACGTGTGATCAGTGGTGGCTTTGCCTCGGGAGGGGAGACTAGCAGTGCTAGAGATGTATACGCCAGCCAATTGCCTGACACCTCCAAGGCAGGGAAACACCCCAGATCATAAGATGAAAGAAGCATTACTTTCGGGGTAGATGAAATGGATCACATGACATGTACGCATGAGGATGCACTGGTCATTACAGCTGAAATTGATGGCTACGACGTGGAGAGAGTACTTATTGACTCTGGAAGTTCAAATGATGTTCTCTTCCTCGATGCCCTAAAGAAGATGGGAAGGAGTGAGAAAGACCTAAAAAAGGTGAACTTTCCACTTTTGGGCTTTGATTCAACTCCCACATACCCGATAGGATCCATTACTTTGTCAGTAATCTTGGGTGAGGGGTGGAAATCCCTAACAATAGATGTCACCTTCATTGTAGTCGCCGCCCCGGCTGCCTACAACGTTATATTAGGACGATCTACTTTGAACCCTCACTGCATGGTTCATTTAACATATCACCAGCTCTTAAAATGCCCAACGCCTCATGGGATAGGAGTGGTAAAGGGAAACCAGTCTAGAGCACGAAATTGTTATGTTCAATCCACGAGCCACCGGGTGTTGAAAAAGGAAACCATGTCCATCCAAGCAAAGGATGACCCGAGGGAAGGAAAGGTTCGACCAACACCGGTAGATGGATTGGTGAAGATATGGATAGATGGACCTGATAAGGTCGTCCAGATTGGAGTGATGCTCCCCATAGAACATGCTAGGGCTCTGACCCTCCTGTTAATTGAATTTTGAGAGCTCTTCGCGTGGAAGCCTAGCGATATGCTAGGTATAAGTGAAGAGGTTATCACCCACGAGCTAAACATAGACACCATCATAAAGCCAATCGCTCAAAAGCGACTACCCGTGGGGGAGGAGAATGCCATAACCATCCGTCAGGAGGTGGCAAAATTGATCGACGCTAAATTTGTCAATGAGATCAGATTTCAAACATGGGTTGCAAACCCAGTACTGGTGAAGAAAATCAATGGCAAATGGAGAATGTGTGTCGATTTCAAGGACCTAAAGAAAGCTTGTCCTAAGGACTCAAATCCCTTACCAAGAGTTGACTAACTGGTCGACGCCACTTCGGGACATAAGCTGTTGAGCTTCATGGATGCCTACTCGGGTTATAACCAAATCAAGATGTGCAAAGGGCGATGCTCATCACAAAGCTTTCTATGCAGACAGTGATAAATATCATTACAATGTCATGCCTTTTGGGCTCATCAATGTCGACGCCATGTTAGAGGATTATATTTCAATAGTTTACAAGTTGATGTACTTACTTTCAATTACATGTTAGTCCCTATGTTTAAGACATTTGCTTATTAGTCCATAGTACTTCCTATATAAGGCGTACTATCCCTTTGTATTTGATAATCAAATCATTCCATGTTTTCAATACACAAAGCCTTGATTTCCACTTTCTCTCCTCATTTGAATCTTCAAATCCTTTATGGTATCAGAGCAGGTTGATTAGGGATGAACTTTACATTCTGTTGCAAAATTCTGTTGCAAAATCTGTTGCAAATCAGTCAGAAATCGGAAATTGAAAGTCTTCAGCTTCCTGCACGTAAGTTCTTCCTTCAATTGGCATTTCAGCACATTCATTTGGATGAATCAAGATGTTTTCATCCTCATTACATTCAGAAGAGTATGAATCGATCAATTCCAAGCAACATGAGACCATATTTCAGCAATTGGATTGCACAAATCGAAGTGTTGTTCTTCAGCTTCCCGCACAGGGTTTCTTGTCTTCAATTGCCATTACCACATGCTTCTTTGTTCGAATTAAGCTTGTCACATCACCAACAAGTTCATTCGATCTGCAATCAGTCGAATCCATGCAGAAAGAGTTTCAATTTCAAAATCCAAAGAAGATCTGAACCAAAACGCTGCAGAATAGAACAACATCAACCTTCCAGCGATCGTCTTCAACAACTAGAGCAGTTGTTTGAAGAATCTTCCTGCATCAATTCGTGTCAAGACTGCAGCAAGAAAGTAATTCTTTCGAAGACTACAACAATTTTTTGGTAGTCCAAATTCGCACGCAATCGCTGTAAGTGTTCTGTTATCATTCTGTTCTTGTTGGTGTTGCTGCGTTTGATTGCTAATGATGCTGCATTCGATTGCTGGTGCTGCTGCGAGATAAAACTGCACTTATGCGTTGGTTTAGCCATGATTGTTCTGAGAATGTGATAAATAATGCTTCTATTATGCTGGTACTGTGCTGCAATTCTATTATGTTATGGTTTGCTACTCTATGATGTGATTATGTTCGATTATGTTATACTACTGCAAGTACTGTTCGAGATGGAAGTAGTTATGTTCATGATTTACTTGTCCTGTTACTAGAAGACCTGATTTAGTTGGTTCTGGTTCAGTTCATTTTAGTGTTGTATGGAGCTTCATCAACTGCTCTGGTTCTGGTTCGTTTGAATGAGTGAAGCTGGTTTGCATGCTGCTAGTGAGTGCTGCGCCTATTGTTTGAGTTGCTTAATGCTGAGCTAATTCATGTCGTGATCGATATTACTGATATGATTCATGCAACATTGCTCCTCAAAATGCTGACATGCTGATCTATGGTGCTGAAATGTTGATCCATGGTGCTGAAATGATGATCTATGGTACTTTCCATTGATGTTGATCCGAGTGTTTGATGGTGGTGCTGTTATACATGCTAATTTGTTCCTCAAATGCTGAAATACTTGATCGAGATTGCTAAGTTGATTCATTACTCGAAATGTTGAAATGCTTGATGCTGAAGTTGCTGGTTCAAGATCGCATTGGTGTGTGATTGAGTTGCTTGCACAAGCAAGTCTTTGGTGAGATTGCTTCGAGCTTTGGCCGCAAGTTCAAGTGCCGATCAGACTTTTACTTAGCTGTTTCGTTTAGCCTAAAATGGTGTGATCACGATGGATGACCAAGATGGCACCACAGATATGACCACGGAGGCATTGCTTTAGTATAGTCTTACATTCGTGTTCGTCCGCATACGGTTACCCACGTGATTGTGTTGGGCTCGAAGAATCAAGTTGAATATGGAAGGCGTGTGATATCAAGTCGATTGCGGACTAGATCGGGATTGGATTAGGATTTTGCACAAGTAAAGAAGCATTGCAAGTTTTGGGACCAATTCAACAAATTTCAAAAGATTGAGGATCAAAAATCAAGAAAAGTGAAGAACTTCGGTGAATGTTAGAGGATTATATTTCAATAGTTTACAAGTTGATGTACTTACTTTCAATTACATGTTAGTCCCTATGTTTAGGACATTTGCTTATTAGTCCCTAGTACTTCCTATATAAGGCGTACTATCCCTTTGTATTTGATAATCAAATCATTCCATGTTTTCAATACACAAAGCCTTGATTTCCACTTTCTCTCCTCATTTGAATCTTCAAATCCTTTATGGTATCAGAGCAGGTTGATTAGGGATGAACTTTACATTCTGTTGCAAAATTCTGTTGCAAAATCTGTTGCAAATCAGTCAGAAATCGGAAATTGAAAGTCTTCAGCTTCCTGCACGTAAGTTCTTCCTTCAATTGGCATTTCAGCACATTCATTTGGATGAATCAAGATGTTTTCATCCTCATTACATTCAGAAGAGTATGAATCGATCAATTCCAAGCAACATGAGACCAGATTTCAGCAATTGGATTGCACAAATCGAAGTGTTGTTCTTCAGCTTCCCGCACAGGGTTTCTTGTCTTCAATTGCCATTACAACATGCTTCTTTGTTCGAATTAAGCTTGTCACATCACCAACTAGTTCATTAGATCTGCAATCAGTCGAATCCATGCAGAAAGAGTTTCGATTTCAAAATCCAAAGAAGATCTGAACCAAAACGCTGCAGAATAGAACAACATCAACCTTCCAGCGATCGTCTTCAACAACTAGAGCAGTTGTTCGACGAATCGTCCTGCATCAATTCGTGTGAAGACTGCAGCAAGAAAGTAATTCTTTCGAAGACTACAACAATTTTTTGGTAGTCCAAATTCGCACGCAATCGCTGTAAGTGTTCTGTTATCACTCTGTTCTTGTATGTGTTGCTGCGTTTGATTGCTAATGATGCTGCATTCGATTGCTGGTGCTTCTGCGAGATAAAACTCCACTTATGCGTTGGTTTAGCCATGATTTTCTGAGAATGTGATAAGTAATGCTGCTATTATGCTGGTACTGTGCTGCAATTCTGTTATGTTATGATTTACTGCTCTATGATGTGATTATGTTCGGTTATGTTATACTACTGCAAGTACTGTTCGAGATGGAAGTTGTTATGTTCATGATTTACTTGTCCTGTTACTAGAAGACCTGATTTAGTTGGTTCTGGTTCAGTTCATTTTAGTGTTGTATGGAGCTTCATCAACTGCTCTAGTTCTGGTTCGTTTGAATGAGTGAAGCTGGTTTGCAAGCTGCTAGTGAGTGCTGCGCCTATTGTTTGAGTTGCTTAATGCTGAGCTAATTCATGTCGTGATCGATATTACTGATATGATTCATGCGACATTGCTCTTCAAAATGCTGACATGCTGATCTATGGTGCTGAAATGTTGATCCATGGTGCTGAAATGATGATCTATGGTACTTTCCATTGATGTTGATCCGAGTGTTTGATGGTGGTGCTGTTATACATGCTGATTTGTGCCTCAAAGGCTGAAATACTTGATCGAGATTGCTAAGTTTATTCATTACTCGAAATGTTGAAATGCTTGATGCTGAAGTTGCTGGTTCAAGATCGCATTGGTGTGTGATTGAGTTGCTTGCACAAGCAAGTCTTTGGTGAGATTGCTTCGAGCTTTGGCTTCAAGTTCATGTGTCGATCAGACTTTTACTTAGCTGTTTCGTTTAGCCTAAAATGGTGTGATCACGATGGATTACCAAGATGTCACCACAGACATGACCATGGTGGCATTGCTTTAGTTTAGTCTTACATTCGTGTTCGTCCGCATACGGTTACCCACGTGCTTGTGTTGAGCTCGAAGAATCAAGTTGAAGATGGAAGGTGTGTGATCTCAAGTCGATTGCGGACTAGATCGGGATTGGATTAGGATTTTGCACAAGTAAAGAAGCATTGCAAGTTTTGGGACCAATTCAGCAAATTTCAAAAGATTGAGGATCAAAAATCAAGAAAAGTGAAGAACTTCGGTGAATGTTAGAGGATTATATTTCAATAGTGTACAAGTTGATGTACTTACTTTCAATTACATGTTAGTCCCTATGTTTAGGACATTTGCTTATTAGTCCCTAGTACTTCCTATATAAGGCGTACTATCCCTTTGTATTTGATAATCAAATCATTCCATGTTTTCAATACACAAAGCCTTGATTTCCACTTTCTCTCCTCATTTGAATCTTCAAATCCTTTATGGTATCAGAGCAGGTTGATTAGGGATAAACTTTACATTCTGTTGGAAAATTCAGTTGCAAAATATGTTGCAAATCAGTCAAAAATCGGAAATTGAAAGTCTTCAGCTTCCTGCACGTAAGTTCTTCCTTCAATTGGCATTTCAGCACCTTCATTTGGATGAATCAAGATGTTTTCATCCTCATTACATTCAGAAGATTATGAATCGATCAATTTCAAGCAACATGAGACCAGATTTCAGCAATTGGATTGCACAAATCGAAGTGTTGTTCTTCAGCTTCCCGCAGAGGGTTTCTTGTCTTCAATTGCCATTACAACATGCTTCTTTGTTCGAATTAAGCTTGTCACATCACCAACAAGTTCATTCGATCTGCAATCAGTCGAAACCATGCAGAAAGAGTTTCGATTTCAAAATCCAAAGAAGATCTGAACCAAAACGCTGCAGAATAGAACAACATCAACTTTCCAGCGATCGTCTTCAACAACTAGAGCAGTTGTTCGATGAATCTTCCTGCATCAATTCGTGTCAAGACTGCAGCAAGAAAGTAATTCTTTCGAAGACTACAATAATTTTTTGGTAGTCCAGATTCGCACGCAATCGCTGTAAGTGTTCTGTTATCACTCTGTTCTTGGTGGTGTTGCTGCGTTTGATTGCTGATGATGATGCATTCGATTGCTGGTGCTGCTGCAAGATAAAACTCCACTTATGCGTTGGTTTAGCCATGATTTTCTGAGAATGTGATAAATAATGCTGCTATTATGCTGGTACTGTGCTGCAATTCTGTTATGTTATGGTTTGCTGCTCTATGATGTGATTATGTTCGGTTATGTTATACTACTGCAAGTACTGTTCGAGATGGAAGTTGTTATGTTCATGATTTACTTGTCCTGTTACTAGAAGACCTGATTTAGTTGGTTCTGGTTCAGTTCATTTTAGTGTTGTATGGAGCTTCATCAACTGCTCTGGTTCTGGTTCGTTTGAATGAGTGAAGCTGGTTTTCAAGCTGCTAGTGAGTGCTGCGCCTATTGTTTGAGTTGCTTAATGCTGAGCTAATTCATGTCGTGATCGATATTACTGATATGATTCTTGCGACATTGCTCCTCAAAATGCTGACATGCTGATCTATGGTGCTGAAATGTTGATCCATGGTGCTGAAATGATGATCTATGGTACTTTCCATTGATGTTGATCCGAGTGTTTGATGGTGGTGCTGTTATACATGCTGATTTGCGCCTCAAATGCTGAAATACTTGATCGAGATTGCTAAGTTGATTCATTACTCGAAATGTTGAAATTCTTGATGATGAAGTTGCTGATTCAAGATCGCATTGGTGTGTGATTGAGTTGCTTGCACAAGCAAGTCTTTGGTGAGATTGATTCGAGCTTTGGCTTCAAGTTCAAGTGTCGATCGGACTTTTACTTAGCTGTTTCGTTTAGCCTAAAATGGTGTGATCACGATGGATGACCAAGATGGCACCACAGACATGACCATGGTGGCATTGCTTTAGTTTAGTCTTACATTCGTGTTCGTCCGCATACGGTTACCCACGTGCTTGTGCTGGGCTCGAAGAATCAAGTTGAAGATGGAAGGTGTGTGATCTCAAATCGATTGCGGACTAGATCGGGATTGGATTAGGATTTTGCACAAGTAAAGAAGCATTGCAAGTTTTGGGACCAATTCAGCAAATTTCAAAAGATTGAGGATCAAAAATCAAGAAAAGTGAAGAACTTCGGTGAATGTTAGAGGATTATATTTCAATAGTTTACAAGTTGATGTACTTACTTTCAATTACATGTTAGTCCCTATGTTTAGGATATTTGCTTATTAGTCCTTAGTACTTCCTATATAAGGAGTACTATCCCTTTGTATTTGATAATCAAATCATTCCACCATGTTTTCAATACATAAAGCTTTGATCTCAAGTTTCTCTCCTCATTTCAATCTTCAAATCCTTTCACGCCACCTATCAACAGATGGTCAACAAGCTATTTGCAGGCATGATAGGAGTGAATATGGAAGATTACGTTGATGACATGTTGGTTAAATCTATTAAAAGCGTCGACCATACAGAAAATCTCAGAAAAACGTTTGAGGTGATGAGGCTCTACCAGGTGCGTTTACCCCCCCCCCCCCCCAAGTATGCTTTTGACGTCCAGTCTTGAAAATTCCTAGGGTATATGGTGAGCCAGAGGGGGATTGAGGTTAATCCCGAGAAGCTCAACGTTGTAGAGGGCATGAAGATCCCTGCTTGTCATAAGGAGGTAAAGAGTGTAAATGAAAGACTGGCGGCGCTCAGCTGGTTTTTAGCCAAATCTGGGGATAAGTCATTACCCTTGTTCCAAGTATTGAGGGCTAATAAGAAGTTCGAATGGACGCCAGAATGCGAAGAATATTTTCAAGACCTCAAGAAGCACCTTCGAACACTACCTCCGCTAACTAAGCAAGAAAAGGGTGACGCTTTAGTTATCTACTTAAGTATTAGTCGAGTGGTTGTAAGCTTAGTCCTTGTAAAGAACATAGAAACTGGCCAAGTGCCAGTTTACTATGAATCAAAAGTTGTTTCAAAGGCATAAATAAACTATGTGAAAGTTGAGAAGTATCTCATTGCGTTTTTAGATTCTGCTAGAAAGCATCACCCCTATTTCCACGAGTACGGAATCACTGTAATAACTAATCAACCACTAAAACATTTTCTCCAAACGCTAGACGCATTTGGAAATATGATAAAGTGGGTGATAGAGTTAAGTGAATTTCGAATCCAATTTGCTCCAAGGACAGACATCAATGGCCAAGCTTTTGTCGATTTCATAGTAGAGTCAACTCATGAGCAGATTGAGGCGTCGCCTGAAATGAGCAACCTACCTTCTCCAGTTATAGAAGAAGTGTCTCCTGTATTGAAGTTGTACATGGATGGGTCTTCATGCATTGAAGCCTCAGGGGCAGGATTGGTGTTAACTCCATCAGATGGAGGAGAGCCCTTAAGATACGCAGTTTTAACCTTCAAGGCTACCAACAATGAATCTGAATATGAGGCATTGATTACTGGTTTAAGGATAGCAAGAAGTATAGGCATCGCCGCCATCAAAGTGTATTGTGATTCCTAACTTGTGGTCAACCAAGTAAAAGGGGAATATGCAGCCAAGGGAAAGATGATGAAGAAACATTTTAGAGAAGCAAAAACTTTGGTTGATAGTTTCGCCCAATTTGAGATTAACACCATTCTAAGGGAAGAAAATGTAGAAGTCGATGACTTGAGCAAATATGTCTGGAAACCAACGCCCTTAAAAGTGCATTTTGTAGAAAGCGTCTCAGTCCAGAGGACTTATGAATGTTTCAACATTCAAAGTATCGATACATGGGCGACGCCCATAAGAGCATACCTGGAAACCAGGATGGAACCCTTGTAAAAGGCGGAGATAAAGGGAATGAATGTATAGAGCCAAGCTATACCTTGATTGATAGGGTCCCTTATAATAAGGGATTCTCTACACCATTCTTAAGATGCGTCGCCCAACCTGAAACTACCACCATACTCAGAGAATTGCATGAAGGATATGTTGCATTTCATGAGGGGGCAAAGTCAATTGTTCGAAAAGCTTTGAATCAAGGATATTATTAGCCCACGATGGCGAAAGAAGCAGTTGAAATGGTGAAAAAGTGTGAGTCGTGCCAAAAATACACTCCAAGAATAGGGCGCCCACCATCTGAATTGATACCCATGTGCATCACCTGGCCGTTTGTGCAATGGTAGGTCCATTTCCTAAGTCCAAGCAGAAGTGTTATATCATCGTTGCAATAGACTACTTTTCCAAGTGGGTAGAGGCTAAAGCTTTGGCGTCGACTACGGAATTCCAAGTGGTTAAATTCATCAAGTCCAGGATTGTATCCAGATATGTAATTCTGAGTGTTCTAATCAGTGATAATGGCCCTCAGTTTGCAGGAAGAGAGTTAAAATACTTTTGCGAAGAATTGCATATTGAGCACCGGCATGCTTCAATAAGGCATGGGCAGACAAGTAGAGGCGGCAAACAAAATTGTTCTTAGTGGATTGATGACCTGGATCTTGTAGAAGCCAAAAGATGGATATTGGACGAAATCCAAGGAAAATGAGGTTGGCCACACTAGATATTATAATCGGGGAGTATCCTCTCACCAATTTTTAGTGGGGGAGATGATATGGAAAAGAAATGAATTTTCACACTTGGAAAGGCTTAATAAGTTATCTCCAAAGAGGGAAGGGCCTTTTAAGGTTGTCGCTATCCCTCACCCCAACGCTTATGTCTTGGAGGATGAGGAAGGAAAGAAGTTGAAGAATACTTTCAATGCGGAGCATTTGAAAACAATTCTATGCATAAGTTGTAAGGAACGATACCATTATAAATATATTAAGTATGATCTTTTACTAATGAGCGTCACAAGTTCTCAAAGGCGTCGATTCTATAAGTGAAAGAGCTATTAAAGGAAAATGAGTTGCAAAATTACTTGCATGTCAAAAGATTTGGTGCCCTGACTTCATTATCCAAAATGATTTACAAGATAAAATGTCTTCAAGAATTCATAAAAACTAAAATGCCTAGAAAAGAAAAAACAGTAAAATATTCTTCAAGTGCCTTTTGAAGGAGTGCTGCTGGGCTTTGGCGTCGATTGTTTCTGGCCAGCCTAAGCCAAGAAGCTGAAGCCTCAGCATCCTTGTTCTGCTGCAGCATCCATAAGAAGACCTGAAAACCCCTTACCTGTTCTACAGGGAAATCAGCTTGAACACCACGAATCTGGAAGACTAGGTCGTCATACATCCTGATGATCTTTGACACCAAGTGCCTCAAAGCAGCCTCCTTAAAGGCGACGGTCTTCTTGAAAGACTCCATCGCCTTGACCTTGGCAATCTCAAGTTAGAGAAGCACCGCCTCTTTCTCCTTCTGGGCAGTCTCAACCTGGAGAAATGTCGTCTATTTCTCCTTAGTTAAGGAAGAAATCATCCTCCTGGCACGATGAGAATTCTCTCTATTTTGGTCGGAGACCTGCTCACATTCAGCAAGTTGCACATCAAATTTATTGGCCTTCTCAATAGCAAACTGCGCTTTCTCAATTGCTCAATCCTTGAGGCGACGCTCCTCAGAAAGGTACTGTTGGAGAAGGGTGTTCTCCTTCCCAAGATTAGCCTTCACCTTCAGGAATTCAACCATCTCCTTCTCAAGATGATCAGCCTTGGCAGCCCTCAATGCATAGCTCTCCATAGAGGCGCATTTGTGCGCAAGGTGGACTGCCAAGGCGCCGACCTCAGTCTATGTGGCTGAAAGCTATAGACAAAGAGCTAATTATAAATGATGATAAGAATAGCCAAGTACAAGGAAGAAGAAAACTTATGGAGGCAACTGAGGTGAGATGATTCTTAACATCCCCTTCAACCCATTGAGGATCGAAGTGGAGCTGGCGATGATCCCCAGGAAGTACAACGTCGCAAATGTAAGGCCAACTCTGAATGAAGAGGGGTTTCTTCTGGAAGTCTGGCATTGATGGAGGTTCCCTATAGAATATTGGTACCCTGCAAGCGACAACAGGGCTCCCAATTCATCATACGATTCTCGTAGAGGTGCCACCTCAAATAGAAGCTAGGTCCTTCAGAAGGACTCAAGGGAGAATCGATTGGTGCGGCAGGTGAAAGGGACAATTGAGGCATTGCTTGCCTAATGGGTGAAGGATCGATTGTGGAGGTCGAAAATCTTGGACCTTCCGGCGAAGTCTCATGGCCTAAAAGCCAGAAATCAAAGATCTAAGTTAGCAAAAATTACTAAAAATAGGGTAAATATCTTTATAAAAAGGAATACTATTTGCGTCGCCGCCTATTCAGTACTCTCATCCAACACAATAGTGTCAGATGGATCAGCAGGGTGGAAGGACACCAATCGCCGCCTGGATATAGGGCCCAGAAGGTTGAAATAAGTAATCAAAAGAATCATCATCATCTACAAAGAGAAAGAAAGGATTAGAAAAATACTCATTCAATCTCTGGACGAATGTCTGACGACTTTAATGCCGCACTAGCAAGCGTCTCCTCCGATGTATCCTTTGATATATACGAGAGTTGTCTCTTGGAGTGTTCTAGGTATATAAGGTTAAGGGTGTCGAGATCCTCTTCGAAATATTCGGTGAAAGAAGGCAAAGGATCCGTACGGGGATTTCCTAAAGGCCACGTGACGCCTCCATGGAAGAAAAAGTATTTACTTTTCCAATTTGAGTTAGTGGACTTAAACCCACTAACCAAGGGCATTTTCGGATTCCATAACCAAGAGTTCCATCCTAGGCATCGAACATTCCAACCCTTTGAATCGGGAAAACGAGTTTGAAAGAGAAACACGCCAAAGGCGTTGAATTGAAAGTGATAGAAGGATCTAAATAAAGAAAGAGAGTAGGATCAACCCTTATCAAAGCAAAGAATACTAAAACCTACCCACATACGTATGGAGTTTTGGGTAAGTTGAGTAGGAGTGATGTCATAATAACGACACATCTCTATAAGGGATTCGCAAAAAGGGAAGCGAAGCCCCACCTCTATTTGACCCAAATAGATCGTGGCTTCATCTTACCTTGGAAAGCAGACTCGATCGTCACCCATAGACTCAGGATAAGAGAAGCGGGGTCGATCGACGTCGCTCATATCCGAGAATTCTACCCCTCACACAAAATTCTCTTGAGTAATGAGGTTTTGCTTCGGATCAATGGAAGGAATGGGAAAGTTAAGAGTCTTACTAGGTGCGTCGCTTGAAGATGCCATAACTTTCTTCAGCAATCGAACTTCTGACAGCGTTACTTGGCAACGGGCAATGATGACAACGCTTTTACCAAGAGGCGATTGCTAAATAGACAGGTGTTCTAGAGAGAGAATCTAGAGAGAAGACAACTAAATTGGCTAAAAGTATTCAAAATGAATGGGTCACCCCTTTTTATAGTGGACCCTTGAAGAAACGGTAATCATTGAATGATGGATCGTTGCATTGCAATGGAAGTTGAAACGTCGTGTATGGTAGACTGTTAGATCTCAATTGTCACAAGGATTGTTGATGTCATGAAACTGTTCCATTCAAAATCAAAGAAAATCAAAACGCCAGACAATGTGGACCGTTGGATCTCTAATGGTCACACGGATTGCTGACATCACGGGGGGCAGATGCACTAATTCATCCATTCAAGACATCACGGGGGGCAGAACCCAGTTGAGAAAAATTAAGGCTTATATATAAAGTCGAAGTTCACGGAGGATTCTATCCAATCAGGACCAGAGCTCTTGTTTGGCTCGGGGAGCAGATGATGAGGTTTATAAGGGACGCCTTATGTAATAACCATTTATCACTGATCTTTTACATAAAATTACAATATGCTATCCACCATATGGGTGAGGCTCATAGTGCTAGAGAGGCGTTACCCTGTTCAAAGGCGTTGTCTCCATGTGTCAGGATAATACCGCATTAAATGGGGATTAGACCGCATTAAATGGGGATTAGACATCTCTGATATTTATGGATAAGACTCTTGTCCCATCCGAATGACACAGTTTACCTCCAGTTAAAGGTTAACCACGGTAAAAATGTAACATTATTCATCAGGGTTAAACCAAGGCTATAAATACAGACATTCATTGTCATTTATTACATTCTGAATTTTTGCCACACACACATATACTCTCTCCAAAAGTCTGGACTGACTTAAGTTTCGGAGTGGAGAAAAACGGGTCAACCTAAGACTGTTCATCTATGCAGGTCCGACCGCTAAGGAGAGCAACGCCTGAGTAGGGCAAGAATCCAACAATACCAAAACAGTTCCTCTCTCACAAACATCATTACAAAATATTATCTATTTGAATCTCTTCTCTGATTGCTACTCCACTGTCCATATTTAACTATCTCATTAACAATCAAGTGTTTGGTTTTGCCTTGGAGATTATCGATCGGTATTGTTTTCCTAATTTAGGGTTCAACTCACTTACCCCATCAAATGTACAAACATAATTTTCAAGTAGAGAATACAAAACATATTGATTCGACAGAAATTACAATTCCAAATTAGTATGATATGGGTTGATTCAGTAAGCGGGTCCAGTAATTGGGAATAAGAGGAGTCCTTAGTAATTCTAGTAGTAGAAGATAGTAGAAGATATGATATATATATCTGGTAGAACTCTGAGTAAAAGGTTATGCATAAAAGTTATAAACATTCTCTCTATCTGTCTTTTTCTCTCTCTGTTCTCTCCTTCTCTATTCTGTTATTCTCGTCCTAGATAGCGTATTTCCTTGGCCAGTATCATTGGTATCAGAGCCACCCACCTCTGCTTCGCCGTCGCTCTAACAGAAAAGAACCAGCAGAACAAGCTTCTCCTTCGTTCTCATCTGACTTGCCATGGCCAAAGAAACACGCGCTGAGAAGGACGCTCTGTTCGAAGCAACGTTGGATGAGCAAGGCAAGTTGCTTTCAGACCTGACAGAGCAGATTACCCTCTCCGACCTTCGCAATCAGTCGGGATTTGATAAACTCCAGCTGATGATGGAAGCTCTGTCGTTGAAACAATCGGAGATGTTACAATCCCATGGCATCTTAGGCTCGGGCCAGAGTACCAGTCAACCACAAGAATCGGGTACATCTCCAACAGTTGTACCTCAGAGTCATGTTGCGTCACCTACTGCACTGGACAACGAACCAAGAGAGCGTGATTTCAAGTACGCTTTTCGCAATGGTCGGATTGATTTCCCACGTTTTTCAGGTCAGGATGTTTCTAGCTGGTTGTTCCAGTATGAACATTATTTTGAGATTTATCAGACGCCGGAGGAAGCCAAGTTGAAGGTAGCCGCCATACATCTGGATGGGGAGGCTCTTCAATGGCACCAGGGCTACATGCGGGTTCAAAGAGCTCAGGGTAAGTTTCTGTCCTAGACTGATTATGTAGAGGTGCTGCAAGCTAGATTTGGGGAGGAAGTGTATGGAGATCCAGTGCTGGAAATGAAACATCTCCATCAGGATGGAACATTTGCTGAATATAAGAGAATATTTGATGCCTTACTGCACAGGGTTCAACTGGTTGAACGTATATCTAAAACTGCAGCTGTTAGTCAATTTTTGGGTGGGTTAGAGCTGCAACTGCAGGGCCAAGTCAGACTACACCGTCCATAGAACCTCAGAGAAGCCTACTCAATAGAAAAGCTCCATGATACAGTGCTGAATACAGGCAGACGTACATCCAATCTGCAGGTGAGAAAATTCTCGCCTTACAAGAGCAATACCAATACTACAAGTTCTGTTGCCATGCCAAGCAGTAACAAACCGATCAATAGTAAGTGGACCACCAGGTTGACTACTACTAAGGAGATGGAAGCTCGTAGAGCCAAAGGATTGTGTTATTGGTGTCCCCGAGCATTATTGTAGCGAGCACATCTGTAAGGAGAAATAGATTTTTGTGATAGCAGTGGGTGAGGAACCACCTCTGAATCAAGATGGGGAAACAGGGGAAGCTGAACCAATGCTGGACTGGGAGGAAGCACCGGAGATCTCCATCCATGCCATCACTGGGACACAACGCTGCTCCACTATGAAGATGGAAGGAATGACAGAGGGTAGAAGACTGCAGATTCTGGTTGACAGTGGCAGTACCCATAATTTTCTAGACCGTAAGGTAGCGGAAAAACGGAATTGCTGCATCGAGGAGGTACCTCCCTTGAGGGTGCTGGTGGCCAACGACAATGTCATTGCTTGCAACCAAGTTTGCAAGGGATTTCAATGGGACATGCAGGGAAATCAATTTATTACGGATGTATTTTTGATTCCTTTAGAGAATTACCATATGGTGTTGGGAGTACAGTGGCTGGCAACCCTCGACGGCATATTATGGAACTTCAAAAGTCTATCAATGAAGTTTCTAAGGGGGCAAGAGATGTGTGAGCTAAAGGGTCATGAGAATGGATCTGTGAGTATTAGCAGCACAAGTAAGATCAATAGGCTGCTGTCAAAACAGGGAGAATTGGCTTCAGTACAGCTCTGCAGTATGTCTATGCGAGCAGAGGAGAACCATGAGTTTATACTTTCAGCATAAGTGGAAAATAATGAAACAGTTATACCTGAGATAGAAAACTTGTTGAACGAGTATGGGGATGTATTTAAGGAACCAAAAGGTTTACCGCCGCCTAGGAATGTCGACCATAAGATTCAAATGAAGGATGGAACGAACCCGATTAGTCTCAGGCCTTACAGATATCCAGCTCCCCCTCCCCATAAGGACATTATTGAGAGAATGGTTGGTGAAATGTTGTTGAATGGAATAATCCAGCCTAGCGCAAGTCCATTTGCATCCCCTGTGGTGTTTGTTAAGAAGAAAGATAACAGTTGGAGGTTGTGTGTGGACTATCGTCGCTTGAATGATCTTACAATCAAGGACAAGTTTCTGATTCCACTGATAGATGAACTGCTTGATGAACTACACGGAGCGTCTGTGTTTTCAAAAATTGATCTCAGGGCGGGGTATCATCAGATTCGAATGGCTACAGAAGATGCTCACAAAACGACATTCAGAACTCACGAAGGACATTATGAGTTTCTAGTGATGCCGTTGAGACTTACGAACGCACCCGCCACGTTTCAAGGCCTAATGAATTCTGTTTTTAAGGCTCAGTTGAGGAAGTATGTCTTGTTTGTTTTGATGACATCTTAGTCTACAGCTCCAGTATTGAGCAGCATGTCAAACACTTGAAGGTTGTCCTTGACTTGCTTAAGGAAAACTCATTAGTGGCTAAAAGATCTAAATGCAGTTTTGGTGGTAGTCGGGTGGAATATCTGGGTCACATTGTGTCCAAGGAAGGAGTGACAACCGATTCGGCGAAGGTAATGGCAGTAACAAACTGGCCTTTACCGAACAATACAAAGTAGTTGAGGGGATTCCTTGGATTGACAGGCTACTATAGAAAATTCATTCGGGGTTATGGAGGTATAAGCAGACCTTTAACAGCGATGTTGAAAACGGACGCTTTTCAGTGGACGGACAAGGCAAAGATGGCTTTCACATAACTGAAAACAGCTCTCACTACAGCTCCAGTGCTCGCCCTTCCCAATATGGCGGATACGTTCACTATCGAAACAGATTCCTCAAATACAGGAATTGGGACGGTGTTAATGCAGCAACAACAACCCATTGCGTTCATCAGCAAATCCTTGTCGCGAAGGCAATAAGCACTTTCGACGTATGAAAAGGAGTTATTGGCTATACTCTTTGCTATAAAAAAAAATGGCATTTTTATCTGGTAGACCGCATGTTTGTCATCAAAACAGACCATAGAAGCCTTAAATATTTGCTTGAGCAGAAGTTATCCACACCCTTACAGCACACATGGCTAGCTAAGTTGCTGGGATACGATTATGTAATCATGTATAAGAAGGGATCAGAAAATATTGCAGATGATGCCTTGTCTCGAGTAACTGGAGCAGAGCTGGTCACAATGATGTTGTCAACGGTTTCAACTGAGTTGTTGGAAAGGATCAAACAAAGCTGGAAGGTTGATCAGGATTGCAGCAACTTGATCTAGCTGATCGAGCAAGGTGAAGGACCGTCTCGATTTGCAGTAAGGGACGGATTACTGAAACGCAAGGGAAAGTTGGTAGTGGGACGAGATAAAGAGCTCAGGCAAGACATCTTACTGCTGTTCCATGCATCAGCTGTGGAAGGGCATTCAGGAGTAACTGGTACACTCCAAAGAATCTCATCATTGCTTTATTGGAAGGGACTTAAGAAAAATGTGAGGGAGTTTGTACGCAATTGTGAAACCTGCCAGAAGAAAAGGTATGAGAGGGTAGCAACTCCTGGATTACTGCAACCGTTGGAGATACCCCAGTTCATCTTCACGGACATGTCTATGAATTTCATAACGGGGTTGCCGAAATCTCAAGGGAAGGAAGTGATATTTGTAGTGGTGGACCGGCTTACTAAGTACAGCCACTTCATTGCTCTCAGCCATCCGTATAGTTCAGCAACGGTGGCCCAAGCCTTTATTGACCAGATTTACCGTCTTCATGGGTTGCCCAACACGATTGTAAGTGATCGAGATGCAATTTTCGTAAGTACATTCTGGCAGGAATTACTCAAACAGCTTGGTGTATCACCGTGTTTGTCATCGGCATATCACCCTCAGACAGATGATCAGACAGAGGTAGTGAACCAGTGTCTCGAATCATATTTGCGTTGTATGGCAGGTGAGAAGCCTACAACATGGGTGAAGTGGATTCCCTTAGCTGAGTGGTGGTACAATACCACTTATCATTCCACCATCAAAATGACACAATTTGAGGCCCTTTACGGATTTAGTCCACCATTTCACATTCCGTTTTTTCCGAAGGATTCCCAAGTAGAAGCTGTGGACGTGTTCATGAGGGACAGGGAGGAGGCCATCTGGCTTCTCAGGTTTCATTTGGACCGAGCCAAGAATAGAATGAAGCAAGCAGCTGATAAGAAAAGAACTGAAAGACACTTTGAAAAGGGAGATTGGGTCTTCTTGAAGCTGCATCCTTATAGCCAGCATACCTTGAAGTCACACCGAAACCAGAAGCTTCAACCAAGATATTATGGACCATTCTTAGTTCTGGAAAGGATCGGGTCTGTAGCCTACTGATTGGATCTACCTGCAACAGCTTTGATCCACCCTGTTATCCATGTATCTCAGCTTAAGTTAGCAAGAGGAGATCTAATTCAGTCAATAACGCTGCCACCTGGAGTGGAAGGCAGAAACGTGCCTGAAGAGATTTTGGAAAGGAAAATGGTGAGGAAAGGAAACAGAGCAGCTACACAAGTCAAGATCAAGTGGAAGGGCCAAAATGCAGAAGCAGCTACATGGGAGTTCCAGGAAGATATCAAGCGCCGGTTTCCAGACTTCAACCTTGAGGACAAGGTTGATGCGTAGGAGGGAGTAATGATATGGGCTGATCCAGTAAGCGGGTCCAGTAATTGGGAATAAGAGGAGTCTTTAGTAATTCTAGTAGTAGAAGATAGTAGAAGATATGATATATATATCTGTAGAACTCTGAGTAAAAGGTTATGCATAAAAGTTATAAGCATTCTCTCTATCTGTCTCTTTTAGGGCTGGCAATGGTTAGGGTATGGTCAGGGTATGCCAAATACCATAACCATACCATATTTTTAAATCACATATCATAACCATAACCATAACTATTATGGGTACAATTTTTAATATCATAACCATCAAAATAACTGTGGTTATTAACCATAATTTTAACTGTATAACCATATTTATTCCACATGTAATATAATAAAAGACCGAAAATTTAATTTTAAAAAATACATCTATCTATATTACCAACAATAAAAATATATAACACTAACATCATACAACATTAACACTAACATCATTCAACATTCATATGATTCAACATTAACATTCACACCACTGAATTAACATTAAAATTCAACAAACACCCATAACGAGTAATGATTCAACACCCCTAACCATTTCACACTTGTCGTATTTGTTTCTATCAATCATCATCTTTCTCAATATCATCAATTGATTTCACTTTTATACTGTAATTTAAATTTAGTATAATATATATATATATTAGCTTATTAATAATAAATCATTATTATATTTATAAAATAACCATGGTTATAACCATGGGTATAACTCAAATACCATAACCATAACCATAACCATTATGGGTAGAGAATTCATCACCATAACCGCACCGCACCATAATGGTACGGTTAACCATATTAAACAGTAACGGTTATAACCGTGGGTATGGGTTTTTCACTGCACCATTGCCAGCCCTAGTCTCTTTCTCTCTCTGTTCTCTCCCTCTCTATTTTGTTATTCTCGTCCTAGCTGACGTATCTCCTTGGCCAGTATCAGAGTATTGCTTCGACGGTTAGAATCGGAGATGGAAAACGTACGCAATCGCTTATTTAAAAAACAAGCAGTAAATACAAGAGAGAGAGGGAGAGAGATACAGATGTGCTGCATTTAGAGACTTATTTATTAGTATAGTGGGAATCTAGTTTATTATTTTATTTGTAAAAAAAAAAAAAAAATTGGGGTGAGAGAGGCACGAGGAATCTAGTTGACGCTAATGAGAAACTTTGAATTTATTGAATGAACAATTTACTTTCTAAATTTTATATTTAATCCATATTGTAAATATGGATTATATAAATATATAATATGATAATATTAAATATTAATTTTCTCTTCCAATTTCTATTAAAATTTTATTCTATATACATTTTGTATAATTTTATGTGGAGTAATTCACAAGAAATGTAAGGTGAGAGTCTTCTAAGTGATGAAGTAGAAACAAAAAACGAGCATATCACTATAATCTAATATTATACGGATGATGCAAAACAATATAAAGAATTTAGATTTAAGAAAAAATAATGAACACTTTATAATCTTAATTGTAGTTTGAAATTACATCAAGTTTTGAATGTAATCTTATTATAACGAAGTAATGATTCTGTACAAAAAATCATTGTTATATTTAGGGTTGATTCATGGGAGGGCCGGTCCGGTCCTGAAGGCAAGACCGAAACCGATACTGAAATTTCGTTTTTGCCTTCTGGAGGACCGAGACTGACCTCGGCAAAAAATAAACGCCCGAGTCGGTCTTTCTTGACTCAGACCTGGACCGAATCTGTACAAAAAAAAACTATGAATTCACGGTATTCTTTAGTAAAATGCGAAAGAATAGTTCACCTCTCAAAAAAACACTATGATCTCACTATATTCTTTAGCAAACTTATCATGATGTAGCTTTTATAAAGATAGAAAAGCTCCAAAATCCACATTTTTTTCGGTGTGGTATTATGAAAATCTCAAATTCACATTCATTCGGTCTGGGCCGGTCCTAAACGGGCTTTCGAAAAAAAATCCCGAGACTGAGACCGACCTTGATGAAAAAAACCGTTTGCTCGGTCTCGGTCCTAGTCGGACCGGTCTCGGACCGGTTTTGTCGGGAATTCGATCCTACAGTCTTTTTTTTTATCACCCTTAGTTATGTTAGATTAAGATCAATATCACACATTCTTGGAGTTTCCAAATATGCAACTTAATATAAACGTGATACACTCCAACTAAACACGTAGAGGTGTCAATTTTGTACACGACTCATGAGTGACTCATGTATATGTCGTGTTTGTATCGAACAGTTTGGATTCGTGAGTCATTTTGACACGACCCGTCCTACCTGCACGAAAATGAATCGTGTTTGTATCATAGATCTCAACCCAATAATCAACCCGTGAATCAGTATAATTAAATATATATTATATAAAATTTCATGGATTACATAAGTTGGGTGAATTGTGTGAATCATATGAGTCGCGGGTCAACAAGTTACACCCAAAAATCATACTATTTGAAATGAAATAATAAAGTTTAAGGTTGCACGGGTAGATATGTGAATTTGTGCATCATGTTTAAGTTTTAAAAATTGAGTTATCATTAATTATGAATTATGAATTATGAATTATAATATAATTGAGTTTATTTTAACGCGATCAACATATATAATTCAGATAACTACCAACACCCTCTATGTGCCTATCTCCTTTGGTCCTAATTGACTTGAAACCGATAAACTGATGGTTTGGTTTGGGACCACGTGATATTCTCCATATGAAACAGACTCTACGCTAGCTCTAGCGAACTAGAATGAATAGCGTTGGCAAGGTATATTTGGGTTTATAGAAACTATCAACAAATCCTACTTTTTACTTTCGAAACTCATAAATAATGTAGAGTAATTATTACTTTAGCTTTATGTTATATTAACTATTTTGTTCGAAAGAAGAAAACAAATCATAAAGACAATAACTATTATACATATAAATAAAAATAATGGTATTATATTTCTAAAAGGAAATCCTAGTTCTTGTTTTTTTTTTTTAAAAAAAAAATTCTTTTTCAAATATACATTCACATTTTTTCTACAAAAAATATTTTCAAAAGAATCCGTTTTTTATTAAATTGATCTATTTTAGTTATTTACTATAGTAGAAACAAATATTATTTAAAGAGTAAATTAGTAAAATTATAACATATAGTTTCTAAAATTAGTCCCCATACAAAAATTACAATTAATTAAGTCTCAATTTTGTCCTCAGAATCTAGGTAATGATTTGGTTTCGTCCTAAAATATATACTTTTTTTTTTTTGGCCAAGTCCTAAAATATATACTCATTCCGGCTAATTTCTCATCTTGTCAATTTAGTTGTTAACATGTGGCTACCTGATGTTGGAACTTGGAAATCCAACAAGTGATATATTTAATTAGTTATTGAATTACGTGTTCATGAAATTCAATTAAAAATATATATTATATTATATTATAATGGTTATTATTTGCGATTTAAGTATAATATTATTAGTGTTGGGTATTTTTTTGACTTATCTTTTAGAGATGTTTTTGGTGGCGAGTGTGTCCACGCGTGTCTCTCCTGCCCGAAGACTGCAGCCTCTAAAATCTAGGTTTTGAAGCTTTGTGGTGGATCTGATTTCTGCGGTATTGCAGATTCCATTTGGCATTTATTGCAATTCAACACATACAACCAATCACAGGAGAACAAGCGACAATCACTGCAGATGAAAACAACATTTCCATGCACCGAGCCATGAAGAAAGCCTTGGCGAGACCACGTAAATCCGGAAAGCTTCCCACCGGATTTTCGTTGTGCCAGTACAAAACCACCACCGAGAGAGTGTCGGTTGAACCCATAGCTACCCACACCAGCTCAGGGGAAGGCACAAGTCAGCCCTAGCTCGCCGGAAGTTGCGGCGCACATCCAAGACTAGCTGCAAACTCTTCGGCAGTGCTGCTTTAAGAAACCAGACCAACCCAATTCCTGTTTTTTACCTGACTAACCTGTACATTTGTGTGTCTCCTCTGTTCTTGTAGGGAAGCTGCCAGCTCCGGTGACGGCTCGCCCCCCCTGATGACAAAATGCAGGTCGCCTACGGTTCTTGCGGCAAAAACAGACCCATCGGAAATTCGGTCGACCTCGACTCGAAACAACAAGTACAGAATGAGACGTGGTACGTGGGCAAGGTCCTATCACAAAAAACGATCAAACCAAACATGATCAATGGGGTACTCCGGTCGACTTGGGCGGGATACGACAAAGTCACTATATCGGAAGTGGAAACGGGCATAATGTTGTTCGATTTTGAACAACAAGAGGATGCGAATCAGATTCTAGACCGATCACCATGGGCAGTAAACGGGCACATTCTAAACATAAAGAGGTGGGATCCGAGCGTGGGATTGAATGAGGTGGATTTCGAAAAGGTAAACTTTTGGGTTCAAGTACATGATCTAGGATTGGAGAAATTAAGGGATGCCAATGCTTGGAAAATAGGAAATATGATAGGAAAATGCTTAGATATTGAAAATCATGTTGGGAAAATAAGTAGGAGCTACATGAGGATAAGAGTGGAAGTGAATGGGGAGAAACCACTAATGGCAGGATTTTTGTGGAGGAACTCCCAAAGGGCGGATAGATGGGTATCGATAAAATATGAACGTATGTCGGATTATTGTTATGGGTGTGGCATGTTGGGCCACACGACCCAAACATGCAAGGAGGAGGTACAAATGGCGAAACTCGACCAAAACATATCATTGTACGGTCTGTGGCTAGTAGGGGGTCGACCAAAGCTAGTCGCACCAAAGAAACACGTGGGAGGCGATGTAGGTCAGGGATCAAACCAACAACAGGGTGGGAGAAGATCGTGGTTTGACATTACGGCCAAGGTCAGGTGAAGGAAATCGGGTCCGAAAATATACCAAGGGAAAACTGAGGGATCACATGACCAAGGAGTGGAAGGTGTCGAGATCCCCACAGACTCGGTTCCAATGGAGACTGAATTAGCCCGGGATAAAGGAGACCAAACTACCAACACAAACTGTCTGACTACTAAAGAACCCGACGAACCACCAAACTCCCAAGTCATAACGATCCACCAAACCCCACATATAGCCGAACCAGCCCAAGCACATCAGCTAAACCAAACCCTCATACCCCAATGGTTCAAGACCGATCCAAGCCGAAGATATCCACACCCTATGCAGCTTGACATTCCCATAACCCTAACCCAACCAATGATCACCTACCTACCCGATAATTCGTCCCAACCTAACCCGAGTGAAACCACCACCATTATCCAATCATACCTGGTTGAGAACCCACTCGATACACCACCCACCTCACCCCAACAACCGAACCATAACCCTCCATCTGACCAAAGCCCCTACCTGAAAAAGATGACCCTAACGCGAAATGGGGACGAGATGGAGGAACAACCGGGAAATAAACGAGTGAAGAAATATGAGGAACCACCCAAACGCTTGGGAGTAGGGATAAGGAAGATCCAGTAACAAAGATGAACCCAAATAGAAAGAAACGAACCGAGAAGAAGAAGTTAGTAAAAGGCGAGCAGGAGAAACCAAATGAGTTGAGCAAGGGTTGTGGTGGCTGTCCCGGAACAGCCACGGGTGACCAATGAGTGTCATCTCATGGAATTGTCAGGGTTTGGGGTCTGCCCTGACAGTCCAACATTTGCAAGACCTCAACAAAGGGTATCGCCCAAACATCATATTCATAATGGAAACAAAAAATGGGGATACCTACTGTGAAAGGATAAGGAGACAACTAGGTATGGAGAACAAGTTCTATGTACGACTGAATGGCACATCGGGCGGCCTAGCTTTGTGGTGGACATTGGAGATGAAGGTCTCTATTCGATATGCCGATCAACATGTCATCGATTTTGAGGTCCAGTTTGATAGGAATTCTTAACCAAGACAAATCACATGGGCACATGCAAGCACGGTGACTCAAGAAAGAACACAAAACTGGGACACCCTCCGATCAATAAGTACAGCCGAGTGGGAAGTTGGATGGTTCTAGGCGATTTTAATTGCATATGTCACCAACATGAAAAGCGAGGAGGGAGGATAAAGCCTCAAAGACAACTTGACGAATTCAACAAGTTGATTGAGGACCTCAACATGGAGGACATGGGTGCTCATGTCACCTCGTTTACATGGTGCAATAACAGGAGTGGGTCAGAGAGGATAAGCGAAAGACTCAATCGGGTCCTTACGAATGTGGAATGGGCATTGCGGAACCAACAAGGGAGGTAAATCAATGAGCTATCCATAGGTTCGGACCATGCACCAATGGCGGTACAACTCAAGCAACCAAGGAAACGACAAAGCATACGTTTCAAATTTGAGGCGATGTGTCTGGGTCTTGAATTCGATGATGAAAGACCTCAACAGGAAAGCCACAAGGTTTCAAAAATTCTTATCGGACACGACTACGCCAGACTCCGAAAATTCCCATCGGAGATGGCGACCATGTACTTCTCAGAGGTGGTTGAGTCAGGATACCGACCACCCAGGGAGTCAGTAATGAGACTACTTGATTACCCACCAGCAACAAGACCAACACCAAGTTCCATCCCGCTGGCACCCCAAATAATGACGGAAGGATGGACCATGAGAATGGGAGCACCAGCCCCACGGCAATCTGAGACCGCAAACTACTGGACACTACCACCGACCCAGTAAGCAGAATCGGTAATGCTGGTATTACCAAACGATATCAGCAATACAAAATACGTGATACTCATATGGGAATCAATCACGATTAACCATGTCAACCAAAAGACATGGGCCGACAACAAAGCCAAGGTGTAGTACATCGAGAATCTCCTAAGGGAAATTGAGAAATGTACCTTCCAGGAGTGGAGAACATCATACCCAACGGAATATTATGAGTTGGTGTCTACGGCGGATGACATTACCAATGTAACCTTGTAGATCAGACGAATGTTCACCCTATAGGATCCTTACCCAAGGTCCACATCCAAGTAACAAAAACCCTATGCGGACCTGGAAAGGCTCACATGCACAGACATCAAATACGTATTCCAATAGATGAATACATATAGAGAATTATTGGCCAAGACAGGAAGGATGTTTCTAAGCCCGGAAAAATCGGTGAAATTTTCCAAAAAGCTCCCTCCGATCTATGGGAAAGCTATAAAAGAAGCCTTTAAACAAAAATAACCAGGCAATTTTGTCAGGGTGATGCCAAAGACCCTCTTCACACAACGATCCTTAACAGAGATGTGCAAAATGGCCATGATGTAGAAAGGTCTCAGAGACCTTAGCTTCTGTCGAGAAATCCCAATTCCTAGCTATTACCGAAACCTAACCAAGAAGTACGGGTTGCAGAAAGCTAAGACTTACAAGGAAAAACTACACAATTTCCACATAATAGTCTTCAAGAGTAGGAAACCGCCCACGCACAAGTGAAAATGTTTTGTGTATTGACAAGAAAGGTTATGCCAGGGACTGCAAAATAAAATATGATGACCTAGCCAAGGCAGCCCTGATGGATGGGTTGGACCATCCAGAAAACTGGGATGTTGTATCTGTAGATCTCAACGAACCAGATAGCGAAGGAATCTGCAACGCGAGTGAAGACGGAGCTAGCACGACCCAAAAAGCAACCATGAGACTCAGTGAAACTCCGCATGAGTTGAGTTTCATGGCCCAGATACCAAGCAAGGAAACTATGGTTGGATGAAGAAGCCCACAATCCCAAAGGAGCAAGAATATTACCAACACCAATGGAAAGATGGTATGGTAGAAGGGTTTACAGAAACACATTTTTTGTATAACTCATGAAAATGTCCATGCCTACCCAGGTTTGCAGCACAATGCAGCAGTTGCAGGCTCAAGGCTTGCTTCATGTGCCTAAAGGTTTGCTTTCACTATCAAATAAGAGCAAAATATGAAAGGAGACAGCCGCCCAAAAGGCAACACAGTGATCGACTCATTGAAGAAATGGCGGCCCATATCCAAGAACTCCAGAAGGAGAATCATTACTTAAAGGATGAACTCCAAAGATTTATAGGAAAACTAAGCAGGCCTAGCAGGCCTAAATGCCCAATTTCAACGAAGGAGTTGAAAAACCTAGCCCAAAGAGCTAAAGACCGCAGAAAAGAGGAAGCCCTAATAAAGGCCCAAGAAGATCAAGGTTGACTAAAATCAATCAGAAAAGCCAAATCCTTGGAGGATTGGAGGAAGCCTGAAGGGATTCTAGAAGAATCTGAAGAAGATGAACAGTCTCAACAAAGTTGCGAAGAAGAATGTCATGCCCTATAGAATGAAGAACCCATGAAGGAAGTGGTCAATGGAGTATTGATCGATTAGCACACAAAGGAAGTGGTGGCTTCCTTAGCAGAAAAGACTGAGGAAGGGCAGTTGGCCAAAACACCATTCTTAGGAACCTATAATCTTAAGTAACATTCAAAATACCTGGGATTGAAAGTTTCGACGCCAATGCCATACCTGGGAACAACAAAATACTGTGCCAATATGGGATCATTACCAGAAACGACATTAGAAGACAGCAAATGGTCAATCACCATATGTTGTGTAGCCTCCAAAATCATAGCCACCCGAAAGCTCAAGGACGACTACATGACGGTCAAGGGAAATCACTTCCTCGCCCTTTCACCTACGCATTAGACATGAAGATGGTGAATGGCATTCATATGCTGATTGGTTTCAATTTCATTAGAAGCAACCAAGAAGGGGTTATAATAGAAGGAGTCACTGTAACCTTCTATACAAAGACTATGGCTGTTCAGACCGAGGAAAGTTCCCAACTAGCAATATCAGAATTGGGAATGGAAGAAAACGACTATCTCATAGTGTAGGAAGTCGTGCCTTACAGCATAGGAAACTTACTCCCTAAATTCAAGAATCACCTAGTCATACCCTTGGAAAGGCCGAAGAAGCAAGGATTCATCAGAAAGGATCCCCAAAAGCACTGGGTCAAAAACAAGGTAATCTGCATAATCGATATAATCGACCCAAGCAGAACTATCACCTGCAAACCACTGGCCCAGATCACGCCGTTAATGGAGGCACAATTCAAGGAACATGTCAAGGCTTTACTAGAAATCGGTGTGACTAGAAAATCCAGTAGCCAGCACAGAAGGAAAGTCATAATGGTAAATTCTGGAACCTCCACAGACCCGTAAACGGGGCAAGAGCAAAAGGTAAAACTAGAATGGTGTTCGACTGTCGAATGCTTAACGAGAATACCTACAAAGACTAGTATTCATTATCGGGCATAAACACTATCTGGAAAAAGGTTGGTAGAAGCAAGGTCTAGTCTAATTTTGACCTCAAGAGTGGCTTCCATCACGTAGCCATGGCAGAAGAATCAATTCCTTGGACAACATTCTTTGTTCCAAGAGGACTATACGAATGGTTAGTCATGCCATTCAGACTCTAGAATGCCCCGTCAGTATTTCTAGAATGCCCCGTCAGTATTTATAGCGACATACATCGACGATATTATGATATTCTTATAATCAGAAAGAGAACACGCCAAGCACTAAGCTAATTCCTCTGCATTTGTGAAAAGGAGGGATTGGTATTATCTTCCGAGAAGATGAAGATAGGTGTCCCAAGGGTGGAATTCCTAGGAGCCATCATTGGAGAAGGAAGAATTGAGCTGCAACCCAACATCATCAAGAAGGTCGCAGATTTCCAGATGAGAAGTTGCAAGAGTTGAAGGGTCAACAATCCTGGATGGACATCTTAAACTACGCCAGGAATTACATCCTTAAATTTGGCGTAATTTTAGCTCCCCCTATACAACAAACTGTCTACATCAGGATCCAAGGAGAAGGATAGTCATCATACCATACCCCCACTTAAACCTAAACTCTTAGGACTGGAAGGCCATCTCCAAATTTAAGGAGTTGATACAAAACCTTCCCCCACTTGAACTTCCGACTGAAAGCGCACACATAGTCCTAGAAACGAATGGGTGTATGGAAGGTTGGGGAAGAATTACAAATTGGCGAGCCAGCAAGACAGACCCAAGGGGGGAACATAGAAGGTGTTTACCATAGATGCTGAAATATATGCAGCTATGGGGACTCTCAAAGCCCTAAAATTCCACTATCTGAATAAAAGGGAAGTTACACTTCGGACTGCCTGTCAAGCCATTATTAGCTTCTATGGCAAGCTAAACCATCACAAACCCTCTAGGGTCAGATAGGCTAATTTCCTAGACTTTATAACGGGAAATAGAGTAGAAATTAAGTTTGAACACATTGATGGAAAACACAATGTGTTAGAAGATAGCATATATCGCTTGGTTTGCATGATTTGTTTAGATCAATGACAGGAGGAGGAACAACAAGCTACAACACTCAAACACTGTCTGAAGGCCTGCGAAGAGGTACCTGAAGTATGACCTAAAAAGGTTTGACTGAAATTGGAATCAAGTTTGGGACAAGGAATCAACCAGAGGTTCGCACAATGGACCTCCAATCAGTGCTAGAAACCAACCAGCGTATAGAAGACAAACGTCCATCGCTTGAAGAGCTTCGGACATCTAAGAAAAGTACGTGCAAATTTTGGAGGTTCAAACTCCCAATACTTGAAGACGGAGACCCCCGAGGGTACCGGTTGCTGGGTAATTACCTAGTAGGTGCCCAACAAAAACACCTATTATATGCCATGTGGAGTGCTAAGGAGCAAATGCATAAGTTAAATGCCTTTTGCGCACTACAATACTATCTTTCAAAGATAGAACAAGCCCCCAAGGGAAAGGACTTCGCTTATTACGTGTTGGTAACTAGTCCCGACAAAGGTATATACGGGGAGTACCACTCCTTGTGTAAGGCTAAAGAAGGCTTGCCCCAAGCAAGTTATAAGGGGTTTTATTCCCAACAGAAAGCAGAAGACTAGTTGTTTCCACAACTTAGGGCAAGTGACAAAATCACCATGGCCCTAAATGAATAAGAAAACCCAACAACAGACGTTGTAGAAGAAGAAATGACGCCTATGAGGTATCAACTTGATTATGCAACAACTACATCTAGCGGAAGACAAGCTACAGGAAGTCAAGCAAGACTTCGATGAATTGTTTGATCCAATCGATCCACTAAGTAGGATTTACAAAAACCCGCAAATAGATGTGTTCATGGACATGGAACCCCCACAAGGGTCGGAGGGTCGAGACCATCATTTTAGCTTTTAAAGCCCAATAGAACGTCAGCTATAACGACAACAGAAGGATTCATCATCCATGATGAAGAAGGTATCAATTATGAGCAACAATGTTGGTAGTGCTTACTTTGGCAAAAGGTTGTCGCCCAGCTAGCCAAAAGTAGTTTTGTTATCCTACTTTATCGAGTTGTAAAGCTGCTTCTACCACATGACGATGCGGCCCAATGAGCACTCGGCAAAGCATAAGCAAAATCCTTATCCTCCAACTGTCCACTGGAGATAGTTGTCAGGAATTGTGAGCTTATCTCCAATTCCCTATATAAGGAGGTAGAATCTGAAGCTAGAACACACGCAGAACACTCAAAAACACTCTGAATTACGCAAACCTCACACACGAAACCTTGAGTACTCTACTTGAGACACACTTTCAGTTATATTTCTTGAGAAATACTTAAGAATCCATTGGAATGCAAGTCTGCCTTTTGGTATCATTGTTGATTTTTTGTTAAATATCGTATCGATATAATGAGATTGACATAAAATGATTATTTATGATGCTCAAATAATTTTTATTCCCACAAATAACATCAGTAAGGCCCATTCTTTCATGTCAAATCTCAAATTTAACACATCCTTCGTGGATTTAATCATGTTATCATTACTCCCAACGATAAGCATATCATCAACGTAAAGACATAAAATGACATAACTTTCATTTGTATCTTTCACATAAATGCATTTTTCGCATTTATTTATTTGAAATCCATTTTCTACGATGACATTTTCAAATTTATGATGTTATTGTGTCAGTGCATATTTCAAATTATATACTGACTTCATTCATTTCCTTCTTTTTTCTCTTTCCCTCGGACAGAGAAGATCTCAAGATTTTTTCTCTTTCCTTGTCATTCACAGTCAAAACTTCACAGTTGAGGGAGAATTAAAATGAACAGACACCCTGCAACTGTGGTTGAAGTCTGTTGTGGTGCCGCTTTTGTCCCGCTGTCATGGCTCCCACTGTACCTCCTCTGGTCCCCAGACCGTGCCTCCCTGCTCACCACGTTGTGTCGTTCCAACGTTAGATTCGAAAACTTTTTTTAATTGTTAATTTGAGTGTAATTAGTTTTAAATGCTATCTATAATGCTTAATTATTTGAAATTGAAGAATTTCTTTGTGTTTTCGTTGAATTATAATGCATTTTTTGAATATTATGAACCCCTAATTTTTCTATTTTGGGAAAAATATTAAATTGAGTGTAGTTAAGTGCAATTGCATTCTAAAATGCTTAATTATTTGAGGAATTGATTAATTGTTATGTGTTTTGGTTATATTATAATATAGGCTTAATTACTTAAATGGTTACACATGTTTGACCATTGTGCAAAATGGTCACACATGTTTCAAAATGTGACTGATTGGTTTAATGTGTGTTGAATGGCTACACATCCTTTTTTTTAGTGTGATTATTTGGTTACTCTGTCATTAGTCGTTACTCTTTTCCGTTAATTAATTGTTTTAACGTATTTTTTTATTTATCAAATGACTATTATACCCTCAATGAGTTGTTCTTCATATTCATGTTGTTTTTCATCTTCATCTTGTTCTTCATCTTCCTCCGTGGATTTGTTCTCTACTGACGCAACATTTCTCGAATGAAGCAACATTCCTCCTCTGGAAAGATCATAGCAGTGAGATCTACCTTCCATTGTTGAATTGGTCAATCTGGAATCAACACTCGGGATTGGACTCGGACTTGAGCTCTATCGGGGTGGCATGTAGAATGACTACTTTATGAAAATGTGTTGGAAAGGAATGGAGATAAACCAAGCCACAAACCAATCGCAATGACACTCCCAATCACCTCTGAACTCGCCGCAGAAGATGAACCTCCCGGCGAGGGATCATCTGGTGAAAGATAACTTCCCAAATCTTGGAAATCTTCCCCTTTTGCATAAGTATCCATCAACGGCAGCTCAGATTAGGGTTTTACACCGTTGGAAGAAAATCGAGTGAAGGATCGTAAGGTCCATTAGTTCGTCTGCAGGTCCATTAGCTTCCTCAAACCTCCAGCATGTCGATTTCAGTTCAATTTCAAAGAATCAGTTCGATTGTTCTATTTCAAGCTTGGATTGGATTTCAGTTCCTTTCAAGCTTCAATTTCAGTTCGATTTCACCTTCGCATATGGTAATCAACAACTTGAAACGGAATGGAAGAGCTTGGATAGGAATCCAATCTGCGAATGGAAGAATAGGAAGAACATGTACAACAACAATGTATGGGTCTGCTGATGGGATTCGAAGAACAAGTACCATCTTTCGTTTCAAGCTTCGATTTTATTCGCATATGGGAATCAACAATAATTCTTATGTTTCAAGCAACAGCATCAACTTCCTGTTCTTCCATTCTTCCATTCTTCCCTAAACTATTTCATATGTTTAGGAAGCAAATCCCTAAACAAGGGGGGTTTCATTCTTCTATTCTTACGAGTGAATAATAGGGTTTAGGGGCAATATTGTCATTTCATATGTTAAAATAGTGACTAATGCTGATTTTTTCCCGGTGAAGAGTAGAAAAACCAATTAGTTACATTTTGAAACATGTGTAACTATTATGCACAATGGTCAAACATGTGGAACCATTTAAGCAATTAACCCTACAATGTATTATTTAAATAATTGTGAAATCCAAATGTTTCAAAATTGGGAAAATTTTGTTAAATTGAGTGTAATTAATTGTAATTGCTATATAGAATTCTTATTTTGTTTTTCAAGAATTTGATTAAGTGTTAGGTGTTTGGGTTGAATTATAATGCATTATTTAAATAATTGTGAAACTCATATTTGTTTTCAAAATTGGGGGATTAAATTGAATGTAATTAATTGTAATTGTTATATAGAATGCTTAATTGTTTGAGGAATTGATGAATTGTTATGTGTTTTGGTTGAATTTTAATGCATTATTTGAATAAATAGAAAACCCCTAAAAGTTTAAATTTGGGGTATAGATAATGCATCACGGTCCTTCCCTGCTATATGGTTAACCACATTATATGTCACAACATACCTATGAGGATATGTAACACTGAGCTTATTTGGGATTAAGAGTTATTGTTCATTTGGTTTATATAATTAATTACAAATTGTTTTTATAAGTTAATTCTAGTATTCATCGTAGAGATGATAAGTATTGGTGAATGGGTAACTGTTGGATAGTGGATCCAATGACATGACATTGGGTTGATATAATTGGGTTTGGATAGAGTGCAAACATGTCTCGTATCAAGGTTGATGCGGGATTACTGCATGTTCTTTCTCAGATGTGGTGACTAGAGACACATACATTTCACCTCCGCTAGGATGAAATGACTGTAACTCTAAAGGATGTCAAAGTTTTGTTGAGTCTACTAGTCAATAGTCCACTTGTTTTCGATACATACAGATTGGGTAGAAATGATCAACCTGTCAGGCTTATGCCCACGACTACTAGGTGTGTCATTTTCTTGGTTGAAGATGGTATTCAAGAACAAAGAGACTGGCCCCGACTGGAGCCCCGCGACCAAAGAATAAACTACCATTAGAGATAGCAGTATATTTTACACATTCCCGGTACATTTTTATTCTCTAACACAAACGAGAATAAAGTTACATTAGAGTATATCCCTCTAATGTAGGATGTACTCCAAACCAGAGTTATCATAACCAGACCGGACCGGCAATCTGATTGGGTCCGACCGGGAACCGGATCCCTGTCCAGTTTGGTTCAGTTAAAATACCGATTTACAAATGAATAGTGTTTGAACCGGATTGAACCAGACAGTTTTGGAAAACCGGTCGGTTTCTGGTTCACTTTTTAGCCTTTTTTTACTGACCAATCAGATTTTCGGTTTAAACTGATTGGTTTGTTTGGCTAGTGTTAAACCGGTTCACTACAGTGATTGGAGAATTTTAGAAGTTATGTTTAAACTTTAAAGTTTAAACAAACCTATTGTCATTGTGTTTGATTTTGACACTATTGTGTATTGTGTTTGAGAATTTAGAGTAATGTGTGTTTGAAATTGAAACTATGTAGTTTGTGTGTGTGAGAGACTATGTAGTTTGAGGTAATTATGTTTGTGTTTGAGACTATGTATGTATTTTCAGTTTTCAGTTTTTTCCCCCTTGTGAACAGTGAACCGCACACTTAACCGGTTTGGATCGGCTGAACCGTGATCCGGACCCTCGCCGGTTCGATGACTGGTCCGGTTCTGATAACTATGCTCCAAACAGTTGTGTCTCGGCTGTATTGAGTCAATATAGTGTTGCAAAGTCGTGGCTTTCAGGAGATCAAATGTCACAGGATGCATTATCCTACTGCATGTACATTTAATTTGGACACACTTTCACTTAATGATTCTAATTTTCTGTACTCACGTATCTTATTAATCTATTGTAGTTATGGTCATATAAGCATTTATTTGTGGAGCTACCCTTGATCAAGAGTAAGGATGTGATCCCTACACATGCATCGTTGGGGATGTGGTAAAAACATATATTTCATTCCTAAAATCATTGTATACATTATAATTTATTGTGTTTGACATTATAACTAGGTGGGTACCACCAAAGATGTCAAAGAAAATTCACAGGCCCATTTTCGTTAATTTTATCGAGATGAATTGACTGTAATACAATCGAACCAGGTAAATTGTATTTCATCTAAAGTGATACAATCCTGTTTATTCCATCTTATTAAGAAACATGACGTTAAGATATTATATGTGCAGATAATTTGGGCCTCCTATACCCCTAATTGTATCACGTGCCTCTCACTCGTTTGTACAGAAGACGACTAGGTGTATTTGTCCGGGTTGCCACTGATTCACTTCAACATTATGGAGTGGTACATGGTGGATCGAGTGTATCATAAATTCTCCTGTTCCCACCAAAGCCATTTGAAAACCATCAAGAATGGGATAGGTCGCACAAATTGTGTTGGGATAAGAACACATGTGAATCGTGAATCACTCGGCATGTTGCGTATTGGGCATTGTGAGATAGACGAGACAAAATAGAACTACCTAAACCTAATAGAGTAACCATCGTTGACTAGTGGGCATGGTATAACCAGATGACGGTTACTTTAATCCAAGATACACAGACATAGGGCTGGCAATTTCACTCACGAAATTATAACACGATACGAACACGTGTGAAAAAATTCGTGTTCATTTTTTCATTTGATGGCACAATAAAACGTCAAGTTATCGTGTGTGTCACGCACGATAACACAAAAACTACTTATAAATACATGTAGTTTTGCTATTATATTGTACAATCTAACAATTTATATGTTATATTCATATCATTTTAAGAAATAAGGACTAAACATTAAATATGAAAAAATTAGGGAACTTTCTTTAATTTGAAAAACTTTATTTACCCTAGCTACACAACTGAGTCGCAGACTTCACTTTCAGTTACCCTAAATCAGTTTCTTCCATTCTTCTCTGTTAGGGTTACATGCAACCAAGAAAAAAATTTCAATCCTGCTAATTCTCTTGGAGAAAACTCGTCGCAAACGGTGGTTTCTTTTTCTACTACTTCAATTTTAGTTTTATTTCTACGTTCTTTTCTCTCTAATGTTATTTGTAATTATCTTCTTGTTCTTCTTAGGAAATATTCAAGTAGAAACATGTCCGATCTTGAAATCTATCTGCATGTTTGAAAGTTTGTATGTTTGAACCGAGAGATAGTTTATTATGTTCGAGAGTCTATGTCTAAAACTAGATTTTTTTTTTGTTTATGTTTGTTGATATATGTGTATACGTTATTTTGTGAAGAATATGGATTAAGATTGTAGGGACCGTCAACTGAGAGATGGTTTATTATTTATGTTTAAGAGTTTATGTCTGAAACTAAGATACAGTTTATTGTGTTTGAGAGCTTATGTCTGAAACTTGATTTTTTTTGTTTATGTTTGTTGATATTTGTGTATACATTATTTTTTGAAAACATGGATTAAACTTGTATGTCTGAAAATGAGAGATGATTTATTATTTATGTTTGAGAGTTTATGAATGAAACTGGATTTTTTTTTTATGTTTGTATGTCTTCTTTTGTGAAGAAGATGGATTAAGCTTGTATGTCTGAAATTGAGAGATGGTTTATTATTTATGTTTGAGGGTTTATGTCTAAAACTGAATTTTCTGATTATGTTTATTGAAATTTGTGTATACCTTCTTTTTTGAAGAAGATGGATTAAGCTTGTATGTGAGAGAATGAGAGATGGTTTATTATTTATGTTTGAAAGTTTATGTCTAAAACTAAACGCTGTGACTATATATACTTATCAACTTTAGCTAATGTTTATCAGTCTATATTAACTTTTGCAGAGAATTGATGAAGATGCTACACAATCTATACCTATCAATGTTGATGATGATGGCATTAATAATTTGGAAGTAGAGCCTTCTACACCTATAGAGGCTTCAGTTTCAAAAATGAGGGCAAACAATTTGAACGATAACGTTCGAAAGGAGAGGTCAAAGTTATGGACTGAGTTAAAAAATGATGTTGGTAATGAGACTACATGCATACAATGTGGTAAAAAAATTTAATTATAGTCCTAGAACTGGTATTGGTTCTATGTTACATCATATGGAAGTTTGCTTAAAAAAGCAAACACGGGATGTTGGACACTTACTTCTTATGGCAAGTAAAGGTAAGTTAGTTGTCTCAACTACATTTGATCCATATAATTTTCATGAGGGGGTTGCCTCTGTTGTTGTGATGCATGAATTGTCTTTCCAATTCTATGAATTTGAGTATATTCATGCACTTTTTCAGTATTTGAAGCTTGATATTCAGTTGGTTTCTAGAAACACACTAAAAGCTAACATTCTTAAACTATTTAAGGCCAAGAAAAATGTAGTTAAGAGCCTCCTAGACAAGGCCTGGACGAATCAATTTCACATCTGACATGTGAACTTCTATTAGAACTGATGGGTATATTACTTTGACTCTCATTTTATTGATGAAGAGTGGAATTTGCGTTGTTGTGAACATATTCTCAATTTGACTGCTCACTTATGCTGAATGGTGAACACTTTCATTTACGTTGTTGTGCACATATTCTGAATTTGATTGGTCAAGATGGTTTGAAGGAAAGTAATCCTCTTGTAGAAAATATTAGAACCAGTGTCAAATATGTTAAAGGTTCTCAAGCTAGGAAAACAACATTTTATGAATATGTATCCAAATGTGTCTTGATACTAAGAAGGGTTTGTGACAAGATGTTCCTACAAGGTAGAAGGTACTATTTTTATGTTAAAGAATATTTGTACTTTCCCAAGGTATTTCTTGCTTATTTGTCATTGTTGGAGAAACGAGAAAGTTATGATGAGTATTTGAAAACATGGCAGTGTCAATGCTAGAAATATTTGCGAAGTACTGGTGGAATTTCAATAAAATTTGGCAATTACTATCACTTTGGATCCACGTTATAAATTTTTATTTGTGGAATTAGCATATAAGAAACTTTTCAGTCGTGATGCTTCTGAAAAAGTTTCAAACATCAAGAAGATGTTATATGATGTGTATGATCATTTTGAAATGATCACATCTTCAACTCAATTCACACGCGAAAATGACACAATTTTTTATGATAGAACTGGGCTACAAGAATTCAAAGAGCATGATGCAATGGTTGTAAGTAAATTCGACCATCACAGTCTAAACACTTATATCCATGTTGTTGAGCACAATAACCAAGAAAGACACATGGCGTGGAATGAAAATCCAATTTATGTTTATTAAAAGGACGAGTAAACGAAAAAAAAAAAAGACAACCACACACTCGAAGAATAGAGTAATCAAACACCTTACCGAACAGTTTCTCGTGAGGAGATATGTTAGATAGTACCTGAGTTGGAAGTCTGTTGATCAAGAAGACAACAGTGAAAAAAGAATCATCCAATACTGGATAGGTAATGTTGCTTGATATAATAGAGTTAAACCCATTGTCTATGCTTTCTTTCTACAATTCCATTATGCTCACTTGTATAAGGACATGTAACTCTATGAGCAATACCATGCTGAGTAAAGTATGATGAAAGAGATTTAAATTCGCCACCACCATCTGTCTGAATCGATTTTAAAGAACAGGACAATTGTTTTTCAACTAAGATATGAAACTGAATGAATATCTGAGCAACATTACTTTTTTTATCCAAAAAATATATCCATGTGTATCTAGAGTAAACATCAACTATACTCATGTAATATTTCTTACCATTGGACACTACCGGTGCAGGTCCCCACAAATCAACTTCAACAAGTTGAAGAGGCTTTGTATATTTTGTAGTAGAATGGAAGCCGAATACTTTTGTCAACTGAACAAGCAGAACATAAACCATAATCATTTGAACATTTCATAACAAATTGTTTGAATATAAAAGATAAAACTTTAGATCGACTAAACCTATGAAAATCTAGTTTATAAAGGCCTCCCAATTCTTCACCCTACAACAAAGTTTCATGAGTAGACGAATCCCGAACAACACAATAGGTAGGATGAAACTCAAAATAGACATTGTTATCCCTGAAAAACTGAGAAACGGAAACTAAGTTTTTAGTGATTTCAGGAGTAAAAAGCAAATTGTTAAGAAATAGAGGTTTGATATTAGTATTAATAACTGAAGTACCAATATGAGAAATATTCAAATGAGAACAATTACCAACTTGAATTGTACCTGCTCCTTTGTATGGTTCAGCTCCTACAGGTTGACTATGCGTGAGATGATTGGATGCCCCAGAATCAGGATACTAGGCTTGATCAGGTCGAACCTGTTGAGGTTGAGGAAGTGAATAAAAGTTCACCTGGGGAGTATAAATTTGATCTTAAGCAACTGAAGGAGCAGTTCCAGTAGCCAGAGGTAATGTAGAATTGGTGTAACCAGGAGGTAATCCATAAGGGAGCATGAATGGATACTGTCCAATAGAAGGAAGGGTTGTAGGAAGGGAAAAAAAGGATAAATCTGAGCAGAGGTAGGATTGCTAGAATGAGAAGACTGAGATTGATGTTGATGGAACAGGTTTAGTGAAAAAACATTTGGTAGATATGACTGAATTGAGGCTGAGATGTATAGACAGAAGACTGATCTCTATTATCATTCCAATCATTCCATGAGTTCTGAAAAACATTAGCAGTCATTTGAGCATTCACACCATTAGAGGAATTGATGCCATGAAAGTTTACATCAAAACGTTTATAACATCTGTTGACAGGATGACCAATCTTGCCACAGAGTTGGCATTGAAGTCTGTTTCCACCACGACCCCTTCCTCCAGCTCCTCTTCCACGATCAAACACAGAAGCATTTTGATTTGAGAAGTTTGTTGCATGACTTTGATTAGCAGAAGTATTAACATTTTGCACATACTCTGAGGCTGAGAATATGAATCAGTTGTTGAAATCACCAGATTCTTGCAGCTTTGATACCATATTAGTCTAATTGAACTCAAATTAGATGGAAAACCTTGAAAACCAGGATTGTTTGGACGATAAGGAAAGGAAACTTGAGAGAGAAGATAACAAAATTCTTTTATAGCATAATTAACAGAAAGAAAACACTTTACTGAAGAATGATCAAGAAGTTAAATTCTTACAAACGAGATACTTCTACTTATATACTAATCCTAAGAAACTAAGATGAAGATCTAGACTATACAAGAAGATACTAGAACAATCTAGCTACGGTATACACAGAAAGAACTATCACACTTTGATTTTAATGAACATATTTTTATCATAGCTCCTAACAGGTGTATTGTGTCCTTTGTATAAATACCTCACTAGTATGCATATTGTATTGATGTTTCTATTATTTAGGTTGTGTTATTGTGCGAACGTATTATCGTGCAAATGTGTTACCGTGTTACTACAGAATATTTATTGTGTTATCGTGCATGCATGTTGTCGTGTTACGACTATACACGATATTTTTGTGTAATTGTGTCTGTGTCGTGTTGATACCAAAATTTTTGTTTCGTGTTCGTGTGGTGTGTGAGTTACACGATTACATTTTCATGCGTGTCGTGTTGGACTATCGTATGTTATTAAATATCTTAACACAAACGATAGTACGCACGCACGCACGAATTGTCATCCCTACATAAACAGCATAACCAACTCCTATGGATCCTGGAGAAGAAACTGCAGTTATACCCTTTGTGTAGTTTGAACCACATGGGAACCAATCCATGTTGTTGCTGAGTTAGATTTTTTTATTGTTTAATTTGCATGATTTAATTATTTGTTCAAATGATAACTTATTAAATTTGCATAGTACATATGCACATTATTTACCACATATGACAAAAATGGGCAAAAAATGGTTAAAGAAGGCAACGAGTAGTTAGAAGGAATATGTTGAGGAGTTGATTCAAGATTCTCGTTACTCCCACGAGATCATTGGTGAGATGGATCAATATAATCAACTCATGGCACAACTAGAGACATCGAGCGAGAAGAAAGAAGATCCCAATAATAGGTTTGGCGATCCCGATCTTCAACCAACAGTAATACAACATTCTCAAGAGATTGTTGAAGCATCAAGACCCACTAAGATAAGAAACGTTAGGGGTCGATGTGAAGGTCAAGCTCGAGATGTGTATTGGCATTTAATTTGTGCATCTATTATATTTTCCAAACGCACTTTGTAAAAATGGTTCAATCCTCTGTCTGTACGCCTTTCCACTCATAGTAATAAATGGAACCAGGATTGAATGACATAACTCGACCATGAGTGGCGACAATCGTTGAAATGCACTCTCGTGTGTGCCAAAAATGGTCTCAGTTAACTGAAGTTTAGCATACCACAACTTGCGCTACAAGGAACTTTGCACATACTTATCTTTCACAACTTGTTGCAAGTTGCAAATTCTAATACATGTGTTATGATATATAAGCATGTATATATATATATATTAAAGGGTTAATATACT
Source organism: Chamaenerion angustifolium (assembly GCA_946814005.1). Lineage (NCBI taxonomy): Eukaryota > Viridiplantae > Streptophyta > Magnoliopsida > Myrtales > Onagraceae > Chamaenerion > Chamaenerion angustifolium. Next base: position 31,742,256 of record OX328266.1, on the reverse strand, counting down.
CAATGGTTACTTATCTTTGCCCATATGACTAATTGGTTATAACTTGTGCACAATAGTCACACATGTTCAGCCATGTGACTATTTGGTCCTTTTTACTCTTCAACATTTATTTTTCCCGTTAATTGACTATTCTAGCGGTTAAATGACTAAATTTCCCTTGAAACCTTTGAAATGACTATCCGTTCTTCAAGTGGTTAAAAAAATCAGATCTCCTTGCTTTTGTCAATTTATTCTCTTTAGTAATCACTCCATTCAACGATGTAAGAAATTCTGTCAACCCTGTAAGGTCTGGTTTCTTTGTCTGCTTGATTTTGATGAGAAGCTCTTTTTGAACAGCTAATGCACCATGGATGATCTTCGTGATATCCAGCACATAGGGGTGAGCAAAAAAAACAGTTGGACCAAATTCCTGGGAAAAAAAACAGCCCGACACTGCCCGAACTTAAGACTGAGACCGTACGAGCTATTTTTTTCTTGTAGGTCGGGCTCAGGCTCGTTTTTTTTCTCCAAAATCCTGAATGGACCAGCCCGATCCGATTTCATTATGCATACAAAACCTAAAAATTAGATTTAACTTGTGAATGACTGAATGGCACGCTTCCCTCCGTCTATTCTCAAGTTTTCCCACTAGCACATCATCTCTTCCTTCTGTCTCTTCTAGCCTTCTCATCGTCTCGCATCTCACCAACACCGCATCACCATTTCCTGGCAGTGAGTTCCTCGCGGTCAGTTCGCAGTGAGTTCCTCGCGCTCTTCCATTCCAAATTGACTTCTACTTTTGGCTTGTCTAATATTTACAGCAAAATGCTGATTAATGATTAAGTTAAAGAAAAATGTTGATTAGTAAAACTATTGTCGATTTAGTTATAGCAAAATGTCGATTGTAGATGTAATGCACACAAGTTGCTTTGTTTCACATGTTAGTAGCTTTCCTCCTCATACAACACCAATTGGATATGTTTGTCCCTCTGTGAAGTGTCTAATTTTTTTTTCCAAAAATTCGGTCCAAAACCGATACCGACTCGAATCAAGCAAGACTGACTTAGACGTTTTTTTTGAAGCATCTGTCTCGGTCCTCCAATAGTAAGACCCAAATTACGGGCTCATCATTTCCCCACAAAAGCATGTCCCGCCCATACAACACTTGTCCTTTAATATTCTCAGTTGCAGCAGAAAACTCTACATCCAATAATCTTCTCAGTTGCTTCCGGACGTTGAATCAGTTTGTCCTTCAATGCACAACCTCCTTGACGTCAGTGAACATAAAAAGGACCTAGGTATGCTCAGTGATTTCTAGGTTGAACTTCATCCATAAATTGAATTTCTGGTTGAACTTCAATCCAGAAATCGAATTTCTAGGTGAAGTTCAAACCAGAAATTCATGAAGAAACAAATAATTGAAGAAGATGAAGAATTGAAGAAGATGAAGAAACCCTAAGAAGATGAAGAAGATGAAAAATTAAAGAAAATGAAAAATCGGAGAAGATGAAGAATTGAATCCACACTTGAAGCTCTAGCTTTTGAATCATATTTGGAAGAACGAGATGAATTAACATAAATACTATGAAAAATAAAATGTATTGATAATTGAAGAAGAAGGAGAATGAGAAGGATGAGGAGATATGAATAAGGGTAAAATAGTTAGTTAAGAATTCAAAAATATGTTAAAATGGTTCACAGACGGAAAAAATTAACGGTTGCTTAACGGAGTGATCAAATAGTCACATGATGAAACATTATTGACCATTTAGTCATGCGAAAAAATATGAATAACCAAATAATCAAATTTGGTCAAACATGTGTGACTATTGAATATATTAACCCTATATTAAATCAGCAATAACTTTGTAATTAAGTTGTCTATGATGTTGGATAGTATTAGCATTTTCACATGAGTGTGGAGAGATAATTTTACTGACCTCTAAGTTACCCATTTTCTTTGACGCTCCTCGTAAAGACCAATAATTGATACCACAATTCTTATTAACACACTTAAATGACACTAGGGTTGGACTGAATCTTGCAGTGACGCATTCACGTGAATTATTAATATGTTACATCTTGATGTGATGTTGAAGTGCATCTTTATCCTCATATTGTACGCCTATTTGGAAATCATTTTCATTGTGAGATGAGTCACCGTGCATGACCATCCAATCAGTACATTCAAATCTTTCTTGACAATCTTCCTATGTAAACTTAGGAGAGTATTGTTAATTGGTCATTGGTTGACTCGATTGTTGATCAATACTTGTGTCATCATTTGACACACGTAGCACACAATCAGACAATTTTGCAGGAGGTTTTGTCTCTATGTCATCTCCCAAATACGAAACTCCTCATTCTTCTTCTTCGTTTCCATGAACTTCACTTTTTTATTCTTCATTTTCATATTCATCATCGACTTCAAATTTTTGCAGCACGTGTACTTCAACCGACGATGTAAGCGACTGCAATGCTAATTGTTTAACGACATGGAGACTAATCAGATATAGGCGGGGGAGTGGCTGAGAATGAGTTGGGCGACCGAAAATTTGTTAGATTTAATAGAACATGAAGACGTGAATGAGATGAATAAGAAAAACATATGACTCCATTATTGAGAAAACTTGTTATTTTGTACATAGAGAACTAGATATATATAGTATAGAGATAACTATACATATATATTTATTCTATCTATAAAGATACTCACACTATCTATCTAACTATATATATAATAAACTAAATATAAAAGGATAAACTAATTAATATAGATAAACTAAAGATTAAGACTAATCTTGATTAATCTAGACTAGACCTATAATACTCTAACATTCACCCATGTTAGTTGTTTTTCTTGATTTTGATCCTCAAACTTTGAAATTTGCTGAATTGATCCCCAAATTTCCAATGCTTCTTTGCTTGTGTCGGATCCCAAATCCAATCTCGATCAAATCCCCAATCGAATTGAGCTCGCACATCTTCATCATTGGTGAGATACTCCACATTCTAATACAAGTTTTTCAAGCTAAAATCCAGATGAAAAGGAAAAAGAAAAAGACTCGGTCATGCCATCGTGGTGCCATCTTGGTCATCTCGTCGTTGTCATGCCGTAAAATAAAGAAGGACATCTCGGTCATGCCATCGCGGTGCCGTCGTGGTCATGCCGTAGTAGCTAACAAACTAATCTAAAACCTGAATTCCAACATTCCAATCTTCTATTGAATCCATTGTACATCATCAAAAAACTTGGTTGTGCAAACTCAATTTGATCACACATCTTCACGATACCAAATCGGGATTTCAGCACAATTAATTCATCATTGTTGAAGAGGCATTGTATCAGCAAATCACAGATCAGCAGCAGGGATGATTCCAGTCCTTGGAAAAAAAGGCTCTGATACCATGTTAGATTTAATAGAACATGAAGACGTGAAGGAGATGAATAAGAAAAACATATGACTCCATTATTGAGAAACTTGTTCTTTTGTACATAGAGAACTAGATATATATAGTATAAAGATAACTATCTATATATATTTATTCTATCTATAAAGATACTAAAATTTGGATTTTAGCTTGAAAAACTTGTATTCGAATGTGGAGTATCTCACCAATGATGAAGATGTGAGAGCTCAATTCGATTGAGGATTTGATCGAGATTGGATTTGGGATCCGACACAAGCAAAAAAGCATTGGAAATTTGGGGACCAATTCAACATATTTCAAAGTTTAAGAATCAAAATCAAGAAAAACAAAGAACATGAGTGAATGTTAGAGTATTATAGGTCTAGTCTAGATTAATCAAGATTAGTCTTAATCTTTAGTTTATCTATATTAATTAGTTTATCCTTTTATATTTAGTTTATTATATATATAGTTAGATAGATAATATGATTATCTTTATGGATAGAATAAATATATACATATATATAGTTATCTTTATACTATATATATCTAGTTCTCTATGTACAAAAGAACAAGTTTCTCAATAATGGAGTCAGATGTTTTTCTTATTCATCTCATTCACGTCTTCATGTTCTATTAAATCTGACAAAATTGTTGAGCAATTTATACATCATCTACATGTGAATGTCATTCACGGAGCTAACAACCTTCCAGTGAATGTTATTTACTGTTAGGTAAACGCTAATAACAAACTCGTGAATATCATTCACATGCAGGTAGCAATTAACATACTATATTGAATAGTATTTACAGGTGGACTGTTATCTGTTACACACTCGCGAATGACATTTGCGGGTCTGGATTTTTACTCTAACTCGCAAATGACATTCATAAGTAAGAACTCAGCTAATTCTCATCTCCGATATTTTAGTATTTAGTTTTGAATTGGAGTATATATTTGGAAATAAATTCTTCACTTGTTTTTCTTTTTTCTTTTTAGAGTATATGTTTTTAATGGTGAGAACAGCAAATGTATAACAAGACAAACCGGTCTCTAAGTCATGTTTTGTTCAATGAATTAGTCATGTTTTGTTCAATGAATTGCTTGCTGCCGGTTGGCAGAATAAAATAAAAATAAATTGCTGCCCTGGCAGCTTCGGTGTCCTTCCTCAACGGATCTCTTTTTTCTCTCTCCTCAGCATGGAGCACAGGGAGCATTCTCGCTCTCTACTTCTAACTTCTACAGTCTTTGGATTCTCTCTCAAGAAGTCTGCTACCTGTGAGGGACCTTTGGCTTTGTTGAAAGGAAATCCCTCGTGAAGTTCATGTGAATTCGGTGAGGAAGATCTGGTTGCTGGAGGCATACAAATATATCAGGGACCAGAAAACGGGGTTCCCTTCCCATGCTGCCTTTTCTCTGATTCACTCAGTTCAGGTGATTTCTCGTGTTCTCTTTCCTACTTTCTTGATCTCTTCTCCCAACTCAACTCACGGTCCATTGACATTTCCGTTTATAGCAGCTCTCCTGATCCCCCTCTTTTAGTCTAAACTACGATTTCTTTCTGGTCGTTGGCCAGATTGTGGAAAATTGGGGTTTCGCTCAGACATTTGGGGGATTTCTTGTATGGGTATGAAGTTGGTCGGTAAGATTTGATCCTTTTGACTGAAGTTGACGTCTCAAGGATTCATGTGCAACCACAAAGAGATGAGCTTTTCTGATTGAGGATTTGGGCGGGATGAACACGAGGTCAGTATGTTGAGTTTCAATTGGAGATTAAATGAAAGCTGAAACATGCGGAGTTGATATATTTGCTACTAATCTGGGAGATCGATTGAAAAGTTTAGAAATTTTTATGGTGAATCTGCGACTGAAAGGAGGTGGAAATGAGATTCTGTTCGGTTAGTATCAAAGAGATTCTGTATTTAGGTGAATAAATGTTTTGATCATGACTAGAGCCGTTAGGAGTAGGATCCTCAAGGATGTGAATGGCGATATCAACGATCACTTGCGGAATCACATCCATTTAACAAACTGTATCCATCTGAAGAACCACATGCATAAGCAGAGCCCGATCCTTGCTGACAGGTCACTGATGAGGGGTCTCATTGTCCTCCAGAGATCGCGGTCTCTGCGGGACCCATCTGCTAGCCCACCCTCGTGGCATTCCCCCTCAGTTGCAGATCTTCTTTCCAGAAAGGGTGAAAAAGATGCCAACAGAATTCAAGAGGGGAGGAGATCGTTGGGAGCTGATAGATCTCCTAGACAAGGGAAACGGTTATCCGGAACAGGAAGATCTCCACCTTTCAACCTTTTAGGGTCATCGAGAGTCGCTCCAGGTGAGCTTCTTGTTGGAGGGGTGAACGAGGTCAGTGAACACCATCGAGATGGTAGGAGGCTTTCAAGAGAAGAGCAGGGCCGAGAAGAGCATAGTCGAGATAGTAATGAATATCTTCACGACATTATCTCTAGAAAATCCAACTCTAGAGAAACAAAGAGAAAGGGGAAGGGAAAGCATATTGAAGATTCTGAATTTAAAACGTTATCTGAGCAACTGAATGATGTGGGGATGGATAGTGATGATGTGGTGTCTTCGAATATGCAGACGAAGGATAGATGGGACAGAGAAGGCAAGTCTCAGAGAGAACATGGAGGCGGAGCTTTTATTAGGGGCAAAAGGCGCAAGTTTCGAGCTGCAAGGAGGAATCGCACTCCCGCTGTTGCATGTAGAAATGCCAGAATTCAAAGTGAATTGTCTGTTGCATCCAATTCATTAGGCCAAGGCCAGTCGCATCTTCCACATCCAAAGGATGAAGGAGAAGAGGAGGAGGAAGGAATGTACGGGGAGCAGAATGTCCCAAGAGTTCCAAGTAATGGCTGTGGGATTCCATTTAATTGGTCAAGAATCCATCACAGAGGAAGAACATTCCTCGACAAGGCAGGAAGGGGCCTTTCATGTGGTTTGACAGAGAGAAGAGGAGATGCTTCTGATGACATGCAGCCTGTGCAATCTAACCCATCAATTTCATCCACGAGATCGGATGCAGAGGCTTTGCCTCTGTTAGTTGGTTCTCAGGAGAGCCTGGAAAATGCTGGTGGGCACCACCATGACTACTCTGGGGAGCTAGGTCTTTATGCTGATGATTTATTACTGAAACATGGACGACTGTATTCAGACCTTGCTTCTGAAGGCAGGTCAGGTGGTCAAGGAAGAGTTTATCACAGGCATAGACACCAAAATTTAACTCAAAAGTACATGCCTCGAACCTTCAAAGATCTTGTTGGTCAGAATCTTGTGGGTCAGGCTCTTTCCAATGCTGTCATGAGGCGCAAGATTGGGATACTTTATGTGTTTTATGGGCCGCATGGTACAGGAAAAACCTCATGTGCTCGAATCTTTGCAAGCGCGTTGAATTGCCAGTCTTCAGAGTCTCAGAAACCTTGTGGTTATTGCAGATCATGTGTTGCACAGGACACGGGCAAGAGCCGTAATGTTAGGGAAGTGGGCCCTGTCAGTAATTTCGAGAACATCATGGATCTTCTTGACAGTGCTATTGTCTCTCAACTTCCATCACAGCATCACAGAGTCTTCATTTTGGATGATTGTGATAATTTGTCCTCAGATTGCTGGAGTGCAATATCAAAGGTCATCGATCGGGCGCCTAGGCGAGTAGTGTTTTTGCTTGTCTGTTCGAGTCTTGATGTTTTACCTCATATAATCATATCCCGGTGCCACAAGTTCTTCTTCCCCAAACTTAAAGACGCTGATATTATCAGTACACTACGATGGGTCTCCACGAAAGAGCACCTGAAAGTGGATAAAGATGCTTTAAAGCTTATAGCATCGAGGTCTGATGGTTCATTAAGGGATGCGTTGATGACCCTCGATCAATTAAGTTTACTCGGCCAGAGAATTTGTATCACCTTAGTTCAGGAACTGGTGAGCTACTTCTTTTCCTTCTTCATCATTACATCGATTGCAGCTATTTATTGAAATTTATATTGATAATGATGGTGCTTATCATAGTGCTGCTTTATGGAATATTATGGCAGGTTGGGCTTATTTCTGATGAGAAACTGGTAGATCTACTTGACTTGGCATTATCAGCAGACACAGTTAACACTGTTAAGAGCTTGAGAGTGATAATGGAAACTGGGGTGGAACCGTTAGCTTTGATGTCGCAACTTGCTACTGTGGTCACGGATATACTTGCTGGTAGCTATGATTTTTCAAAAGAAAGGAACCGGAGGAAGTTTTTCCGACAACAACCATGTGAGTTTGAAATTTTCCATTTTGAGTGGTAGACTATTTGTTTTTTTCCTCATCAGTCTGACAATAGCTTTTTTTCCTTACAGTATCAAAAGAAGAAATGGAGAGGCTGCGTCAAGCTCTGAAGACATTATCTGAAGCAGAAAAGCAGTTGAGGATGTCAAATGATAAGACAACATGGCTAACTGCTGCACTACTGCAACTGGCCCCTGATCAGCAGTACCTGGTCCCTAATTCCTCTGCCAACCACAGCTCCAACATTGGGAGAGGTAGAGAAGCCAATGGTGAAGGCACTGAACATTCCGAACTGCGTCCGCCTAACCATGGAAGGGGATGGCCTCTAAATGATAGAATGGAGAACTTTCATCTTGGAGAGGACTCTTTTGATGATCCCAAAGGACGTGCTAGGGCTGCTAGGTCTGTTCCTGGTATTATGTACAAGAGGATAGATGATATATGGTTAGATGTACTCGAGCAGATACAAGTTAACAGCATAAAGGAATTCCTTTTCCATGAGGGAAAGCTAAGCTCAGTCAGCTTAGGTGCAGGTGTGTGCGTTGTTAGATTAGCATTATATGCTACATTCTACTTTGTTATTCATTTTTCCATGATGGTTCCGTTTTGATCATTGATTCTTCTTGCAGCTCCAACCGTGCATTTGACATTTAGTTCACCTCTGATAAAAGCCAAGGCTGAGAAGGTTCGTGGGCATATATTACAAGCATTTGAGTCTATTCTTGGATCCACGGTGACACTTGAAATCATGTGTGACTCGGGAGGAGGAGCAGTTGATGAGGCGCCTCTTCTTCCATTACCTGCTCCAAAAGATAGTGGTGAAGTGGGAAGAAAGAGTGAGATAGTGGAAGTGGAAACTGTTTCACCGGGTAGTAGGATAGTAAGCAGCAAGTTGGATAGAGATGTTGACAGAAGAAAGGGTGTGGAAGCTAATGCCTGTATGAAATCGTCAACTTCTTCAAACCTACAAAGGAGGATGAAGTTTTGTGAGAAAACACCAAGCCGGAGCATTGTCCGAGGCAAAGTCTCCCTCGCTCACGTGATTCAACAAGTCGAAGGACGCTCGCAACGCAGTGTTTGGTCTAGAAAAGCAGTTTCCATTGCTGAAAAGCTTGAACAAGAAAATCTGTGAGTAGTGATAATTCATAATTATGTTATTTTTTGTGAAGAGTCCAGTAAGTAAGGTACAATAACATTGATATTTTTTTTAATTAATTTGGGAATGATCTGTTGAATTTTCAAGGAGACTGGAACCCAGGTCAAGAAGCCTGCTTTGCTGGAAAGCATGTGGAACAACCCGTCGCAAGGTATGAATTCTTTTTTTCAAAAACTCATTTTTGGTACTTGAAAATAGACGAAGATACTAGTCATTACAATTTTGAAATCTAAGTCGTCTTATGCTATATGATTGTTTTTATGTTTGTGTTCTTGATTGTACAGCTTTCCCGATTGAAAATCCATTCAAAGAGAAGCCGTTCTCTGGTGAGGCTTATTTCCTGTGGGAAATGTGTATCTGTTAAATCTCCAAGGTAAGAAGAATAAGATTCGGCCGCCGCCGTATGTTGGCTTTTAGTACTTACTTTTGTATTATTGTACGTCTCCAGCAAGATGTAGATCAGAACCGATTAGGAGAGGGGTAGTTCTTTCGTTCGTTAGGTACGTAGACCAATTGATGAACCCATCCAATTCCAATCCATCAAGTTCTTTAATTAGCTACGTTTGCCATTCAGGTGTGTACGTGTTTAGGGTGTAGTAGTGTCGGACAAGCTCTATTGATTCTCAATTTCCTCCTTGCTTCCACGACCCCTATCGGGATAAGGTCACCTTAATCATATGCTGTTGCAGGGAACAAAAAAAAACGGTTGATCTTCTCTCGTTGAGTATCATCGATCATATGCAATAGAGGTTAATGACAGGTTTAGATCATATGCAATAGAGGTTAATGACAGGTTTAGCACTTAGCAAACTAATTTTAGAATTTTTATTTAAGATTATACTTACGCTGATTCAAAACTATACCATCAACAAAGAACAAGCAACTTTCAAACCCGAAAAAAAAAAACTTAATTCACCTAAGTATTTCGTCTTAAAAATATTCTCAAAGATATATTTCAATTCAACAATTACACAACAACTATTCCTAGAATTAAAAGGTTATCTTCATACACCAATATAAATATTTCAGTACCCTGCTACTTATAAAATATAAAGTACTCTTACTTACTGTGTCGATAATAGCCACTACAGATAAGCCCATCATAGAGTTTGATATTGCACTACTTATGGGTTTGTTTAAGATCTTACAAGGACTTTTATAATCTACATACTATCCTAGTAAAATTTACTGTTTAAAACACTATTTAGAGGTTTTTGTATCGTATGTAGAGTTTTTTACGTATCGTATTATACAGTCAGTCTAAAATTAAAAAAATTAACGCATACTTAGCGTCATTTAATTCATAATTAAATTATCTACGCACTCTAATATTTTTGAGTAAGTACATAATTAAATTTCTCACCTAATGCATTTAATTATTTCGGTCAAATTATAAAATAAACTATGTTAGGTTACAAAATCACTGTATTTCTAATCAAAAAAATTACCCTATGTAGATAATTGAATTACGGCATAAATGACGTTAATCGTAGTGTGTTTGGACTTACATGGTCTGAGTTATAATTTTGTAAGTCAAATTTTCATATCTCAACTTACGGCAGAGCGTACAATCAATCCATAAATCCAAATTTAATATTTTTTTGCATAATTTGAATCAAAATTAAAATATCTACTTACTCTAATTTTTTTTAATATATACATAATTTTATTTTAATTAAATATTGAGTCGTCATTATCGAACAAAATAGTAAAAAAAAAACTTGATGTGGCCCTATTGAATAGGCGCCACCTCAAAGTGGCGCCTATTCAATAAGTGTCACCATGAGGTGCGTGTATTGTCAATACGCGCTTCCCGGGAATGCGCGTATACCTATTTTTCGTAATATGTTTTTTTTATACTTACTTTTCTAAAAATAAATAAATATATATCTACTTTTTCAAAAAACTCTATGTTAATGATAACAGATAAGTCAAAGTATTCCTCAACAAATCATGAACACTAGTATAAAAAAAATATTGTTTATTCTCATGAGTGCTTACAGTATATGGACTTCATACCTCCATGTGTAGCAATTCAAACACACTAGAAGTAAAACTAACACTTCTATACAAAGGTAGTCTAGATTGTTTAGCTAAAGGATTAAGTGAACAATAAGACACATCCTTATTATAGATATTACTCATTTTTAAGGAAGAAATTTTACACAAGACTTAAAGAACATGTCCAAATTGCTTATGTCAAATTAAAGAAAAGGTTGACGGTATGAAGTAGGGTCGGCAACGCTGCGGTGAAAAATCCATAATCATGGTTATAACCGTTACTGTTTAATATGGTTAACCGTACCATTATGGTGCAGTGCGGTTATAGTGATGAATTTTTTACCCATAATGGTTATGGTATTTGAGTTATACCAATGGGTATAACCATGGGTATTATATAAATATAATATTTATTTATTATTAATAAACTAATTTATATAATATACTAAATCTAAATTATATAATTGAAAATTTGAAATTGTTGAAGATTGAAGGTGTCAAAGTTCAACGATGGTAATATAGATTGATGTATTTTTTAAAATAATGTTTTTTTATATTTTATTATATTACATGTGTGGAATGAATATGGGTATACGGGTAAAACTATGGTTAATAACCACGGTTATTTTAATGGTTATGGTATTGAAAATTATACTCATAATGGTTATGGTTATGGTTATGGTTATGGTATGTTATTTAAAAATATGGTATGGTTATGGTATTTGTCATACCCTGACCATACCCTAACCATCGACAGACCTAGTATGAAGGAGGTTTGCAAGCTTAAGCCAATTATAACAGTTGGCCTAAATGGTACAAACAAACAACTTCCTTACCAATCTCAACCACCACTCCATTGCAGAGATTTTGCATAACCACATGAGTTGGGTAAAACGTAACAGACCAAGAGAGTTATCTTATAAGCTTCACATATGAAATTAAATTGTATTTGAAATCAGTAAATACAGAACACTAGATAAGTTTGTATTGTTGTCCAGAAAAAATTTCACCAACAACCTCAACATTAGAATGATCACCATTAGACAAATGAACTTTGAAAGAATTAAACTTCAAGTTAGACAACCAGTCTAACCTGGAAATCATATGATTAGGTGCTACAATATCTAAGTCCATAAGTTATCATCTTTATAAGTAGTATGGAAGTAAAACTACCTGCAGCATTAATATTAGTTTTAGAGTCCTTTGTAAGCAAATACATAATTTACTCTGAACTTTCTTTAGTTAACAACGTAGGTCTATTTGCATGTTCATTAGGAGCATATCAGCTAGAAGGGAGATATAACAGTGTGTAAACTCATGAGGATAGAGGAGTCTCTATTGAAATACCGATGACGATGTATGGAATATGCGGACTAGAGAAACGAAATCAGCAGAACAACAATCGAAAGAGAGCATTTGGAGGATCATATGGCTACACACCTTAAGCGGCGAGCCATCACCTCTTAAATAAGAGAAGAGGAAACGATTGAGTTCAATACAACGGAAGAGAAGAAATGAAAACCCTAGAAACTAATCAGTATCTAAAATGATAATCACAAACCGAAAATAACAACAGAACCCAAAATAAACTGATAATAACGAAATGGTCCTCCAACTTTACTCCTCAGCACCAGTTTGACTTTCAGCACTCCCCCTCAAACTGATGTTTGAGAAAATGTCTCTTAGACCCAGTTTCTTCATCAGATAACAATGTTGACTCTTACCCAATGCCTTGGTGAAAATATCAGCAACATGTTCACTTGACTTCACAAAATCAGTTACAATAATTCCTGCATCAATCTGTTCCCTAATGAAATGGTAATCAATTTCAATATGCTTTGTACGTTCATGATACATGGGATTTGAAGCAATTTGAATAGCTGCTTTATTGTCACGAAACAAGGTAGTTGGAGTATGAGAAACAACACCTAATTCTCCTAACAATCCTCTTAACCAAATGATTTCAGAAACAGTTAAACCCATACTTCTGTACTCTGCCTCAACAGAAGATCTGGAAACAGTAGCTTGTTTTTTAACTTTCCAGGATACTAAAGATTTTCCCAGAAAAACACAATATCCAGAAATAGATTTTTCGGTTTCAATACAACTGCCCCAATCTGAATCACAATAAGCAGAAATATCTAAACAATCATCAGCAGATAGAAGAATACCCAAACCTGGTTGCTGCTTAACATATTTTATTACCTTATGCACAACATCCAAATGAGATTGTTTCGGATTCTGCATAAACTGACTCAAACATTGAACTGAATAAAGCAACTTACTGATTAGTCGGTAACATATGCATCCGTGGAAATGATAAAATAATTGTTTTTACACTAAAATTGTAGCCCATTGGAAAGTATTATTTTTCTTTTATTTTGTGGCTGGAACATATGCATCCGTGGAAATGATAAAATAATTGTTTTTACACTAAAATTGCGGCCCATTGGAAAGTGAGCCGTTAAATAAATAAAGAAAGACGCCTCCATCTCATTTGAGCCGTGATAAATGTAAAAAATAAAATATTCACTGCTCAAATATTTATTCATTGAAACAAATACTTTTCTTTAACACTTTTATAGTCTTAAACTTTTTCCATCAATTTTTAAGAATATATTTAATTATACAATACAATTTTATTTACATTAACAAGAAACATTAAAAAATTGTATTCACAAAACCTAAGAATATTTAGTTACTCTAATATTTTATTCAAATAATAAAACATTAATTATAAATATTTATGATTGCATTGAAAAAATATATTTCCCAACATTTAGTATATAGAAATTTATATATAATTACAATATAATATATAACTCATCCAATAGTTATAACAAGAATACATAAATGAATCCAATAAACACAATTAATCTTAGTCGTTAGTACCTAAATATTTATTTTATATAGTTTTTTTCATTCATAATTATCGTAGAAATTTCGATTCATATTGACAACATCATCCATAGTACATAGAAATTTATATATAATTACAATATAGTATATAACTCATCTAATAGTTATAACAAGAGCACATAAATTTATCCAATAAACACAATTAATCTTAGTCATTAGTATGTAAATATTTATTTTATATATGTTTTTACTTTCATAGTCTTATTTTTGGTCGAAATACATTCATAGTCATAGTTATGTAAATATGTTTTTATTTATTTTGAGGTTACTGTAGCATTACAGACACCAAGTTGCTATAACACTAACAATAAACTAGACTAATACTAGGTCTGAAGCAACTGCCAATTCAGGAACGAATCTGAAGCAAGACAGCATAAGAACTGTAGAATCCCATTACGGGATGGATCAGCATAAATGAATTGCCTCAACAAGATCAGCAATGAAGAGGAAACGGAATTGGAATCCCAGGAGTTGAAGATCTCATATCTTGGGGAAGAGAAGAGAGAAATGGAGCGAAATAAGTGGTCTCTCGATCCAGTGAAGTTAATAGAGAAAAATAAGAGAAATGAATTGCGACTTGTTTCTGCCCAAATGGGGAAGAAATGGTGTGGCCGTGTGGGCCCTACACTCAATTTTAGAAAGGTAAATAGGTTCAATGGTAGTACCATATGTTTGAGCCATGTGATTGGATGGTACCCCTATGTTGTTTTTTGGTACCTTATGTTTTCATAACGTTGTTATTTAGTTCAAGTTACTGTTGTCGTCAAGTTTAACTAACGGAATGCTGACGTGACAGATGAAAAATAAAATTAAATAGAAAAAAATCGGAAAAAAGTATAACAAAATTAAAAAAAATATATAAATTTTATATATTAATAAAAAATATTTTTCATAAATTTATTTTAAAAACAAAAATCGAAAACTGCAAAAAAAAAAAACTAGGGTTCGACCCTTGGGGTCCAATGGACCCAACCAAGGGTCGAACCCAGGGCTGGGTTGGACCCCCACCAGGTCGCCTGACCTGGGCGACCAGGTCTGGGTCGGACCCAGCCCTGGGTTCGACCCTGGCTGGGTCAATTAGCCCCCAAGGGTCGAACTACACTTTGGGTCCAATTAACCCAGCCAGGGTCGAACCCAGGGCTGGGTTTGACCTAGACCTGGTGGGGTCCAACCCAGCCCAGGGTTCGACCCTTGGCTGGGTCGATTGGACCCAAGGGTCGAACCCTAGTTTTTTTTTTGGTTTTTTGAAAATAAATTTATAAAAAATTATGTGTATTAATATATAAAGTTTAAAATATTTTTGTAAATTGTTTTATAATTTTTCCGATTTTTTTTCATATTTTTTTTATTTTTTAAATTACATATTATATTATATATATATGTGGCGCTGATGTGGCGTTGACGTGGTGCTGACATGTACAATTTAACAGAAAAATCTAACGGTTGACTAACGGAATACCATAGGACATCATCCTCCAAACATAACGAACCATTTGACCACATCAAAAAACTTACGGTATCATCCGATCACATGACCTAACCATATGGTACCATTGGAGCTATTAACCCATAAAAATATCGGGGTGGTAATACGGCAAAATAAAAATATCGATGGTGACATGTGTCAATTTAATAGAAATCCGAGCTAAAAATTTCTATAAATGATTTTAAAGATCTACAATTACCATGATCATGACAAGGTATATTGATCATGAGTCCTGACCCATATCTGAAAAAAAGAAAATAAAAAGATTTCAAGAATTATTTTATTTCTAGAAAATTTTGACAGAAAAATGTTCAATGGACTGACTTATAAAAATTCTGAAATGTACAGATAGCAGCCAAATAGAAAGTACACGTTGGCAATTCGTTGACAATTCACTATTGTTACGAACATATGAGGAAAAAAATACCATGTTTCAAAATTATAAAATCTGACGACAAGAAACATTATTAAAATACTAGTGTAATATTAAATATTAATAATTAACAAATATTAAAGAGAAAAATGTTTGATTAGTGTTGGGTATTGATAGTGACTGCCCAATATGGAAAAGACTCCAGAGACCCAATAACTTTACAGGGGTAAAACTCATATCATTCAAACTGGAGTTTTTTCAAAAACTGTTTACTTTTGAAAAAATATTTGAAAAAGTGTATATCGAAATATTTTTTTTAGGAAAGTATGTATACGCGCGTCGCGCCTATTGTCCAAACTTTTTTTTTTTCGCAAAAACACCAGTCTATCAGAAACCACGTTGATTTTAAGTCTGCTTATGGTTTTCCTCCTAAATAGAAATTGAGAGACAGTCTCACGCGTTGCTTTATCTCAGTATTCACAGGTTTTCCTCCAAATTTTCCAACTTGTTCTGAACAACAATGAAACAAAGTTGTTTATTCACAAGTTTCTGAATTAGACTTTTCTTCAGATACACTAGCTAGTTTGACATTTTCAGGAATTACTCCTGCAAAAGAGCTCTTTGGGGTTACTTTAGGTTCCTGTCCTAAATTTTCCAACTTGTTCTGAACAACAATGAAACAAAGTTGTTTATTCACAAGATTCTGAATCTTCCGAATATCTTGTAAAGCTTCTCCAATGACTATAGCTTTTTATCTGAGTTCAAGCCTGCTTATGGTTTTCCTCCTAAATAGAAATTGAGAGATACTCTCTCCAGTAAAGAAGAAAGGAAGTTCTAAGAAGAAATGGTTTTCCTCCTGAAAATGTCAAACTGGCTAGTGTATTTGAAGAAAAATCTAATTCAGAAACTTGTGAATAAACAACTTTGTTTCAGTGTTTTACCTCGCGGATGTTATTCAGAACAAGTTGGAAAATTTAGGGCAGGAACCTAAAGTAACCCCAAAGAGTTATTTTGCAGCAGTAATTCCTGAAAATGTCAAACTAGCTAGTGTATTTGAAGAAAAGTCTCATTCAGAAACTTGTGAATAAACAACTTTGTTTCAATGTTTGACCTCACGGATGTTGTTCAGAACAAGTTGAAAAATTTAGGACAGGAACCTAAAGTATTTAACTTCTTATAACTTCATTTCTTCTTTATTGGAGAGACTATCTCTCAATTTCTATGTAGGAGGAAAACCATAAGCAGGCTCAAAATCATATGTTTTTCAAAAAGTAAGCATAGTAGGAAAAAAAGCATACATGGAGGAATTTGGTGCGACTAGCGTAGAGGAATTTGGACCTGTGAATACTGGGATAAAGCAACGCGTGAGACTATCTCTCAATTTCTATTTAGGAGGAAAACCAGTGAATTTGACTCATCTCCGCGATTGATCTTCTGTCCTCTTGATCATCTCCGTGGTTTGTTAACAAATTGATCTTCTGTCCTCTTGATCATCTCGTGGTTTGTTAAAAAAAAAAAGGTTGGGCAATAGGCGCACCCCTGGCGTGCGCCTATTGCAGTAGGCGCACCCCTGGGTCGCGCCTATTGAATAGGCGCATCTCTAGGACGCGCCTATTTCAATAGGCGCGACGCGCCTATTTCAATAGGCGCGACGCGCGTATACATACTTTCCTAAAAAAAAAAATCGATATACACTTTTTCAAATATTTTTTCGAAAGTAAACAGTTTTCGAAAAAATCTTCAAACTGGGTCGGCCCATATTAAAGTTGATTTGACCCTCATAAAGCGGTCCACTATCGAACCCAAGCCAAAGTGGACGCCAAAAGCTCCATCATCGGTCGCCATTAACCAAGGTCGCAGCCTCCTACTGCTCGCCATAGGAGTGCTCGCCCAAGAGAGTCTAACCTCTCATCTCTGGTCCCACCAACCGTCACTAAAAATATGGCCACGATATCCCGCGTTTCTCGGGCACATATTCTCTAAAGATTACATACGGTAACTGCAATATTACGCCATAACCGTAATATCCACTATCCTAATATTCACCAACACAATATTCACTAAGATATTATGTTGCCTATAACAGTTTGGTCTCTTTACTCTATAAATACCTCTGCTTTTCAATACGTTCATTACGTTTTGAGTTCATATACACATAATACTAATTTAAGCATAGGAGAGAGACCCAGAGACACCCCCCATGTTGCGATCCCCTTCCTGCAGGTTCACCGGAGCTAAGGCGAGGGCAATCCTCATCCATCATTTGACATTCAATTCATTGTCAAGTCAACATCAAGGAGATTCAGATCCAACAAT
Organism: Chamaenerion angustifolium; assembly: GCA_946814005.1. Classification (NCBI taxonomy): domain Eukaryota; kingdom Viridiplantae; phylum Streptophyta; class Magnoliopsida; order Myrtales; family Onagraceae; genus Chamaenerion; species Chamaenerion angustifolium. The sequence goes on along the minus strand of OX328266.1, from coordinate 31,724,332 downwards.
TAGTACATCAATCACAAAGTGATTTTTAATAACTTATTTAATAATTGGAAATTTCACTATTGTAAGTGTATTTTTTTTCCCACCAAATCATCATCCATCTTCACGAAAAAAGTCGCATATATAACACATGTCTATTGATAATACCAAATTAGTCTTTGTTAAAAAAACACTCATAATAATGTTTCTAAAGTTTATTTCATAACCAATTAAACTCCTAAGCTTAATGTTTTTTTTCATCAAAACTGAACTATGACTTATCGGGGACCCAAGTAAGGGTCGTCCTAAATTAGGTTCAAGTCATTTTTGTTGAATCTCTATCGGTTTGAGGTGTCACTCCTTTTCGCTCCCAGACCTGCAGAAAGGGAAGTTTTGGGGTTTTCCGTTTGTTTCCCTTTTGATGCTTAAATCAATCCAGGTATTTAAGAGTAGTTAATAAAGGAGAGTAAATGTATTTGAATGTCAATGTAGAGTCGTAAATGCCTATAGGAGGAGTTAATGTTTTTTTTTACTATGGTTAGGTAGTCATTCACTGTGATAACGTTTTGTCGACCGGAAAATAAGGTGCAGGGCGAGTTGAGCCAAAGGGAGACCAAACGATGGGGGGCACCAAAACAAGGTGAAATCAAGATAAATTGTGATGCGTCATGGTGTCATCGAACAACACATGGGAGGGATCAGTGTAATCGCAAGGGACGAGGAAGGCCGCGTGAAAAGAGGGGTGAATAGGACGATGCAGGGGCGGAATGCAACGACACTGGAGGCATAAGCCATCATGCTAAGGATGAAATTGGTAATAGAGAAATGATGGAACTAAGTAGTGATCAAATCAGACTCGAAGGTGGTGATCAACCAACTAAACAACAAGGCACATCACTGGAGGATCGAAACGATATGCGAGAACATCAAAGCTTTAGCGAGAGGAGTTCAAGCGATTGCATGGAAGAAGATTCATGATCCGCGAATGAAAGCGCAAATTGGATAGCGAAACAAGCCAGATTGGGAGTGCGACTAAGTGATTGGGTCGAAAGACCCCTACTCTTACTTAGAAACATTTTGAGTAGTGATTGTAATAGCATTGAAACTAGTCTTATTCCGGAATGAATACAAGTATCTATTGTGACAAAAAAAAAGTCTTTCTTAAAAACACTCATAATAATGTTTTCTAAAGTTTATTTCATAACCAATTAAACTCCTAAGCTTAATTTTTATTTTTATCAAAACTGAACTATGACTTATCGGGGACCCAAGTAGGGGTCGCCCTCAATTAGGTTCAAGTCATTTTTATTGAATCTCTCTCGGTTTGAGGTGTCACTCCCTTTCGCTCCAAGACCTGCAGAAAGGGAAATTTTGGGGTTTTCCGTTTGTTTCCCTTTTGATGCTTAAATCAATCTAGGTCTTTAAGAGTAGTAATAAGGGAGAGTAAATGCATCTGGATGTCAATGTAGAGTCGTAAATGCCTATAGTAAGAGTTAATTTTTTACTGTGGTTAGGTAGTCGTTGACTGTGATAACTTTTTATCGACCGAAAAGAGATAATATGTCAAATCATCAGATACGGAAGGACCGCTGTCTTATCATGTGATGGGTGACAGGTGACTGATGATGCCTGTTCCATGTGAAGGAAATGTCTCGTCTTCGTTCTGTGGTGAAGCCTTCATAGGTTCCTGCGTGAGGCGTCACTTATTAAGGACGGAACAGACCTTGTCTTGGACGGAGCTTCTATAGAATTTCGAGATTAAGTGTTTCTAACCCTGAGGATATAAAAGGCATCACCCAATATCCATCAATTTTTAAGTTTAAGAACTTAATTGATTGTAAAATAAATTTTAGAATACAATTAAATAAATATAACTTTTTCATCTATGTAATAATGATAAAATAAATGAAACTAATAAAAATAATACTTAAATAACTAATTAATAAAACAAATTAGTCAATAATTTATTAAAGAAACAATTAAAAAATACTCCAATTCCAATTTTTATTTTTTTGGCCAACAACAACATCATATTTCATTCAATAACCAACGAAGAAACCGAATACAAGATATTATCCGCATACAAACATCTAAGAAGGGGGGTTGGGGGCGAAGACACCCAATCCGAAGGACACAACCCCGCAAGCACATTCTTTGCAATCCAATTCGCACAAGAGTTGGCGGATCGAGGAGTATCGCCCCAAACGACTTCCCTAATCAAAGAAGATCGAGAAATCGCATTAGATAAAATTGGAGCTATCCTCCAAGCAAAGTCACGACTCTGAATGTGGTTAACGACATTCAAAGAGTCAGTTTCAAAAATAACAGACGACCACTCCTTATCGATGGCCAGTTGGACCGCTTAGAACACTGCATGGGCCTCGATCTCGTCCACCGAACCCGCATAGAGCACACCCGATCGTCCACCCATAATTTGGCCCGTATGATCTCTAGCAATGACACCATAGCCTCCACGCATCGAGGATCCGTTCCAAGCTCCATCGCAATTCACCTTAATGTACCCCGGAGAAGGTGTCGCCCAAGCTTTGAATTGCCTAGTCGCCGAAGATGTCGAAGATGTCGTGGCTGTCTCCGTGAGCGTATTGTTTATCTCCGACAAGATTGAAGGAACAAATGGTTGGATTCCCTCGTAAGCGAGTTTGCATCTCGCTTTCCAAATGACCCAACACACCACCATAAGGCGCCTCCATTGTTTCGTTTTAAGCCGCCGGTCCGATCCCGTGAAAGATGTCGCCTCGGCCAGCCACTCGTCCATTGAGGTCATCCCCGCTATGACCCTATCATGATCAGTAAAATGCTGCCAAACCTGTTGAACCCAAGGACACGCAAACATCAAATGCTCACGAGATTCAAAAATAGAACAGGTCGGACACAAAGGATCCACCGCAAGGCCGCAGCTCGCAAGCGTTCCCCTCGTAGGCAAAGCGTCGTTTGCAAGCTTCCACATGAATGCCTTGATCTTAGGCCACAAATCTGACCCCCATATCGCGGGCCAAACCGAAGGTAAGTCCGGGCCTGGCCGCCGGTTCAAGTTCCAAGTGCGTTCGCGCGTCGAGTGGATGTGGTGGTAGATCGAGCGCACTGATGCCTCGCCCGATCTGGAATAAGGCCACCTGTGACGGTCGTGCACCTGTTCAATGGGAATATGTTGTTGGAGAACTGCTTGGACATCGTCCCTATGAACAGCTTGGCGGACCGCGGCCTCGTCCCACGCGGCTGAGTCGTGGTTTATCCATAAGGCCACCCTAGGCGAGGGGGGTTGGGCTCCATCCTCCCTAGGCCTAATCCTCGTTTGATGACGTACCGTGACCCAAGAGTCCGAGAAGGGATTGATAGACCTCCCATCGCCAAGGAGCCAAACACCGTCCGATCGTATAACATCCCGACCCTCGAGTAAGCTCGACCACGCCCATGAGGCCCTACTCCCCGCCTTTGCCTGAAAGAATGAAGAGTCCGGGAAATAAAGACCTTTGAGGAACCTTACCCATAACGCATCCGGTTCGGAGAGGATCCTAGCCGCCATGTTAGCTAGAATAGCTTTGTTAAAATCGTGCATGTCCCTAAACCCATAACCCCCCTCCGACTTGGAGGAAGTCATAGAGGCCCAATTCTTCCAGTGTATCTTCCTGTTTCCCTCTTTGGATCCCCACCAGAAACGAGCGATAATACCATTAACCTCCTTACACCATGATATCAGAAGTTTGAAGATATGCATAACATAGGTGGGTATAGCGCTTAGAACGGACTTTATTAGAACCTCCTTCCCCGCCTGATTAATGAGCTTGTTCCTCCAACACTGGAGTTTGTCCCGGATCCTCTCTTTAAGATAGGCCAACGCCTCCCATTTCGACCGTCCCCAAACCGTGGGAAGGCCAAGGTAGAGACCCGGGTCCGCACAGTTTGGCACACCAAAGAGCGTTGAGATATCCCTTTTGTAGCCATCATTCGCCCCCCGAGTTTAAATAAAGGCTTGACTTGTGGAAATTGATTTTCTGTCCTGATGCGTGGCAATACAAGTCAAGCGAATCCTTCAGGTTTGAGGCCAGATTCATCGACCCTTTTAGGAAAAAGATTGAATCATCCGCGAAGAACAAGTGCTGAATCTCTGGACATCCCCTCCTCGGGCGGATGCCCCGAATATTCCCCTGTCTGATCTGGTCATCAAGCAATCTAGAAAGAACATCAGCGACTAAAATAAAAAGATAAGGTGAAAGCGGGTCACCCTGCCTTAAGCCTCTCGAGGGTGTGATTATCGATTGCTTCCCGTTTGCCAGGACCCTGTATGTGACGGTTGATATACATGCTCTGACCCAGCCAATCCATTTGTCATTAAATCCCCGCTTCCTCATACCTTCCAGAAGGAAGTCCCATTCGACACAGTCATAAGCCTTCTGCATGTCTATCTTCAAAGCACACTCGGTTCGACCTGAGGTAGTTCTTGGCTTGCCTCTTGTCTTCAGGTAGTGGAACATCTCGTGTACAATGATAATACTGTCCTGTATCCGTCTCCCTGAAACAAAAGCACTCTAAAAGGGGGTAACCAGTTCCGGCAAATAGGTTTTAAGCCTATTCGCGAGAACCTTAGAGATGACCTTATAACCAAAGTTACACAGGCTGATAGGTCTAAAATCTGAAGCACACATGGGATTAGCAAGTTTAGGGATCAAGGTAATATGAGTTTGATTTAGAAAGGAGGGCATGATACCTGATGTGAGGAAGGCGTTGACTGATGTGAGCATATCTGATCCGATTGTGGCCCAACTCTTTTGGAAAAATGACCCCGAGAAGCCGTTTGGTCCTAAAGCCTTAGATCCCTCCATCTGGAAGCAAGCCCTTCTAACTTCCTCAATTGTCGCCAATCCCGATAGATTATCATTCATCTCATCTGATACTTGTAAGGGCACACATGATAACACCAGATCGGACCATCTGACCTGTCCCCCCTGACTGCGGTCCGAAGTGAACAACGATGAGTAGAACCCGTGAAGCTCGGCCCTAATGTCCGACTCATTATCCAACCATCTTCCCGACCCATCCCTAAGCCTAACGATCTTATTCCTCCTCCGCCGAGATAGAGTCGTTTGATGGAAGAATTTCGTGTTCTTGTCCCCATGGCTCAACCACTTTATCCTAGAACGTTGTTTCCAGAAGATCTCCTCGCGTTTCCATAAGGCATGAAGCCTAGACTTAAGGGCCCTTTCTCGGTCCAACGCCTCCTCCCCATCGGATATGGATGAAGTACGAGCAAGAAGGCGTTTTACCTTGGCAATCTCCACGACGTTATGCTTAAATTCCTTTGAGCTCCAATCCAATAGGGCCGACTTGCATCTATCGAGTTTCACTTTGATCTCACCAATGGCCCGAAGCGGACCTCCCCGTTGCCACGCCCCTTCGATAACTTTGAGGCACTCCTCATTCTCAAACCACATGTCCTCAAACCGAAACGTTCTCTTCCCCTTAGCCTCCCTTGGGTTTATATGAATTGAGATCGGTGTGTGATCCGACCTGATAATGAGCTCGTGGATGCAAATGGCCGAGGGGAACATCGTAAGCCAAGATTGGTTCGCGATGGCCCGATCTAACCTCTCTCTGATCCGGTCCTCTCCCCTTCTATTGTTTGACCATGTGAAGATTGACCCCTTGTAGCCCAAGTCTTCAAGAGCGAGGTCATCCAAAAGTGAGTTGAAACTGTCAATCTTGTTTTGCTCCTTTAGGCCGCCCCCCTCCTTCTCCCTATGGTGGGATATATCGTTAAAATCCCCCACACAAGCCCACGCCTCCGATCGGTTCCGCCCCAACCGTTTAAGATCATCCCAATTCTGACAACGTCTCGAGAAAACCGAATCGGCGTATACCCAAGTGAACCTGCACACGCCCCTAAACTCCGGACTTGACACCGAAGTGTCGATGAAATTCCTATCTTGTGAATGAACCTGAATGTTGACCTCCTTTGTCCACCAAAGGGCCAACCCTCCACTAGCACCTATGGGATGAACATACGTAGCATAGTCCATCCCGACTTCCCTTCGAACCTTCTCACAGTGGGCCTCAATCTTCTTAGTCTCCATTAAGAAAACTATAGAAGGCCGAGAGCCCCTCACCAGGTCTTTTAGGTGGCAAATTGTCAGGGGAGACCCTAACCCCTGACAATTCCAGCTAATGACGATCATTGGGGACCCGTGGCTGTTTTAGGACAGCCACCGAAACCCTTTGGTTTGTCGATGATCTTTGAAACTCGAACACTTTTCCTTGTCGCCGTAGGCCTAACCTCACCCACATCCATGTGCCCCCCCGGCTGGGCGAAGCATATCATCTCCCCGTGGCCAAAGGCCGACGGGCCACTCTGCGTCTTCCTCTTCTTGACCGGGCCCTCTGTGCTTACGTGTTCCGCAGCCCTCTTAGAAGGTGCCCCCCTCAGCCTGAGCAAGGTCAGCCTTAACATAACCGGCCACGACAGAATTGGGATCGACATACCCAGCATTTGAGATACCGGGACCATCCTTTACAGAGCCAGCCCTGACCGAACCAGCAATGGGAGCACCAGCCTTAGTACCGAAATCAGCCTCGAGAGAAACCGCCATGACAGAACCATCATTAACCGAACTAGCATTTGTACCTTTATCAGCATTACTCCAATTCCAATTAAAGTCCCTAAAATATCTCTATCTCTATTTATTTCTATATTAATTAATATTTAATTATCAAGAAAGAATAAAAAATGAACGTGAGAAGGACGCTAACAAACCAAACTTCGCGCGCTTTCTATGACCGTTGCTCCTGTTATTGCAGTTGAGACAATCGCCACTGTAAACCAGACTACTACTACTGCGACAAGGGTATAACAGCATCTATCCTGTCTCCTTGTTCTCTCTGTCTCTGCATTTTCGACTCCGATTCTTGTGAATTATTCAAGTTGTTCTTGCATTGCATGTCCAATTCAACGGAGCGAAGTGATATGAAGATGATGAAGAGACGCAGATACAATGACGACTCTGAATCTATGTCGGCCACCTGCAAGAAACCCAGATCGAATAATCTCCGTGTGCGCGTGACCGCTGCTGTTCCAGGTTTCCTTCATCGTAAAGAGGAAGATTTAGGTATTGGTGAGAATCGTGGCATTCAGGGTCGCAGGGCAGGGACAGTAAAAAACTTAGGAAATTCCGTACGCATCGCGATATCTGATGAAAGAGACAGAGTTCCAAATGGCAGAAGTCAACAGAGAACAATAGCAACACCAATGCAAATGAGTCAGGAAGTAGCGGACACAAAGAAAGGAAGCAGTGTGCAGCAATCTTTACCAAATTCCCGCACGGAGATGTTGAAAGTCCGGTTCCGTAATCTCATTCTGAAGAGCCAAAATCAACTGCTTTACAGTGGTAGCGGTGAAACGACTGATCGACAGGAGATGGTCGTGTCTGTTTCTGTTTCAAAAGCAACGAAAGATCAGACTTCTCCTATTTCAGAATCGATGAGGATGCAAGAGCTTGCTAAACAACGGAAAGCCGCCCGCAAGAAGATAGAGAGCATGACCCGAACGGTCGATTTTCCCAACAACTTGAACGTCATGTCTGAAATGGCAAAGATCATGGGTGATTCCAGTTGGTTCTTTGGGTACGGAGGAAGAACTTGTCATCAGCGTCGCTACACTAACAAAGAACTAAATAGATAGACTTCATACTGTAAATGTACATTTCATTCTTATGGTGATCATATTAGATTGCTTCATTCTATGGATCACGTATTGTTTGCTGTAAATTTAGTAATTGCATTCCACTTTTATGAATTGAATGTTCAATAATAATAAACAAAGACTACTTCACATTGAGTCGAAAAACAAAAGCAAGATATTGTTGGATAATGTCACATAAGCTTGATCAAAGCAATAAAAATATTTTTCCATACATATGCTTCATTTGCAGTTGTGTTGTGTTTGTTTGATATCAAAACATGTCAATTTCATTAAATCTATTGTGCTTTTTAAGTTTTGAATTCTTTCCTAAGCTCAACGCCCACCACCAATTTAATCTGTAAAGCAACATGTGAGTGTATTTTAAGTTTGGTTTCTCTTAGATGGCACCGTATTAAGATTTATGTAGAAGGGCAAGTCACTGGATTTGGAAACACCTACTGGGCAAGTCAGCTAGGGATTTCTCCTTGCTGTCAAGGGAGTTTCAGGTTTCTGATGGTAAGCTTCTATTTGCCCTATCCTTCGTAATAGTACATAATATGCAGTTCTTATAATTTAGATAATTAAATTAGATTTATTTTCATAATTTTGCTGAATTGGATGAGTGCTTAATTTAAATATTTAATAGGTAGCATTTCACTAGGAATGTAAAAAGAGTTACCAGTAACGATCTTTTTGTTGTTGGCCAAACATTGTGGATAACTATTTTTGGAAAATTGACCAATGTAGATTCATTGTAGTATTATGTATTTACATGGATATCTATTTTTTTTTTTTGGCCAACACATGGATATCTAATTGAGTGATGCATAAACTGAAAGGTCTGCAGTGCTGCCTTGAGGAACTTAGTTCTGTGATGAACTTAGCACTGTTGCACTACTACTTTATAACTGATTCCAAACAATTATCTGAAACAGACCATAAAAAGATATTTGTACTAGAAATATAAAATACTAGATCAGATGAACTATAGTTCCAATTGTTTTTTCATATTATGTTTGTTGTACTTCATTTGTAGGAATTACAAGAATCTTTCCTATATCTTCATCTCAAACCACATTTACACGAGAAACGATATCTAAAATGAGTGTTATTAGGAATTTTAAATTAGTTATTTTGTGTATGAGTCTGTAGCCTAATCTAGGGTATGCCTTATTAGTTTTTTGAAGCCTCATATTAACTCGATATTCTGCTGCAAATTCAATTTTATGAGTTTTGTCTGTTTCAATGCAGCTTTTGGCCAATTTAGGCTACATTCTTATTACAGTTCTAAAGTTTGTGTTGGATGAGTTGCTGGTTCTTCTATAGATATGTGTTTAGAAATTTGGTGTACGTAGTCTTTTTATATGGTGCATAGACTCTAAAACTTGTTGCAACTTCGTTGTAATTTTGAGGTAGCACTTTATTGTATTCCTGCTGATTTCAATCATTCGAGTTTGCATTTTATGGGTAGTCTGTGAGCTTCAAAAGAACACTTAGTCAAATTCAGACCTTCTCTCTTCTCTAGTGAGAGAAACATAAGCCGCAAGAGTCGTTTTTTTGGCGAAATCGAAAAGAACAGGGGAGAAGCCGACAACAGTCAAATCAACCAAGTCAAGGCTTCAGAAGTTTGCAATTAATGCACAGAGAGAAGCTCAAATCATGCAAAGGACATAACCAAACCACGGTTCCATGCAAGAAACAGCTTCGGAAGGAAAACGTTGAACCTCTGAAACCCTAGCCCAGGTTTTGACAGTGATTCTCTCATCGATTGGAACCAGCTCCGGGGCAGATGAAGGAGGCGAGGACCCAGCAGCCTGACCTAACCCACGAACGGGCTACCTGAGTAGACTACCCGAAAAGCTGGAAGAATAGTTCCCTGCGGCATACAGGCTCGCGCGACCGATTATGATTTTGAACAATAAAGCTCGAACCCTAATCCCTCTATTTTCTGTCTGTTTCCTGCAGGATAGGTGCGACCCCGGTGAAGGCATCTGTACCCTCAGCCAAAATGAGAGATCAAAGTAGAAGTCCGACCGATAGTGTACACTCGAGGAAGAACGCGTTGGACCTGTCGTCGAACCCCCTGTTGGAAATGAGTGAACGATAAGTAGGAATGATCATATCCCAGAAACCGATCAAGGCAGGTGCAATTCATAATGTACTGAAATTGGTGTGGGAGAGGTACGGATTAGTTCTTATATTTGATGTATCGGATAGGGTTGTCATGCTTGAATTTGAGAATGAGGATGATAGCAAGCGAATATTTGATATGTGGCCGTGGTCAGTTCAAGGACACTAAATGAGTATGAAACAGTGGAGCACAACTGTAGGACTATCAGTAGTAGATTTCAAAAAAGTGCAATTCTGGGCACAAGTGCATGATCTAGGGCTTGAGAAGTATAGTGTTGATAATGCCAAGCTTATAGGTGGAAAAATAGGCAATGTCATAGAAGTGGAGCAGGAAACGGAAAGTGCCCAAAATGCATTTATGTGTATAAAAGTAGAAGTGAATGTGGATGATCCACTAATGGCGGGTTTCTGGTGGAAAAATTCAAAAGGGAAGGAGCAGTGGGCATCTTTTAAGTACGAGAGGTTGTCTGATTTTTTGTTATGGGTGCGGGAAGTTGGGACATACTACCCAGGTGTGCAGAGAAGAGGTGGTTATGTCAGAGTCAAAACAATGGCATCCGATGTATGGACCATGGATGTCGGGGCAATGGCCAAAAATGAGAATGTAGAGCAGAATGGGAGGGGGAACGAGGAGTGGCTCCTCTGGTGGACAAAGTGGCATTCGAAGGTCGTGGTTTGACATAATGAACGAGGTAAAGGATCTCGAAAGAGAGAAGGCAAGCTCGGGAGAGCATAGCCAATATCGAACCGCCGAGAACCCCTTATCACAACCGACAAATACAATACCAACCACCCATGACCATAACCGACTAAGAAGAAACCTCACATAAAACCCCCACACCACAAAACCTACACCAGCCGAACCAAACAGACAACCCGAACCAAACAGACGAGCCACCACCACCTCTGCAGATCTAGGTGCCACCATATCGGTTCTCCCAATGGAGAAATAGACTGACACCCCCACACCAGGGCAATGAGGCTGCAACCGACAAACAGATGAACTGAAATAACACCCCAGTGCAGGCCATCACCCAACCATTCATAATCCAAATGCCCGACAACTCTACCTATCAGACCGAACACATGGACACGACTGAACCAACAATGTACCTTGTGGAGACTCCGCCTGAGTCACCACGATCTTGCAGTGAACAAAAACAGAGGGAGAAGGAGACATGTATAAGTCCATATATGCATAAAATGAACCTGAAGAGGAGTTGGGAGGGGGAGGAATAAGAAATCGGGTCGAAGAGAGCAAAACTGGTCGGATGTGAGCCGAACAACCAAGAAGGAGGGATGGGAACAAAAAATGGAAGGGGGAGAAATAAAATCACAGCAAATCACTCACAAGAGAGGAAGATAAGATCATATGCTCGTAGAGAATGCGAATTAATAGATGTTCCAATCCAAACAAGTGGAAGTACGGGTTCTAGTGGCTGTCCCGAAACACCCATACGGGATCAATGAGCACAATCGTTTGGAACTGTCAGGGTTTGAGTTCTTCCCTGACGGTTCGACACCTGAAATACCTCAATGGAAAGTATCACCCAGAGATAATATTTCTTATGGAGACAAAGAATGGTGATGCTTTCTGCGAGCGAATACGGGAGCAAATCGGACTAGAGAATACATATTATGTAACACCTAGAGGTATAGTGGGAGGTTTAGCACTATGGTGGGGCGAAAGTATTAACATGCATATATTGAGGTCAAGTCCACACATGATAGACACGAGGGTGGCAGACCAAACAGGAAACACATCCTTCATAACATGGATCCATGCCAACAAGTAGGAAGGTGTTAGATACCGAACGTGGGAGGAGATAAGACAAATGGGAAGCAGACAAAATGGACCATGGTGTTGCCAAGGTGATTTTAATGAAATTATCCACCAGCATGAGAAGGAAGGAGGACGTATGAAATAAAAAAGGAAAATAGATGCATTTAATCGATTTATTGAGGATATAAGGATGAAGGATATGGGGTCGAAAGGGCAGCGGTTCACATGGTGTAATAATCGAAGAGGGACAGAACAGGTGTATGAGAGGTTGTATAGGGTGCTTATCAACTCAAGGTGAGCAGCTCAATTTCCAGACGCCGAATGCGTAAATGAAGTGGCGATAAGATCGAACCACACACCAATGATTATAACAAAATGGAGGGAGCCATATAGAGGACAACAAGGATTCAGATTTGAAGAAATGTGGCTAGTGAATCCGGAATGCAAGGAGGTCATCCAATCGGCTTGGAGGGAGGAGCATGAGAACCAGCCGAACCGACCCACATTATGGTCGAGACTAGGGAAATGTAGGAGGAGTCTCATTGAACGGAGCAGGAGAAGGTTCGGGAACAACATGACCAAATTGGGAAGGTCAAAACAACGGCTCCAAGATATTGGTAGGAGACAACCGAACATAGAGACCCGGGAGGAGGAAATCAATCTACAAAGGCACATCAACGAACTATGGAAACGGGTGGAGTTATATTGGAAACAAATATCGAGGGTTTAATGACTCACTCAAGGGGACCGAAACACAACATTCTTTCACAAAAGGGGAGGGGTGAATGGATCACAAAGGGTCGTGACATAATGGAGGAAGTCAAGGGCTACTATGAGAAGGCATTAACAACAGAAAATTCTAAACCAGATTGTGGAGCACTGAATAACTTACCACATCAGATAAGTGTGGAGATGAACTCATATTTAACAAGGGAAGTAACGGTCGAGAATATGAGAGAAGCGGTATTCCAATTGGGGGGGGGGGGGTTAAAAGGCGCCGGGGCCAGACGATTTTTTGGGTCTATTCTATCAACGGAATTGGAACATTGTGGACCCAGATGTCTTCACCGTGGTTAGAGTCTTCCTCGAAATAGGTATCTTCCCTACAACCCATAACCAAACAGATATAACCATTATCCCAAAAGTACCTAATTCGACACATGCATCTAAGTTTAGGCCCATACACTTATGTAACTTTGTGTATAAGGTGATATGAAAAGTGCTGGTGATTAGAATGAAAATATATCTATCAAAGCTTATCACCCCTTTCCAGAGCGCCTTTGTAGCAGGTCGACTAATACAGGATAACATCATGGTGACGAATGAAGCATTCCATTACCTGGAGAGTATAGGGAAACCGCATAGGGTGGAGACTGCTCTGAAGCTGGACATGCAGACTTTTGGTGGGGGCAAACAAATGAGGGTAGAAAGATCCATTGGACAAGATGGGATGCACTCACCAAGAACAAGCTTAAAGGTGGGTTGAGATTTAGAGAATTGGAAACATTCAACATGGCCCTCCTTGTGAAAATGGCCGGGAGAATGACAACCGAACCTAACGCTCTATGAGTCCGGGTAATGAGAGGGATATACTATACGTGGAGGGACATATTCACGTCTCTAAAGGGAGGGAGAGCCTCATGGGGATGGACAGGCTTGTTGAGCGGTCGGGACTCGTGGGTTGACACGGTCGAAGGCTACAAGATCGACATCCGACCAGATTGCGAGGTGAACCGGGACATCATGGTGGCTGAGATGCTCAATCAAGAACGAACCTAGAATGCTGACTTCATCCGAGCCATTGTCGAACCGAGGGTGGCTACGCAGGTGCTGTAGGTCCAGGTACCACGACGGGAAGGTGAAGATCGACTGATTTGGCCACATACCAACGACGGGACCGTGACGGTCCCATCGGCATACCACCAGATGAGGGACCTAGCCGAGACTCATCCAAGCTCCATTAACAACGCCGGAGACAGCATCGAGGTCAGGTGGCGCTCTATATGGAAATGCAACATGATACCAAAAGTCAAGAACTTCATGTGGCGTCTTCATTTGAACTCATTACCGCTTATGAAGAACCTTCAAAGGAAGGGGAAGAATGTGCCAGTAAGTTGCCTGATATGTGGATTAGATGAGGATAGGGAACATATATTGTACAAGTGCAGGTGGACAAAAGATATGGGCCGAATTACTAGGGCTCGGATCGAACCAGCACGACAACCAACACTTTCAATAATGGGTGCCGTCAAGGAGAGAGGAGATAGGCATGACGAGGAACACTCAAGAAACAAGGTGGAGACTATGTGTGGTGACATGTTGGACAATATGGAAAGCGAGATGTCGAGCAGCGTTCGATAGAAAAATGTCAAACCCAATGGCGACGATAGAGGAAGTTAGGCGAACCCGTGAGGAGCTTGGGGGCGAGCCAAACGCAATGCAGGGCGAGATGAGCCAAAGGGAGACCAAACGGTGGGGGGCACCAAAACAAGGTGAAATGAAGATAAAATGTGATGCGTCATGGTGTCATTGAACAAAGATGGGAGGGATCGGTGTAATCACAAGGGATGAGGAAGGCCAAGTGAAAGGAGGGGTGAATAGGACGATGCAGGGGCCAGATGCAACGACATTGGAGGAAAGCCATCATGCTCAGGATGAAATTAGTAATAGAGAAAGGATGGAACCAAGTAGTGATCGAATTAGACTCGGAGGTGGTGATCAACCAACTGAACAACAAGGCACATCATTGGAGGATCGAAACGATATGCGAGAACATCAAAGCTTTAGCGAGAGGATGGAAGAAGATTTAACGATCCGCGAATGAAAGCGCAAATTGGATCGCGAAACAAGCCAGATTGGGAGTGCGACTAAGCAATTGGGTCGAAAGACCCCCACTCTTACTTAACAACATTTTGAGTAGTGATTGTAATAGCATTGAAACTAGTCTTATTCCGGAATGAATACAAGTATCTATTGTGACAAAAAAAAAGTCTTTCTTAAAAACACTCATAATAATGTTTTCTAAAGTTTATTTCATAACCAATTAAACTCCTAAGCTTAATTATTTTTTTATCAAAACTGAACTATGACTTATCGGGTACCCAATTAGGGATCGTCCTAAATTAGGTTCAAGTCATTTTTGTTGAATCTCTCTCGGTTTGAGGTGTCACTCCCTTTCGCTCCAAGACCTGCAGAAAGGGAAATTTTTGAGTTTTCCGTTTCTTTCCCTTTTGATGCTTAAATCAATCCAGGTCTTTAAGAGTAGTTAATAAGGGAGAGTAAATGTATCTGGATGTCAATATAGAGTCGTAAATGCCTATAGGAGGAGTTAATTTTTTACCGTGGTTAGGTAGTCGTTGACTGTGATAACTTTTTATCGCCCGAAAAGGGATAATATGTCAAATCATCATATACGGAAGGACCGCTGTCTTATCATGTGATGGGTGACAGGTGACCGATGATGCCTGTTCAATGTGAAGGAAATATCTCGTCTTCGTTATGTGGTGAAACCTTCATATGTTCCTGCGTGGTGCGTCACTTATTAAGGACGGAACAAACCTTGTCTCGGATGAAGTTTCTATAGAATCCCGAGATTAAGTGTTTCTAACCCTGAGGATATAAAAGGCATCGCCCAATATCCATCAATTTTTACATCAATTTTTAAGTTTAAGAACTTAATTGATTGTAAAATAAATTTTAGAATACAATTAAATAAATATAACTTTTTCATCTATGTAATAATGATAAAATAAATGAAACTAATAAAAAAAAATACTTAAATAACTAATTAATAAAAAAAATAGTCAATAATTTATTAAAGAAACAATTAAAAAAATACTCCAATTCCAATTAAAGTCCCTAAAATATCTCTATCTCTATTTATTTCTATATTAATTAATATTTAATTATCAAGAAAGAAAAAAAAATGAACGTGAGAAGGACGCTAACAAACCAAACTTCGCGCGCTTTTTATGACCGTTGTTCCTCTTGTTTCAGTTGAGACAATCGCCACTGTAAACCAGACTACTACTACTGCGACAAGGGTATAACAACATCTATCCTGTCTCCCTGTTCTCTCTGTCTCTGCATTTTCGACTCCGATTCTTGTGAATTATTCAATTTGTTCTTGCATTGCATGTCCAATTCAACGGAGCGAAGTGATATGAAGATGATGAAGAGACGCAGATACAATGACGACTCTGAATCTATGTCGGCCACCTGCAAGAAACCCAGATCGAATAATCTCCGTGTGCGCGTGACCGCTGCTGTTCCAGGTTTCCTTCATCGTGATGAGGAAGATTTAGGTCTTGGTGAGAATCCTGGCATTCAGGGTCGCAGGGCAGGGACAGTAAAAAACTTAGGAAATTCCGTACGCATCGCGATATCTGATGAAAGAGACAGAGTTCCAATTGGCAGAAGTCAACAGAGAACAATAGCAACACCAATGCAAATGAGTCAGGAAGTAGCGGACACAAAGAAAGGAAGCAGTGTGCAGCAATCTTTACCAAATTCCCGCACGGAGATGTTGAAAGTCCGGTTCCGTAATCTCATTCGGAAGAGCCAAAATCAACTGCTTTACAGTGGTAGTGGTGAAACGGCTGATCGGCAGGAGATGGTGGTGTCTGTTTCTGTTTCAAAAGCAACGAAAGATCAGACTTCTCCTATTTCAGAATCGATGAGGATGCAAGAGCTTGCTAAACAACGGAAAGCCGCCCGCAAGAAGATAGAGAGCATGACCCGAACGGTCGATTTTCCCAACAACTTGAACGTCATGTCTGATATGGCAAAGATCATGGGTGACTCCAGTTGGTTCTTTGGGTACGGAGGAAGAACTTGTCATCAGCGTCGCTACACTAACAGAGAATGAAATAGATAGACTTCAGCGTTTATGAGTTTTGTCTGTTTCAATGCAGCTTTTGGCCAATTTAGATATGTGTTTAGAAAGTTGGTGTACGTAGTCTTTTTATAAGGTGCACAAACTCTAAAACTTGCTGCAACTTCTTTGTAATTTTGAGGTAGCACTTTATTGTATTCCTGCTTATTTCAATCATCCGAGTTTGCATTTTATGGGTAGTCTCTGAGCTTCAAATTGGTGAATTTACCCAAGGGTCAGTACACTTGTTCACTACAATCAAAATTTAAGACTACTGTTACCAATTGCTACTCTGTTTATTTTATTTGGCAGCACCTTTATTTTTTCTTTAGTGAGGAGGTTTTAATTTGTGTTATTAAGGAAGAAAATCAATCAGATTGGAGATAGAACGAAATCATGAATTCATCATCCATGCTGCTGCTGCTGGTGGTGGGACGATGACGATTTGCAAGGCAAGCTACATATAACATATTCTACTAGTAGATTGTTGAGATAGTAGGGTAGGGTACTAGGGTATATATTTGCGGTTGACTCAAGTGGCTTGGATGAGGCCCTCATTTTGGATCCAAATTCGACCTGTCAATCCGCGTACATTAAGTGAATGTGAATGTCATTCAACTCTAATACTACCAACTCATATTATCGACCATTATTAATACTTAACAATACTGAGGAAGTTCGATCGATAATTAAGTTACTTATTGAGATTCAATTTAAAAATATTTTATTTCTTAAAAAAATCTGTCAACGGGACACACGAGTTTAACTTGAGCACTTGTTGGGTTGTGTTTGGTTCCACATATTGTTGAAAGTAATTTAGTGCAGTGCCTGAGACCCTTGGAGGTAGGGCGGAGCAAAAAAGCTTAGTAGACCAAACCAAACAATAATAAAAAAAAGGTTTGAGATCGTTCTCAAAGGCTTTATGACCGAGAGCAGATTGTCAATGGACCTCCAAGAGTGGTGACTGAGAAAATAACCTCGTGCTGGCAGAAGCAGACACAACCATAGAGCCTGAAGAAGGATTTCCAGCATTGTCTGCTATGGTAGAAGACAGCTTTGGGGGTAAAGAAATTGGAAACTTAGAGAAATTAAAGTGAGAATAAATGGAAACTTAAATTGTTTTTAATTTTGGGCAAATATTATACATACGTACGTAACAACCAGTATAAATCTGAACAACAAGTATATTATAAATAAAAAGTGGACAGAAGTGGTGGCATGTATGTGTGATCTAAGATTAATTACTTGAAAAAAAGACAATGATCACTACAACAACTTCCATCTTAGTGATGAAAAGTTTAGAAATACCAATTAAAAAAATAAACATGACATTTTTTAAATGACTATAGGAAAATAAACAAGTCTTTTGCTGCCAGAATTAAATATTTTCCTTCGAAAGATTGTATTTCTAACCAGCAAAACACCTAATTGACGAACACCGTGTCATCTAGTAATCATCTGTTTGAGAGTTAGGTTTAACATTTATATACATGTAACAAATCTAAAAGTATGTGCACTAGTTTTTAGGTAAGGGAAAAGTAGGAGGATGCTGCATTCAAATGATGGAAATTTTGAATAGCCAGTTTGGTGAAGGGAAGAAAAGAGGTAGGAAGAGTCACCAATGCAGGAGCAGGACAGACGTTCCTACCCCAACCGAAACCCTTCTCTAAGCTCTCTTTTCCTTCGTCTTCCAGCAATCTCTCTCTCTCTCTCTCTCTAAGTAATCACAGACTTTGCTTCTCAACTCTCCCTCTATTCAACAATGAAACGAACACCTCACCCTCCCAACCACCGTCTGACGACCCATTTCCCCCCTTTCGACTCTGACACACATGAAAATTCTGCCACCTTTTCATATAAAATTATACAGACCTTTGGTTATTCATCAGCTCAAACCTCTTCTTCTTCCTCTTGAGTGATACAGCTGCAAAGTTCGCCAGAGAGAGGAAGATGATGGAAACAGGGGTACCCATTTGCAGCAGCTGTGGAGAAGAGGTGGGAGTGAATGGAGTAG
The DNA here is from genome assembly GCA_946814005.1 of Chamaenerion angustifolium. Taxonomy (NCBI): domain Eukaryota; kingdom Viridiplantae; phylum Streptophyta; class Magnoliopsida; order Myrtales; family Onagraceae; genus Chamaenerion; species Chamaenerion angustifolium. The sequence continues at coordinate 31,705,866 of OX328266.1, read as the reverse complement.
TTTTTGTGGCTTGCCATGAGTGTAACCTCCCTCTCTGCAAGGTCTGCATGGATTACGAGGTCAAGGAGGGTAGAAACTCCTGCTTCCGCTGTGCTACTCCTTATCATCTTCATCATGGTAATTGCTTTATACTCTCATGTCCAAATTTACCTCACACGCTCGATCCATTGAAATACATATACAATTTACTACTATTATTATTCCTATATATGACACCACAACCTATTCGTTCATGCTTTACATGTTCCATATACCACCACATGCTTTATGGGTAATAACTATAAACATCAGCTGAACTATTAATGTATTCAAAAGCTTAGGACATAATATATTTGATTTGTGAGAGAGTAACAGAATATATATATATATATATTTGGTATATATGTACATGATAATATATTTTATTTAGCAACAGAAGAAAAAAACTATATCATTTAAGAAATGGAACCACAGAGCACAGACGTCCTAGATAGCTCAGTCAGTGCTTGGCCTTGTATTGTTTGTTTAAGGTAAATCTCGAATTCACCCAGAAATGAGTGGAACCAAATTGGTCGGACAAAAGAAGAGTGTGGTCTCGACGTGACGATGTCCATTGAGAAGAAAAAGGTTCAGACCAAGCTGACTAAAGGCTTCTTCTCCAGAAACAAACTTCCTCCTCTACTCATCCTTATATTTCAAAACCCGCCACGTCAGGGCCTCAGTCATCTAGGAACGGATTCATTTTCTGTTCCAAAAACTCATACTCAGTTTTTGGTACAGAACACAGATCCTGACTTCACCTATATAGCTGTTACTTTTTTTTTTGGCCAAGAAAAATTAAAATATAACTGTTACTTTTCTGGCTTTGAAGTCCAAAAGTATCTTCCATTCTTCACTGTTCTATCAAAGTTAATGCAGTATGGATGGGAAACAAGAATACCTAATTGTTCTTGTATATACGGCCATTGGTGGAAATGTACGCCCTCTGTTTGACGAAATGCTTCATCCAGAACAGTTCCCAAATCACTACACCGCTTGTAGGAGGAAATGGGTTATTTGATAGATTTTTTTGTCGCTTTTGTTAATGTTAAACTGTCGATTTATTATGAAAATTATTGGATGTAGATCATAAATTGAGCTTAAAAAGTCTAGGATTAGGATACATGTCTTTGAGTTTTTTTTGTTTGGCCAATTCTTTGAGTTAGTTGATGTAGGATGCTTTTATTCTGTCCACGTCACTCCATACTCATGATCTCTTAGACTGTTCCCATGTTTCTACATTTTTTCATTATTTTTGGTTATGGATGTGGACTGTTTCTCCCTGAAAATTTCTTAAAAACTCTTCTTTTTTTTCTTTTCTGACGTGCTAGTCAATGAATTTCTAGTATGTGATGGTAATATTCATTCTATAGGTGTATGTACACCTCTGCAGATGATAGCTTTTTAATTAGTCTCCAAATAAGGCTGTAATTCGGATTCATATTTGTATTACGAGTATATGGTTGCAGCCTATGATAGTCTCAGTTTGACTCCATATTCGAACAGCATTTTGAATGTTCACATATGAATGAGTTATAGGTGACAATAGACAGAGGGAAACAACATAAACAAGAAAAACAATAATCTTATGAAAAATAAATGTTTTGCTTTTACTCTTCAGAGAATGTGGTGGCTGATGCTGACGTGAAGGAATCTGGAAATCGATCCACAATTGCAACATACTTGGATAATTCTCAGCAGGTATAATCATTTTTATATCTTTCTCTTATTTTCTTGCAGACCAAGAATTGTGAAACTAAGAAACTTCATCAATTGAAATGTGCAGAGTAGTTTGTATAATTGTTTTGTTAAATTTAAAGATATTTTGCTTAAAAAGTATCAGGTTTTGCTATTCTACTATAAATTTTCAGACCTGCAATCTGAAAACATCTATATCTAATTTTTGTTACTGCAGGAAGTTGGACTTCATGCTAGACATATTAGCAGTGTTTCTACCGTGGATAGTGGTATGGGTTACTTGGATTCATTCTACTTATAAAGCTCGACTTATCAATGTGTTTGTGCTTCTGCTTTAATATATTACCTAAACCTTTTGCCTGTTTTCTCGTAGAATACAATGATGAACATGGGAATCCTATTTGGAAGAATCGAGTTGAGAGCTGGAAGGATAAAAAGAATAAGAAGAAAAAGGCTCCATCAAAGGCTAAGGCGGATATGCAAATTCCAAGTGAGCAACAGATAGAAGAGAAGCAGTGAGTACTAGACATCACATTCATTGAGTAATTAATATTACATGGCTTGCATTGGATCATTCCAAAGAACAAATTCGGTGTTTATATCTTTGCTTCCGAAACAATTCATTCATTACAGAACTGTCATTTTCTTTCATTTGCAGAATCACAGATGCTACAGAGCCTCTTTCAACTGTCATTCCAGTTCCACGCAGCAAGCTGGGACCATACAGAACTGTGATAATTATGCGATTGGTAATTCTGGTTCTTTTCTTTCATTATCGGGTGACGAATCCTGTGGATAGTGCCTTCGGTTTATGGCTTACATCCATCATCTGTGAGATTTGGTTTGCCTTCTCCTGGGTGTTGGATCAGTTCCCCAAATGGTCTCCTATTAACAGAACTACCAACCTCGACAGGCTCTCAGCTAGGTATATACTTAAATGCAAACCCAGTAGAGATTATTACTTTTATTAATACTTAGATATAAGTGATAGACAGTATGTTGGATAAATTCAATGAAAACTATGCTTGTTTACAGATCTGTAAGTTAAACTGCAATGACTAATAGTTTTTCACTGAAATTGCTCAAAGTAAAGATTAAGCAAGCAAGTTTGCTTACTAAAGCAAGACAGAAAAAAGGTTAAAAGGATTTACTTAAAAATTCTGCTTTTAGTTTTTCTCCCATGCTTTTGTATTCAGATTTTGAAATTTATCTTATTTGAACTCTCAATAATTTTTTTGAATATTCTACTTATGTTGATTTAATAAATTCAAATAAAAGATCTATGCAGCTGTTAACAAGGGTATGTTCATTCTACGGCAGGTTCGAAAGAGAGGGGGAACCTTCAGAGCTTGCTGCTGTGGATTTTTTTGTGAGTACAGTTGATCCATTGAAGGAGCCACCGCTGATCACGGCCAACACTGTCCTTTCAATCCTTGCTGTGGATTACCCTGTGGATAAAGTCTCCTGTTATGTGTCTGATGACGGTGCGGCTATGCTTTCATTTGAATCTCTCGTTGAAACAGCAGACTTTGCCAGGAAGTGGGTACCATTCTGCAAGAAGTTTTCGATCGAACCGCGCGCTCCTGAATTCTATTTCTCTCAGAAGATCGACTATCTAAAAGATAAGGTTCAACCATCTTTTGTGAAGGAACGCCGGGCTATGAAAGTAACAACTTAAAAGCTCTTCTAGTTCCCATATAACTGTCAGTGTTTATTGCATAGAATGACCTTTTGTTTGGTAACAGAGGGACTATGAGGAATTTAAAGTGCGCGTCAACGCGTTAGTTGCGAAAGCTCAGAAAGCACCAGAAGAAGGTTGGACCATGCAAGATGGTACACCATGGCCTGGAAATAATACTCGTGATCACCCTGGCATGATTCAGGTGAAACCATCTTTCTGACATGTAGAGTTAATGATACCATTAATATTGGCTCTTAACGTTTAGGATGCGCTATCTCTAATAACCTTCATGTAATTCCTATATTGATATTTTAGGTTTTCCTTGGGAATACTGGAGCTCATGATATCGAGGGAAATGAAATTCCGCGTCTTGTATATGTCTCCAGGGAGAAAAGACCTGGCTACCAGCACCACAAGAAAGCTGGAGCAGAAAATGCCCTGGTACCAAAACATGATCTTGTGATACCTGTCCTATATATTATTAAAAAAAAATATGATACCAAAATTTCAGGTATTCTTTTTATCATATATACAGGTGAGAGTGTCGGCTGTCCTAACAAATGCTCCCTACATTCTCAACCTTGACTGTGATCACTATTTGAACAATAGCAAGGCAATCCGCGAGGCAATGTGCTTCTTGATGGACCCGGTAGTAGGTAGAGATGTATGCTATGTTCAATTCCCACAGAGATTTGACGGCATTGACCCTAGTGATCGCTATGCCAACCGAAACACGGTTTTCTTTGATGTAAGTAGAAATATTTTAGTTCTGTTTACTACCAGCAAGCTCAAAATTAGCATGATGTTATGTTTGTGGACAAATAGAGTTAAAATCTGCTGATATCATAATTCCTAATGATATCAAGAACATTATCTTTGAGTAGAAGCCATTCCCAGGGTTTTCAATTCTGTAAAATTCGACCATTGGATTATACTCTCTCCAGTCTCCACTGTCTCCACTTAGGGGAGCTTAAAATTTCCTGTTAATATCTCAAGATGTAGAAGAAACTAAGGTCTTTTTGTTCCTTTCCAGAGTATAATAGAATGGACCTACCTCTTTTAGATAACAAGTAAGGTAACATTTGGTAGATTACTTGACAACATCTTGTCTATAAATGACAACTGAGGGAACGTTGTTTAACCGATCAGGTCAACATGAAAGGTCTGGATGGAATTCAGGGCCCAGTTTATGTGGGTACAGGATGCGTATTTAACAGGCAGGCACTCTATGGTTATGGACCTCCTTCCATGCCCTCTATTCCAAAGAGCTCGTCATCATGCTCATGGTGTGGTTGCTGCTCTTGTTGTTGCCTTTCAAAGAAACCTTCTAAAGATGTGTCGGAGCTCTACCGAGAGGCCAAGCGGGATGATCTGAATGCTGCCATCTTTAACCTCCACGAGATGGACAGTATGTATATTTTTATATCCAAATGATTTTGAGCAGAGTGATTCGGTTCTTTTATCTGATGTGTTTCACAACTAATTGCAGATTATGATGACCACGAGCGATCCATGCTGATCTCTCAAATGAGCTTCGAGAAAACCTTTGGCTTGTCATCTGTTTTTATTGAGTCAACCCTAATGGAAAATGGAGGAATGCCCGAGTGTGCCAATTCACCAACATTGATCAAGGAAGCAATTCATGTGATTAGTTGTGGCTATGAGGAGAAGACTGCATGGGGGAAAGAGGTAGAAGAAGTTGCAGTTCATCATGAACCATGTTATATGTTTTGATAAAAAGCTAAATATCTTAGCACCAAGTCTATAAGGAGCTAGAGTAGCTACATTTTTCTAAGTTCTATTAATCAGTTATCTGATCTGTTGTTTAACATTTCAGTCAATAGACATGCAAGTATGAAGACACATCTAACCCATGTATTTGCTCTGCAGATTGGCTGGATATACGGGTCGGTTACAGAAGATATCTTAACAGGTTTCAAGATGCACTGCAGAGGATGGAGGTCGATCTATTGCATGCCTTTAAGACCAGCGTTTAAAGGTTCAGCACCCATCAACTTGTCTGATAGATTGCACCAGGTTCTCCGATGGGCCCTTGGATCTGTGGAGATTTTTCTGAGCAGGCATTGTCCCCTTTGGTATGGCTTCGGTGGAGGCCGACTCAAATTGCTCCAGAGACTAGCGTACATCAACACAATTGTCTATCCATTTACGTCACTTCCTCTTGTTGCGTACTGCACCATTCCTGCAATTTGCCTCCTCACTGGAAAATTTATTATCCCCACGGTAATTGATTTCTCTCTTCTACAGTACATCTACATGATATCATTTCCCGAAACATAGGAGAATTTTGAATCAACAATACATTTCAAAATGAATGAGACAATACATTTCACGTTGTTTTGTTTTCATCCTAATGAAATTCTGCATGTGCTTGCTAAACTAAATTTTTTTTCCTAGCTCTCAAATCTCGCGAGCATGTTATTTCTGGGCCTTTTCCTATCCATTATCATTACCAGTGTCCTCGAGCTGCGTTGGAGTGGAGTCAGCATACAAGATTGGTGGCGTAACGAGCAATTTTGGGTGATCGGAGGTGTATCCGCACACCTCTTTGCTGTCTTCCAAGGTTTTTTGAAGATGTTAGCAGGTATCGATACCAACTTCACAGTCACTGCAAAAGCAGCAGAAGATACGGAGTTTGGAGATCTTTATCTGTTCAAGTGGACAACTGTATTAATACCTCCAACAACCCTTCTTGTTTTGAACTTGGTGGGTGTTGTTGCTGGATTCTCTGATGCACTCAACAAAGGATATGAAGCATGGGGGCCGCTCTTTGGGAAAGTTTTCTTTGCATTCTGGGTTATTGTTCATCTCTACCCATTCCTCAAAGGTCTCATGGGACGGCAGAATCGAACTCCAACGATCGTCATTCTGTGGTCAGTGCTATTAGCTTCTGTCTTCTCTCTCGTCTGGGTAAAGATAGACCCGTTCATAAGCAATGGCGATGGTAGCACTGAAACACAAAGTTGCATTTCTATAGACTGCTGATTGGAGGAGTACACTGTTGGCTCTTTAATGGAACATAGAGTAAGCTTTTGTGAGAGTGTTGGACCTTGCAGTCCAAGGCCATATAAGAGTGTTGGACCTTTTGTTAAGTGCAATTGAATACTGTAAACTTTTACAAAGTAAAACTAATAGTAATATTGTTATTTCCTATAAGGTGGAATGTGTTGCATTTTTCAAGTCCTTATATAGTTTTGTAACGTTAGATTAGCAGTTATTGCAGTGTTAAGAGATTTTTTTTATATAAAAGTCCTTGTATTTCTTTTTTTTTTTTTTTTGTTGCTTCAAAGGAAAATTTGTGAGAAACCAAAAGGTATTATATAGTATGCTCGACATAGAAGGTGTAGTTGAATTATTCGATGCTCGGTTAATTTGAAAATGTGCACCACAACTAAGATGCTTAATTTCAAATCAAAACTTTCACATATTCATAACTAGAAAAGTAGTGACACAAATTGTTAAAACCTGACAGTAGCATTCCACCCTTCCAACTAATTAACACTAAATTTTAGCTCCTCGACAACACAAAACCACTGAATTTTAAACATTTCCTAATATTAAAAATCAAGAATTTAGAATATAAAAATGCGTAAGGGATCTTTGCCAAGGAGAAAAGGCAATTGAGAGAATGGATTTGAAAATACCTCGTTCTTCTATTCAAAAGACAATTAAGATTTTGAGTTGTGTTTTACCTTGTATAATAGAATAGTAAATTATAATGAAAATGAAGAATTATTTCATCAATTATGTTCGTATTTTGAATAATTATTGTGGCTACATGCGACCTCTTGAGATGTGCATTATGAAATCATACATTTCTCAACAAAAAAAATTACACGGGAAAGATAAGTGCTTAGCATTCTCAATCAGACATGACGCATACTTAATTATTTAAAAATATTTTTTTTCTTCAAAATTTGTAGTTGTTGCAAAGTGTGTTATATAATTAGGATTGCACTTTTAAATACTTCTATACAAGTTAAGATGGATCATAGTTTAGTATTTGAAACAATTTCGGTAGCCAAAGCACACTTAGTGGGGGCAGTGGCAGATCCACATGAGAAAATGGGGGACTTTTGTTCCCCATTTTTTTGGTAGCTTTAATAAAATGTTAAGATTATTTGTAAAGAAAAATATAATATGAGGCCCATTTTTATTATAAGAGAAACTCATTTAGTTTAAAATGATAATTAATTGCCCATCACATAATATATTGACCCCGTTGTAAATATTCTAGATTCGTCTCCAAGACAGGATAAAGTGGCATCTAATGTAGCATCTCATCTCGAGAATCTTGAACAAGTATATCCTTCACATACTTATCTTCATTGGGCTCTAGGGTTTTAGTGAGAGTTTTTCCTGGTGAGTCTTTGTTGGATTTCGCTAGCGTTGCTCGACTGCGGGAACCTTTCCGGTGTTCGCCTAGCTCAAAGCGTGACCTGGAAGGGAGTGTCAAGGATAGGGAAGCGGTGTTCATCTGGTGAAGGTTTGGATCTTGAGGACGCCATCGATCGGAACCAAAGCTCCAGTCTTGGAGTTTACAGAGGCGGGAACCTTCAAGATATATTTAGGTCGGTGGCCATCTGCAGAACTGAACCGAGAAGCTTATTCTATCCTTCATGCATATGGAACCGACGTAATCACTAGAGGCGGAAGAAAGGTTGTGCTGGTGCAGTCAGGAAATGAGTGCCTCGAACTTGCACCGTCGTTCTGGGTGTGCAACGAGTTTTCAATGCGGAGAAGACTGCACCGTGCGTCTGGTATGTGGAAGGTTCTGTGCGAATTGCTGAGCGTGGGTGGTGTAGCTCAATCGACGTGCACCACGTCTGAACCCCCAAACAGTAAGTGAGTTGTGTGATATTGTGTAACCCTTTTTTTATTTTACTTGTGCTTGCAAGAGGACACGATAGCCGTGAGGACTTCTGGGCGACGAAGTTGTGCCTACGACAAAATTAAAACTCGGAAAATCACTCTGGATTTGGACTCGAACCCAAGGGAGGATGAGATTGATAGATACGTGGGTGCGATTATAGATTAGAAACAAGTGAAAAACGTGGAAATCATCAATGTGCTACAAAAGTCTTGAGAAAGTTTAGGTTCAGTTAAATTCACAGAGGCATCAGACAAGGTTGTGATGTTTGAATTTGAGAACTAGGAGATCAGGAAACAAATATTTGATATGTCCCTGTGGTTTGTCCAAGGCCATTGTCACAGCATTAAAAAATGGGAGCCGATCAGGGGACTCGCAAGAGTCGAATTCAGAATGGTTCAATTCTGGGTCTAGATTCATGACCTATGATTGGAGATGTTCAATGTTGGGAATGCTGAGAGGATCGGGAATAAGACTGAAAACTTTATTGAGACAGAAAAAGATACTGAGAAGGCGTCCAATTGCTATCTAAGAATCAAGGTTGAGGTTGATGTAAACCAATATTTTCTGGCTGGGTTTTCGTGGAAAAACTCTGAAGGGAGGAAAGTTGGGCCTCGATAAAATACGAGAGATTGTTTGATTTTTGCTTTGGTTGTGGAAAGTTTGGCCATACAACACTAGGTTGTAAGGTGGATGTGCAAATGTCTGAGGAAAAGCTAGGACACCCAATGTATGGTACTTGGCTTAAGGGAAAAAGACCGATACAATCGGGGCATAATGGATCGAAGGAGGAAGGACCGTCCCAAAAAATCTATACGAGGAGAAAAGAATTGGTATGAAATAATGAACGAGGCAAGATCAATGAGGAAAACCAAGGAGAATGTGATGGAAGGAGGGGCAGCCGAATGTAACAGGGATGGAGAAGAAAGAACTCGGGCAAATCGAATGGATCAAGAGGAGAAAAGCTGCATGGAATCTCATGATGATGATAGAAAGGGAGTTGGAACCGAGACTATGCAGTTGAATGAAACATAATCAATAGGTCAGGATCGACTAGAAAATATGGAGATAACTACGTATCAGAGAAGTACTTGGTCGAATGAAAACAATTCCTTACCATTTGAATCCACCGATACCAACCCCATCATGTTCCTCTCAACCACCATACAACACACTGTCATAAAAAACTCCCCAACCCAACTTCAAAGCCTGAATCGAACACCGCTAACCATTCACCATGATATACCCTCACCTTCCTGGACCAACCTTACCCATCGACAATCAACCATCCTAAACCTCCCTACACTTAAACCCTTAGATACCATCATCCTTCCTACCAGAACCATCCCTAATAAGCCTATCCCAATTGAAGAGCCAAAACAACCCCAAGCTGAATCCCCAATCTTGATCCAACTCTCCAGATAACAGGCCTTAGCCCAATTCTGACCAGGATGTCTCTGCAGCAGATCTTGATCGCGGAACAGAATTCAGCACAGCTCTGATACCATATCAGTGAATTAAACTAGAACTAGAAAAGTTGTAATGAAGAAGACGATACCTTGGTAAAGAAGAAATGGATAACAGAAATAACAAAACTTTATTTTCAAGCTTTCATTGAAGCTAACTTCTAATCAGTCACACATCCTCTATTTATACAAGAACTAGAAGCTAATCACGGTAATCAACAACATAAATAACAGAATTATGAACCTTCTCTAATCTTCTAAATTGTTCTAGACAACACTTAAGACTCACGACACACTAACTTGCATAGCAAGTAATCACCTAACATATACATCCTAACAGGACTGTCCTTTCTATGGGCTTGAGGAAACAGAGAACACATGACCAGTAGTGGGTGCGGATGGACTGAGGCAGTGCGGCTCGGTGTTCTGGGTATTCGACAGACTCAGAGTCAGACTTCGACCCTTAATGAGTCGATAAAGGAACATATGACATAAAGGGGAGTCATGTGATAGAGATCACCCCTATTTAATGACTCTCTTCAGTTAAATAGAGATCCAGAGAAAACTGATATAACAACTCCCTAAAATCAAGGGATTATGAAATCTAACTGAATTTGAAATAACATAAACAAAAGCTAAAATAACAACAAGAAAATATTGCAGGACAACTAACCAACTAATTTAACACTCCTCCTTGATTGTTGGACTGCAAACACCAAGTTTTTCTCTTAGTGCCTTAAAATTCTCAGTTGGCAGCAGCTTTGTGAGGATGCCCGCTAGCTGGTCTTCTGATTTGCAATAGACTAAGGAAATTTTTTCATCCTGCTCCATATCTCTAATGGAGAATAATTTTACATTGAAGTGTCTTGTTTTACTGTGAAAAATTGGATTTTTTGAAGTTGCAATTGCAACTTGATTGTCCACGAACACTTCGGTTGCTACTACTTGCTTCAAATCCAAGTCATACTGTATTTTCCTCAACTAGAGTGCTTGATTTACTGCAGCAGCTGAAACCACGAATTCAACTTATGCATTTGATTGAGCCACTGTCTTCTGCTTCTTCAAGTTCTAGGAGAAGATCCCATCACCAATTTTGAAGCAGTAGCCTGATGTACTCTTGAATTCATCAGTTGAACCACCCTAATTACTATCAAAGAAGCCTTCAAACTTGAAGCTTTGACCATTTTCAGCTTGATTCCGAAATCAATTGTGCCTCTAATGTACCTTAGTACTCTTTTCAGAGCAACTAGGTGTATTTCACTCGGAAAATGCATGAAACGTGATAATACACTTGCAGAGTACTGAATGTATGGTCTCGTGGCAAAGAGGTCCATGAGCCAACCAACAAGACTTCTGAATGCTTTTTCTTCAATTTTTTCAGCTCCATCATCCTTGCACAACTTCTCTTTCGCATTCATTGGTGTCTTCATTGACTTGAACTCCTCCATTATGAACTTCTTCAAGATCTCCTTGGATTATTTCTTCTGGTTGATGAAAATTTCATTCTCATTCTGCTTGATCTCCATTCCCAGAAAGTATGACATGATTCTGGGATCAGTCATTTCAAATACTTGCCTAATTTCCTTCTTGAAGTCTTCAATCATATTTGCATTGTTCCCTGTCACTAAAAGACCATCAACATACAGAGATACAATAATGATGTCAAGTTTGGTTTTCTTAACATAGAGTGTTGCTTCAGATGGACTTCTTTTGAACCCCAAATTTACCAGGTGCTTATCAATTCCGCAGTACCATGCTTGGGGTGATTGTTTTAACCCATAGAGTGCTTTTTTTAGGAGATAGACGTTGTCTTCTTCACTCTAAACCTTAAAACCATAGGGATGTTCTACATAGATTTCTTCCTGCAGAATGTCATTAAGAAATGCAGATTTTACATCTAACTGGAAAATAATTTCAGCTTTTGTGTGCTGAAACTGCAAGTAGAAGCCTGATTGTGGCGAGTCGGGCCCCAAGTGCGAATGTATCAGAGTAGTCCACACCAAGGATTTGAGCATATAATTTCATCACCAATCTGGCATTGTGCTTGTTGATAGATCTATCTGCATTGATCTTGGTTCTCAAGACCCATTTCACTCAGATAAAATTCTTCTCTGTTGGTCTGTCAATTAGTACGCAAGTGTCATTCTTCTTGACCATGCTCAATTTCTCCTACATGGCCTTTTTCCACTTCTCATCCTCCAATGCTTCAACTGCTCCTCCAGGTTCACATACAACCACATTACATCTCTGATAAATATTAGAGAGCAACCTGGTTCTTCTAGCTGGAATATCATCAATGTTCTGACTTTGAGTGTCAGAATCAACATCTTGAGGAGTTTTTGGAGTCTTCAAGCTATTCCAATCCCACTTTTGTTGTTTAGTAAAGTGGACATCTCGTGATACAATCATCTTCTTCATTTGAGGGTGATAGATTTTGTAAGCTTTTGACACTGAGTTGTATCCAACCAAGATTACAGCTACAACCTTCATGTCTAGCTTGTCCCTATTTTGCTGTGGAATATGACCATAGCATGTACTCCCAAACACTCTTAAGAAAGGAAAGGAAGGTTTTGAGCCATACCATGATTCAAATGGTGTCTTGTTCTTTAAGACTCTGGTAGGAAGCCGATTTTGAAGAAACACTGCAGTGTTTGTAGCTTATGCTCAGAATTCCTTAGGAAGATCCATCTCGTGCAGCATGCATCTCACCATCTACATGAATGTCCTGTTTCTTCGTTAACTGGCCCCATTTTTCTGTGGAGAGTATGGGGCGGTGACTTGGTGTTCGATCCCAACTTCAACACATAAAGCACTGAATTCAGAGAAAGCATATCCTGTGCCATTGTCGGTCCTCAATATCTGATTTTTTTTTCACCACTTTGATTCTCTACAAGGCTTTTAAATTTGTGAAACACACTAAAAAGTTCTTAATGAACTTCATGAAATAAATCCAACACATTCTAGAGTAGTCATAATAAAGAGAATGTAATAGAGACTACCATGTAGAGAAGGTGTTCGTTTAGCTCCTGCTAGGCTCGAGTAAACCAAATGCAGATTATTGGAGGCTCTCCATGTTGAGTTTGGGAATGGATTCTCGTGTATGTTCCCGTATTGACAATCTATGAATATGGTATTTGCACAGCCAGTTCACACAAATCTTTCGACAGATTCCTCTTCTTCTTCAAGTCAAGCATCCTTTGGAGGCTGCAATGACCTAGCCTCTTGTGCCAAACTTCAATCTCATTTGTATGAGACATATAACCTGCATAATCTTCTTCGCTTGGATCAAATAAGAAGATTTTACCTCTCATCTTGACCCTTAGAACCTATCTTCGTCCAACATCATAGATGATGCAATGATCATCTTTAAAGGAGAGCTTATATTTCTTCTCCATCAGTTATCCCACACTTAGAAGATTTTGATCAATATCAGAAACATAAAGTTCATATGAGATTACCTTAGTTTTTGATTTGGTCGAAACAACCATTGTTCATTTTCCCTTCGCAGTGAGATACCTTCCATCGCCAATTCGAACTCTGGATTCTCTAGGAGTTAACTCTCTAAAAATAGTTTTGTCGAAGGTCATGTGGATTGTACAACCACTGTCAATCAACCAGGTTTCTTAGGTATTACTAATGGAGTAACAATGAGCCACAAAAATCTGATCTTCTTCCTCATCGACATCAGAAGCTCGAGCCTCCTCCATTGTCTTATGTGATTTGCAAATCACTGCCTCGTGCCCCAGCTTGTTGCATTTGGCTTCTGGTCTCCTCCAACATCTGAATGGTGGACGACCATTCTTTCCATAATGTTGACAAGGTGGAAAGTCCTTCTTTTGAGTCTTCCCCTTGCTTGATCCTTCACTGCTACTCGAGCTTTGGTGGTTCTGCGACTACTTATTGTTGTTCTGCTTTTTCTTAGACTTCAATGAGTCATGGAATTTTGTAGTCAATGCACCTTACACAGAGGGCTCTAGTCTTATCATTCTCCTCTATTCCTGAGCCTGTAAAGAGCTTAAAAGTTCTGCAAATTTTAATGTAAACAGATCCTTCGTGTTCTCCAAAGCTGTTATGGTTGCCCAGAATCTTTCAGGTAATGAAACAATGATTTTATGTACCAATATACTGTCAGTAAGATCGATGCCAAGCATTTTTGTTTTGTTTGCAATCCTTACCAGTCGGTCAGAGTATTCTTTGATGGTCTCTGACTCCATCATCTGTTGTCGTTCAAACTCACGGATCAAATTCACCGCGTGCATCCCTCTAATCCTCTCATCACCTTCGTATCCAGCTTTAAGAAAATCCCGTATGTATTTTGTTGACTTGAGGGTCATGATTCAGTTGAAGATCTTCAGAGAGATTGCAAAAAACAGACATGACTTTGCCTTAGCTTTCCTTGTCTTATTCTCCTTTTGGACCTTGATTTGTGACAATGTTGGGTTGTTTGGAAGAGCAGGGATATAATAGTCTTCCTCCGCTGCTTCCCACAAATCGTGGCCCTCTAGATATGCCTCTATCCTCATGTCCCATCCTTGGTAGTCAACTCCATCGAATGTTGGTGGTGCAATGACTGAGAACGTGTTTGATACTTCCTCCATAACAAACAATTTGGTGGATGAATTGGTAGAGAACTCACACTCATAGGTCCCTTAAGAAGTAAGTTTTGATACAAATTGTAGTACAAACATAACAAAAATATAGGATATGTTGCAGGAACTTAATTTTATTCAATGACTCTCTTCAGTTAAATAGAGATCAAGAGAAAACTGAATTAACAACTCCCTAAACTCAAGGGATTATGAAATGTAACTGAATCTGAAATGACAGAAACAAAATATGAAATAACAGCAAGAAAATATTGAAATAGCAGAAAGAAAATATTGCAGGACAACTAAGAAAATAATTTAACAAATATGTTTGCCTAAAGTTGTAAGAGTATACACCTTATTTATTTTAGATTGAACATGTTTTCTCTTGGTGGTTTTAGATAAAATACGCCAGTTACCATCCAAAATAGTTGTTAGGTGGTCACGTGTATGACACGTGATAAAAAAAAAGAATGTGACATCTGGCTTCTTTTTTATTGTTTCTTATTGCATCAAACATTTCCTTTTCTTCATCCCGTATTTCTTCTTTCTCATTCAACATGTTGGCAGAGGCTGTAGATTAAATTTGTGACATGATGTGAGAAAATTGAAGATTGATGACAATCTTCTATTCATTCTCTTTATCACTACTAAGACTTTCTAATACTCTTTCCTTTCCTGGAATTTATTCTCCATCCTTTTCATTTGTAACACTTTTCAGCCTTCTGCTAATATGTATTGGCAAGATTAATCTCCATTTTTCACCTTTAAGATAAAGAATGAAACTTAGCTCAACGTCAATCCTCTTGAAAATATGAACAAGAGTTCAAATTTACAACCAGACTAATAGTTCAGTTCTTTGAAAGCTCAAACAGAAGAAGAATTAGTTTTGGCACTTACCTCACCTCCTAAAGAGATTGAATTATAAAAAATTTCACTATTCTACATACCTTCACTTGTAGATACCATGAACTCAACACTCACGTTTGCTAACAAAATGCCTAGTAGAAACTCTTTAAAGAACATCATTTCAAACTTCAAAATACAAGAATCATATTTGTTGACATGTATACATATTCGTACAATTAATACATATACTGTAGTAGCATACTTCATTTAGTGTAAAAACATTTATCGACCCACAACAACATCCTATTCCATTGAAATGAATGCTTACATTCCTCTCCTACAAAATGCATGGCGTGATCTTCCCATCCAAGATAAACCTGAAATATTGCAGAAATCTCTACAACCCCTCTAATCTGCTTTTCATCTCATTTAATATGTGAGAGGCAGAGTGAAAGAATCATTATTCTGGAAACCGATTTTGTTGTTTTAGAGGTTGGATTGGACAGTTGGAGGGAAAGAATGGACAGGTAAATCCAACATTTCCAAAAATAAAAAATTGAACATTCAAATTTAATAACACGTGTCTAACTTAACGCTGAAAAAATTGAAAATATAACGTTTCATCTAAAATCAACAAAATTAAACATAGTAAATTATAAACAAACTACCCAAACAAGTTTCATCAAATAATGATTTGGGCAAATATACTACATCTTTTCCATAGCTTAGATTAAAAGAAGTTGATAAGTACATATCAATTTCCGTTGCTATTCTTGAAGTATGAAACTACAAGCCCTTCAAATATCTAGATGGAATAGACGCAACGTGTGTGGAACTCCATTTAATATTGATTATGTCAAAGATCTTTGATTCCATATCATAAGTATGAGAAAAAGGGTGACCTTATAGAGCTTGCTGCTATAGATTTCTTTGTTACTACAACTTATCCAACTAAAGAACCGCCATTAATCACAACTACTAGTTATGGTCTATCCTGTGGATAAGATTTCATGTTGTGCTTCAGATGATGGTGCATTAACACTTACTATTGAAGATCAATCTGACAAACAAGTCAAGGAAGATATAGACGAGAAATCTGCAGTATGTAATCCTGGATGAAGATATGAAGACCTGTTCTATTTTCATTTCTTATCAGTAGAGTTATTGATGTATATTTATGTTTATTGAAGGACCATATTTAACTAGTTTAGAATGTTAGGATTTCATTGTATTTCGTTATAGATATTAGTTTAGGATTTATGTTGATTAGTTTACTATATATGTAGACTGTAATTGTTCTTTTTCATCAATTAGAAATCAGAGAAACTTTCCCTTCTCAAAACCTTCTTGAGCTTTCTTTCAATTCTGTTGAAGATAATTTTCACATGGTATCAGAGCCTTTGAAGCCTTTCTCTTTCATCTTCCCTATCCTTTATCCCATTGTTGTTCTTCTTTTCGATTGTTCCATTTTCTTTGTCCGCGATGGCCGCACGCAAAGTTGTTGTTGTTGATTCAGATCATCCACTCTTTCTCCACCCTTCAGAAACCACAGGTTTGTCGTTGATTTCCTTTCAGCTATTCGGAGATGAAAATTACTCAGTTTGGAGTAGAGGGATGAAGATTGCACTTCTTGCAAGAAACAAGCTAGGTTTTATCAACGGTTCTTGCAAGAAAGAAGGCCTTAACGAATCATTACATCATCTTTGGGATAGGTGTAATGCCCACGTTTTCGCATGGATTATGAACATGGTATCAAGAGAACTATTGAGCAACATCATCTATTCAGAGGATGATTTTCATGTATGGAACGGTCTCCGAGAGAGGTTCGACAAGGTAAATGGTTCAAGAATCTACCAATTACACCGTCAAATTTCTGTTACTCAACAAGGTATCGATTCTGTCACAATTTACTTCAACAAATTGCGACTTCTCTGAGACGAGTTTACTGCAATTTGCAGTCTTCCATGCTGCAATTGCGATCAATTCAAGCCTCATATTGAACATGCAAACAACATCAAGTTGTTACAGATTCTTATGGGTCTAAACGAGAATTATCACATCGTTAGATTAAATCTTCTCATGAGAATTCATTTGCCTACCTTAAATGAGGCATATTCCGTCTTGATTCAAGAAGAGAGCCAGAGGAATTTTGTTGCCCATACATCCATTGGAAGAAATCTTGAAGATAGATCGAGTGATACTTCCTCTTTTCTGTCAAATAGTAGTAGCTATAGAAGTAGAATCAATGCAACTGAACACTGTATCTGGACCTGTCAGCATTGCAAGAAAATGGGGCACACCATTAATTTATGTTGGGTACTTCATCCAGAACTCAAGAACAAGAAGAAGTCGACCTCAAGCATTCAATCCTCTTCTCAGTCAGCATATAATGATATATCTTCTGAACCAGATAGACACAGTATTAGGGGACCTGGCGATCATTTTCAACAAGAAGGATATGAAGCCTCCATCAGTCCAGCCTATTCTGGGAGTCATACGTTTACTAAAGATCAGTATAATCAAATTGTGAAACTCATAGGAGGCACAGAGGCATCTTCTTCATCTGAACCGAGAGCTAACATGGCAGGTATCCATTCTGTTAATAAATTGCAAAACTGTGATAAAATTGAATGGATTCTTGACACAGGTGCGACAAATCATATGACATATAGGTTAGATTCTCTGCATAATGTTAGAAGAATTAACAATTCGAAGGTTAATTTGCCAATGGAAACTGTTCTTTTGTGACTCATATAGGTGATCATATTTTTAAAGACAGCCTGATTCTGAAAGATGTTTTACATGTTCCTGATTTTAGATATAATTTGTTATCCATATCTAAATTGTCTAATGATGTTAATTGTATAGTCCTCTTTTATCCTAAAGTTGCGGTCTTTCAGGACCTCTCCAGTGGGAATCCAAACCAGATTGGTAGGGAGCACAATTGTCTATACACTTGTGTGTCAAATGTTGATTCTATTGGTTTTCATGTTGCTGCTTTGAATGTTTGTTTGACCCCTTATGATTTGTGGCATAAGCGCCTTGGACATGTATCTTATTTTGTCTTGAAAAAGATTACTGTTTTGAATTGTGTATATCATAATAAAAGGAACATGCATTCTTGTGATATTTGTCCTAAAGCAAAGCAAACGAGATTACCTTTTCCTGATAGTTCCTCTTGTGCTGATTCTGCTTTTTCCCTCTTACATATTGATGTTTGGGGACGTTTCCATGTTCAAACTCATGATAACAAGTCTTTTTTCTTAACAATTTTTGATGATTTCACTAGATCTACCTGGGTATATTTGATGCAATTCAAGTTCGATGCTTTGATTATTTTGAAAGATTTCATCGCTTTAGTTGAAAATCAATTTAATACCTCGGTTAAAGTAATAAGGACATATAATGGAAAGGAATTCGTTAACAAGGATCTTGCTTCGTTTCTTGCTTGTAAAGGAATAATTCATCAAACGACTTGTCCTTACACACACAGCAAAATGGGGTTGCCGAAAGAAAACATAGACAGTTGCTTGATATTGCTAGAGCTTTGAAATTTCAAAGTAATGTGCCTGGCCGATTTTGGGGAGAATGTGTTTTGACAGCATGTTATTTGATAAACATATTGCCTTGTTCTGTTATTGGATTCTTGACTCCTTTTGAAAAATTTTAGGGTTAATTATTAATTGGTTACACATGTTTGATCAATGTTCAGAATGGTTACACATGTTTCAAAATGTGATTAATTGGCTTTGAAATGTGACTATTTGTTTTTTTTACTGTTCACCGTTAGAAATCACAGTTAAGTCACTATTTAGATACGTAAAATGACGTAATTACCCCTAGAATCATCTTCAAGAACACATCATCTTCAAGAACAAGAATCGAAGAACCCAGAATCTGGTTTCTTCAAGAACCCAGAATCGCGATTCTGGGTTCTTTGATTCTTGTTCTTGAAGATTATGTTGTGTACTTGAAGATGATTCTAGGGGCATAATATTCATTTCACAATTCAATAATATGTTTAAAAAATTAATTAATGGTAAAATTAACGGTTTAGTAACAGAATGATCAATTAATCACATTTGGAAAAACATATGTAACAAATTAGTCACATAGCAAAACCAATTAATCACATTTTGAAACATGTGTAACCATTCTGAACATTGGTCAAACATGTGTATCCAATTAAGTAATTAACCCAAAATTTTATAACATTCCACTGAATATTGATCATTTGAGAATTTTCGGATGTTTGTGCTATGGAAAGAATTTAAATCCTCAAAGTAAGTTTGCTGAAAGGTCTTTTCCAAGTGTCTTTGTTGGTTATTCTGCTGTAAAAAAAGGTTGTAAATTGTTCAATTTAAAATCTAAAACCTTTTATTACAGTAGATATGTGAATTTCTTTGAAAATGTTTTTCCTTTCAAACATAGAAGTTCTTCAGCTGAACAATCTGTTTTTCCTGATGAATTGTGTACTGAATATGTTGAGGACAATAATGAAGAAGAAACATCTGAAACTGAAGTTTTGAATCAGAATGCTGAAAATGATATTGGTCTTGAACAGAATGAGGTCGAACCAATTGTTGTTCGCAGATCAAACAGAATATCTAGACCTTCTATTTGGCTTGACGATTATGTGGTTTCTAACAACTTATGTACTGTTCATCCTTTGTCTAATGTTTTGACATATTAAGGATTATCAAATAAATACAGGGCTTTTCTTTCGAATACTTCAAAAATTCCAGAACCGAAATCCTTTATAGAAGCCGCTAACAATCTAGATTGGGTAAATGCTATGAAGCAAGAGATTTTATCTCTTGAAGAGAATAAAACTTGGGAGATAATTCCTTTGCCTCCAGGTAAGATACCAATACGTTTTCGGTGGGTTTACAAAGTTAAGTATCATTCGAATGGTAATGTTGAAAGATTTAAAGCACGTCTCGTGGCAAAGGGTTACAACCAGCAGTATGAGATTGATTATCTCGATACTTTTAGCCTTGTGGTAAAGATGGTAACGGTAAGAATTATTCTGTCATTAGCAGCTGCGTATAGATGGGATATATTCCAGATGGATGTTGTTACAGCTTTCTTGCAGGGTGATTTGTACGAAGAAGTTTACATGGACATACTGCCTGGTTTCAGTAATCCGAAATCTGCAAGAATGGTCTGTAAGTTAAAGAAATCTTTATATGGTTTAAAACATGCCTCGAGATAGTGGAATATAAAGTTAACCAATATTGTTGTATCTAATGTGTATAAGCAAAGCAAACATGATTATTCCTTATTTACTAAGACTGAAAATAATGAAATTGTTATTCTCCTTGTCTATGTTGATGATCTTTTAATAACTGGTAGTTCTGCTGTGATGATTAATGATTTGAAATCTGTTTTGACTAAGAATTTTAAGATGAAAGATTTAGGTGATTTGCGTTACTTCTTAGGAATTGAAATGGCTAGAAGTGTTGAAGGTATTATTTTGAATCAAAGGAAATGCTGTCTTGAGTTGATATTTGAAGCAGGTTTAAGTGGTTCTAAACCTATTAAAACTCCTATGGAAGTTGGTTTAAAATTAACTTCTGTGGATTATGACAAGTTGTTTAATTTAAATAGAGATGATTCTGTTATTGCTGATATTACTTCATACAAGAGATTGATTGGGAAGCTGCTGCACATTACAATAACAAGACCAGATATTGCTTTTTGTGTTCAACACCTCAGTCAATACTTGCATAAGCCCAAACAATCTCATATGAATGCTGCTATTCGGGTAATTAAGTACTTGAAGAATCAGCCAGGATTAAGAGTTGTTTTGCCTTCAAACAACAACCTGTGTTTGACAACTTTTTGTGACTCAGATTGGGCAAGTTGTCCTGAAAGTAGAAAGTCTGTAACAGGATATTGTGTTAAGCTAGGTGAATCTCTTGTTTCTTGGAAGGTTAATAAACAAGGAATGGTATCAAGATCATCAGCATAATCAGAGTATAGAAGTATAGGGATGACAGTTTCTGAAGTCATCTGGATTAAAGGTTTATTGTCTGAATTAAATGTTGTCCATAAGAAACCAGTTATGATTTCTTGTGACAATAAAGCAGTTTTACAAATATCCTCTAATCCTATGTATCACGAAAGGACAAAACATATCGAAATAGATTGTCATTTCGTTCGTGAGAAATTGCAGGAGGAAATCATCATGCTGTATCATGTTCGGACTAAGGGGCAATTGACGGACATATTCACCAAGGCACTGGGACGTGAACAATAATATTATTTGATACGAAAATTGGGAATGCAAGACTTGTTTGGGCATGTCAAATTGAGGGGGTGTATTGAAGATCAATATGACAAACAAGTCAAGGAAGATATATATGAGAAATCTGCAGCATGTAATCCTGGATGAATATATGAAGTCATGTTCTGTTTTCATTTCTTATCAGTAGAGTTATTGATGTATATTTCTGTTTATTGAAGGACCATATTTAACTAGTTTAGAATGTTAGGATTTAATTGTATTTCGTTATAGATATTAGTTTAGGATTTCTGTTGATTAGTTTACTATATATGTAGACTGTAATCGTTCTTTTTCATCAATTAGAAATCAGAGAAACTTTCCCTTCTCAAAACCTTCTTGAGCTTTCTTTCAATTCTGTTGAAGATAATTTTCACAGTTACCTTTTATTCTCTTGTTGAGGCGACTGATTCCACAAGGGAATGGTTATCATTCTGCAAAAGATTCTCAACTGAACTTCATACACTGAGTTTTACTTCTCTCAGAAAATTGACTATTAGAATGATAAATGTCAACATTCTACTATGTAGAAATTACAATTAATAAAAGTAAGTGTTTTAAAACACTATGCTAGTTGTGATCTAGTCTACTATTAATGATTTTACAAGATATTATGGAGTATGACATTTTTTACATTTCTTTTTATAGAGAGATTCTGAAGAGTGCAAGGTACCCATCGAGGCTTTGGCGGATAAGGCTCGGAAGAAAGCATTTCAAGGTTGGATCATGAAATAATGACACACCATGGTGCGGAAATAACTCGTGCAATCATCTAGGAATGATTCATGTACATCATTCAATCACCATAAAATCTTATGCTATTACAGAAAAATGCTTTCTTAAGTTTGCAAACTACACAAACTATATTGAATCATACAATATTTGTAATTATTTTAGATTGTATTGATTACATTGATATCCTCCATAACTTTCCTCTTCGCGTCTTCACTATATGTCCATGATCTAATAATAATTTCGATATTTAACTAACTTTACATGGGTAATAAGTATGAACATATAAATATTTGTAATTAACAATTAAATATATTAATTAAGTATAAATTATTTATAATTTCAGGTTCAATATTCAATAAAATAACCACAATTTGAGTACTACTTTTTTGTAATTAACTATTTTCCAAATAAGGTAATTTCTATAAATCTTCAATGTTGAAATATTGAAATACTCACTTACTTTTTAATAGTGAACTTTGAAGATCTTACTTTGTATATATGAATTTGTGTATATATCTGCTTTAAAGCGTATATGGGTTTGACCTTAACAGATCCCGTGTCTAAACAACTCTATACGTTTAGACAAGATTAACGACTTATACGTTTAGACAAGATTAACGACTTATACGTTTAGACAAGATTAATGATTTATACGTTTAGACACGATTAACGACTTATACGTTTAGACACGAGACGTGTTTAGACACGTTAAAGATTTATCCGTTTAGACACAAAACATGTTTAGACACGACACGATTAGACACAACACGACACGATTGCCACCCCTAAAAATACCCTAATAATTTCTTACATATTTACTCCTTACTAATTTTAAAAATAAAACAAAATTGCTAAACAAAGACCAGTTATAATTAATTTAATTAAATTCATAATTATTTTTAGGTTCACCCCACTTTTATCTCCATTCTTCCAACCACTCCGAAATCACCATTGCGATCGGTACCTCTGTCGTCGCCACCTTTGTTGGCTACCGTCGTTACATCTGTCGTCGCCATCTATGATGCAATTGCCTCTATCAACGTCGTTGGGCCATCATTCGTTGATTTAAACTGTTAATTTTGGATGTAAGGATTCATTACAAATTGACAGTACTACATTAGAAATAGTACGATATTTCCCTTTTTGCTTAATTAATCGGTCTGTTCTAACCGATTTTTTGGCAACATAACTGGCAACCACTTGCTGATTAGAATACCAAATATCGACAAAGGTTTACTGATTTATGGGTAAAATATCGACAAGATTCTGCTGATTTTTTAGTAAAGTATACGCAAACTTGGACTGATTAAGGATTAAAATATCAACATATACTAACCGATTTTGTGTCATAATATTAGCCTATCGCTATCGATTGTGAAGTGCAACATCCATTTTTCTAACACATTTTTTTATTTACATGTCGTTCTCACTTTTAAATTATTCATTGCAGGGTCTCTAATTTTATTCGTACATAATGGATCATTCGAATTAGATGAAAAATCTAGAAGGTTTGGATT
The DNA here is from genome assembly GCA_946814005.1 of Chamaenerion angustifolium. Classification (NCBI taxonomy): domain Eukaryota; kingdom Viridiplantae; phylum Streptophyta; class Magnoliopsida; order Myrtales; family Onagraceae; genus Chamaenerion; species Chamaenerion angustifolium. Next base: position 31,682,139 of record OX328266.1, on the reverse strand, counting down.
CTATTTTGGACGTGATGAATGACAATGAAGTTTGTCAAAAAGATTATGATACTGTCCAACCATAAAAGGAAATCTTTTACCTCACCCATGAACCATTGAACTCTGTACGTGTTACTATCTTTTGTTAGTTTTTATTACTGTTGTTAATTTTCTTTATGTACTTATTAAAATTGAATAACATGCAGGTTTTTTCTAAGTGTAATAATGAGTTATTATTTGTGGATTATACTAGCGAGTATACTACAGTCGATGTGAGTGTTTGATAGTTTTTCTGAATTTACATGATTTTGTTTTATAATTTTTACTATAGATATATAATACAATAGATAATGTAATTGAATGAGACTGAGTGGTTGGCAAACAACATGGACATGTGATAGTAGTTAAAACCTCTGATGTCAATGGAATTTGCAGAAGACCACGTGTTTTACTTGCTTGTGAGCGTTTTGGGGATCATTGCGAGGCAACTCATGGAGGAGATGAACACTAAATTAGAAAGGGATGTGCAAATGGGGAAATAAGGTCTGCGACATTTCAATTGGGATGGGCGAGAGCACCGGGTCCAGATGTAATCACGGAAGTCAAATCATTTCTCAGGCTAGGTGTCTTTCCATCCACTATTAATTGAACATATATAACTCTCATTCCTGAAATACCAAGCACATCCAGAGCGAGTGACTTTAGAGCTATCAATTTATGCAATTTCATATATAAAATTGTTTCCAAGGTCTTGGTGAATAGGCTAAAATTCAATTTATCGGATCTTGTCACCTCTATCAAAGTGTGTTTGTGGCAGGCCATGCAAGTCAGGATAACATCTTAATAGCTCATGAGGTGTTGTATCATTTAAAAGACGAAGGGGGAACAAAGCGATTGTGTGTGCAATGAAGCTGGACATGCAAAAGGCGTATGACCAGGTGGAATAAGAATTCCTATTGAGAAGCCTTGACACTACTGCAATTTGCTTATTTACCGACGAAATAATTATGTCGCTCAACGGTGTAAATTTCGTCGGTAAAAATTAAGTTCGTTTACAAATTGAAAATTTTGTCGATAAATATATCGTCGTTGAATGCTCTGTCGGCAAAGATTTACTGATGAAAATACTACCATTTTTATGGTCGACGAAAGTCTTATGTTTACTGACGAAAATTCATGAATTTTGTCGACCAAATTTGTTGACTTTTTCTAGTTTCGTCGGTAAAAGTCATTCTTTGCCGACGAAATTTTTTGGTCATTAACATTTATTACCGAAGAAATAAGTTATTGTAATTACCGACCAAATTTGTTTGACAGTGAATGTATTTCCCGTCGGCTTCGTTTTCATCGACAAAATAATTTATCTACAAAAATTAAATGGTCGACAAAATTTTTTGCCGACAGAATTTGATTCATCGGCAAATGTCTTTGCCTAAGAAAAATGATTTGTCTCATGAGAATAGGGGAAATCTATCACTAAAATGTCATACTGATTCATGTTCAATGGGCAGGGGACAGAGAACATTCGACCAACATGACGCTTACGGCAATGCGACCCTCTATCACCATACTTGTTTATCCTCCATGCGGATGTGCTATCAAGACAAGTGGAGGAGGCCATTCGAACGTAGAAATTGCGCGACTTAACTCTAAAAAGACGATGTCCAGAGTTGCAATACTTATTTTTTGCAGAGGACTCGTTGTTATTTTTGCAAGGAATAGTGGAGAATGCCCGGGAGCGGAACGAGATCATTACCAAATATTGCAAGGCATTAGGTCAACGGATAAACAATGCAAAATAGAATTTGGTTTTCAATAATGGGGTCGATGAGGACAGCTGCAAAGCCATAGAGTAGGAGCTGCAAATTCGGGGGGTAACGGATCCAGGGAGATATCTGGGACTCCCATCAATATGGGGTCAATCAAAGAAGGAAACAATGAGCTATATAAAGAACAAGATTCGTGACAAGATTCAAAGATGGAGGAATAAAACTCTAAACCAGGCAGGTAAGGAGGTACTCATCAAGGAGGTAATCACAGTTATACCCTCATAAGTCCTATGTGATGAATGTTTTGAAGCTTCCTAAGACGTGGTGCTCATAAATTAATTCGATGATAGCGAATTTATGGTGGGGAGTGACGAATGAAGGGAGGAAATCCATTAGAGAAGATGGGAGGTACTAGCAAGATCGAAACAGATAGGGGGATTAGGCTTCCATGATTTGGAAATCTTCAACGAGGCATTGCTTACGAATATGGTTGCAAGAATAATCAACGAAACAGATGCACTATGGGTCTGAACCATCAAGGGGTTGTACTTCCCCAACGCTGAATTTCGTTCGGCCAAGAAGGATAGAAGGGCGTCATGGGGTTGGACAAGATTAATTCACTGTTGGGGTATATTATACAAGAGAGGATGTGGCAAATCGGGGATGGGACAGACGTGAAAATATTTGAAGACCCATGGGTAACCACAAAGTCAAGACACATAGTGGATTGACAGAGTGAAGGAGTGTAGCCGCTGGACATGAGGGTCCAAGAGTTGATAGGGAAAAACCGTGAATGGAATGAATATGTGATCCAAGGTAGCTTCATCGACATGGACGTGCATTGCATCCTCAACATGCCACTAAAAACTGAAATGTGTTTGAATCGAATGATTTTGCCATATACTAAGGATGGTCGAGTCACAGCGAAGTGGGCCTATCACCGGTTAAAAGAACAAAATGGAACCACAGCGCTGGGGTTGAGATTAGATGATGAAATATGGAAGGTAAGCACTATCCTAAGGTTAAAAATTCCATGTGGCGTTTACTCTCAAATGTGGTTGTAGTTCAACAGAACCTCAGGAAAATGGGGATGTCTGTGGAGGAAGGGTGTCCTATCTGCGGGTCGGAGGAAACAAGAGAACATATGATTAGAGGATGTGAATGGACAGGAACTATGTGGTTCAGTGTCTTGGGAATACGGCAAACTCACGGACAGGTCGAACCTCTCAATGCGTGGATCAAAGAAAGAATGACAAAAGGCGACGCAATAGGAAGAGCAAGAGAGGAACAACAAAGTCTATGTATATGAACTTGTTGGTATATGGAAAACCACATGCAAAGTGTCTTTTGAAGGGAAGAGACCGAATCCTATGGAGACATTTATCTTAATAAAAGGAGTACTTTCAGAACTGTCAAGGGCCGAATTTCATAGGAGACCGGAAACACAAGAACGATAGGTGACAAGGTGGATAAACCGAATGAAGGAGTAATCCGACTCAATTGTGACGCGTCGTGGTGCAACCAAACAAAACGTGAGTGCATTGGTGTGGTGTCTCGAGACAATGAAGGCCAACTCGTGGGAAGACTGAACCGTAGATCATGGAGCAACAATGTAGAGTGCCTAGAAGCTTAAGTAGTTTTGGAAGTAATCAAGATGGGAATTGAAAGAGAATGACAGAAGATTGAAGTAGAAACGGACTCCTTGAAAGTCGTAGAGCAAATTCAAGGGAGGATGAGCTCTTGGAGGCTGGAATTAATATGCGAGAACATTAAAGCTATGGCACATCAAATTCGAAGTGTCAAGTGGAAGGTGATCCCACGTTCAGTAAATGAGAGCGCAAATTGGATAGCCAAGTATGACAGATTGGGTGTGTGCTTGAAACTGAGGGTACGGTAACTCTTGAAGTTGATATTGCAGATTCATAATTCAATTTTTCTTATTATTTTTGTTCTTGAAACAATAGGGTACATATAGTTCTCTCTATTGGCTATCTATGGCACGTCAAAAAAGACATGCTATATTCATGGGTATAATATCTAAATCCGCTTCAATCTTCTCCTGGAAGTGATGAATTGCTGATCCGGGAATATTTTCTTCCCTTATTCTGACACGTACCACTTGTTTTCTTACTCATCATGAGTGTGTCCCCTAGTTTCTCAAATGAATTTTTCGGCCTCCACCCGTTTCGCCCCACCAAAATTGTGCTAGAAACAAGTTAACTTCAGGACATCATGGTTTTGGGAGCATTAGGATATTCATAATGTATGTGGGGATGGATATGACAACCACCTTAATAAGGACCTATCTTCCTGCCGCATTCAGGGTTAGGTGGCACCAACCTTAGTTTACTTTGGATTCGTTCCTTGAGGTATGCAAAAGTCTCCTTCTTAGACCAACACCATATTGGGGGAAGTTGACTTCTCTTGGTTATACTAAAGTGAGGGACCGTTAATTTGTTGATGCAGCTTGTTCGAATTGGCGTGTCCCATAAACCTGCGCCTTGAAGAAGAAGTTTGTAGTTTCTTTCATCAGTAGTAGTAGTAGTAGTAGTAGTCCTTATGGAAGCAAGACAACCTATGCAAACCAGGAGGAGATCCTTTCTCTTTTCCAGTGTGTACAATCTTCAATCTCAAAGGAAAGTACGTTAGGTATCAAGAACAAGAGGCATTCTTAGTATGTGAAATTGCTTTGTCAAGCAAAGTCTCACTGAAGGAACTAGGAGGAATGAAGACAGGAGAGCAAGTACATGAGGTGGTAACTCCATCAACAAGCTTCAAGTTAACTTGTCCGCGTTCCAACTTTATGAGTAGTAGGTCCTAAATTCCATTTCTGGTAGCATCAAGAGTAAAGCACACGCATTTAGAATTATTCGATGATGCAAAAAAAAAATCATTTATGACAACAATGTATCACAATTGAAACTTGGTGAGTTGAAGTAAGTAGCCAAGTCTCGAGGAATCAAAGGGTACTCGAAGCTGAAGAAGAGAGTGCTTCTGGTTAACACCATATCTTCATTGGCGAACAAGGATCAAGCTTTAGGTTCTCAAAAAGTCTGCTTATACATATGAGTGCATGGTGTACATGAGCAACAAGGGTGAAGCCTATTTACTGAACGAGACAGTGTTCACTACACCATTTTTCAGTCATGTGAGAAAATGTGCAAATTTAGTGGGACTAAAATCCATCAATGCCTGGATGCTTTTTGAAAGAATTGTTCCATTCTAAAACTAAATAATGACTATCTTCCCCTCTTCAATTTACTAAGCTTGACGAACCATTCAAATAAACCTCTCAATACATTAGTCAGGCACGAAGCCACGTTAGGCCTAGGGGCAATTGCCCCCCTCAACTTTCAATTATTTGTGAATTTAACTTTAAAAAATGCAATAATTTTCAATTTAGCCCATTTAAATCATATATTTGCCCCCACTGAATTTTTTTAATTCAACTATTTACCCTTACTCTAATATTTGCCCCTACTCAATAATTTGAAGCATAGTTATCAGAACTGGACCGACCATCGAACCGGTGAGGGGGCCGGCTCACGGTTCGTCTGGTCCAACCCGGACCAACCTGGTTCAGTATGCGGTTACTGTTCACAAGTGGAAAAAAAATTGAAAACTTAAAATACATACATAGTCTCAAACACAAACATAATTACCTCAAACTACATAGTTCCACACACATACAAACTACATAGTTTCAATATCAAACACACATTACTCTCAATTCTCAAACACAATATTAGTGAACCGGTTTAACCAATTGGGTTAAGGCAATTGGTTTGTGCATTAAAAAAAATGGAAACCAAAACAAAAAAAAAAAACGGTCGTAAAAAAACCAAACCCCCCCCCCAAAAAAATGCAGCTAAAAAGTGAACCGGAAACCGATCGGTTTTTTAAAAACCATCTAATTCAACCCGGTTCAATTGTAAAACGGTCTTTTAACTAAACCAAACCGAATAGGAGTCCGATTCCTGATCGGACACGGTCGGACCGCCGGTCCGGTTCTGATAACTATGAATTGGAGGATTAACACTATCTTCACTTGTATAATTAATTCCTGTATAGTTGGAACTTTTCTTTTTAATTGGCTTGATGCTAACTAACCGTAAATCAATGTCCTGGTGGTTTAGGTAGAATACGCAGTGTTGCAGCGTTGAAAGCTGTTGGATTTCAACTGCGCGTGTTCGAACCCTTATGTCGACGATGTTTTTCAACATTTTGCCGTTTATTATTTTTAAGTGTAGCTGAGCTTTTATGCTGCTTAAAAAGATATACATATTCCGTTGCCGGGACTTGAACCCGGGTCTTTCGGGTGAGAGCCGAATATCCTGACCAACTAGACTACAACGGATCAGTGATTGTGCTCCTCTAGAATATTATAGAGCTTTAAATTAGTATTTACAGTGGAATTTCCAAATTTATAACCTCCTTTTTTATCACGGTTATCCGTATTCGTATATTCAAAATATTTTTTTTTAAAAAAACAAACAAATCTTTAGTCTCTACAATTTGTTTTTTGGTCAAAAAGTCTCTACAAATTAATCCTAACTTAAATTGAATATTTAATATTTTATTATCAATTTAATCCAAATTAGCTGGCCAAAATTTTTAATCCAAATTGAACACATTAGGAAAACGCGTGAGGTTATATATATATATATATTTATAAAACAAATTCTATTTGCAAACTAAATTTCACAAATCACCTTTAATTTAAAAAAATATTAAAATATTTAATTATGTTTTACATATTTATCATCATTCTTTCTATCTTTTCATGTCTACTATATCTTCCCACCCTCATCCTCATTGTGATAGGGGTGACAATTTTGGACACGAGATGTGCATAACCCGTTCACGAGTTCTGTTTGAGTCATACATTTGGATTCATGAGTCATTTTGACACTACTTTTATGATCTGTCCAATAAATGGGTCGTGTTTGGGTTGGAATCTTCAATTCATGGGTCGACCCATTGAATAATCTACATTATAATATCTAAAAAGAAAATACCTACAAGAACTATAGCGTAAAAGTGTTGACACCCTAAAGAGTAAAATTGAATCACCTTCCTCATTCATTCATAAGGCAGCACAGTCAGTCACCACTCACCAGAAAAGCTGAAATCACTTCACTTCACTCCTCTTTCAAGCACACGGAAGCGGAACTGCACCTGGTTGAAAGTGAAACTCCATATGAAGCTTAGATCGATTGATCGACTGTGAAGTGAAGCAAAGGGGATGACGGGATGACTACGTGGTCGACGTTCTTGAACACCAAAGCTAACAACATGGATGATAAGGTTTGTACTAACCCTCTTTCATTTTTCTACTAATCGTCTTCCATATCTGTAAATGCTAGATAGATTCTTAGATTCTCTAATATTTGTGCACATTGATTCATAGATCAGTTGTTGCTACCCATCCATTATCGTGTTTGATTGGGAATCAAATTGACAAAGAACGTTTATGGTGGAGGTAGATGCGGTTGAAACTGTTTTCCACTAGCCCAAGTAGCACCACTTAGACATACACTCATATAGTCCTATTTGAATGATTTGATACTTTATCTTGAATATTAGTTAGGTTGTTAGGCAAAGGCGGTATTCACTTAGGCAGAGGCATTACTTAGGAAGAGAAATGGTAGAGAGAGTGATGAAATGATAATGGATATGGCGTGTGATGATGTTAGGGTTAATGGTGGTTCTACATTTTTTGGTTCTGCTCATGATTGGGTTTTACGCTTTTTTGGTTTCCTATTTTTAATATGATATGAAAATTATAAATATGATTGACTGATATGTGTGAATTTAACTAAAAGTTTGGTAAGATTCGTAAATTCAATTTAACATGGATTATAAATTTGTTAGGAGTATGTTCTATTTATCCATCTACTATTGTTTTATTTTAGATTGATGATCAACTATTGAGAAATGATTTTGATGATGAGAGGTTCCATGATGTAGATGTCGATATCGATGAACTTGAAGGACTTATGACTATTACTGAGCTTGAAGTAACATCTGGCACTTGTAAAGGTAAAAAATGTGTAGTTAAGCCTACTAGAAAAAAATCAGTGATCTTGAAGTCACCAATTTTACAATACTTTGACATTATCCCATTATCTCAAACTGGTGGAGTGCATAAATCGTGTTGTAAAAAATGCAAAAAAGAATACATTTGTTCAAGTAAGTATGAAACCGGTGATATGAAGTGTCCCAGAGAAAAGTGTGCTAGGAGATATATGAAAGAAATTGGTCAAATGCTCATTGCAACTACAAACGGTTCTATGTCTTTGCAGTCTACTGAATTTGATCTAATGAAATCCAGAGAGTTGGTTACATTTGGTATAGTTATGCATAACTTGCCTTTTATGTTTGTAGAATATCCAGGTATAAATGATAATTTCCAATATTTGCGACCTGGTATACAAATGATCACTAGGAATACAACTAAATTTGATGTCATAAAGATACATGATTCTTTGAAAGGGACACTTATGATATCTTGAGTGATTGAGAAATTCTTGATAAAGTATTTTCTTTGACTTTGGATAATGCTTCTTTGAATGATGTTTCTGTGAAGAGACTGAAAGATAAGTTGTTGCAAAACTAATTCACTTATGTTAGATGGGGAATTTTTTCACGTTCGTTGTTATGCTCATATTTTAAACTTGATAGTGCAAGATGGTTTAAAAGAAATTGACTGGGTTGTCAAAAATATCAGAGAAATTGTTAAATACATTCAAGGCTCTAAAGTTAGAAAAGTAGAGTTTCTGACAAATGTGAAGGATTTTAGGATAAATGGTCATCAAGGTTTGAAGGAAGATTGCCTACCAGGTGGAATTCAACTTTTTAAATGCTTCAAAGTGTCTTACACTATAAAAATATCATTTGTCACTTATGACTTGCATTTTTTCGAGAACAAAGTATACAACTACCAATCTAGCTATACTTCCCATTGATGTTTGTGATCAATTTGACATTGGCCAAAGATTACATTGGTGAACGTTACTTCATGAAGAGTATGGGTGATTGGATGAAACTGAAATTTGACAAGTATTAGTCCAATTTTAGCGGTATTCTTGAAAGGATTTGAACATTCAAATGAGGAGAGAAACTTGAAATCAAAGCTTTATGTATTGAAAACATGGTGGAATGATTTGATGATCAAATACAAAGGGATAGTACTCCTTGTATAGAAAGTACTAGGGAGTAATATGCAAAAGTCCTAAACATAGGGACTAACATGTAATTGAAACTAAGTACATTAACTTGTAAACTATTGAAGTGTGATCCTCTAATATTACCCAAGTTATTCACTTTTCTTGATTTTTTTCCCTCAAACTTTTGAAATTTGTTGAATTGGTCCAAAAACTTGCAATGCTTCTTTACTTGTGGCGAAATCCCAAATCCAATCCTGATCTAGTCCGCAATCAAATTGAGATCACACACATTTCATCTTCAACTTGATCCTTCAAACCCAACACAAGCACGTGGGTAACCGCATTCGAACGAGCAGGAATGTAAAACTAAACTAAAGTAATGTCGTCGTGGTCATGTCTGTGGTGCGTTCTTGGTCAACCATCGTGATCACGCTATTTTAGAATGAACGAAACAACTAAGAGAAATTTTGATCGACACTTGAACTTGCAGCCAAATCTCAAGCGATCTCACCAAAGACTTGCTTGTGCAAGCAACTCAATCACACACCAATGTGATCTTAAACCAGCAACTTCAGCATCAAGCATTTCAGCATTTGAGGCACAAATCAGCATGTATCACAGCACCACCATCGAACACTCGAAACAAGATCAATGTAAAGTACCATAGATCAGCATTTCAGCACCATAGATCAACATTTCAGCACCATAGATTAACATTTCAACATTTTAAGGAGCAATCTCATATGAATCAGCTTAGTAATCTCGATCAAGGCATGAGTTAGCTCAGAATTAAGCTGCTCAACATCCATATCAACTCTCAAATAACAACAATTAACAGAGCAATGCAACAACTTAGATTTTCAGACAACATTTCAATCGCAACAGTATGGCAGGTGTCGGACGTCTGATTCGACTTTCCCGACCCGTTTTGGAAAATATTTTTATATTTCATTTTTGAAAATGTCGGGTCTTGGCGAGCGACGTGTCCGGTCGAGCGGGGTCATCAACCAGACCGAAAAAATTGAAAGAGTCGCCACCAATTAATTAAAGGCTAATCGGAATCCTAAAATTTTGCCTAGGGTACATGGAGTTAACATCCTAGGGCTTAGAAAGGTCTACATTCAGAGAATCGAGTTCGGGGGTTGATTACGTCTTAAAAGCTCGCAAGCTCATAATCCGCCCTTTCGGTATTTTAGTTTGCTTTTGAAATTTTTTTCATTTACCCCAATTGCTCGTTTTGATCATGCTTGGCCCAAAAAGAATATATGCATTTTCTTTAAATTAAACAAACCATGTGCAAACCTTTTTTTTTATGAGTTAATTTCAAATAAACAAGAGAGAACTAAAGTTAATCGTGCTCGAAAAAAAAAAGTTTAACTCTCGAGTCATTTTAAACGTATCAAAACATGCACGAATAAATTTTGAAAATATTAAGCTCGTTGGACTAATTTGTTCCATTTTGAGAAGTTATACGATGTCCAAAAAAATCTAGGGACCAAAATGCAATTTATTAAAATTTGGGCTGAATTGAACAAATATTTTCGACAATTGTAGAAATGACCCTAAACTATTCTGGACTTATTTGTAACACTTGGTAAAGTTCTAAAATAACCCGAAAATTATTCTAGACTTATTTGTAACATTTTTAAAAGTCATGGAATGCCCAGAAAAATTTAGGAATCAAAAATGTAATTTTTGAAAATATTATAACTAAACTGAAAATATTTTTTTAAAATTACAGAATTGACCCTAAACTATTCTAGATTTATTTGTAACACTTGATAAAATTCCAAAAATAACCCGAAAAATTATTTTAGATTTATTTGTAACATTTTGAGAAATCATGGAATGTCTAGAAAAGTTTATAAATAAAAATGCATTTTTTTTAAAAACGAGCTGAATAAAAAAAAATCAAAAATTGCACAAATGGCTCAAAACCTTTTCGGTTTGATTTATAACACTCGATAACGTCCCAGAAATGACTCTAGAGTCCAAGGACCGAGTTGTAACCTTCATCAAAGTTTGGGAATGACCTAGATCATTTTTGAAATTTTTTTTTTCACATATACATAATAAACATATATTATACATATACATAATATATATATATATTATACATATAGATAGATATATAACATAGACATAATATAAATATATATTATACATAAATATATAATATATGTATATAAACTCTCAATTTTATTTCACATTTAGACAATACAAAATATGATATTGAAGATGAGAGAAATATACCTAACTCATTGGAGGTTAAAATACCGTACGAGAAACCGAGACTGATAATCACCAATATTTTTCACTCTTTTTTTTTCTTCTATTGTTTTTCTCAATCTCTCATTCTCTTCTTTGAAAACTCACGTAGCATTTCTTGAAGCCTCCCTTCATTGAAGCATTCATCTCCAATTTATAGAAGAAATGAATACTTATTTAATTAATTAATAAAAACGTTTTTTGTTAATAATAAAAAAAAAACGTTTTTTTAATAATAAAAAAATAAAATCGGTGGAAAAGAGGCAGTTTTCCACCGTTTGAATTTTTTATTATTTTAAATTTTTTTTTTAATTTTTCAAATATATATATATATACTATATATATTTTTCCAATCTCGATTCCTCGCATACAGTATTTTGATCCCGAGCCAAAATCAGGTGTTTACAGTTGCCCCTCTTTGGACACGCATTCATGGAAGTGATCTCATGAGTGCGTTTCCAAAGACAAACAACTGATTTTGGCTTCTCTTTATTCATTATTTACATAGTAGACAAGCATTATTACGCAACTTTCGGAAGCTAGACACCTATAGGTCCCGATCGTTGACGATGATTTGTGGAGACTGAGCGTCTAAACACTCATCAACTTGTGATTCCCAGACGTTAGACACCTACAGGTCTTGGTCGTCGAGGATGACTTGCGGAGGTTGAACACCTAAAGACTCCGCTCGTCGATCGGCTTGTGACTCGTTGGGGATGACTTGCGGAGGCTGAACACCTAAAGGCTTCGCTTGTCGGCTTGTGACTCCCAGAAGCTGGATAACTACAGGTTCTGGTCATCGAGGATGACTTGCGGAGGCTGAACACCTAAAGGCTCTGCTCGTAGTTTTTTTTAATTCCCAGAAGCTGGATAACTACAGGTTCTAGTCGTCGATGATGACTTGCGAAGGCTGAAACCTAAAGGCTCCGCTCGTTTTTTTTTCCAGAAGATGGATAACTACACGTCCTGGTTGTCGAGATGACTTGCGAAGGCTGAACACCTAAAAACTACGTTCGTCATTTTTTTTTCCAGAAGCTGGATAACTACATGTCCTGGTTGTCAATGAGACTTGCGAAGGTTGAACACCTAAAGGCTTCGCTCGTTTTTTGTATGTGTGAGTCCAAGAAGCTGGATAACTACAGGTCTTGGTCGTCGATGATATTTTTTTTATTTTTTTCAGAAGCTTTGTTGAGGGTGACTTACGGGGGTTGAGCACCTCAAGGCCCCGTTCGTCGGCTTGTAACTTTCAGAAGCTGGACATCTACAGGTTCTGATCGTTGGGGATGACTCGCGGAGGTTGAGCACCTAAACGCTCCGTTCGTCGGTTTGTAACTCTCGGAAGTTGGATATCTACAAGTCCCGATTGTTGCTGATGACTCGCGAAGGTTGAGCACCTCAAGGCCCCGTTCGTCGGCTTGTAACTTTCAGAAGCTGGACATCTACAGGTTCTGATCGTTGGGGATGACTTACGGAGGTTGAGCACCTAAAGACTCCGCTTGTCGGCATGTGACTCTCGGAAGTTGGCTATCTACAAGTCCCGATTGTTGATGATGACTCGCGGAGGTTGAGCACTTAAAGACCCCGCTCATTAGCTTGTAATTCACTTTGGAGGTAAAAACCCTTCTCGAGATGTCTGACTGCTTGTGCGGACTTCTCAGTCTGTTTTCTCATTAATCGACTTTGGAGTCCTTCTTGATGGAGTTCCCTAAAGTCATTCATGCTTTGTTGAAAAGGTGTATCCATGCAAGTTGTCGAGGCAACTCAAATTAATGCAGATCACAACTTCTTTTTATTGCTACTATGGGAAACATTGTCGTCCACTTTTGAGCATTTTTATTTTTATTTTTTCATCTCTTGATTTTCTTTCCTTTTGCTACGGTATTTTTTTTTACCGGACCTCTCGATTCCCTTAATTTTTGCCTAGGTCGCCCTTTTGGGTTTTCAACCTAACATGGATTTGATTCCTTTCCTTTTGCCATGATCGCCCTTTTTAGAGATTTTTAATCATGCCCCTCTTCCCTAAATTTTTCCTACACCGCCCTTTCAGGTTTTCAATTTAGCGGGAATTTTCTCTCACTTTTGAAGGCTCGCTTTCTGGTTACGAGTTTTTTCTTCATCCACGTTGATTGGATTGGGGAGTTCTTGCTCGTCTTTGTCAGTGATAATCATGTCTCTTCCGCTGAAAATCTCTTTGATGACATAATCCCCTTCATATTTAGGGATAAACTTGCCCCGAAAGTCTTGATTGACTTGAAGGATTTTTTTTTATCTCTCGCTTTTCTATCATTTTGCTACGGTATATTTTTTTTTACCGCACTTCTCGGTTCCCTTAATTTTTGTGTAGGTTGCCCTTTCGGGTTTTTAACCTAGCAGGGATTTGATTCTTTTCCTTTTGCCATGATCGCCCTTTTAGGGATTTTTAATCATGCCCCTCTTCCCTAAATTTGGCCTAAACCGCCCTTTCAGGTTTTTGATTTAGCGGGAATTTTCTATCACTTTTGAAAGCTCGCTTTCTGGTTACGAGTTTTTTTCTTCATCCACATTGATTGGATTGGGGAGTTCTTGCTCGTGCTTGTCAGTGCTAATCATGGCTCTTCCGCTGAAAATCTCTTTGACAACACAATACCCTTCATATTTAGGCATAAACTTGCCCCGAGAGTCTTGATTGACTTGAAGGATTTTTTTTTATCTCTTGATTTTCTATCATTTTGCTACGGTATTTTTTTTTACCGCACCTCTCACTTCCCTTAATTTTTTGCCTAGGGTCGCCCTTTTGGGTTTTCCACCTAGCAGGGATTTGATTCCTCTCCTTTTGCCATGATTGTCCTTTGGGGGATTTTCAATCATGCCCCTCTTCCCTAAATTTTGCCTAAACCGTCCTTTCGGGTTTTCGATTTAGAGAGAATTTCTCTCACTTTTGGAGGTTCGCTTTATGGTTACGAACTCCTTAAGGATAGTATGTTCTGACTGCGTCCATATTGATTGGACTGGGGAGTTCTTGGTTGTCCATGTCGGTGACGATCATGGCTCCTCTGTTGAAAGTCTCTTTAGCGTCATAAGACCCTTCATATTTAGGCACAAAGTTGCCCCGAGAGTCTGGGTGATATGGAGATGAATTCCACTGTGCCACTCAAGTATTTCAGCGTTTGAGGCACAAATCAGCATGTATCATAGCACCACCATCGAACACTCGAAACAAGATCAATGTAAAGTACCATAGATCAGCATTTCAGCACCATAGATCAACATTTCAGCACCATAGATTAACATTTCAACACTTTAAGGAGCAATCTCATATGAATCAGCTTAGTAATATCGATCAAGGCATGAGTTAGCTCAGAATTAAGCTGCTCAACATCCATATCAACTCTCAAACAACAACAATTAACAGAGCAATGCAACAACTTAGATTTTCAGACAACATTTCAATCGCAACAGTATGGCAGGTGTCGGACGTCTGATTCGACTTTCCCTACCCGTTTTAGAAAATATTTTTATATTTCGTTTTTGAAAATGTCGGGTCTTGGCGAGCGACGTGTCCGGTCAAGCGGGGTCATCAACCAGACCGAAAAAATTGAAAGAGTCACCACCAATTAATTAAAGGCTAATCGGAATCCTAAAATTTTGCCTAGGGTACATGGAGTTAACATCCTAGGGTTTAGAAAGGTCTACGTCCAGAGAATCGAGTTCGGGGGTTTGATTACGTCTTAAAAGCTCGCAATTTCATAATTCGCCCTTTCGGTACTTTAGTTTGCTTTTGAATTTTTTTTCATTTACCCGAATTGCCCGTTTTGATCATGCTTGGCCCAAAACGACTATATGCATTTTCTTTAAATTAAACAAACTATGTGCAAGCCTTTTTGTTTATGAGTT
The DNA here is from genome assembly GCA_946814005.1 of Chamaenerion angustifolium. Lineage (NCBI taxonomy): Eukaryota > Viridiplantae > Streptophyta > Magnoliopsida > Myrtales > Onagraceae > Chamaenerion > Chamaenerion angustifolium. The sequence goes on along the minus strand of OX328266.1, from coordinate 31,667,081 downwards.
AATTTCAAATAAACAAGAGAACTAAAGTTAATCGTGCTCGAAAAAAAATGGTTTAACTCTCGAGTCATTTTAAACGTATCAAAACATGCACGAACAAATTTTGAAAATATTAAGCTCGTTGGACTAATTTGTCCAATTTTGAGAAGTTATAGGATGTCCAAAAAAATCTAGGGACCAAAATGCGATTTATTAAAATTTGGGCTGAATTGAACAAATAAAATTGCAAAAATGACCCTAAACTATTCTGGACTTATTTGTAACACTTGGTAAAGTTCTAAAATAACCCGAAAATTATTCTAGACTTATTTGTAACATTTTTAAAAGTCATAGAATGTCCAGAAAAATTTAGGAATCAAAAATGTAATTTATGAAAATATTATAAGTAAACTGAAAATATTTTTTTAAAATTACAGAATTGACCCTAAACTATTCTAGATTTATTTGTAACACTTGATAAATTTCCAAAAATAACCCGAAAATTATTCTAGACTTATTTGTAACATTTTGAGAAATCATGGAATGTCTAGAAAAGTTTATAAATCAAAATGTAATTTTTTTTAAAAAACGAGCTGAATAAAAAATTGCACAAATGGCCCAAAACTTTCCGGTTTGATTTATAACACTCGATAACGTCCCAGAAATGACCCGAGAGTCCAAGGACCGAGTTGTAACCTTCATCAAAGTTTGGGAATGACCTAAGTCATTTTTGAAATTATTTTTTTCACATATACATAATATACATATATTATACATATACATAATATATATATATATATATATATATATATATTATGTATATAGATATATATATAGTTTTACATAAACATAATATAAATATATTTATGTTTATGTATTACTATATATATCTATATGTATAATATATATTTATATTATGTTTATATATTACTATATATATCTATATGTATAGATATTGTACATATAGATATAGATATAGTATTACATAAACATAATATAAATATATATTATACATATAGATATAGATATAGTAATACATAAACATAATATAAATATACATTATACATATATATATATATATATATATATATATATATATATATATTAACAAGTATATTATACATAAATATATAATATATGTATATATACTCTCAATTTTATTTCACATTTAGAAAATACAAATTATGATATTGTAGATGAGAGAAATATACCTAACTCATTGGAGGTTAAAATATCATACGAGAAACCGAGACTTATAATCACCGATATTTTTCACTCTTTTTTTTTCTTCTATATTTTTTCTCAATCTCTCATTCTCTTCTTTGAAAACTCACGTAGCATTTCTTGAAGCCTCCCTTCAAGAAAAAATAAGGGTTTTAGATATAATATTTTTATTAAAAATATGAAATACAAATAAATGATTAGTTTTTTTTTAAAAATTTTGTTCATATTTTTCAATACAAAAATTATATTAAAAACTATTAATTTTCGAGTTTTCTATATTAAAAGCTATTTGGTATTTAACCCTTATATTTTTTTATTGTTTAAATAAATACCATTATTTTAGTTATATTATAATGTGTTTATATATTCATATGATTTTTTATAGATAGTTGAAATATAATTTTTACTTTCAAAAATGTTATTCACGGTACCTTAAAGCCCTCTAATTTAGAAATATCGTTTTTTTGGACTTTTTTTAAAAACATTATATTTAATAGATAAATTAACATTTTATACGAATTAACGTTGTGAAGTTTCGATTTAAATTAAGTTTTCAAACGGTAGTATACTTTTTAAATTATATTAACATTTAAACTAAATTAAACTGCATATATAAACAATCAATCTGGTGGATAAAAGCGTCATCCTAAATTAGAGTGTTTTTAAAACTTCTACCTTTGACTGCTAGTCAACGGTAGGATTTAAGTTTATTTCTACCCGCGAGTGACAGTCACGGGTTGTATTAGCTAAGTTAATAATTTTTTATATATTTTTTAATTGTTTAAATAAATATAATTATTTCAATTATATTTCTTATTTGTTTTTTATTCATGTTATTTGTTTTTATAGATAATTGAAAAAACAATTACATAGAAAAAATGTTATTTAGGGTATCTTAAAACCCTCTAATTTAAAATGATGTTTCTATCCACCAGATTGATTGATTAAGTAAGTAGTTTAATTGACTTTATATGTCGGTACAAGTTTGAAATTATACTTCTCATTGAAAACTTAATTTAAATTGAAACTTAACGACGTTGATTTGTATAAGCTTTTAATTTATCAATTTAATATATATTTTTTTCAATTTTTAAGAGAGTCCAAAAAGATATTTCTAAATTAGAGGGGCTTTAAGGTCCGTCGAATAACATTTTTTAAAGTAAACATTATATTTCAACTATCTATAAAAAAATCATATAAATAGATAAATAAATTAAAAATATACCTGAAATAATTGTATTTATTTAATCAATTAAAAAAATATTAACTTAAATAATACAACCAATGTTTGTTAGTCGTGGGTAGGAATTCACTCAATTGACATTGATGGTGGAAATTTTGGCTCCAAACTACGATTGGGTAGAAGTAAAGTTAAATCCTACCCGCGATGATAGTAGCAGGTAAAACTGAAATACTGACTGTCGCTAACTTAACTCCTACCGCGATTGCGAGTCGCGGATAGGAGCAACAACTTCTACCTATGACTACAAGTCGCGTGTAGGATTTAAGTTTATTACTACTCACGATTGGCAATTGTGGGTCGGCATAGTTACCCACAGTTTTGTAAATAATTTTCAAAAATAGCTATTTTAGTATTTAGTTTTGAAAATGGGTATAGTTTGGAGAAAGAAAAAAAAAACTATTGTTCTTGGTCAAGGCAAATATGAGAGTTCGGCCAGTGCCTCCATACCTGTTCCAACTATTTACAAGTCAATAATGGCTTTTTGAACCCCCAATACTGCAAAACTTCCAACCTTTCATCATGTATGTATACTATATAAATCGCATCATACCAGTTTTTGCATTTGCATTGAGTATATAAAATCTCAAAACCAAAGTATAGTGATGAAAATATAATCATAAGAAACCAAAGTAATTAAGAAGAAAAAGGCTAAAACATTTTTACACGGAAGAACCATGGGAGAACGAATGCTATCACCAGACATGCGATCAAGAAATTACAGACTGTCTGTCCCCTCCAACACCCACGTCCCCTCTGGGATGATGTAGCACCAGTAACATTCGACAGACTATCATTCCACATCTTATCGATGAACATGTCATCCCAATCTCCTGAGACGTTCTTGGCCGTTTCACCACATATCTCACAAAACCTTCACAATCAGAAGAAAAAAAGAAGAAGAATACATTCAACATTATGGTGTGAATTTTGCTACTACACTGAAGGAAAATGGAACGTACCTGTTTCCTTTAAGTCTGAACCATGCCTCAGCACAGACAGTATGTGCTAACCCGAGCTCTTCTTTACAACCACAACCAAGTTGAATCAATCCCGAAGTGACTGCAGAACCTTCTAACGTTAGACTAACTGATTGCTCTTGACTCAATTGACAGATCCTGCACACTCTTTCATCTTCTTCGCCTTTTAAATCCTTTCCTTTGAAGACTTTCACAGCAGAACATGAACTCTTGGTGTGCTCTGCTGTAACTGCATCACTTCTTGTATACGATATTGAATTACTAGTTTCACTCTTTGCTTCTAGTGTCATGCAGCTCGAGCTACTATTGCGGCTGTGGCTTCCTTGACATTGTATAAGCTGATCAATGTTCAACACTACCCCATTTACATTTTCCTCCTTTTTATTATCATTAGAGGAAATTTCTTCTTTTTCTTTTTCTGTATGTATCTCAGTTAGCACTACATGTCCCTCACTGCAAACAATTACTTCTTCATGATGTTCTTCTGGAGTCATGATAGCACGAATGTTGCACAAGAAATCGTAGCAGCAACTCGACTTAGAATAATGTCTTCTTGATAAGACAGACAAAACCAACTGATCACTGCCTTCAAGGATTTGATTTGATCAGATCACTCAAATTCGTACTATTAACTTTCGGTCCTCGCCTGAATCTGAGATGATGATGCATATATACAAGAGTAAGAAGCTACAAAATCCATACTTATACGTAGCAGATAACAATAGACAGAAAAAATTAAATAGATGATTCAAATTAACAAAATCATGGACTAAACACTGCTTTCGCTACCAGTGGAAATGTATACTTTCCAAAACCAGCTTCCTCTAATTGTTTGATACCTAACGTTGGGGTATTTGGGTGAGGAACTCAGAGGCGTTGACCGCATCCAGATCCAACATATGGGTATCGTATGCTACACAGTTTCATATGGCGTCGTTTACATTAACTAATAAGGGTCGGCTTTCCTCAACAGAGAAAGAGGTCAAGCATTGCTCTTTCTTGGGGTCGGATTTTGATGATTAAGGAAAAAATGTTTGTGAAAAGTTTGATTACGTTGCAATATGTTTGAAGAAAAAGATTTTTCAGAAAATTTGTTTTTGGTATAATATTTTTGAAAATAACAGTAATGGATACATTTATTACTTTTCAGTTAAAAATATTCGTTAAATATTTTTTATATTTGTAATAAACTTTACAAATTTACACTAATATTAAAGTAATAGATCTACCGATTACCATTATTTTTAAATATATTGAAGTATTGACTTTAACAAAAAAATATATGTGTGACGAAAAATCATTTTGTGCAAAGATGTTAAAACATTTTCATATTTTTCACTCTTTTTTTCTATTGTAATGATAAAAAAATAAAATTGATATCTGTGTGTATTGAAAATGATTGTTTTCTCAGAAATTTCAGGAAAACTCTGATAAACGACCAAATGGAGCAAGGAAATGAATGGATCTATCTCACTTCATTATAATATCTATATAAAGTTCATATATATGAAGTCCTCTTCTACCCCCAAAGCAAAAAAGCTGAATTTTATCCAATCTACTAACATAAAAATATGCTACTAAAGCCGACAATTCAAGGTTTCTCTGTCTCTCTCTGATGGGGCATGTAAAAATAACAAGTTCAAGGGAACATAATAAAACCTCTTGATTGAAACCCACTCATTATCGTCATCCTGGAGCTGAACTGTGTTTCTGGAAGTCCTTCTCCTTAAGATCCTTCTGCCTTGACTTAATAATCTCCACTGCTACCTTCGATTGTTTCAACTCATTTGTGTCTCCGTTTATTAAGAAAAAACTAGGAGATTGGATGGGATGACTTGAGACTAGAAAGAATCAAGAAAAGGAAGGTTTAGTTAATTAAGAGAGAGGGAAGGAGGGAGGGAGGGAGGAGTCCAAAGGAAGGAACTCAAGCTCAACTGACAATAATTCAGCAGCCAAAAGGCCCAAAACAGAGCAAATTGTTTTTTTTTGTTTTGTTTTTTTTTGGTCAAAGAGCAAATTGGTTGAATGGCTATTCAATTGTTGAATCTGCAGAACAACTCCTGGCTGCTACGTTGATGCAAACTATAGGCTTCTCAATTTATTTATTTTTTTGAGTACTAAGATGACTTTTTTGGTGACGTATTTGACGTGTCATTATACTATTATTATTATATAACTATTAAGTATATTTGTTTTTCAATCATTGGAAATTTCCTAATTATTTTTGTATTTTGGATCAATTCGAAAGAAAAATCTTTAATTTTCGTCTTCATTTTTTATTTTTTGTCTTCATTCGGAAGTGTGGAACTGGAGATTGATCTGTCCGACTATATAATAAACAATTATTTACCAAAAACAAAAAGAAAGACTATATAATAAACAAGTGTAATAAATAATAGACTAGGTCACGACCGTGTCGTCGGCGGTTGTCATGCTTAAAATATTACGAATGTATAGCCGTCCGACTTTTAAGATATAATACAAAATAGTATAAAAATTATGCATTTAATTAGAAAATTTAATTAAGATGTAAAACGAATCTTAAATTACTTAAGGTAGTAATAAATATTTAATTTTAAAAAATTATACAAGCAACCGAGAACAAAAATCACGACTAAAGTTGCTCCGGGACTCTCAAGTCATTTTAACATAAAAAAACTTTATGTTAATGATATAAGTTTAGTTTAATATTTTAATTAGTAGTTTTAATCAAGTATTTAGTAATTATACTCTACTTTATTAACCTAGAAGTTACATCGATCATGTATTTTAGTACCTCAAGTTTGATCACTTAAGAAAATGCACACATGCTTTCCAAAGTCTATTATTACCATTAAAAAAATATTAATAATTTCAATAGTATCTTATGTTTCACCGGTATTATCGGATGATTCCTTGAAATTTTTTGTGTACGTATGGTTTTCTATGTTTGGGAATGTTGTCCTTTAATTTATTTATTAGTCTTCAGTTACATTTTTCTGTTAAATGGTTATTTTTTTTTTGTCAATTCTCGTTTCATTCAATGAATAAAACATCGTGACATGTTATCACGTTTTTTTGATATTACAGTCATTATCTAATAAACTCATAAAATGAAGTGGGGATCTCTCGATCCAATCACTCAATCTCACTTCCATGCGGGTTTGCTTTGCTACCCAATTCGCGCATTCATTTGTCGTCCTTGGTATAGATCGTCATTGCACTTGTCTTTGTTGTCTTGCTAGTGCTTGAATGTTTTGTATTATCATCGATACTCTCCAATGTAGTGGACCTTCCCGTATTTGGTGTATTACGGTCTGTGAATCTGACTCGATGAGAATCTCTGTCCATCTCTTTTGTATTGCTAGCCGAAGTCCATCGAGGGTTGTCGTGGCTTCCATTATCTCGATGTTGTCTCTCCGCATTTGTCGATTAGTTCCTCCGGTTAGCTTCCCTTAGGTGTCTCTCGTGACTACTCCAATGCTCGCTTTTGACGTTTGCAAGCACACCGATGCGTCGCCGTTTATCTTTATTATGTTCCTCCCCGACTTCTCCCATTTGTGGTCCGTTCGTGCCCTATTTGCTGTTGGCTCCTTTCGTCCGTGATCTGCATTCTCGTCGTATGTTCGCTGGATAGTCATGATCACCTCCGTTGGGTTCGGTGGCTTGCCTCGAAAGCTGTTGTTCACCTCGTCTTCCATATTTTCCAGCACATGATTAGGCATTTGATCCATTTTGCCTCACGTAACGGCCCTTGTACTCCCGGTTCCGCTCGCCTCAACTCTAGCCACTTTCTTACATCTGTTCGGTCTGTATTTTCGACTCTAACCCCTAGTGCCCCAAACCAGACTGGTTCTGTCCAGCTGCATTCAAATATCATATGCTCCCTCGTCTCAGTTCCACCACATACCGGGCAGCTTGGTAACCCATTCATACCACACCTTGCAAGGTTATGTTTCACGGCAATCGCATTCGATGCAAGTCGCCATATGAAGTTCTTTACCTTGGGTATTAGGTCGGTCTCCCATATTACCCCGTTAATTTTTGCATTCGGTTGGTGTTGTCCCTATGCTAGCTCGATCATCTCTTTGCATGTTGGTTTTCCATTCACATGGCATCAAATTTGAATCTCCGTTTCATTCTCCTTCTAGGTCTTTCGGTTTGTAGGACTATGGGTGAATGATCTGAACCAATTGCTATTTCATTTATGTACCAGCTGTTTGGGTACCTTATGACCCATTCTGCATTCATCAAGACTCTATCCAATCGTTCACTGATCTTGTCCTCCCCGCTCCTATTATTGCACCATGTGTGTCATGGGCCATATACTCTCATATCCTCCAATCTTAGGTCCTCGATTAGTTTTTTGAACTCATTCATTTGTCGTTGTGGTTTCCTCCTTCCACCATCCTTCTCGTGTAGGTGGCATATAGTATTGAAGTATCCAAGGACCACCCATTTCTCTTGCTTCCCCTACCAATAGTTTTTAAGACATTCTAGTTTTGAGATCGTGTTTGGGCATCCGTATCTACATACACCCACGTGATGTGCATGCTCTCGCCTCCTTGGCTCATGGTCACATCACAATCCACAAAATTTGCATATTCATATAGTACTTGGATCCTTGTTTCAGTCCACTACAAGAAATTTGCTCTACAGCGAGGGTAAATTATCGTTGCCGGAAGCACTGTTGGCGCTGCTAAACCCCCTTGCCAATGCTAAGAGTCGTGCCAATAGACCCCGTGGCTAAAGGTATCGACGACGACAATATGCTGCCACTAAAGGTTTGCCGTTGCTGGAATGAATAGTTTGTTTGATCATTAGCATCACAAATATGTCGACTTTGTTTACGCATAATTACCGTCGACATGTATTTGAGGGTAATACTGATTTAGAGTGTCTACATATGTGACATGTAGATTGGAGGCATTAGTATCCGCGTATTTTTGTCCCTATTTGTATGATATTGTATCCAATTTATGTGAGGCAATATAAGTTATTCAACCACAACATTTCGTTGAAAGTAATTACGCATACTTAGCGACGGATGCATCCAACCTGTCGATGCTCGTCCAACAATATTAAATATTACCCTGTTAATAATAGATGATGCTAAAATCGAATTTCAACTACTGTGAAAGTTGTTGCTATAGACAATGTTTTGTGTCTGCGTGTTGTCATGGTTAAATGTTATATTAAGCATCAATTACAGGTACAATTACAGTCCGTCAGCAATGGTTTGTTTTGATGCAAATGCTAATGTTTCTCTTTTCGAATTGTTGGCCATGCTAATGCTCGTAGCCAAGCATACCCAAACAGAATACATAAACAGACAATACACAAACAGGTAATACACAAACAACTACTTATGTAGAACCATTTCCAACACATCTGAATTTATATATAGCCAAGCATTTCAAACAAATGTATGGAAACCAAAACACAAACATAGATGACATGTTCACATTTACATCATGTCCAAAATATCCATTTACAATCAGTCAACACCTAGTGTACCACCAGTCACTATAACTACTAAGCAGGAGTACTTACAACACGTTTCCACGGTTCATGCATTTGGATATGCAAACATAGAAATAACAGCAATCATGGTAGCATCATACTATAGAATATACCCTACAATGACTAAATGGGTGTACACAATGCAATTAAATCAATACTATACGCACCGTTGCCAAACATTATACTTTTCATGACAGCAATATCACGTTGAAATTGTTCCATGCTGGCCTGGAACTCCTTGAGTTGATCAAGGAGTGACTCACATTCGGCTGCATTTCTAGCTACCTCCTCCCTTGCCTGCTTTAACTGCTCACTTTCCATCATCCGTGCTGCCTTTGACACACGACTTCGACGACGCTCAGGTTGGCGAACTTCCTCATACAAGACATCCTTGTCAACAACAGACTCCTCCTCCCCAGTTGCCAACTGGGCAACCCTTTCCTCCACTTTTTCCTATTTTGCAAACGGTGTGCCAAGAACGTAAACGAGCAATCAGATACAAATGTACAGCACATATGACTATATGGGTCGGCATTACTACTTACCAGTATTGATCTGGTTTTATCATCCAGTGGCTGTCCTTTCTTGTCCACATGGTTCTTCTTGAACATATGATACTCCCCCGGATGTTTCCCGTTATTCTCCTCAATCTGCAAGAGTACCATATACTTGTTCAATGGTAGATAACTATTTATTAAACATAACAATTCAATGTTAGGATTACCTCTTCTTGTTCTCTCCTCGCAAATGACGAAGTGCCAGCGGTGTGCCTCATGACTTGGTGAGCTTTGTTGGCTTTGTTACGATCACTCTTTAACTTCAAACAATTTGAAGTTACAACCAGTTTACGTTAAAAAAGTGCAGCAGTCATTAACTGTACAAAAAAATACAGTTGCAATAGGGAGGAAGGCACAAACCTTGAACTCGTCTGAGCTGAACCAGTTAACAAGCCACACCCAATCCTCTTTCACCACGTCAGGAGGAATGTTTTGTAACCTTTCTTCATTCGTAAGGTACTTGTCAAAGTACATTCTCTTTAGATTCGCCCTGTAGTTTCTTTACTTCTCTTTAAGAGTACAGATGATCATCTGCTTCAGGTATTCATCATCCGGTATCACAAACTTCTCCTGCGAGTTTGAACAGTACGGAAATGTTAGAACCAGTTCTTACAACATTTACAAATAGACAGGTGCAATATGTAAGTCCTAGTTCCATTTACAACTGAGACTTACCGCAACCAGCATGAGCATCTTCGCCTCGTAGTCTATGGGAGACTTTGGAATCTCCTTCCAGCCTTTAACCATTAGAGGTGCATTCGTTCGTTTCCTAACAATGCAACCACACCAACTTGCAAACATCGAAGCATTGTTACTGCAGACTTTACCTCGAGAGTTAAACTTCAAAACCTCTTTTTCGTTGACGCCATTTCGAGACAACCTTATGCAACGAGTTCGCCCTCTACGTAGTCTTTCCAATTGAATAATTACTTCTTCCTCTTCCGCAGCTGACACGTAAATCAGGTATCGATTAGATAACCAAGTTGTACAAATGCATGCTTAATAGTATGGGACAAATTAGAAGTTATTACCTATTTGTATACCTGGTGGTTCCTCCACATAGGGGTCCTCCGACTGGATTTCCTCTTCAGTAGACACCTCCAAAGGAGGTCCGACAGGCGGAGTGGCTGCAGGGATGTTCTCCACAGGCCGAGGGACTGCATGGATGTTCTCCATAGGCCGAGGGACTGTAGGGATGTTCTCCACAGGCCGAGGGACTGCAGGGATGTTCTCCACAGGCGTAACCCCTATAGCAATATGTAGTGTGTTAGTTACCGAGCACCTAAAACAGAGCAAATACCTAAGTACAAGACGTAGTAGTGAAAAAAACAACTTACTTGGGGCATCCCTGTTTATCTTCCTTGGGGATCTACGGATGGGTAGCTTTGAAGATACGGTTTTTCCGGGGACCATTCTCCGAGTACCCACCATACTGAGAATATATTGTTAAACACAGTAGCATAACTTGAAATTTGCGCAAGTTTCTGGTGTAAAGTTTCCATCTTTAACAGCACAAGTTTTATTCTCAGCATAACCACCCTTACTGAACATTCCGTGACATGGTGCACATAAAAGAATAACAACGACATGCATGAAACTACGACTGCTTAGGGAGTTGTTAATCGGCCATGGATCATCGACAGAGGTGAATCTTCGCTTCCAAGTAATGTTTTTTAAAACGAAAAAACGTGTATAAAATGGTCGCAAATAGACGAGATCTAGGGGGAAAGGACAGTAAACATGTAAGAGTCGTGCGACATAGACGAACAAAGGGTTTGCTGAACCATACCATGCTCAACCATACCTTGCGCGCCACACAACAGAATCATCCAACAGGAAATTAGAACCATACCTTGCTGAGGGAAAGTTAGAAGATCGTCCTGAACAGATGGAAACGAAGCCTGGAGCAGTGGAAGGAGGGAAACTCGCAGAGTGTTCTAGCAGACCCAAATGCAGTGAAAATTGGGCGCGGGAAGAAGAAGAGAAGTCCACTGAAACATGAAAGGACTGAGGCGTCAAATCGACCTGTATGTGATGATGAAACCTACTGCCTCGTGTAGGAACCTTGGTGTCGTAGCTGTTTGAACCGAGGAGACGCTTCAGCTTCGTCCTCATCCGTAGCAGCTGTTCATATGAGTCCAGACTCTGCGCAATTGGGCCGTTAAATCGGATTGACCCGGTCGAAAATGTGATGGACAGTGGCCGTGTTTGACATGGATTGGCCCGTGTATGCAAGGCCCGTTCCAATGAATGCATCTTATGTATACATCTAACATAACTTGTTTGAATTTTAGATTAATTTTTATAAATTTCTATATACTTATATTATAGCACAATATGTCTAAATCATGTTTAAAATGAAGACCTAATTATCCTTATGTATGCAATTTAAATCATACTCATGTTATGTTTGAAATACAACTTTCTTATGTGTTATATCCATTGATGTGTCAAAGTGTCTTAGTGTATAACATTATAATACTATACTTTATACATATGTTTACAAATTTATACAAATTTTACGTATTTTATGAAAAATATACTTATTATTTATATTTCCTAATGACATAATATGTGTAATAACATCATTTGTATAACAACTCCTCTTAATTATTATAAATTATTATATATTTATCTTATAGCACAATATTTCTAAATCATTTTATAAAATCAAGACATATGTATCCTTATGTATTAGTTGATGTATCCTTATTCATTTTATGTTTCAAATACAACTTTGTTATGTGATAGTCTAGTTGATGTGTCAAAGTGTCCTATTGTTTTACTTTATACAAATTTATAGAATGGTATAGAAATGTATACAAATTTATACAAGTGGCTACAAATTTAATATCAACTTATACAAATTTTACTTACTTTGTTGAAAAATATAACTTTCAAAAGTGTATGGTGTTATTAATTGATGAAATAAATTTCTACCATGTGTCATGGTGTTATAACTATGTGTCAAGGTGTTACCACTATGTGTCAAAGTGTTAATCACTATGTGTCAGAGTGTTAACATGTGTCTACATGTTACATCTCATGTATATGACAGATAAACAATATGGACACACAATTCAGTCCATAGTAGACTCGACACATTGCTCCCTGTCATCTTTCAACCCGACCTCTACATACAAATCCACCTCTGTCTACTGCAGTTCTTAAGCAGGCCGAGTGGAGCTTCAAGGAGACCCCAAGTAGTGCAGCTTCCATTTGTAGCAGGATTTCCAACTTCTGCAGGACAGCCATTCAGCTTCATACGGCAGAGTTCTGTCCGTGGCCTGTAGAAGTGATCATGAAAAGTACAGCAAATGAGTGTGTTGTGTGTTCTTGTTCAGATGCAACACAGTTTCATGGAAAGAATGTGCAGATCGTGAGCTTTGGGTTGCATCCCTTCACTGTTTGACAATGTATTCTGTCCAGATCGTGAGTTTCAATGTATTCTGTTTGCATCCTTTCATTTTGTCAGCACATGGTATCTATTTGTTGAGGATGAATTGGATTACATTTTGACAGCACATGAATTGAATTGGTATCTATTTTGACAGCACATGGATTGGATTGGATTAGAATGACATAGATGAGGATGAATTGGATTAGAATGACATAGATAGGATTATAATGATATAGATTGGATTGGAAACGGTTTTTTCAGAGTGCAACACCACATACAGTCGACAGCATGTTGTGTATGGCAGTATTGGTCCAAAACAGAATGTATGACAGTATTTTGAAATTATTAATATATGTTTGTGTGTGAAAAACACCTGAATGTATGTTTTGTGAAAAACACCAGGGCACATGACAGTTATTTTCATTTGACAGCATTTGAGCTGCAATTTCGAGCTGCAGCAGGCGAACCAGTTGGTAGCATTTTGACAGAACGAGAACCAGTTAACATGCCACAAGTGATGAGCTGCAATTGACTGCATTTTCGCCTGCCATTTTGCCATCTTCCAAGTACAGATTCCATCTTCCAAATGCAGTTTCGACTTACAACAACAGCATGACCAACACTTACAGCACACACGTACAACACAACTAGCTACACAGCACAACCAGCTACACAACTACACAACACTTATATGAAGTACTGATATTTCAACACAGCAACTAGTGAACCAAACAATCTCAATACTGAACAATCTCAGTATGCAGCACTCAATTCGGACAGAACATACAAATCTGGACAGAATAACAGCTCAATATTGAACAATCTCAGTAAAACCTTCTCAATTCGGATAGAACATACAAATCTGGACAGAACATACAAATCAGTAAAACCATCTCAAAGCTGGACAGAACATACACATTTGAACAAATTAAACAATTCTCACATTGACAAAATCTACGATCCTCACTATTGAACAATGACAGAATTAAATTCCTAACTATTGAACAATTACCTTAAGAAACATACAAACACTCTTCTATTGCACACGAAATTACGATGCATCATCATCATCATCCTCATCCTCATCCATTTCACCCTCAAGGCCGTCCTCGTCATCGAACAAATCGTCCTCAAATTCTGTATCTGTGTCACTGTCTGTTCCATCATCAGTAATGTCCTCCTCATCTGGCTCAAGAACATTTATGTCGTCAAGGCCTTCAGTTGCTTCTGTCAAGGCTTCTGTGGTCATCTCCGGGGTGGCATCCTCAACAGATATATCAAGAGCCTCAATGTCACTTCTACACCAATCAACCACATCATCGACAGGAAATACATTCAGTACATTAACAACCAGGGCTGATGTTTCCTGATATGGCTCCACTGACTCCCCACTCATTTGACCCCCAATCACAAATCGTTTTTTGGACTCTGCCCTCAGCGCAGTGCTCCAATCAGGGTTAATGTTCTCCTGTAAGTAGAAAACTTGTGATGCTTGAGATGCAAGTACGAATGGCTCATCTGTTGATAAAATGTTTTTGTTATTGACACACACAAATCCATACTCATCAATTTTTATCCCATTGAAGGATGAAAGTACGTTGTACCAATCGCATTTGAACAACACAACCGATAGGTGACCAAGGTACTGCAGCTCAACCACCTCCCTCAACACTCCGTAATAATCAATTGCACCTTCAATGGGATTGTTATGGGATGTACTCGCATAGCACGTTGTGTCAGCTTTGCACAACACACCGCTGTTGTCAAAACTCCTCATTACAGACCGCTCTTTGGTGTGGAAGATGAACCCATTTGCTTTATAACCATTATATGTCTTAGCTCCATATAACGGTCCTCGTGCCAAAGCCTTTAGTTGGCGACCTCTCTCATCCTCAGCCGATCCAACTATTCGACCAACCTGAGAATGCAAATACTCCAACCGTCATTAACGTTAACATTAAAAGGAATACCCATTCCTATCTGTGTCATAGTGTCATACCCTACCCTCCAACCATGGTATTAATGTTCTATTGTGCATGACATCGATGTTCCGCCTACTCACCCGTGCGCCTAGTAGTTGCCTCTTGTGTTCACTACGTACATGGACAAGACAACCAATCCGATTGTTAGATGTAATGCTGTTAAAAGTTTGAGAATAAACATAACAGTAAAGGTGAATGCAATACTCGATGAATGGCTTCACTTCTTCAGACTGACTAAGGACGTACAAGTGGCACTGCTCTCATTCCGTGTTTAACAGTTCACAGACAATTGCACGACCTATTGGAGCTCCTACCGGCTGGAAGATCGATAACCCATCTGCCGCCCTTGGAGTTACCTCAGTTACTATAACTGACTCATGCCTTATAAATTTAGTCTCAATGTCATGGAGATATCTAGAACAAAATGTCAAACATTCCAGAGCAATATAACCCTTCGCTATTGACCCTTCCGGACGAATACGATTACGCACAAACGACTTCATTATCCCCATTATCCTACAATAAGAACATGTTATTAGTGAGACACCTCTTCTGTCAAAGGCATACTTCATAAAAGAGTGACAAAACTTACCTTTCGATTGAATACATCCAACGATATTGCACTGACCCAGCTATTTTTGCTCCCTCTGCTAGATGGATGATAAGATGGACTGTAATATTGAAGAAACTTGGTGGGAAGATTCTCTCTAGATTGCACATTGTCATGGGTAATTGCGACTCCACCTTCAACAGATCCGATGGGTGCAACTCCTTAGAGCATAGAATCCTGAATGTGTTAGTCATGTCTATCACAGCTTTGCATACATGTTTGGGGAGTGTTGGATATCGATAGTGACAACCCAGTAGGGAAAAAGGCTTCGAGGGCCCAATAACTATAGAGGGGGTAAACCCATAACATTCGAACCGGACCGTCCTCGATAGAATGGCCCAGAACCGAGCCCAAAGCCTCTGAGGACACCATGAGTGCTCGCCATTCTTTACCAGGCCGTGACCTCTCACTGCTCGCCATGAGAGTGCTCGCCCCGAAGAGAGCCTTGCATCTCTCCTCTGGTCCCACTAAACCGTTAATAACAGAGTGGCCAAGATATCCCGTATATCTCGGTCACATATTCACTAAAGATTAGATTTGGTAACTGCAATATCTCGCAGTAACTGCCATATCCCACGATCCGAATCTTCAGCAACTCAATATACATTAAGATATTCAGTTGCCTTTATACGGTTCTATCTCTCTTACCCTATAAATACCCTTGCTTTACATACGTTCTTTACGTTTTGAGTTTTATACACACACATACTCATTTAAGCATCGGAGAGGGACCTAGAGGCACCCCCTCTGTTGCGCTCCCCTACTTGCAGGTTCACCGGAGTCAGAGCTGAAGCGTCATCCCAACCTTGTCTGGCATTCAATTCACTGCCAGATCAGCATTCAGGATTTCACGATACAACATTTGGCGCCGTCTGTGGGAACGAGCAATTTAGCCATGAGAACTCGATCCCAAAGCAACCGTCGGAATCAGACTAGGGAGCGATCCTCAGATAGCTCTGATTCCGCCGCCGCTTCACCGCTTCAACAAGAACCTGCCAGCCGAGCAGGAGTTAATGCTGTTCCTCTGCGGACAGCTCGAGAACATGTCGGTGATTCAAGACCGACCCCAGCTGCTGATCAAAACGGAGCCCCTGCACCGCAGACAGTCCACATTGCGGGGCAGGATATTAATTTAACCCCCGAGATGGTCTCTTTGCTGGAAGCCATCCTAGGACAGGCGCGCCGCCAAGCCCCTGCTCCTCAGGAAAACAATCCCTCTGCTCCTAAGGAAAACCACCGCCCTGCTGCCACAGGGCCTTCACCTTCAGAAGCGGCCAATCCTGGTCCTGCTGCGCCTCAGGAGGATCAGGAGATGACGTCAGGTCAGCAGTCCCTACCTCCAGCACACACCAAGGAGCCAGCAGACGCATATACTGCCAATCCTTCCGGTCCGCCTCCACCCGGAGCTTCTCCCATGTACTGCACTGTGGATCAGATGGATGACCTCCTCAACAAAAGGCTCCAGGAAAGACAGTTGACAGTCATAGCTCCCTTCAAGGAGCAGTCCTCTCATCCTTTCACCGACGCGCTCGTCGCTATCAAAATCCCGAAGGATGTGGTTGCTCGGGCCATACCTGATTATAGTGGTGGAGGAGATCCCACTGTACATGTCAACAAGCATGAGGCCTCCCTTCTGGGTAAGTCAAATGATCCCAATCATTTGGCTTTGCTATTTCCATCTACTCTTTCGGGTTCGGCTTCGTCCTGGTTCTTCGGCCTCCCTGCAGGATCAATCGGAACTTGGGCAGAGTTGAGAAGCAAGTTCCTGGAGAGATATATGGGCGAGCGCCAGTTGCTGAAGAGCGTGGTCGCCCTTGACTCGGTCAAACAGCAGCCTGGAGAGTCGCTGTCCAACTTCTACGGGCGTTTTCATCAAAACGTCACAGAATTAGATCGCCGAATCTCGGATGGGGAGATCATTCGAGCATTCTACAGAGGTCTGGATGTGGCCAACAAGGCCTCGCGAAAGCTGCGAAACAGCTACCATGTGAAGGAGATAGAGACATTGGAGGAGTTGGCGTCCAGGGCAAAAGGTTTCATAGACCTTGAACGCGCAAACATCGAGGCTAACCTCCTGACGACCTCGCTAAGGATAACCCATGAACCCCGACGCGATGGTAAGAAGGAGGTAAAGAAGGAGAAGAAGGGTAAAGAAAGTAAGCCCCGAGTCGAGTCTCTTCCAGCGCCTCGCCATCTAGAGGCCACTGATGCCTCGCCGAGGTGGGTTACCCATGGGCAAGGATATCGAGAGCTATTGCAGATACCATAAGTGCAAGGGCCATAAGACAGACGATTGCAAGATTCTGAAGCGAGATATAGATAGGCTGATTCAGGGGGGAATGTTGAAGGAATTTGTGGCAGGGCGAGACCGAAGTCGAACGCCCCCCAGGAGACATCGTTCACCAGCCCCTGCAGATCAAGATGAGCCTTCTGGAAGCAAGAGGAGAGTGAATCTGATTGCGGGAGGATTCGGCGTAGGCGGCGAGAGGTCAAACGCCAGAGAGGTCTACGCCACTCAGATCTCTACGGCAGTTCAGTTGGGGAAGCGGCCCCGACCTGAAGAAAACATTGTCATCTCATTATCTGAAGATGATTTGGCACATGTCACCACGCCCCACAACGATGCTCTGGTCATTACGGCAGATATTGACGGCTGTGATGTTGCAAGGATTCTGGTCGACGGAGGCAGCTCGACAGACATCTTGTTTCTGGACGCCTTTGAAAAGATGGGCAAATCCAAACGCGACCTGAAGAGGGTCGACTTTCCGCTGATCGGATTTGCGGGAAGAACAACTTACCCACTGGGGGCTATAACCATGCCAGTGATTTTTGGCGAAGGGTGGAAAAGCATCAAGGTGTCGGTCACTTTCCTGGTGGTCGATTCACCTACATCCTACAACGCCATCATAGGGAGGACCATGATCAACCCAAATAAGATTGTGGCCTCCACTGTCCACCAGAAGATGAAGTTCCCCACTCCGAACGGGATTGGAGAAGTGCTAGGAGATCAACCTTCCTCGCGGCAATGCTATGTGAACTGTTTACGCAGGAAGAACCAAAGGGAGGCGCTCGCCATCGAGACAGAGGCCGATCCCCGCGAGGACTTGGCTCGGCCAGCACCCATGGAGGAATTGGAGGAGGTCGAGATCGATGGTCCAGACAAAAAGGTGCGCATTGGGTCCACCTTGAAAGAGGATCAGAAGGAGGCCATGACCGCCCTCCTCAAGGAATTCAAAGAGCTCTTCGCCTGGCAGCCGAGCGACATGCCAGGAATCAGCACAGATATTATCTCTCATGAGCTCAGGATAGACCCCTCCATCAAGCCGATCGCCCAAAAGAGAAGATCATTCGGGACTGATAAGCGTTTGGCGATCAGGCAGGAAGTCGGCAGGTTGATTGAAGCTGACTTCGTCAGAGAAGTAAGATTCCAGAGCTGGGTCGCCAACCCAGTTTTGGTCAGGAAATCTAACGGCAAGTGGAGGATGTGCGTCGACTTCCGCGACTTAAATAAGGCTTGCCCCAAAGATTCATATCCCCTTCCGAGAATTGATCAGCTGGTCGATGCTACCTCGGGTCATGAGATGCTGAGCTTCATGGATGCCTATTCAGGCTACAACCATATCAGAATGCATCCAGAAGACGAGGCCCACACTGCTTTCTATGCTGACGGGGACATTCTATGCTACAAGGTGATGCCCTTTGGTCTCATCAATGCCGGGGCAACTTATCAGCGGATGGTGAACCGACTGTTCCAGGACATGCTGGGAAGGAACATGGAGGCCTACGTAGATGATATGCTCGTCAAATCCATCAAAGGCAATCCTCATACCACCGACCTCCGTGAAGCTTTTGAATGCATGAGGAGACACAGCGTTCGCCTGAACCCGGCAAAATGCGCCTTTGGAGTCAAGTCCGGGAAGTTCCTGGGTTTTATGGTCAGCGAAAGGGGCATTGAAGCAAACCCGGAAAAGCTAAAGGCCATAGAAGAAATGAAGTCGCCAACCTGCCATAAGGAAGTCCAATGCCTGAACGGCCGACTAGCTGCTCTTAACCGCTTCCTCTCCAAAGCAAGCGACAGGTCCCTCCCGTTCTTCAAAACCTTGAGGGCCAACCGCAGGTTCGAGTGGACGCCAGACTGCGAGGAAGCATTCCAGTCCTTGAAAAGGCATATCCAAACACTCCCAGCTTTGGCAAAACCCGTTCCAGGCGAGCAGCTTTTCCTCTATTTAGGCATTAGCGATGTGGCAGCCAGTGCTGTCTTAATAAGGGAGGAGAATAATGTTCAGAGTCCAGTGTATTTTATTAGCAAAATGTTCAACTCAGCAGAAATAAAATATGTCCAGATTGAGAAGTATCTCTATGCCTTAGTTATTGCTGCTCGGAAGCTGAGACCTTACTTTCATGCACACGACATCACGGTCCTCACCAATCAACCTCTCAAAAACTTCCTGATGAAGCCAGATTCTTCAGGAAGAATGGTCAAGTGGGCGATCGAGCTCAGCGAGTTCAAGATCAAATTTGCGCCAAAAACGGCCATCAAAGGTCAAGCACTAGCTGATTTCATAGTGGAAAGCACGAGTAACGGTCAAACAGAAGCAGAGAACAGGCCAAGTCAGTCAGCAGACGACAATCAAATATGGGAACTCTATACGGATGGGTCTTCATCAAAAGAAGGCTCGGGGGCAGGTTTAATTCTTATTCCTCCTGAGGGCGAGCCTCTGAAGTACGCGATCGCCTTGACATTTCCAGCGACCAATAATGAAGCAGAATATGAGGCTCTTATCACAGGACTCAGACTGGCAAAAGGAATGGGTATAACCGCGCTTAAGGTAAAAAGTGACTCAGAGCTTATTGTCAATCAGGTTAATGGCGCCTACGAGGCAAAGGGAGAAAAGATGAAGAAATATCTCGGCATTGCCAAAAAGCTGGTCGCGGAAATCCCAAATTTCGCGATTGAGTTTATTCCTCGCCAAGAAAACCAGATGGCAGATTCTTTGAGTAAACTAGCCTTCGGAGGAGCGACAGTCCAGGATGTACAATTTCTGGAGAAAGCTCTATGTTCAGTCCTGGAAAGCAGAGCAGAGGTCTTCAACATCCAAGGACAAGTCACATGGATGACCCCGTTCCAGAGTTATTTAAAAGAAGGAATCCTCCCGGAGGACGAAGGAGAATCCACGAGGATTAGAAGGCTCGCAGCAAGCTATCTAATCATCGATGGAGAACTCTACAGAAGAGGCTACTCGACGCCTTACTTGAGGTGTGTCGCTCATCCTGAAACGGAAAAGGTTCTTAGAGAAGCTCACGAAGGGGCAGCAGCATGCCATGAAGGTGCTCGATCACTAAGCAGGAAAATATTCAGATTGGGATATTACTGGCCGACCTTGGGAAAAGACGCAGCTGAGTTAACACAGAAGTGTGAAATTTGCCAGCAGTTTGCACCACGATCGGGTCGACCATCGACATTATTATCCCCAATGGCGGGTGCCTGGCCTTTCGCTCGATGGGGAATCGATATATTGAGTCCTTTTCCCATTAGCACCGGTCAGCGTACTCACATTATAGTGGCAATCGACTACTTCACTAAGTGGGTAGAGGCGAAAGCTCTAGCTTCGACGACAGAATTCCAAGTCATCAAGTTCCTGCAGGTCAACATATTCTCCAGGTTTGGCATTCCTAAGGTACTCATCAGTGATAATGGTCCACAATTTGTTGGAAAGGAGCTGAAATGGCTCTGTGAAGAATATCATGTGGACCATCGTTTCAGCTCAGTACATCATCCTCAAACGAATGGGCAAGCTGAAGCAGCCAATAAGGTTGTCTTAGCAGGACTCAAGAAAAGGGTTCGAGCATTCAAAGGGAACTGGGCAGATGAACTGGAAAACGTATTATGGGCAATCAGAACAACACCTAAGGCGGCCACAGGAGAAACGCCTTTCAGTTTAGTGTACGGATCAGAAGCAGTAGCACCAGCCGAATTAGCAGTGCCTACCCACAGAGTCTTACACTTTAACGCAGAGGCAAATGAGATCGAGCGCAGAACTGACCTTGACTTAGCAGAGGAAAAGAGATGGCTCTCGGAAAAGACACAGGAAAAGATGCGCTTGGCGACCGCTCGGTATTTCAACAGAAAAGTCAGCGCTCGCCATTTTTTCGTGGGGGAGATGGTTATGAGAAGGAATGAATTCACAAGGCTGGACAGTAAAAAAAAACTTTCAGCCAAATGGGAAGGACCGTACAAAGTAGTAGAGATCGCCGCACCAGGATCCTACTATTTGGAAACCATCGAAGGCGAGAGGTTACCCCGTCCATTTAATTCTGAGCATTTAAGAAGATTTTATGCATAGCTTGTAATCGAACTGTTATGTCAATAAAAGAAAGCCATTCCTTCATAAAGCGTGTCTACTCGAAGCAAGCCGAAGCCAAAAGCCCTGACGCCAAAGTCAGGCCAAAAGCCCTAGCAACAAAGCTAGGCCAAAAAGCCCTATCGCCAAGGATAGGCCAAAAGCCCTGATGCCAAAGTCAAGCCAAAAAAGCCCTAGCAACAAAGCTAGGCCAAAAAGCCCTAACAACAAAGTTAGGCCAAAAAAGCCCTAGCAACAAAGCTAGGCCAAAAAAGCCCTAGCAACAAAGCTAGGCCAAAAAGCCCTGACGCCAAAGTCAGGCCAAAAGCCCTGACGCCAAAGTCAGGCCAAAAGACCTAGCAACAAAGCTAGGCCAAAAGCCCTAGTAACAAGGCTAGGCCAAAAGCCCTGACGCTAAAGTCAGGCCAAAAGACCTATCAATAAAGTTAGGCAAAACAAAAAGCCCTGGCGCCAAAGTCAGGCCAAAAGACCTAGCAAAACGTTAGGCAAAATAAAAGCCCTGACGCCAAAGTCAGGCCAAAGAAAATTTAAGCGATCACTATGGATGATAAAGCCTGAAAAATTACAAGTTCCCTGTTATTATGCCAAACACCTCAAAGGTTAAAACTTCAAAAAATGTAATATCTCTTTGAACTTAGAAGTTTATGCTTTTAAGTGTCAGAAGTATTATCTTTAGAAAGTTCGACTTATGCTTGGTCTAAGGTTTCAAGGGTCGACGACAATACAAAGCAAGAAAAAGTGGAAAGTAATTATGATTAAGACATTGGATGAATAGCCAAACATGTTCAAAAAGGCTCATGAATATAAAAGGCATTCAATACAAAAACCCAAGTCTTAAGAAAGTAATTACAAACCAAAACGAAAATTACAAAGACATCTATCTAAAAAAGATAAAAATAAATACGGTCGCCAAAGAGTTGGAGGCTTCAAGCTTTGGGATCCTCAGGGGCAAGGGTGCTCTGCTCGCCTTCGGGGGCAGGAGTACTGGGCTCGCCTCCAGGAGCAGCCTCTTCAGCAACAGCGGGCCGAGAAGGGCGACCTCGCAAGAAGCTCTTCAAGGAGGCAACTTCCCCAAGGGGAAAGTTGGGGTCGACCGCCTGGACCTCCTCCACCAGGTCTTGAAGATAATCAGCAATCACCGACTTCATCAGCTTCAAGGCCTGGTCCTCAAAGTCTTCGGAGGCCTTGAACTCCTCAATCACGGCTTGGGGTGAAGGAACGGCCTTCAGCTGATCAGCCAGCCGGTTCTTTTCCTCCTCCAGGGCGATCCCCCTGGCTTCAGCAGCATCCCTCTGGGCGTCAGCAGCGGCCCTTTGCGCCTCAGCGGCGACCCGAAAAGCGTCCGACTCGGCCAGTTGAGCGCGAACCTCCTTCAACTCAGCCTCTAGGCGAGCCCGGACCGCTTCTCCTTCATCAAGGCACCGATGAAGGGCTTCAAAATCCTGAAGGGCAGCCGCCACATCGGCCTCCCTCCGCTTGATATCAGCAAGGAGGCGCTGCTCCTTGCTGAAATACTCTGACCGGGCATTGTCTACCAAGGCGATCGCCGCGTCAGCAGTCGTCTTGATAGCCTCCAGCTGCCCAGGGGAGATCCCCGTGCTCCGGTATTGCTCCAGCTCGACAAGCAGGTCTGAATGCTTGCCCGCGAGCTCGCCGAAGACACGGCCGATCATCACCTCTTCCCGAACGAGCTGACAACAAAAGAAAAATGAGAATTGTCCGGACACGAACAAAAGGGAACGACTATGGAAAGAGGAAAAAGAAACGAGGCCTTACCAGAGCGACTCGTTCGTAGTGAGACCGAAGGAACCCCTCGATCTGAGGAAGCTCCGTGGGGACGGAACAACGGTCCTTGGGAGGAATTATCCCATCAAGGAGCCGCATGCACAAGTCTGGGCTACCCCGGAGGCTCTTCTGGGCATGGCACCCCTTCTTCGAAAGGTCCCCACAAGGGAACCAAGCACCCCGAGAGTTCGCAGCCTTGAGCGGCTGGAACAAGCTCGCCAGGGAGCAATACTCCTCCCCAGGAACCCTTGAGGAGCTGGGGGAATCAGAACCCTTCTTATGGGTCCCAGACTCCTTCGGGGGGACCGCGGACGCCGTAGGAGGTGGGGGCGCCAAAGATAAAACCTTCTCCTGGCCAGCCGTAGGCCCCTGGGGGGAAGGAGGGATGACCGCCGAAGCAGGAGCCTTCCCTTTGCCAGTGGAAGGACCCTCAGGAGGAGGATGATGCTGTCCAACAGCCGGTTGCTCCTCACTCCTGACCTTCTTGGCAGGTGAAGGAGAAGGGTCTCGAACCACGTCAACCGTGGACTCTTCTGCGAAACAAAAAGAAGAAAGTCGCGTCAAACAAACGCAGGGAATTTAGAAACAAGGTGGAATATGGAAATAATGCAATATGAAATAACATACCTCGCTGGCAAGGGCCAGCAGGGGCCGAAGGAAGGGCCTCCTCTGGTTTCCTCTTGGACGATCGCCTAGAGGGGGGAGGAGGAGAGCTCAGCAGCACCTGGTCGGGGGACAACCCCGCCGATTCCTGGTCATCAAAGAGACCTATCAGTTTTCGGCTCTTGCTTACGACCTTGCCTACAAGTTATAAGACAAGATAAGAGTTAGAGAATTACCCAATCATCAAAGATTGGCGTGGCTTGATGAATGCCCGCCATCTCAAGGGCATTCTCAGTAGTCTCTGCCACTGAACGGATAGACTTGAACTGGGATGATCGATGCAGCCGGTACAGGTCGTCGATGGCATTCCGGTCACTCCCTGACAATTCTTCAAAGGAGGGAGGAAAATCCTTGTCCGGAGCAAACAATTTCTAGGGTACACCCCCCTTGTACAAGAAGTAAAACTTCTTGTAGTTGGAGTTAGTGGCCCGGAAATCATCGACCAGGCGAACATGGACGTTCCAAACCCATCCCTGAGGGCCTCCCCACTCTGAAAACTTCGGCCAACGGGATTGGAAGTGGTGGAGGTGGTTTGCCCCTGCTGCCAGTCGGAAGAAACAACAGAACAAGGCCAGTGAATACACCCGTTCTTGGCGTAAGCACAGGAACTTGAAACCGACCCACATCCTGAGGGCATTCGGAACAAGCTGCGTGGGGTGAATCCCGTAAAACTGACACAAGGTCTGTAAATCCTCACAGAGAGGAAAACGCAACCCAGCATCGATCAGGGCCGCATAAATGTAAACCTCTCCGTCGTGAGGAAAATGCAGACCTAAGCCAGGATACCTAGGAGCATCCTCCACGCTGAAGCCACCGAGCGCCACCACGGTCTTAAAATAAGCCGGCTTCAATTCATTAGGCTTGACGTCTACTCGAACAAATTCAAATATTGCAATGCTAAACATAAAAAGCAAAGAATAGCAGGGGATATCACCAAAACAGAGCGTCGAAAGAACATGGATTTACCTTTCGGAGAAAAGATGGGCGTTTGAAGCACAGGCCCATCTACCACCACTGGGGTGGCCGTAGACCTTCCCACGTCAGGCTGTTTCCCCGCTGAGGAGGGCACAGCTTCATCCCTAATGGTCAAGGGAACACTGACATTCTGAGGGGCGCTGGCTTTGTTAGCACCCTTGATGGCCATGTGTTTGACTCTCTGACTTCTGGGGGCCATGGAAATAGTCGAAAGGAGAACTGAAGAGGATTGAAAGAGAAAGGAGAGGGATTCGCAAAGAGGCTCTGGAAATTTGGAAGAGTGAATAAGCATAAAGAACAAAACAGAGAAATTGACGTTTCTTATATAAGCCCAAAAAGGAGTAACCGCCACGGACGAATCGAAGCGACACGGAGGATAATTGCACCTTTTTGGAAAAAAAACAAAGCAATGTCAGAATTCCAAGAGACACCTTGGGGAGACAAACGGTTGGCTGGTGCAGACAGCTGTCAAACTACCCTAGGTTTACGGAAAAGTAAATGTCAGGCGTGCCTCAAGTGACCGTTCGATTTCTGGACAACTGTGCAGTTATTAAATGCTAACAAGTCCACTAAGGAGACAAGAGGGTCGCCAGCGCACTAATAAGCGCCATTAGAAGTACCTCGGGCAGGTAGTGATCGCCTAGCCAAGAAAGATAGACTTTCATAAACCTAGATTACCTCGAGTGATCGCCAAAGGGGAATAAAAGAAAGGATATTTTTTCAGCTTTGAGCGAAGAAAAAACTGCTCGCCAAACAGGCTCAAAATGCCTCAAAGGTCATGAACCAGTACAAGGAACGAAGAAAACCGAATCTAAGACGTCACTATCTAAAATCCTACCAGGAAATAAAGCTCGACTAAAGAGACTTCAATCAAGCTTCGGGGGCAAATGTTGGATATCGATAGTGACAGCCCAGTAGGGAAAAAGGCTTCGAGGGCCCAATAACTATAGAGGGGGTAAACCCATAACATTCGAACCGGACCGTCCTCGATAGAATGGCCCAGAACCGAGCCCAAAGCCTCTGAGGACACCATGAGTGCTCGCCATTCTTTACCAGGCCGTGACCTCTCACTGCTCGCCATGAGAGTGCTCGCCCCGAAGAGAGCCTTGCATCTCTCCTCTGGTCCCACTAAACCGTTAATAACAGAGTGGCCAAGATATCCCGCATATCTCGGTCACATATTCACTAAAGATTAGATTTGGTAACTGCAATATCTCGCAGTAACTGCCATATCCCACGATCCGAATCTTCAGCAACTCAATATACATTAAGATATTCAGTTGCCTTTATACGGTTCTATCTCTCTTACCCTATAAATACCCTTGCTTTACATACGTTCTTTACGTTTTGAGTTTTATACACACACATACTCATTTAAGCATCAGAGAGGGACCCAGAGGCACCCCCTCTGTTGCGCTCCCCTACTTGCAGGTTCACCGGAGTCAGAGCTGAAGCGTCATCCCAACCTTGTCTGGCATTCAATTCACTGCCAGATCAGCATTCAGGATTTCACGATCCAACAGGGAGTAATCCTTTAATAGCCACAGATAGGATACGTTGTATGAGAACAAGGTAGTCATGAATTTTCAACCCAATCAATTTTCTGTCTTTCACCTTAACGCAACGTGAAATGTTTGATGAATAACCGCTAGGAAGTCTCAAGTTCTTAAGAAAATCACACAGTTTAATCTTCTGTTCCTTTGATAGGGAAAAGAAAGCTGGTGGTAAGACCAATTTTGTTCCTCTACGGACTAGATTCAAGCTCGTTCTTATGCCTAAGGTCTGTAAGTCGAGCCGAGCATTAAGGTTGTCATTCGTTTTACCGGCAACACCCAATAACATCCCAACGAGGTTATCACACACGTTTTTCTCAATATGCATCACATCCAAATTGTGAGGGATTAAGAGGTGCTGCCAATAAGGTAATTGGTAGAATATGCTATCTTTTTTTCCAATTTCCAGTAGTTGAGTCTATTCCAACCTGAATGGGCGGTTGAGTCTTACCAAACATGACTGGATCAAGATTCTCTAGCACATGTAACACTTCCTCCCCCGATAGACTTTGTGGGGCCATCCGTAACTCTCGTTTCCCATCGAATGAACTTTTGTTTCTTCTCCATGGGTGATCGGTGGGGAGGAATCGTCTGTGTCCCATAAAAGAACATTTTCTCCTATTCTTCAATCGACAGTAATGGGTGTCCATTTGACAGATAGGACATGTCAAATTACCGTAAGTAGCCCAACCGGTCAAGTTCACATAGGCAGGAAGATCATTAATGGTCCAAAGTACAGCTGCGCGCATCTGAAAGTTTTCTTTCTTGTCTGCATCATATGTGAGCACACCATTCGACCATAACTCATTTAGGTCTTCGATCAACGGTTGCAGATACACGTCTATGTCATTTACTGGAGCCTTTGGTCCGGGAATCAACATTGATAGCACATAGTTTGTATCTTTCAAACACACCTCGGGAGGCACATTGTATGGAATAAGAACAACAGGCCACATGCTATATGGGTGACTTTTATCACTGTACGGATCAAACCCATCCGTAGCTAATCCAAGCCTCACATTCCGTGGGTCTTCCCCAAATGCAGGTAGTACGCTGTCAAGTTTCTTCCAAGCGTCTGTATCAACAGGATTACGTAGAATACCATCCTTGAATCGTCGTGTATGGTGCCAGGTCATAGAGGAAGCAGTTTTGGGGGACATGAATAATCTTTGCAACCTTGAAGTTAGTGGAAAATATCGAAGTACTTTGACTGGTAGCTTCCCTCTTTGTCGCTTTGATTGCTCTGGTATATCCAGTCCTTCAGTGTTGTGTCGGGGTTTAATCCATCTTGACCCCCACACGTTGGACACACATCCAAATTGGCGTACTCTTTTCTAAATAGTATACAGTCATTTACACAAGCATGCATCTTTTGGTAGTCCAGCCCTAACTCTCCTATAAATTTCTTTGCTTCGTAGTAGGACTTAGGGACTGTGTTCCCTGGTGGCAATACTTTACCTAGCATGCGAAGTATCTCATCAGCGAACTTGTTTGAAACCTTGCACAGTGCCTTGAGATGCAACAATTCAACTAAAAAAGACATCTTCGTGTAGGAGACACAACTGGGATATAAACTCTTTTCAAAATCTTCTAATAGCTTATAAAATGTCCTAGCATCTGCGTTTGGTTCCTTACCTTCGTCCACCCTCATACCACCGAACCCATCATGCACCATATCCTCCATTTACCCACGAGAGGATGAATTCCTACCATTACAGATCACATCTTCGAATTCCTCCCCATGATCCACCCATGTAGTATAAGTTGACAATATTCCCCATGTAGTTCTCCCCATTAAGAAAGCACCAACACAGTTATTGCCAGGACAGTAAATCTTACCATCCCAACTTGAATGAGAGTAGGCAAAGTCTAGAAACGAAGCGACCCCTTCCTTATATTCCAACTCTTATCCATCACACTTCTATTTCTGCAAAGAAATACGAATCCAACTCTTTGGGATTAAAAAGACAGCACAACAGTTTAGTTAATCAAATAACTTCTGAAACATGCAGTACAGGAAGTAGCATCATCAGTTGTTGATAGTTATCCAGACCATTTGTAAAAGTTCATATATTCATTTTCGTTTATGTGTGGATCGAACCAAACGGAACCAGAGAGCTGTCCGTTGGAACCGTACGAGCTGCAGCTAGCTTAATTGCTAGTTAATCAGTTGTTATACGCAAGAGTAGAACTCCTTCGATCGACTTGTCCAATTTTATCAGCATAGTTGTTAATTGTCTGTAGCAACACATTTTTTGGGGTTAAATAGTACAACTCATTCGGGTGAGTTGTCCGAAGGAACCATTGGCTATATATAACACACAATTAAGCTCATGACAATTCAATTCGCAATTACAAGAAGCCACATTCGACTACTCATACCAGCCTACCTGAGGAGAAATGCTTGTCGCGGGATACTGCAGCAAACGACTTCACGATTGATCGACACCAGCTGGGTTGCTTCCTGGAATGTCTACGCGCAACCTACGTGCGTCCTGGGAGTCAATCTGAAAGGGAATACGTTCTTGGCAACGGTCGTTGATGGACTGACGAAGGCTCTGGTCTGCACAGGGGAGTTTTGAACTGTACTGGAAAAAACGGTCTGTTATGTTATAATTGCGGGTATAAAGTTTAGCAACGGCAATACATATATTACCAATGAATATATGCCGATACTGTTTACCCATTTATTACATCAATTAATTTTGAAAGTAAACATACTGTTTTGCAATACCAACATATTCTGTTACTGAATATCACTATTAACCTCAGTTGAGTTTTTGACACATGGATTTGATCGGCACAGACATATTGCGACGGCAAACGTCAATACTAAAGGATTGTTTGTTCTACGACAAATGTGTTGACACTAAAACGTGTCTACTGAGACGTATTAAAATGCCGTCACTTATACACCGTTTTAGCAACCCACTCCTTGTGTCAACAAATTAATTTCGTGGCTGTTGATACAGATTCTTGTAGTGGCCCTCCACCACACTGTTATCCCCCGATCTCCCTTTATGGCTCACGTACATCTTCCTATCCATCCCTATTTGTTTTATGATTTTGTCGCACTAGGTATCCCCATTCTTAGTTTCCATGAGAAATATGATGTTGAGGCGATACCTTTTATTGTGGTATTATAGATATTGGACTGTTAGGGCTGACCCCAGAACCTAACTGTTCCATGCTATGACACTCAATGAGCCCCTGTTGCTATTTTGGGATAGCCACCAGAACCCGTTACAATATCCTTCTCACCCCCTCACACTTGTTGTTCCATCTTCCGTCTTCCGCCTCTTCTCCCCTGTTGCTTTGTTGTCGGGTTCGTGAGTTTTTTTATTTTGTCCTCCCTACCCACATTTTCCACTATCCTCCCCATTACTTGTATCTGTTGTGACTCGATGTTTCTTTGTTATTTGTTGGTCTTCCATATTGGCCAAAAAAAAAAATATCATCGCCATGTGTCTTAAGGGTCATCTTGTTTAGGAATGGACTGAGCCCGGACGTAGGGTTTTAGGTCTGATGGTTCAGTGTAGTGGGTGGCGTGTCTGGTGGGTTCTCCACTATGTATGTCATAATGGGTTTTGTTGTGATCATGCTCTGTAGGGTTGTCGTGCTCCCGGGTAGGTATATTATCATCGGGTTTTAGGGATCATTTGGGTGGATACCCAACTTTGGGCAGTTTCCCTTTGGCCACCCAGTTGGTTGGTATTGATGTTGTATCATCCTCTTGTAACCTTCAGTCGGTTTACTATTCAGCCTCTGGTCTTGGGGGTGAGGTGATTGTGTCCCCCTAGATTTCCATTGGGGTCTATTTCTGATGTATTGCCATACGGTTCCCCTACCTGTGCTTCCCATGTTTCCATCTCTATCCCTTCTCCACTGCTCTCACGCTGCCTCGACTCCCTATCCTGCTTGTTCGATTGTTTGGTTTCACCCTTTTGTTCGTCTTACCATCTGTCCTTCGCTGGTTTTCTATCATCAAGCATGATTCATACCACGTTCTTCACACCCCTTGATTCATTCGCCCATTGGTTTCTTCGTTTTCCCCAGTAGCATGTTTCAGCACATTTTGCTTTGGCCTTACCCCGATCAACCATGGTCCAAATGCCGGGATGCTTGAATCATGTTCCGACATCTGCACCTCATCCTTACATGTTTGAATCGTATGTCCCAACATGCCACACCCATAACAATAGTCGGCTAGTCGCTCATACTTAACGGATGCTCATCTTTCCTTTCCTTGGGAGTATGTCCACCAAACCCCCGCCATCAATGGGTCATGCCCATTGATATATACTCGCATTCTCATATAGCTATTACTTATCCTCGTTGTATTCTGCTCTACCTCAAGGCATTTCCCAATCATATTACCAATTTTCCAAGCATTTTCGGAACTAAATTTCTCTAATCCTAGGTCATGTATTTGAACCCATAAATTTACCTTATGGAACTCCACCTCCTTGATTCCTATACTTGGGTCCCATCGCTTGATGTTCATCGTCTGCCCGTTTATTGCCCACGCTGAAAGGTCCAGGATTATGTGTGTGTCCTCGTCTCGGCCAAACTCAAACATGAATGTCCCTGTTTCTGCCTCTATTATGTCTACTTCCCGAACCGAGCCCATGCCTGAGTTAAAACTCTGTGAGTTGTGTTCAATTTGATCTGTTTTGCCCCAATGATTATGCCAACATACCACTCTTCATTCTCCAATTGAGGGTTTGAGCTCAGGTCCACGATCCGTTTACGAGGTCTATTGTCTTTGCAGAGATTGGCACGACAGTTATTCATAGTCGCCGTGGTCCGGATGCCCTCACATCAGCTCTACTTCCCGCAAGAATAGAAGAAGAAGACGGGAAGAAGAAATCACTCAAAAAACTCATTGTGTTTATTGAGTATGTGAAGCTTGCGTGGTCCTGTTACTGTCAAAGGAGTTTCCGTTGCTATGGGGGGAGGTCTGGTCCTGACTATTGTCGTCTATTGGTTCGCAGACCGCAACATTGATTGCACGGTGAAAAAAATTGCCATTTGGAGGCAAGCGAGAACTCTCACCTCCGGAGCCCTACGGAGAAGCGCGTGGCGCTCGTACAACAAATTCAATTACGATAGTTAAATGGTCACTTGACTTGCCCGTATTGTGTCAAATCAGTACCACGTCAACTTCATGTCATTATCAGTTATCACGTATATATATAATAGAATATTTAATTTAAATATAATTTATAAAATACAAATATGGAAATTTCAAATACAAGTTCTAAAAATGAGAAAATAATTTATATAAAGGAAAAAATAATTAACCAAAAAAATGTAAATAAAAAAACATGAATTTTATAACCTTAGAAAATTGGACCCTGTATGGTCAATTTGACCGCAATGATCCTAGCCTATTTTTTTTCATTTTTTATTTGAAAGTAAATTTATAAATAATAAGTTTTATATTTAAAATTTTAATTTTTTGAGTTTAGGTTTAATATTTTGAATTTTAAGTTTACTAATTTGTTTTCTTCAAATTCTATATAAAGGTTTTAAATTATTTTTAAACATTTCTATTTTTCCTATTTTTAAATTTATTTTTACTTTACATCTCCACGTCACTCTTTCGTTAGTCAAACCTAATGGTCAAAAGTAATTTAGATTAAAGAATGACATTTCGAAATATAAAGTATCATGAAACAATATAAGGGTACTAACTGATAATATAAAATAAATATAGGGTATCATTGAAACTATTATCCCTAAGAATATACACTTAAATGCATTTAAAAGACCAATTTGAATTGTATTTACTCATCCTGGTCAATTCTTTCACCTATCAACGAGACGTTTTTATTTGTTATATGGTTAATGATTACAGTAGTACCCTATGTTTGACTTAAGATATTGAAAGGTACTTTAAGAATTTTTCTGTTAGCATGTGGTGCTCTATGTTTAAAAATATTGTCTTTTTGTTAGTCTTCTATTATATTTTTATGTTAATTGGTCATGTGGCTTGGAAATGTTGTGTCAAATAAGCACCAATTTAGCTCAATCTCATTCCTACGTAAGTACATAATATAATATTTAATTCAAATATAATTATGTTATAAAAATATATAAATTTTAAATTAAAGTTATAAAATTTGGAAAATAATTTAGTAAAAAATAAAAATAAAAGAACAAATGAAATAAACAAATATGAATTTATATTAAAAAAAATTAGAAATCCTAAATTATAGAATATATTATTTATAAATTTATTTTCAAATAAAAAATTGAAAAACAAAAGAAACAATTTTATGTTATGACCCTGGGGTCTAATTGACCAGACAAGGGTCAAACCCTGGGCTGGGTTGGATCCTGACTAGATCATTTGACCTTGGCTACTAGGGATGGGTCTGATCCAGACCTGGGTTTGACCATTGGGGTCCAATTAACCTATTCAGGGTCGAACTCAGTGCTGGGTTTGACCCACACCTGGCCGGGTCCAGCCAAACCCAGGGTAAACCACACTTATGGTTCAATTATCCAGCCATGGTCGAACCCATGTATGCGTCTGACCCCGACTTGGTCGGAGTCCCACCCTACTAAGAGTTTAACCCTATGCTAGGTCAATTGAACCCCAAGAATCCTAGCCTAATTTGTTTTTCTTCCTGTTTTTAGACTTTTTATTCAAAAGTAAAATTATAAATAATATTTTTATATTTAAATTTTCCATTTTTTAAGTTTTTTGTTTCTTCATATTTTTTGATACACAGAAATATATTTATTTATCTATACTTATATATAAAGCATTAAAATGTTTTTTCACCATCTTGTTTCTTAATTTTCCTATATATATTGCCTATTTATTTTTATTTTTCATTTGCCACGTCAACATCACGTCACTATTTCAATCAATCTTTATGAACAGCAGTAATTTGGACTAAAAACAATATTCTCATAAAACAACATAGGGTTATTAACCGGTAATAAAATGAATTTTTTCTTCAGCCACAACGTTTCTTCAGCCCCTCACCTTTCCTTCTCTTCTCAACCACCCTTCCTCCTCTTCGGCGTTTCTCCCTTCGTCAGCCCTCTCCCTCCCTTCTCTGCTCAATCATCGCCTTCTCTGTCGCCCCTCTCCATTGAACCTCTATGTAGCACCTCCTCGTAGCTTGGCCCTCAGCTTGAAGCCCCCTCCCCGACAGTTCTTCAGTCCCGTGCTTCCAACCCGCCATAGCACTCGTCGTAGCTTGTCCCACTTATGGCGCAGTATATGAGGTGGTATTGTACAATAACACGACGTTTCATTATGGATCCAACAACATAGACAGGTAGTTCATCACAGGGTCTCCACCCATCGACCCCGTATATTCCTCACAGGGCCAAGTAGAGATAGTGGTAACTAATTATGCAAGTAATTATTTTATTTAATTCATTACATACTAACTGTTGACAATTGTTTTTGCTAAACCTGATGTGCAGATGGGTATTATGGCTAGGGGAATTCACCTAGAACGTAAAGCTGCTAAAGGTACCCTCAAATTCACAAAGAAAAAAAATTCAAACTGCTTGAAGAGACTTATCTCGAGACTTGTCGTTCGTCTTATGATGTCGTCGGCCAACTACCCATGTACGAAGAACTTGTTCGACAATCATATGTCGCACATGAAGAGCGGGATCTACATACTTCGTGGTATTCTGATCCAGTCTGTGGCAGAGGAAGCGGTCCAATAGCTCCAGGGCGTGGACAGGGTGTTGAAACACGTGGTCGCGGTGGAGAAAGTTATAGTCGAGGGCCATCTCGATCGTCCCGTAAATTTGAAGTTGTTGATCATCGTCTTGGACTACACACCTCAACAGATGAATCAGAGGACAAAGAGGATTCAGAGTAGTTTGTAGTCTTCGGTTTGTAGTTTTTAGAATCATTTGCTGATTATCGAACGTATTTTGGTGTTCCTAAATCATCTATATGTCGAAGTCGTACTGACATTAATTGCATTAACTAATTATTGCATTCATCTTTTCTCTATCTAGCTACTTGTCTTATGTTTATGGATTTTTTTAAGAAACTTCAAAAAATGACATATCTTAGAAAACCCTCATTTACCCCCTAAAAGGCGTCACCTAGAAGGTGACTAATTTTTCAACTATTTAATTTTTTTTCTTAAATTTTAATGCTCGTACCTACGTATATATGAAGACTAATGCTGCAGGTTGCATCTAAAGTCTATCCTTCATCACATTATCCTGGAGATGCCGCAAGAACCAGTTCCAACTTTCATTTGTCTCTGCGTCTGCAATACCAAATGCCAAAGGATAGATCCCATTGTTAGAATCATATGATACGACTACGAGAACTTTTCCATAATATTTGTCATACAAATGTGTCGCATCAATACTTATAAGGGGTCAACAATGGACAAATCCTTCAATGGCTAGAACGAATGACCAAAACATCATACCAAATGTGGCTACTTGAGTTTCAACATTTACTCTTTTGGGCAAAAAATCATAGACTGTCCTAGGCATGTATACAGATATGGCTGACAGTAATCGCGGGAGGTTCACAAAGTCTTCTTCGTGTGTTCCGTATAAATACTCCAACACTACTTGTTTGGAGTACCACGCCTTCGGATATCCAATCTTCGAAACAAACTCATTCTCCACCATTGACTGGATTACTAAAATTTTCAATCCAGTGTCAGCTAAAACTGAATTTCTTATCAAAGACGCTATCATCTTGCAATCAATGTTTTGTTATTGTTCAATGATGACTTCATTCGTGAATGTATGTGGAGCATGCAATTTTGATGTTCTCCACAATCTAGTATGCTTAAAAAGACCTCTTAATAACCATGAGCAATTTATGGGATCAATTTTACACTTGAAGACAATTGATTTTGGGTTCGATTTCTTAACAATACAAATCATAGAATTAGTTATGTGCTATCTCCTCACATCGGCAGATAACTCATCCTTACTACTAAACTTCATGTTTGTGTTTAGGAAACCTTCAGTTGACGGTTCATCAACATCCATATAGAACTCATCTGCTGATTCAAATTCGTCAATCCATTTACTATCAATCCAATTTCTAGTTGTGGGTTGCATCATTTGAAGGGTGTGGGAGTTACTTCCACCATGGGAGCTCCTTCCACCCTCGTCACCCTCTCCAAACCTAAACACCTCTTCGTTTTCTTAATCAATGTGACCCGTAAAATGCTCCATATATGGATCTTCTTCATTTATCGAGGAATCTAAGAGTGCATTAATGTCGACCTCGTCATCGAAGAGATCATGGGTGTAACCATGCAAAACATTCACTGTCTCCTGACTATATTATGTGTTTGACCTCAAGTTAACTTAACTAGTTACGCTAAACACAATAAATCGACTAGCATCGCTTAACTATAGAGAGAATGACAATGCACTTTGCGATCGAATACATACAAACTTGCAAAGTCCATCATTATTTGTAAATTTATAGGATATACTTATGAACCTAGCTTCAACATCATGTCAACCGCACTCCATACATATAATTTCTTTTCGTCTACAAAGAGAGATATCCAAGGTAGTTGTAGTAATACTGGAAGTACCACCGACATACACCTCACAACCGTTCTGAGACAATATCTCACTGTCACACAAGCAAATGATACCGATCTCTGACATGTTTAATCCTAAATAATTAATATTATAACAGTTCGTATGAGATGTGCTTATCTTTTAGTTAACATAATATTTATGTAAATAAAGGTTATAATTAAAGAATACATAAAAATATATTACATACCTTAAATGAGGAAGATTTATGTAGAGAATAAGCCAGAGGAGATTGAGGAAGCAGGAGAAGATTGAAGAAGTGATGAGATGAAGAAAATAATGAGTTTGAGGTTAAATAGAAATCACATACGGTAATAATTCAATTATTTGCACAAAAATGCGCAAATAATTGGGGGAAGAGACAAATAATTGTATCAAACGCTATCCATAATAGTGAAAACCTTAAAACGCTACTAGTGGTAGCGTTTGCTTGTTTTTCGCTACCATAGATAGAGTTTTCTAGTTTTTCGCTACCACAGGTAGCTTTTTATTTTTTTTCTACTATATGAAGTGTTTTTAGGTTTTGCACAAAAAAAAAATTTCACTACTCCTGGTCGTGCAAATGAACACTTTTCTAAATATTATTTTTTGAAGGTACGTACTTTTCCAAATTTATCTTATGACACACGGTTACTTTTTGAAAACAATTCTAATAACAGTTAAATATAGGGTACAATTGAAACAAAGACAATAATAAAACCCAACAATTTGACTCAACTAGTATATAAATAACATTTTGCTCTCGAAATAAATATTCAGCTCAACTTTGTTGAGAATTGATTTTAAGGTATATCTCTTAAAATAAATATCTATCTCAAATTTGTTGACTTTTTTTTTTTTATATATATAATTAAATTAGTACTCTTAATATAAAAACATTAAAGTATGTATCTTAAATTTTAATAAATTACTCGATTAATCTAAGCCTTTTTAATTTAAATTATAATAGAGATATCACTGTTATTCATGGGTCGATGTATAAATTTAATACAAATGATCATTAAAATTGTGTTGATTCTGTTGACTCGGATACTAATAAATAAAGTGTCATATAGAGGAATAAATTTTATTTTTCATTGTGTTCTCATTGTCTTATTTCCCAATTAAAATATTCTTATTGATTCTAAGAGTTACATCTCTTTATACATTGTCAACCATAAATGTCACGTTGTTTGGATCATAATTCAAATATTTACTCAATCAATTTTTTCAATAAATACATATTTAATTTCTAACCATAGTTTCGTCAGGTAAAAAAATTAACAACACTACCCTTAAGTAGTGTATTGAGCTAAAATAACTGAACTTGTTATCCTAACCTGCAAGCTATCCCATTTTCGGTACAATTCACTACTCTCAGATTCACTTATACCTAACTTTTACTGTTAATTATATATATATATATGTATACCTTTCTATTTTTTTATACTTATTTTTAAAAAAAAAATCCAAATATCTTCGTCACAAGAAATCAAACTTTTTCTCTGCAAAATATACCAATTTTGAAAAATAAATACCCAAATAACCTGTTTTGAAAATTACTTACCAAAGATATTTCAGGACTTACGAATCTAGAAGTGTGTCACATTTCTGGAGTCCGATGCATCGAGCTCTTTTGCGACAACCGAAGGACTAACAATCATCCGCTGGAGGTGGCAGATCTAAGGAAGTTGCAGCGGGACAGTTGTAATGAATATCATGAAAGGGTGAAGGCTGAATTGGCTTTGGAGCCATCGACAAATGCAAATTCTTCCACTAGTGATGGTAGATCTAGGACGCATGGGTTGTAGGAACGATTGTGACCGTGTTTTTCACTCCATCGGAGAGGAGTTGGAGAAGACGATGTGAAAATCGCATAGTTCCTTCCATTAAGAAAAGCACCAGCAACCCCAGATGAAACCTTTCGTGAGATTTCAAAGATTCTCATCAGTTATGTTTGTTTCATCTCCCATTACGTAACCTAAGAAGAAGAAAAAAAAAACATATTATGAAATGAAATATGAGAGTTTTTTTAATAATCTAAGTACAAAGTCTCCCACTACATAAACTAAGAAAAAAAAACGTATTATGAAATGCAATGTGAGAGCTTTATAATTGTAATAATCTTAGTACAAAGACAAATCTCGGTGATAATGTCATATCAGCAATGAGAGAATAATTTATATGGACCAATTATATATTTTTTGTTTTACCATGTCTATACTTCATTTGCTTACTTATCAATCATTTAAGAAACTTAGTCAAATTAATATATACCTATAAAACTGACCTCCACTTTACAGAGAATATAATTATATTTATATAAATATAATTTAATATAAAATTTAAATTATTATATTAATTAAAAAAATCAAAACAAATTACTTTTTAATTATATTATTATATTGATATGATTAACTCAACATACAAAATGCAAATACTTTTATTTTTGTTATTAATATAATATTATTCAATTTACTTTTTTGTATAAATTTTATTATTTATAGTATATTCATTACATATATGTTAAATTCATTTAATAATGCACTATAAAAAAAAAATTATTTAGTAATAGCTAATTATTTCTATTTTTTATTTGTTTGTTTTCTTTTCTTAGTTAAAAATATGTGAAAATTACATACACAAACATAACTTAACAAATTATATATGCATATACACTATTTTTGTATAACGTTTATTATTTGAGGTATATTCATTAGATATATGTGAAATTCATTTAGTAATAGCACTATAAAAAACGTTATTTATAAATATTTTATTTAGTAATAGTTAATTGTTTCTTATTTTTTATTTTTTTATTTTCTTAGTAAAAAATATGTAAAAATTATATCCACAAACATAACTTAATTAATTATATATGAATATACACTATTTATAATACTATTAGTTTTATTTTTATATATATATATATATATAAATATTTACTTCAAATATAATAATAACTGCTAAATAGCATTATTAAATAATTATTTTACAAAATCTTATGAAAAGTATCATTTTAATTTTATAATTATAAATACATAAATTAAAATCTAACATGTGTATTGATATACTTAATTTTTTTAAAAATAATATTATTTTATTATAATTTTCTATTCAAAATTGTTTTCTCAACAAACATGATTGTGTACACATTTAGAACTTTTGTTTAAAATTTGATTTATTTTTTTACATGATTTTGTTTTAAATTTCGAAATCAAATAAATAGTTATATATTTTAATTTTTGGCGGAAAAAATATACATTTACTATGTATATAGTTTAGTTTTTAATTAGCTTAGTTACTATTGTTTATCATATTTTTCGTTATAGATATTATGTACTTTCAACACTTAATTCATTTTTTTAAAGTTAATTAAGCTAAATTATAATTATAAATTAGGATTCAATATATATTAAATAGAATTTATATATCATAAGGCTTGTTTATCATTTATTTATTTCAAATTATTTTACTTTTTTTTTTTTTTAAAAAGTGTTGTGTTTTCATTCTTATTTATTTCACTCTTTAAATTTGTGTAATTTTCCAAAGTAAATTGTTAGGTGCAAACTTTAATAATAATAAAAATATATAAAAACAAATTTTTATTTATTTATATTAATAAAATATGTTTAGTCAATAAAAATGTAAAATATTTATCTTCATATAATTATTATTATTATTCATTCGTATGTTAAATTTATATTAATGTTTTAATTATAATAAGGTAAACAATGTTGATATGTGATTTGACAAAATTATTTTTTAATAATCTAAATTTATGCTTAATTGGTTTATTTAATTTTTATATGTTCATACTTGTTATCCATCAAATATAATATTATGTATTTTATTACTTTATAAAATTCACCATATTCAATATATTTAATATAAAATCATAAATATACATGTAAAATAAATAAAAATATTAAGGTTTTGTAACTTATCTTGAGAATAAATGAGAAAGTTTAGATAATATTAAAGTGATTTACATGACATGCCACTTAATACTGAGAATTGTATGTTTGACATGAACTAAATAAAAATAATTATATTGATATTAGGAGTGACACTACAGGAGAGATTACGAATAACGACTAAAAAATGTATTTTTAACGACTCAATTAATGAGTCGTTAAATTATTACGACTCATAAAAAAGTCATCCGTGAGCGTTTGAGTCTCACACGCGTCTCTCTCTCCTAGGTCATAAGACAAGTGAGCGAATATCTCGCTGATTTCATCAGTTTCTTCTCAAACTCCATCCAATCAAACTGTTGTTCACCAGTCTTGCATTAAAGGAAGCTGTCAACCAACCAATCAGAGACGGAAGACTTCATGCAAAGGAGGACGTAAATTAGCCAGCGTTTCTTCGGGCGAGTTAGCACAGCAACGAGTCGAATAGAGGTGGACCCAGACAAGCAAGCATTGATGGAGACAACCCAACCAATCCCAGCAAAGGAAGCTTCATGCAGCATGGATGTTACCACGTCCGCGACCTAAAACTGCATTTGGTGTAGAAACTAGCCGAACATATGTGGTTTTCTTCATCCGCTTTCATTGTTTTTGTATTCTGTTTCATGCAGGGGCAGGCTACCACGGTGACGGCCCCTGACCCATGAGCTACGATGACCAATCGACGCCCCGACTCCGGCGAACAGAGCTACCCACAGAAATCTACGCTTAACCTACTTTCGAACCCACAACTGCTAAATACCGAGAGGTTTGTGGGTATGATCATTTCGCAGAAAACAATTAAAGCTTCAGCAATCCATAGTGTACTCAAACTGGCTTGGGCAAAGTATGGTTCGGTTTTGATTTCAAATGTGTCAGATATAATGGTAATGCTTGAGTTTGACAATGAGGAGGATCGGAGACATATTTTTGATCTGTCTCTTCGGTCGGTGCAAGGTCATTGCCTTAGTTTGAAAAAATGGGAGCCGGGTTGTAGCTTGGATCGGGTGGAATTTGAATGGGTGTAAATATGGATTCAAGTCCATGAACAGGGTCTGGAAAAATTCAGTGTCGAGAATGCGAAACAGATTGGGGAACAAGTAGAGAACTTTGTC
This sequence comes from Chamaenerion angustifolium, assembly GCA_946814005.1. Classification (NCBI taxonomy): domain Eukaryota; kingdom Viridiplantae; phylum Streptophyta; class Magnoliopsida; order Myrtales; family Onagraceae; genus Chamaenerion; species Chamaenerion angustifolium. The sequence continues at coordinate 31,625,652 of OX328266.1, read as the reverse complement.
GAATCATAGGAGGAGGTGGAAAGCCTACACAAAACATATATGCGAATGAAGGCGGAAGTGAACGTAAAATACCCGTTGATGGCAGGCTTTTGGTGGTCAAACTCGAAAGGTGAGGAGAGGTGGGCGGAAATCAAATACGAAAGACTATCAGACTATTTGTATGGGTGTAGGAGACTAGGACATACAACATAGGTGTGCCGGGAAGATGTAGCGATGTCCGAGGAAAAAAAATGAAGAGCCGGTGTATGGACCGTGGCTAACAGTGAACAAACTGAAACCCTACGGAGAAAGGAAGATTGGTGGGGATTTGAAGGGAGAATCGAAACCATCACCCGTGAATCGAAGGACTTGGTTCGACATAATGAACCAAACAAATAATGAGGAGAAGGAGGGTGGTCGGGGTAGAAGGAGGGGGCTGATTATGCAACGGAAACCCTACCAGAGGACGAGCCATCGGTGCAGATGGATATAGAAGGGAAAACGCAAGAAGCAAACACCAAGGAGAACCTAGAACACACAACTGAGCGACGCAGGAAGAAACCAGACGAAAGAAACATGATGGTGAGCTCAGGGAAATAACAGAACAGGGGTCCGGAGGACAGCACGAACCCACGTGACGAAACTGATCTTGCACCCTAGATACTAGAAGTGGATGAGAAAACGGTACAATCATGCACAAGATAACGGGGTGGATGAATGGATAATCAGTGGCCACAACATTGGGATAGCCACAGTGGTGGGGGGACAAACAACCACCTACAAAGTCCTTAACTACCTGGTGATATTCCAACTGCCGGATGAAGACCCACTCAACATGAGAGACCAAGTAAAGGTGGGACAAAGACCGGCATATGAGGTGGAAACCCCCACCTAATTCACCGACTACCGTTTCACACAAGGGAACAAAGGAAGAAGGGACGGGGTTACGTCCCTACCTAGAACAAGATGACACTAAAACGCCCTAGGGAGGATGAGGAGGAAATGAAAAATCGAAAAAAGAAAAAAATATTGGAAAAACAATCACCAAAGAGGAACAAAAAGACGGGCACAAGAACAACGAGAGAGAGGAAGAAGCTCAGGATGAAACACCACAAGGATAACAAAACATCGGTGTTGAGGAAGAAACTGATTCAAAATGAATATTGGGGGGAACAAACGGGTGCGGAAGAGACTGAAGATGGATCAGGTTCTGGTCGCTATCCCAAAACAGCCATAGGGACCCAATGAACACAATCTGTTGGAACTGTTAGGGTTTGGGGACTTCCTTGACAGTTCTAAACCTAAAAGAGTTCATGGGGAGGTATCATCCGAATATCATATGTTTGATGGAAAAAAAAATGGAGGTGCCTTTTGTGAGCGGATAAGATAGCAACTTGGAATGGATCTTGCCTATTATGTTGAACCAAGAGGAATAGCTGGAGGAATCGCCCTATGGTGGAAGGAGGGAAACCAAGTTTAAGTGATAAGTGGGAGTGTGAACATTATTGACACGAGAGTGAAATTCAGAAGAAGTGGGAGACAGATGTATATCACATGGATTCATGCAGATACTGATGAGGGACAGAGAAATCAGAACTGGGACACTCTGAGGGCGATCAGTCGGGGACGAAACGATGTATGGATATATTAGGGGGATTTCAATGAGAGAACACATAACCATGAAAAAGAAGAGGGTATGAGGAAATCACAAAGATAAATGGATATATTCAAAAACCTTATCGATGACATAGGGATGGAACACATGGGAGCGACAGGGCAAAGATTCACGTGGTGTAATAACCGCAGGGGGCGGAGAGGGTTTATGAGAGTCTGAACAGGATACTGGGGAATGTAGGATGGGAGGTGGACTTCCAAAAGGCCTAATGCATAAATGAGGTAGCAGTGAGATCGAATCACTCACCATTAATCCTAACGCAGGGAAGGGATCAAAGAAGAAGAAGAGGATTCCGATTCGAAGAGATGTGGCTTGAAAACCCAGAATGTAAGGAAGTAATTCAATCCGTATGGGGGAAAATGCAGATGGGGGGAGCAACCTATGGCCAAACATGGGGTCGTGTAGGAGAGGGTTGATAACATGGAGTAAAGAACACTTTGGGAATAACATGGTGGAGATTAAGAAGTCGAAAGATAGATTGAGAACAATTGGCCAAAGAAATCTGACAAGGGAGATCGTGGAGGAAGAAACACTATTGAGGGAGCATATAAAGGAACTATGGAAATTTATTGGAAACAAAGGTTGGGGGTCAAATGGCTCAATATGGGAGACCGGAATACAACTTTCTTTCATTTGACAACGAACTCTAGAAGACGTAGCAACTAAATATCTCGGTTGAAAATGGCAATGGAATATGGACGACAAACGAGATTGAGATCAACTGGGAGATATGGGACCATTTTAACAAAGTGTTCGAGACGGAAAACACGGATAGGGACGATGAGGTGCTGAACTGTATGCTCAGACAGATAACGGATGAGATGAATGATGACCTTGGTAGGACAGTGACGATGAATAGATCAAAACAACGGTCTTCCAAATGGGGGGTTCGAGGGTTCCAGGTCCAGACGATTTTCTGGGGTATTCTGTCAAAGTAATTGAGGGGTCGTTGGGGCATACGTCTTCACCGCGGTCAAATCCTTCGTTGAGACAGGTACGTTCCCAAACTCCCTTACCCAAACTGATATAACCCACATCCCACACATTCTGAGCCCAAACTGTGCATCTGATTATAGACCTATTAGCCTGTGTAATTTTTCTTATAAGGTGATATCAAAGCTACTAGTGAACAGGGTCAATGGGTAGCTCACATATTTGATTACCCCATTCTAGAGTGCTTTTGTGTCTGGGAGGCTTATACAAGATAACATCAAGGTGGCACATGAGGTTTTTCATTACCTAAGAGCAAGAAAAAATATGACCAAAGGGGAATGTGCGCTAAAACTTGATATGCAGAAAGCGTATGACAGAGGGGAGTGGAATTTCCTACTGAGGAGACTCGAGAAGAGAGGATTTGGGGCAAAGTGGATAACATGGATGAGGGCATGCACTACTACGCCTTGTTACCGGGTTCTTGTTAATGGGGATATGACAAATTACATAAAGCCCACAAGGGGACTAAGGCAAGGGGACCCTCTTTCTCCATACCTTTTTATTATCATGGCGGATGTGTTATCAAGACAGGTGGAGAAAGAAGTGAAAGAGAAGCGCCTACAAGGGATCATATTCAAAAGAGGATGCCCGGAACTACATAACCTACTGTTTGCAGATGACTCACTATTTTTTATAAAGGGAACTGTGGAGGTAATAACGACATACTGTAGGAGCTCGAGACAAAAATTAAACGAGGCAAAATCCGATGGAAACATATGTAGAGTGATTGAAGACACACTGGGTATACCGAGCACATGTGATCTAGGGAGGTATCTGGGTCTGCTGACAGTTTGAGGGAAATAAAAGCGAGAAGCATTCGGGTACCTTAAGGCAAGAATCTGTGACAAACTAAATGGGTGGCGAATAAAGACTCTAAACTAGGCGGGAAATGAGGTATTGATCAAAAATGTTATAACAACTATACCAACTTATGTGATGAGAATTTTAAACTTCCAAATACCTGGTGCAAAGAAATAAATGCACTCATAGCGAGATTCTGGTGGGGCGAAATGGGAGAGAGAAGGAAAATACACTGGAAGAAATGGGAGGACCTCACAAGAACAAAGGAGGAGGTGGGATTACGTTTTCGTGAATTAGAAACCTTCAACACCGCTCTACTTACAAAGATGACTGATAGAGTGAATAGGGAACCAAACTCGTTATGGGTAAAGGTACCAAAAGGGCTTTACTACTCGAGAGGTAACTTCAGGGATGCAGGGAAAAGCGGACGAGCATCATGGGGATGGGTGGGCATGTTGCAAGGGAGAGACATCCTAATTTGGGAGGGTCTGTGGTTGATTGGGGATGGAGCAACGATCAGAGCGGGAACCGACCCATGAATCTACACTAAGCCGGGATTCAAACCCCAACCAACTGATGGGTGGGGAGACAATCCAAAGTTGAAGGTTCGATCCTTATATGTTCAAACTATTGGGCAGTGGCACAAGGATCTAATCCGAGGCTTGGTGACACTGAATGATATGGACCATATTTTGAAGATTCAACTTGCCTACACAACCAACAGGGGACCTTCTCATTTGGCCATACACGAACGATGGAAGGGTGTCAGTCAAAACGGTTTATCACCAAATGAGGGAGATGGAGACTTGAAGGGTGTCAGGGGTAGAACATGATGGAAACAGGCCAGAAACCGTATGGATGGAGGTGTGGAAAACCAACATAATGCCAAAGGTAAAAACTTTCATTTGGAAGCTACTTACAAACTCTTTACCAGTGATGAAAAATGTTAGGAGGCGGGGGATGAGTGTGGAGCCGAACTGTCCAGCATGTGGAGGAGAAGAAGATGTCGAACACATGATTCTCAATTGTGGTTGGACTTCATCGGTGTGAAGGGTGTGTGTAGGGTTGGACAACATAAACCAAACCGAATTACCGATGGGGGAGTGGATCCAAGAAAGGAGAGATGAACCGAGTATAAAATGGGAGACCAAGGAGACAAGATGGTGGTTGTGTCTGGTGACGTGCTGGAACATAGAAAATAAAGATGTAAGGTAGCGTTCGAAGACAAGATACCAAGCCTGAGGGAGGTGATAGAGCAAACGAGGAAGACGTATGATGAGTTTCGACGATCTCAAACCATAACCGGACCGAACCAGCACCCTAAGTAACCAGAGGCGTGGAATAGACCGAACCAAGGGCACGTTTAAATAAATTGTGACGCATCATGGTGTGGTCGGACGAAGACAAGTGGAATTGGTGTACTCACGAGGAACAGTAGGGGAGGCTTGATCGGGGGAACAAATAAACGCTTAATAGGATGGAACGTGGCCGTAGTGGGAGCCAAGGCACTCCTCTTAGGAGCGAGAATGGCAATGGAACATGGATGACGCAACATCATAATCAAATCCGACTCGAAGAGGATCATGGACCAACTACAAGGAAGGGTAAGAAATTGGAGAGTTGAATTGGTTTGCTCAAATATTCTAGCTTTGGTTGGATATTTTGAGTTGTTACATTGGTCAACAGTTAGACGCAGAATGAATGAAAGAACTATCTGGATAGCCAAACAGTCGAGAATGGGAATGAGTTTACATGACTGGGTTTTACAACCTCCACTCCCTCTAGTTGAAATTTTAAGGAATGATTGTACTTTGTTTGATGAAAACTATATTGAGGAATGAAATGAGTATAACTCTTTTGTGATAAAAAAAAAAAAGTTGAGCCGTTATATAATGTGTCGGAGAGAATTATCACGACTCAATATATGACGAGCCATGATAATTCCCGGCTCAAATCGAAAGTGCCGCCAAAATAATTATGACGGCACTTTTGGCTGAGCCGTGAAAAACATTTTTATTTTTTATTTTTGAAGGCTCAGTTATTTTGAGCCGCCAAAAATATATATATTTTTAAAAATATTTAATATCTCACCTTCTTCTTCTTCTTCTTCTTCTTCTTCTTCTTCTTCTTCTTCTTCTTCTTCTTCTCGGCCTTCTTCTTCTTCTTCTTCTTCATCCTTTTCCGTTGAGCAATGTTAGAGTATTATGTAGTCTAGTCTAGATTAATCAAGATTAATATTTATTTTTAGTTTACCTGTATTAATTAGTTTATCACTTTATATTTAGTTTATTATATATATAATTAGATAGATAGTATGAGTATCTTTATAGATAAAATCAATATATATAGGTAGTTATCTCTATATTATATATATCTAGTTCTCTATGTACAAAACAACAAGTTTTTCAATAATAGAGTCAGATGTTTTTCTTATTCATCTCATTCACGTCTTCATGTTCTATTAAATCGAACATGGTATCAGAGCCTTCTTTCCAAGGACCGAATCATGCCTGCTGTTGATCTGTGATTTGCTAATACAATGTCTCTTCAACAATGCTGAATTAATTGTGCTGAAATCCCGATTTGCTATCGTGAAGATGTGTGATCAAATTGAGTTTGCACAACCAAGTGTTTTGATGATTTACAATGGATTCAATAGAAGATTGGAATGCTGGAATTCAAATTTTAGTTTAGTTTGTTAGGTACTACGACATGACCACAACGAGATGACCAAGATGGCACCACGATGGCATGACCGGGATGACCCTTCTTTATTTTATGGCATTACAATGACGAGATGACCAAGATGGCACCGTGATGGCATGACCAAATTTTTTTCTTCCTTTTCATCTGGATTTTAGATTGAAAAACTTGTATTCGAATGTGGAGTATCTCACCAATGATGACGATGTGCGAGCTCAATTCAATTCGGGATTTGATCGAGCTTGGATTTGGTATCCAACACAGGAAAAGAAGCATTGTAAATTTGGGGACCAATTCAACACATTTCAAAGTTTGAGGATCGAACTCAAGGAAAACAAAGAACATGGGTGAATGTTAGAGTATTATGTAGTCTAGTGTAGATTAATCAAGATTAGTCTTTATCTTTAGTGGTCCTGCTGCACTCGACATTCACATCCAGTCGTCCTGAGAGGCCCACCTACACCAACCTCAACCGTCTCGTGTCTAAGGTGATCTCTTCTCTGACCGCATCGCTCAGGTTTGATGGTGCTCTGAATGTTGATGTCACTGAGTTCCAAACCAACCTGGTCCCCTACCCAAGGATCCACTTCATGCTTTCCTCTTATGCACCCGTCATCTTTGCTGAGAAAGCCTACCATGAGCAGCTCTCCGTTGATAGCATCCTCAAAAGCCTCGTCAAATTGCAATTACAATTTGCAAATATGCTTAAGAGTTAAGAATGAAGATTGTTATTGGCGGGTCAGGCGGGTCAATCCGCCAACCCGCCAGGTCGGGTTCGGGTTTGAAAACTTGACACGCACAGTACAGCGGGTCGGGGTCGGGTTGACCCGCACAGTGCTGCGGGTCAGGCAGGTCGAGTCGGGTTGGGTCGTGTTGACCCGAATTGACAGGTCTAGATGCATAGATGACACGGTGTCCATTATGCGTTAAACAGGCACACCGCTTGCATCCTTCATCAATTAGGTGTTTTGCTGGTTGGAAATACAATATTTAGAGCAAAATATTTAATTCTGGCAGCAAAAGACGTGTCCTTAGGTATGTTGTCATCATTACTTTTTTTTTTAAATCCCTATAGCCATTTAATAAATTAATGTAATGTTTTTTTAATTCGTATTTCCATAATTTCCATAATTTTCATCATTAATATTTTATTGTTTTATTTGAAGTGATTAATTTAGATCACACACGCGACACATGTTCCGTTTTTGTCCACTTTCTACTATTTTTGCGATTCAAATTTGACTAATTTTTACTTATGTATAAATACCATTTACCTAAAATTAAAATGTACATAGACTCACATTTATTCCTAGTTGTCTCTAGGTTTCCGATTTCCTTGCCTCAAAAGCTTTCTTCTTCTTTCTTCGAAACTCTTACTCCTAGCAATAGTTGCCAATGTTGAAATCCCTTCTTCAAGCTCTATGGTTGGGTCTGCTTTTGCTGGTACGAGGTCATTGCCTCGAACACCAACCTCGAGGAGGTTTGTTCACAATCTTCCCTCGGTCCAATTGGGAATAAACTTGAAAAATCTGAGACTGACCTAACAAAAAAGATACCAATCGACCTTGGTCATAACTCAGGACAGGGCTTTTGGAACTATGTCAACCTGTTTTTTCTCTCGATTATTCTGTCTACCAAAAATATTTGCTCCACCCTACCTCCAACACTACACTATAGTACCTTCAACAACATTTGTAACCAAACACAACCCAATAGGTACACGAGCTAACCTAATGTGACCCGCCAACGTTTTGTTAAAGAAAGAAAGTATTTTTAAATTGAATCTCAATAAATAACTTAATTATTAAGTTACTTACAATTATTAAATACCAAGATTTAACAATAATGGTCTATAATATGAGCTAGTAGTACTAGAGTTAAACAATATTCACATTCACGTAATGTACGCAGATTGATAGGTAAGATTTGAATCCAAAATGAGCGACCACTCGAGACAACTGTAAATATGTATTGTACCCTACCCTAATTGGTTCTATGTAGCTTGGTGTATAAAAGGAATCCATACATTCTGAATTTTAATTATACAAACATGTATTACGCTGCAAATATTTGTTACAAAGACAATATCAAGCATACCCCTTCTTAATGAAGCAAAAATAAAAGTAAACTCATGACTAAATTCTTGATTTCAGACTCTATTTCAATTCATTATCGTCATCAGCATATGTTTGCATGGACGGTCGATGGATTCATTATTTCTTTCTAACTCCAATCTGAACTGATGTTCTTCCTCAATAGCACACATTAGAACCTCCCATAAAATTTGATATATTCTAGAAGCAGGCTATGGCAACTTAGTAGGCAGGCAAATCATTACAACATTCATTGAAGGAAAATAATCTATACTGTGATCGGAAACATCATTCTAATTTGCCATCAACTCAAATGGAGAAGAAACATCAAATTCCTCATCCCCTCTTATTTATCTCATTCACGTCTTCATGTTCTATTAAATCTAACATGGTATCAGAGCCTTCTTTCCAAGGACCAAATCATGCCTGCTGCTGATATGTGATTTGCTAATACAATGTCTCTTCAACAATGCTGAATTAATTGTGCTGAAATCCCGATTTGCTATCGTGAATATGTGTGATCAAATTGAGTTTGCACAATCAAATTTTCTGATGATTTACAATGGATTCAATAGAAGATTGGAATGTTGGAATTCAAATTTTAGTTTAGTTTGTTAGGTACTACGGCATGACCACAACGAGATGACCAAGATGGCACCACGATGGCATGACCGGGCTGAGCCTTCTTTATTTTATGGCATGACCACAACAAGATGACCAAGATGACACCGCGATGGCATGACCGAATTTTTTTCTTCCTTTTCATCTGGATTTTAGCTTGAAAAAATTGTATTCGAATGTGGAGTATCTCACCAATGATGAAGATGTGCGAGCTCAATTCAATTGGGGATTTGATCGACATTGTATTTGGGATCCGACACAGGCAAAGAAGCATTGTAAATTTGGGGACCAATTCAGCAAATTTCAAAGTTTGAGGATCGAAATCAAGAAAAACAAAGAACATGGGTGAATGTTAGAGTATTATGTAGTCTAGTGTAGATTAATCAAGATTAGTCTTTATCTTTAGTTTACCTATATTAATTAGTTTATCATTTTATATTTAGTTTATTATATATATAATTAGATAGATAGTATGAGTATCTTTATAGATAGAATCAATATATATAGGTAGTTATCTCTATACTATATATATATATCTAGCTCTCTATGTACAAAACAACAAGTTTTTCAATAATAGAGTCAGATGTTTTTCTTATTCATCTCATTCATGTCTTCATGTTCTATTAAATCGAACATGGTATCAGAGCCTTCTTTCTAAGGTCCGCATCATGCCTGATGCTGATATGTGATTTGCTAATACAATGTCTCTTCAACAATGCTAAATTAATTGTGCTGAAATCCCGATTTGCTATCGTGAAGATGTGTGATCAAATTGAGTTTGCACAGCAAAGTTTTTGATGATTTACAATGGATTCAATAGAAGATTGGAATGCTAGAATTCATATTTTAGTTTAGTTTGTTAGGTACAACGACATGACCAAGATGGTACCACGATGGCATGACCGGGATGACCCTTCTTTATTTTATGGCATGATAATGACGAGATGACCAAGATGGCACCGCGATGGCATGACCGAGTTTTTTTCTTCATTTTTATCTGGATTTTAGCTTGAAAAAATTGTATTCGAATGTGGAGTATCTCACCAATGAAGAAGATGTGCGAGCTCAATTCAATTGGGGATTTGAACGAGATTGGACTTGGGATCCGACACAGGCAAATAAGCATTGTAAATTTGGGGACCAATTCAGAAAATTTCAAAGTTTGAGGATCGAAATCAAGAAAAACAAAGAACATGGGTGAATGTTAGAGTATTATGTAGTCTAGTGTAGATTAATCAAGATTAGTCTTTATCTTTAGTTTACCTATATTAATTAGTTTATCATTTTATATTTAGATTATTATATATATAGTTAGATAGATAGTATGAGTATCTTCATAGATAGAATCAATATATATAGGTAGTTATATCTATACTATATATATCTAGTTCTCTATGTACAAAACAACAAATTTTTCAATAATAGAGTCAGATGTTTTTCTTATTCATCTCCTTCACGTCTTCATGTTCTATTAAATCTAACAAGAAACTTGCTTCTCCAGCTCCGAAGCTTCACCTCATTCTTCTCCAGCTCTGAAGCTTCATCTCCTTCGCATCTTCTCCAGACCCCGTTTTCTTCTCCATCTATGAAGCCTCACCTTCTTCGCCCTATTTTGCTCCACCTCTGGCCTCTGAAGCGACGAGCAAAGGTGACGAAGACGAAGGAGTTCGAGTCATCGTCCGGAGTCGATGTTCCAGTCGTGAGAAGTTCAAACTCTTAAGGAAGAAGGAAGAGTTCCAGTCGTGAAGAAGGAAGAGTTTCAGCTCGAGGAGTTCCAGTCGTGAGGAGTTCCAGCTCCAGTCATGAGGAGTTCTTCTCGGGGAAGAGGGCGAGGGAAGACGTGAGCGAGAAGATGAAGACTGTGAAATGTTTTGGGAAGATGTGAGGAAGACTGGACGGGAAAATGATATTTTTTTAACGGCTCAGTAGATATGGAATCGTAAAAAATAGTAAAGAAAATAATTCCTTAAAATAAGGACGTCTCAAAAAAATGAGTCGTAAAAAATAATTTTATTTTATTTCGCGACTTTTACATTTGAGTCGCGGATTTGTTTTTATAAAATGACGGCTAAATAGTGATTGAGCTGTGAAAAATAACGAAAAGATAAAAATTGTTTCCCTTAAAAAAAGGATGGCTCAAAAAAAGGGGTCGTCAAAAATAAATTATTATTTGAGTCTTGAATAATCAGATAAATAAATTATTCACGTATCAATAGTATTTGAGTCGTCCCGAGGCGTTATCTCACTCTTCTCCCATATTGTGAAAAAATGCATGAAAAAATTTATTTATCATAATTGCATACATTCTAATTAAATTAATATATCTATATCTATATCTACATCTATATCTACATGTATATCTACATCTATATCTATATCTATATCTCTATATATATATCTGTCTCTCTCTCTATATATAGATGCATATAGAGGTGTCAATTTTCAACCCGACCCGAAAATGACCCGGAAGCGACCCGTGTTCGGATCGGATTCGGGTCAGGAAAAAGGAACTACGGGTCATTTTCGGGTTGACCCGTCTGACCCGCCGTAAAAAATAGGCCGAGTCCGGGTTGACCCGTCTGCCCCGAACCCGACCCAGGTTAATTTTTTTTACTAAGTCAGTTATTAGAGTGCTCTATTAGCAGCTTTAGTCTTCGCCGAAGACTCTTCAAGAGTACTAGTTCTTTGTGCTCCCAGTCCCAGGCTCCTAGCTCCACCTGTTGAAGAGAAACCAGGCCCAGTCTCCAGTGCTCCGTGCTCGCCAGTCGTCGCTCGGTGCTTCACTAAACCACCACTCCTCTGCGTCTCGACTCTCGCCGTCTGGCCATCTAGGTCCTTCTCCCAATCGCGTCCGTCTCCACCACACCTCTCCTCTGCGTCCGGCTCCACCACTCCTTCTGCATCTCCCAATCGCCGTCTCGGTTCCTTCTCAGCCTCCAGTGCTCGCCGTCTCACCAATTTGATTTGATTTGATCAAAGAATTGTCGCAAAGATTTGAAGTCCAAACACAGAGACTCGGAAGTTGTCCTGCTGCACTCGACATTCTCATCCAGTCGTCCTGAGAGGCCCACCTACATCAACCGTCTCGTGTCTTAGGTGATGTGTTCTCTGACCGCATCGCTCAGGTTTGATGGTGCTCTGAATGTTGATGTCACTGAGTTCCAAACCAACATGTTCCCCTACTTAAGGATCCACTTCATGCTTTCCTCTTATGCACCCATCATCTCTGCTGAGAAAACCTACCATGAGCAGCTCTCCGTTGACAGCATCCTCAAAAGCCTCGTCAGATTGCAATTACAATTTGCAAATATGCTTAAGAGTTAAGAATGAAGATTGTTATTGGCGGGTCAGGTGGGTCGATCCGCCAACCCGCTAGGTCGGGTTCGGGTTTGAAAACTTGACCCGCACAGTACACCGGGTCAGGTTCGGGTCGACCCGCACAGTGCTGCGGGTCAGGCGGGTCGGGTCGGGTTGACCCGAATTGACAGGTCTAGATGCATAGATGACACGGTGTCCATTATGCGTTAAACAGGCACACCACTTGCATCCTTCATCAATTAGGCGTTTTGCTGGTTGGAAATACAATCTTTAGAGGCAAAATATTTAATTCTATTAGCAAAAGACTTGTCCTTATGTATGTTGTCAGCATTATGTTTTTTTTTTAATCCCTATAGCCATTTAATAAATTAATGTAATGTTTTCTTAATTCGTATTTCCATAATTTTCATCATTATACATAGACTCACATTTATTCCTAGTTGTCTCTGGGTTTCCGATTTCCTTGCCTCAAAAGCTTTCTTCTTCTTTTTTCGAAACTCTTACTCCTAGCCATAGTTGCCAATGTTGAAAACCCTTCTTCAAGCTCTATGGTTGGGTCTGCTTTTGCTGGTACGAGGTCATTGCCTCGATCACCAACCTCGAGGAGGTTCGTTCACAATCTTCCCTCGGTCTAATTGGGAATAAACTTGAAAAAACTGAGACTGACCTAACAAAAAAATACCAATCGATCTTGGTCATAACTCAGAACAGGGCTTTTGGAACTATGTCAACCTGTTTTTTCTCTCGATTATTCTGTCTACCAAAATTTTTTGCTCCGCCCTACCTCCAACACTACACTATATTACCTTCTACAACATTTGTAACCAAACACAACCCAATAGGTACACGAGTTAACCTAATGTGACCCGCCAACGTTTGTTTTTAGGAAAGAAAGTATTTTTAAATTGAATCTCAATAAATAACTTAATTATTAAGTTACTTATAATTATTAAATACCAAGATTTAACAATAATGGTCTATAATATGAGCTAGTAGTACTAGAGTTAAACAATATTCACATTCACTTAATGTACGCAGATTGATAGGTAAGATTTGAATCCAAAATGAGCGACCACTCGAGACAACTGTAAATATGTATTGTACCTACCCTAATTGGTTCTATGTAGCTTGGTGTATAAAAGGAATCCATACATTCTGAATTTAGTTATACAAACATGTATTACGCTGCACCGTAATTTTTTTTGATTTTTTTTGAGTAAGTATATAATTAAATTTCTCACCTAATGCATTTACTTATTTCAGTTAAATTTGGGTGTAAACGAATTTAGGTTACAAAATCCTTGTATTTTTAATCAAAAAAATTATCATACGTAGATAATTGATTTACGATCTAAATGACGTTAACCGTGTTGAGTTTGGACTTACATGGTTCGAGTTATAATTTTTTAAGTACAATTTTCATATCTCAACTTACGGCATGCCGTACAGTCAATCCGTAAATCCAAATTTAATATTTTTTGCATCATTTGAATAGCAATTAAAATATCTACTTACTATAATGTTTTTTAAATTTTTTTAATAGATACATAATTTTATTTTTAATTAAACATCGAGTCATCATTTTCGAACAAAATGATTTTTTTAAAAAACAAAAGTATAACTGCTGCCCCCCATAGGCGCCACTTCTAAGTGGCACCCATGAATAGGCGCACCCCAGGGGTGCGCCTATTCACCTGGGGTGCGCCTATTCAATTGAAGCACCCCTGGGGTGCGCCTATGTCCAATAGGCGCGACCCCGGGTTGCGCGTATATTTATTTTTCTAAAAAAAAAATTATATACTTACTTTTTTAAATAAAAAAACTAATATGGTTACTTTTTAAAAAAAATCCATTACCTCACAAAAACATGGTGGGACCGTGCGGGAAAAGTTGGAGAGTTATCAAACAATTGCATTTAGATGAAAATATATCTCTAACAACCAAAATGGGGGGAAACTGGTACGGGTGTGAAGAAATGTGACAGGAGGTAATTTTGTGTGTCCTAAATTAAAGTAGCACCTATCACGTGACTTGCACATGCGAATTAGACTGAAAATTTTAACGGTTAACTGACGGAGTAACCAATTAGTCAGATGTTGAAACATCTGTAACCATTCAGTTACGCGAAAAAAAACATGTTTAACCAATTAATTATATTGGTCAAACATCTATAACGATTTAAGTAATTAACTCTTTAATGAAATTAATATGTTTTGATACCAAACAGACATTAACGAACTGCAAATGAAAATGCAGCCACAAAAAGTTAATAGCTACTGAAATGTACGAAGTGGTAAAAATGGTAATCAAGTTAAGGAGACATTGAAAAGTAAAGTTTAAAGCCATTTGGCGCAAAAGAAAAGTGTTATTTGTTAACAGGGAGTCTGAAAGTGACAGTAAGACCGTTGTCATTAAGGGCTTACATTTCTTTGATGGTGAGGCTACTTTGAAGGAGAAAATTTTGCTGTCTGTTTGCAAAAAGAATTGCTCATGATACCTCCATAATATGATGACGCAACTGTTGTATCAATTAACTGTCCCTTTTGCTCTTCGGAATCAACTACAGATTGGTGATAGTGCATTCTTCAAACAAGTTGCTCGTTGGTAAAAAAAAAGTTTATAAGTAATTACCCTTCGTGATTCTCACTACCAAAGCTAGTCCGAGCACGTTGATTGAGTACACGAAAACTAGTATCATACCAACAATTTTCATTGTTACTGCATGAAGTTCTCTACCAGATATGATCAAACAGTTTAAAAGATATATGGTTGTCTACTAAATAGATATATACTTCAAAAGTGTGTCTACTAAATAGATATATACTTCAAAACTGGTCAAACGATGGATGTGCATATGTATGGAAAAATATTTTTATTGCTTTGATCAAGCTTATGTGACATTATATGAAGCATGCATATGCTGCATCCAACAATATCTTGCTTTTGTTTTTGGACTCAATGTGCAACATCCATTCAACAATTAAAATTATAGGCAATAAGTAGTGAAGTAGTCTTTGTTTATTATTATTGAACATTCAATTCATAAAAGTGGAATGCAATTACTAAATTTACATTCAAATCCATAGAATGAAGCAATCTAATATGATCACCATAAGAATGAATTGTACATTTACAGTATGAAGTCTATCTATTTCACTCTTTGTTAGTGTAGCGACGCTGATGACAAGTTCTTCCTCCGTACCCAAAGAGCCAACTGGAATCACCCATGATCTTTGCCATTTCAGACATGACGTTCAAGTTGTTGGGAAAATCGACCGTTCGGGTCATGCTCTCTATCTTCTTGCGGGCGGCTTTCCGTTGTTTAGCAAGCTCTTGCATCTTCATCGATTCTGAAATAGGAGAAGTCTGATCTTTCGTTGCTTTTGAAACAGAAACAGACACGACCATCTCCTGTCGATCAGTCGTTTCACCGCTACCACTGTAAAGCAGTTGATTTTGGCTCTTCAGAATGAGATTACGGAACCAGACTTTCAACATCTCCGTGCGGGAATTTGGTAAAGATTGCTGCACACTGCTTCCTTTCTTTGTGTCCGCTACTTCCTGACTCATTTGCATTGGTGTTGCTATTGTTTTCTGTTGACTTCTGCCAATTGGAACTCTGTCTCTTTCATCAGATATCGCGATGCGTACGGAATTTCCTAAGTTTTTTACTGTCCCTGCTCTGCGACCCTGAATGCCACGATTCTCACCAAGACCTAAATCTTCCTCTTTACGATGAAGGAAACCTGGAACAGCAGCGGTCACGCGCACACGGAGATTATTCGATTTGGGTTTCTTGCAGGTGGCCGACATAGATTCAGAGTCGTCATTGTATCTGCGTCTCTTCATCATCTTCATATCACTTCGCTCCGTTGAATTGGACATGCAATGCAAGAACAACTTGAATAATTCACAAGAATCGGAGTCGAAAATGCAGAGACAGAGAGAACAGGGAGACAGGATAGATGTTGTTATACCCTTGTCGCAGTAGTAGTAGTCTGGTTTACAGTGGCGATTGTCTCAACTGCAATAACAGGAGCAACGGTCATAGAAAGCGCGCGAAGTTTGGTTTGTTAGCGTCCTTCTCACGTTCATTTTTTATTATTTCTTGATAATTAAATATTAATTAATATAGATATAAAGATATTTTAGGGACTTTAATTGGAATTGGAGTATCTTTTTTAATTACTTCTCTAATAAATTATTGGGTGATTATTTTTAGTAATTAGTTATTTAAGTATTTTTTTTATTAGTTTCATTTATTTTATCATTTTTACATAAATGGAAAAGTATTATTTATTTAATTGTATTCTAAAATTTATTTTTATAATCAATTAAGTTCTTAAACTTAAACATTGATGGATATTGGGTGATGCCTTTTATATCCTCAGGGTTAGAAACACTTAATCTCGGGATTCTATAGAAGCTTCGTCCGATGCAAGGTATGTTCTGTCCTTAATACACGACGCCCCATGCAGGAACATATGAAGGCTTCACCACATAACAAAGACGAGACATTTCCTTCACATGGAACAGACATCCACCCATCACATGTTACATGATAAGATAGCGATCCTTCTGTATCTAATGATTTGAAATCTTATCCACAGTCAAAGGCTACCTAACTACGGTAAAAAGTTAACTCCTCCTATAGGCATTTACTGCTCTACATTGACATTCAGATACTCTTACTCTCTTTTATTAATTACTCTTAAAGACCTGGATTGATTTAAGCATCAAAAGAGAAATAAACGGAAAAACTCAGGACTACCCTTTATGCAGGGTCTTGGAGAGAAAGGGAGTGACACCTCAAACCGAGAGAGATCCAAAAAAAAATTGACTTGTACCTAAGTTATGACGACCCCTACTTGGGTCCACGATAAGCCATAGTTCAATTTTGATAAAAATATTTTAAGTTTAGGAGTTTGATTGGTTATGAAATAGACTTTAGAAAGCATTATTATGAGTGTTTTTTTATTATTAAGAAAGGGTAATTTGGTATTATCAATAGATGTGTGTTAGTATGCGCCTTTTTCCATGAAAATGGATGAGGATTTGATGGAAAATAAATACACTTACAATAGTGAAGTTTCCAGTTATTAAATAGGGAAAATTATGAAAAAGATGTAAGATGTTTGCCTAAAGTGGTAATCGATGTAATTTGTTTTGGGTCGCTGGTATTTGATGTACGATGTTTCATTTTGTTGGTTTTTGAAGAAACGTTAGTTTTTCCGTCAATTTATCCGTTTAAATTAGACACGTGCATCTCATGTGCTTGATTTTTTTAACGTTAAAAAAACAAAAAACAAAAATACCGAAACTACCCTTCTACCTGTATTCGTCAAATAGACCTTTCCTTATATTTTCTTCAGGCGAACGAAGCTGAACCACGCATCAAGCAGTGAAGCCATGGCAATCCAAACCAAGGATTCAGAGATATCAAAGACGGAGTACGACTGTTTTTGAGCTTTCGAGGTCCCGCTACTCGCCAGGGTTTAACCGATGTCCGCTACCATCATCTCAAAGAGAGCGGAATCCAAGTGTTTAGGGATGATGACGAGCTTGCCATCGGCGACACCATTGAGTTAATCTTGGAAGCCATTACCAATTCCATGATCTGCGTTCCTATCTTCTCGAAATCATTCGCTTCCGGTGCTTGGTGTCTTCGCGAAGTTGCAAAAATGGTGGATCTCAATCGTACCTTTTCCTTCACCAATCGTCTTC
Source organism: Chamaenerion angustifolium (assembly GCA_946814005.1). Taxonomy (NCBI): domain Eukaryota; kingdom Viridiplantae; phylum Streptophyta; class Magnoliopsida; order Myrtales; family Onagraceae; genus Chamaenerion; species Chamaenerion angustifolium. The sequence goes on along the minus strand of OX328266.1, from coordinate 31,607,745 downwards.
TGCTATTCTATGTTCCTCTCATCGTCCAAGAACATCATGTGTCTTCACCTTACTTCACTATCACTACGAGTCAGCACCTGTTATATTAAGCTTATTGTTATTTTTATGTTAAGTGTTATTTTCGGTTCGGTATTTGTTTGTTTCTTTCGGTTCGGTAGAAAAACTTATGGTTGTTGGTTTAGTAATAAAAGAAAAAAAAATGGTGCTAGGGTTAGCAGCACCACAAATCATTTCGTGAGTTTCTCCTTTGCTCTCTCCAAGAAACAGCCGTCCCTAGGGTTTTCCACCGATCACAAGAGTGAAATTGTGAGAAATCGTGAGTTCGATCCAACAATTGGTATCAGAGCTTTGTTGATCACGATAAGGAGAAGAGAATGGCCGATCGTGATGGAGGAAATGCCGCGAGGGATGCCGTAGCAAGGAGACCGGCGCCACCCCTACCACCGATGAGAGCTTCGACGGTACCGATCCAATACCCCATGCTCACCGAGTCAAATTATGGTATTTGGACAGTGAAGATGAAGATCATTCTTCAAACGTTAGGGTTATGGTCGGCTATCACGAATGGAGATGTCGGTGAACGGGAACGAGGAGCAATGGCGGTAATTTCACAAGCTGTGCCGGATGATGTTATGATGGTGATTGCGGGTAAGGAACACGCAAAGGAGGCGTGGGATACAATTGAGGAGATGAGGATCGGAGAGGATCGCGTGAAGAAAGCGCGAGTTCAAGTGCTAAAAAGGCAATTGAACAAGTTAAGGATGGAGGACTCAGAGACGATTAACGAGTTCTCGATGAAGCTCACGACGTTAGTGGGTGAAATCCGATCCTTGGGTGCCACAATTGAAGATGCCGAAGTGGTTGAGAGGTTATTTGGTGCGGTTCCGGATCGATTCCTACAAATAGTCGGAACGATCGAGCAATTCGGCGATATGGAGCATATGTCGATATCGGAGGCGATAGGGCGTCTTAGCACATATGAAGAAAGTCTCAAAGGTCGGGGTTCTTCAAAAGGAAGTGGAGATCAATTGCTATTAATCCGAACCGAATGAGAGAATCGGTATGGGAAGCCGAAGAAAAACGAGGGTCAAAGTAGTAGTGGCCGAAGGGACGAAGCACACAAAAGGGGCCGTGGGCGTGGCGGTCGTGACCGCGGTCGAGGGCGAGGCCGTGGTGGGTTCGGGGCAGACCGAGGGGAAGGTTTTGAAAAGTCGAAAGTAAAGTGTTATAATTGCAATGAGTACGGGCATTATGCTAAGGAGTGCCCTAAGCCGAATCGGAGAGAGGAACGGGCTAACTTAGTGGAAGCTCAAGTAGACGATGAACCGGCACTATTGATGATAGAAGAAGTTGTATTGAATCATGTCACACAAAGTGGAGATCAAGTCTTGCTTCAAGAGGAGAGGGTTCGACCGGAACCCTCACATGAGCGGGGTGAGTCTTGGTATCTTGATACGGGTGCTAGTAATCATATGACGGGTTGCCTTGATAAATTTGCTGAAATTGACATGAATGTTAGAGGATTGGTTCAGTTTGGTGATGGCTCGAAGGTTGAGATATGTGGTAGAGGTTCAGTTGTGATCGAGTGCCTTACGGGAGAACACCGAGTGATAACTAATGTATATTACATACCGAGCTTGAAAAGTAATATCATTAGTCTTGGCCAATTGGATGAAAATGGGTGTAAGATTGACATTGAAGATGGTGTGTTATCGGTGATTGATCGGTCAAAGAGGTTATTAGTGAAGGTGAGGCGGTTAAGCAACCGATTATATGTGCTTAACATCACACCGACACTACCCGTTTGCCTTCTTGCAAAAGGAAAGGATGAAGCGTGGCGTTGGCATGCGAGATATGGGCATGTTAACTTCGGAGCTTTGAAAGTTTTGGGTGAGAAGGAGATGGTTCGAGGTTTACCGATGATCAAGCATGAGAATCGAGTGTGTGATGGTTGCTTGGTAGGGAAGCAACACCGAACTAGCTTCCCAACCGTGGCCGAATATATGGCGACGTCACCTCTCGAGTTGTGGCATGGAGATCTATGTGGCCCGATCACACCCGCTACGAATGGAGGCAAGCGGTATTTCATGTTAATTGTTGATGATTTCTCAAGGTTTAAGTGGTGTGTGATGATTAGGAGCAAAGATGAGGCATTTGAAGTTTTTAAGAAAATTCAAGTTTCGGCCGAGTTGGAATGTGGGAGGAAGTTGAAAGCTTTCCGCACGGATCGAGGGGGTGAATTCATGTCAAATGAATTCAAATCGCATTGTGAGTTGTTGGGGATTAGGCACTATCAAACGACACCTTATTCTCCGCAACAAAACGGTGTGGTTGAGCGTCAAAACCGAACGGTTGTTGGAATGGCACGAAGTTTGATGAAGAGCATGAGCATTCCGAGCGAGTTTTGGGGAGAAGCGGTATCAACCGCCGTTTATCTCCTAAACCGTGCACCCACGAAGAGTGTGAAGGATCAAACCCCTTATGAAGCCTATTATAGCCGAAAGCCCTCCGTCGCTCACTTACGGGTTTTTGGTTGTGTAGGACATGTAAAAGATGTGACGCCTCATTTATCGAAGCTTGCCGATCGAAGTAATCCTATGGTATTCATAGGATATGAGCCGAATTCGAAGGGATATAGGATGTTTAATCCTAAAATGAGGCGAGTTGTGGTGACACGAGATGTAGTATTTGATGAGGAGAAGAAGTGGGCTTGGGAAGTTAATATCGAAGCCACACGGGATGCGACTCCGATCTATCATTTCAGTTTGAAGACGCAACAACCTATGGAAAACATGATCGAAGAGCAACCGGTCGAAGAAGTAGGTTCGGCCGAACCCTACACACCAAGGGTTAGCTCAGTTTTGGCAGAAGGTGGAGGAGTTGATTCGGCCGGATCTTCTCGGGTCTCGGGGACGGAGGAGAGTTCATCGGTTGGTCCCCGAGGTAAGCATGCAGTAAGTCAATTGTATGAAGACACAGTTTCTATAGAATTGGAGTACTCGGGTTTGTGTTTGTTAGGTGAGGAGGAGCCGTCTACGTTTGAGGAGGCTAAGGTTGATCCGTTGTGGATGAGAGCGATGGAAGAGGAGATAACTTCTATCGAAAACAACGGAACGTGGGAACTCACCTTATTGCCCGAGCATCATAGACCAGTCGGGCTCAAGTGGGTGTTCAAGTTGAAGAAGGACACTCAAGGGAAGATTATTCGCCATAGGGCGAGACTAGTGGCGAAGGGGTACATTCAAAGGCATGGGATCGATTTTGATGAGGTGTTTGCTCCCGTTGCCCGACTCGAATCAGTTCGGCTTCTACTAGGTATTGCAGCCCATGGAGGATGGGAAATACATCACATGGATGTGAAGTCGGCCTTTCTAAATGGTGTGTTGGAGGAGGAAGTATATGTGGTTCAACCGCCGGGTTTCGAGGTGAGAGGAGCCGAAAGTAAGTTGCTAAGGTTACATAAGGCGTTGTATGGATTGAGACAAGCACCTCGAGCATGGAATTTGAAGTTGGATCGGTCCTTAAAGCAGATCGGTTTTGAGCGATGTCAGTTGGAGCATGCCGTGTACGTGAGGTATGTTAAAGGTACGAGAAGTTTGATCGTTGGTGTTTATGTTGATGACTTGATTATTACCGGTGAAGTTGCTCGTGATATTGCTGATTTTAAAGCTCAAATGAAGGAGATGTTTAGCATGAGTGATCTCGGGTTGTTGAGCTATTATCTTGGCATTGAGGTTCATCAAAGGGCCGAGAGGATCACATTGTGTCAATCGGCTTATGCGAAAAAACTTTTGGAGAAGTGTGGGATGAAGAATTGTAATTCTTCACAAGTTCCGATGGAGCCTCGATTAAAGTTGAGTAAGGAGAGTAAGTCTCCACCCGTTGATGTTACTATGTACCGAAGCATTGTGGGGATCTTAAGGTATTTGGTGCATACACGTCCCGATCTAGCATTCTCCGTTGGCGTGGTGAGTCGTTTTATGGAGAAGCCCACAACCGAACATATGGCCGCGGTGAAACACGTGTTGAGGTATGTGAGTGGTACTTTAAATTTCGGTTGTGTGTACATGAAGAGGGAAGGAGGCCTAGACTTGATCGGGTATTCCGATAGTGACCTAGCCGGTGATATGAGTGACCGAAAGAGCACACCGGGCGTGATGTTCTTCCTCGGTCCGAACCCGATTAGTTGGTCCTCACAAAAGCAAAAGGTTGTAGCGTTATCGTCATGTGAGGCCGAGTATATTTCGGCATGTGCAGCCGCATGTCAAGGAGTTTGGTTGGCTCGGTTATTGGCGGAGTTGACTCAGACCGAATTGAAGAAGGTTGCTCTTAAGGTGGACAATCAATCGGCGATCGCATTAAGCAAGAATTCGGTCTACCATGATAGGAGCAAGCATATTGACACTCGGTTACACTATATTCGAGAATGTGTGGAGTCGGGGATGATCGAGATTCAGCACGTGCGCACGGAGGAGCAACGTGCCGATATCTTGACTAAGTCGCTAGCCAAGGTGAGGTTTGCGGAGATGCGAGAAAGAGCTAGAGTGATCGAAGTCGGACAACAAGCTTAGGAGGAGAATGTTATATTAAGCTTATTGTTATTTTTATGTTAAGTGTTATTTTCGGTTCGGTATTTGTTTGTTTCTTTCGGTTCGGTAGAAAAACTTATGGTTGTTGGTTTAGTAATAAAAGAAAAAAAAACGGTGCTAGGGTTAGCAGCACCACAAATCATTTCGTGAGTTTCTCCTTTGCTCTCTCCAAGAAACAGCCGTCCCTAGGGTTTTCCACCGATCACAAGAGTGAAATTGTGAGAAATCGTGAGTTCGATCCAACAGCACCGTGTAATGGATGTGCTTCCCGTCCCTACCTGCAATTCATCATCCACTTAATCGGCGACGGAGGCCCACTTCGATCCGCCATTATGTTGCATGAGTTCCTATTGGCGCTGCTCGGCTACACTGGAGACCTCATCATTGACGAGAGAGAGCAGCAGCAGTCCATCGGCGTTCCCTTGTCTCCGGACGCCCCCATTTCCGAGGAACGCACCTTCAGGCTTGCCCCAGATATCTCCTTCATTGAACAGAGCGACAGGTGCTTGAATCCTCATTCTAGGGCTTGATGTAGTTTAATTTCATCGATTCTGGTAGAGAATACCTCTGTCTGGTTCTCATCGATTGTATCGCCTCTTACACAAGAGATGCCACTGTGTCGTGCCTGAACTACAAACATGTATTCAGACGTATGCACATTGTTTTTCTCCTGAACAATGTAGGCTTCTGTGCCTGAACTACAAACATGAAGAGTGATTAATCCATTTGTTTTCTCCTGAACAATGTAGGCTTCTGTGGCATGGGCATCAAGTCTTGTATAACCAACTTGCATCATGGATGGTTTATGGGATTTTGCAAGACAAGCACGGAGAATTCTTTGTCAGGAGGTCTGGAAGCTTTATATACATATATAACGGAAACTAATATCTTAAATCAGTACTCATGGCATAAATATGTCTATCAATGGTTAGCTACAGTTTCAATTGTATATGTTGTTTGAACATGCTTTATGAACGAAAATAAAAGTGGAGAACTACTACCAAGTAAATTTTCTATATTAAGTATGCACGCCTAAATAGCCATTTTATAACTTATGATGCTGAACTACTATTGGACAATCATTATAATTTTTAATAGTTATGCACCTGTAAGCAACAATATGTAGGAATACAACCAAATTCTTATGTGTTTACGTTTATAGTTATATCTACTATATATATCTATATCTATATTCCAGTTGAAAGTTCCGTAGTTCTTCCTCAGGCCTTATTTTTGTTCAGACAAGAAGAGAGGGATGTAGATAATAGCTCATCCCAGCCAGAGTTGTTAAAAAAGCTGGGTCGCTTGTCTATGGATGGCGCATCTTTGACAGATTGGCATATGGGGTTTCATATATATCTGGTATGACAACATTTTTTTCCTTCCCTTGGTTCCCTTTCCTTTTAATGTTTGTGTTTTTCGTTGGTGCATCTAACCCTTGATAAAAATTGCGCATTGTATGTGGGGAATCACCCATATGTTTTCGTTGGTGCATCTAACCCTTTCCTTTTAGATGTTTGTAAAGTTTCAAAACTAATCCATCTGTTTGAATTGAATCTGCATGTACCATGAATAGTAGACTAGAAGAAAAATTGCAGGGTTACATACACAAGTTTAACTCTTCACAAGAAGGGCAAAATTGCAGACTAGAAGAAAAACACAAGTTTAACTCTTCACGATTTATAACATTTACAGCAACAATGAGTTGTAATTCTAACTTTTGTACTCTCATAGGGTAAAAATGCTCCTAAAAATGTTGTAAACCTGGAAAGTTCACCGAGCTCTCGTGCCAGTTGATATGTTGTTGCAGACCATCACACTGAAGAAGAAGACTATTCCTACTAGTATAGTTTATTTTGGATGCCATTTTGAAATGACGCATACTATTGGTTATGTTGTCACTTTGAGGCGTTAGATTTCGTTTTGTGTTTATGCGTTACGTTTCGTTTTGTGAACTTGGTATTGTAAGCTGGTAATTTCTCAAACTGAATGACATTTAACTATGGAAATAGTTGGTTGTGGGACAGGTGTTTAAGTGTCTCTAGAATGTCGTTTGGATTTAGTCAATGACTTTTTGTCCAGTAAGTCAAAACATAGTACATCTATTCGCAATTTGTGGACAAACGTGTTTCATCAAATACCAACAATTACAAAACATATGTCATCTGGGATTAAGACAACACAAACATACTTACCTAAAAACACTCTGACCCTCAAACATAAGTACTTAAAATACAAATCCTAAAACACGTTCACCCAATCACCAATTTTTGGATTACAGCAAACAGCAGTACCGCAAGAACACCAACAACAGTAATCAACCTATTTTCCCTCCTTCATACAAGAACTGCTTCGCTTTCAATCTTGCCATGCATATATCGAAATTTGTTTACGGACCTTCTTCCGTATATGCACATTTGCGGGTCACACCACTCAAAATAACTACAACCGTAGTTCTGCAACCGAAAAACACAAAATTAGGGCTTCGAAGATTGAACATTGATTTCAAGACTAGGGCTTTAAAATTAAGATCCAAAACCAAACAAATCGGAAAACAAACCTTGTAATTGGGACACCCATAAAACATTTGACAATTACGGGCCGAGAAGACTTCGGGAATCGACGACGAACACCTTGGAGAAGACTCGTGGAGAACACCTTGGAGAAGACTCAATGGAGGAGAAAGACTACTGATTTAATAGGTGAAGAAGTCAGGGGCATTCATGGAATTTCACACACACAAAAAGTCACGTGCAAGGCATGAATGCTGTTAACGGAATTTTTTAAAGGACACAAACGGAATTCATCAAAACCCTACAGCACCAAACATACTACATCAAAAACAAACATTGGGCCGCATTTACCACTTCAGGCAAATATGTTACATATTTTTCATACTTTTCCCTATTAAATAAGTTATTAAAAAGACACTTTGTGATTAAGGTCAAAGAAGGAGGCATTGAGGTCTTAATAAACAAAATCAGGGACAAGCTAGCCGGGTGAAGGTGTTGGTAAAGGTTGATAAAAAGACACTTTGTGTTAAACTAAGCGGGGAAAGAAGTGTTGATAAAGGTGATCATCACAACAATGACAACATATGTTATGAGTGTCTTTCACTTGCCCAAAACTTGGTGTACGAAAATCAACTCTCTTATAGCGGATTTCTGGTGGGGACAAACGACGGATGGCAAGGAAACACACCGGAGAAGGTGGGATGTCCTCACTAAGTCCAAAGAGTCTGGAAGATTAGGGTTCCGAGAATTGCAAAGTTTCAACACAGCACTCCTCACCAAAATGGCGGGGAGAATCATGGCCGAACCCGATACCCTTTCTGCAAGAATACTAAAGGGTGTGTATTTCGCAAATAACACATTCTTAGAGGCGAGAAGGGGAGGCCAAGCATTGTGGGGATGGATAAACCTAATACATGGTAGGGATGTGATGAAACATGACCGAATATGGATGATAGGGATTAGAGATGACATCCGAGTGTTCGACGAACCGTGGATATACCCGAAAGTGGGACTTTGGGTAAGTGCCGAATCTAGAGCCGATCATGGTGGGGAGCTAAGGGTAAGTGACCTGATCCAACCCGATAGACGATAGGACGAGAACACCGTGCGAACCATTGTCAATCAAGAAGATGCTGAACACATCCTTAGCATACCAATCCCGAGTGACGGAGGGAGGGATCAATATATCTGGCCACACACCAAGGACGGAGCTCCAGAAGCCCGATCAATGTACCACAAGCTACGGGAGAGAAGCGCCCAACAAGTAGGGGAGGAACAGATGAATCGCACAAACATCTGGAGGGACATATGAGCGATGAAGACTATGCCAAAAGTGAATAACTTCATATGGCGTCTGGCAGCAAACGCCATTGCCGTCATGCAAAACATAGCCCACAGAGGAATGCCCGTAGCATCTAGCTGCCCAATCTGCGGTGAAGTGGAATCAAGGGACCATATAATCCTCGAGTGCAGATGGACTGAGCTAGTATAGTTTGGAATCCTTGGCATAAGATTCAGCCGAACAAATAACACAAAGGTGGTGCAATAGCTCAAAGCAAGAAGTAAATAACTGGGTAGCCAAGGTGCAACACGGGAGGCAAGGTGGATCCTAATCCTTCTCACGTTCTGGCATATATGGAAGACTAGGTGCAATGCTGTTTTTGAAGCCAAACAACCCAACCCAACAGCTGCAGTAAATGATATTAAGCAAGCATATGAGGAGCACAAGGAAAGCGGCTGAAACGAGCAAACCGCACGAGATGAACGACCGAACCAGAGATGGCTAAAACCGATGGAGAATACAATCAAGAAAAATTGTGATGCATCATGGTGTAGACAAACGAGAAGAGCCGACACAAGGGTGATGGCTAGAAACATCGGAGGGAGAGTCGTGGGTGGGACAAACCTAAGGTGGCGAAGCGACAATACAGAAACAATAGAAGCCACAACAATACATGAAGGACTGGCTGGCCATAGAAGTGAGTTGGCAAAACATTATCATAGAAAGAGACTCATAAATGGCAAGGAAACAAATAGAGGAGGGTCCGACACAATGGAGGTTGACAAGAATAATACCAAATATCCGAGCACTAGCAAGGCAAATCGAGCAAGTGCAATGGTGAGCTATTCAAAGGACGACAAATGAATGTGTAAATTGGATAGTAAAGCCAACGCGACTGGGAGTGATTCTGAATGATTGGGTCGCAAGACCCCCAATATCATTTATCTGTTTAGTATCAAATGATTCTAATACCGGACTACCATGACTACGAGTCACGACGTTTTATTTCTTCAAGTAAAACGTGAAATTGACCAAAAAAATATTTTCTCTATAATATTTGCTAATTATTAATATTACAATAGTATGTTAATAATGTTTATTGTCATTAAATTTAATAAATTTGAAAAATAATATTTGTTTTCTAACATGTTCGTAACAATAGCAGATTGCCAACGTGCACTTTCTATTTTGCTACTGTTGGGTATCGATAGTGACGACCCAATATGACACCAAGCCCACAAGGCCTTCTCGACCCAATAAAAATCTAAGAGGGGGTCACGTTCAAACATTTTAAGACTGGGTCGTCCCACACTCCTAGAAAGCTGGAACCCATAAAACGGTCCAACATCAACCCAGAGACCAAGTGGTCGCCAAAGCCTCCAATGGTCGCCTATACCTCAATCAATACCTCTCAGGCGATCGCCGTAAGAGCGCTCACCAAAGGACTCAACCTCCCACCTCTAGTCCCTTAACTGACTCCAAATATACGACAATATCTCCGCGCATATCTCGGACACATATTCCGCAAATATGATACATCGTAACTGTAATATTACACAATAACTGTAATATACACTATCCTTAGAGCCAGAACCACAAATATACACAAAGATTCGGTTGCATATAACAGTTTGATCCCCTACCTCTAAAAGTTCTCCTACTTTACATACATCAATTACACAATTGAGAGTTCATACAACATAGTATACTCATTTAAGCATCGGAGTTAGACTTAGAGGAACCCCCTCTGTTGCGCTCCCTTTCTTGCAGGCCCATCGGAACTCCGGCGAAGTGCTCAGTCACCACCCGGGAATTGTTGTCATAACATTTTGGACCATCTGTGGGAATCGAGCAAACACTCATGCAGACTCGCTATACTCGTAACTGTAACAAACAAGTGGTGAACGAGTCGTCCCCGGACAGTTTTGAATATGCCTCCTCACCGCTCCACCTGTAAGAAGCTGCCTGTGTGGTTCCTAATGCCATTCCACCAAGGCCGGCGGAAGAACACCTCGGAACCTCTCGCCCAGTCCCAGTTCCTACTTCAACCAGCATGCTAGCCCAGTCTTCCGTCACCTCAGTACAGGTAGTTGGGGTGATACGATTCCCGTCGAATGTGAGACGGAAATCCTTGCAAGATGATCTCAAACCGTTTTTTTCTTCAAGAAAAGGATAGATGGTATGAAGACGCCACAACCAAGGATGGAAAACTTGATTGCTAAGTCGGTGTTGAACTCCACAGATAGATATGATAAGTTCGATAGTTGTCAAACATCCAAGAGAAGAAAATCCCTCACCAAGTATTTTTGTCAATCTCATTTGGAAAATTCGGCCAATCCTTTAGGTGGCAGTTAAAAGACACCAAACTAACCGTAATGATACCTATAAGTAATTAAAAGAAACCCTATTGGACTTAACTATATACATTGGGTATTTTTAAGCCCATTAAACACTTAAAGGACCTAAATACGATAAGCTAAATAAAGACCTATTGACTAAGACGTCCAACACATATATGCCACTTATTATTTGTTGAAAACACATTCAACAAACTAAGAACAATTACTCTAAATAAATAATACTCGGTGAATTGATCTCGTCACACTTGAACATCTTCAAGACTTGCCAAATTAAAAACCACGTTGATATATGATGTTTTCCTTTTGAATTGCTCTTGCTCTCCATTGAATGAGTCTTCATTTATGATGTATTGTTGAACGTATGCTTGTAAAGGTTCTTTCATCTTCTTTGCTCGGGTTCTTATAATCGGTCCAATAGGGATTTGAATTGGTTCCTTTGCATTTGATCCTTGTACTTCATCATTCCCCTCCTCTTGAAAAGGATTTGACCTCAAATCATCATCTGCAGAAAATGGAGATAAGTAAGAAACATTGAAAGTTGCACTAATGTTATACTCACCAGGTAAACCGGGTTTCTATGCATTGTCATTGATGCATTCTAGAACTTGAAATGGACCATCGCCCCTTGGAAGCAATTTATGAAGCCTTTGTGCAGGAAACCTCTCTTTCCGCATATGCACCCAAACCCAATCTCCGGGTGCAAAGACTATATTGCGACGACAATTGGTGGCTTGCTTTGCATATTGTTTTGTTATTCTCTCGATGTTGACTCTCGTTTTGTCATGAAGATGCTTAACAAATTTAGCCTTCTTCTCTCTATCTAGATTAACATGCTCAATTATAGGTAGATGAGATAAATCCAAAAAAGTCAGCGGATTAAAGTCATACACAATTTGAAATAATGAAAATTTAGTACTAGAATGGACAACGTAGTTATAAGTAAACTCAACATGTGGTAGACACTCTTCACACGTTTTGATGTTCTTCCCTATGATAGGTTGCAACAATTTATAAAAAGTCCTATTTACTACTTTAGTTTGACCGTCCGTTTGTGGATGACAAGTAGTAGAAAATAATTACTTAGTTCCTAAATTACACACAAAGTCTTCCAGAAGTAACTCAAGAACTTAACATCTTTGTTATAAACAATGGTTCTAGCTATCCCATAGAGTCTCACTACCTCTCTAAAGAACAAATCAACAACATGTGAAGCATCATTAATTTTGTGAAATGGAATAAAATGTGCCATCTTCGAAAATTGATCCACAACAACAAAAATAGAATCCTTACCTCGTTTTGTTCTAGACAAACCTAAGACCAAATCCATAGAGATATCAACCCAAGGTCCAACAGGAATTGGAATAGGGGTGTACAAGCCATGGGGTTTAACTTGGGACTTCACTTGCCTACATGTGACGCATCTGCCACATATTCTTTCAATATCTCGTTTCATATGTGACCAATAAAAGTGCTCTTGTAAAATAGGTAAGGTTTTAGCTACTCCAAAGTGCCCCATCAGTCCTCCTCCATGTGACTCTCTAATTAGTAAATCTCTCATAGAACAATTAGGGATGCAAAGTTTATTTTCTCAAAATAGGAAACCTTCATGTCTAAAGAACTTACCATGAGTTGCTTTTGCACAATACTCATATACTTCTCGAAATCCTGGATCTAAAGGATACAACTCCCTAACATGCTCTAAACCAAGAATCTTAACATCAAGTGTAGAGATCAAAATATACCTCTAAGAAAGTGCATCAACTACAACATTCTTTTTACCTTGTTTGTACCAATGGACATATGAAAATGTCTCGATGAATTCAACCCATCTTTCATGTTATTTATTCAGATTATGTTGGCCATTAAGGTGCTTCAGCGAATCATGATCAGTGTGAATCACGAACTCTTTAGGCCATAAGTAATGTTGCCATGTCTCTAAAGTTCTAAGCAACGCGTACAACTCCTTGTCATAATTAGGGTAATTTAACGCAGCACCACTCAACTTCTCACTGAAATATGCAATTGGTCTCCCTTCTTGCATGAACACGACACGTATACCTATACCAGAAGCATCACATTCAATTTCAAACGATTTTTCAAAGTTAGGTAAGGCAAGTAAAGGTGCACGAGTTAATTTATCCTTGAGTGATTTAAATGTACTTTAATGTTGTTCTCCTCACTTGAAACCAATGTTTTTCTTGATGACGTCCGTTAATAGTGCAACAATAGAACTGAAATCTTTCACAAACCTCCGATAGAAACTTGCAAGTCCGTGGAAACTTCGCACTTGACTTACATTAATTGGACTTAGCCATTCATGTATAGAACAAATCTTCTCCTCATCAACCTGTATTCCTCGTGCACTCACAACGAAAAACAAGAAACACAAGCTTATCCGTGCAAAAGGTGCACTTCTTTAGATTAGCAAATAGTTTTTCTTTCCCAAGCTCACATAGAACAAGTTTATGGTGTTGTAAATGATCATCCAAACTTTTGCTATAATTTAAGATATCATCAAAATAAACAACCACAAACATCTCTATGAAGGAACACAAGACATTATTCATCAACCACATGAAAGTACTAGGTGTATTAGTTAATCCAAAAGGCATAACTAACCATTCGTACAAACCATGCTTTGTTTTAAATGCAGTTTTTCATTCATCGCCTTCTTTCATTCTGATTTGATGATACCCACTTTTTTGATGAAATATAGAAAATAAACAAGCACCATGCAATTCATATAACATATCATCTAAGCGAGGTATGGGGTGTCGATACTTTACCCTTCTGTTATTGATCGCGCAACATTCAACACACATTCTCCAAGAACCATCCTTCTTAGGCACTAAAATCACTGGAACTGCACTCGGGCTCATGCTTTCTCGAATGTGCCCCTCATCCATCAATTCACCTACTTGCCTTTGTTGCTCCTTTGTCTCCTCCATATTTCTCCTATAGGCTGGACTGTTGGGAATGGTGGTGTCAGGAATGAAATCAGTTTGATGTTCAATACCTCGGATAACTGGTAACACTTTAGGAATCACATCGAGAAACACATCATCAAGATCATGCAAGAGTGAAATAACAAAACCAGACAACGAATCACGAAGTTGGTTAGTCGATAAAAAAAGCCTCCTTGTATAAAAATACAATCGTTGGTTGTTTTGGTAAACATTGCACTCCTGACTTCACTCATTGTCGCATAGATTTTTTCTTTTCTCTCTTTGGATATTTTAATATCCTTACTTTCTCTCTCACTCTAATCAAGTATTTTATGTTTCTCTCCTTTTGCTTCACTCATTTTCTTTTTCTCTATTTGTTTTTGTAATCTGACGTGGTCTTCATAAACTTCCCTGATACCAACTGATATGATTCTCGTCGATTGTGAGACGGAAATTCTAATAAGATAATCCTGGACCACTTCTGTTTCAGGAAGAAAGGATGGATGAAGTGAAGACGCCACAACCAAGGATGGAAAACGTGATTGATAAGTCGGAGTTGAACGCCATAGATAAATCTGATAAGTTCGATAGTTCTCAAAGAACCAAGAGAAGAAAATCCCTCACAAAGTATTGTTGTCAATCCGATCTTAATAAACTTCTCTTGGTGTTAAATGTACAAGCGTAATTGTCCGCCGATTCATTTTGAAGGAGTACTTGTTTGTAAAACCATCATGGTTGGCACGACGATCATACTCCCATGGACGTCCTAGTAGTAAGTGTGCAGCATCCATTGGAACAACATCACACAAAACCTTATCTTCATACTTCCCTATGCGAAATGAAACCAACACTTTTCTGGTTACCCTTAATTCATTGTGGTCATTCAACCACTACAACTTGTAAGGTCGGGGATGTTCGGTCGTTGGTCTGAAGGAAGATTGACTTGAACGCGTGTTGCCCCTCCTCTTTTGTTGGTTCTCGACTTTTATCGCCATGTGCACCATATCTTCCAACTCCACATAATTGCGAAGCTCTACAATATTTGCAACTTCATGGTTAAAACCCACGAAGAATTTGTCCATAGTTGCCTCACGATCCTGTTTAACATTTGCACGAATCATCAAGATCTCCATCTCCTTAAAGTATTCCTTCACACTGCGGTTTTCTTGTCTTAGAATTTTCAGCTTATTGTATAACTCCTGGTAGTAATAGAACCGTTTTCTCATCCCCGTTTTAATCTCTTCCCACGTCTAAATTGGACGTTCCCTATTCCTTCTCCTGTTCACAACTAGTTGGTCCCACCAAGTAATAGCATAATCATAGAATTCAATGACCACTATTCATACTATCTTCATCTCAAAGAAATTTTGGCAATCAAACACAAGCTTCATCCTCTTCTCCCATTCAAGGTATACTTCTGGATCACTTTTCCCTTGGAAGGATGGGATTTTCAGCTTAATATTACCCATGTGTCTATTTTCCCGAGTCTTCCATTCTCTAAACCTTCCGTTATAACCTCGATTATTTATGAATAGTTCTCTATCATCATCATCGCAGTCACCTTCCCCTTGTTCATGTTCAACTGCGAGAGGTGTGCCTTGTCTTCGTCTCTGCTTGTTTGGAGTGTTTGGGACTGCTCGATACGAGTATTCTCTAATTGATCAATCCGTTCATGCACCTCCTCCATATGAGCTGTCATCAACCTCTTCATCTCATTAAATAATGCATAATAAAGGAATTTATTTCCAAAAGTTCCCTTTCTCTCCTCATCTATTTCTTTATGCTTGGAAATATTTCCTGCTAAACAAATGTTAGAAAAAATTGGACCTAACAACTTTCCCTCACGTGTGTCACTCAAAATGGATCACTACACACTCGTATTTCATAGAGAATTTAATCATCTTTTTTTAACCCTCTTATGAACTCACCCCCTCTTGCCTTTTCCCCATTCGTATTTTCCTTTTTCAAAGTTCTTATTGAACTATCCAAACATCAATCAAATATATTCGCGACGAACAAACTCTAAAAAATCCAATCAATGAAGTGAGGCTCCCTAAATAAACCTGAATTGTCGAGAGAAAGTTGCTAAAATATGAGAACAACACCTCTCTGAAATAAATCTTCAAACCAATAAGTGTATGCCATAAAACTCAGCGATCGGATTCCCGTCGAAGAAACAAAATACAATCCTCAATAATAGATTTCTATGGTAGCATAAGTTCCAGTAAAGTGAAGTAAGTTTGGACAACAAATCAAAACCTTTTTCTCACTACAAGAAAGTAGTACCGTAACAACACAGTAAAATCGTTGCTAGGTGGACTTTTGCCACTGCTAATGCCACAATCCGCTGCTAAAACTCGTGCTCAAACCCCCGATGCTAAAGGAATCTTCACAAACAATAAGCCGCGACTAAAGGTCTATCATTGCTGGAATGAACAATTGCTTTGACCTTTAGCATCAACATATTGCCAATTGTGTTCATGCGTAATTATCATCGACTTATTTTAGTTGCTACACATATCCTATTGTTTCAAAATCTTCTGTTGCTACACATATCCTACATGTTATTCCAAATAAAGCGTTTTTATTTCAAAGGTCGATGGAAATTCTTATATAATAGTACAATAGTCATTTGTTGTACAAACATTAATTGTCTTGTGAAGAATTTCAACACGTTACGCCTTTTACATAAATATCAACCAACAATCAAACTTCCATAATGTAAGTGCTACTATTTTATTCATTCATATATTAAAACACCAATACTATCCTCATATCAACTATTCATACATTTCAAATTCTAGCATATAATTCCAGATCCCCACCAACGTCTAACTTTAGATGCCCGCCGCTAACAATGCTCTTGAAAGACATCTAAACTGAAACAGATCTTTCTAATGATTGCATCCATCCAAGTCATCTCCAAACTCTTCAAAAAGATGAAATTTTTGCAGCTAGGTTTGCACGACATGTCTTATATTCTAATCTAATCATTAATGAATATATTGAATGTACAATTTTTTTGAAAGAAATCATAAGTATTCTTGCAAAATAATATATTTTCAGGTTCTATATTTCAATGTATCATTTGAATATGTAAGATAAGATAGCAATCATAGACAAGTCCTACCAAGTAAGCACATAGACAAATCCTACCAATCAACTTATCTCATTAGTATACACTATGTGAATCAATATCCAAAACTGAATCCAAAATTCTAGAATGAGTGGACAAAAAACCCAGAGACATTTGTTATTTTGAATAAAAGGTAAGCTGCAGCACTAAACAATCCCTATAACAAGGAGAGATCTCGACAAGTTTTACCATATCAAAATCCCATTTTGGTAGGGTGGGAAATATAACAACATAACAAATATGACTCTCTATATTTGTTTCATCTTGAATCAAATCCTATCTATATAAAAAATTTCCTACAAAACAATACACAAGAACCAAACACATGATCAATCTATTCTGTTATGTTCAAAATATACATGCCAACGTCTACAGATTTACATGACTATGTAGCATTTGCTTCAGAGGTCAGATCCCACATACTTTATTATGTTATTTTAACTTTGGCACTTCCAATTTCAAATTAGGTCGACACAGATGAGTTCCCAATTATAAATTCAATGAAATACCATTTTCTTATCCCCAAAACCGATAAACAATACACGATTCATGCATATAGCACAGAAAACCTAGAATTAGCAAAAGGGTTTGCGAATTCGAGATCGGCATCTCGAAATATTCAAATACTCTAAATAAATTTTTAGATATCATCGCTTAAATGATGTTAACTCCGCTTTCAAAGGAGATACACAAATCCCGTGCAAGCAATCCACCACTTTCTTAAGAATCAAGCAGAAAGTAAGATAACACCCTAAAATCTTGGAAGAATAGCAGATATCAACTATCAATCAATCACATAAATGATTTTGAACTAAATTCATTGTAGTTTCAACTCAAGTTGGATTCTACTATTATTACATAAAGAAAAATATGACATTGAGTTGTCTTTTACTTCCGTAGGACGTAACTGAGCTCTGTCTTTGGTGAAATGAAAGAGCGAACCTGGTGACATAAAAAATCCACGGCTGAGAGTAGCCAAAGGGGGAGGAGCGAAAAATTGGTGGCGTGAAAAACGTTGTGGTCGAAAGTCCTCAGTGACCGATAGTGGTCGTGACCGAGAGTAGCCGAAGAAGAAAGCGACAAACTTGGTTTATTGAGAAAGTAGTGGTGAGGAGGAGACGAAAGAAGAAGAAAGCCACAGAAGAGAGACGAGAGGAAACGAAAAAGACAACGTTTTTTTTTACCATCAACACGGTTCTCTCTTCATTAAGAAAAAACAATCTGTTACATAGAAGTATCAAAACTCAGCAAAGCAGAAAAATCGGGTGGAGGTCTTTCGACCCAATCCGGTGGACACACCCTACAAGAAGCCAAACTGGCAATATGGTCCGCACATTGGTTTTCTATCCTCGGGATAGCCTCCCAAGATACGTGACTAATAGATGACGCTAAAGACCGAATAACCGTGGATATCGCATGGATTCTCCAAACAGCATCCACCCTAATGTGGTTAATGACAACCTCTGCATCTGACTCGATCACATCGTCTTGCCATCCTTTGTTTATGGCAAGCCGTACACTGTTGGAGGTTATAGTATTGTCAACATAGTTTAGGATATATTTAGAATTAGTTTCATTATGTGTGGGTGTAATTGCAATTAGTGAAAGATCATGCCGGTTCTATAAATACGTTCGGGGACTGATTTGTAAGTAAGTTTGAGTATTGGTTTAATAGGAAGGTTTTCAGTTCTGTGAAGTTTATCTCTTAGTCATTCTCTCTCGACAATTCTCTCTAAACTCCAGATACATCTAAAATCTAGGGTTTTCGTTTCTTTCAATCTATGGAGATCATTGCATTAATCCGAGATATTCAACATGGTATCAGAGCCTATCGATCAAGAGAGCCTGCCTATCAAGAGGTCTAACCGCTCGATCAAGTTTTCTGTGAGTTCTGATTTGATTTTCTACTTCTGTTCACTTGTGATGTACGAGATGCTTGCGATTTGTCTTGCGCTATGATTCTTCTGAGTTAGCTATTAAGTCCTGTTTGAGTTCTGCAATTGATTGCGTTTCTGAAGCTTTGTGGTATTGCGATAAGTGTAGTTCTGATTCTGTGTTTCTGTGGTCGGCGATTCTGTGTGTAGTCGGCGATTCTGTGTGTAGTTTCAGTTTGTGAAAATTAATAATGGATGATTCATTTCCTGCATTCTCAAATAAAAAGATTTGCCAGCTAGTAGGAGATGAGAATTTCCAGTCCTGGAAGCAACAAGTGTTGCTAACAGTTCGTGGATTTGATTTAGAGTCACATTTGATTTCTCCGTGTACGCTTCCGCATATGCTGTTGACTGAGAATGGTATGAACATTGTTAATCCTGAGTTTACAAAGTTCAAGCAACGGGATAGTGCTCTTGCATCGTGGCTATTGGCATCGATATGCTCACAAGTAAACAAAGGTTTGATTGGTTGCATGACAGCCTTTTCTATTTGGAGTAAACTGCATCAGGTTTTTTCATCTTCATCAACAACTAGAATCATGAGCCTTTATGACCGATTAAAGGTATGTAAGCTTCCTAATCAGTCGATGCGAGACTATTTAGCTGAGATTCAGTCCACATGTGACAGCTTGGCAAGCTGTGGACATCCGATTGAAGAGATTCAGCACATTTCGATAATTTTGAACGGAGTTAAAGGTCAGTACGATAACGTCGTGTCAGTTATCCATGCAAGCAGAAATCCGTATGACCTGGCATTGGTAAGTTCAGTTTTGTTAGATGCTGAATCCAGATTGAGAGATCAATTGTTTGATCCCACAATTTCAGCTAGTGTTGCGGTGGCTCAACAAAACAATAGTTTTTCGAACAACAAACTGTCTTTAGCTTCTCCGGGATTGAGTGCGGGTTCAAATCTGTCAGCCTCATCATTTGGTCATAATGACCAATCATCATCTACACAACCTGGTAGTTCAACTATTCCTGAATATCATCCTGTTAATCCAGGTCGTGGAAGACGATGTGGGGGTGGCAGAGGTAACAGGTACCAGTGTCAGCTTTGTGGAAAGCTTGGACATCTGGTGAATCGCTGCTATCAGCGGTTTAATACCAATTTTGCAGGTATCAATAGTCAAACTGCAAGTGAAGTCAATGCTAGTGCCAATATATGTGAGTCACAATGGAATGATGTGGACTCTCATAATATGGTCACTGGATCCTCTGGTTTGTCTACGGGTGCCCATAGTTCAGCAGCTCCTCAGTCAGCTCCTCAGTCTCCAATTGGTGCCACACAACCAATGATGTATTCTGCGTATCCAAACAAGCAGTTTCCATATCCTTTTTCGATGATACCCAATTACATGCCCTCGCCAACTGCTCCTGGTTTTTTCCCATATGTGTCACAACCCTATCCTTCGGTTCCTGCAGCTACATCTGTTCCAGCAGCTTCGGGATTTGTTCAACCTCAAGCCAATGTTGTCATGGCATCTGCTCCTGGTTTTTCGGATGCTGCATGGTATCCTGATTCCGGGGCAACTCATCACCTGACAAACCAGCATCCACCTTCCACTGGAACAGTGCCCTACACGGGAACAGGTAAGGTTCAAGTAGGTAATGGTGAACATTTGGACATTTTTAGAATTGGTACTTCAGTTGTTAATATTCCTAATTCTAAGCCTCTTTTATTACATAATCTTCTTTACACACCTCATATTACTAAAAATCTTGTCTCTGTCTCGCAGTTCACAAAAGATAATGGTGTGTTTTTTGAATTTCATGATACTCACTGCTATGTTCGAGATTCATTGACTAGGAGAATTCTTCTTCACGGTTCTGAGTGTGGCGGACTATACAAGCTGGATTTTAGTCTGCTAAAGTTAGATTCTGTTAATAGGTATGGTTTACCGGTTTCTATTACTAGTAAGTCTGAGTCTGTTACTTGCTGTTTTAGTAGTTTAAAAGCCTCGTCTACTGTGTGGCATCAACGTTTAGGTCATCCTTCGCATGGTGTCTTGTCTGCTTTAAGTAGAATAAGTGGTATTGTGGCCACACCTGCTGTTAATAAATGTGTGTCATGTTCGGTTGGAAAAAGTTGTAAACTTCCATTTACTCAATCTGTGACAGTTTATTCTGATCATTTGGAGTTAATTGAAATTGATCTTTGGGGTCCAGCTCCTGTGTCGTCGAATGGCAATTTTTATTATATGAGCATTGTAGATGTCGCAACTAGGTACACGTGGATATATTTTTTGCAAAAGAAGAGTGATGTGGCTAGAATATTTGTTGAATTTCATACTAATGCCGAGAGACAATTGGGATATCTTCTTAAAGTTGTCCAAACAGATGGTGGAGGAGAATTTAAGGCATTATATCTGTATCTAGTTCAGAAAGGGATTACTCATCGTGTCACTTGCCCGTATACGTCTGAGCAGAATGGGATCGTTGAACGGAAGCACAGACATGTTGTGGAAATGGGTCTGACGCTTCTTCATCAAGGTAATTTGCCTATGCAATACTGGTCAGATGCGTTTTTTACGGCTGTCTTTCTTATCAACAGGTTACCATCCAAGGTCTTGTCAGGTATGTCTTCGCATCAAAAGTTATTTGATACAGTTCCTGAGTATTCGTTTCTTAGGGTTTTTGGCTGTTTATGTTTTCCGTTTATTCGACCTTTTAATAAGCATAAAATGGATTTTAGGTCAGTACCGTGTGTCTTTCTCGGATACTGTTCTAATCAGCATGGGTATAGGTGTTTGGATTCCAATGCAGGATTTACGTTTCTCGCCATGTTCGATTCATGAAAATGTTTTTCCTTTTTCTAATAAATCTGGTAAGTTTCTTCTTTCTGCTGCTCCTAAGAACACGTTTACTTCTGCTCCGTTTTTCATGCCTTTTAATTCGTCTATTTGTGTGCCTACTGACGATCATAGTTGTGGTCCGGAACCTGGGTTTGATCCAGCGATTATTTCTGGTCCTTCTGATTCTTCGCATACGTCTTCTCATTTTCCTGTTTCTGATTCATTGGTGTCTTCTGATGCTAATATACCTGAATCTGCTGATGTTAGTTCATTTCCTACTGTTAATATTCCTGGTTCTGAGCATGATAGATCTGAAATTAATGATAGGTCTAATAATGTTCAAGATTGTCAAACTTCTTCTGATGTTCGTTATGTTGTGAATGCTGGTTCAACTCAGCTTGTTCCTGTTTCTACTACTGTTATGCCTTCTTCTGTTACTGACTTGCATGTTCAAGATTCTGGTCTATCAAATTCGGTTCCACTTTCTTCTTGTATTTATGTCCCAAGTGGAACTGGGTCTGTTTTGGTTCCTACAAAATCTGGTTCTGTTTCTTCTAATGTTCATCCTATGATTACTCGTTCAAAACAAGCTGTTAATGCTTCTCCGTTTCAGGCCTTATTCAGTTCGGTTTCTGAGTTGGCTCCTAATGTAGAACCGTCCTCCATTCATCAAGCAATGCAATATCCTAGTTGGAAAGTTGCTGTTCATGCTGAACTTCAAGCTCTAGCTGATAATGGTACCTGGTCCTTGGTTAAACTTCCTGCAGGAAGAACACCCATTGGGTGTAAATGGATCTTTAAGGTAAAACTTTCTGCTGATGGGTCTGTTGATAGGTACAAAGCTAGGCTTGTTGCCAAGGGTTTTTCACAACAACCTGGATTTGATTTTCAAGATACGTTTAGTCCGGTTGTGAAATCTCCTACTATTTGCATTATACTTACTCTTGCTTTGACTCATAAATGGACTTTAAGACAAATAGATATTAATAATGCTTTTCTTCATGGCAATTTAGTTGAAGATGTTTATATGGTGCAGCCTCCAGGGTTTGAACATTGTGATGGTTCTGGTTCTGTGTTAGTCTGTAAGCTTCACAAAGCTTTATATGGGTTGAAACAGGCCCCTAGGGCCTGGTTTGAGAGGCTGAAGTTTTTCTTGATAAATCAGTTACAGTTTACTGCTTCTTTGACTGATGATTGTTTGTTTTTAAAATCAACATATGCTGGTGCTGTATATCTCCTTGTCTATGTTGATGATATTGTGGTTACAGGTAGTGATGCATCGGCAATTGAAAATATTATTACCCAGTTGAATATTGAGTTCAAACTCAAAGATTTAGGTGATCTATCTAATTTTCTGGGGATGGAAATTCAGGTTCAAGATGATTGCTTGTTACTTAGTCAAG
Organism: Chamaenerion angustifolium; assembly: GCA_946814005.1. NCBI lineage: Eukaryota > Viridiplantae > Streptophyta > Magnoliopsida > Myrtales > Onagraceae > Chamaenerion > Chamaenerion angustifolium. Next base: position 31,584,791 of record OX328266.1, on the reverse strand, counting down.
GAAGGTATATTTCTGATTTGTTGAATAAAACTGGTTTAGCTAAGTCTACATCTCTTCCAACTCCTATGTCGGGGAAGTTTTCTTCTAAGTCTGATTCTTCATTGGATGACTCTCCTACGGCTGATCCTCATTTGTGTAGGAGTGTTATAGGTGCATTGCAACATGTTTGTGTTACTCGTCCAGATATTAATTTTGCAGTTAATAAACTCAGTCAATACATGCAGGCTCCGTCTGTGTTGCATTGGAAGGCTGTCACTCGAGTTCTTCGTTATCTGAAAGGTACTCTTAAACATGGCTTACTGTTTAAGTCATCTTCGGTTGCTTCATCAGAGGTAAGCCTTGTTTCTTATTCTGATTCGGATTGGGCTGGGGATTTGGATAGGAGATCAGTTTCTGGTCATTATCTTCTTTTAAATGGAAATCCCATTATTTGGAGCTCTAAAAAGCAATCTGTGATTTCTAGGTCGACTGCAGAGGCTGAGTATAGAGCTATTGCTAATGTTGTATGTGAGGTTATGTGGGTGGTATCTTTACTTACTGAATTAGGTGTTAAACTGTCTTCTATTCCTGTTATTTGGTGTGATAATACTAGTGCTGTTGCGTTAACTGAAAATCCTATTCAGCACTCTAAAATGAAACATGTTGAAATTGATTTGTGTTTTGTCAGGGAGAAAGTTAAGAATGGTCAGGTTCAAGTTAATTTTGTTCCAGCTACTGATCAGACTGCTGATATTCTGACGAAATCTCTAACAGCTAAGTTGTTCATTTCTTTCAGGCGTAAACTTGGTGTCTCATCTATTGATGAAATTAATGGTTCAGCTGCTTCTTTTCAAGACGATGGCTCAATAGCTGATGATGATGATATTTGTTCTCAGGATGCTCTGTAGTGAGTTTTTTTTCCTCTATGTTTTTTTTCTCTCTGGTTTCTTGCTCTACTCTGTTCTGGTATATGATCTTTTCATTTGGTGCGTATGATCTTTGTTCTTGTGCTGTGTTTTTTTTTCTCTCATGCTTACGTGTTCTTGATGGTTTTGTTTTCTCAATTTGCTGTTTTTGGTATTTTGATTCTTGTCATGTGTTCATGGTCATGATCAATTTTATGACATGTGGGGCTTATTTTTTTTCTTCTTATCTATCAACTGAGTGGGTGCACTTGATATTTTCTATGCATTCTTCTGTTCACTCGTCTGTTTTCTCATTCTGGTCTGTCTGTGTTCGTTTTCTGCATTTGGTAAAGCTGGTGATACTGCGTTCGGATGTTTTCCTTCTCATTCCTGGAACAATAGGCAAGATATGATTTCAAAAATAGTTTCATGACTGAGACAACGTTAAAGCTACTCAGTTGTGTACTTGAGAAAGTAAAGATGGAGGCTCAAACCTCCCTGTCTTGCTGAAAAGATAGAGGCCCAAACCTCTCTTGTTCGGAAAAAAAAAACAAAGAAAAAAAATAGAATAAAAAAATATTATCTCATGAAAAAAAAAACGTTGAGATTGTTTTTGGTGGCCTAAAGGTGCTTCCTGGTCGAGGAATTTCGTTCTTGATGAAATAGAAAAATGAAGGGTGAATGGATGAGTATTCATCAGTTTTAAATGTGTGAACACAGTATGTTTCAGTTTGGGAAATGTATGAGCTGTTTGGTTGAATGCATATGGAGGTATTAAAGTGTTTTCTGTTTAAGTTGTGCAGATTGGTTGTGGAATCATAAGAACTGCAGTTCATATGTTGTTGTGACTTGTGAATTAGCTGACAAGCATTCAAATTATTCAGGAACACAATTGTGATTCAAGAAAAGCTGGAAAATGATAAGTGTGTGTGTTAATTGGTTTTATATGTCACAGCACAAGGATATTGGTTGTTATCATCTTTTGTCATAGGATCTATGTCAGAACAGGTTTAGAATTCAAGACCAGAGAAGGTAGTTGATCAGAGGTGGTTGATCAGAGAAGGTGGTCAAGGAAGATCTTCACAGGGGAATGTTGGAGGTTATAGTATTGTCAACATAGTTTAGGATATATTTAGAATTAGTTTCATTATGTGTGGGTGTAATTGCAATTAGTGAAAGATCATGCCGGTTCTATAAATACGTTCGGGAACTGATTTGTAAGTAAGTTTGAGTATTGGTTTAATGTGAAGGTTTTCAGTTCTGTGAAGTTTATCTCTTAGTCATTCTCTCTCGACAATTCTCTCTAAACTCCAGATACATCTAAAATCTAGGGTTTTCGTTTCTTTCAATCTATGGAGATCATTGCATTAATCCGAGATATTCAACATGCACCGCCGAAGCCTACGCCTCCACAACCGAGCCTCCCAAAATGGTGCCATGACTACCCCCTATAACGTTCCCAAAATGATCCCTCGTAATAACCCCAAGACCCCCGATCCCAGTCGCCACGTTCCACGCCGCATCGCAAGTAATTTTGACTGTTCCCTGTCTAGGCCTTCTCCATCTGGATCGATCCTGTCTCGAGGCCGTACGTATAGCGTCCTCCCGCTGGGCCCTCAGTCGAACCCCCGCGAGCTCCCCCATAGTTCTACGAATCTCGTGAATAACTGCCCCGCATCTGTTGGCTTGTTCTCGAAAGCTAACTTTGATCGCGCCTTCCATATCGCCCAACACGTGGTCATGGTTGTCGCCCATATAGTCTCGGTCACTACCCCCACTTGACCCACTGGCACACCCTGGAGCATCCCCTGCCCATGCGGATCGGTCATAGTAGGCCAAAGACGCCTAGACACTGAAGCTCGTTGGTCCGACGTGTGCAACCCCAATACCTCCCTCCAAATCCGGTGCGTCCAGCTGCAATCCACTATCATATGTTCCACCGTTTCCTCTTTCGCGCAGCCCGGGCAATTGCTGTGATAGGCACCCCACGTCTGACAAGATTTACCCGTGTGGGCAAAGCATTAGTGATAAGTTTCCATGTGAAAACCTTGACCTTTTGTGTAACCTTTGATTTCCAGAGTTGCTTCCACGGCCCCTGAGAAATATTCCCACTATCTCCACCCGGGTCCCTATCCTTAAGTCGGTTGTAAGCCGACTTAACCGATACACGACCATCCCGCGAGAAGGGCCACAAGATGGAGTTCGTTGGCCTGTCCCGATGAATGTGAACACTCATCACATGGTCCGCCAACTCCTCCCCTACATCTCGATGCACAGCCCCTTCGTCCCAACCTTGGCGATCTGAGGTAAACCAGTCGGCTACCCTATGGTCCACCAAACAAGGTCTCGTATAAGCCGAGTCTAGTAGGGGGTAGTCTGGTAAAGTCGTAACCCACCTATCCTCAAAAGTCCGGACCGATCTCCCGTCCCCAATGCTGCAAACCACATTCTCTTTTACAACATCCCGCCCCACCAGGAGACTGGACCACCCCTAGGAAGCCCGACTTCCTTTCTTAGCCTACATGAAATCCGTATGGGGGAAGTATACAAAGCCGTGCGTAAAGCCGGAACCAGAACCATAGAGCATTTGGTTCATTCAGAACCAGAACCGCCATGTTGGTCAACAAAGCCGTGCGTAAAGTCTGAAGTTCCTTAAAACCGAAACCCCTATCTTCAGGGGTGTCATCACTTCCCATCTTTTCTAGTGGATCTTCCTTTCACTTTCCTTTGACCCCCACCAGAACTTAGCTATCATAGCATTAATCTCAGCACACCATACCTTAGGGAGGTAGAAGATACTCATCGTATAGGTTGGAAGGGACGTGATAATCGCTTTGATGAGCACATCCTTTCCCGCATTATTCAATAGCTTATTCCTCCACCCGTTGATCTTTTCCCGGATCCTTTCCTTAATGAAGCCCATCTCCTCTCTCTTTGATCTGCCCCAAACTGTCGGCAAACCTAAGTAGTGGTCCGGATTGACCACCCTCTGAACCCCCAGTAAGCTGGTGATTTCCGAAATCGAGTCCTCTTCCGCCCCCGCACTAAAGAACATGCTGGACTTAGACAGGTTAATCGCTTGACCAAACGCCTTGCAGTATCCGTCCAAGACACCCCGCAGACGTCTGGCATTATCACCTGATCCTTTACAGAAAAATAGTGAGTCATCTGCAAAAAAACAAATGATGTATCATAGGGCATCCTCGTTTCGGCAGAATTCCTTGTATGCATCCCCTGTCAACCTGAGACTCCATCGTTCTAGATAATACATCAGCCATAAGGATGAATAGGTAAGGAGATAAAGGATCTCCCTGGCGCAGACTTCTGGATGGTCTAATAACTCGTGATCTCTTCTCATTGATGTTGACTCGATATGTAACCGTAGATATGCATGCCCTAATCCACTGAGTCCACGTCCCCGAGAAGCCTCTCCTCCTTAGACTCTCCAGGAGAAAGTCCCACTCCACCCTATCATATGCCTTCTTCATATCAATCTTTAGAGCACACTCCATCCTGCTAGTGCCCCCGTTCCTCCTGTTCTTAAGACCATGGAACATCTCATGTGCAATCAAGATGTTATCCTGAATGCATCTCCCTGCTACAAAGGCACTCTGGTTTTGTGAAATCAGCTATGGCAAATAGATTTTAGGGTTAATTACTTAATTGGTTACACATGTTTGACCAATGTTCAGAATTGTTCAAAATGTGATTAATTGGTTTTGCTATGTGACTAATTGGTTATACATGTTTTTCCCAATGTGATTAATTGGTTATACCGTTAGTATACCGTTAATTATTTTTTTTAACATATTATTGAATTGTGAAATGACTATTAAACTATTAATTAAACATGCTATATTCTGTCATAGAATCAGAAAAAGGCATTTTACAGTTTTTGCCAACAGCACAAGCTGTGCAGTGAGGAACTTGAGCATTTATATTCCAGTTAGAATGTTTAATCACCAACGAAAACACATGTTGAGAAGGATGCCCAAGCCTTTGATGTAAAATCACAGGGGAAATTTTCATTTGATTCGCATTACACATCATTCTCGAGTTCAATATTGCAGAAGGATTACAGCTCACAAACGAAGACAGACAATCCGATTTATTAACAACAGAGTTCCTAGTATTATTATTATTAAACGAGCTAAAATCAAGTCTATATAAGCCTTGATGTTCCTGTCCACGCAGCAGAATATGATGAGTATCAGAATCCCGAACCAGGCAATGAGTTTTGTGAAACTCAAAGTATACCCTATTATCCCTGGTAAACTGCGAAACATAACCAAATTTTTAGTAATCTGAGGAATGTATAAGAGATTGTTTAATAAAAGATGCTTAGATGCAGTGTTTATGACAGAAGTACCAATGCTACATATGTCTAAGTAACTACCATTTGCTACTTGTACTTTACCCGAGCCTGCATAAGAGTGTGATGAATTGACAGGAGGAGTTCCATTTGACAGATGATTGGTGACTCCTGAGTCTGGATACCAAGCTTTGTCCGAGTGTGCTCCAGCTGCTGTTGTTGTTGCGGCTAGGTGAACTTTACTTGGATTGTCAAGATTAACAGATGCAGCCGACACACTTGGAGCTGCAGAATATCCACCAGATAGGAATTGTTGAACAGGAGGAGCAGATGTAGATGTACCAGAATTGAGCTGATACATTGGTGGAGTGTATTGCATGGGAGAGTACATTGAAGCAGAATTGGTCATGTACTGGTTAAACATAGGCGGTACAAACATTGGTTGAGAGTAAGGAGCAGAGACATGTTGAGGATAGGCAGGTAAATGCTGAGGATAAGTAACAGGATGAACAGCAGACACAGATTGACCTATGGAGGGAGAGTTAATGACATATCCCGAACCAGAAGCAACTGACTGATTTGTACTTTGATTCTTAACATACGAAGAATCATCTTCATCATGCCATTGAGACACCAGATTAGCACTCATATTTTCAGTCGAGGTAGATGTCACTCCCTGGAAATGCACATTGAAGCGATTATAACACCGATTAACCAGATGTCCAAACTTACCGCAGAGTTGGCATTGAGGTTTATTGTTGGAGTAGCCACGACCTCTGCCTCTACCTCTTTCATATGAGGTATTGTTTGGTTGGGAATCAGGTGTACGTTGATTGAAGTTCGGCTGACTCTGTGTTTGTCCTGAATCCATCGCAGAGACCTGTCCTGAATCCACCTGAATAGGCTTGTCATCAACATTTTTAACAACCACATTAGCTGCAGATAGTGATGTATCAAAGATAGCATCTCTTTGCCTTGCTTCTGCATCAAGAAGAACAGAAGAAATAGAGGCCAGATCATATGAATTTCGGCTAGCATGGATTACAGCAACTACACTATCATACTGTCCCTTTACTCCGTTCAATATAATGGATATCTGTTGCATCTCCTCTATCGGATGCCCACGGCTCAATAGACTATCGCATGTAAGCTGTATTTCAGTCAAATAATCTCTCATGGACTGATTTAAGAGTTTACGAACCTTGAGTCTGTCATATAGACTCATAATCCTCGTTGTTGACGATGAAGAGAAGTTCTGGTGCAGCCTGTTCCATATCGCAGAAGCTGTCATACAACCGACCAATCCTTTGCTGATCGGAGACGCAATGGATGGTAGCAGCCATGATGCCAATGAACTGTCCTGCTGAGAATACTTTGGAAACTCAGGATTTGGAATCCTATTTCCTTCTTCGTCTTCCAGAAGCCGCGGAACTACCAGCGTTCCAAACAGGTAGCCTTCAAGGTTGAGACCTCGAACAGCTAACAACACTTGCTGTTTCCAGGACTGAAAGTTGTCCTCTCCTGTTAACTGACATATTCTCTTGTTGAAGAAAGCAGGTATTATCTCATCCATTGCAACAGATATTGACAGCAGTTGATTCTTTTACAGCAGGCATAAATCAAACAGCACAGAAGATGTTTTCGGACAAAACAGAGTACCTTCAACAGCTTACCAAATCTTTGATGGCGAGCAGATTCACTGATTGATGATGACAATCGCAGCGACTCTAGATGAATTAGGATAGCTCTGATACCATTTTAGTAATCTCACACCAAACCAGAATGAATTGTGAAAGATAGAGAAGGAAATCAGAAACTGAAATGAAGAACAAACGGAAATAACAGAATTACTTGGAATGCAAGCTATCATTCAAAGTTAAGGTTTTACATCCTAGATGATCCTATTTATATAGGATTTACAAGGTAAGAAGACTCTAACTAACTAATTCTTAACATATTCTAGACAATTCTACTATCTTCTATACAAACCACCACGGTTCCTTGAACTATACGGCAATAACTTGTAGGCTAAGCAAACTACAATCTTCATACATCCTAACAATGCCCTTAGTTGTATTGAAGAACACATAGAAGGATTGAAGAACCATAATCGAATCAAATTCGATTTGATGTTCTTGAGAACCCCCAAACAGCATTTCTGGGTTCTCGAAGAACCTAGAAACAGCATTTCTAGGTTCTCGGAGAACCCAGAAACAACATTTCTAGGTTCTCGGAGAACCCAGAAACAACATTTCTGGGTTCTTCACATTGTGGGTAACATGTCGAACCTTTTAATCACATCATTTCAAACAACAGTATCCATTTAATCACATTATAGAGAAACATGTATGACCTTTTAATCACATTATAGAGAAACATGTATGACCATTTAATCACATTTGGTGATAACATATACTCCAATACAGAACTTCAAGAACCCAGAAATGCTGTTTCTGGGTTCTTCAATTTTTGTTCTTGAAGATGATGATGTGTTCTTGAAGATGATTCTAGGGATAATTTCGTCATTTTACGTATCTAAATAGTGACTTAACTGTGATTTCTAACGGTGAACAGTAAAAAAACCAAATAGTCACATTTCAAAACCAATTAATCACATTTTGAAACATGTGTAACCATTCTGAACATTGGTCAAACATGTGTAACCAATTAAGTAATTAAGGTCTATTTTCCAGGACCTTAGAAATAATTTTATAACAAAAGTTAGAAAGACTTATCGGTCTAAAATCAGAAGCATTGCACGAGGTTTTACATTTAGGGATAAGGGTAATATCGGTTTGGTTTAAGAAAGAAGGCATGATACCTGATGTGAGAAAGATGTTGACTGAAGTGACGATGTCTGGACCAATGACGCTCCAATTCCATTGAAAGAAAGACTCTGAGAAACCATCTGGCCCCGAAGCTCACCCCCCATTTGGAACGTCGCGTGTCTGACCTCCTCCATAGTCGCTAGAGAGGTTAAACTGGAATTGGTATCCGAAGAGATCTGGTGAGGTAAACAGTCCAGAGCATCCTCGAAGGCAGATCCTCTCCCCTGATTCTGGCGCTCCGACCTAAACAGATCGTTATAAAACTCAAACACCACCCTCCCAATGTTCCGGTCTCCCTCAACCCAAGCACCATCTACATCTTGCAATCTAATAATCTTGTTACCCCGTCTCCTCGCCATAGTTGATCGATGGAAGAATTTTGTGTTTCTGTCCCCATCCATCAACCATCTAACCCGCGACCTCTGTCTCCAATATATCTCCTCCTGTTTCCACAAGGCATCAATCCGGGACTTTAAAGCCCTCTCCTCCCCATGGCCTTCATCATCCAAGGCTCGCAACCCAAGCACCCTGAGGGCCTCCCGAGCCTTGTTAATTTCCTTCACGTTATTCTTAAACACTGTTCTGCTCCACTCAATTAGCGATCTTTTACAATCATTGAGTTTTGGTTCCAGATCCTCAATAGCCCTGGCTGAACCGGTCCGTTCCCAAACCGACTTAATGATGTCAAAACATTCTCGTCGTTCTAACCACATCTGCTCAAACCTGAACTCCTTATACCTTTTGTATCATTATAATCCAAAACCAGTTCGATCGGAGAGTGGTTAGAACCTATTGCCAGACCGTTGAGACATTGAGCTTTAGTATACTTTTGACACCACCTCCTGTTCCCTAGAACTCGGTCCAACCGCTCAACAATACGGTCGTCTCCCCTCCTATTATTCGACCAAGTATGCATCTGACCCTTGAACCCCAGGTCCTCCATATGAATATCCTCAATCATCGATATAAAACTATCAATTTTGTACTGCTCCTTTCTCAGAATGACGGGTAATGACATTAAAGTCACCCGCACATAACCATGGCTCTCATATGTTATTCCCCATATGTCTGAGCGTCTCCCAGTTGAGGAGTCGCGCCGACCTGGTAGGGTCACCATAAACCTATTTAACAAAAAGCCCTCACCAAAGATGCCATAAGCCACCTTCGTATCCATACAATTAATTGTCACCGTGACCTCCTTTGTCCACCAAAGCGCAAGTCCACCGCTACTACCCATCGGTTCCACATATTCCCCAAATTCCATACCCACTTCTCTTCTAACACGCTCACACGAGACCTCACCTTGCTTCGTTTCCATAAGAAAAACAATAGCTGGGTGAGTCCTCCTAACTAGGTCCTTTAGATGACGAACTGTCGTGGTAGACCCCAAACCCTGACAGTTCCAACTAATTAGGCTCATTAAGACCGTGTGGCTGTTCCGGGACAACAACCATAACCCGTACACGTATTAGATGTCGTTTCTTTCTCATTATGGGCTCTGCCCCGCCTGCCACCAATCTTACCCAGCTGATCCTGGGCCTGGCCCCCCCCCCCCCAAAAAAAAAAAGAAAAGACAACGCTTATTGTGATGTTGTGTGTTACTTAAATCTTGAAAGTTCGGATTTCTATAAATTTATATTTACCCCTTTAGTAATTTTTACTTATCCATATAATTAAGTATCCTCCATAGTTAAAGTTAATTATGTAGTAGTCCACCTGGTTAACATGTCGGATTTGATACTAAAGTGTGTGAGTACGAGAGCTGCTGGTAGGGATTTTTCAATTTTATATTTTTATCATTTTACTATTTCTAATTGCTATGTATATAATTATATGCTATGATAAAATGTAAATGTGTGTTAGTTCCCTTGGTAATTACCATGGACTTTAATATTGGTGGTCTCGAGTTCAAAACACTTTGCTAGCCATCATACTCTTTTTTTTCACATTAACAATATTGTCTATCACATAATGTTTTGGTCGGATTCTGTTTCTGTCCAGTACTGGTCTTCTCTCTAAGTTTATATGTTGGTGTACCATTTAGTTCTACTGCATAAGGTAATCTTGATACTAAAAAATTGTTTATGCAATATACTACGTTGGTATAACTGATTGTTTACATTAATATCAGACTTCTTTTCAACAGTACATTTTTTGGGGTAAACAAAGTGGAGCGACAAAAGTACATACTACAACCGAGTTTCAGAAATGGAAAATTATGTGACACTGAATAGTGTCATCAACTACGAGATATTTTGCTGAAACTAAAGAAGCTTTTTAAAATCAAAACTGTTTTGACAACACTTAAGTTTTCTCTTCATTGAATGAATCTTGTAAAGGTTCTTTCATTTCCTTGGCTCGGGTTCTTGTAATCGGTCCAATGGGGATTTGAATCAGTTCCTTTGCATTTGAATCGGTTCTTATAAGCGCCAATTGCTAAAGAGCGTGGTCGCCTTAGACGCTGTCAAACAACAACTAGGAAAAACCCTAGCCGAATTCTACGAGCGTTTTCATAAAAACATCACAAAGATTAATCGTTGGGTCACAAATGGAGAAATCGTTTGAGATTTTTATTGAGGGTTGGATCTGACAAACAAAGCTGCGAAACAGCTACCATGTGCATGAAATAGACACCCTGCAGGATATGTCAGTCAGGGCTAAAAGCTTCATGGAGTTGTTCGCATCAACCTTGCAAAGGGTTCTTGCCAAACCCAAGCGTGAATGAAAGAAGGTGAAGAAGGACGGTAGGGAATGCTAAAAGCCTCAGTCTGAAGCCCCCGGAAAAATCTTAGAAAGGCCCACGAGTATTTCATGCCTCTCAACAGACAAATCTCGGAAATACTAGTGGAGATGGAAAGAAGGTCATTAGCCAGACCACCAATGCTTTGAAAGAACGGCCAGCCCATGGGAAAGGATGCCAAAAGCTATTGTCGCTATCAGAAAGCGAAGGGCCATAAGACTGACGATTTTCGAGTACTTAAGTGAGACGTCGAGATGTTGATCCAGAGAAGCATACTGAAGGAATTTATAGTGAGAAGAGAGTGAAGTCGAATGCCCCCAAGGAGAGCCCGCTCGCTAGTAAATCAAGAACAATCCAGTCCTCCACAAGGCAAATGGTCATCAAGGGAGGTCAACGCCACACAAATTTCCACAGCTGCGCAGCTAGGAAAAAGGTCCCATCCCGAAGAAGACATTCTCATCTCTTTTACCTAGGATGACCTAGCACACGTCATAACCCTACACAACGACGCACAATTCATTACTGCTGAAGTCGATGGGTGTGACGTGAAGATAATTCTGATCAACGGAGGGATCTCGATATACATCATGTTCCTAGCCCCCTTCGAGAAAATGGGCAGGTCCAAAAGGATGGAAAAACATAGAGGTGTCAGTCGCTTTCATAGTAGTGGACACTCCCACTTCGTACAATGTCATCCTGAGGGGGACCACCATCAATCCTAACAGGCCTCCACAGTCCATCAAAAGATGAAGTTCCTCATGCTGAATGGGATTGGAGAAGTCTTGGGCGATCAACCCTCTTCACGACAGTACTATGTAAAATACCTTCACAGGAAAAACTAAAGGGAATCTTTCGCCATTGAGACAGAGGCTGACCTGCGTGATGATAAAGCTCGACCTACGCTAGTAGACAACCTAACTAAGGTTTAGATAGACGACTCACACAAGAAGGTGCGCATCGGTGCTACCTTGACAGAGGAACTGATGGATGCCTTGACCACCCTCTTGCAAGAATTAAGAAACTATTCGCTTGGAAACCAAGCAACATGCTGGGGATCAATACATACATAATCTCTCATGAGCTGCTGATAGTCCTTTCTATCAAGACTCTCACTCAAAAGAGGCGGTCGTTCATATTTGACAGGAGCTTGGCGATCAGACAGGAATTAGTCGAGTGCTTGAAGCAAAGTTCGTAAGGGAGGTACGCTTTCAGAGTTGGCCTGCCAATCCACTGCTGGTAAAGAAGTCAAATGGAAAGCAGCGTATGTACGTGGATTTCCGAGACTTAAACAAGGTGTGGCCTAAAGACTCCAACCCCCTCCAACGAATTGATCAGCTGGTGGATGCAACCTATGGCCATAAAATGCTAAGCTTCATGGAAGCATATTCCGCCTACAACTGAATCTGAATGCACCCGAATGATAAACCCATACAACATTCTACACATACTGTGATATCATTTTTTATAAAAAATTCCTTTTAGACTAATCTATGCAGGGGCAATGTATCAACGCATGGTGAATCAAATGTTCAAAGAAATACTGAGGCAAAATATGGAGTCTTATGTAGACGAGATGCTTATAAAGTCCATCAAGGGAAGCCCTCACACAACATACCTTCGGGAAGATTTCAATGCATGCGAAGGAAAATTCTTCGCTTGAACCCAACAAACTGCGCCTTTAGAGTGAAGTCAGGAAAATTCTTGGTTTTCATGGTCAGCGAAAGAGGAATTGAGGTGAACCCTGAAAAGGTTAAGGCTATAGAAGAGATGAGGTCCCCGACTTGCCACAAGGAGGTCCAGAGTCTGAATGGTCACTTGACCGCATTAAACCGCTTCCTATCAAAGGTGAGCGACATGTCACTTCCTATCTTCCAAACTCTCAGAGCCAACCTTAAGTTCGAGTAGACGCCGGAATCACTTTTCAATCGCTCAAACAGTACCTCTTAACATTCCCGGCTATGGCCAAGCCCATTCCCAATGAACCTCTTTTCCTTTATGTAAGTGTTAGTGAGGTAGCAACCAGTGCAGTGTAAATCAGAGAAGAGGGGGTAAACAGAGTCCAGTCTATTTTGTAAGTAAACTTTTCAACGCGACTGAAATGAAATACATCGAGATTAAAAAGTATCTTTATGCCTTCGTTGTCGCCGCGTATAAGTTGCGACCGTACTTCCACACCCATACAATAATAGTCCTCACCAACAAGTCCCTCAAACACTTACTCATGAATCTAGATTTGTCAGGCATTATGGTTAAGTGGGCAGAATTTGCATTCATCTAAGGCAGGATGGTCAAGTGAGCAAGCGAATTCAGAATACAATTTACTAAAAAATAGCTATCAAAGGACAGACTTTGACAGATTTCAAGTGGAAAGTAGCAAAAATGGTTGCATTGAAACCGAAAAGGAGCAGCCAAAGGCGGAAGAGAAAAATTTGGAACTATACACTGGAGAATCCTCTTCAAAAGAAGGCTTGTGGGTAAACTTAGTCCTCGTCCTCCTCATGGCGAGCCTTTCAAGTATGTCATCACCCTCACATTTAAGGCGACCAATAATGAAGCAGCATATGAAACACTCATAACTGGCTGCGACTCGCCAAGGGAATAGGTATAACCTCACTGAAGGTAAAAAACGACTATGAACTGATCATCAACCAGATCAATGTCAATTACGAAGCCAAAGGGGGAAAATGACGAAGTACCTTAGCATTGTAAAAGGACTTATCGCTGAGATCCCAAATTTTGCAATCGAATCCATCCCTCGCAACGATAGCCATTTGGAACGAGCATTGTACTTTGTACTAGAAAATAAAGAACAAGTCTTCAATATACGGGCGCAGGACAACTAGACGACTCCACTTTATAACCTTTTGAAAATAGGGATCCTGCCCGAAAAGGAAGGTGAGACTACTAAGATATGCCACATAATTGCCAAATATCCTATCATAGAGGGGGAATTATACAGGCGAGGATTTTCAAACCCGTATTTATGGTGTATCACTTTTCTAGAAACAGAAAGGGTCCTGCGTGAAGCTCCGGGAAGGAGTTATCGGATCCCACGAAGGTGCACGCTCGTTAGTGCAGAAAATATTCACATTAGGCTACTACTGACCAACCTTGAGCAAAGACGCACCAAAATTGACTAAGAAGTGTGAAACGTGCCAATAGTTCGTGCCAAGAGCTGGTCGACCACACAATTTGCTTTCCCCTATGGCGGGCGCCTGGTCATTCGCCTAATAGGGGGTCGACATTCTCAGATCTTTTTCGATACGCACTGGACAAAGAACCTACATCATCGTAGTGATCGACTTTTCTCTAAGTGGATAGAGGCGAAAGCATTGACCTCTACAACCGAATTTCAAGTAATCAAATTCTTGAAAGTCAACAAAATCTCGCGGTATGACGTCCCCAAAGTACAGGTAAGTGACAATGGGCCACAATTCGTGGGAAAATAACTCAATGAGAAGAATAAAAAATTGACCATAGATTAAACTTGGTGCATTGCCCTCAGAGTAACTTACAGGAAGAAACAACCAACAAAGTAATACTGGTATGCCTCAAAAAGAGAGTTCAAGCCTTAAAAGAAAACTGGGTAGAAGAGGTGGACAATTAAGTCTAGTGTACGGATCCGAGGTCGTGGCCCCCGCCGAAATAATTGTGCTCACTGACAGGATCCTACATTTTGATACCGACAACATCGAACGACGAACAAAACTCGATCTATTCGAAGTAAAGCGGTCACAATCAGATGAAGCCCAAGCATGAATGAGGTTGGCGACCGCTCGATACTTCAACAGAGAGGTCAGCGCTCACCAATTTTTCATGGAGGAGATGGTTATGAGACAGCGTGAATTCATAAATTTGAACCAGCACAACAAACTCTCGACCAAATGGGAAAGGCCCTACAAGGTAGTGAAAATTGCTACACCAGGGGCATACTACTTTGAAGATATAAAGGGTACAAGGTTAGCTCGTTCTTTTAATTCCGAACGTTTACGAAGGTTTTATGCATAACTTGTAATCATAGTATGTCAATAAAGAAAAACCTTCTTTCGTAAAAAACATAGCCACTCGAATGGAAAAGAATAAAGCTAGGACAGAAAGGAAGGACAAACCAACAAGGTAACAGTTCCCCTAAAAATAATAAAATTTAAACAAAAGGGTGGACGAACCAACAATGTAAGAATCCCTTCAGCTAGGCAAAAGGATGACTCCGAACAAACCAACAAAGTCACAGTTCTTCTCCCAAGAACACCTAAAAGCGAAAGGCAATCAAACCCCGAAGAGGTAACGAGTTCCCATCCAAATTAAGGAAAAGTAGCAGACGAACTATCATAGTAACAATCCCTTCAGGTTAAAGCCTAAGAGAGCGAACGAATCCCCAAGAGGTAAGAGTTTCTCCAAAAGGTGAAGAGGTGAAAGAATCTACAAAAGATAACAGTTCCCTCAAAGGCAAACAAATCGAAATATAACAATTCTTTCTAAAAACTGGCAAAAAGAATGGACGAACTAAAAAAGTAACAATCCTTCCTCCAAAGCTTCAAGGAGTGGAAGAATCTGCAAGTATAACAATCCATCCTAGATCAAAACAAACCTTTAAAAATAAATTAGAAGGTAAAAATTGTGGAATGTTCCCGTAATAAAAAACAGGTTCCATTTATTAGAGTTAAAGAAGGTCTGATTTCATTCAAGTCAAGGCCAAAGCTAAGGTGGAGTTGAAATATTAGAACTTCCCGAAAGCTATCATGAATTCGATATTGTAAATAACCCAATTTATTTAAAGTCAAATAATACATAGACTTACGAGACCAAAGGCAACAACTATGTACATTAGTTGAATATCTGAAACAAAATAATAGGGGTTTGTTACAAAAGAAGAAGGAAAAAAGAGTAAAATTATAAGGGAGACCAGGTGACTTCACAAAATTTTAAACATTCTTCACGTAGCAGGCTTCCGACTTGAAGATCTGCATCAACTTGGTCACCTGGAGACCTTGATCATCATGGTCTAGGCTCTTCGGGGGCATCAGTCTCTTTCTTGACCGCGGGAGCAGCCTTCTCTCACCAACAACAACTTCAAGAGGGGCATCCTTGGCATAACTACTCTCCATGAAATCCTGGAGTGACTTCTCTTCTCCGAGAGGAAACTTAGGATCCTGGGTCCGATCCTCTTTCAGCTCGCCTGATGGCAAGTGAACTCCGTCTTCAGTTCATACTTGTTAGACTCTTTGGCTCAACTTTCACCCCGGAGCCTACCATCATCGTATATCCTAACCTGATCATCCTTCATCTTTATGGAGGTGAGCAACCCGCTTACCCTCTCATCGAACTCTTGTCGGGCCTGCTCCACCAACCCTGCCAAGCCTTCAACCCTCTACTTCAACTCCTCGACATCAGCAAGGTCAAAACCTGAGCTTCTGTACTACTCCAGGTCGATAAGTAGATCATACTGCTTATCGGCGAGCTACCCTACCATCCGCCTGATTATTGTCTCCTCACGCACGAGCTGACAAAGGAATAAAAGGGAAGAAGAGTGAGAAACAAAAATGGAGTAAACGCGAAATTAACAAGGAGCAGGAATAAAGCTCACAAGGGCAAAACACTCAAAATGCGTCCTCATGATGTCCTCGATGTCAAATTGTTCCATTGGGACCTCCCCACGATCATGAAGAGGGAGGATCCGGTTCAGCAGGTGCACGCAAAGGTCTGGGTTACCCTCCAACACCGTCTTATCAAAAATCTCTGTCTCTTGGATAGAAAGGCAAGGGCCACAAAGATCCCTTGGATCAACCGCATTTGGCGGCTGGTGAAGTTAAAGTATTGTGCAATACTCCCCAGGGAAGGGAGCCTTTGAAATCGTGGCCAATGTCGAACCCTTGGTCATGACCTTCTTCTGTGCCCTAGCCACCCTCGAGGGTCTGGAGCCAGTACAGTCGCCCACTGGGACACCAACTGGCTCGGGAGGAGAAGGGTCCTCACTTCTTGGGAGGGGCAAGCCTCCAGCACGAGAATTCTGATATTCAACTAGACCCCTCACCTTCTTTTGAGGGGCAACATAAATTAGGGCCTTCACTGAAACAAGACGAAAGCACTCAGTCTTTGTGAACGACAAGCCAGAAAGAAGAACAATAAAATAAATTGAAGTTAAAATGCCTCGAAGGTGATCGAAGAGGTGGTCGCGAAATGTTCCTCCTCACGCTTGCGCTTAGTCGCGTGCCTTGCAGAATGAGGAGGAGAACTCAAGGTAACCTGGGCCGCAGACAACATCCCTGTCTTACCTGTTTGGAAAACATGCTAAGGGGTTAGGTCCCCGGGTGCCTACAACTCACAAAGTAGGAAAAACGAAAAGTTAGAAGATTACCCAGTCAATAGAAACTGGCGAGGACTGTTGAATGCTCGCTAGTTGAAGCATGGTCTCTGAAGTCTCCGCCACCGATCGAACCAAACAGAAATCCAACTGTCGGTGACGCTGGAACATATATTTAATGGTGCTCCTATCACACCCCGACATCTCGCCAAAGCTCGGGGAAGGTCTCGCCCCGACTGAAAAAGAAGTTTGAGCAAGGAAGGTTGCAGTGTCGTAAAAGAGTGATGAATGCTCGAAAACTCTAGAGAGAAAGCTCAGAATGCGTAATGGACAAAATGCCAAAGGAAGGCTTTTTATTGTCAAAGATATGGAAGCCTAAGGGTTGCGTAAAGAAAATCTATGGTAATGATTACCCATTTTGGCAAGGATTCGAAGCGACGTCAGAAGCTAAAGAGTTGCATCGGGGAGACAAAGGGGCAGGAATAGTACGGAATAGAAACATAGGTGTTAGGCTATTTCCCCGAGTATATAAGTCGGAGAGACGCACATGCATAAATGTCTATTCAACTTCCACATTCAGTGCTTGCTGCCTGACTTTCATAGGTATACGGTTAGGCTTGGTCAAGCTTCTTACTAGGGTGGAAGCCATTTCTTTTGCCTGCAAAAAGATTAGTCCCCCCATATTCGTATGTAAAAGTTTTTTTTGTTAAACACAACAGAATTTATGTTCTTTCAGATAAGCCATATCGCAATAGAAAACACAATATGCCATTGAGTTTCATTAGTGTGAACAATTTTTTTTCACAATTAGATTTCAACCAAATTGAGATCGGTACCTCATGGATGTTAATGCCAATAGGGGTACTTATTTCAAACCAGATTTGTCTAGCGACCACACAGTCTCTCATAACATGAATTGTGGTTTCCTCCACAACACCACAATTTTTACAGATTGGGCTAATGTCCATGCCTATTTTATGAAGTGACAAAACAGTGGGGATACGATCATGGTGACATTGCTACAAGAAGAATTGGACCTGAGGGATGTACCTGCCTTTCCAGATCCAATTTCAATTTTCAGGGTTGAGCACGATATGGTTGTTTCGTTTCTCCTTAATACTCATAGGGACTATAGCAACATAGGGAATACCTTTTGGGGATCCCATCTACAATTTGCTATCATGCTGACCCAACCAATACTTCTAGGAGTAGCTGTAATGAGGTTCTTAATGAACTCAGTAATATATATGAAGATTTTAGATGTGTCTCAATCTCCATTATCCCTAATAATGTCTCTTACTTTAAGCAGATCCTCCTCCAAATGAAGCGAACCCTGGTTAAGGGATACCCAACCCCTTGTCTTTAGGAAGAGTGACCACATCCCAAATGAAATTATGAAATTTGCTTTTGACATCCAAAGATCCCCAAAGAAAATTTCTATTGATTTTGTCTAAATTTTTGCAAGTAACATGGGAATAGCAGTGCATTGCTTAAAATAGGAAGGGACTCTCGACAACCCATAGTTGATCAAAATAAACCAGCCAACCATTGATAACAAATTAGCCCTCCAACCTGCAAAGTTAGTCCTAACTCTATCCAAATAAAATTAAGAGATTTGGAGTTTTTATTAGATAGTCATGGGGAAACCTAAGTAGTTAGACAGGTTCTCCCTCTCCTAATGTCGAGGGGGGTCGGAATTTGGTTTGTGATCCCCGTATCCAAGTTTTTGAAGATAATAATTTGGGATATTTGAAAATTTATTCTTTGACAGGACACCGAGCAGAAATAATTCATGCTGGATTTTATGACCTCACAATTAGTAAATGTGGTTTCCCCCATCAAGATGAGATCATGAGCAAATAGTAAGTGAGATATCACCAAATTATTTTTACCCAACTTCAATTGTTTCCACCTCCCTTTTCTAACTTCTTCCTCAATAAGGAAGCTAAGGTAGTCCATGCAAAGGATAAATAGGTAAGGAGAGAGTGGATCACCTTGCCTAATGTCCCTAGAAGGGATAAAAGGGGACAACTTCACACCATTTAGGTGGATAGTGACAGAGGTAGTGGTAACGCATTCCATGATAAATTATATGATATTTTTCGAGAACTTGAAATGCATAAGGGTTTAACAGATGAAATCTGACTCAAGTTTGTCGTAGGTTTTCTCAAGGTCAAGTTTCAACTCCAAATTTTCTTTTTTCTTTTTAATAGCAAGGAACATATCCTTAAGAATAACAACATTGTCACTAGCTATACAACCCGGGATGAAGCTCACTTCAAAGGGCGAAATAAGGTGATGCATGAAAGGCATCATCCTATTCACTATCACCTTATAGAGGATTTTGTAGTCGTGCTAGACAGGCTAATGGGCCTGAAGTGTTTAACCATTTCGTGTTTGAAAAATTTAGGAATAATGCACAAAAAAGTATCATTAAAGTTCTTAGGCATGTGATGACCCGCGAAAACCATTTTGATACAGTTGCAGACCGAGCTCCCAACAATATCCCAATTCATTTGATAAAAAAATACGACGTAGGCCATCCGATCGAGACACTTTCAAAGGTATTAAAAAGTTAAGGGTGAAGAGGCTCTCCCTATCAGACATATCACACACGAGGGAGTTAACCATATGAGGATTCAACACTAAGAGGGGGGAGGGGGGGGGGGGGGGGTTAAACTTCAAGACAGGGTTGATGGAGACTCAATCTTTTCTAGAAGTAAACAACATTTTCAAAAAAACTTGGAAAATATTTATAATAAAGTCAAGGTCATAGGTCCAATTTTTACACGAATCTTTGATGAACCTAATTTTTGAGTGGTTTCTTTTTACCAGTGTCGAAACATAATAGAACTTGGTATTTCTATCTCCATCCCCTATCCAGTCCGATCTAGATTTGGTAGCCCATAGTTTTCCCTCTTGGTTTAAGACCTCAATGTATTCACTTATTAGAGACTACTCCATGTCCAGGAGATGCACACTAGGGTTCCTACACAAAGTCAGGTCATTCCTACACATTTTAGACCAAGTAAAACTAGAGTAAGTATAACCCAGGTCAGCCAAAGCTCAATAATCAATCATATTTTTGTAATTAGTAGTACAATTTAAATTCACTAATCTACCCCTTTTATTCCAGATTGGTTAATGACATCATTAAATCTCCCATAACTACCCAATGCATATCAATAGTATTAGCAAAAACTTTGAGGTTATGCCTTTTTCCTTTCACCATAGTCTACACTAGGATAGATAGCAGAAAGAATTCAGGACCAATTAGAGTGAGATACCTTAATTTGAGTATGAATGTCTTGTTCCGTGGATCCCATAACCTCCTGTTCGAGTTTGCTGGGGTTCCACTTAATCAAAAAGCCTCCATTCAGGTCCCTAGCCTCAAAAAGTCTCTATTTCACTTTATTGTCGTCATCACCATGTGTTTGCATTGCAAATCGCCATCGTCCCAGCAGCAGCAATAACACGGATGATGAATTTATTATTTCTTTCTATCTCGGATGTGAATTGATGTTGTTCATGAATAAAACAAATTAAAACCTCCTTACTAAAGAAAAAAACGTGTTGCCAAATAAAATAAACATAGTTGGCCAAAAAATAAAATATAATAAACATAGTAACAATTGGTAACAGTAGTTTCATCCGTCTTAAAATTTGATTGTAGTGAACAAGTGTACTTATCTTTGATTTACTTGAGTAAATTCCCGAATTTTAACGTCAGAGACTACCCATAAAATACAAACATGGATGATTGAAATCAACAGGATTACAATAAAGTGCTTCCTCAAAATTACAAAGAAGTTGCAACAAGTTTTAGAGTCTATGCACCATATAAAAAGGCTACGTACAACAAGTTCTCAACACATATCTATAGAAGAACCAACAACTCATCCAACACAAACGCTAGAACTGTAATAAGAATGTAGCCTAAAGTGGCGAGAAGCTGCATTGGAACAGATAAAACTCAGAAAATTGAATTTACAACAGAATATCGAGTTGATACAAGGCTTCAAATAACAAATAAGGCGTAGACTAGATTAGACTACAGGCTTATACACAAAATAACTAATTTAAAATTCCTAATAAAACTCATTTGAGATATCGTTTCTTGAGTAAATGTGGTTTGAGACTTCGAGATGAAGATATTGGAAAGATTCATGTAATTGCTACAAATGAAGTACAATAAAGATAATCTGCAAAAAACAATTGGAACTATAGTTCATCTCATGTAGTAATTTATATTTCTAGTACAAACATCTTTTTATGGCCTGTTTGAATTAGTTGTTTGGAATCAGTTATAAAGTAGCAGTGCAGCAGTGCTAAGTTCATCACAGAACTAAGTTCCTCAAGGCTGCAGTGCAGACCTTTGAGTTTATGCATCAGTCAATTAGATAGCCATGTAAATACATAATGCTACTATGAATCTACATTGGTCAATTTTCGAAAATTGGTTATCCACAATGTTTGGCCAACAACAAAAAGATTGGTACTGGTAACTATTTTTACATTCATAGTGGAATGCTACCTATTAAATATTTAAATTTAAATTAAGCACTCATCTAAATCGGCAATTTTATGGAAAAAAAATTAATTATCTAAATTATAAGAACGACATATTATGTACTATTCCGAAGGATAGGGCAAATAGAAGCTTACCATTAGAAACCTGAAACTCCCGGGACAGCTAGCAAGGAAAAAGCTCTATCTCAGAATACTTCCAGAGAGTTGCCCATTAGGTGTTTCCAAATTCAATGACTTGCCCTTCTACATGAATCTGAATACTGTTCCATTTGAGAGAAGTCAACCAAACCTAAAATAAATTCACATTATGTTTTACAACTGGGAGTTGAGCTTAGGTTAAAAGTCCCTTTTGCTCTTCGTAATCAACTACAGATGGGTGATAGTGCATTCTTCAAACAAGTTGCTCGTTGGTAAAAAAAAAGTTTATAAGTAATTACCCTTTGTGATTCTCACTACCAAACCTAGTCCGAGCACGTTGATGGAGTACAGGAAAACTAGTAGCATACCAACAATTTTCATTGTTACTGCATGAAGTTCTCTACCGGATATGATCAAACAGTTTAAAAGACATGCAGTTCTATGGTTGTCTACTAAATAGATATATACTTCAAAATTGGTCAAACGATGGATGTACATATGTATGGAAAAATATTTTTATTGCTTTGATCAAGCTTATGTGACATTATATGAAGCATGCATATGCTGCATCCAACAATATCTTGCTTTTGTTTTTCAACTCAATGTGCAACATCCATTCAACAATTAAAATTGTAGGCAAAACGTAGTGAAGTAGTCTTTGTTTATTATTATTGAACATTCAATTCAAAAAAATGGAATGCAATTACTAAATTTACAACAAACAATACGTGATCCATAGAATGAAGCAATCTAATATGATCACCATAAGTATGAATTGTACATTTACAGTATGAAGTCTATCTATTTAGTTCTTTGTTAGTGTAGCGACGCTGTTGACAAGTTCTTCCTCCGTACCCAAAGAACCAACTGGAATCACCCATGAGCTTTGCCATATCAGACATGACGTTCAAGTTGTTGGGAAAATCCACCGTTCGGGTCATGCTCTCTATCTTCTTGCGGGCGGCTTTCCGTTGTTTAGCAAGCTCTTGCATCCTCTTCGATTCTGAAATAGGAGAAGTCTGATCTTTCGTAGTTTTTGAAACAGAAACAGACACGACCATCTCCTTTCGATCAGCCGTTTCACCACTACCACTGTAAAGCAGTTGATTTTGGCTCTTCCGAATGAGATTACGGAACCGGACTTTCAACATCTCCGTGCGGGAATTTGGTAATGATTGTTGCACACTGCTTCCTTTCTTTGTGTCCGCTACTTCCTTACTCATTTCCATTGGTGTTGCTATTGTTCTCTCTCGACTACTTTGAATTGGAAATCTGTGTCTTTCATCAGATATCGTGATGCGTTCGGAATTTCCTAAGTCTTCTACTGTCCCTGACCTACGACCCTGAATGCCACGATTCTCACCAAGACCTAAATCTTCCTCTTTACGATGAAGGAAACCTGGAACAGCAGCGGTCACGCGCACACGGAGATTATTCGATCTAGGTTTCTTGCAGGTGGTTGACATATATTCAGAGTCGTCATTGTATCTGCGTCTCTTCATCATCTTCATATCACTTCGCTCCGTTAAATTGGACATGCAATGCAAGAACAACTTGAATAATTCACAAGAATTGGAGTCGAAAATGCAGAGACAGAGAGAACAGAGAGACAGGATAGATGTTGTTATACCCTTGTCGCAGTAGTAGTAGTGTGGTTTACAGTAGCGATTGTCTCAACTGCAATAACAGAAACAACGGTCATAAAAAGCGCGCGAAGTTTGGTTTGTTAGCGTCCTTCTCACGTTCATTTTTTTTTCTTTCTTGATAATTAAATATTATTTAATATAGATATAAAGATATTTTAGGGACTTTAATTGGAATTGAAATATTGTTTTAATTGTTTCTTTAATAAATGATTGCCTAATTGTTATTAGTAATTAGTTATTTAAGTATTTTTTATTTGTTTTACTTATTTTATCATTATTACATAAATGGAAAAGTCATTTATTTAATTGTATTCTAAAATTTATTTTATAATCAATTAAGTTCTTTATCTTAAAAATTTATTTTATCCATTGTTGTTGTCCATCAACATCCGTAGATCATATGGTCTCTTGTCTCCTCCGTCCCACGTATATGACACCCTTCCTCAACGGGCATCCCCCTCTTCCTTAGGTTCTTTTGAACTGCAACCGCATTTGAGAGTAAACGCCACATGGAATTTGTAACATTTGAGATAGTATTTAACTTACATGTCATCCTCTAGATGTCATCATCTGGCTGTGCCTCCATTCTTTTCCTTGCGGCGTGCCTCCATTCTTTTCCTTTAATTGATGATAGGCCAACTTCACCCTAACTTGCCCATATTTAGTGTATGGATATATCATTTGGTCTGAGCACGTTTCAACTCTTAATGGCATGTTGAGGATGCATTGTTCGTCCGAATCATTGAAACTTCATCGGATCACATCTGCATCCCATTTGCGGTGTTTCCTATCAACTCTTGGACCCTCGTGTCCTGCGTCTGCCCTCATTAGCTTGGCTAATCCACTCTATGGCCAGGTTTTGTGACTACCCAAGGGTCTTCAAATATGGGCACGTTCGTCTCGTCCCAGATTTTACACATCCCCTCTTTGAAAAGGATATCACGGCCATGAATCAGACTTGCCCAGCCCTACGACGCCCTTCCACCTTTCTTGGTCGAACGAAACTCGTAGTTCGGAAACAACACCTTAATGGTTCGGACCCATAGTGAATTCGGTTCTTTAGGGATTCGTCCATTCATCTTCGTGAGCAATACCTCATTGAAGGTTTCCAATTCACGGAAACCTAATCCCCCAATCGATTTTGATCATGCTAATACATCGCATCTCATCCAGTGATTTTCCTTCTTTCATTTGTCACACCCCACAGAAATCCACAATCATCGAATTTATTTCAAAGCACTAAGTCTTAGGAAGCCTAAATACGTTCATCACATAGGAGGGAATAGGTGTGATTACCACTTTGATGAGAACCTCCTTTCCGCTTGGTTTAGAGTATTAGTCCACTATGCTTGAATCTTGTCACGAATCATGTCCCTTTTAGTGAGCCACTTGATTCGTGATCCTTGTGGCCAATATACTTCATCCCGGTGGTGGAGATCTTTAATTCGGTTTTTGAGAGAAGACTGCTCAGCCTGAATCGTTAGGTTCAACCGGTTTTGCATAAGTCTTCATAGCCACTCGTTTGCCCATCTTATTTCAACTTGATTGTTCCCAACCTTCTCCTTACTCCACCGGGTGAACCTCATGCGACATCTCTCCAATTTCACTTAATTATTCGCTGGTATCTCACCTCCATTCAAATTGGTTCAAGCCTCCGTAATGACATCCTGTCACTCAACGTTATCCAGACACATCTCTCTAAATCGGAAATGTCTTCATCTTCTTTGCTTTCCTTAATCTCGGTGCAATATTATTTGTGTGTTATCAGAGCCAATCGCAAAATCATTTGTATATTGGAAATCTGGGTATAGAGCTTACCATGCTGCTTTAGTTATGACTCGGTTTATTCGTTCGAACACCCTTTCCTCCCCGCTTCGGTTGTTTGACCACGTGAATATTGATCCCTTTCCATATGAATGATCTCTATCATTGCTTTAAATTCATCCATTTGTTGTTGGTATTTTCGACGGCCCCCTTCTTTTTCATGATGGTGGCTTATGGCATTAAATTCTCCCATGCATACCCAGGCTTCCCTTCGCTCCATTCCAATATCTCGCAGCTAGTTCTAGTTTTGTCTTCCTCGAATTGGATCCTCGTATGCAAACACCCATTTTATAAGGCTTGGGTCCAGCTGGTAGTTTATCTGCACTTCACAATCTATAATATTATGGGTTGCTGAATTTACCGTTAATCTGACATCCTGCTTCCACCAAAGACCTATTCCTCCTGATATGCACCACAGGCTAACATAGTATGCGTATTTCCATTCCCACTTGTTCTCTAATCCTATCACAGTAAGTATCCCCATTCTTTGTTTTGAATAAGCATATAATATTCGGTTGATACCTCCTGTTGAGGTCTTTTAAATGGAGAATTTTCAGGGAAGACCCCAAACCCAGACAATTCCAACAGAGTATACTCATTGGTCTCGTGTAGCTGTTTCGGGACAACCACCACAACCTGTTTCAACATTTTGTGATTCCCCTTCCTTGTTCTTATTTGCCTCCTTCTGGATGTTTCTTCTTGCTCTTTCAATCTTTGATTTGAGCACCTGCTTCCGAGGCCTACATATTGGTCTACCTGTTTTCACTAGACCACTATCCTGCTCTTTTTAAGTTTGATCCATATAAAGTCTCATTCTTTTCCCTGAGCTTCGGTCTTCCTTCACCCTTTTACTCCGTATTTTCAACAATATTTTGGTTAGAATTGGGCTTAGGCCAATAATTTGGAGGGTAGGTTCTGGGCTTGGTATTCGACTAAGTGGATCCTTCGTCTCTTAAATGGTGCAGGGCTGGTGTGGGATTCTACTTCTGGGTAGGATTATGTTCACAAGAGCCTTGCATATGGGAAGGTCTCGAATGGTGGTTGTCTTTTGCATAATCGCATGCCAATTTAGCTTTGGGGTTTCCGGGTGAGGGCTTGGGTAGTTTCGACTTAGGCTTTGGATTTGGCTTAGTGGGTGTTGGATGAAGGTTTGCTTGATGGTGGTTGATAGGATCATGAGCGGGTTTGCTTCAGCAGTAATGAGTGATGAGGTTAGGGTTGTAGGCAACGTTGATATTCCTTCACTTTCTATAATCTCCATGGTCTTCATTCGACACTGGCTATCTGATTCAAGCTCATCCACTCTTGCATTCCTTTGGTTTCAATCCTTGTCCCCCAGTGCACTGCATTTCCTATTGTTCCTCCTCTTTTGGGTCAACTAAATTCACTGTATCTTTTACTTCTCCATGCCCTTCCCTTTCGATCACCTCCCTTTCACGACATTGCCCCTTCTGCATTCTCATGACTCTTACGTCGTTCGTGATTTGAAACCATGACTTCTTTCCAGTTGAGATTCGTTGATCTGATCTCCAATCATTTTTAACTTTTGCTCCTCCTTGTATCAACCGCCTCGACGTTCTCCTGTTCAACCAACGACCATACATTGGGTTTCCTGGTTTCTCCTATGACATATGGACCTCCTTCTTACATCATTGTGTTGTGTGTCCCATTTTATCACACCCATAGCATTAGTCTGACAACCTCTCATATTTGATTGACGTCCAGTTCTCTTTTCCTTCTGAATTCTTCCACCAGAAGCCAGCCAATAGTGGTTTGTTCATATCTACCTCAACCTTCATTCTCAAGTAGCAATTGGTGACTTTGTTAGTATCCTTTTCAACCTCAATTAACGTACCAATCCTGTTCCCGATCTTCTCCGCTCCGCGTTCATAGTATTAAACATCTCCAATCCCAGGTCATGGATTTGAACCCAGAATTGAACCAAATTGAATGCGACTTTTGTCAATCTTACACTCGACGCCCACCTTTTGATGCTTAAGCAATGTCCTTGGACGAACCATGGAAACATATCAATGATTTTTTCTCGAGTCTTCTCATTAACAAATTCAAACATCACAACCATGTTTGTTTCCTCCGTAATCCTGACAACACTGAACCCTTCCCATGCCTTCTGTAACACGTTAATGATTGATGTTGTTTTCACCTACTTGTGTGATATAATCGATCCCATATATCGATTGTTCCCTGTCTCTCTCGAGTTCAATTCTAGGTCCAACGTAGTTTTCCTAGGCATCATGTGTCCTTCGGAGCTGGTACTACTAATGGTCTTCGCCTGCCTAGACGTCTTTACTCTCTATATTTTTAGTAATTAGTGAATTAAGTAGTTTGTTTTATTAGTTTCATTTATTTTATCATTATTACATAGATGTAACAGTTATATTTATTTAATATATATTAAAATTTAGATTACAATAAATTAAATTCTTAAACTTAAAAATTGATGGATATTAGGTGATGCCTTTTTTATCCTCTGGGCTAGAAAAACTTAATCTCGGGATTCTATAGAAGTTTCTCCTAACAATATCTGTTACGTCCTTCACAAGTGACGCCCCACGCAGAAACATATGAAGGCTTTGGCACATAACGAAGACGAGGCATTTCTTTCACATGTAACATGCGTCATCGGTCATCTGTCACCCATCACCTGTCACATAACAAGACTGTGGTCCCCCCGTATATGATGATTTTAAATCTTATCCCTTCCCGGTCGATAAAAAATTATCACGGTCAAAGGCTACCTAACCATGGAAAAAGTTAACTCGATCAATGGGTTAACTCCTCCTATAAATGTTAGGCATTTACTACTATACCTTGATATCCAAATACATTTACTCTCTTGTTAATTGTTCTTATAGATCTGGACTGACTTAAGAAACAACGGAGAAACAAACTATAAAACCTGAGGCTTTCTTTTATGCAGGTCATAGAGCGAAAAGTACTGATGCCTCAAACCGAGAGAGATCCAACATCTGGTGCTGTCTGTGGAAACCTGAGCAAAGGTTACAGCCAATTGCTCTTGCAAAATACAAGAGCGAAGACAAACCTCCGTGAGACTGCAGAAGGAGGTTCATTTTATAGCCTTAAACAACATCTTTAATTATCAACATTCATGCCACTTCAGTCGGACAACCAAGGCCTCAATCTACAACTCTTGTACCTACCGAGGAGGTTGTTATGATTAATATAACATGAATACATGAATGAGATTAACAAGAAAATAATCTGACTCCATTGTATTGAGAAACTTATTATTTTGTACATAGAGAACTACACATATATAGCATAGAGAAAACTAACTATATATATCTATACTATCTATAAAGATACTCATACTATCTATTTAACAATATATATTTGTAAAGAATAAACTAAGTATAAAAGGTTAACCAAATTAATATAGATAGACTAAAGGATAAAGTCTAATCGAAGGAAAATCAAGACTAGACTACATAATATTCAAGCATTCACCCATATTCTTTGCTTTTCTTGATTTATATTACTCTAACATTCACTCATGTTCTTTGCTCTTCTTGATTTTGATCCTCAAACTTTGAAATTTTCTGAATTGGTCCTCAAATTTCTAATGCTTCTTTGCTTGTGTCGGATCCCAAATCCAATCTCGATCAAACCCCTAATTGAATTGAGCTCGCACATCTTCATCAGTTGTGAGATACTTCACATTTGAATACAAGTTTTTTAAGCTAAAATCCAGATGAAAAATAAAATGACTCGGTCAAGCCATCGCGGTGCCATCTTGGTCATCTCGTCGTGGTCATGCCGTAAAAAAAAAGGTCATCCCGGTCATGCCATCACGATGCCATCTCGGTCATCTCGGCGTGGTCATGCCGTAGTAGCTAACAAACTAATCTAAAATCGGAATTCCAGTATTCCAATCTTCTATTGAATCCATTGTAAATCATCAAGAACTTGGTTATGCAAACTCAATATGATCACACATCTTCACGATACCAAATCGACATTTCAACACAATTAATTCAACATTGTTTGAAGAGGTATTGGATCAACAAATCACTGATTAAATTCAGCCTATATATAGCAAAGAATTGCAGCAACGAACCAACACAAAATCGCAGCAATGGTCTAGCACAGAATCACATTAATGATCTAGCACAGATTCGCAACAACAATCAGGTAAGCCGTCACATAATCACATCAATAATCCAGCACAGAACCGCAATAGAGCACCAACTGAATAACATCATTATCACAAGCAATTGCACAACAGATTTGACTCTAGGATAGACTAAGCTCTGATACCATGTGAAGATTAATAGAACATGAAGACGTGAATGAGATTAACTAGAAAAATATATGCCTCCATTGTATTGAGAAACTTATTATTTTGTATATAGAGAATTATGTATATATAGTATAGAGAGAACTAACTATATATAACGACACTATTTATAAAGAGACTCATACTATCTATCTAACTATATATATAATTGTAAAGAAAATATAAAGGGATAACCTAATTAATATAGGTAGACTAAAGGATAAAGTCTAATAGAAGGATAAACTAGACTAGACTACATAATATTCTAACAGAGGCTCCCCACCGAACACCCATCATGCCCAAGCCTGAGGTGCACCGCCCGACACAGTCGCATATTGCATCTTCTGGGCAGGCGCCGCCTCCTAGAGAGGTGGTCACCCCCCACCCACCCCCGAGGTGATACTCACCCCCACATTCATCACAGTACTATATTAACTTCTGGACAGAAGGGAGCGTCGAGAAAATGCTCGCGCTAGTCGCCTCGCTGAGCCATTCATTATAATAAAAGCTACCTCGAGGCCTCAACCATTGCCTCTATATGCGTCGCCACTCCAGGCTCCAATACTACCGAGTGTCGCTACCCAAGACAGTGGAACGACAATTGCTATGCCACCTATCATAACGACCAGAAAAGAACATAAAGGAAGGGTCATGCAGCGTCTCCGAGATCAGGCGTCGCATCCTATTACCCCGAAAATTCTGGCCATTACTATCCCACCCCACGTCCAGAACCCTCTAATCGATTGTTATCGAAGATAGGATGACCTCGTAGAACATACTTAGAGGCATAAGGCTCCATCCTAGAAAAGACCAGCGACGATAATTACTGTGCGTTGCTCTTTTTGTCGACCTAAGGAGGCGTCACCTCCCATTGGTGTTTCTATCTCCCTAAGGCATTAATAAAATCATGGGGAGACCTCAAGTATAAATTTATTGTGCAGTATATGGGTAAACGACAAGTTTTGAAGAGTGTCGGCACCTTGGACCACATCAAGTTGAGGAGCAACGTGAGTTAGGGAAATTTCTACACTCGCTTCAATATAGAATTGGCAAGCATCGACCAAGTCATTACCAGTTGGGAGACCATCCGCGCTTTCGTTAGGACGCTAGGAATCAAGATATCCACCCTATATGACAACTTAAGCATCATACCTGTTAACACGGTGGAAGATATGGCAGCGAGAGTAAAGTCATATATCGGCTTGGAGATCGCGAAGGAGGGCAGGAATGCTTATGAGGAGTCTAACAAAAAGGTTCACGGAGGGAATAAGCCTGAATAACGCCAACATAAAAATAACCATGGAGATGACCAGTGTTACCCCATGGTGTCGCGCCTCACCAGGGAGGTCTATGTGACATACACCCCTTAAAACAACAAATTTCGGTCATCCTGAATGAAACGGAGAAGAGATATTGTGCGTCGCTTCTAGCTCTGTAAAATAATGGCGCGCTAATGGGATCCGACGACTATCAACACTGTTGATACAAGTGTTGCAAATGAAACGATCCTAAACAAAAGTTTACTTGAGAGAATTGAAGGAAATTGGAAGGAAACTATTTTTTCATTCTTGACTTTGAAATACCGGTACACTGTTTATTTATAGTAGATTCATGTCGTTGAATCTATTAACTATTTACAAATCAGTCCTTAGACTAGAAGTAAACTACATAACAATCCTTAAACTCTAAATCTGAATCATATCCTCTAACATTCACCAATGTTCTTCACTTTCTTTTCCAGTTTTCAATCTTCATTTTGAACAACAAATCCGTTCCTCATCTTCATGAAATGCCATGTTCTGAACTTGCAACATTCTGTCACCAATATCAAAAGATACAGAAACAACACCACATACACCACATATAGTTTACTTGCAATGAATCAATCAGAATCCAATCAAACTGCAACCATATCTCATCAAACACACACAATTCTTTTTATATTCAGTGAGCAAGTTCTGCTTGTTCATAAACACAATTCTGATTTATTGATCAAATCTGTGCCAATATGATTTCACTTACCTAAAGCTGACTGGGTTTGTGCCTAGTTTCTTATCTTTGGCTTTTGAATCCAACTGTTATTGTATGCACCATTGTGCTGCCCGAATCACCATTTATTTTCTTCTTCTAGGTGATTGGATGGGTTTGTGCCCAACTTCTTCATTGCGGCTTTTGATACAATCACAGGATTATCAACATAATATATATATGCCTGAACCACAGATTACTATCTACTTCTCCTTCTTTGTAACCTGTGATTGGATGGGTTTGTGCCCAACTTCTTTTATTTCGGCTTTTGAATTTCATTGCCTGAACTTTGAGTTTAACCAACTGGCACAAAATGAAACAATCTCCAAAATTATTCTATCATCTAAGAACAATAAACCACAAATATGAAAGAAACATGTTTGTAATGACAGATATAGGAGTTCAACTTATTCTAACAAATTCACGCAACTGCCTCAGTCGTGGATCTTGATACCACCATTTGTTTCTTTGAACACCACACAATATGATTACCTCCTAGGAACAGACAATGACCACTCGTGGATCTTCTATCATCAGAATCAGCTCCCCAATCCGAATCAGTGAATCCTGTTAAATCAAGAGAAGATGAAAACTTAAAGATTATACCATGATCAAGAGAACCATTCAAATATCTCAATACACGTTTTACTGCTGCCCAATGAACCTCAGTTGGTCTATGAAGAAATTCACTGAAATTGGGAACACTGTAACATATATCAGGACGAGTGTAACACACATGTTGTAATGCACCAACCGTCCTCCTATAAAAATACGGATCTGACAAAGGCATACCTGAACCGGACGAAGAAGTAAGAATAGGAAACACAACCATTGGTGTAGGACAAGGTCTGCAGTTAGTCATATTTGTACGAGCAAGTAAATCAACTATGTACTTGCGTTGATTGAGTACCTTGAAGTCAGGCCCTGATTGTATTTCTATTCCAAGAAATAATTGAGTGTTCCTAAATCCTTCAAAGAAATATAGCCATTCAAATTAGCAATGACAGATTGAATCAGCTCCCTACAAGACCCTGTCACGACTATGCCATCAACATACACAAGAAGATACACTGATTTGCCAAACATGTGTTTAATGAAGAGACCATTATCTGACTGCGATCTTGTAAAATGAAACTTATCAAGCAAACATTCTATGAGTTTCTCAAACCAGGCTCTAGGAGCTTGTTTTAGGTCGTACAACGCCTTTATAAGTTTACAAACTAACCTGTTTCCAGATGAATCAGAAACTTCAAAACCTGGTGGATGTGACATGTAAACTTCCTCTTGCAGATTTCCATTGAGAAACGCATTATTTACATCTATCTGTCTCAAATTCCTATTAAAAAGCAATGCAAGACATAAAATGATTCTAACAGTTGCATGCTTAGCAACAGGACTAAACGTATCAAGGTAATCAAAACCAACATTTTGAGAAAACCCTTTCGCCACTAACCGAGCCTTATACCTCTCCACTGTACCATCAACTCGCCTTTTCCCTTTTATAATCCACTTACATCCTATTGGAGATCGGCCAGTAGATAGAGAAGTAAGGGTCCATGTGCCCTTTCCATGTAAAGCCTCCATTTCCTTTTGAATTGCTTCTCTCCATTCCGAATATTGCAGAGCAACATACACATCTGTTGGTTCACCCACATCAGCAGTAGATACTAATAATGCATTAGTATATGACCTTGCTTTGGATCATGTGATCATCCCATGAGTTAATGAAGTTGAGGCTTTGAAGCATGCTGAGTTGTGGAATTATTTCCTACTGAAGTTGGTGATCTAATACCTGCAACAATAACAGTTTTATCGGAATTAGACATTGGTAAACCATGTGATGACACAGATGTAGTAATTTCAAGAGGAACACTGAAAACTGAATCGAATTGTCTTTCTGAATCGGGTGACATTGGATGTAAAGCTGATGAAGATGTCTGGGAATCTATCACTGGAGGATGTGAATCTGATGGTTGAGAATCTACTATGGGCCGAGTTGCTTCACCTGTTGAAGGTGAAACTGAATATGATACAGGAAGCTTCTGAATATCACCCAAACCATCATCATGAGTTGACTCAAAACTACTGCTATGTTGCTCATTAGAAGAAGGAAACAACTCAGCATTTTCCATATTCATGGAATGATCAGCAGAAATCCTAGGAACACTAGTCACAGGAGACACACTAGACAAAGGTATACCAGGTGTCATACCAGAAACATTAGTATTATACTCGGGCGTCATCCATACTTGTGGTGTAGAAAGAAAATCTGACATATCACTGGAATCAAAATTGACATTAGTAACAGAATTCTTGTTATTATAAGGAAAAAAACTGACTCATTAAATTGAACATGCCGAGAGATATAAACTCTTCCCGATTTATCAATACATTTGTATCCTAAATGAGCAGATGAGTAACCAAGAAAAACACATGTTCTAGATCGATAATCGAATTTATATCTATTATAGTCACGAATATGGGGAAAACATAAACAACCAAACATACGTAACAACGAGTATGAAGGAGATTTTTGAAATAGTTTTTCAAATGGAGATTTATCATCCAACACATGAGACGGTAATCTGTTAATCAAGTAAACAGAAGTTGCAAAAGAATCATACCAAAATTTGAAAGGAACCGAAGCATGAGCAAGTAAAGTGAGACCAAGTTCAACAATGTAACGATGTTTCCTCTCAACAAATCCATTTTGTTGAGATGTATATGGACATGTAAACCGATGCAAAATACCAAAGGAAGTTAAATGCTCATGAAATTAACCTAAGAACTCACCCCCATTGTCTGTTTGAACATATTTTATCACACAATTCAACTATTTTCCGAAAAACAACTAAAACGACCAAAAAACAGATGTGGCTTCACTCTTATTTGCTAAGAAATATTACCAAGTGAATCTTGAGTATGCATCAACAAAGCTCAAGTAATACCTCGATCCATTTGATCTTACTGGAGCTGGTCCCCAAATGTCAATCTGAAGCAATTGTAAAGGAGCTGTATATACACCCTTAGACGAACTGAACGGAAGCTTGTGACTTTTCCCTATCTTGCATGCCGAACATGTGAACGACTTGTCTATTTTGTCAATGCAAGGAAGACCAGACATAACAATTAGTTTCAAATAACAGATGATCCTAGTCTTTGTGAGAAAGGATGTCCTAGTCTTTGATGCCAAATAACAGATGAAACTGTTGTAGCAGATGTAAATACATTTGCATTTTCATCAGAAATATGAGATGTTACCTTATCCTCACTTGGTAGACTGATTTCAAGTCCTGATTTATCAATGACACTAGAAGATGCATTCTTAGTGCATGACTATCCACATACATATCTAAATCAAAACTACCACCAGCACCAGAACACACAGCATCACGTTTATTTGCATGCACCTCAGCAACATCACTTTCAGCATTGCTATTTTCAACATAATCATGAGCAGCATCGACAACATTACCTCTATCATCAAAACAATCAGCATGCCCAGAGCCTAATTCATGTCTAACAACACCACCGGAAACGCATTCAGTTTTGACATAACTATGAACTAATTCAAACTCAGAAACAGATTCATTTTTGTCAAGTTTATCATTAACAGAATCAATTTTATTGATATTATCACTGAGACTGAAATTGTTTGATACATCAAAACATGTTGATGCTGAATTATTCAACAAAGATGACTGAAGTCTAGACATAGAATGACAATCAACCACGCCATAACACGTAGCTGAATTATTCATAACAGAATTGAAACTAAACATAGGAGAACCATTTTCAAATCTAACACATTCTTTCTTATCTATTGACGAACACACAGGTAGCACAAGAGACGATCAGGAGGACGAATCATGCGACACAAGCAACTTGTACAAGCCATTTGACTAACGGCCCTCCAGAAGCACTTGGTGTGTTGTCAGATCCTTTGCAACACAACCAGTAGGAAAAAACACAAAATAAGGATTGTTATCTTTAACAAACTGAGATACGGATAAAATATTTTTAGTAATATTAGGAGCATTGAGAACATTCCTTAAGATAACTGACCTGTTGTTGAACCGAAATCTGGAATTTCCAGTATGAGATATATGAATAGAATTACCATTACCAACAAAGATTTTTCCTTGACCCGAATATGGAAAAGCATTTGAGATATTCATGGATGTGTTGGTGAGGTGATGAGATGCTCCAGAATCCAGAAACCAAGCTGATTGAGCTCCTCCCAAGTCAACTGATACACCAGGCTCGTGAGCATTCAATGCATTCATAGTTCCATCAGTCCGATTATTGGTACCTTAAGAATTTGGAGTAAGCATGTATAGATGCGGGTGTGTTTCAGGGGATGTGTGCTGATAAAAAACCTATTGGGAAGATTAATGTTGTGATGGCTGAAATTGTTGTTGAGGAGACGACAAAAACTGTTTACGTGCAGGACTGAAATTATGTTGAACATAAATGAAGTTCTGTTGCACCTCAGAAGGCAAATAAAGATCAGTTGAGTTTTCTTGTCCCCTATTGGCATTTGAAGGTTGAGACTAATTGGTAATGCCAGTGAAAGATTGATCAAAACGAAACCAACATCTTGCAACCAAATGTCCAAACTTTCCGCACAACTGACATTGCAGTTTGTTACTATTAAAATTGTTTCCTCATCCTCTTCCTCTTCCATAAGAGTTGGATTGAAAATTATGATTAGGTTGAAAATTCGGTTGATACTGTGGTGATTGCTGTGAGGAAGACTGCTGCCTGACATTCATCTGACCTCCCGCAGAACCATCCATCGATTGAACATTGAATGCAACCGATTTTGAACCAATATGAAGTAAATTGTACTGTTGACGAGATTCAGCATCCAACAATACACTAACCACACCAGACAGATCATACGGTTGTCTTCTTGCAGTTATTACAGCAACTATGTGTTCATACTCAGCTGTCAATCCTGTCAAAATGGTACTAATCTGCATTGTCTCAGAAACCGGATGATCTGAGCTCCTCAAACTGTCACAAATCAGCTGAATTCTTCCTAGATATTCATGCATACTCATGTCTCATTTCCTTTGAGGCTGAAGTGAGCACAACAACCTCATTACACGAGTTGTTGATGCTACCGAAAACAACTGATGCAAAGATTGCCATATTTCAAATGCAGATCTGCACTGAACCATATTTGGAAGTAATGGAGTCGAAATATAGGTAAACAACCACGAAGCAAGAGCACTGTCATGTTCCTTGTATGCTCGGTATGCTGGATTTAACAGTTTGGTACCATCTGTATTTAGAACAAATTCATCTACTCTAGTCGATCCATCTAGGAAACCTTCAAGCCGATAACTAGTGATTGTGAAACAAATCTGCTGTTTCCATTGCAAATAATTCGTTTCATCTAACTTGATGTTTATAATCTTGTTAGAGAACAGTTTTGGACTCAAATCCATCGAATAATTCTCAGTAATTTCGGCAACAGAGTAAAAACTATATCACTAACAGCAACAACAATCAATCATCTTGATACCGAAACAACCTACAATTTCTGGCTTGAATCTTTACAACTAAACTCTATACTTGATCGGAAATCAGCTATGATCGAAGTCTTACAGTTTAATTGCTGAATCTTCACACCTTTTAGCACACCGCTGAAAATGACGAACCGCAACTGATAATCGACGAACGTCGTTGACGAAATTGAGAGGACTTTGAGATGAAGAAGTTGAATCTACTCCACCTGGAGATCTGATACCATGAAACGATCCTAAACAAAATCTTACTTGAGAGAATTGAAGGAAATTGGAGGGAAACTATTTTTTTCATTCTTGACTTTGAAATACCGGTACACTGTTTATTTATAGTAGATTCATGTCGTTGAATGTATTAACTATTTACAAATCAGTCCTTAGACTAGAAGTAAACTACATAACAATCCTTAAACTCTAAATCTGAATCATATCCTCTAACAGCAAAGGCCACAACATGGATGATTGTATGATACTGAAGAAGGATATCGAAGCTCTGATCCATAAGGGACTTCCAAAGAATTTTGTCACTAAGCATGGCTGCATCGCAAGCCCAAGCCGAAGGGAAAAGAGGGTGTCGCCAGAAAGAGAAAGAAGGTAGGATGCCCCTAGATCAAAGAAGAGCACAATCAATGTGATTATCGACGGTTTTGCTTCTGGTGGCGATAACAACAATGCGTATGAAATCTACGCCTATCAAATCCCGGGCACTACCATGGAGGGAAAATGCCCATGATCGAAGAATGAGATAGTTCTCTCTATCTTCAAGTCTAAAATGGAAGAAGTCACTTTCCCGCACAGCAATGCATTTGGTAAACACAGTGAATATTGTGGGTATGATGTGAAAAGGGTCCTAATAGACTCTGGATGCGTGATGGACGTCCTTTTTCTCAACGCCTTGAGGAACATGGGCAAATTTGAGATGGGCCTAAAGAGGGTAAATTTCCCTATGATGGGCTTTGGCTCAACAACAATTTACTCGGTAGGTACCACGTGTGGGAAGTCGTCGCCCCACGGAAATACTGTTGCATCTCATTGAGTCAAACTTTTGAAGTGACGCTCAATGACGAACAAAGGCGTGTCAAATTGGACCTAGTAGAGGTGAAAAGGTAAGTGTCAGACAAACTTGAGGGTACATGCGACTCACCACCACCAAATATTATAATGGCTGAGTTGATTCTCGCCAACTTTACGTGGGGGAGATGGTATGGAGAAAGAATGAGTTTGCCAACTTGGATAGGATGAACAAGTTATCCCCAAATGGGAAGGGCTTTATAAGGTCGTCAACATTCCCCACCCTAACACCTACGTTTTAGATGTTGAAGATGGAAAGAATTCGAAGAACACCTTCAATGTAGAACACTTACAGAAATTATTTCCATAACACATTCGTGGGCGACGAGAGTTAAATTGGGCACAACCTGTTTGTAAACTTTGTGTCTAAAATTAATTTTTGAAAAAACTCAAGTACAAATTTTAAAAGGTTTAGTCATTAAGCAGCGCCACTTTGGACATATATTCAAGTGTAACTCTGTTTACCAAGTGTCGCCACTAGAGAACTTGGTGAAAGATTTAGTAGTTGAAAAAACTTCTAAGTACAAATTTCATAAAGTTTCGAATTTATCAAGGCATCGTATCCCACACTTAATAGTTAAAAAGAACTAAGTATAAATAGAAGAACAAATTGGTTCAAAAGGTGGATTTCATTAAACTGGCAAATATTTTTACATATATGGGAAAGGCTAAATAATTACTTGGTCAAAAAACTCGGCATCATCATCTTCAAGTGATCCGTTGGACCGCTTTCAGAGCCTCCCTTTTTTGAAAATAAAAAGAGGCATGAAGCCCCTTAACTTGGTCAAATAGGAACTCTGACTTAACTTCTTAAATATGGGTGACTAAGTCACGATAGATCTTGAGAAGCTACGCCAAGTAGTGCTTATCGGTGGACCGTACAAAATCAGTTTTCTCCTGAAAGGACTTTATCACCCTCGACCTTTGCCAAGTCCCTCTCCTGAAACACCTCCTCTAACTCCTTAGCAGATGTCACTGCACTTTTCTCGACATTACGAGCATCCGCAAGAAAATACTTCACTGCCTCTTCCACCTCAGTTAGCTGATAGGATAACCAGGTCACCTTCTCCACACAAGCAAATATCTTTCTCAAGTTGAACTGCTTGAGCAGCCTTAGAAACCTCCTGTTTGGAAGAAGGACACTTATGGGCCAGGTTGACCGCTAATGCACCAACCTCAGTTTCAGAAGTGTTGATCTGCAATAATAAAGGAAGTTAAAGAACTTAGGAAAAATCACATCAACTCAAAAGGACTTAGAAAAAATTATAGAAACTTTGAAAACTTATCGAAGGGAGGGAAGTGACGATGATTCACCGCCACTTCAACCTACATTGGGTCATACTGTAGTGGTCAATGCTCACATCAACCGGGACGATCCCACGAAGGAGATGAAGGAAAAGGTCCGTGTGTCAGAGGTTTACACCCTCCACAACCTTCGCCCCCTTTAGGGATTCACATAGCTTTGACGGTTGGTACCGATTCTCGTTGATTGGCGTCTCGTGAAGATGTTTTCGCATATTGAAGCGCGCCCCTTCTAAAGTCCCATGGAATCCTCAATCGGTTATGTAGGTGACACATAACGTGTCAGCGATATCAAGAGGATCAACAATGCCGCCATGAGAATGATGGGGGTTTCAGGAGCGAAGGACACCCTGAAAGGTGTTCAGGTTTGAGCGAGTTCCAAAGGCGCAGCCTTTTTAGGACTTCGAGGCCATGGATCATAGGTGTAATTTTTCTTCCAGTAGTACGAGTGTCAGTCCTCTCGTAAAATTGGAGGACCGTACCCCCTCGTCGCCAAAATGAAGGAAACAACAACTAGCTATCTGCCTTATAGTGGGAATAAGAGATTGCACCTTTATGCGTTTCTTCAACGACGTTGGTTG
Source organism: Chamaenerion angustifolium (assembly GCA_946814005.1). NCBI lineage: Eukaryota > Viridiplantae > Streptophyta > Magnoliopsida > Myrtales > Onagraceae > Chamaenerion > Chamaenerion angustifolium. The sequence goes on along the minus strand of OX328266.1, from coordinate 31,544,754 downwards.
CATCATCCTGGAACATGGGATCCATAGTTAAAGGATCTGTCGACTGAGAATTCTTCTTCTTGGATTGATACTTCCTTTTCCTTTTGTTGTTCCGGAGTTTGTCCTCGAACGGAACAACCCTGGTCGTCGCCTAATGAGCTCCAAGAGTAGGTTCAAATAAATTAGCAAAACTTACAAAAAACGATAGAAAAGTCTGGAAAATACCCAAACTATCACGTAAATGGTCATGAGGATCTAATGGTTGTACTAAATGAGCAACGCCTCCATTCCATTCTTAGAAATGTATGGTTGGAGGTCCTTTGTGTGATCCAGATAAATCAGTTCCATAGACCTCTCATCCTCTTCGGAATACTCCGAGAAAAGGGGAGTAGGGTTCGTTCATAGAATCCCTAGAGGCCACACGATACCTAAAGTATAATAAACTAAATATAAAGGGATAAACTAAGTAATATAGATAAACTAAAGGATAAAGCCTAATAGAAGGATAATCTAGACTATATAGTATTCTAACATTCACTCATGTTCTTTGGTTTTCTTGATTTATATTACTCTAACATTCACCCATGTTCTATTCTCTTCTTAATTTTGATCCTCAAATTTTAAAATTTGCTGAATTGGTCCCCAAACTTCCTGTAAACACCTGATTTTGGCTTGGGGAAAAAAATACCGTACGCGAGCATCCGAGCCGAGACAAATCGAGACGAAGAAAAAAACAAAAACAAAATAAACCCCAAATCCTAAACTCAAAACCCCAAACCCTAAACCTTAACCTTAAACCCCAAACCCTAAACCTTAAACCCCAAACCCTAACACTTAACCTTAAACCCAAAACCCTAAAAAAACTAAACCCTAAACCAAACCTTAAACATTAAACCCTAAACCCCTAAACCCAAAACCCTAAACCCTAAACCCCTAAATCCATGTCACCCATTTTTGGCCAGAAACCCACCATACCATCCATTTTCGTCCAAATCCCCACTGTGCCACAAGTCACTCCCAATTGCTCTCAATTGACACCAGACGTCCTTCCAATTGCATCACCATTTGTCCACTTGATCACCTTTTCTCACTCACCATCATCCTTGGCCAAATTCTCTCCAATTACCACCAAACGATCTCCTAATTGTCATCACCATTTGGTCACTTGATTACCTTTGCTCACCCGCCATCATCCTTGGCCAAACTCTCTCCAATAACCACCAAAAGATCTCCTAATTTCCACCACCACTTGCCCACTTGATTACCATATAATATTGTTTGGAAAACTCTATAAAAGGATATGCAAGCTTCAACAAAGGGAGGAAGACAAGGATTGCCGTAAGCTACGACAATTGAAGGAAAATAATGAAAAAAAAGGGAGAAGACAGGAAAAAAATTCAAATTGAGGTATCTAGTGAAAAATATAGAGAAAATGAGTAGGAAAAAATCGGTGATTATCGGCCTCGGTTCCTCGTACAGTATCTAAACTTTTAATAACTTAGGTGTATCTCTCTCGTATTCAATATTGTATTTATATTTTTTGATGCATATGCAATTTATTTTATCAATATCATGTGTTACTCAGTTTGAAGTTCGGTATAACTTTGGGGTCATTTTAGGCATTTGTAAAAGTTATTGGGGTTTATTCCAGTCTAAAAACAATATTTTCAAAGCTGACTTACGTCATTACTGTCCTTTGATGAAGCTTATAACTCGGGACTTGCTCTCTCGGGTCATTCTGGGACTTTACCGAGTGTTAAAAACCAAACCAGAAACGTTTTGGGCCATTTGTGCAATTTTTGGCTATTTGGGCCATTTGTTCCCTGAACTTTTCTGGAGATTCCATGACTTCTCAAAGTGTTACAAATAAGTCCAGAATAATTTTTCGGTTATTTTGGAACTTTACCAAGTGTTACAACTAAGTCCATAATAGTTTAGGGTCAATTCAATAATTTTTATAAAAAGATAGTTTCAATTAAGTTATAATTTTTTGAAAATTACATTTTTGATTCCTAAACTTTTCTGGACATTCCATTAGGGATGGGCATAATAAACGAGTTTGGCCGACCATACTTGAACCGTATCGATTTTGAGCTGGTTCGGCCGAACCGATTCACAAACGAAACGATTTGTTTTTTGCAAATATATGGAGCGGTTTATAATAGGTACAAAAAACCGCTTCGCAAACGGTAAACTGTACCACTTCTTGTACCAGTTTTAATATAATATTATATTTAAGTTTTAAAATATATAATCTAAACCATTAGACCAAAGTTTATAGATTATGGATTATGGATTATGGTTTATGGATTAAAGATTATGGTTTATGACTTTATGAATTAGGATTATGGATTATGAATTATTTATTATGTATTATCATAATACATAATAAATAATTCATAATCCATAAACCATAAACCATAATACTATTATGTATTATTATAGTTTTTTTAAAATATATATACAGCGGTTCGGCCGAACCGGTTCTGAACCGGTTTTTGAACCGATTCAGAAGAGGTATGGTAATTTTGTCAAAATCTGGAACGACCAAAAACTGGAGCGGTAAACCGTACCTCTTTAAAATGTGGTAAATGTGTGGTTCATGAACCGGTTCGACACCGAACCGGTTCATGCCCACCCCTACATTCTATGACTTCGCAAAGTGTTACAAATAAGTCCAGAATAATTTTTGGGTTATTTTGGAACTTTACCAAGTGTTACAAATAAGTCCAGAATAGTTTAGAGTCAATTCTGTCATTTTTTAAAAATATATTTCCAATTCAACTCGAATTTTAAATAATTGTATTTTGGTCCCCATACGTTTCAGGACATCCCATAACTTCTCAAAATGTGACAAATTAGTCCAACGAACTTTATATCTTCAAAATCATTCGTCTACGTTTGACACGTTTTTAAAATGACCCCAAAGTTAAACTACTTTTTTTAGCTCGATTAAATTCATTCTCCTCTTGTGTATTTATTTTAAACTAGCTCGTACATAAAAAATGCATGTATATGATTTATTTAATTTATTGACAAAATACATGTAATCTTTTTGGCCAAGCATGATCAAAACGGGTAATTCGGGTAAATAATTGAAAACAAAATTCAAAAGCAAACTAAAGTACCGAAAGGGCGGATTATGGGCTCGCGAGTCCTTAAGAAATAATCAAACTCCCGAACTCAATTCTCTAGACGTAGACATTTTCAAGCCCTAGGATGTTAAATCCATGTAGCCTAGGCAAATTTTAGGATTCCGATTAGCCTTTAATTAATCGGTGCCGACTCTTTCATTTTTCGATCCGGTTGATAAGCCCGCTCGACCGGACCCGTCGCTCGCCAAGACCCGATATTTTCGAGCGAAACAAAATAAAAATATTTTCCAAAAAGGATCGGGGGAAATCGGATCTGACGTCCGACACTTCCAATGCTTCTTTGCTTGTGCCAGATCCCAAATCCAATCTCGATGAAATAAGCTTGAAAAAACAATTATTGAATAATTGATTTGTAATAAATATGATAAATTGAAATGGTTTTTAAGGTTCAATATGGTTCTTTGGAGCAATTTGAAAGTGTCCACATGTACAAAAATATGATGTCACATACTTAATTGTAACATACAATTTAGGTGGACCAATAGAATTTATTAAAACAAAATATTTTTCTTACTTGTTAACATTATATACATCTTAGCCAAATTAATAGATAGATAGATAGATGCGGGAATGTAAAAGATAATCCAAGATTACTCAACACATTATCTATAATATTACTGTGCTCATCAAAACAAACAACGCAATCATTTTTAAGTGATTTCAGGATTTTATTAGGCTAATTATTTTTATATTTGATCATTTTAATGGTTAATCCTCCAATTTCTAAGGTCATTTTGAATTAGAACTTGGATGGAATAAAAATGAGCATTTTATTATCTTATAACAGTTTCAATTTTATTATCTTATAACAGTTTCGAATACAAATTATTATTATTAACTACTTCAATATAGTATTTACAAAAATGTATTTCTTTCTATACTATTCATTAATTAAACATTAAAGTGTGACATTATCCTTTATTTTGTTTTTATTAATAAGCACATCATATTAAAATTGTCTTCAACATTCTTAGGGTTAATAATTAAATCGTTACCCCAACTTTGTGCATTTTACAAATTGCTACATGGACTTTACTTTTTTTTTTTCAATTTTGCTATCTGTACTTTTGGAGTTGGGGCAAATTGTTACATCTGTTAAGTTTTCAGTTAAATATTGATGAAAACTATGGCATCCAAGTATCAAAGTTCAGGTAGCACACTTTAAAAAAAAAAAAATTGGATAATTAATGGTAAATTAACCAAAATTGGGGTAGCGGTTTGGTTATGAACTCACATTCTTAATAACATTATCATCAACATTTGCGGACCATGATATTTTCATGAATTCTCTTTTTGGTAATCCGTAACAGAGATGATGGTTATAACTTGGTAGTGTTTTTTTTGGTCAAAAAAACTTGGTAGTTTGAGTCTATTTTTTTCAATATCTTTATTTTTATTATTGTGTAAGACTTCTGTATTGATCTCTTGCTATTATTTGTACGTTGTTTATCTTTTTCAAATCTGTATATTAATAAAAGGGAAAAGTATGAAAATTGTCCATCATATTTGCACAAAATGGTTTTCGGTGCAACTTGTTTTTTAGTGATGGTTAATGGTTCAATACGTTTGAAAATGATGGTAATTGGTACCTCCGTTACTTTTCTGTTAAAAAATTCCATTAAATATTTTTCATATCTGCAAAATTAACCAAATATTTTTTTAAATTTTACAATTACACCTAACAAACTTACACGAATGTTTCAAACAAGCCCTGACTCGATTCGAGACACACCGAGGGTCCCCTAGCCAGGGTCCGAACTTCAACTAGGTCACCCAACCCTGTGGACCCGGTCTGGGCTCAGACCCAGACCATAGGACACCCGATTGGGGCTCCAATCCGGGTCCTATGGTCTGGGTCCAAACACATACCAGGTCGCCGAACCATGGGTACATGGTCTGGGTTCGAACCAAGGCCATAGGACCCCCGACTAGGGCACAATTTGAGCCCAAATCTGTTTGGATCGAACCTAGCTGGGTTCGGTTCAAACGATTGGGGCTCCAATTGAGCCCTAATCGGGGGTCCTATTATTAGGGTTCGATCCCAGACTAGGTCGCCTAACCATGGGTACATGGTCTGGGTTCGGACCCAGGCCATAGGACCCCCAATTGAGGCTTAATTGGAGCCCCAATCGGGGGTCTTATGGTCTTGGTTCGTGCCCAGACCAGGTCCTCAGGGTTGGGTAACCTAGTATGGGTTCAGACCTTGGTTAGGGGACACCCCGTGTGGCTCGAATCGAGTCAGGACTTGTTTGAAACATTAGTGTAAGTTTGTAGGGTTTAATTGTAGCATTTAAAAAATAGTTGGTTAATTTTGTAAATATAAAAAATATTTAACGGAATTTTTTAACAGAAAAGTAACAGTGGTACCAATTACCATCATTTTCAAACATGTTGGGCCAAAAGCAATCGTTTGCGTTGGAAAACCATTTTCGTCAAACATGTTGTACCATTTTCAGACTTGTTAGATTTAATAGAACATGAAGATGTGAAGGAGATGAATAAGAAAAACATCTGACTCCATTATTGAGAAACTTATTATTTTGTACATAGAGAACTACATATATATAGTATAGAGATAAGTATCTATATATATTTATTCTATCTATAAAGATACTCATACTATCTATCTAACTATATATATAATAAACTAAATATAATAGGATAAACTAATTACTATAGATAAACTAAAGATAAGGACTAATCTTGAGTAATCTAGACTAGACTATATAATACTCTAACATTCACCTATGTTCTTTGTTTTTCTTGATTTTGATCCTCAAACTTTGAAATTTTCTGAATTAGTCCCCAAATTTCGAATGCTTCTTTGCTTGTGTTGGATCCCATATCCAATCTAGATCAAATCGCCAATCGATTTGAGCTCGCACATCTTCATCACTGGTGAGATACTTCACATTCGAATACAATTTTTTCAATCTAAAATCCAGGTGAAAAGGAAAACAAAAAAAAAAGACACGGTCATGCCATCGCGGTGCCATCTTGGTCATCTCATCGTTGTGTAAAATAAAGAAGGGTCATGCCATCGCGATGCCATCTTAGTCATCTTGTCGTGGTCATGCCGTAGTACCTAACAAACTAATCTAAAATCTGAATTCCAGCATTCTAACCTTCTATTGAATTCATTGTAAATCATCAAAAAACTTGGTTGTGCAAACTCAATTTGATCACACATCTTCACGATAACAAATCAAGATTTCAGCATAATTAATTCATCATTGTTGAAGAGGCATTGGATCAGCAAATAATAGATCAGCAGGAGGAATGATTCGGTCCTTGGAAAGAAGGCTCTGATACCATGTTAGATTTAATAGAACATGAAGATGTGAAGGAGATGAATAAGAAAAACATCTGACTCCATTATTGAGAAACTTCTTATTTTGTACATAGAGAACTACATATGTATAGTATAGAGATAACTATCTATATATATTTATTCTATCTATAAAGATACTCATACTATCTATCTAACTATATATATAATAAACTAAATATAATAGGATAAACTAATTACTATAGATAAACTAAAGATAAGTACTAATCTTGAGGAATCTAGACTAGATTAGTCCTATCTAGTCTATATATAATACTCTAACAAGACTTTTCCCTTAATAAAATGATTGAAGTTGTTGAAATATAGTTACCAATAGGTTGGACTTCAAAAATATGTGACGATTTGTACAAAACCTAATATAATTTTGTTGGGTTTGAATTTCTCAGGTGCTGACTTGGCAGTGAATTAAATGTCAAAAGATTGATGATCGCACATTTTCGCTTGAGCTCTGATAAACCTGCAAGAAAGGGATCGCAAAAGAGGGGGTACCTCTGAGTCCCACTTCAATTCTTAAATGAGCATACTGTGTGTATGAACTCGAAAAACATAATGAACGTATGTAAAGCAAGAGTATTTATAGAGTTGGAAGATCAAAATGTTGTAGGCAGCTGAATATCTTTGTGAATATTGTGAGGGTAAAGATTAGGATAGCAATATTACTGTTATGACGTAATATTGTAGTTACCTAATATAATCTTTATAGAATATGTGCCCGATATACGCGGGATATCGTGGATATATATTCAGTGTCGGTTTGTGGGACCACAGTTTGAGAGATGTGATTCTCTTGGCGAGCGCTCCTATAGAGAGCAGTAGGAGGCTTGGGTCTTGGCCGAGGGCAACCTGAAATAGGGCTTTGGCGTCCACTTTAGCTTTGGGTTTGGTACTCTACCGCTTTATGGTTGCGAGCTTACCCTTACTATGGGTCGGCCTAGTTTCGAATGATGTGGGTTCTATCCCTTGTAAAGTAATTGGGCCTTCTAGGCCTTATAAATATTGGGTTGTAACTATCGATACCCAACATTTTCCCCCAAAGCTTGAGTGAAGTTCTTGATCTTGTGAGAGGGTTCTAGATAATGACTTCTGGATTGAACTTTTAGTTGTCCTTACCTACTATTAGTGCCTTTGGAAGTTCCGTATCTATTGGCAAACAGTTTTTGGGTTGCTTAGAGTTTGTGGAATGTTTGATCTCTTACCCTATTAGGCGAATGCTCATTCATTACTCTTTGGGCGAACCCTACCTTTACGAGGGTTTTAGGAGAGGCTTGGCATTCATTTTGGCTATCACCTTTTTTGTCGAAGGTATCGAGCATTTAATGAATGCACCGTTATCAAGAAGTCGATAGGACATTTCAGGCATGTCTGTCTCTTTGTTTTCCGTAACCAGAGGGTAGGCTGACAGTTTTTCGTACAAATTCAACTTTTTGTCTCCCCGATGTGACCCTTGGAATTCTGACATCGCTTCGATTTTACCCAAAAGGGTGTAATTATTGCCTGAGCCGTTTCAGACGTACCCGTTCAGTTTCCCCCATTTTGTCTATAAAAAGCCGAACTTTGGCATTTAGCCCTTTACGCACTCAAGCCATTTGCATTCTAGAGCTCAAGATTTCTTCAACCCTCTGTTCAAACTTTCCCTTCCTCTTTTTCATCTTCGGTAAATTTCCCTTTTTTACCATGGCTAGCAAGAATCAAACATCCGGCAATGGATCATCAAACAAACCTTCTCCTACCCAGCCTTCCTATGGGCAGAAAGTTGCGGCTAGGGCTGCAAACGCTCCTCTGGTCATTAAGGAGGCTTCTTCCCCGGCGCAGTGCCAGAGAGCTCCTGCACAAAATCCAACTTCTGGGCAGCCCGCGGTCGCACCTGTGGTGGTGGACATGCCCGATACAAATGTCCCCGTCTTTTCTCCAACATGTAATTGTTTTTGTTTTCTTTTACTTCTTTTTAGGTGGTAAAGCTTCCTCCTTTTTGTGATTTTAGTATTGGTCTTGCCATGCCATGGTGTTTTGATTAGATATTAAGCCCAATGAGTTGAGGTCATATCAGTTCAAGGCAGTGGTCGCCTTGACCAGTTTAGGAGAAGCAGATGCACCTAGGTACTTAGGTTTAGGTATGCATTATCCTCGCGAAGGATAGGTTTACGTTTATGCGTCCCAGGTTGATGCTCAGTTGTGTTTTCCTCTCTACGACGATTTCAAGGAGCTCTGTTCCTACTATGGGGTATGCCCTACGCAACTGGTTCCCAACGCCATCCAGATGTGGATTGGGTTCAAGTTCATGTGTTTACGTCAAGGATGGACGTATTCACTGGCCATATTCCAGTGTTTTTACCGGTTGACCGCCGGGACTAACCACCTTCATCATTTCCAAACCCGCTGGCCAAAGTTCGAGGAGTGGAAGGGTCGGCCGTGGAACTAGAATGTCCATTTTCACATGTTGGATGACTTCCGGGCTACCAACTCCAACTACAAGAAGTATTACTTCTTTTGCAAGGGTAGTGTGTCTTGGGAGATTTTCTAGACGGAACTGGATGTTCCCCCAAGCTTTGGCGAGCTGTCGGGGAGTAATAGGAACGCCATAGACGATTTTTTCTGATGCCATAGGCAACTGAACTTCTGTTCAATCCGCTTAGTGATGGAAACGTCAGAGTCGATGCTTAGGCTGGATGGCATTCATCAGTCTGCGTCAGTCTCTATTGATTAGGTAAACTTCTGACCCTTTTTATTTGCTAGTTTTGCGTTGTAGGCACTCGGGGGCCTAAACTTCTTAGTGTATTTTCCAAGCAGGCTAAGGCGGGACTATCATCTGCCCAGGCGTCTTTGAGTCCACCTCCTCCTCTTTCAAGGCACGCGACCAAGCGCAAGCCTGAGGAGGAACAACATGGGGTCGCTTCTGGCGATCGCCCAAGAGGTATGTATCATACTATGCCCTTTGGTTTTCATTTTATGCTCTACCCTTAGGTTTTAATACCCTTGTTCATTGTTTTCATAGAATGCCGCAGCTGAGGCGACTCCTACTCCTGCTTTTTCCAAGAGGGGGAGGAGTGCCTAGCTTCCACCGGGGGATCCACTGCTTCTCGGGACAAGGCCCCTGCCACTGGGGAGGTCGTCGCCCCTTCCTCCGATCTTGCTGCTCCCAACCCCTCCAGGGAGGCTGGGGCTCGGAAGAGGGTCCAGACCCAGAGTGCCATGACAGGCACTTCCAATACTCCATTTACCGGGGAGTACGACTCTCTGGTGGGCTTATTTCAACCATCAAAGGCGGCGGACCCTGTGGGTCTCTGGGCCCCTTGGCACAATCTTCGGAAGGTGAAGATCTCCGACAATTCTTTGTTGTGGGGTAACACATACCTCTACAAGCATTTGCTGGATGATATCCTTACACCTCAGGAATGGGTGGAGGTCCCCTCGGACCTGACCGACATTGAGGTCGTCATGAGGTTGCACTTTGAGCGGGTTGCCTTGGTAAGTCCTTCCTCTTTTATTCTTTCTTTAAATTTACCCCTGATTCTTTCATTATTTTCTCTTTTGTCGCTGCTCATTGACCTCTTTAAACTGTATTCCCCTATTTCCTATTGTCAACTCATCTGCGAGGAGATGGCGATCGGGCGGATGGTAGGGGAACTCGCCGATAAGGAAGTTGATATGTTTATCGAGCTGGAGCAGTTCCAGAGTTTAGGTTACACTCTTGAGGAGATGGAGGACCTGAAAAGGAGGGCAGAGCCGGCCACCGAGCTGGTGGAGCATGCCCGTCGAGAGTACGAGGAGAAGGAGAGGAGACTTCTCGCCACCATCAAGGTGAGGGAGGATCAGGTGTCTCTCGCCGAGGACAACCGGGTAAGGACTCAGATTCGTACCAAGGAGGTCGACCAGTACTCCGCCCGGTTGGATGCGGAGAATGTCAACGTCAAGGCTGCACTAAAGAAGCCCTAGGCTCAGAGGGATGCCTCTGTGACTGAGAAGGAGCAGTTCGCCTTGAAGCTGAAGGCTGTCCCATCCCCCCGTAGCGTGGTCGAGGACTTTAAGAAGTCCGAGGAGTTTTCCGCTTGCGCCTTGGAGGTGATGAAGGCTGATGTGGCGGCCTATCTCCAGGTCTTAGTCGATGAGATTCAGGGGATTAATCCCAAGTTTCCTCTCTAGGAAGTGAAGTCTCTTTTAGACTTCATTGAGAGCGGTTACACTAAGGAAGCTCCTCCTGCTACTGTCGGCGCGGAAGCTGACCCCAGGACCGAGAAGGAGACCGCATCCCCTGATGAACCCCGACCTTGAGGTCTTAAGCCCCCAGGCGACCGAGTCGATGCATAACTTCAAGTCGAAGGAGCATGTTCAGACTCCTCATGCTTTTTGCTCCTCCTTTCTTATTAATACTCACTCTTGATTTCCCTTTCTTTTGGGTACCTTGTAATTATTCTGTCGACTTCAGACTCGGATATTATTTTAATTATAATGAACGCCTTTTACTTAGCAAGCATTTACTCTTGTTTGACTTCGAATGTGTTTGGTCGTTCTTCCGATGTCTTTTTCATTTGAATGCTTTAGGAAGTTTTACCATATTTGTTTTCAACTTCGCTTTAGCTTACGTGTGATAGTATCGCCATAGAGGGTCTTAGACCTTTATTTGGAGGAAACATTACCTTCTAACAGGTTCTGCTCGCTCCTTTAGGCTTTGAAGGGAGGATCATGGCCCTTTATCAGACCATCCTTTCCTTTCACCCAATTTCTTAAGGGAACTGTTACCCAAGGATCATGCCTTTAAGGAAACAGTCATCCCATATGGATATGTTACCCTTTTTAGGTTTTGAGTCCTTCGGTTCGTTCGCCTCTTCGTGGGGAATCGTTACTTAAGATTTGCTCGCCTTTGTAGAAGTTATTACCTTAGGTTCCTTCGCCCATTTTGTTGTGCCTGATTTGTAAAGGAACTGTTACCATTATCGTGGGTTCATTCGCCTTTTATATCAGGACTTAGTTTTTGCCCAATTTCTAAGGGAACTACTACCTTTTTGGTTCGTTCGCCTTTTATATTAGGACTTAGTTTTTGCCCACCTTGTAAGGGAACTGTTACCTTTTCGGTTCGTTCCCCTTTTATATTAGGTCTTAGCTTTTTGCTCAACTTGTAAGGGAACAGTTACCTTTTCGGTTTGTTTGCCTTTTATATCAGGACTTAGTTTTTTGCCGTAAGGGAACTGTTACCTTTTCGGTTCGTTCGCCTTTTAAATGAGGACTTAGTTTTTTGCCCAACTTGTAAGAGATCTGTTAACTTTTTGGTTCGTTCACCTTTTATATCAGGACTTAGTTTGGGGGAAAATGTTACCTTGATGGTTCGTTCGACCCTCGTTCTAGGTCTTCATGGGAGAAGAATTGTTACCTTAACAAGGTTCGTTTGCAATCCTTTTTTTCTTTCGATGGGTTGCCCATTCTTTGGGACTTTTTGTTTTGGTTCGAGTGGCTATGCTTTGTATGAAGGCATGATTTGTTTTATTGACATAACATTTTGATTACAAGCTATGCATAAAACCTCCGTAAATGTTCGAAATTGAATGGACGAGGTAGTCTTATAAAACCTCCTGAAATGCATTAAATGGTGTACCGAGATGAATCTGTGGTCGATATGGTATTCTTCGCAAAGCCATTTGAACTCTTTTCCCACAAATTGAGGACCATTGTCACTTATGAGTATTTTGGGGATGCCGAATCGTGAAAATATGTGAATTTTCAAGAACTTGATCACTTGAAATTCATTCGTGGAGGCCAATACTTTCGCATCTATCCACTTAGAAAAGTAGTCGATCTCCACGATAATGTGGGTTCTCTGCCCAGTGCTTATGTGAAAGAGCCCCAAAATGTCTATTCCCCATTGGGTGAAAGGTCAAGCGCCCACCATTGGGGATAGCAACGTCGATGGTCGACCAGATCGTGGTGCGAACAGTTTACAAGTCGCACACCTTTTTGTTAATTATGTCGTGTTCTTGCTCAAGGTTGGCCAGTAATAGCCTAGTCTAAAGATTTTGCGCGTTAATGATCGTGCACCTTCATAACTGCGGCGACTCCTTCGTGAGCTTCGCGGAGAACTCTCTCTGTCTCGGGATGAGAGATGCACCTCACATAGGGATTTGAGTATCCTCGCATATATATCTCTCCATCTATGAGAAGATAATTTGCGGCTAGACGGCTTATTTTTGTGGCCTCGCCTTCGTCTTCTGGCTGTATTCCTTCTTTTAGAAAGTTCTGGAATGGGGTCATCCAGTTGTCCTGCTCTTGAATATTGAAGACTTATGCTCGGTTGTCGAGGACCGAGTATAAGGCTTGTTCTAGAAATCGCACATCATGTATCTTTGTTCCTCTGAACACTAGTTTGCTTAGAGAGTCAGCTAGCTAGTTGTCTTGGCAAGGAATGGACACCATCGCAAAAGTCGGGATTTCGGTGATGCGTTTTTTAGCAATGTCGAGGTACTTCTTCATCTTTTCCCCCTTTCGCTTCATAAGTGTCATTGATTTGGTTGACGATTAGCTCTAAATCGCTTTTTTGCTTTGAGTAACGTTATGCCCATTCCCTTAGCGAGTCGCAATCTAGTGATAAGTGCTTCATATTCAGCCTCATTATTGGTCGCTTTAAAAGTAAAGATGATCGCATACTTTAGGGGCTCGCCCTCAGGGGGATGAGAATTAATCCTTGATAGGATATTAGTGTGTCATACACTTAAGTTTAGGGGTCATTTTGTAATTAGTCTAGTCCTCATTACCACAGCTATTTCTATAAGTATGTAGAACTGTTCACAAACACCTTTCAATCATAGTAATATCAATTTAAGTCTTTCTTCAACATTTACTTTCCTTTGTCTTTGGTTCCTCTATAATCTAAAGACATTATCATGGTATCAGAGCTAAATCGAGCCTGATTTCATTCTCAAGTTCATTTGTTCGCCCAAAATCAATGGATGATTCTTCACCAGACTTGGCCAACAATAAAGTAGCGCAGCTTGTTGGAGAAGAATACTTGCAATCATGGAAGAAGCAAGTCCTGGTATCTATTCGTGGTTAAAACCTAGAAAGTCATCTACACAGCATGAATGTGGCTCAATATCTGGAGTATGAGACATGAGCTGCAATACCGAACCCAGCATACGCGAAGTTTCTGCAGCAGGACAGCTCGCTTGAATCCTTGCTTCTTGCGTTGGTTTCGTCTCAGGTTAGTAGAGGCTTGATAGGATGTATGTCTGCTGCTTCTATTTGGCAAAAACTGCATCGAGACTTCTCATCATCATCCACCACTAGGATTATGCATCTCTATGCCCGACTTAAAGCTCGCAAACATGTTCATCAATCTATGCGTGACTACTTGACTGAGATTCAAACCACTTGCGATGGTTTAGCTAGCTGTGGGTATCCTATACAAGAAATGTAGCAAATCTCCATTGTTCTAAATGGTGTAAAGGGTAAGTCTGATAATGTTATAGCTGTTATACATGCTAGCCAAAATCTTTACACCATAGCTTCGGTGAGCTCTGTTCTGCTTGATGCTAAGGCAAGACAGTCTGATTTACTATTTGATTCAAATGTGTATGCGAATGTTGTTGCTGTTACTTCACATGTCTCTGCTAAGTCTGGTCAAGTATATGAGGAAGGTATTCTAGGAGCGAAGGATGTCATATCAGTTTCGCCTGCAACCTATGGTTTGTTACCTACGCCTCAGGGATACCCAAGCAACTTTGGAAATCAGCAACATGGAAGAGACAGGGGTGTGGCCGTGGCTATGGCAATAACAGGCCACAGTGCCAGTTATGTTGCAAGTTTGGTCACCTTGTGCATCGCTGCTTTCATAGGTTCAATGTTGATTTCACAGGTGTCACAGATCCAGCATCAAACTCAGTCACTCCCTCGGCTCATCTTGCTTCATGGTCTGATTCCTATGAGGCTGACACATTTTCACAGCCACAGCAGCACATCTCTTCGCCTCAAGTTCAACACCCATCTCAGTCACAGGTTAACAAGTCTCAGGTTCATCCATTCTCTGCCTAGTCTGGAACAACATCCTTACCTGCTGTTCAGACTCACTGAGTGGTGCAATACTCTCCATATCATGTTTCACCTTATCCTAAACCTGCACCACCTATATATCCTTATATGTATTCTCCCACTACTTTGGCAACCCTGCTCTTCCATTTGCTTCATTTCATAGCCCTCAACTGCTTGTTCCATCTGCCTCATCTCAGTCCACCTCGCCAACTCCCTTCCAAGTGAATGTTGCGTGTGTCTCTCCTGCAATTCAAACAGAGAGCGACTGGTTTCCCGACTCTGGAGCCACAAATCATCTCACCAACGCCAAACCAGCTCCTCATATGACAACATCTTACTCCGGCTCAGTTAAAGTACTTATTGGTAATGGATCTTCTCTTCACATCTCGGTTGTTGGTTCATCCATCATTCCTTCTCCTGACAAACAGTTAGTGATGAATAACATGTTATATACACTAGCTGTCACTAAAAATTTACTCGCTGTGTCTCAGTTTTCAAAGGATAACCAGGCATATTTTGAATTTCATGTGACACACTGCTTGGTTAAGGACCCACTCTCCAACCGTGTGCTGCTCAAGGGGTTTGAATTTGGGGATCTATATCGCCTTGATTTGCCTAGCTTTTCGTTTCCTAGTAGTAGTCTAGCTTTGTGTGCTGATGTGTGTCCTGATCAGTGTCTAAGTCTTTATAATAATTACGAGTCTCTATTTAATAATGATGTTCTGCCTGGTGAAACTTCAGGATTGCAATTGAATGATAATAAAATTCTGCACTTTGATGATGATACTGCTGTTTTAGACTATGTGTCTACTGATGTTGTTGATATTCAGTCTGGTTGTGTTCTACCTGATTTTGAGTTCAATTGTTTTCTGTCTAACTTAAAGTCTAATGAAACTTATAAGATGTGGCATATACGCTTAGACCGTCCATCCAAGAATCTACTTGACAATTTTCTCAGACTTCAAAACTTTCCTACTAATCATATATCAACTAAATGTACTGCTTGTGCAGTTGGGAAGAGCAAGTCTCAACTGTATCCTTCTTCGACCACAGTCTACTCTCATCCATTGGAGCTGGTTTAAGTGGATCTATGGGGTCCTGCTCCATTCACTTCAAGTAACAACAATTATTATTTGAGTATTGTTGATGCCTTTAGTCGATACACTTGGATATACTTCTTACCTCGTAAATCTGATGTTGCTAAAGCCTTTTATGATTTTCATGTCTTAGCCGAAAAATAGCTTGGAACCAAACTGAAGGCGGTTCAATCAGATGGAGGAGGTGAGTTCTTCTTTCTCACTAAATATCTCGCTCAATTTGGTATACTTCATAGAGTCACCTGCCTGTACTCCAGTTAGCAAAATGGTATGGTTGAGCACAAGCACCGACATATTGTTGAGTTTGGTCTGAACCTTCTTGCCTAATCCTCTGTTACTCTACACTATAAGACTGATGCATTCTTCACTGCGGTTTTTCTCATTAATAGACTTCCTTCTCTGACCTTGAACAATTGCTCTCCTCATGAGATTTTCGTTCGGTCTAAGCCAGATTATTCCTTTTTACGTGTTTTTGGATGCCTTTGCTTTCCTCATCTTCGCCCTTATGGATTTCATAAACTATCCCTCATATCATAACCTTGTGTATTTATAGGCTTCTGCTCTGATCATCACGGTTACTGCTATCTCTCCTCATATGGTCGTGTTTATGTTTTCCTCAATGTTGTCTTTCATGAAACAACATTTCCCTTTGCTAACTCTACTGGACCTTTTTTTTCCTCTCAAACTCCTAAGTGTTCAGCTCCTTCTAAACCATTTTTTATTCCTTGTGACCCCTTCTTTCAGCAGCCCGCCTCTGTTCCAACTTCGGTGTATCACTCTTTTGGACCTTCTCCTCTAATTCCCACCTTATCCGAGTTTGTATTATCCTCTTCAACTCCTGTTCCTTCACCAGAGGTACCTCCCAACCATTCTTCTGCAGCAACTTCTTTACCTCCCTCGGCTCAAGATCTATCTTCTTCTACTGGTGTCTGCAGATATGTACCATCTGGCTCAGCTCTCATCTCTGTTGAGTCATCAGGTCTTCCTACCTCATCTCACCCTTCAGCTTCGACTGATCAGTCATTATATGCTCCTCAGCATAATCAACATCAGGCATCCTCTACACCATCTTCTTCTAAATTCTCTGTCAATGTGCACCCGATGCAAACTCGGTCCAAAACCTCACTTCATGGATTAAAAATGTCCTTTGTTAAACCTGAAGACTTGACTCACACTGAGCCACGTAACATTCATGAAGCTCTTCTTTTTCCACACTGGTGCAAGGCGGTTCAGGAAGAACTCACGGCCCTATCATTAAACAACACTTGGAGTATTGTCTCTCTTCCTACAGGGAGGATCCCCATTGGCTGCAAATGGCTATTTCGCATAAAAAGGAATGTTGATGGAGACATTGTCAAGTATAAGGCTCGCCTTGTGGCTAAAGGTTTCTCTCAAAAACCAGGTTTCGACTTTCAGGATACGTTTAGTCCGGTTATCAAATCAGCAAATGTTCGCATCGTATTATCATTAGCTCTAACTTATAAATGGTGCATAAGAAATGTGGATATCAATAATTCCTTTCTTCATAGGGATCTTAAAGAATAAGTCTATATGGTTCAGCCCCCCTGGTTTTGAGCATCAATCGGTTGATTCATCTCTACTAGTGTGCAAACTGCAAAAAGCTCTCTACGGTCTAAAGCAGGTACCTCGGGCATGGTTTGAAAAATTGAAATTATTTCTTCTTAACTCTCTTGGTTTT
Source organism: Chamaenerion angustifolium (assembly GCA_946814005.1). Taxonomy (NCBI): domain Eukaryota; kingdom Viridiplantae; phylum Streptophyta; class Magnoliopsida; order Myrtales; family Onagraceae; genus Chamaenerion; species Chamaenerion angustifolium. Next base: position 31,527,462 of record OX328266.1, on the reverse strand, counting down.
AAAGTTTCAATGTCTAATAGATGTTTATTTATCAAATCCGATTCAGAATTGTTTGTGCTATTATTAGTATATGTCGACGATATTGTCATTACAGGCACCTCTTCTCAACTTGTATATAATATTGTTGAATCCATTAACATGCAGTTCAAACTCAAGGATCTTGGGAGTCTCAAATACTTCCTTGGTATGGAAGTTGTCTCTGGGTGGAATTTATTCTGTTAAATCATAAAAAATACATCTTGGACCTGCTTGACAATGTTGGCGTAGTTGATCAAACCAGCTGCCCTACACCCATGACAGGTACCTGCTTATCACGATCAGGTATGGGAATGTGTGATGAACCATTTCCTGACGAAACATTATACAGAAGCACAATTGGTGACCTTCAACATGTTTGTGGCACAAGACCTGATATTCATTTTGCTGTGAACAAGCTAAGCCAATACATGCAGACTCCTAACACAAGTAATTGGAAAGTTGTTCTTCATGTCCTAAGATACCTCAAGGGCACTCTGAATCATGGTCTCCTATTTCGAACCACTAATTCCCCTACTACTGATATATCTCTAGTCTCTTATTCAGATGATGATTAGCGGGTGACTATGCTGATCGTAGATCTATTTCAGGACATTACCTATTACTCAATGGAAATCCTATAGTATGGAGTTCTAAAAACAATTTGTTGTTTCCATATCCAGTGCAGAGGCTGAATTTCGTGCTGTTGCAAATGCAGTGTGTGAGATAATTTGGGTCCAGTCCCTATTGAAGGAAATTGGCATGCATCTGCCCTCTGCTCCTGTCATATGGACTGACAACACCAGTATTGTAGCACTATTTGAGAATCTCATTCAGCACTCCAAGATGAAACACGTAGAGATAGATTTGTTCTTTGTTCGTGAAAAAGTTCATTCAGGAGACATCATAGTTAACTTTATTCATGCTTCTGAACAAACTGTCGATATTCTAACAAAACCTTTAACTGAAAAACATTTTTTCCCTTACAGGAAGAAGATCGACGTGTTCTCGCTTGAAGAAGTAGATGATCTGAGGGCATCTTCCACCCTCTTGATTCCTTCGAGCTCTGTCTAGTGTTGGGGTATAGTCCATAAGTCTTCTCTTATCTTCAAAGACTGAGCTCCTCATTTATATATCCCATCATTATTGCAGGTCTTCAGGTATGTGTTGGTTTCTCTATTGTCACTAGGATATCATTTGTTGTTCAACACCTCTCTCACTGGGCACCTCTTACTCATTTTACTGGTCTACTCATGTTTCAGCTTAATATGCACTTGTTTAACTGTGCTTGATCTGCAGAACATGCTGGTGTTCAGTGCATATGTATTTCTACTTAACTATGATTCTTTTTATTTTTCTTCTGCATTTGCTCAGCCCCACTGTCTTTAAATCTCCTTTCGATTGAATCCCTGCTGGCATAGGGCATGATTTGATTCCAAAAAGAGGGTGATACCTCAAGAAAACGACAAGATACTTCAGGTAATCACCCTTGAGGAAGAAAAGATCAAGGCTTAAAACCATGCAATCATGCTAGTAAGATAGGAGCACAAACTCCTATGTCAGATAATATTTGCTGAAAAAAAAAATATATTTTCATGTCAAATGGAAACAAAAAGAAATATAATATATCAAAGCATAAAAGCATATATAAGTGGGGTTGTGGATGATGCATTGGGTGACTATGAAGGATCAGTTATAGTGAGCTTTCTCCATATGCTTCTATTATCATCTATTGTGCAGACTGATGAATTCTTACACTTGTGCCTTATCAAGCTGTCATGATGTAGAACAATTCTATGTTTAAGGGTGTTCTTTTTTGTGATACTTGAGTTGTTAGTGCTGCAACTGTTCTAGTGTCATACAAGAGAAACTTGCTATCTACCCTAGAACTGCCTAATGCGTGTGTGGTAAAGATAAGGGGTTCTTCAGTTCTTTGGTCAGGCTCAAGCTTATGGACTGCACTAGTATGAGTAAATAAAAAGGAAGCAAATAAGAAGTCTGGATGGAGTAATAGAAGTCATACTCATCCCTCAAGATCAAGATCAAGCATGGGGAATGATAGGATATAAGTGTCATACACTTAAGTTTAGGGGTTATTTTGTAATTAGTCTGGTCTTCATTACCACGACTATTTCTATAAGTACGTAGAACTGTTCACAAACACCTTTCAATCATAGTAATATCAATTTCAGTCTTTCTTCAACATTTCTTTTCCTTTGTCTTCGGTTCTTCTATAATCTAAAGACATTATCAATCTTACCCCCGAGCGTTCTTTTGAAGAGGATCCATCAGTATAGAGTTCCCAGATTTTGTCTGTGTCCTCTGACTGTCTTTGCCATTTTTCTACTTCTGCTATACCATTGTCGGTGCTTTCCACTATGAAGTCTTCCAATGCTTGACCTTTGATGGTCGTTTTCGGCGCAAATTTGATCTTGAATTCGCTCAACACAATTGCCCACTTAACCATCCTTCCTGAAGAGTCTGGCTTCAGCAGGAAATGTTTGAGAGGCTGGTTGGTGAGGACTGCAATTGCATAAGCGTGGAAGTATGGTATTAACTAGCAGCAATAACTAAGGCATATAGATACTTTTCATTCTCATTATACTTTATTTCAACTGAATTAAACAATTTGCTTACAAAGTATACTGGACTCTGCTTATTTTCCTATTCTCTTATTAAAACGACACTGACTCCACCTCACTAATACATATATAAAGAAAGAGTTGTTCGCCATGAATGGGATTCGCCAAAGTTGGGAGTGTCTACATGTGATGCTTGAGTAATTGAAAGGCAACTTCACACTACAGTGTCCACTCGAACTTGCGGTTTGCCCTGAGAGTTTTGAAGAACGGGAGAGACTTGTTGCTCACCCTTGAGAGACTTGCCTCTATTCCGCGCTCGCTGGCCATGAATCCCAGGAATTTGTCTAATCTTACCCCAAAGGCGCATTTCGCTGGGTTTAGGCGAACGATGTGCCTTCTCATGCATTCGAATGCTTCTCGAAGGTCTTCTGTATGAAGGCTTCCCTTTAATATTTTGACAAGCATGTATTTCACATAGGCCTCCATGTTATGCCCCAGCATTTCTTGGAACAACCAATTTACCATTCGTTGATAGGTTGCCCCTGTGTTGATCAAACCGAAGGGCATCACCTTATAGCATATCCGCCTGCATAAAATGTTGTGTGGGCTTCATCGGCCGGGTACATTCGAATCTGGTTATAGCCTGAATAGGCATCCACAAAGCTCAGCATTTCGTGACCAGAGGTTGCATATACCAACTGATCAATTCGAGGAAGCGGGTACGAATCTTTTTGGCAAGACTTGTTCAAGTCGCGGAAGCCGACGCACATTATTCACTTTCCATTCAATTTCTTTACGAGAACTGGATGGGAGACCCTGCTTTGGAAATGTACCTCCCTAACAAAGTTGGCTTCAAGTAGTCTGCCTAGTTCTTTCATGATCGCTAAGCGCTTGTCGGATTCGAATGGCCTTTTCTTTTAAGCGATAGACTTGATTGAAGGATCTATCCTTAGCTCGTGGGAGATTATGTCGGTGATGATGTATGGCATGTCACTGGACTTCCAAGCGAATAATTCTCTGTATTCTTTCAAGATGGAGGTCAAGGCGTCCCGTTGGTCATCGTTCAAGGTGGTCCCGATGCGCACATTCTTTTCTGGACCATCGATTTCGACCTCTACTAGTTCCTCCATTGTGGCTGGCCGAGCTTGGTCTTTACGCAGGTCAACCTCTGTCTAAATGGCCAGGGTTTCCCTTTGGTTCTTCCTGCGAAGGTAGTTCACATAGTATTGTCGTGAGGACGGCTGGTCGCCTAGAACTTCTCCAATCCCATTCGGCGTGGGGAACTTCATTTTCTAATGGACTGTGGAGGCCACGATCTTATGAGGATTATTGGTAGTCCTCCCCAGGATGGCATTGTACGAGGTGGGAGCGTCGACCACTAAGAAGGTGACCGATACCTTTATGCTTTTCCATCCTTTGCCCAAAATTACCGGCAGAGTTATAGCTCCCAGCGGTTATGTTGTTCTCCCAGGGAAACCAATGAGGGGAAAGTCAACTCGCTTGAGGGTTTTTTTAGACTTGCCCATTTTTATCAAAGGCGTCCAGGAATAGGATGGTTGCCGAGCTTCCTCTGTCAATCAGAATCCTTTTCATATCGCTGTCATCTACTTCAGCCGTGATGACTAAAGCATCACTGTGCGGAGTGGTGACATGTGTCAGGTCTTCCTCGGAGAATGATATGATGCAATCTTCTTCAGTCTGAGGTCTCTTGCTCGGTTGGACGACTGTAGAGATTTGGGCGGCATAAACTTCTCTTGCATTGGACCCCTCGCCTCTGACACTAAACCCTCTGGTAATTATGCCCTGGGATGGGCCAGATTGTTCTGGTGGAACTGGTGAGTGGGCTCTACGTGGGGGCATTCGACTTCGATCTCGACCGGCCACAAATTCTTTCAGCATGCCTCTCTAGATTAATTTCTCGATGTCGCACTTAAGAATACGGCAATCAACAGTCTTGTGGCCCTTAGCCTTATGATATCAGCAATAACTCTTTGTGTCTTTTCCCATTGGCTGAGCATTCTTCCGGGGAATAGGTGGCCTTGTCAGGGACCTTCTTTCCATCTCGACTAGTACCGTCGAGATCTACCTGTTTAAAGGCGTAAAATACTTGGAGGCTTCTCGATGACTTGGTCTCGGGGTTTCTGATCTGTGCTTTTCGTGACGCTTCTTATCCTTCTTCTTCTTTCTACCATCGCGGCGGGGTTCTGAGATAACCCTTGGAGAGGTTGTCAGGAGATTTGCTTCAAAGTTGGCTCTTTCTAGGTCTATGAAACTTTTCACCCTTACTGCCAGCTCCTCCAACGTTTCTATCTCTTGAACATGGTAACTATTGCGCAGTATTCTTGAGGCTTTGTTGGTCACATCAATCCCTCTATAAAAAGTTCGAATGATCTCCCTATTCGGCCAATGTCTCTCCTGGATGATGTATGACGGCGTCCAAGGCGACCACGCTTTTTAACAATTGGCTCTCGCCCATATACAGTTCCAGAAATTTGCCCTTTAACTCGGACCATGTCCCTATTGATCCTGCAGGGAGGCCAAAGAACCAGGACGACGTCGAACCCTAAAGGGTTGACGAAAATAATAGGGCTAAGTGATTTTCATCATTCGACTTACCCAACAGAAAAGCTTCATGCTTATTGATGTGCATCATAGGATCTCGTCCGCCACTGTATTCAGGAATGGCCCTCGCGACTACTTCTTTTGGTATCCTGACCGTCATAAGGGATGAGATGATCATTCTCGGAAGGGATTCATGACAGTTCCGCGTTGTTCCTTGAGTCTCTTATTGATAAGATCCTCAACTTGGTCAAGAGTGAATTGGGGCTGCTGTTCTCCAGTCTGTGAGGTACTCGACGGGTTGACAGAGTGAGTGACCGTCGGCGTTTCGGTGGAAGCCGGAGGCAAGGACTGAGGTCCGGAAGTCATCTCTTGATCTTCTTGAGGAGCAGTGGCGCCTGGATTTCCAGTATCTGCTTCCCGTGGCCCCGGGGGAGGAGGATCTTCATGAGGAGCAGGGGCTTGCTTGTTGGCATGTCCTATAATGGTTTCCAAGAGTGATATCATCTCCGCGGTTACCTGAATGGTTTTCCCAGCCACTTGAACGGTCGGTCGAACTGGATTCTCAGTGGTGTTTGGAACAGGGTCCGGTCTAGAATTGTCAACATGCTCGCGTGTAGGCCTCGGAGGGACGGCATAAGGGATTGCTTGGCTAGCGGGTTCTTGGTGGAGTGGCGAAGCGGTGGCGGATTCCGAGCTATCTGAGGATTTCTCATTAGCTTGTTTCTGACAATTGTGGTTAGAGGGGGCTGCAAAACTATTTGCTCGTATTCCCACAGACGGCGCCAAATGTTGGGTCTGAATTTCCCATGTGTTGACTTGGCAGTGAATTAAATGTCAAAGGATTGATGATCGCACACTTTCGCCTGAGATTCGATGAAGCTGCAAGAAGGGGATCGCAATAGAGGGGGTACCTCTAGGTACCACTCTAATGCTTAAAGGAGTATAGTGTGTGTATGAACTCAAAAAACGTAATGAACGTATGTAAATCAAGAGTATTTATTGAGTTGGAAGATCTAACCCTTGTAGGCAGCTGAATATCTTTGTGAATATTGTGCCGATAAAGATTAGGATAGCAGATATTACAGTTATGACGTAATATTGCAGTTACCTTATGTAATCTTTATAGAATATGTGCCCGATATATGCGGGATATCGTGGATGTATGATCGGTATCGCTTTGTGGGACCACAGTTTGAGAGATTTGATTCTCTTGGTGAGCGCTCCTACGGAGAGCAATATGAGGCTTTGGCCTTAACCGAGGGCAACCTGAAATGGGTGTCAACTTACCCTTACTGTCGGTCGGCCTAGTTTCAAATGATGTGGGTTATATCCCTTGTAAAGTAATTGGGTCTTCTATGTCTTATAAATATTGCGTTGTGACTATCGATACCTAACAAATTTCATGTTCAAGTTCTTTTTAAAGAGGTAGTATTATGCCTAAACTTTATGCTCTCATTTTAGTTTCTTAACAAAATGGTTTTAAAAAAAAAACTATTCCAATTCAGTATTAAACCAAAGAAAATAAGTCAAGGGTATTATGTGGACATTAACATATTTTTTTACAGTTTTGTGAAAAATATATTTTATATATTTATAACCCAACCTATTTTTGAATTATTAAAATACTATTTATATAATAAAAATATTATATGTTATTGTTATTACTAAAATAAATTAAAAATTACTAATGATTTTTAATATTAATTTTAATTATTGACTCATGCACTTTTAACTAATTTTATAAACAAAGAAACTTAATACAATATATAATTTTTGTATTTAATAATATAATTTATAATAACTTATCTATATAATTAGTTATTTCATGCATTTTTATGTTTTAATAATTTTTATCGTAAACAATTCAAACTTACAACAATAAAGTTTTTGAAAAAAAATATTATAGTGTATATAAACAAACTAACATTTTAAACCTTATAACTGTAAATTTATTATTTTATTGTTTAAAATTATTTTACACTGTATTTATTTTAAATATGTTATACTATGTACCATAAAAAAATAAATTATAAAAACTAAAAATATTAAGAAATAAAATATACTACTAATTGCGCAAAGCGCATATCGGATATCTAGTTAATAAATATTTTTACTATTCTAACGAAATAGTAAATTCACCATATCATTAGCAATACAAATTACAAATAAATTAGACATTTTAAATGATTCATTTAATTACTTGTAATCGAAGATAAATTCACTCCAAATTATTTAGATGAAAAATTCATAATTAGTCATGAAATAGATACTAAATCAATAATTGTAACATAATTTTTGCAATTACTAACGATTTAAGATAAATTACCTTAATTGGAATTTTTGTCCCAAAGATGTAAAATTAGGATTGATGAGTGGCAAGGTAATAAACAAGAGCGTGGTGATGATGATAAGTGTATAGTTAGGTGAGGCGTGAGAATATTGGTCCAAAGTTATTGGAACCACACCAGTTGTTGAAATAGTGAGGGGTCGGTTCCCGGTTCGTTCGGTCGACCATTGTCTGCCAATTGAATCGGCGGGTTCATAATATTAAGCATAAAACCTAATCCAACCGTCCTTCCTTTCTTCGTCAGTCGTCATCCTCCTACTCGACACAATCCTTCTCCTCCTCCTCTTAAATAAGCTCGTAAGTTCTCCTCTTCCTCCTCTACTACGGCCACCTTTGTCGGACCTCCTCCTCCACCACTACGGTCTCCTCCTCCTCGTACACCTCCTTTGGATCTACTCCGCCTCCACTACGGCCACTTCCTACTACTACGGACACCTTCGTCGGGTATCCTTCTCCTCAACTACGAACACCTCCGCTGGTCGTCCTCCTCATGACCTCCTCCTGCTCCTCGAGCACCTTCGCCTACGGCCTCCTCGTCCGCCTCCTCCTCCTCACAGCCTTCTCGGACACCTCGCCCTCCTTTTTGCGGCTACCCTTTCCTCCTTTCCCCTTTCCTCCTCCTCCTAAGCCGTACCCCCTATCCTCCTCCCTGCCTCCTGCAACCAGCTCTCGGATATTCTCTTTCTTTCCTTTTTGTATTATTTTTTGTCAAATTAGAGAACTGTATGGTTCTCATAAAACTCTCTGATTCTTTAAAACCGCCTGATTTCCACTTTTTGAACCGAATTTGATTTACAATTTGATCTTTTAAAAGAATCGGATTATCACCATGACTGTTTCACGGTCCAACCGTGTTTGATCACTCATTTGGTCCAGTTGTGATAACATTATTAGTCAATCAAGTAGTGTAAAAAATTCATTTAGATGAGAACGAAAACAACAATAAAATGATAGAGAAGAGATACAAATATGTCTCGCTTAATTACTTTTCCAGATTAGGGATTCTTATGATTATTTTCTTCATCAGTTTTCATTTTCAGGTTATTTTTTTGTAGAAAAACAATATCTATGTATGGTGCACTTCAAGAATGTGTAATGTTTGCTCATCTAGGGATGGCAATCGTGTTGTGTAGTTAATCGTGTCGTGTTTAAACATGTCTCGTGTCTAAACAGATAAGTCTTAAATGTGTCTCCAAACTTCAAACAACAATAAAATGATAGAGAAGAGATACAAATATGTCTCGCTTAATTTGTTTTCCAGATTTGGTATTCTTATGATTATTTTCTTCATCAGTTTTCATTTTCAGGTTATTTTTTTGTAGAAAAAATATATCTATGTATGGTGCACTTCAAGAATGTGTAATGTTTGCTCATCTAGGGATGGCAATCGTGTTGTGTAATTAATCGTGTCGTGTTTAAACATGTCTCGTGTCTAAACAGATAAGTCTTAAATGTCTCTCGAAACTTCAAACACAAGCACGACACAATTATTAATCTTGTCTAAACATATAGGAGTTGTTTAGACACGGGATATGTTAAGGTCAAACTCATATACGCTTTAAAGCAGATAGATACACAAATTAATATTTACAAAGTAAGGTCTTCAAAATTCAATATTAAAAGTAAGTTAGTATTTCAATATTTTATTATTATTATTATACTTAAATGTGTCTAAACGTGTCACATGCATACACGACACGATTAGACACGATTAGTTAATCGTGTTTATACAGATATCTGGAGATCTAATGTGTTTGGACACGATTATTAATCATGTTTAAACGTATAAGAGTTGTTTAAACACATAATTCATTAAGATCAAAATCATATACGCTTTAAATTAGATCGTGTCGTGTCAAAAATTGTCAATACTACTCTCATCGTCCTTTTCTTCCTTCCTCCGGTCTCTAAGAATGGGAAAAAATAACTGGTTCACAAAACAAAAGTTTTTAAAAAACATATATGGAGAGGTTCAGAAGAGGTACGGAAAACCGATTCAAAACGTGTTAACCAAACTACTTTTTGTACTGGTTATAACCTTAAATATACTACTAAACCAGACCAGACCATATTTAACAGACCAGACCACAGTCACTGACCAGACCAGACACTTTCAGACCTACACTACGGGAGAGGTGCATATACCGGCTAAACTTCACGGCTCAATACATTGAGCCGTTGAAAATCAAATTAAATTGAGAATCACGGCACAAATAATATTGAGTCGTGGTTATGTATTTTTTACGGATCAATGTTCTTAGACGTTGCCTGTTTTACATACTGTATCATGGCTCAAACCCAAATGAGCCATGATAATAATTTTTTTCCCATTTATCACGGCTCAAAACCAAATGAGCTGTGATAAATGGGCAAATGTTTAAAAAAAACGTATTATCATGTCTCAAACACAAATGAGCCGTGATAATACTTGTTTTTTTTTATTTTAACCATTTATCACGGCTCAAAACCAAATGAGCCGTGATAAATGGGCAAATTGTTTTTTTAAAAAAATATTATCACGGATGGTATGGGGTTGAGCCGTGAAAAAAGGACAAGAAGAAAACAAATATTTATCACGTCTCGTTGTGGTTGAGCCGTGATAAATGACCGGAAAAAAAATATTTATCACGGCTCATATCGATTTGAGTCGTGAATGACTTGTTAAAGTCGAGAAAAACATAACAGACTTCATTTGTTCTTCTCGGTTTCTCTCGGTCTTCAGCAGGTCCCGTCGTCCCGTGAGTCCTGTCAGGTAAGTTCTTGTTTTTTCTTCAATTAATCGAATGAATTGATATTCGGAAGTCTTATATGTGTAGTCCTTGTTCGATTTGGTAGCATAATCAAATTATTTATCCTTGTTCGTCGCGCGCTCGGCCACTCCGATTTCGGTAAGATTTCTTCATTTTTTTGTTCAATTTGTTCAATGAATTGATCTTCCCAAGTCTTATATGTGTTATACTTGTTAGATATATCTGTATAATTGGCTGAATCTGAAGATTTGAAGAAGAGTTGCAAACCCTAATATCTCCAAGCTTATGAGTTGCAAACCCTTCAATATTTGAATTGAGTCGTGATAGGACATGTATAGAAGCAATTAGTCATATATTATACATTCTCATGACGAATTTATGTTGCCTATAGTATAAATTGAATGGATGACAATTTTGTTTTTTGATTGTTAGGAACTTTAAAATTTGATTGTTAGGAACTTTAAATTTAAGTTGCCTCAATGATGAATTTAAGTTTCCTCAATAATGAATTTAAGTTGCCTATATGTTTTTTTATTGTTAGGAACTTTATAATTTGACATGGATAGAAATTGGATAACAAAACCAAGAGCAAAGAGTATCAATCCGGTGTCAAAGACTTCATTGAATTTGCTAATATAAATGGTTTGGTTAATGGAAAAACGATATGTCCTTGCCATAAATGCCATAATAAAAAAATCATGTGGCGGAAGAAGTAGAGAGTCACTTGGTTTGGAATAGTTTCTTGGTTGGCTATACAATATGTTTTTTTCATGGTGAATCGTGTGTACAAACTCAGCCTAATATGAACCAAGAAAGGAATACTCCTATAAGGAACAGTGAAATTAACACTCATTTGGATGGACAAGGTGAATTACGAGATTTATTTCATGCTGCAATGGGATCTGCTTCGTCAAACACTGTGTAAGATAATACACTAGTTGTTGGTGATAATGACGCTTCCAGATCACAACAACATGATGCAGGCCCAGAAAACATTTCACTTCTTCAAAAATTAATGACTCCGTGTGAAACCATTATATCCCCATTGTGAATCATTCATAGTGATATCATTCATCTTACACATTTGGGATATAAAAACAGTTGGTGGATGGTCTCGGAAATCAGTAGATATGTTGTTTGAGGTTTTAAGAATTGCATTTCCTTCAGCAACCTTTCCAGTTTCTTATTATGATGCTAAGAAATTGATTACAGAATTGGATCTTGGGTATGATAAGATACATGCATTCCTAAATGATTGCACATTGTATTGGGGTGAAAATGCTGAACATTCTAGTTGTCCAACTTGTGGTCTTTCGAGGTGGGAAAACCATAAAAAAGACATAGCTGAAGATAGTATAGAAGAGACCTGCAAAAGAATTGCGGTACTTTCCGTTAATTCCAAGACTCAAACGACTATACATGTCAAATGATAGTGCATCTTCGATGTGATGGCATAAGTAGGGTCGAACAATGGATGGAGTCTTGAGACATCCTGTTGATGCATTGGCGTGGAAGTCACTCGATGAGCGTTACCCAAACTTTGCTTATGATCCACGTAATGTCAAATTAGGATTAACCAGTGATGGTTTTAATCCATTTAGGACGATGCTTGTAACTTATAGTACATGGCCTGTTTTAATAATCCCTTACAATATGGAGCCTTGGTCGTGCATGAAAAAATCGTCTCTTGTATTGTCAATGGTCATCCCTAGTGAAAAAGTCCCGGAAATGATATAGATATTTATCTAAAACCACTTATCGAAAAGTTAAAACAACTTTGGAAGGGTGTTGAGGCATATGATGCGTTAAAGGGTGAGCACTTTACTCTTCGTGCATCACTCATGTGGACTATTAATGATTTTCCTGCATATGCTAATTTATCTGTCTGGAGTACTAAAGGTCGGGTTGCATGTCCTATATGTGCTTATTCAACTGAGTCTTTGTGGTTGGATAACGGTGGCAAATACTGTTATATGTGTCATCGTCGATGGTTACACATAGATTATCCATTCCGTCATCAAAAAATTGAGTTTGATGGTACAACTGATTGCGACTTTCACCAAAAACTCTTTCTGGTGTGGAGGTTTTCGAGCAAATGAGGAGGTTAACAAACAGTTATGGTAAAGGTAGTAAGAAGCGGTCAAGAGATGGCAATACCATAGTTGTTGATACAACATTGGAGGATGAAGATATATTTGAGAGACATGATTACTCTGAACAAGGTGTCTCGACATCTACTCAAGCCAGTATATTATGGAATAAGAAGTGAATATTTTTGGAATTGCCTTATTGGAAATAAAATCTTCTCCGACATAATCTGGATGCGATACATATAGAAAAAAAATTGTGATAATGTGATTGGTACATTGTTGAATATTAATGGGAAGACAAAGGATAATGAGAAAGCTCGACACGACTTAAAGATTATGGGTATAAGACCTGAACTTCATCCTGTAGATCGTCCCAATGGGAAGACTTATTTGCCTCATGCTTGTTACACCTTTACATTGGTTGAGAAAGATAGGTTTCTTACATTGTTGAAAAATCTTAAAGTTCCTAATGGATATTCTTCAAATATATCAAGGGGAGTAGACTTGAAAGAGCGGAAGCTTTCCAATCTTAAAAGGCATGACAGCCATGTGTTAATGCAAGATATTCTACTGCTTGCATTAAGAGGTGTATTGAAAAAACATGTTGTTCTAGCTCTCAATGAACTGTCAACTTTTTTTAAGAAATTGTGCTCTAAAACTCTCCATCTCGAGGGTTTGGATGAACTTCAGAGCAGTGCAGCACTAGTTTTGTGTCATCTAGAGAGGATTTTTCCTCCAGGATTCTTTACGGTGATGGTGCATTTAATTATACATCTACCAGTGGAAGTAAAACTAAGTGGTCCTGTACAATACAGGTGGATGTATCCTATTGAAAGGTTAGTTCAATTAAATTTCCTTATCCAATGTGTTAAGCAGAATGTGACAATATTTTTTTTCTTAATGAATTCTTAAGGTTTTTGGTCACCTTGAAAAATTACGTTCGGAATAAAGCTTAACTAGAGGGCTCAATTGCATAGGATATATTGTTGAAGAATGTATAACCTTTTGCAAAAGGTTTATGGGAGAACTAGGCTCGATCTTTAACCGACCCAAAAGGATGTTATCCTATGCAGGAGGTGAAACATATTTGTTTTCATCGGGTGGTTATTTCATTGGTAGTGCTCAGAAAACAGTGCTTGATCGTATGTTGCTAGCTCAAGCACATCATTATGTCTTACTTCATAGTGATATAATCGAAACACACTGCCGATCAGTTTTCTTTTTACATCACTTAATTATGTTTCGATAGCAAATATTTAAAGGATAAAGTCAAATTAAATGGAACTGTGCATGAGATTTATTGATGTTCAACGAGGACAGTACCCTTCAGTTTCAACTTCTCGCATTGAGGGTCAATGGTTTATAGAGAAATTTGCAGATTGGCTTAATAGACAGGTTTATATGAACTCATTCTTGTTCTTACTCTTCGTCCATAGTTTTCTTATTAATTACTTATAGTATTTCTACCAATCTAGTTCCCTGACATGATTGTTAATAATTATTCACAAGAAGAAATTACTCTTGCAACTGGTCCAAATTCCGTTGTTCGAAAATTTAATGGATTCTCTATCAACGGATTTGTATTACACACAAAAGACCGGGAGAAAAATAGAAAATGTCAAAATAGTGGTATAATGGTTGAAGCAGATAGCCAAACTTATTATGGAAGACTATCAGACATTGTTGAACTGGATTATTTTGGGAGATATTCTGTCATATTATTCTGGTGTGATTGGGTTAATGTGAAATCTCCGGGAGAGCTAAAGAAGGATTCAAATGGCACAATAGTGGTTAATTTTTCGAGATTGATACACACAGGAGAACGACTGTGTGATGATCCATTTGTGTTCTCATCACAAGTTAACAAGTTTTTTATGTGCAAGATCCAAAAAAATGTGAATTGGCACTTAGTAGTGGAGATGAAGCCAAGAGACACATTTGATATGGGAAAAACTGAAGATGGTGCTGAAGATGATGATTCTAGGCAGTGTATGCCTTATCATATTTTAGATGTTGATGAACTTAATAATTATCATTGTTGGAGTCGAGAAGATGTTGGAGAATGAGTTCTACTTTAGTTTATGTACTTCATCCTTTATGTTGAATATATATTATTATTTGCAATTTACCTTATGTCAGTTTATAGTGTTATTTTGTATTATCTAATGCTAAGTTCACTATTATATCATAAGTGTCTTTTATATTGTCTTTTAGTGGAAGAAACATGTCAGACACATATTCAGGTTCTGGTAGTTACAATGATGGTGGTAGCAGAGAGCATTCTGCTAGTTGTCCTACACCAACTCCTTCTCACTCAACATCTGAGGGACAGAACAAGGATGCGTCGTTACTGACTCATGTGGAGATTTTAGGTGATGTAATTTATAATTTAATGTATAATGAATTTAAATAGTTGTTCTCTCATAATCTTTGAGATTTGATTAATAGATAACTCTGGTCGTCGATATTGGAGAAGAAGTAAGCTTAGCCCAATGGAAGTATGGAAAATGCAAGATGGTAGAATAGTTATTTAGTGTAACCAATATGGTCAACCATATGGTAAATCAACAAAAGTTTTAGGAAGTTGGCTTGGACAAGTTGCTCGTAAATCCCAGCTATGCCCTTTGAACTTCAGAGGATGGAAGAATATGCCAGATAACTTCACAAAACAAATACTAGCCATGACAAAAGTAAGTTATATGTTAATTTTTTTAAAATATTATTTCTGTGTTTAACTTATTATCTATTTTCTTACAAACATGCTTGCAGACGAAATTCGTTTGTCTGAATGATAATGGGTCCTTTGACAAGTTTATAATGAAATCAGTCGCAAAAAAATGGAAGGATCACAAAAATTCTCTAAAAGCAATGTTTTATAAGTCAGGTGCGACAAAACAAGAAATAAAAGCAAATAACATTGAAGAAGTGGACAAATGGCAATGGGAACTACTAGTAGATCATTGGTTTTCTGATGTAGGACAGGTTAGGAAGTCTATTATTTTTCTTACAATATTGATTCCCATTGCGTTGAATTTATTTGTTGGTTTATGTGAAGGAATCATCCTATCGGGGGAAACAGACTCGGTCACAACAATCATCTCTTCACACCACTCGGTCAGAGAGTTTTGCTTCTGCAAGATATAGATTGGTACAAATGCTCCTAAACACATGTTTAAATTAATTGACATAATTTTAGTGTTGCTTTACAATGTATTTTATCGTATTTATGTAATAGGAACTTGAACATAAAAGACCCGTGGGGAGTCTTGAATTTTATGAGTACGCACATGTCCATAAAAAAGTGGTGCATTTGTTGATGAAGAGACAGCGTCATTAGTGGTAATATAAGAAATTTTCAGTTAAATTATGAGTACAAGTCATATTTATAGAATATGTCGTATTAACATCATTTTCACTCTTAATTGTATGATGTAGGAAAAAGGAAAATCTAAATTGCAAGAGCGTGTTTCTCATAACTCGGACGAGGATCCACTTATAAGAGAGGAGTATGTATATTGTGAGGTTGTAGGTGGACAAAAAATGGGGCGAGTGAAAGGTTATGGGCTTGGTGTTTCACCGACCATGATACTTGGATCTAAAAAATCTAGCTTAAATGAGGTAGACGTAGAGAGACGTGTACGAGCACTTGAGGCAGATTATGATGCGAAATTGAGACAACAATAAGCTAGAATGCAGGCGCAGATGGGGGAGATGTATAAACGATTCCAGATGCAATTACAAGTCATGCAAAATAATATGCACGGATTTAATTCTCTTCAAAGATTCATGACAGGAGGTTTACTAATGTCCCCCATTTTAACAACTTTGGTTTGGGGTCCTCTCATTTACCAACGGAAAATCAAGTAAGTATATAATTTACATTTTTCCATGATATCACTTTATGCATTACTGTTTGATGGATAGTAGTTCAAATCTATTATTATTGTGTTTTAGTATTTTGGATGCTTTAGTCATGCAAAATAATTGTTGTGCATCTTATAATTTCAGTTAGTTTAATGTTTAAATGTTGCATCTTATACTTTAATTTTTGAATGTTTATATAGGATGGTCATACAAATCATCATTCTAGTCAGTACACCCCTTTTACCAACCTTGGTTTGGGTTCCTCACATTTACCAGTCGAAAATCAAGTAAGTATTACTTTTCATAGTGTTTTTAGTGTCTTGGATAATTTAGTTTTGCCTGCGAATTTGAGTTTAGTTTAATAGGTAAATTTAGTTAATTGTTGTGCATCTTATAATTTCATATAGTTTAATGTTTAAATGTTGCATCTTATACTTTAATCTTTGAATGTTTATATAGGATGGTCATACAAATCATCATTCTAGTCACTACACCTTTCTTTTACCAACCTTGGTTTGGGTTCTTCACATTTACCAGTTGAAAATAAAGTAAGTATTAATTTTCACGGTGTTTTTAGTATTTGGGATATTTTAGTTTTGCATGTGAATTGAGGATTAGTTTAATAAGTTATTTTGCTTAATTGTTGGGTATATTATAATTTGATTTTTGGATGTTTTTATAGGATGGTCAGACAATTCATCAATCAGCAGCATCTAGTAGTGATAAATCTGCTAGTGGAAGTCAAGAAAACGATGAAGAAAACGAATCGTCTTAGTCAAGACAGTATTAGGAATGAAGAACTATTATAATATATTATATATGTTTTTGAATTAATGAAGCGAACTTACGAATATGTAATGTATTGTATGCAAAAATTATGATTTTGGTATGTAAACTATTCAGGTTATTGTTGTTTGATTAGAATTATAATATAAATTATCTTTGTTATTAAAAAAATAAATAATTTTCGCGGCTCATATGAAACGAACCGCGAAAAATATAGTTTTAAAAAAAAGTAATTAATTATGGCGGCTCAACTCAAAAGTGTCGCCATAATTATTTTGGCGGCACTTTTGAATTTGGGTCGGGAATTATCACGGCTCATTTTAAATTGAGCCGTGATAATTGTCCCGACGCGTAATGTCGCATCTCAAATTCATTTGAGTCGTGATAAATTAACGGCTGAATTTTCCAGTCACTAAAAATACTTTTTTTAGCTGGTATTTGACATTCCTCCAGTAGTGCTAATTCTGAATTCACTAATTCAGACTGAAACGGTTTCAGTCTCTCTTTCACGCCTTAGTTAGACTAAAACCGTAGATAACAAAGCTAACTTAATGCAGCATACACTAAGAGAAATCATACTAATATTTAAACGAAGCTCAATAAAGTCGCATAAGACAAAGAAACAAAAGAAAATCTGAGGCATGAAATACAACAAAAGAAATATATACCTCTGGTTCCTTCCCGGAAGACCTTGGCGACACGAAGTGGTGTCTTTCGAATGCCCTCTCTATTTACATCTTCACCCAAACCCTGCAGCAGAACTTTGACGACATCTTCAATAACTAAGGCTTCAGGTTCTTCGAGCTTCACTCCATTCTCAAGCTCCTCGCAGAAATGTCTGTCA
The DNA here is from genome assembly GCA_946814005.1 of Chamaenerion angustifolium. NCBI lineage: Eukaryota > Viridiplantae > Streptophyta > Magnoliopsida > Myrtales > Onagraceae > Chamaenerion > Chamaenerion angustifolium. Next base: position 31,509,622 of record OX328266.1, on the reverse strand, counting down.
TCCAACACGCCCATCTCCCACCGACTCAGATCTCAGAGAGCTTAAATCTCAGGAATGGTTGGAAACAGAGAAGGGCCGAGATCAGATCTCTGGTTCACCGTCACCGAACCCAACTGGAATAGATAATGAAGATGTCGATAAAGTTGATAGGGACGAATCACAGAGCGGAGGGAGATGGCGGTTCAGATGTAGAAAATCAGAGCTTAACGATGAATTGAGGAAGAAGAATGGAGAAACGGTGACGAAAACAATGGCGTAGGGTGCAGATTGAAGAGAATAAAGATTAATGGGATTAGGGATGCTATGGCGGATGGGCCTACCACCTTTGGGGTTTGGGATGCTCATTTGAGATTTTTTTTTTTGTATGAAGTGGTTCGGTCGAACCGGTTAAGAACTGGTTCAGAACAGGTACGGTATATTCAAAATTTGGAGCGATAAACCGTACTGATTTTAAAATGTAGTAAAGGTTTTATTCTGAACCGATTAGGCCCCGAACCGGTTCATGCCCAGCCCTACCGGTCTCTTTCATCAACTGATAACATGACAGGTGTCTCACATACGTTGACTGTGTGGTTTGAAAATTAGGAATCTCTGGTGAGTCGTATCCATCCAATACTTTTGTTTCCTCTTCTTTGAGTGTAGTGTTGGATGTAAAGTCGTATTATTTTTTAACACCGAGACGCAGCATTTGGCCGGTCTGGTCTGCCTGTCAAAATAACAGACAGGACACATATCTCTTCTGTTGAGCTGTACACATTTTCCTTGTATGATTTGATTAGGTTAGTTAGTTAGTTAGGTGATAGAGTTGAAAATGAGGATTGAAATTTAACAAATATCATTTGGAGGGGTTTAGGCATTCACGTTGTCACGATAATAACTACATCATTAAAATAATAAGTATATAAAAACAATATGCAAAACACAATGCTCTGCTCGCTACATTTTGTAACTTGCGCAAAGTAAACAATGACCTATAGAAAAAGATAATGCACTAAAATCTATCATTTTGTAAATATAATTAACAAAATATATGTAATTAATCTAATTTTATTTAGTTTCAAGTTTTTTTTCAAATTTAACCCTAATTTAATAATTAATTGACAAACTAACCCTCTCATTTTCAAATTTTCTAAAATATGACTAAACGCTAACGGGGTTAGCGCTTAGAAGTCCGTTAACAGAAAGAAAAAAAAAACTAAATTGTAGTAAACGCTAATGGGGTTAGTATTTTTGACTATCCAAAGTAAAAAAAACGCTAACTGCGTTAGCATTTACGACAATGTTTTTTAATTAGTACATTGACGGTGTCAAAGGTCCCTGCTTTGTGCTGCTTACCTAGCACTAAGAACTGCTTTCGTGCTTGGTCTTTTCCTTGATCAGCAAACCTGAGCTTTGCGGTTAAATCAGTGACATGCTTTTTCAGATTCACATTTTTCTATGATAATGTTGCGATGTCACCTTGACATGCTTTATCATATTCGTATTTTTATAGAATAATGTCAGATTTTAGCAGGTTTATTTGTTTTGACGATTCACATGAGGATGAAGATACCTGATAAGCAAAGTAATACGAACAAGACCTTTATAGGTGCTAATTTTAATAAAAACAATTGTCATAAAAGCTAACGGGGTTAGCGTTTTTGACTTTGTACAGTCAAAAATCCTAACCACATTAGCGTTTACGATAATGTATGTTTTTTCTCTCCTGTTAATGGATGTTCTAAACGCTAACCCCGTTAGTATTTTTGACTTTTCAAAGTAAAAAACGTTAATAAGATTAGTGTTTAGTCCTATTTTTGGAAATTAAAAAATAATGAGAGGATTAGTTTGGTAATTAATTATTAAATTATGAAAAATTATAGTTTCAAGAGGTAGCAAATGTTCTAATTTTCAATGTTTTTACTTGAACTACGAATTTTTTCAAAAACTGTTTAGTTTAGAAAAAATATTTGAAAAAGTGTATATCGAAATTTTTTTTTTTAGAAAAGTATGTATAGGCGCACCCCTGTGATGCGCCTATTCAGTAGGCGCGTCCTAGGGATGCGCCTATTCAATAGGCGCATCCCAGGGGTGCGCCTATTCAATAGGCGCATCCCAGGGGTGCGCCTATTGCCCAAATTTATTTTTTTTTCTCAAAAACACCGGTCTATCAGAAACCACGTTGATTTTAAGTCTGCTTAGGAGATCATTGCGTACATGAATTTGAATTGTATTGGTTAGTCGTACGGTGAGGACAGAAGAAAGCTGATCCCCTTCCAATGGTTAGGAAGGGTCTTGGATCAAGAGGATAGAAAATCAATTTGTTAACAAAAGGGTCTTGGATCAAGAGGACAGAAAATCAATTTGTTAACAAAAGGGTCTTGGATCAAGAGGACAGAAAATCAATTTGTTAACAAAAGGGTCTTGGATCAAGAGGACAGAAAATCAATTTGTTAACAAAAGGGTCTTGGATCAAGAGGACAGAAAATCAATTTGTTAACAAACCACGGAGATGATTGTCTCACGCGTTGCTTTATCCCAGTATTCACAAGTCCAAATTCTCTACGCGCACCAAATTCCTCCATGTATGCTTTTTTTCCTACTATATGCTTAATTTTTGAAAAATATCTGATTTTGAGCCTGCTTATACGGTTTTCCTCCTACATAGAAATTGAGAGATAGTCTCTCCAATAAAGAAGAAAGGAAGTTCTCAGAAGTTAAATACTTTAGGTTCCTGCCCTAGATTTTCCAACTTGTTCTGAACAACATCCGCGAGGTCAAACATTGAAACAAAGTTGTTCATTCACAAGTTTCTGAATGAGACTTTTCTTCAAATACACTAGCTAGTTTGACATTTTCCAGGTTCCTGCCCTAAATTTTCCAACTTGTTCTGAACAACATCCGCGAGGTCAAACATTGAAACAAAGTTGTTTATTCACAAGTTTCTGAATGAGACTTTTCTTCAAATACACTAGCTAGTTTGACATTTTCAGGAATTACTGCTGCAAAATAACTCTTTTGGGTTACTTTAGATACATTTCAAAAAGTAACTATGTCGTTACTTTAGGTTCCTGCCCTCCAACTTGTTTTGAACAACATCCGCGAGGTCAAACATTGAAACAAAGTTGTTCATTCACAAGTTTCTGAATGAGACTTTTCTTCAAATACACTAGCCAGTTTGACATTTTCAGGAGGAAGACCATTTCTTCTTAGAACTTCCTTTCTTCTTTACTGGAGAGAGTATCTCTCAATTTCTATTTAGGAGGAAAACAATAAGCAGGCTTGAACTCAGATAAAAAGCTATAGTCATTGGAGAAGCTTTACAAGATATTCGGAAGATTCAAAATCTTGTGAATAAACAACTATGTTTCATTGTTGTTCAGAACAAGTTGGAAAATTTAGGACAGGAACCTAAAGTAACTCCAAAGAGCTCTTTTGCAGGAGTAATTCCTGAAAATGTCAAACTAGCTAGTGTATCTGAAGAAAAGTCTCATTCAGAAACTTGTGAATAAACAACTTTGTTTCATTGTTGTTCAGAACAAGTTGGAAAATTTGGAGGAAAACCTGTGAATACTGAGATAAAGCAACGCGTGAGACTATCTCTCAATTTCTATTTAGGAGGAAAACCATAAGCAGACTTAAAATCAACGTGGTTTCTGATAGACCGGTGTTTTTGCGAAAAAAAAAAATTTTAGGCAGTAGGCGCACCCCTAGCGTGCGCCTATTACAGTAGGCGCACCCCTGGCGTGCGCCTATTGCAATAGGCGCATCCCTAGGATGCGCCTATTCAATAGGCGCGTCGCGCGTATACATACTTTTCTAAAAAAAAAAATTCGATATACAATTTTTCAAATATTTTTTCAAAAATGAACAGTTTTTGAAAAAACTCTTGAACTACTGCTGCCAAAAAATAAACGTTTCGAAATATTTTATTGAAGATATGGAAATAAAAAGTTCAATGGCATGGCATACATCGTCGCTACGGATTTTATACCAATTTTTGTATTTTCTTGTACTAAAATATAAGGGTGAGAAACACTCAAATAATGCTAACTAATTTTATTTTAAAAAAAAAAAAGATCACTAGAGTGAGCAGAGTCCATAACATTCTAGTAAAAATTTAAAAATTATTATTTTTTGTATAATTTTTTATGTGGTTAACTGCACTATTATAATGTGATGCATTCATGCTAATGATTTTTTTAAAAGTAATAGTTATAATGTTTGATCCATAACCGTAGTTATATATATATATATATAAAAGAACGTATCATGCAAATAAATTCTAGTGTAAATTGAACTTGGAGGAAAATTGATTGTATTGAATTAGAGTTTTCAAATAATTAAGTTAACATTTTATGATAAAAAGGTACAAACTACAAAGTCAACCTTTTCATATTATTTTTCTAATTGTAAGTATAAATTTAATTTATTTCATATTTTTTATGATATAGTGTATAAATAATAATAATATTTTTTGATTTGACCATTTTTTAGTATTTATTTATTTCAAATTTGTAATAATGTTTTCATTCATATTTGCGTATAAATCTTTTTAATATGTTTTATGAACAAATAATAATTGAAAAAAGTTAAAACCTTTTCTATTTTTTATACCTTTGTAAAAGCAAATTACTTATTTATCACAACATTATTTTAGTTGTCACGTCAATAATTGTTAGTTTTAATTCAAGAAAGACATCTAAAACAAGTAAAGTAAAACAATTTACCTCAAATAAGATGTACTCTAAAACAATTATGTTTAAACATATTGTAGCTTTTTTTTAAGAACTTGTAAGACATATCTTAATAAGTTAGTTGCTTGCAATTCTATTTTAAAACATAATTTTTGTTTGAAATCATGACTTCCAATTTAATAAGTATGAGTAAAATCAAAGGACGGTAAAATTACATTGATATTTTCATATATTACGAGTACCGTAGTACTACGCTTCTTCTTTATCTTATTTCAAAGAATAAACTTAATTTTATCGATTAAACCTCTAAATATTGTGATTTATATAAAATAACTTAATTCTAAGTTCACATCATTTTTCCTCAAATAACTGAAGATACTTATTTTACTCAAACAATTCTCAAAATAAAAGAAAGTACTGAAATTGTTAATTATTAATATATTTCCCTTGCATAAAAGTATCTATTTAAGCATACTAATGACTAATGAGAGAAACAATGATCAGTACAGGTTTCGGCCTGCATTAGTTTACAACAAAATCAAGATATTCTATTTATATATACTCTAAAATAAGGTCATGGCCGAAAGGACCTGAATAAATTGACTCTCCAAGGGCCAAAATAAAGGAAGGCCTGATGAGTCGATTACAAAAACAACAATTTGGTTGGAAGGGTAGAAAGGCAAAATACAATAAAAGACGAGGAGGGCAGGAATATAGAATAATAAAAGAAGATTCGAAGTAGAAAGAATATATATATATATATATATAATAATACATGAAGTCGGCCTGTTATCGCCCCATAGTTTCAAACCGCTGTTCGTCACCACTCAACCAACAAACCCCAAGAGCTTCCTCTCTTTGTAATTGTGAATTCTCTGCCATACAAATTACAATCGATTTTCCATCCAATCGCTACTTTACTTTCTTCTCCATAAACATTTATTGGGTTCTCCGTTGAATCCTCTCCCCTTCCTGAACTCAGCTCTATCCATGGCGGATACTACCGCAGCAGCGCCCACCGGCGGCCTCGACCCCAGCCGAACCAGAGTATTAGCCAGGTCAACCACCAAAAAAGATACTCAATCCCTTCTAATGGGTCGATACGAGATCGGGAAGCTGCTAGGGCACGGATCCTTCGCCAAGGTCTATTACGCACGAAACGTCAAATCCGGCGAGAGCGTCGCCATCAAAGTCATCGACAAGGAGAAGATCCTCAAGAGCGGTTTAATTGCACACATCAAGCGCGAGATCGCGGTCCTCCGCCGCGTCCGGCATCCCAACATTGTACAGCTATTCGAGGTCATGGCCAACAAGGCCAAGATCTACTTCGTCATGGAATACGTCCGTGGCGGAGAGCTTTTCAACAAGGTCGCCAAGGGGCGGCTGAGGGAGGACGTGGCGAGGAAGTACTTCCAACAGCTCATATCTGCCGTCGCCTTCTGCCACGCTCGCGGCGTCTTCCACCGTGATCTCAAGCCGGAGAACCTTCTTCTGGATGAGAACGGCGACTTGAAGGTGTCGGATTTCGGTCTCAGCGCCGTGTCGGATCAGATCCGGCAGGATGGTCTGTTCCACACCTTCTGTGGCACCCCTGCCTACGTAGCCCCGGAGGTTCTTGGGCGGAAGGGATACCTTGCGGCGAAGGTTGACATCTGGTCCTGCGGCGTGATCCTTTTCGTGCTGATGGCAGGGTACTTACCTTTCCATGATCAGAACATAATGTCCATGTACAAAAAAATCTACAAGGGCGAGTTCCGATGTCCGAGGTGGTTCTCGCCGGAGCTATCCAGGCTCCTGTCACGCCTCCTTGACACGAACCCCGAGACCCGAATCACGATACCCGAGATCATGGAGAACAGGTGGTTCAAGAAAGGCTTCAAACACGTGAAATTCTACATAGAGGACGACAAGGTCTGCAATGTTATCGACGACATGGACGACGATGTAGGTTCTTCCTCCGATCATTCCATGTCGGAGTCGGACTCCGAAGCAGAGATAATTCGTAGGAGAGCCCCAGTCCCTGGATCTCTGCCTAGACCGATGAGTTTAAACGCTTTTGACATTATATCGTTTTCCCGAGGTTTCGACCTTTCTGGATTATTCGAGGACGGCGGGGATGAATGTAGGATTGTGTCTGGTGCCCCTGTGCCTACGATCATCTCTAAATTAGAGGAGATTGCGAAGGTTGTGAGCTTTACGGTAAGGAAGAAGGATTGTCGTGTGAGCTTGGAAGGATCTCGTGAAGGTGTCAAGGGTCCGCTGACGATTGCTGCCGAGATCTTTGAGTTGACTCCATCTTTGGTAGTGGTGGAGGTGAAGAAGAAAGCAGGTGACAAAGCAGAGTACGATGAATTCTGTAGCCGTGAATTGAGACCCGGTTTGCAGAATTTAATGATAGAGGAGATGCGTGTTGCTGCAGCCGCAGTATCGAATCCTACTCCTTGTTCTTCTGACTTGGCTTCAGATAATGAATCATAATGGATTGAGGATGCGTCTTTGGTGCATTGTTTTTGTATTTGATTTGCAAAAGGTAAATGTGAGAATGAATGAATGAATTAGGTAGATAGATGAAACGTAAAAATAGACATTCCCATCGCATCCGGAGTCCGATATACATAATCAGCAAGGCATTCAGTGTGGAAAAGGAAAGACATGAGGTGCTGTCTGTCTCTGTTCCTAAGCGTTTGGGGAGCTTGATTGAGAAACAGATCGAGAGGGCATGTCATCGCTACCCATAAACTTCATAGGGGTTGGGTAGGGCATGGTATTCTATTCTCTGGTAGCCATTGGTTGAAGCAAAATATGGGGTCCGTACGCCATTAATGGGTGGGTGGCTGGGTGGGTGGATTCTGTTACTTCTTAAAAATGTATACAATAATCATCATAATACAGTAACAAAAGATAGAAATTCATAATACAATTTGTAAGTTTCCATTACTGTTGATTTCTTTGATCTATTATGGTGCATTTTTATCTGGCGTGGTGTGTACTTTAAAAGTTTACTTTTATTATGGAGAATAAAGATTCAGAAAAAATTATTGTTCATGAATATTTTTTATTTAGAAGGATCGAATTCAAAAGATTTGATTATGGAACGAAACGATTAAATAAGACTATATTTCTCTATGACCTCTTGTCCCTGGTCATTCATCAACACTCAAATTTATCTATAAATATTCAATCGATTCGACTTCTCTTGTCTAATTAAATATGTATATTTCCCTCGTAAAACGATTCATTCTGTATAACTTCTTTTCAAGAGAATTACAGCAAATTTGTTCCACGTACTAATGATTCAATATTTTTATAGTAGAAACGACAAAATTTATTATTTTACAGTGGACGTTTGTACGTTTTGTTAATATCATCTATTGCCTTCTTATAATTTGAGTGATGAAAGTCATTAGTTGCTACTTTATTTTTCTACTATGGCACGGTGTCAGAAACAAAATTTGGTAGCACACCATATGGACCTATTGTAACAACACAAATATCCAGTTTGTAACACCGACGGAAATTACTCATGAAAACCCGCAACAAAAAAATTAATGCTCTATTTACTTAAAAATTGTGGTAAATATCAAATTTAATCCATCGGTAAATCAACAAAACATAAAAAAGTAAGTAGACCTATTATATAAAATCGTGACTATATCCACTCTTTTAATATTAAATTTAAGAGGAGATGAAATTGCGTTGGTTCCATAAGATACCATAACCTTTGATGTCCGCACACTTGCATTACGAGTTTATTGTTGTCAATTATATTGAGGTTAGACTTTCGTTCAGGTAGGTCAAATTAAAATTCGAAAGTCTAACCCAAAAATTTTGGACATTTCAATTTTAACTAACTTGTAAAGTCAATTAAGAAGTCGAAACTCAATTTAATTTAACCCTAAATCCGTAATTGTTTTTTTTTGTGTGTGTGTGGTGGTGGAGGGATAGAAAGGTTCGGTCATATGTTGAAGTCTGTATTTAATATTATTGACGATGTCATCAATGATGTCATAGTTAGTTAGATTAGTTACTCTTCGTATATGTATCTCAGATAAGAGAATGTAAACTCTCAGTTTTCAATATACAATTCTGTTATTCATCTTCGGGTATATTCCATTTTCTCTCCAAAGTTCATACAGGTTCAGAAGGTCCAAAGTTCATACATTTTCTTCACATGATGTTCAACCTTTTGATTTGCTACATTTGGACTTATGGGAACCGTATAAACTTCAACGATGAATGGATTTCGTTTCTTTTTAACGGTGGTGGACAATTATTCCCGTTATACATGGACTGTTCTTATGAAATGCAAGAGTGACACTCCTTTGCACGTGAAGAATTTCCTACACATGGTTCAGAATCAATTTGACTGCAGTGTTAAGGTAGTACGCAGTGATAATGAAGGTGAATTTCTTAATTCTATAACTAATGATCTGTTTAAGAGTCTGGGCATCATTCATCAGAAAAGTTGTGCTGTTACTCCTCAGCAGAATGGACGGGTTGAACGAAAACACCGTCAGATTTTGGAAGTTGCTCGATCTATGTGGTTTCAAGCCTCGATTCCTATCAGATTTTGGGGCTATTGTATCTTAGCTGCTTGCTATGTCATCAATATGTTGCCTTCAGAAGCTTTGAAAGGAAAATCTCCATTTGGTTTATTGCGCAAGTCACGGCCAAACTTGGAGCATCTTAGAGTTCTTGGATGTTTGTGTTATTCCAAACAGTTGCCAGTTCGTGACAAGTTTGCTCCTCGATCATATCCTGCAGTTTTTCTGGGTTATTCCCTCACACAAAAGGGGTATATAGTCATGAATCTTCATGATTCGGTGGTCCATGCGAGTAGAGAAGTAATCTTTAATAAAAGGGTATTCCCATTCAGCATGCCTAAGGAAGATCTGTTGAAGTCATTTCCATCGTTTCTTATATCTCCTAATAATGAGGATTGGTTTCAAACTCAGGTTATTCCATCAGAACCTGTTTTTGATCAAGGAATCGGTGATAATTCAGAAGAATGTATGGACAATGAAGAATTTGCTGTTGATGTTGGTATTTCTGAGGCTGCAGCACATTTATCTCCTGGTCATGCTGATTTGCAGCATAGTTCATCTACTGAGGCTGCACACTCTTCACCACCGCAGCAAATTTCATCTCCTGCACACCAGCAAGATCCAGGATTAAGACGCTCGAACAGGATATCTAGGCCTCCGTTATGGACTCATGATTTTGCCACTCCCACAATCAAGTCTACTCCTTTTTCGATTGGGAACTTTGTGCAGTATGATTACTTATCTCCTTCTCTAAGATGTTATCTCAGTAAAACAGAGCAGCACACTGAGCCGTTGAATTTTCAAGAGGCGGCAAAGGATCTGAATTGGATTAAGGCAATGGAGAATGAGATCAATGCCTTGCAAGAGAACAATACATGGGAACTTGTTGATTTGCCATCGGACAAGCGTGATGTGGGATGTAAGTGGGTATACAAGCTCAAGTTTCATGCCGATGGTACTCTAGAACGATATAAAGCGAGGTTAGTCGCGAAGGGATACACTCAGTAAGAAGGAACAGATTTTGAAGAAGCCTTCTCACCTGTAGCGAAGATGACCACAGTTCGGTTACTCGTAGCTCTTGCTGCTGCACACTCTTGGGACATTTGCCAAATGGACGTTAACAACGCCTTCTTGCAAGGAGATCTAGTGGAAGAGGTATTCATGGATATTCCACCTGGGTTTGTAGATGAGTATTCGCATAATCAACCAAAGAAGGTTTGTCGATTACTTAAGTCGTTATACGGATTGAGGCAGGCATCAAGACAGTGGAATCTCAAACTTACGGAGGTTCTAATTCAGCATAGATACCATCAAAGCAAGTCAAATTATTCTTTGTTCATCAAGCATGCAAATGGCCGAAGTGTTTTCCTATTGGTATACGTTAACGACATCCTCATAACAGGTCCTGATATATCATTGATACAAGAATTGAAGGAGGTTCTGCAGAGTGCATTCAGAATAAAAGACATGGGTGACTTGAAATATTTCTTGGGGTTAGAAGTTACTAGATCTTCGAGAGGTCTAGTTATCAATCAACGAAAATACGCACTCGAATTAATTGCAGATGCAGGGCTTGGAGCGGCTAAACCAGCATATACGTCAATGGAGTTACATCAGAAGTTGACTACAAGGGAATATGATCAAGCTTTTGGGCTTAATGGTGATGATGTTGCATGTAAAGATGCTAATAGTTACAGGAGACTTATTGGTCGACTACTGTACCTCACAATGACACGTCCTGATATAGCCTTTGCTGTACAGCAGCTCAGTCAATTTGGGCATGATCCGAAGCAATCCCATCATGAAGCTGCTATGAGGGTAATTCGATACATCAAGACAAGTCCAGGTCAAGGTTTGATGTTTCCTTCACAAAACTCCATGAATGTTGATATATACTGTGATTCGGACTGGGGTTCTTGTGCTTTTACAAGAAGATCGATCAGTGCTTACTGTGTCCAACTTGGAGAAGCTACTATTGCCTGGAAATTTAAAAAACAGGTCACCGTTTCTCGTTCCAGCGCCGAGGCAGAGTATCGAAGCATGGCGATGGCTGTTGCAGAAGTTGTTTGGTTGAAGAATTTTCTGCGTGAATTGGGCTATAGTTCGACAGAATCAGTCCATTTGTTCTGCGACAATAAAGCAGCTTTGCAGATAGCCAAGAATCCGATGTATCACGAAAGAACAAAGCATGTCGAGCTTGATTGTCACTTCATCAGGGAGGGATTCTAGATGGTACGGTGAATGTGTTTTACGTTGCCACCAAAGAGCAAGTAGCTGATTTGCTAACAAAAGCACTGGGTACACAACAACATGAGTTTCTGTTGAATCAATATGGTGTTAAGGATGTTTTTCGAGAAACAGCAGCAATGGAAGATCAAGGAAGAAGAAGAAGAAGAGAATGATGGGGAATGTTGAAGTCTGTATTTATTATTATTGATGATGTCATCAATGATGTCATAGTTAGTTAGATTAGTTACTCTTCGTATATATATCTCAGATAACATAATGTAAACTCTCAGTTTTCAATATACAATTATGTTATTCATCTTCTGGTATATTCCATTTTCTCTCCAAAGTTCATACAGGTTCAGAAGGTTTTATCATACACAATAAAAACAGAAAAAAGACTTAAATAGGAGCTACAAGTCTAATTTTGGCTATGTGAATCATGTCTGAACTAATTATAGACATTCCTCTTGACGAAGGATCTGATAGAATCATAAAACATTTTTCGCTTCTTACTGTTGCCTTGGCATGAAGGTCAATACCCTTCAATTTCAACTTCTCGCATTGATGGTCAATGGTTTATAAAGAAATTTGCAAATTGGCTTAATAGACAGGTTTATGTGAACTCTTTTTGATCTAATTTGAATGTACATAGTTTTCTTGTTAAATACTTTTTCTCTTATAGTATCTCTAAAAGTCTAGGTTCCTGACATGATTGTAAGCTCACAAGAAGTAATTGATATTGCAACTGGTCCAAATTTTGTTGTTCTAAGATTTAGTGGCTTCTCTATCAACGGATATGTATTCCACACAAAACCATTATGTTTAATCTTCGGAGATTAAACATAATATTTTTGTTTTAACAATGAACTAGAGAATTGGACAAGATGCACATATTGCTAGTCTAAAGTTGAAAAACATTTTACTAGATTTTATGGAATATTAAAAGTATGTAATTTTCTATATATCATATATAAAAAATTACATTTCAAATGAAAACATGTCAATACGTGTATATTGTTTAATATGAATAATAATTGATAGGTTTTTCATGTATCGTCTTAGCATATCAACCTCAAAATTGTTACACGCAATTTTGGACAAAATGTTAAAGCATGCGTGACATTAAGATAGTCATACTTTGTTTTATTATTGCAAGTTGATATATGTACTTTATCTTATCTTCTTAATGTGGTATTTATGCAAACACCGACACTTAACTTTGAGTCTAAATTTCAATATGGTATGCTCAAAGAAGCCTAAAAGCATTAGACTCACCCCAAGTTTAAATTTCAATGGTGTAGGCTCAAAGAATCCTAACAACACTATACTCGCCCCGAGTCTAGATTTTGGTCATGAGATGCAAATCGAAAGCTAGACTTATTTTTATAACAACCTCAACTCTTCTCGAGTCAATATGTTAACCCCGAGACTTATACTCACAAGTTCTGCAACTCATGTTACTAAACCTAACTACTATTTTAAAAAAAAAAAGGTCTACGAGGTTGCTCATACAGTTATTCCTCTTCCTGCCTCGAGCGACAATTTGAATTCTCTGTTATTAAAAACAATTTTGTTGTAGAAGCTGTCTAGGCGTGGACATCGAGTTATTGTTCAAGTCCTAGTTCGCTAGCGAGATCGGTCAATGACTAAGGTTAGTTGAAAGCAGTGTTATTAGAACCAGACCGACTCTCGAATCGGCGAGGGGGCCGTTCCCGGTTCGGCCAGTCCAACCCGGTCGTACCCGATTCGACGTACGGTTCACTAGCAAAAAAAAACTGAAAATACAATTACAAACTACATAGTCTCAAGCACACACATAATTATCTCAAACTATATAGTCTCAGACACACATAAACTACATAGTCTCAAACATACACATTACTCTCAAACACAACATAATTACCTCAAACTTTGAACATACATAACACAATAGTCTCAAACATAGTTATCAAAACCGGACTTACCATCGAATCGGCGAGGGGACCGGTTCACGGTTCGATCGATTCAACCCGGTCCAACCCGGTTCAGTGTGCGGTTCACTGATCAACTCCTCTCTTTCGATTATTGTGTACTGAATTTTCTCCGCCCGTAACTCTAAGCGGCTAAACATGGCGGTAGTAAAGGAAGAAGTGGAGATATTGAAGCCTCCTATTGATAAGAGGGATTACCGGAGGATCGTTCTAAAAACCTCTCTCGAGGTCCTCCTCATTAGTGATCCTGACACAGATAAGGTTCGTTATATTTATTGTCTACTGTGTTGAATGTTGATTCTGTTTAAATGGACCATTGACGATGATTATTTAGTTTCCGGCGGTTGTGAAGCGTCCATGGATGTCAGCGTGGGCGCCTTTTCTGACTGGGAAGGCTTGGAGGGTCTGGCTCATTTTCTCGGTACGAAGATTGGATTTGTCATTTTAGACATGCTTCAGTTTCTAAGTGTTGATTGGTTACAGGCACAACGTTCTGAACACTAAAGTAAACGAATATTCTGACTATCAAATAGATTCCAAGTTCTATCTATAAAGATGGATGTTTCGATTGTTCAATTCCCTGTTTGGTTATACTAGTTTTAGTTAGTTGTGTTAGAATAAACAACAAACAGCAAGAAGTCAAAAAGCCTAGCTAGCAACTAGAGTGTGCAGGAATGTCAAAAGCAGCTAGAGTATGCAGGAATGTCAAAAGTGAAGTTGAATATTGACTTACTTGTATCAGCACTTGAGTGTAGGCAGATTTGTCAACAAAGTAGAATAGTAACCACTTGTATAAGTAAATGTAGAAGCTGTAATGTTTTTTGTCAGAATATCAATGAATGAGAGTTCTACATACTTTGTTTTTAACTTAGCCAACATGGTATCAGAGTAGGAATACAATCCATTCTAGGACTGTGTTCTTGTTTTCTGGTTGCTCATCATATACCAGAAAACCGAACCCGACCTAGCCAACATGTCCGATAGTGAAAGTCATTCCCAAACCCCCACCCAAACCGGGTCAGGTCTCAGTGATGACCTAACTCTCAAAATAGCCAGCCTACTCAAAAACGGGCTGAACCTCAACCAAAAGCAATCCAAAGACTTACCGGAAACAATTACGGTGAGTACGAAACTAAATGGCCAGAATTATCATCTCTGGGCCAGACTGATGCAAATCGCTATTGGAGGAAGGGGGAGAATGCAGCATCTCACCGGAGACCCGGAACCCCCCAACCGAACCGAACCAGGCCACGAAAGGTGGGAACAAGACGATCTGGTCGTCTTTTCGTGGATGATCCAAAACATTGATCCGCGACTAGCAAACAATGTTGCACACTACTCTACGTCCCGGGATCTATGGAAAGCGTTACAAACAACGTACGGGAGTGGTAAAGACTCGTTGCAATTTTTTGATTTACATAACCGGGCTGCGAAAATGATGCAGGGGACATCGACACTTGAGGAATTCGGGCTTACGATGCAATCCCTATGGGGAGAGATCGAAGCCAGAAGACCGAACCTTATGATATGCAACCACGACATCACAGCATATAACCAATTCTGGTCCGAAACTAAGGTATATCAGTTTTTGGGCGGAATTGATTCCAAATACGATGGAATCAAACGAGAAGTCCTCCGACAGGATCGAGCACCCTCAGTTGAGGAAGCGTACGCTTCCGTCCGAAAGGAGGCCGCCAGG
The DNA here is from genome assembly GCA_946814005.1 of Chamaenerion angustifolium. Lineage (NCBI taxonomy): Eukaryota > Viridiplantae > Streptophyta > Magnoliopsida > Myrtales > Onagraceae > Chamaenerion > Chamaenerion angustifolium. Next base: position 31,494,504 of record OX328266.1, on the reverse strand, counting down.
CTCCAAATCCTTGGAGCGGTAACCTCCGATGGACCATCATCGGGATCGGACTATGGTCTACACGCTAGGGGCGAAATCACAGTATCAGCAAATCTATCTAAGGGCAATCGCAGCAACACACAAAACCGGTCGGAATCAGCCGGGAAACCCGGCGGATCGTCATCCCGATTGGACAAAAACAAGCTGAAATGTACACATTGCGGGAAAACGAGGCATACCAAGGAAGGCTGTTTCCAGCTCGTGGGTTACCCGGATTGGTGGGACGATAGCCGAGCGGAGAAAGATCGTAACCGCGCCGCCATCGCCGTGGGCAACGCCTCGGCCACCAACACAGGAGGCAGCACCGTCGAATCCGAGGAGAAAACGGGAGGAGCCGCAACCGCATACCTCTGGCCCTCGTCACGGCCACCAGCTCCCGAGAGCTACCAGCCCTTCGCCGGACTGGTTGGATTTGGCGGAAATCCAAGCCGAGCAAGCCAATTCGGAGGAAGCATCGTCGGAGAGGGCAGACGCGATGAAGGAGGAGGCAATCGCAACGTCGGGACTTGGGGCAGCTCAACGGAAAGGGACGCGAATCAGCAAGGATTCGTCGAATCCGGTGGGTTCGGCCATGGATTTGGCCGAAACCCTAGAGGAGCTCAAGAAGACACCAGCCGCAAGGAACCGAGGAGAAATGAGCTGCCAAGGAACGGGAATGAGAATGAGCAAGGTAAAGGGATTTGGAAATTAATTCCAAGTCCCTCTACTTCTAACCCTACCTATTTTCGCCCAGATGTTTTAAAAAATGACGAAATGGCCCCTGATTATTACAATACAGTCCCTCAACATGTGACACGGGCCTATTCAGTCCAAAATAAAAACGGACTGAAAAATCACAAGTGGATTTTTGACTGCGGGGCAACGGATACTATGACATATGATTCAAATGATCTCAGGAATATTGTGAGGTCACAGATTGAATATATTAAAACAGCAGATGGGGGAAAGGCATCAGTTACAGGAATGGGAACAATAGAAATTTCTCCAAGTTTGAGGATATCAAATTGTCTCCTAGTCCCAACTCTCTCGAATAAGTTGTTATCAGTGTTTCACGTCACTAAAGAAATGAATTGTACTATGGTGATGAATCCGGATTTCTGTGTGTTGCAGGATATCCAAACAGGGATGATTATTGGGCGTGGCACTGAACGCGCGGGCCTATACTACGTGGATGAAGTGGCTCAACAAGGTTCGGTTTTGCTTGCTCACGGGACTACAGAAAGAGAGGCTTGACTATGGCATAGGAGATTGGGTCATCCATCCTCGGGTTATCTAAAACTCTTGTTTCCCCAGTTGTTTTTGAATAAGAATAATGATCTTTTTTGTGAGACTTGTATTCTTGCGAAAAGTCATAGACAAACTTTTAAGCCAAATAGTACTCGCATGGAATCTATTTTTTCGTTAGTACATTCTGATGTGTGGGGACCAGCACCTATATCTGGGAGTCAAGGTCTTAGGTATTTTGTGTTATTTGTTGATGATTGCACTCGCATGACATGGGTGTATTTTTTAAAACAAAAATCTGAAGTGTTTGACAAATTCATTCACTTCTTCCAAATGATCCAAAATCAGTTTCAGAAAAATATTCAAGTTCTTCGGTCTGATAATGGAGGGGAATTTGTCAACCAACACATGAAAACATTTTTTTCAGAAAAAGGGATTATTCATCAGACTTCCTGTCCACACACTCCTGAACAGAATGGTGTGGGAGAAAGAAAGAATCGGATACTCCTTGAAATAACAAGGTCCCTCCTTATCGAGTCCAAAGTACCTAAGTTTTTCTGGCCTGAAGCTGTTGCTACAGCCACGTATCTTCTAAACAGACTTCCCACAAAAATCCTACACCTCCGTACACAAATGGACATTCTTTCTGAAATTACCAAAATACCCCCAATCATGAACTTACCTCCTCGTATTTTCGGATGTTCTGTGTTTGTTCATATACCAAAAAATGACCGCACAAAATTTGATCCATGTGCGGTCAAATGTGTGTTTGTAGGGTATGGAGTTAATCAAAAAGGGTATAGGTGCTATGATCCTAAAAATCGTCACATGTTCATCACCATGAACTGTGATTTCCTGGAAACCGAATACTTTTACCACCAGTCTAGCGTTCCAGGGGGAATTCTACAATTGATCCACTAGATTGGGTAAGTAATTCGTCAAATCCAAATTGTTTCCACCATAGTCAAAGTCCCTCTTATGATGGTCCACTAGAGTTGGCAAATCGAACCTGTGAACCATCTACTGACACGTCAATAAAGACAAGCGAGCTAAGGGTCACAACTAATACTCCTTCGTTTGAGGTATCCGAGACAAATCCGGTAAGCCCGTCTGAAACTCAAAATATCAATATGATTGAAAACATTGATATCGAAGAGTTTCAAGAGCAGGAGGAACCAACAACGGAAGGATACAAGTTACCTCCAAGAGAGAATCGAGGGCGACCACCTAGGAGATACACACCGGAGAGGGAATCAACAAGATCCAGATATCCGGTGGCCAATGGAGTGAGGGGGAGGTTAAGTGACGAAGCAAAGGCATTCACAATGTCTATCCTCTCAGAAGAAATTCCAAGGACAGTCAAAGAGGCCCAACAATCCAGGAAATGGCAACAAGCTATGGATCTCGAGATGGAGGCACTGGAGAAGAATAAGACATGGGAGATGTGCAAGTTACCTGGTGGAAAAAAGCCGGTAGGTTGCAGGTGGGTGTATACTATCAAATACAGGCAGGACGGTTCTGTGGATAGATATAAAGCAAGGCTGGTTGCGAAAGGATACACCCAGACATATGGGATTGACTATTCCGAGACATTCTCACCCGTAGCCAAGATAAACACAATCAGAGTATTGTTGTCCGTAGCTGCAAATAAAGACTGGCCACTCTACCAGTTTGATGTGAAGAATGCATTTCTTCATGGAGACCTTGAAGAAGAGGTATACATGGAAGTTCCACCAGGATACCAAAATGCAAGTCAAGAAGGGAGAGTGTGTCGATTAAAAAAGTCACTCTATGGCTTAAAACAATCTCCTCGAGCATGGTTTGGGAGGTTTACTATAGCCATGAGGACATATGGATATAAGCAGAGTAATTCCGACCACACTTTATTCTTGAAGAAGACAGGAACCCTAATAACCTGTTTGATTATCTATGTTGATGACATGATTATCACAGGTAATGATCGAGAAGAAATGAACAGGCTGAAGAAAAACCTGTTTAGAGAATTCGAAATGAAGGATCTCGGGAATTTAAAATATTTTCTCGGGATTGAGGTACTAAGGTCAAGAGAAGGGATCTTCATAGGACAGAAGAAGTACATTCTGGATTTCCTGGCACAGACAGGAATGCAAGAATGCAAACCAGCTGAAACTCCAATGGTGGTAAATCATGGTCTATGCATAACGGAAGGGGCAAAACTAGCAGATAAAGAGCGATATCAAAAGCTAGTTGGCAAACTTATATATTTGTCACATACCAGACCAGATATTGCCTATGCAGTTGGAGTAGTAAGTCAATTCATGCATCAACCTCAAGATGGTCATATGGAAGCAGTCATGAGGATAATAAGATATTTGAAGGGGACTTCAGGGCACGGAGTTCTATTCAGAAGAAATGGTCATCTCGAGATACACGGTTATACAGATGCCGACTGGGCAGGAAACCCAGTTGATCGAAGATCCACAGCAGGGTACTTTACCTTTATTGGGGATAATCTGGTAACTTGGAGGAGTAAGAAGCAAAATGTGGTGGCTCTATCAAGTGCAGAAGCAGAATTTCGAGGAATCGCAAGGGGACTAAAAGAGATGCTATGGCTAAGAGGTCTAATGACAGAGATGGGCTTTCCTCCAACTGGATCGTGTGAACTGCTATGTGAAAACAAAGCAGCGATAAGTATTTCAGAGAATCCAGTACAACATGATCGGACTAAGCATATTGAAGTGGACAGACACTTCATCAAAAAAAACCTTGAAGCCGGAAACATCAAAATTCTGTTTGTACGTTCACAGAATCAATTGGCAGATATACTCACCAATGCAGTAAACTCTAAATCATTCAAAGAGGTACTGAGCAAGTTGAGTATTGGAGATCCGACTACTCAACTTGAGGGGGAGTGTTAAAATAAACAACAAACAGCAAGAAGTCAAAAAGCCTAGCTAGCAACTAGAGTGTGCAGGAATGTCAAAAGCAGCTAGAGTATGCAGGAATGTCAAAAGTGAAGTTGAATATTGACTTACTTGTATCAGCACTTGAGTGTAGGCAGATTTGTCAACAAAGTAGAATAGTAACCACTTGTATAAGTAAATGTAGAAGTTGTAATGTTTTTTGCGAGAATATCAATGAATGAGAGTTCTTTGTTTTTACCTTAGCCAACAAGTTGAAGTACAACTTGGTATAACAGAAGGAATAGACGTTGTCCTTACTTTTCTATTAAAACTTTTATGCATTTTAACTTAGTTTTCAGAATTTTATTTATACATGTCACATTGCAGAGCACATGTTGTTCTACGCTAGTGAAAAATATCAAGAAGAGGACAGTTACTCTAAATTCACATCGTAATGATTTTGAACTTACCCTAGCAATGAACCGAACCGGTTTAACACTGCAGAAACAAACAATCGGTTTAAACCGGAAAATTGATTGGTCTGTAAAAAAAAAATTCAACCGGAAACGACCGGTTTCCAAAAATCGTCTGGTTCAACCCGGTACAAATACTGTTTATTTGTAAAACGGTCTTTTAACTGAACCAAACCGGACAGGGGTCCGGTTCCCGGTCGGGCCTGGTCGGACTGGCGATCTGGTCCTGTTCTGATAACTATGGTCTCAAAATCAAACACAATATGTCTAAACTTTAAACATAACTTCTAAACTGAAGAAGTTGCTCAGTCGAACCGAAGAAATCGGTTTAAACCGAAGAGAACCACTAAAAAAATTTAAACCACCCAAAAAAACTAGAACCGAAAACCGGACGGTTTTTCAAAAATCGATCGGTCCAACCCGATTCAAACACTATTCATATGTATTTCGGTTTTTTAACTGAACCAAACTGGACAGGGGTCCGGTCCAGTTCTGATAACACTGGTCGAAAGTTTTTGGATGACCTAAGTGTTTGTTTTCCTTTTTTTATTCTTGAGGTCAATGTTCTTATTATGGAAAGGGTATTAATCATGGAGCAGAACAGTTGAGGGTGTTATTGTAGTCTTTTTACAATTTGTGGGTCCAATTCAAAATAATCAGTTAGGTCATTGTAACTAACTCAATTGTCTAATGACTCAACTTCCTATATAAGGAAGGGTATGCGTCTGATCAATGAAGAAGTAGTGATTCTCATCTTCTTCTTTTTTGTACTCTCTTTTTATTCTATTGACATTAACTAACATACTATTTGTATTGGAGGTCTGTTGGTGTTGTGAAAAAGGGGTGTTAGTACTTGGTAATGATATCTTCTAAGAGTAAGAGATTCCATGTTGGGGAGAAGATCAATAAACTTGCCAATATTTGGTCTAAGTAGTGGTTTTGCTTTTTTTAAATCCTTTACATCAATTTATTTTACAGTTACAAGTGAAGAAGTAATACAATAATGAAGTGATCTACAAATTGCCAGGGTGGAGCTCCTATCCTACTAGAGATGGGTTTACTGTGATTTTGGTTATGCAATTAAGGAACTGTGGGTGAACTGAACGGAGGGAGGAGGGAATGTGCAATTTGAGTAAAAATTGTGCAACCTATTTTAATGCAGCTGTAAGACGTCTTAACCATTTCTTTCTTCAAGAGATGTGTTCTTTGGATAATCCATTCGCCATCATTTTCGTTCTGGTTGAACAGTTATTGTCCTCCTTGGGTATCACCTGTACATATGTATACGATCGTATCAAAGAGCATAATAAATTATATCAAATGCTGTATTCTTCAATCAATCTTTAAAATAAAATACATAACCAGAGAGAGGAAATCAAACCCTCCCCTTCTCTCTATCTCTGATCGTACGATACAATTACACCCATCCCCAATGCATGCAGTGCTATCAAATTATTGAACCCAAAATATTGTTGTCAACTGCTGACAGTGCATGCAAAGGCAAAGGTGAGAACAATAAACAAAAGAAGCTCTTCAATCGTCTCCTTCTTTCGTGACATTCATCATCTGAATTCACAATGCTGCCAACCGATTCCTCTTAAACTGCAGTGGTTGGAAACTGTTGGATTTCTGCTTCTCTTCTTCAATCCTGGTCCATGGGAACTTGTGCTTCGCCATCTTTCTTCTCTTTGCCGTCACTCCCAAGTAATCTCCGCCACTCTGCAAACAAAAACACAAATATATATTCATTGTAATTAAAAAGCAGTTGGCATTAAAATTCAACAAGAGAGGTTGATAAGATAAGATAAGATATGTGTACCCTCAAACAGAGTCCTTCCTCAATATCGCAGATCGGGTAGTCGCTGGGGCAACAGTACTCAGTTCCAGTGCAGCAGACCGCATTCTGGTATTCACAGCAACCATAGACCAGACAGAAGTCGAAGAACTCAAACAGACAGCAGCATGTCTCGTCTGCAGGGCAATAGGAGAAGTCTCCACACTGACTTGGAGAAGGGGACGGGGGAGGGGGAGGGGGCGGTCTCACCGGAGTAGGCGGTGGGGGTGGAGGCGTGACAGGAGGAGGAGGGGGAGGAGGGACAGCGGGAGAGGGGTAGGGAGAGGGAGCGGAGGAAGACGGTATGGTCGGATAGGAAGCCATAGCATTGACGGCGCATGTACCGTACTGGGAGTCGGTGCTCCTTAAAAGGTAAAAGTAACCATCCATCCCCCAATCTGTTCCCCATGAGTTCTTGACGATCCAGTAATTCTCATCCCCTTCTGAACCGTACCCAACAATCAAGACGGCATGGTCAATCTCGTTGGGATCGTCGGAGCAGCTGCCGGTGTAAATCCCCTGAGGAACATGTTTCCGACCATTCATTATATAAATATTAATTATAGTAACGTAATTAGCAAGTGTATCAAGATACTTACACTAGTGTACAGTTGAAAATCCCACGACGAAGCGTCTATACCAACGCTGATAGGCTGTTGAACGACTGCACAGAGAAGAGCACTGTCGGATTCTTCGACATCGACGTAACCGTCGATGCTGACCGCCTTATCATTCTCTTCCTGATATAATTAAGTAAATAAGTATAGAGTGGGACCGAAATGATGGATGGGAATTGGAATGTTTTGTTGAATAACCTTTGTGGTGTTGCAGGTTCCATCGACACCGTTTGAGCTTGTGTATGGATAATCAGCTTCTGTGTCGATCCCGCCGTTGTTGATGATCCATTCAAAGGCGTAGTCCATGTAACCTCCATCACAACCGTAGTTGGTAGAGTCACAGTCTACAAGCTCTTGCTCGGACAGACTCACAAGGTCTCCTGTTACCAACGCGTTGATGCCTTCGATGGCTCCGGTGGAGGAGAATGCCCAGCAGCTTCCTGGAAAAACAAACAATCATCACAATTCACAAACCTTATAAATAGTACTTACAGTACATACATACATAAAAGCTGAAAATTTGGCAGAAAATCATTCTCATTTCTCACCCAAAATATATAAATGCCAATGAAATATATATATAAAAGAATAATGTGAATGACCTGACCGACAGATGAAATTGGGCCCACTATTAACAGTTCAAAGCAAAAACCACTATCTAATAATTATTATTTTTTGTGGACACTAAATAATAATAATAACAATAGATTAAATATATTAAATGAGACAACCGGCTTATTCAGCCTCTCTCTTGGCTTCGTCTCTTCGTCGAAGAATGTTGAAAGTAAATAATAAACAGAAATTAGAACGAAATCATATTGATATACTATGTTATTTATATTCATTTTAAATATATTAGGTGGGAACCTACGTAATTTATTGAGTTAAATACCAAGTAGCTACATGAACTTTGAACGTTTTGTAACGAGCTACCCGAACTTTGAAAACTCAAAACGGTCTACCTCAACTTTGAATAATGTGCAAATAGCTACCTCTGTCCAATTTTCCGTCAATTGTCGTTGGAAAGTCGTCGGAAATCCGTCAGAAATGGGACAGAGGTAGCTATTTGCACATTCTTCAAAGTTGAGGTAGCCCGTTTTGAATTTTTAAAGTTCGGATAGCTCGTTGCAAAACGTCCAAAGTTCAGCTAACTACTTGGTATTTAACCCTAATTAACCCTAATTTATTTGTCATGTTATCTTTCTATCTCCTGCATCAACTTTCTGTTAATTATATTTAATGAAAAACAACAAAATATAATATAATATACCTGAGACAAAAAAGTAAATGACCCAAAAATGAGTCATCCGATGATTTCCAGACACAGCAGTAATTCATAGCATTAGCATTTATTTATTTTTGCGAAAATCAGCATTAATTTTAGCTATGTAATTGAAACCTCTCTAATTTCAAATCCTCGACTTTACTAGATATCAATCGAAATGCAAAATGTAGATAATTTAAAACTTACATCTACTCGATTTAGTGAAATATTTTCACCAAAATTTCTTCTACAATTTAACACGTTTTTCATCATAAATAACGTTAATTAATAATTTGATAATTAAATTTTAAGAATTTATTTGCAAAATTATTATTTTTAAGACAAATTGTTAACTGAATTTAGACAAAATTTGGATATACTAATTTCCTCTAATTTATTAGTAAATGGTGATGACAACTAATTACATATTGTTTATTACTTGTTAAGTTGTTTGTATGAACGATAGTTGAACGTTTTTTTTTTTTTTTTTTTTTTTTAAAGTATGCAATTTATTAGAATTTCAATGAAATATCTGTAACTTTAACAATATGCAAATTACTAGCTTCGTCATTTTTTAAAATTAAATTAGACTAATTTAATAAGTTGTAACGTAACTTTACATAAACTTATCATTTACTATGTTGCGTTAAGTAATGATGCTTCACTTTACATTGCATTCTATAAATCACCCTACAGGAGCTACAGCTTTAATTCTTATACTCCTATATATATATAGAAAGAGACTTTATAGTTTATATATATATTCACCATATTTGAATGTATAAATACTCTCCTAAATATTTGCTGGAAAACGAAATACCATCGTGATTTTTTCCTAGAATTTCATTATTATGCATATATCTATATAAATAAATAAAACATATAATTTACCGAGTTTAGTCGGATAAAATAGTATATCATTGATGATTCCTAAGAAAATAAAGTTTCAATGTCAAAGTCCTAAAAAAAATCTTATATTATTAGTGTGTATTCAATACTTTATTTTTTTCTACCAAAAATAAATTATGAGATCTAAAAATATCATTACTGCCATCATTATACCTAAATCGCCATGTATGAATATGGAGGAGAAAAGGTATATAATCATAACCATGAATAAATAGTCAACCTGTGTGAAGGAAAAAGGAACTCACCACATTGTCCTTGGTCCTTTATGGCGGTGACGATTCCGTAATTCCTCCAATCCAACGCCGCCGCCGCCTCACAGGTCTCCACCTTCCTTCTCCTCTGATCTTTTCCACTCTTCCTGTTCATCCGGTTGTCCCATCGCTTGATGGCGGCAGGCTTCTTAACACCCTTCTTCAAGTACATCTTCTGGTACTCCTGGTTGCTCAAATCGGCAAACTTGTTGAGACCCAGAGAGTGGCCCTTCGAATCCCTGCTCTTCTGCATCACGTATTTGAGGTTCTTCTTGAAATTTTCCAGACGCATCTCCATCTCTCCGGCGTGTAAGTACACTTTCCCATGCTTCTCCCTCCATCGCCTGAACAACTCCAGAACCCTCTCCTCCGAAACCACCCCCTCGATCTGGTTCTCTCTCACGATCGAGTACTCATCGGAGAGGATGTTGGATGCGGACGCAATGGAGACGCAGATGAAGACTGATGCAATAGCTAGCCGAGAAACAAGACGGAGACGGGTTGCATCGGAAGAAATGGACACCATTGCTAGCTGTGTAGAGTATCTGTGGTTCCAGTTGTGTCCAAGAATTGTGATGATATATAGATAGTTTATGGAGTCGTACAATAATATAGGGTGGAAATTTGGTTAGTTCGTGCCTACCAGTCAGTCAGATGCATTTGCATTGTTTTTGATGTTCTCGCTTGCGAGATGGAAAAATACAAGATAATGTATTTTCCAATCCACACAAAGGGGAGAGAATGACGAAAACGACATGTAAAGTCGAGAGAGTTTCGGAGTGTTTGGAGGATACGTTTGTAATATCGCATGCCACGTTGAAAATAATATTAATGAAAACACAGCAGTTTCCTTTTTCTTCCATTTTATTTTTTGTCAGTACCAAGATAGTTTGTTGGCTCCTAGTCAAACTCACTTCTCAACTCTCAGACGAAGCTGTTTGACTTTGGGAAACAGGATGGTAGGGAGATCTGATCTACCAGTCAATCAAATGTAAAGTAGGGAAATCAACAGTGTAGCTCAATATGTGAATTTTGGGTTGGACTTCCAAAAGAGGATGAAAGGGGTGAATAAAAAGAGGGAAAACACTATATAAAGATACTCGATTCATCATTTTAATAAAGCATTGATTTTAGGATGAAAGTTTACAATTTTTATAATTTATTTGTGAAGTTCATATATTTTAGTACTTGCTACTTTATTTTCAAACACAGTCATTTTGAGATGAGGGGTGTAATTGATCAATTATTTCAATTTTTTGCATTGCGTAATTTTATACCTAAAAAAATATAATTAATTTTGATTTTTTCAGTTAAATCTTAAATTTGGCCCTTTATTTTTCTTTAGTTTAAATGTTTATCCCTACTATAATTCTTTCCCCACGGAAATAAGTTTTTTTTTTTGCCTCATCCCTACTTTGTCCTCTACTGCTCCTATAGATAAGAGTGTCGTCCCTTGTATTCATTTTAAGTTTACGAGTATGGATATGACGTTTCTCCTCATGTTACACTTAACTCATCTTTCTAACCACACTCTCAACAATCTAATAAATGCTTCGCCTTGGACAAATAATCTCACTAATGCATGTTGGTCCTATTTAGTGGTTTGATCCACGTTTGTGATGTTGGTGGTACGGTGCCTTCATCCGTTGAAACAATTCAAACACTATATAAGCTTAGGTCTGCTTTTGCAGCATTAAGGCTAACACATGCAATGACAATTCTAGTTGTTATCTTGTCACATGTGCAAAATAAAGCTTATTTAATGGTGAAATTTACTAGAATGAATCCATCTATCTATACACATAAGTAATTGACCTCGCGTTATGGATGATTATATTTAAACAAGAACTTTTCTTAATAAAATAATATTTTAGTTGATTAAGTTGGATAATGAAATGCTTTTTTTCAACCCAAAAGGGAAGTGCATTACAAAAGCTCGTGATAAGGAATCACCAAGGTTCAAAAGTGCAATCAAGAGAAACTAAATGCAACATTAATAGCCGTGGGTTCGAGAGACCAAATTATTCAACCACACTCCCAATCTAGCATATTTTGCGATCCAGTTTGCGCGATCGTTAGCCGATCTCGGAATGATATTCCAAGCGATGCTCCTAAAGTGTCCACCCATGAATTGAATATTCGAAGTGATGCTAGCGATCTTCCAATGATAGATATGTTGGATTTATAATCTGACAAAATATTACGACAAATAATATTGATAGCATTCGAAGAATCCAATTCGATCTCAATGTCCTCCCAATTATTTTCGATTGCTAACCAGGTGCCTTCACGAATAGCCCATGCTTGAAACGAGTCAATGTCATCGCCACACATCCGTCTGTTTAAATCACCGACGACTTGTCCGTTGTAATCTCACGTCACCACTCCAATGCTTCCATGCATTGATGTTGCATTCCAGGAAACGTCGCAGTTTATCTGTATCACTCCCATATTCGGCTTTGCCCACCTTTTGATTGTATCCCTGTGAAGTAGGATTGTCGTATCTCGGTATGATGCATACTTCTTCATATAGTCTGAGTGAATATCCTTGATAATCACCCTTCGGTCTGGTAGTTTATCCTCAAAAGCACATGTGACCAACATGTAAGCGTACACATGATCCAACATTCTTCGTGTTGTCGATTGTTGAAGTTTGCCTTTGCTCGTCATAATTAAAGTCAATCGTTAATATGGGCCGTGTTGTTCTTATACACATGAATGCTCAATATCGCAAACCACCAACAGTTTAGTGCAATCACAGTTGAATATTGGGCATTCTATCACCTTGTGTCTATGAAAAATCAGGCAATGAGGAGAGATGTTTATACCTCATCGGTTGAGGTTTCCCTTGATGTTAAGGGCATTGGAAATGAGCTTCCAGTTAAAACTCTTAACCTTCAGTAGCATTCTTATGTTCCATAATGAGTTCCAAAGTGCCTTGTTCGTTGTTTACATTGTGCTGGAAGTCACCTTTGACCTCTTTTAAGAGGTCTTAGCCGGAGCATACAAAGGCTTGACCTTTCTTTGTGTACGACCAAACGAGGTTGATCATGTCGGAAGATCTCAAAATGTCTAGTCGCGGGATTGCTTTGGCTTCAACCAGAGATACAGTTTGTCGGACATCGTTCTCTTTCCATGTGAGGTTGTTGTCCATGAGGTCTGATACTCAAAGGTTTGACATGCCCTCGCTACTCGGTACTGATTGGATTCAGTTGTCCTAAAGTGTGTGAATCTATGGATCTTCGAAGACACGTATAGAATCCCTGTCCCCTATTTGCCAAAGACCTTCCTTTTTTTATCACATCCCTGCCCATGATCAAGCTCGACTGACCCTAGAAGCTCTACTCCCCTTTGGTGCATTATGAAAATAATAATTCGAGTAATACATACCCTTCAAAACATGTACCCATAGTGCGTTCGATTCGATGGGATGTGGTTTGCCATTTTCGCTAAAAGGGTTGCATTAAAGGTTTTTAGTTTTCAAAACCCAAGGCCACTTAATGATTTGGTTGTGGTCAAAGACTTCCAACTCCTCCAATAGATCCTTTTCCTTTCTTTTGAGGCACGCACCCCATCAGAAATCCGCAGTCATGGCATTTACCTTTGAACACCATATTTTAGGAAGTGCGAATACACTCATTGCGTACATGGAAATGTCGAGATGACATCTTTAATTAATACATCCTTGCCAACGCGGTTTAGCATTTTGGCTCTCCAACCGAATAAATTATCTCATATTCAGTCATTGAGATAATTAAAATCCTTATTTTTTAACCGCCCCAGATCGATGGTAGTCCCATATACTTTCCCGGATCATTCGTTTGACAAATTTAGAGAGCATCCTCAATTTTCTTCCTTGTTGTATCGTCTGTGTTTGCACTGAATACGATACACGACTTGCTGATGTTGAGATGTTGGCATGATGTGTGAAAATAGGCGTAAAGGATACCCTTAAGTTGGATTATATTACCATATGTCCTATGCAAGAAGAATAAGGAGTTGTCTGCTAACATAGTCCAACGAGATGTTGCTCACGAGTCATCTCTTCCACCTGTCAGGAGAAGACATCTGCCATGAGGATGATCAGGTATAGTGATACGAGGTTTACTTGGCGAAGCTCTCGCGATGGTGTTATAGTTTCTATCAACTCTCTGTTTACGCACACCCTATAATACACCGACCTGATGCATCCTTTAATCTACCAAAATCATTGACCACATAATTCAAATATTTCAGCATCTCGAGCATAAAGTCCCATTCAACCTGATTATGCCTTGTGCATGTCATGCTTAAAGGCGCAATCAACTCTCTTTGAATGTCGAAGAGTTTCAAAGGTGATGGAATACGTCATGCACCAGCAATATATTGCCATGTATCATGAGACATGCCAGAAAAACACTATGAAAAGGGGTGATAAGATCTGATAAATAGATTTTGAGTCTATTTCTCAAAACCTTCGACATAATCTTGTAAAGATAGTTAAACCGAGCAATTTATCAAAACATTTGAGGAACAAAGTGGATTTTCTTTTGGGGGACAAGGGTGATATTGATTGCGATAAAAAAGCAAGGGAAAATACATGTCTCGAGGAAGGATTTTACCGAGATGAAAATATTTGGCCCATTGTTTGTAAAATCCTTTTATAGAACATACCTGAAAAACCATCTGGACCTGGAGCTCTAGCCCCTTCCATTTAGAAAGTAACACGATAGACCTATTCCTCGGTAACCAACCAAGTCAAATTAGCATTCACCTCCTCCGTGATCTGTCTCCTGGATCACCTAAAGATTATCCTCATCCCATCATCAAGCATCCGAGGTGAATAAAGACATGTAGTAGGTACCGAACTCCCTCATGTCATTTGTTCGTTTGATATCCAATTCCTCCTTCCCCCTTAAATGAACTATCTTGTTACGTCTACATCTTAAGACCGTAGTAAAATGGAAGAATTTGAAGTTCATATCCCTATGAGTGAGCCACTTCCCTCTCGACCTCTGCTTCCAATAAATCTCTTGTCATTTCCATAATTCATCAATTTGGGCCCTGATTCTCCCTTCCTCCTCCCAGTCGGGCGACTACATACCTTGGATTGAAAGCTTTATCAATTGGTCCTTGGCCTTTATGAGATCAGTCTTATTACAAGAATGTTTATCAACAACCACGAAAATTCAATGTTGTCACAACAGTTTTGACAGTAAAAGGCTTATTTAGTTTCAGCAAAATATCTCGTAGTTGATGACACTATTCAGTGTCATAGAATTTTCCATTGTTGAAACTAAGTTTTAGTATGTACGTTTGTCACTGCAATTTGTTTACCCACCAAAAAATGTAATATTGAAAATACATCTGATACTAATATAGACAATCAGTTATACCAACGTAGCATATTGCCGAAACAATTTTTTAATATCAAGATTTTCTGATGCAGTAGAACTATAACAGTAGAGACATTAAGTCAAATGTAATATTACATTTTTCGTCGCTAAATGGTACACCATCATATAAATTTAGAGAAAAGACCGGTACGGGACATAAACATAATCCAACCAAAACATCCCATAATAGAAAATATTGTTAATGTGAAAAAAAAAAAGATTAGGATAACTAACAAAAAGTTTTGAACTCATGGCCGCCAACATTAAAGTTCATGGTAATTACCGAGGGAACTAACACACATGTACATTTTATCAATGAAAATAATTTTATGATAAACTTGAGAAAACCCTATCAGTAGGTCGAACTCACGCACTTTAATATCAAATCCAACATGTTAACCAGGTGGACTACTACACAATTAAATTTAACTATGGATGGTACTTAATTATATAGATCATCAAAAATTACTAAGAGATAAATATAAATTTATAGATGTATATAATTAATATACAAGTATAACATATAATATAATATATAATTTAGTATAACTAATGACCAATTTCTATTATATATTTATACAGTTTGTAATATATTTTAAGATACAAGTATATAATATATTTGTAATATAATATGTAATATAACATAACATAACATATATTATTTAATTTAGTCTAACTAATAATCAACATATTCAATATACTTATAATGTAATAACCAGTGTAAACTAGTCGGTTTTTGAAGAACCGTCCAGTTTTGTTTTTTTTTTGTTTTTTTTTTTGCGATATTTTTTTAAAACCTGTGACTTCACTTGATTTAGGTCTTCTTCAATCTTCAATTCTTCAGTTTTTCTTGTGTGGTTCAGCTGCTCTTGTCTCCATGGCTTCTCCCTGTCTCCTACTTCATGTTTTTTTTGTGTGCTTCAGATCTTCTGCTCTCCATCTCCCTCACCCTGCTTCTGCTCGCTACTTCTGTTATGCATCTCGCTTGCTGCTCGCTGCGTCATTTACTTATTGGTTGTGTTCGATCTTTCTGCGCTTAGAAGTCATTCGACGTTTGGTTCGGCTCGACCTGTGCGCATGGCATCAGCTCCGCGCCTGACGTCGATGAACTGAAATTGCGGAATTTGTTTGCTCTTCTACCGTCGCGGAAAGAAGACTACAGATGCATAAAAAATGACTCGGCATTCTCTGAATGGAAGGTTAATTACACTTTCTCATTTTTTTTTATTATAAATCTTGGTTTCGATTCAGATCCATAATCTTTGACTTGTTTCATTCCATTGTGTTACCTTGTTACTGTGCATCATCTAGCTCTAGATACTGTTGGCTTTTGAATGTAAAATCTCATGTACTCATACATGCGATCTAATTTGCACAAGTTAGGCCTTTTAGGATTTTAATCGCGACGGATCTTCAGGTCGATTTGTGAGGTGGATATGCAATTTCTAGTAGTTCTTGATATTTTAGGTTGATAAACTTGAACTTTCCCATTCGGTTCTGTATCTTGTCATGACAGATTTTGTTTGAGTTCTCTATATCAATTGTGATATGAACTAAGAACTCATTATCCTAATCGTTGTAAACGTGGAGGCTAAAAAAGGACAATCATTTTTCTCACAGAATCCCACTTCATAAAGCTTCAGACTATTGCACTGCAATCGGCGTGAACAACTTCTTGCATTATTCACAGTGCTTTCAGTTCAAAGTTTAAGTTAGTATTATAGTTTATGGCTATAGTCCATGTCATATCCTATTGTTTGTATCACCTCTAAGAATATTGAGTGACTGAAATATATATATTTTAGAATGGATTATTTTTCCCTGAATTTATTCGCATAACACATAGTATATAATCTAATGATTGATACAAATTATGTTCCTGTAAGAGGCATTGTCTGTATCATATCAATAGGTCCTGGTTGGACCGTTTGACTGGGAAAACTTCTCCCTCCGTAAAGAAGGAGGAAAGAGGTACCGAGTCCATGACTTTCCCATAATTTATAGTGAGGGCATTTATGAACTCGGTATAGCTGTATCTCATGCCAAATTCGGATGCCAGATCAGCAAGCTTGACCCAAGCTTCATAATCACAGTTTATCTTAGTCAAGCTGATTGTGTTAGAACAAGGCTTAAGCAATACGGTAGATTAAGTGCACATTTGGGAAGAGACTCCTCAACTGTTTGCCCAAACACATGTAAAAGTTCAAAGTCATTTGTTGTTCTGGTTGAAAATTCTTACCTCTGTTAAGATGTGCCCTCTAACAGAAATCTACTTCAAAGTCATTTGTTGTTCTGCTTTGCTATATTTGTACAATAAATAATGATAAGTTGTGGATTATCTGCAGATGAATAACAAGTCAAATTATCTTACAGAGAGTCATGTGAAGCTCGACAGTGTTTTCATGAAGGTAATTTCTCGATCAATGTATATACAAAAGAAGCTTTTATAGTGTACTATACCTCATGCATGTATGTTTTCAGGGCAAATTTCAAGAGAATGTACTTTGACAAGTACAGTACCAATGAAGAAGGGCTACAAAATTGATCGTAGAGATGCTAAAAATCTCAAGAGAAGGTACATTATCAATGAAGAAGACTACAAATCTCAAGAGAAGGTACATTACTAATGAAGAAAGGCTACATAAGTTACTTTGACAAGTACATTTTGGAACGTTTTTTTTCAAAATTGATTTGAGATGCTTCGCTATAAGTACTCCTGAAAAGTTGTAATGTCCAATGATCATAGGTTGTAGTCTCTCAACAATGTTAACTTGATTTTGTGGATGATCGTAGACTATGTTCCTGGAATGTCAGTGTTGTGTGTTTTGGCTATAAAACTATGCATTTTGGATATGGTTCTTTGTAGTAGCAGGGTTTATGTATACGCTATTTTGGAATATGTTGTCTGCATGAGAGAATGAACAATAAGAACGAATCGATGTGAATTAACTGTATCGGCGGATTCCGTTTGACGGACTCTACCGATTTTTCCATTAAACACAAATCAATGCAATATACACTAAAATAGTGACCACGATATGCTGACACTAGTAATAATGCATACAATTTTACATCTGAGGAATGTCGAAACAAAACACCTTTTTACAATCCACCAAAGGCTGACGGTCATTACGCGTAAAGCACATTGGCGTATTGGCGAAGCTAATGGTCAAACCAACTGTTCATTCCAATAGCGATAGACCTTTAGTGTCGTCATATTGTCGTTGTGGAGACCTTTAGCCACATAGCCTATTGACACGACTCTTAGCATCAACTTGGGACATTAGCAGCGCCAATAGTGATTCGGGTAATGATTATTTACCGTCGTTGTAGAGCAACTTTCTAGTAGTGTTATTGTTTCTGAATCACTCCTTGTTACAATGGATGAGATTCATAGACACGTGGCTAATTTAACACGTTGCCCCACTCGTGGTTCGCCAAGAGTTCATAATGACCTATGTACATTCTCAACTTTCCATACACATTTCCTCGAGGTGAAAACACTTCTTCCCTTTGAGTCTTCGTGTCGCGCAAGAAGTATCAACAATGAGTGATATAATCCCAGCATGAGCTCATTGATACATTGGGGTTCCGAAAATAGGTTATTCCATTCTAAAAAAAAATCCTCAGGACATGCCTTGTACCCTCGTACTTTCTTGTCCCCTGTCTGGTTATAGGGCGTTGAGCGTTATGCGTTGGCCCTAAGGCGTTAGGCGTCTGATGCGACTATGGGCACCGTTCACAGCACGGCCGGATCAGGTTGCCCCGGGTCGATGGAAAAGCGCACGGGTCTTGAGACTCGATATCCATGAGAGATGTTATATCCTAATAACAAACTTGGTTTTATTTATTACGCGCAATTTTGATTTGCTATCTCCTTTAATAATTATGTATCAACAACATTTTTGGGCATCAATAAATACTAAAAAACTTATCCACATTTTGCGCAATATAGTAATGATTTTACTTTATAAATTAATAACATTTTTGAAATAAATATAAATAAATATTTATAACATAATTATTTATAGTTTATTAACGTACATTTAATTAACATTAATTCAATTACACAACATAAAAATTAATTATATTTAGAAAAAATGTTAAACTTATTTATTTTATAATATTATACAATATAATTATTATTATATATATATATATATTATAAAAATATTTGAAAATAAATGATTAGATAATAAAAACAGATGTTAATAGTTATGGATATGATGTTAAAAAAAGTATGAAGAAATTATATTAAAATTATTATTATAATTTTTCATACCCTAAATTTTATGTTGCATACATAATTATAAATATCTACATAAGATTAACATGTGCATAAAATATAATATGCATAATTATCCTTAATTTCATCTTAAATTATCTTGTAATAAGAATATTTAATATATGCATCTACTTTGTTTCATAAAATATAAATTTAGTAAATTAAATAAACTTAAGAAAAATCATAAATGCACATGAAAAATAAGAAGAGATTAATGAATTTTGTAACTTATTGGGAGAATGATTGAGAAACTTTCGAAGATTTTAGACTAAGTTACATGACATGTCACATAGAAGAGAAAAGTATATGTTTGACATGAACCACTTAGAAGTTGTGAAATTGACATTAAGAATGTTGTACAATACCATATCACCCGACAAAATCTCCAAGAAAATCGTCTCGTTGTTCTTGTTGGGGTTGCTCTTGAGCTTCATTCCGACGACAAAATTCTGACCTGTTAAAAGGGTGTGTGTGGGATAGCTAAAGTTCTGCCACAAAACACCATCATTATCTCTGATCATCAGCAAGTTCCCTGAATTCTGCAATTATGATCCGAGACATTGATAATATGATATTCGTCAGAAAAGTGATATTCTACTATGTGTTTTGTTCTAATGAAAGTTATTTGAAGAACCATGGTAAACGCTTTCTTTCCGGCGGTGTCGGCCGACCAAGCAATTATGACATCTCTCTCTCTCTGTAAGTATGCAGAGCCATTGTTGTCAAAGACGAATTTGTTAGACATCGAGACTAGATGTCCGCGGTTGGCGGTCCAGATAACTCTGGAGTTATTGACATGGATGATGACGAGTACGAAGGCGAAGTCCCTGTAGAAGCC
Source organism: Chamaenerion angustifolium (assembly GCA_946814005.1). Classification (NCBI taxonomy): domain Eukaryota; kingdom Viridiplantae; phylum Streptophyta; class Magnoliopsida; order Myrtales; family Onagraceae; genus Chamaenerion; species Chamaenerion angustifolium. The sequence continues at coordinate 31,474,513 of OX328266.1, read as the reverse complement.
GAAGGTGAAGGCCAACTTGTTCGGCCGCAGGAACTGTCCGTTCTGCTTGCCCCATTCCGTCTGCGTCACAGTGAGGCCTGGTTGGATCTGGCCCACATGAGGAGACATAGCGACACAGATCGTAGACACAGACAAGAGACAAGAGCAGATGTTTGCGAAAATCGCCTGATATACCCATAATTGGACACTAGACACTTAAATAATCATGTTGCTAAAGAAATCAACAACCCAAGAAGCAGAGGAACATCTTTATCTTGTTCTAGAGAAAAAAAAAAGAATGGAAGTTGAGATGAAATGGTGGAAGATATCAGGAGGAAGGAGGAGTGCTTGAACGAAGAGGAAATACAATTTTGTCCATTCAAAATGTATAAAACTCACGTGCTTGACACGTGACTAAGTTTCCGTCATAAATAAATTGTTTTTCGACGGTAAGGGGGAAATTTTAATCGTGTCCAAACATTATGACTAAAATTTCAAATTTCAAAAATTCCGTGAAATCTTAAATTCGACTAAAACTTTAAGGGGGAAACTCGTATTTTACCCTTAAAAAAAATATATTTTGTTCTTTTATCGTTTTTCATACTTCTAATTCTTCTTCCGTCCGCCAAGATCCTTTAAGCGGTTCGCATGCAACTACATTTAATCAAGACGATCATGACTGAACTCACTTAGTATGTTTAAGGTTTGTTGATTTTTCATATGTTGTGTTTGTAAATATTTTACTTTATATTTGTAAAAAATATGGTACATGCTATAATTTCTATATGAGATTAAAAGGTCGTTTTTAGTGACTTATATGTATTTTTCAATTTTAACAAATTAGAATTATACTGTATCTATTTTACTTGTTTAATTAAAATTGGTTTATTATTTTTTTGGATGGCCAAAAGTAAATAAATTTATTGTTTTAAGATTCCTCTAATTTGGAAATTCTAAAATAAGAAATTTATTAGTTTTTTACCGTCTTAAAAAACATAAATAGAGTAAGTGTATAATTGAATTGTGTCGCTGACGCTATTAAATTTTGATTTTAGGATTCACCACACATACCAAATCAAACGTTAGAAATTTCAGGTCAAACGATTGGATCTTTACTTTGACCATCGAAAGACATAACTCAATTTTGTTTGATTCGTCACAGTTATAATTTAATTATACAACTACTATATTTTTTAGATCGTAAAAAATCTAATAAATTTGTACCTTTAGGATTTCTAGAGTTTATGTTCCTACTTATTATTTGGATATACTAAGAAAGATTTACGGTCCTAATACGATTAATAAAACCTAAAATTTAAATTTTATTGATTTTTTTCTTCGAAAAAGCGGTAATATTGGTCTATGAGAAATTCAAGTTATATACGTTAATAGGTATTTATATTTAAGAATATGAAACATCTATGTTGGTCGAGTTCCAACAAACAGAAAGGATTCTCCCAAAGCCTTGGAAATATTCGAATTGTTTCAGTCATAGTTATCAGAATCAGTCCGGACGGCCGGTCGAGCCCAATCCAATCGTGAATCGGTTCTTATAAAAGATCAAAATGCATGCTGAATTCAGCTCAGTAGGTAAAACCCGACTAATTTTTTGAAGAACCAGAGAGTTACGGTTCTTCCATTAATTTCAATATTTTTTACCATCTTACTCCTCTGTTTCTCATCGTGACTTATCACTTAAGTGCAACCCTAATTAATTAGGTAAAACGACTCCCTTACCGGTTTTGATACTATGGTTTCCGTACGAATTATCACATTTAATTTAAGTTGCGCCTTCTTGCCACGTCATTAATACAGTTCTGGACATTATTGTTATGGTAAACCTCCTCTGCATGTTCAATGACATTATACCCTCAGTGCCCTTGCCATTGTGATTTTCTAATTATAACTGTTTTGACTATTTGTTTGGGAAAATTACATTAGTAACTTCAGACATTGTTCCACAATTATGGGCACAACATCTTGCGGGTGAACGCAATTAAATCCCCACGCAATCTATACAACTTTTCATCAAACATTTTTATTTTTTTAATTTCACGCGGCTGGATTTAGGAATTAGGAGTCCATAAAAAAAATCAAATTTTAACTCATGAAGTCGGTGACACCTAAAAATAAGATATCCATTTTTCTAAGTTATTTAAATTTGTTTTTATATATATATATACATATATATCTTAAAATATTGCGCTTTAAATAATCATAGTCAACTCCGCCCTAGTCTTCTCCTTTGGATCATATTATATTTATGTACAATCTTTTTTATTAAGTTAGCTGGATTTACTTAATCCAGATGAATAGAATTATGACTGAGAAATATGCCACCTAATATTCAAACCATTATGAATAACGATTTAAATATTGAGTTAATTGTTCAAACTTTAGTCGGTAGGAATAAATAATTGATCAAAAAAAAGGTAGGAATAAATAATCACAAATTTGGAATAAATTATTAAATTAAATATCTATGTGGTTAGGGAAGGGGCACGTTAATGGATAGTTTATATATTTATTACGTGATAGATAATGATACATGAATAGAAGAATACTCCAATAAGCAACATTTTCCGAACCGCCATTTAACTTGAGCATCACCAATTTTCGCAACAACTTTTCAACCAAGTTGACAAAATTGAGTTTAGACCCTCGCCTTTGTGCAGGACTACTGAAACTGATCCGCTATCTTTTCTATTTATTTTTTTGTACGCTTATAAACTTATTATCTGTTGAAGTCCAGAGGTTGATCTTTCTGTTAAAAAAGTACCCATTTGTTATGATATCCATATTAGTCAACGTTCGTTAAGAAATTAGTGGACACATAAAGTGAATCGTAAAAACATGTTTAAATTATTTGGTTTGTGTTTTGTGCTGTGAATGTCTATTTAATATATTGTTTTTTATTTAGTTTAAATTATATTTTATAATAAGGAAAATTTTAAATTTTAACAAAATTAATTAATTATATAAATATATTAATTATGAAATATTAAATGTATGGTTTTTTTTATTAGTAATAACTATATAATTTTATTTTCGTCGTTATTAATGTCTTGAGTTTGAAACTTTTAGCGCTGACTGGATATTTTATTAAGAAATTTGCTTTTTTTAACTGCTAAATAAACATTTGTTAGGGCCGCCAAGGTAAAGGTGTGCGACTCCTCCAACTCTTAGCCACCAAAAACTTCCGTGCATGAATGGATTTCTACCGTGCAGTTGGAATCCGTGCTTCCCGGAGCGTGTCTACGACCTGTCCTTTTCTCCTAGATGTCTGTGCTTACAAGTCCTTACAATGGTTTGCACAACATCACCTTTTACCCACCCAAACATAATAACTTGGAACCCTACACAAAAACCTACCCATACTAAAATATTTCTATCATCATTGGGAGCCTTGAAAATATTTGTGAAATGAATTGCAAGTTAAATGAGACCATGGTACATCAGTATGGACTTACGACATGCAAAACAGTGGTATGAGTTTGTCCCAAATAGCATCTGTGGCTCTTAACTCGGATCTTCATTTGTTGGTCAACAAACAATACGTGGGAAAGCTCATCACTCAACGACTAGTGAAATCAATAGCAATTCATAAAATCCTAAAAAAGGTATGGGCAAAATATGAGACGGTTAGTATCATCAGACATGATTGATCAAGTTCTGCTACTTGAATTCAAAATGAGGAAGATAAAAATTTGATTCTAGATTAATTTACATAATCAGTGCAAGGACATTGCTAAGCATTAAAAAGTGGTATCCAAAAAAGAGTCTCAAGGATGTTCACTTCAAATGGGTTCAGTTTTGGGTTCAAGTACACAACCTAGAATTTGAGAAGCTCGCTAATGATAATCCATGAACAATAGGAAACAATATTGGAAGATGCATAGAAGTTGAAGAACAGAAAGACCAAATCCATCGAGGTTTCATGAGACTGAAAGTGGAAATAAACACAGACAAAGCCCTTTAGGCCGGAGTTTGGTGGACAATATTGCCTGGAAAAACATGAACACGAAACCCAGGCCCTAGTTGCCCGACAAGGACTCCTCTCGACCTTAATACAATGCCTTGGCCAGCCCCTACTATGCCTTTCTCCACAACAATTTCTATTAGCTAGAACCCATATCTAACTACAACCCCAAACCATACGATCCACCACTACTCAACCCAACCCCCCCAATCCCGAGAGTCACCTATTGAAATTACCCCCACAACATACCAAGACACAAAACCTACAACCAGTTCATCATCACTTTTCTCATTGACTCCCCACCCAATCGGGCGGGACCCTTCCACCAATCAACCCGATTGCCTTAACCCTACCCAAACTGGCCTAAGCTTATACCTCAACAAAATGTCTTTATAGCGAAATATTATATATCAAGACGACCTACCTAATAACGCCAAAAGAACGAAGACCAATTCCCTTCCAGTAACATCTTCTGACCGCACAGTAATGACAAAATAAAGAGGAATGATATCAAACACACATGGCAAACACCTAGAAAATATTTACGTATTTCACCTTGGAAGAAAATTCTACCGAGCACAAGTTTGAGAAAAAACAAGTCTGGAGAAAAAGTTGACAAGGGTCTTGGTGGCTATCCTTCAACTGCCACACATGACCAATGAATCTACTTTGTTGGAATTGTCCAGGTCTAGGATCTTCCTTGAGACATATCCTAAAGGATCCCAACCTCCAAGTTCAACCATTAATCACCTTCTTAATAAAGACAAAGAATCTGGATGGTGTTTGTGAGAAGGTGAGAAGGACAGTTGGGATGGATAAGTCACATTATTCTTAACCAAATGGAATTAGTGGTGGACTGGCACTGTGGTGGAAGGATGACATCAATCGTAGTATGCAATAGCAAGACCGAAACATCATGGAATGTATAGTGTCCATCGAATGTGACGATATATACATCACATGGGTGTATGGAGATCCCATCTTCGACCAGGGAATAAGGAATTAGGAGACTCTTTGAAAAATTGGAAGAGGTACACGGGTAACATGGCTTTGTGTCAAAGATTTCAGTGATATCTGCTATCAATATGAAAAAAATTAAAGGCAGGCAGAAGGACAAAAGGAAAATAGAAGGTTTTAACTCGATGATTTACGATCTCAAACTCGGTGATCAACAGTTTAAAGGTCAGAACTATATGTGGAGTAATAATCGCAGATGAACATATAAAGTTAAAGAACATCTCGACCGTGGTCTATCAAAGACGGGGTGGATAACCAAAATATCCTCACAAACATATTTTCAATAAAGTCGTAATTGGATTAGATCATTCCTATTAGTTATCCACACATGCTAAAAATACGAAACGAGTAAAAGGAGATTCCGTTTTGAGGAGATGTGGTTGGAAAATAACGATTAGGGGAAAGTGGTTAAACAAGCCCAGATGGGGATGAAGCCATCACCCATTCACACTGAACTGCTAACTAGACTAGGTGGGTATAAAAGTGCGCTTAGGGCCTGGAGTAAAAAGTCCTTCATAACAACCGTAAAAGAATCAAGTAGATAACTAGTCAGTTCCGAAGATTAAATGAGAGTACAAGTCACCAAGTTCAAGAGGAAGAATATAAACTGAAGGAGGAATTGAAATCCCTATGGAAACAGGAAGAAATCTATTGTCACCAGAGGTCCATAATTATACTGATCAATCATGGGGACAGATACTCGAACTTGTTCTACATATCTACCACGAAGAGAAACAAAATACTCTGACTAAAGAACACAATGGGGGAATGACTAATGGAAGAGAATCAAATCACAACAGAGTTACATCATTTCTACTCGACCCTATTCGCCACGTAGAAGGGCCAAGAGACGGGGGATATATTAGAGTATGTTTCGAGATTCGTTTCAAAAAGTATGAACTAGGAGTTGACTAAAGAGGTCACAAAGGAAGAGGTACGAACCGCAGTCTTTCAAATGGGGGGGGGGATCTCGTGCTCTTGGTTCAGATGGATCTGTAGGTGTATTCCAACAATGTTTCTGTGGCGTTGTAGGCCGATATTTGCTCACCATGCTTCATTAATACAGGTGACATCTCACCCACCATAAACTACACAGATATAACCTTAATACCGAAAATTGCTAACCCCATCAGGCCTAGTGACTTTCATCCCACTAGTCTCTGTAATTATAGTTACAAGATATTCTCAAAAGTTCTGGAGAATAGACTAAAAACCTATTTACCAAAGCTTATCACTTCGTTTAAAAGTGGTTGTGTGGATGGACAATCAACACAATATAATATATTAATTGCCCATGAAGTTTTCCACTTTCTCCATCCATGAAGGAATGCAGAAAGGATGTATTGCACAATGAAGGTGGATATGCATAAAGTGTATGATAGAGTGGAATGAGACTTCTTACCTGGCACTATGCAACGTATGAGATTTAGTGAAAAATGGAATGGATGGATCGAGGAATGTATATCATCAGTAACGTACTCAGTGTTGGTAAATGGGAAGATATCACCAACAATCCAGCCATCAAGCGCTATCCATGAAGGCGACCCTCTATCACTCTACCTATTTATCACTATGGTCGATGTCTTGTCATGTAGCATCGAAGCTGAGGCGCGAGCGAATAGAATTAAGGGACCTCGAATTAAGCGTGGATACCTATAATTGCATCATCTGTTCTTTGCAGACGACCCATTATTCTTCATCAGGGCAACCACTCAAAAGGCACGCAACCTTAAGCCAGTTATTGATAAATATTGTTAGGCATTGGGTCAACGAGTCAGTGTTGGAAGGTTTAGGCTTTATTTCAGTGCCAATACGAATGAAGAACACATGTCAAATATCGGAGCGCGTGCTGCGGTGTCCAAAACTTCAGAGACCTGGGCAAATACCTTGCACTCCCAAATACATGGAGGAAGATCCAGGAAAGAAGTATTCTGTTACTTCAAATCAAGAATCAAGGAAAAACTCTAGGTGTGGAAGGGGTGCATGCTTAACATTGCGGGTAGTGAAGTGCTTACCAATGTGGTCATTACAACAATCCCTACCTATGCAATGAGTGTATTCAAAATACCAACCACCTAGTGCTCAAAAATAAATCCTATGATTGCATGAGTCTGGTGGGGAGAATCGGATTAAGGCCGAACGATCCAATGGAAACCCTGGGAAGTGATGACGAAAGCCAAACAACATGGATGCATGGGCTTGAAGGAGCTCGAGACTTTCAACCTTGAATTACTAACCAAGATGGTTGATTGGGTTATATCGTAACCTAATGCGCTCTGGATGAAAATAATTAAGGGTCTGTATTTCGAGTATCGTGAGTTCACAAACACAAAACATTTGTTGAGGTTATCATGGGGTTGGTCGAGTTTTCTTATAGGTAGAGATGTAATCCAAGAATAGGGGTTTTGGATAGTAGGAGACGGAAATAGGATTAGATTAGAAAAAGATGCATGGGTTTACAAAGGTAGTAATACGGGGATCAAACACCAATAAAAAATCACAGTGGTTGCTGACGCGAAGGTGTCGTCCATCGTCCAAACTAAGGGAAACCGATAAGATGAGTATATCCACCATATTGTGAACCAAGATGTAGAAGAAGACATCATGCAAGTTCCCAGACCAAGTCATAGATTTCAAGATATCCTTATATGGCCCCATAATTGGGAAGGCTCTCCTCACTAAAATCGGTCTACTACCACCTTCAAAATAAACAACAATTTAGGCTTCGACTGATGACGAGAAGGGAAAGCATGACTGAGGATCTATGGCCACATATATGCGAGTCCAAGGTCCTTCCTAAAATCAAAACTTTCATATGGAGGGTAATCACTAACTTCATCGGTACCCAACAAAATTTAATAATCAGAGGGATGCTAATCTACCCGACCTTTCCTTTCCGTGCGAATACTGATATGAGAGAACACTTATTCTATTAGTGCGATTGGACTAGAACGATATGGTTCAGTGTGTTGGGAGTACGCTTCGAGCTATCTGCATCTAATACCCTCGCCGAGTGGATGACCACGCGAAAGAATCATTCATATATCTTTAGGGCTGTCTGAAAAGTAAGATAGAATATGGTCTTAATATCATGTTGGAACATTTGGAAATCTAGTTGCAAGTTAGATTTTTAGGGTAAACTACCAAACACTGTGGAAATTACTAGAACATTCTATGAGAGGCGGATGAATACTAAGAACCCCCCCCGCATTGGGACCTGAATCCGAGCATTTGGATATCGTCGACAGTCGGGACAGTCAAGTTAAACTGCGATGCCTTTTGGTGCCTGTAATAAAAAATAGGGTGTGTTGGGGTAATTGCTTGTGACTCAATCAGAAGAAGGATCGACGACAAGAACATGCGAGTGAGAGGACAAGATGCAGAGTGTGTGGATGCACTAATCATTATTGAAGCATTTCACTTGGCAACTAACAGAGGGTGGCATAGTGTGAAAGTTGAGACCGATGTGGGTAATGTTATCTATCAAATCCTTGGAAACGGGATCTACTCGCGAAGCATTCCAACCGTGACGCATAACCTTTACGTCGCAAACACCAATAGGAGTAACGATACGAATGTACCCATTGGATAACTGCAAAGCATGAATGAGGTTGTGTCTGAACGACTGAATTTCACACCCTACAACCTCTCTTTTAGTTCTTATTAATGCGGATTGCGATAGTGATGTTTTTAACTGTATTTTTGAATAGAGAATAAAGTATTTTCTTGCCAAAAAAAAATTATTAATGGAGAGAAATTATTAGAAAAATATCTGTTGAATAAAGTTTTTATTTTTATTTTATTTTAAAGGTAATTGGAGTTATGTGAAATGGAAATTTCACACACACACACATGTATACTACTACTACTAATAATAATAATAATAAAAGGACTATACATTAATTTTTTTCTCTCAAATATTTATGTTTATTAATTATGTTTTTATGTGTTAATTTGAAATAATTTTAGAATAAGTAATAACGCATTTATGTGTACATGTTACTTGTTTGTTTAACGTTTATATGTTATTTATTTTTGTCTAAAAATTAATCAATGTTTTATTATTGTTAAGTTCACCATAATTTGTGATCTATTTAAAATTCTCCTTCTCTATAATTAAATATATTATTATTTTTTCAGGGAAATATATATATAGGTATTTAGTATGCATTTATCTATGGAATGTTATTCAATTGTTAAATTTAATGTATTTTTTAGGGTTAAATACCAAGGAGCTAATTGAACTTTGGACGTTTTGCAACGAGCTACCCGAACTTTAAAAAATCACATCTTTGGATAAAGGTGCAACGAGCTACCTCCATCCAATTTTCGTCGAATTTCTGTCAACAGTTGACAGTAATTTGGATGGAGGTAGCTCGTTGCACCTTCGCCAAAGTTGAGGTAGCCCGTTTTGATTTTTTAAAGTTCGGGTAGCCTGTTGGAAAACGTCCAAAGTTCAGGTAGCTCATTGGTATTTAATCGAATTTTATATATATATATATATATGTATATTAAAAATCGTATAAATATTTAGTATTATGATGATAATGCATACTTTTTTTGGGGTCAAATGAGACATTCTATTCTTAAAGAATGGAAGAATTCAAAGTAAAAGAAGGAGTGGGGGTCTTGAAATCCAATGATCTAGACACCCCTCCGTTCTAGCTTGTTTGGCTATCCCGTTCACACATTCATTTGTTGTTCGCAGGATTGCCTTCCAAGTTACTCAGTCAATTCGTCTTGTCGTGGTTGCCATGTTTACCAGTAGTGCCCTCAACCGCCAGTGTGGAGCACCTCCCTTTATCTGGTTTATGACCACTCTGGATTCTGAATCAATCTCCACTATTTTCTATCCATTTTCGGCTGCAAGCTTCGTCCCTTCAAGAATTGTTGATGCCTCCAGGATTTCGACACCATCACTTCAGAGTCTTTGGTTCAATCCACCAACCATTTCACCACTCTAATTTTGAGCAATCACACCTATACCCTCATACCTGTTTGTTTACACCACGAGGTGTCGAAGCTCATTCCTGTCAGGGGTGGATGCCATCTTTCTACATTTTGTTTGCCCTATAGTGGTGTTCGCTGGCTAGTAATCCCTCCAACTCCTCGATCGTTGCCTTAATTTCCGAGAGGGTTATCCCTGGATTCCGTATCTTTGACTCAAACATCACCTTGCATTTCGCCTTGTAGATGTGCCAACATGTGATCATGCACATGGACCACCGGAGAGACATTTTGGAGGCCCCGTCGGATGAGATTGGTCTTCACCACTATCGCATTGCAGGCTAGCTTCCACATATAGCTATTTATTTTTGCTATCGTTTGTGCACTCCATATTGTTGTCCTTAAAGTCTTCGGCATGCTGCCATCGACATTCGTAGTTTGTGTTTTGCCATCGACAACTTCCCCCAGTCAATGGTAGACCGATCAGACCGTTGCATCTCCATCTTTTGTGTATGGCCATACCAGTTTATCAGATTACTCCGTCATTGGTATAGGCATCCTGAGTATGTATTTCGCATCCGAAGTTGTTACACTATCTCTAACTCGATCATCATCCCATTGTCTAGTCCAATTAGTGTATCCACGCGCACATCTTGGTTTGTGTCACATTCAGGTATCTCTTCGGGCCTGTACCCGTTTTTAGTATGAATCCATGGGTCCTTATGTACCAAGATGCTCGATTCGTCCCCGAACTTCCAAATCCCTTTCCTCTTGATGATGTCCTAACTTACAAGTAGGCTTGACCAACCCTCATCATGCTCGACTCTCTTTTGAGCTCTTAAGGAAGTCACCCCTCGGGAAGTATACTCCTTTCAATATCTTTACCCATAGAGATGTAGAATCTTCCAATACCATTGTAGCCATCTTCGTCAGAAGAGCCATATTGAAGCTATGTAGTTCTCGAAAACCAAGTCTCCTCCACTTATTTTGATTTAGTCAGCACATCACATCTTCTCCATTTAATTTTCCTCCATATTTCCAATCTTACCCACCAAGGTACATACATAAGATTGGTCTGATAGGATCTGGAATGGAGTTTGAAAGACCCCCCCTTCTTGATTCGCCTTTAAATTCAAACGCATTACACTCTCAAAATTAGTAAACAAAAAACAGTTTGGTGTCCACATTCATATTCACTGTTCAGACAACAGTTAAGGATGAAATAGGAGAAGGCAGTTAACTGCTCATACATGCTTAGACAAATCATAGAAATCTCAAAAACAAATACTAACATATATGACTTTAAATGGTGGGCTCTTGGTTTAGCTTACATGTTGGTGGAATTAAAAGAATCATAACAGTAATTTTGGAGAATTACTTAGGACCAGTTCAAATCATCGTTGTTCCTAAGCCCCCATTCAGTTTTAGTACGACAAGTTTGTCTAGAAGAAAGCTTGTCTCCGCAGGATTTGTAACAACTCACGAATCTCGGGACGGACTGGCAAACTCACGAAGCTCGGGATGGAAAGTCGGAACCAGCTCGGGAGGACAGCTCGGGACCAAATCGGGACAACCCCTTTTTAGTTGTCACACCAAAGAACCAGCTCGGGGCGACTAAGCTCCGGTCAAGGTCACGGCTAACGAGGTCGTCCAGCTCACGATGTTCACGACCAACGAGCTCGGGACATCAACTGTCACGCCAAGGAACCAGCTCGGGACGACAACTCGGAACTTGCGGAGAGAATTGGCTGCGTGAGAAGTGAGTCTATGATAACTTTTTGCCTGAGAAGTGAAAATTGAAAATGGATTGCGAGTCTCTAATAGTTGAGACGTTGCTCTAGAAGGATATCATCAATTCAAAAAATAAGTGTATAAGTCTTTGGTCTGAGTCTCTGAGACGTTGCTTCTGATGTTAGGATTGCATTCTTCCGAGTCTGCAATACTAAACAACAGACTCTTTCCATGTCGTTGGATTGTTTTCAATCCAACGGTGAATAAGTGTAGGAATTTATATGTGTATAAACATGTCACGATTAGACACAACACGATTAGTTTAAACGTGTCTCTATTTGTGTCACACGTATACATGACATAATGAAATACAATTAGTTAATTGTCTTTATACAAATATCTGCAGATTTGAGGTGTTTAGGCACGATTATTAATCGTGTCTAAACTTATAAGAGTTTTTTAGACATGAGATTTGTTAAGGTCAAACCCATATACGCTTTTAAGCAGATCATGTCGTTTAATCGTGTCATGTCAGAAATTGACAGCTTTAATGTAACTGCTTCATATAGACAAGTCATCTCCAATTTCTACAAGAATGTAAACCTATAGTTGCGGACCAAATTTATTATCACTAAAACTATCGCTAAATTAGCTATTTTGGGTCGACACTTATTGTTTTGGTTATACAACTGATTTACTTTCAAATATTTTGTCGAAGCTAAAATATTTTTTTTGTGATGCTTTTTTCTATCATAGAATACTTCACTAGGAATAAAAATCAAGTTTCAAGACATTATCTACAGTAATACAAGTAATAAGTAACACATGAAAGCTTATTGTAAAAAAAACTATTTCCTGTTTAATGTAATTGTGGGAAATTATATGTAAACAACTGCAGTTTCTAGCCATCACCGTTATCAATGTGTTGTCAGTAACAAAACTCTGAAACATACTTTCCAGCGCAATAAGACCATAACTTTTACAGAAACACAAATTGCTGCAACTCTCTACACGCGTGAAGAACAAAAGCTCCTTCAAGGTCAGAACTAGATATCGGGTCACCTAATCTTTGATCGACCGAATCATTCACCATCAATTGACTTGAATACTCACTTCAGTTCTTGCATCTCTATTGGTGGATCTTTAGACAAACATTAGTGAGTTGTTCAAGACCAAACATAATCGGTAATTTTCTCCATGTTTTCGAATTTTAGATATTTTGTTGGACTGTTTAGTATTGTGTTGTTTAATCAGATTGCTTCTGATGCATACCTGATCTACATACTTGCTAATCAAAGTTGTGTTAGATATTCTGTGTTAGATATTTGGTTTCATTGTCGCTCTAGCTACTTGCTAATCAAAACCAAAATAGTTAAAAGAGTATGGTTGTAAGTATACATTTGTTTTGTGTATAACTTGCATATAGGAAGAAGATTTGAATCAATATTTTACGAATATTACATTTATTTTTCTACATGCCTAGATAACAAATGGATAAGAGTTGTTGAACGAACATCGCCAAACATCGGATTATAAGGAAGGTGTAGAGGCATTTCATTATTTTTCATTTGTTTATTCATCTTGGGAAGGGGGATTTATTATCCGTGTTGAAACTCTACTTCGTGTCTGTTAATGTCAAAAACAAATGTGAAGTTGTATTCGGAGAGATATGGTATAATTCCAACTTACACTACACGGGTTGATCCCGGTGAGGAATACGAACATGTAAGATCAACTAGAGGTAGTAGTAGTGTTTAGGACATGGAGAACACAATAAATGATGGGTTGGGTGGTGTTAGTTGTGATAATACCGAGGAGCCCAATGCTTATGCAAATATATTTTTTTATCTAATGTTAGAAAATTGTGAGAAAAACTTATATCCGAGTTGTGTATCTTATACGAAGATGTCGTTTATATTAGAATTGTTGCATTAAAAAGGGATTTATATGTTTTCTAGGAAGTTTGATGATGAGGTCTGAGGATGAAGCATAAGGTATTTACCTCAGATAATACAGTGCCCCAGTCTTACTATGACGCCAAGAAATTCATTTTTTAGTTGGGATTAAACTATCAGAAAATACTTTCTTTTATAAACGAATCTATCTTATTTACAAAAGAGTACAATAATATTGATGTTTGTCCTAAATGTGCGCAAATCGGATGGATTTCACCAAGATACGATGTTGATAAAGGTTAGATGTTGAGAAAACCTAATAGAAAATGACAAAAGATTACCGTCAAAGCACTATTTTGTTTCCCAATAACTTCAAGGTTTCAAAGATATTTCATGCCGACTAAAACTACATAAACTATGAGGTGGCACGACGAAAGATGAATCAACGATTGGGTCCTAATGCATCCATCTGAGTCGAACAATTAGTAAAAATCCGAATGTTGTTTAACGTTCTTTCGGGGAAGAACTACTGAATATCAAACTTGGTTTAGCTACTGACGGTTTGAACCTTTTTGTGATAAAAGTCATTCATATAGTATGTGATCAGTATTCCTTACTCCCTACAATATCTCACCTAAAATATGTTTGAAAGATACCAATTATTTACTATCCATGTTAATCCTTATACTAAAAGCTCGTAACAATGACATTGACATGTACTTACAGTCGTTAATTAATGAGCCAAACGACCTTTGGGAACACGGTGCTTTGACATATGGTTCATTAAAAAAGGAAAATATCCAATTGCATGCAACAATACTTTTGACAATAAACGATCTACCTGCTTATGGTAACTTGTCTGAGTGGGCTACATACGAAACCTTGACTTATCTTGTCTGTCAGATGTACATCTGAAAAAAGAATGTAAATGTTCATTTTTGGGGCAGTGAAGAATTCTACCGTATGATGATTCGTGGAGGAAACAAAATCATTTGATGACAAACAAGAATTATGGGCACATCCTAAAAGCTTATCGGGTGAAAAAGTCTTGCATCAATTGGATTATTTAGAATACATACAATTCAAAAAGACTCAACAAACAAGACAGATAGGGATTGCCTCTGTTACGAACAATTGGAAGAAAAATAGTGTTTTTTTCAACTACCATATTGGAAAAAAACTGTTACTCTCCCATAATTTGGATGTTATGCACAATGAGAAAAATGTCAGTGATAACATGATCAGAATATTGTTAGGTGTTGCTGAGAGTAAGCAATGACAATCTCAAAGCTAGACTTGATATGAAATCTATGGGACTACAATCTTCACTACATCTCATTGAGAAGGGAAAGAAGATGATGATACCACCCGCATGTTATTCCCTCTCAAAAGACCAGAAGCTTATGGTATGTCAGATTTGTAAAGATTTGAGCCTACCTAGTGGATATTCCTCCAATATTTCACGTTGTGTCAAGGTAAAAAACAGGGAACTTGTAGGACTGAACATCCATTATTACTACGTATTAATGTAACGTCTATTGTCTGTTACAATTAAAGTATTATTTCCTTTATATGTGTGGAAAGTATTGATAAATTTGTTCAATACATTTACAGTCATATACTCCAAGGAATTTAACTTGAGAGATCTGGAGGTGATGACATCGGTGTTGCCAATCACTATGTGTAATCTAGAGAGGAGTTTTCACTTACTTTCTTGAATATAATTGTTCAACTAATTGTGCACCTTGGAGAGGAAACCAAAATAGCAGGTCATGTGCAATATCATTGGTTGTATTCAATTGAACAGTCTGTGACTATGCTAGGTTGCATTGGGTGACGTCAATTATACAGGTTTTCGTTTAATAAAACTTGTTTAATTTGCTTTTTCTTAACTGATATTAGGATAATATGGATAATGATATCATTTGTACGCGATAGAAGTCATCATGAAGGGTCTATAGCAGAAGGTTGCATTACGTTAGAGTGCCTAACCATTTGTTTTAGATATATACATGATGTAGAAACAAAGTTCACTTGACAAGTGAATTATGTTATGTGTGACGTTCCATATGTGTTAGATGACGGGATGACAATATTCTGTAGAGAAGGAAAACCATTGGTTATTGTTGTTGTACATAAATTGACGCATACAAAGTGCAAGAATGTCATCGATATGTTTTGAACCAATATGTAGACGTTAAACCATTCATAGAGTATGTCTTACTCTTAATGTGTAAATTATACACCTTTCATTAATTGAAGTACATAACCTAACTCTTAGACATTGCTACATATTGGAGACACAAAAGGCAATTAATATGTGCAAGGGTCAATTGAAGAAATGTGGATTTGAATCACAATAAAAAAAATATATCATGGTTTGAAGGGCGGATAGGTTCCACGACTTTTAATTTTATTGCATAAATAGTATTTATGTATTTACTATGCTGATGTTGATATTTCAAATGGGAATATTTTGTGGATTCGTTCAAATAGATCAGTCGGATGACAAAAACGATACATATTGTTAACCTGCGTTAATTGATGTCATTGACCAAAGGTTTAGTATATGGTGTGAGAGTGTACGTCGCGGTAGGTAGATTGTGAAAGAGAGAAGGTAGCAAACTCAAACTTTCATTAACATAAAAGGATTACAGAATCAAACTCTTAAACTCAAACTCTAAAGGATTCTCATTTATTGTTTTTCAACCGTGAGTATCCTTTTACACAAACTCACTCTTATAGTAGTTGAGAAAGAGCAAGAAGAGATGACTGGGTGCTCATTGGGCCCCATCAACATTATCTGTTTCTGCTTTACTAAAGTACCGTTTATTAAAGTAGTTTCCTTATTATGTTGAGAAAAGTATCTTGACAACTTGTCTAAAATAGACACCTTATCTTACAGACCATCTATCGTGGGTTGGCCCACCACACTCTGCAATAATACACGTGTCCCTTATAGGAAGGGTATATCAGTAAAATATTCCACCGATTTTTCCAGTTTCTGGACCTTGAATGTTTCATGGCCCAACATTTCTCTAGCCCAATTATCCTTTGTTGCCTGGGCTCCAATTCTTGTGAGGTTTATGTATCACATGGATAGTAGGAGAGCCATTTCCCCTCTAACCCTTTTGGCTTGTTCCTCGTATATCTGGACGAGTTGGGCTCTTTCCTCATTTTCATCCTTGAGGCTGATTGAGCTTCTGAGCAGGTTTGCAGTAAGAATCTTGAAATGTCGTTGCTTGACAATGCCTCCAGAAGTACAGTTTGCAGTATATTTGATATCATTACTTCTTTCTTGGAAACATTGCTCCCCATAGTCCTTCCATAGTTTAGCTATTGTATAGCTTTCTCCAACCACTCCATGGTAGTCCTTAAGTCGTTTTCTTCTGCCGGGTCCTGGTTCCATCCTGAAACCATTAGAAAACTTGTTATCTTGGATAGTGTGTCTGCCAGGGAATTATGGTTCCCATCAATATGCTCAACATGTATGTAAACTCCTGAGTCAGTCATGAAGTCCACAAAGCTTAGCCATCGAACCCGTGATGGCTTATGTTATGAACGTTTGTTATAAAACTGACAATAGCCTGATAGTGAGTTCTTAATGTGACTGCCTCCTTATAGAGATAGTAGATTTTGAATGCCTTTAACCCTTCCATGTGTTAGGATATATGAGATATGTGTTCACATATCCCCTAGAAACTCTATAAATAGGGTTTCATATCTCTTGTACTAATAAAGTTTAAGCAATGATAAGATGAAGTTTTCTCTCTACATTGCCTTAAGCTCCCATTTCTCTCCTCATTTATCTTTAGAATGCTGAAATCTCCACATTTAGGTCTACTTTCCTAATATGGTATCAGAGCTGTAAGATTAGGGACCAAATCTGTATTTCGTTGCAAATTCCCGTTGGAAATTCCGTTGGAAATCTTCCTTGCTCAGCAGCTTCTTCCCGCGCAGCCAGATCTTCAAAATCGAGCCAATTACAGCAGCATACTTGGTCGAATCAAGCAGCCATCACCTTCAACACATTCAGATGAGAAGGAATCGATTGATTACAAGTAAATTGAGATCAGGTACAAGCAGTTCTTCCGTCAATTCTGAAAAATTCTGAAAACGCATCTACGCATGAGTTCTTCATTTCAGTTCAGCAAACCGATCGATTCCTTCCTGCGAATCCTTCCAATTGCAAGATCCTAGGTTCAGATAAGATGATTCGTTATGATTCTCATTGTGATGCTGTTCGTTTCATCTCATTGTCGATTGCGATTGCGATTGCGATCTTGTGTCCTGAAGCTGTCCTGAAGCAGATTCAGATCTGTGCACATCTCGTGCTTGCGTAGTGCTCGCCCCGATCAGATTTCAGATTTGTGCAGATTCAGATCTGTGCACATCTCGTGCTTGCGTAGTGCTCGCCCCGATCAGATTTCAGCAGATTTCAGATTTGTTTCAATACGGTTCAATCAGCAGATGATTGAGGCAGATAAGCTTGTTCCTATTCTATTATCTGTTCTACTTGATATTTCTGGTCGAGATTCTCTGTTTGCTGGCTGATTTGTTCGAGTGCTTCTCTTAATCTGCTGCTGATCTTCATTCTACTGGTCTGTGCGGTGTTTAACTGCTGCATTTCATCTTGTTTCTGTATATTGCTGCTCCAATGGTGTTGATTTTGCATAAGCTTGCTGTTCTTGCTGCTCTGCTCGACTCTGACATGATGCTCTGCTGTTATAATGCTGCTGTACTGAGACAGAGATGCTGAAATTGTGAGACAGAATGCTGAAGTATAATTAGACAGAATGCTGAAGTGTAATTCTGTTGATGTGTTGCTGAGCCGATCAATTGCTGTGATGACACTGGTGTTACTAAGCTGATACGTTGTTATGGCTGTGTTTCTAGACCTGTACTTCATGCTGTTTTTGAGATTTAGGAGTTGATTCATGTCTCAAGGGTTTGATGAGATTACTTCGACCTTTGCAAGCAAGATTGAGTTCCGAGCATACGACTTCTTCTGTTTTTGTTTAAGCCTAAAATGGTATGATCACGATGGATGACCGAGATGGCACCACGATGACATGACCATGGCGGCATTGTTTTTGTTTCCTTTGTTGTTCGTGTGTCTCGGCAACCTACGTGCTTGTGTTCGGATGGAAGAATCGATGTCAAACTGGATCATCTTCTGAGAAGACCTGTGCTCGGTTCTCCTTGGAAGATAAGCAGACCTGTGCTTGGTTCTCCTTGGAATACAAGCAGACCTGTGCTTGGTAATTTTCAGCTCCAGGGCAGCTCAGTGCATTTCTAGTGCCCCAGCCGTGCATCTGTCGTGCACCAGACGTGACTCAGCCGTGCCAGTGTCTCAGCCGTGCCTCAGCAGTGCATCTGTAGTGCATCTTCAGTGCAGATCAAGTGCAGCAGCAGTGCCAACCTAGTGCAGATCAGCCTTAGTGAATCAGCTAGTTTTAGAGTTAAAATTCTGATTTCTTTTTTTATTTACAAGTTTTAGAAGTTTTATCTAGAAAGGGGAATGTTAGGATATATGAGATATGTGTTCACATATCCCCTAGAAACTCTATAAATAGGGTTTCATATCTCTTGTACTAATAAAGTTTAAGCAATGATAAGATGAAGTTTTCTCTCAAAAAAAAATGTTTTGGGATATGAAACCCTATTTATAGAGTTTCTAGGGGATATGTGAACACATATCTCATATATCCTAACACCATGCAAGCATGAATTTTCGTGTTTGAATGCCCAACGATGATCGTAAGCCATTCTTTTCCATCAGGATGCTATTATCAAACTCCGCGATCTTCTTGATAATATGTGGTTGGAGCTTTATTCGCGACCTTCCAATTATAACTCCAAGGAATTCGATATCCTCTACTGCGATATTCATTTTATTAGCAGACAATACCAGACCTTCCTTCTTGCAGATGCTCAACATTTGGCTAAAATGTTTTGCATGTTCTTCCTCTTTCTCCAAGAAGACATATCATCAATGTAAACCGCGGGAGCATTTTTTAGTCTGAAGGGCATTACCTCCCATTCGCATAACCCGTCTAGCGTTAGGAATGCTTTCCAGGGTATGAAGCCTTCATCCATGTCCACTTGATGAAATCCACTCTTTAGGTCAAATTTTGAGTAGATCTTTGACCTCCCCACCTTTTGCATAATAGTTCTGATCCCTGGTAGTGAATATTGATCCTTATAAGTGTTATCATTTAGTGTCCGATAATTGAACACCATCCTCTCCTTCCCTTTAACTTCCCTTCAAGTGTCGGGATCAATTGAGGACCATGGGTAAACAATCATGGCCATTCTTCGATGCTTACTCTTGCTTGGTTGTATGACCCCGAACTTGAGGAGTGCTTCTATGCATCTATTAAATTGTTCCTTGAGCTTCGGGGAGACGTGCTTCAAGGGTTTATCCTGTATAGTAATATCATGATTGATGATATCCAATTTGCACCTTATTTGTTTTTTCTACTAATGCTTTATAAGGGATTGTCACCAATGTAACCTTGTTCTTGCAAGTCATCTAATAGAGGCTGGAACCTTCGTTAGAATAATGGTTTTGTATTTAGCATGTTGAATAATACCATCTCCTGGAAGGCTATGCATTCATTTCCTTCCATTTCCAACTCTTCTATGGCAACATTTGAGATTTCCTGCTTCGTTTAAATTGAAGTCACGTTCTTGTAGAAGGTAATAATGTTACCTTCTATTTGTAGTCCCCCATACATGGCATGGATAAAATTGCATCCTATGAGCATTTCAATGTCTTACTTCATGCCCGTGCTGAAGCTATAGGTGAAACGTATTCTGAACCGATTTTCACCTATTTCCATCAGCCCTTACTTCAACTTATGCCATGCAATCTGCCTAGAGTTAATACTCGAGAATACAATTAGATTCAAAGTCTTTGGGTAGATCAAGGTCTTGAACTACGGCTACTCTTGCAATATTTCCATTTTGGTGCTTGTATTCTCGCACAAAGTATCCTTCTTCTCCACAAATGAAACATTTACACTTTCACACCCTGTCTGCATGTTTCCTTTTGAAGATCCGCACATGAGAATCATGTGGTTTTCCCTTATAGTTACGAGCTTTTCGTAACTCGTATTTTCGTCCTGTATTATAGTATCCTGGGATTGGGACCTTACCGTAGAAAAAAAGATCATTCATACTTCGTTGTAAGGCAGCCTTCTTGTAGGTTTATGCCAGGTGCTGGTACGTGAAATGTATCTGAGGGATTACTGCACTCATTGTCCCCAAGTAGGGAATATTTTTCATTCCTTGCATCTTCTAGTGTTTTCCCAAGCAATGGTGCACATATTTCTAAACAACTTCTCTGAAACGTCTAGGAGATACGGCCTTCCAGACTTGCTTGCCAATTTCTTGAAGTCGTTTAGGTACAGTAAAATGTGTTTTGTTCTTCTGTGTTCCCTTAGTAAGGATCCTCCAATATGAAAATTCTTCTTATCTGGGAGAGAACGTTATGAGTGTCCTCAACAATTTCTTCAACAATAGCATAATCGTTTGGATACGGTCATTTCCACCGTAGGTAGATCTTCTTTTCATCCTCCCCCAAAAGATTCTCAATATATTGCATCTTGACCCTATTTGAGTGTCACGTCTTGCTTGGGTCATCTATCAGGTTAGTGGTTATAGATTCCTAGCGTGAGATGACATCAGTGTACAACCCAATGTCGTCTGGTAATACTAGTAGCACTACTTGCGTCAGTCCTTCTGTTGGTAGGTTCTATATATTAGGTTGCAGTGATGCAACCCTTGTCCTAAGTTGCTATCCGTCAAAGGCCAAAGTTGTTCCCCTACTTGTTCCAATTTCTATTCGGGGGTGAGCAGGGGGATACGTTGCCTGCCCCATGACTGGCTCCGTTGGTGGCCTATAAGGTAAGGCAACGGTAGTTGTGCTACTGTATATCTCCTTTTCCTTATATTCTCCTACTTTTGCCTTTCCTTTTGCCTTTATTAACAACTTTCTTAATGCAGGGTAGTTAGTTAGGTCTTCCTCCTCTTCCTTCTTGACTACATACCCCTCTTCATTGAATGTTGTTCGTTCATAAACGAGAAAATTTGGATCTCGCTTAATTCCACCACCTTCCGTAGTGTACCAAAAAGGTACCCAACTAACAGAGGATCTGGGTATTGGTTCAGGATCGGAAGCTTGCAATGGAATTGTCATCCCTGTCTGAGGTATCTTCATCTGAGGATTGATAAGAAGCTAGACTTTCCGAATTACTACCATCATTGTCCTGCTCCTATGTGGATTCCATGTCTTGATCCACTATTTGAGGAAAACGTTTCCCAAATCATTTCGCCATCATCGTCTGATTCATCTCCTGATGTGTAGATGAACTATTGTGTCTGATGGCTACTACTTCCTTCATTATCATCCTGTTCTGTGCAGGTTATTTTTGACAATGGTATTGTTGAATGGGAGGGATGTGTATATTGTACCATACACTGATATCTTCCTCCATCCTCTACCAAAAGTGCCCATCCTTCATTAGGGTCATACTCTTGCATGGGGTAATGTGGGTATCTTTCCTCAAGCATGTCCTGCTTCTCCCGTAGGGCCATATTTTCCAAATATCTTTCAGTATCATACCATTCCCTTTCAAGATGTGGTTGTGGATATGCAACCTCTTGCCCTTTCCATTGGAATTCAACCTCTTCTTCCCCATAGCACATGTACCAGTTCCTCTTCTTCCGGCCAGGATTCATCATCATTGCCATCTACTGCTACCAGTCAATCCACTTCTAGTACTGCATTGTATGCCGCAAACCGGATAGATATAGATCCGTCAACCCTGGTTTGTACATTTGGCTATCCTGGTGTTTGGGCTAGGCTTTGTCGTGCAGGCTGCTGTAGGATCCATCTTTGGTGTCATATTCTAGAGTAAGGATAGGTCTATCATGAGAAGTTTCTAGAATAATGGTGTTTTATGTAAAATAGACACAACATGCTATAGTATTAAGCATGCCAACAATCTTATTTTGGGAGAATTTTCATACTACAATGTTATAAGGAAAGTTATCGAGTTGTAATCTTTATAACTTGAAGTAGTTTTATTATATTATTCCTGACCCAATGTTCTGTCCGCTGGTACATGGTAAAAATTGGTGAGTACGGTTTTACTTATGTGAAAACCACAAACTTTCTAGAGACAGGTGAATCTTACATACTCGCCTCTCAAGCAAGACAAGTGTTCTACTTGAGAGACAAAATTGACTCTACATGGGTTACTGTTATCTTCTTGCTATAGAGTTTCATAAACAATTTGTCCTAAGTATTCAAATGACTGGTGAGATAGTGGAGTCATACCTAAACAACAAATTCGTTTTTACTTGTTGAAGACCAGGTGTTGATGTGGATGATAATATTTAGTGGATTAGAGACGATATTAGTGATGAGTTAGTTGAAGTGGTGGCACCAGTCGAGGTTGTGACTCAAATTTACATTGAAGCAAATGACAAATTTCTAGTGGAAAATGGGTATGCTATTAATCATTACAAGAATCTGTATCAACAACCACGAAATTACTTTGTTGACACAAGGAGTGTGTTGGTAAAACGGTGTATAAGTGTTGACAGTTTAATACGTACCCATAGACAAGTTTTAGTGTCAACATATTTGTCGTAGCACAAACAATCTTTTAGTATTGACTTTTGCCATCATAATATGTCTGTGCCGACCAAATCCATGTGTCAAAAACTCAACCGAGGTTAATATTGATATTCAGTCACAGAATATGTTGGTATTGCAAAAACGCAGGTTTACTTTCAAAATGGATTGATGTAATAAAGCTGTAAACAGTATCGACATAACTTCATTGGTAATATATGTGTTGCCGTTTCTAAACGGTATACCCGCAATTATAACAGAACATACCGTTTTTTCTAGTACAGTTCAGAATCTCCCCTGTGTAGAGCAGAGCCTTCGTCGGTCCATCAACTACCATATACAAGAACGAATTCTCTTACACATCGACTCCCAGGACGCAAATAGGTTGCTCACAGACATTCCAGGAGAGTCCCAGCTGCCGATCGATCGTTCATCGTGTTTACTGCAGTATCCCGCGACAAGCATTTCTCCTCAGGTACGCTGGTATGAGCAGTCAAATGTGGTTTCTTCTAATTGTGAATTGAATTGCCATGAGCTTAATTGTGTGATATAGCCAACGATTCCAACGGACACCTCACCCGAAAGAGTTGTACTGTTGAGAATAACAACTGTGCTGCTACAAGCTAGCTGCAGCTTGTTCAGTTCCAATTGGATAACTCGATCGAAAGAGTTCTACTCTTGCGTATAACAACCAATTAACTAGCAATTAAGCTAGCTGTAGCTCATACGGTTCCAACAGACAACTCTCTGATTCCGTACGGTTCCATCCACCAGGGAACACAGTCCCTAAGTCCTACTACGAAGGACAGAAATTTATAGAAGGGTTAGGGTTGGACTACCAAAAGATGCATGCTTGTGTAACTGACTGTATACTATTTAGAAAAGAGTACGCCAATTTGGATGTGTGTCCAACGTGTGGGGAGTTAAGATGGATTAAACCTCGACACAACACTAGAGGACTGGATATACCAGATCAATCGAAGCGACAAATAAGGAAGCTACCAGTCAAAGTACTTCAATATTTTCCGCTAACTTCAAGGTTGCAAATTTTATTCATGTCCCCCAAAAATGCTTCATCTATGACCTGGCACCATACACGACGATTAAATGATGGTATTCTACGTCATCCTTTTGATACAGACGCTTGGAAGAAACTTGACAGCGTACTACCTGAATTTGGGAAAGACCCACGGAATGTGAGGCTTGGATTAGCTACGGATGAGTTTGATCCGTACAGTGATCAAAGTCACCCATATAGCATGTGCCCAGTTATTCTTATTCCATACAATGTGCCTCCCGAGGTGTGTTTGAAAGATACGAACTACGTGCTATCAATGTTGATTCCTGGACCAAAGGCTCCAGTAAATGACATAGACGTGTATCTGCAACCGTTGATCGAAGAGCTGAATGAGTTATGGTCGAATGGTGTGCTCACATATGATGCAGACAAGAAAGATAACTTCCAAATGCGCGCAACCGTATTTTGGACCATTAATGATCTTCCTGCTTATGCGAACTTGTCCAGTTGGGATAATTACGGTAATTTGGCATGTCCTATATGTCAAATGGACACCCATTATGGTCGATTAAAGAATGGGTAGAAATGTTATTTTAAGGGACACACACGATTCCTCTCCACCGATCACCAATGGAGAAGAAACAAAAGTTCGTTCGATGGGAAACAAGAGTTACGGATGGCCCCACAAAGACTATCGGGGGAGGAAGTGTTACATGTGCTAGAGAATCTTGATCCAGTCATGTTCGGGAAGACTCAACCGCCCATTCAGATTGGAATAGACTCAACTACTGGAAATTGGAAAAAAATAGCATATTCTACCAATTACCTTATTGGAAGCACAACTTAATCCCTCACAATTTGGATGTGATGCACATTGAGAAAAACGTATGTGATAACTTCATTGGAATTATATTAGTTGTTGCTGGTAAAACCAATCACAACCTTAATGCTCGGCTAGACTTACAGGCCTTAGGCATAAGAACGAGCTTCCATCCAGTCTGTAGAGGAACAAAACTGGTGGTACCACCAGCTTGCTTTTCCTTATCAAAGGAACATAAGATTAAACTGTATGAGTTTCTTAAGAACTTGAGACTTCCTAGTGGTTATTCATCCAACATTTCACGTTGCGTTAAGATGAAAGACAGAAAATTGATTGGGTTGAAAAGTCATGACTACCATATTCTCATGCAACGTATCCTATCTGTGGCTATTAAAGGATTACTCCCCAAATATGTATGCAAAGCTGTGATAGACATGACTAACACATTCAGGATTCTATGCTCTAAGGAGTTGCACATGTTGGATCTGTTGAAGGTGGAGTCGCAATAACCCATGACAATGTGCAATCTAGAGAGAATTATCCCACTAAGTTTCTTCAATATTACAGTTCATCTTATCACTCATCTAGCAGAGGAAGAAAAACTAGCTGGGCCAGTGCAAAATTTCGTTGGATGTATTCAATCGAAAGGTAAGTTTCAACACTCGTTTAATAAGTATACCTTTGACAGAAGAGGTGTCTCACGAATAACATGTTCTTATCATAGGATAATAGGGATAATGAAGTCGTTTGTGCGTAATCGTAGTCGTCCGGAAGAGTCAATAGCGGAGGGTTATATTGCTATGGAATGTTTGACATTTTGTTTTAGATATATCTATGACATTGAGACCAAATTTACAATGCATGAGTCAATTATAGTAACTGAGGTAACTCTAAGGGCGGCAGATGGGTTATCGATCTTCCAGCCGGTAGGAGCTGCAATAGGTCGTGCAATAGTCCGTGAACTGTCAAACACGAAATGGGAGTAGTGCCACTTGTACGTGCTTAATCAGTCCGAAGAAGTGAATTCATTCTTCGAGTATTGCATTCACCTTTATTGTGATGTCTATTCTTAAACTTTTAATTGCATTACATCTAACACTTCGATTGGTTGTCTTGTCCATGTACGTAGTGAACACAAGAGGCAACTACTAGGCACACGGGTGAGTAGGCGAAACATCGATGTCATGCACAACAGAACATCCATACCATGGTTGGAGGGAAGGGTCTGACACTATGCCACAGATAGGAATATCCATGCCTTTTAATGTGGCTTTTAATGACGGTGGAATTATTTGCATTCTCAGGTTGGTCGAATAGTTGGATCGGCTGAGGATGACAGAGGTCGTCAACTAAAGGCCATGTGACGAGGACCGTTATATGAAGCTAAGACATGTAATGGTTATAAAGCAAATGGGTTCATCTTCCACACCAAATAGCGGTCTCTAATGAGAAGTTTTGACAATAGCGGTGTGTTATGTAAAGCTGACACAATGTGCTATGCGAGTACCTATAACAACCCCATTGAAGGTGCAATTGATTATTATGAAGTGTTGAGGGAGGTGGTTGAACTGTAGTACCTTGGTCACCTATCGGTTGTGTTGTTCAAATGCGATTGGTACAACGTACTTTCATCCTTCAATGGGATTAAAATTGATGAGTATGGATTTATGTGTGTCAATACCAATAATTATTTATCGACAGATGAGCCATTTGTACTTGCAGCTCAAGCCACACAAGTTTTCTACTTACCTGAGAACATTAACCCTGATTTGAGCACTGCGTTGAGGGCAGAGTCCAAAAAACGATTTATGCTTGGGGGTCAAATGAGTGGGGATTCAGTGGAGCCGGATCAGGAAACATCAGCACTGGTTGTTGATGTACCGAATGTAGTTCATGTCGATGATATGGTTGATCGGTATAGAAATGACATTGAGGCTCTCGAAATATCTGTTGAGGATGGCATGCCGGAAATGACCACACAAGCCCTGCCAGAAGCAACTGAAGGCCTTGACGAATTAGAAGTTCTTGAGCCAGATGAGGAGGATATTCCTGATGATGGAACAGAAAGTGACACAGATACAGAATTTGAGGACGATTTGTTCGATGATGGGCTTGATGGAACAATGGATGAGGATAACGATGACGATAATGATGCATCGTAAGTTCGTGTTCAATAGAAGAATGTTTGTATGTTTCTTAAGGTAATTGTTCAATAGAAAACTGTTCAATAGTGAGGAATTTCATTATGTCATTGTTCAATAGTGAGGATTTTCATTGTCATTGTCCGAATTGTTTGCTTTGCTCAATAGAGAGCTGGTTTTCTTGACAGACTTGTATGCTTTGTCCGAATTGAGATGGTTTTATTGAAATTTGTTTCGAATAGCGAATTGAGATGGTTTTATTGAAATTTGTTTGTTCACGTGTTGTAAGTTGTTGTGCTGCTGCTGTGCTGTAAGTTGCTGTGATGCTATTTGTACCATGTGTGTGTTTGCAGCTCCTGCTGTGGAGTGCTGTCAACTGTGGAGTGCTGTAAAATACAACTCAAAACTGTGGAGTGCTGTCAAATGTGGAGTGCTATCAAATGTAGCTCAAAATTTTGGAGTGCTGTCAAATGTAGCTCCTACTGCAGCTCATCAAGTGACGAATCTGTTGAGTGCTTCAAAATTGCAGTAACTGCACTTGGAATCTATATGACATACATATACTTCAAAAGATGAAAATAAGATACATATAGATCGAAGGATTAGCTGTCGCAAGGTGTATTTCAACTTTTGATAAAAATACATTGCATTTCAAGTTTTGCACTTCTCAGGCAAAAAACATACATTTAGCTGTTTTTCACAAGCTTCTGATACAAATGGTGCATCACATTAAGCTGTTTTTCGGCCTCAGCAAATGTGATGCTTTTCTGATAAAAACATACATTAATACTGTCATGCTTTTCCCTCTCAACAGCAACCTTAACAAATGGATCATCAACATACGTTGACTGCAATTCATCCTCATCTATGTCATTCTAACACAATTCCATATCATTCTCCTATCATACTTCTCTCTGTTTCTTTGTTTTTCATAGATAAAAATTCAGTTGGAAGAAAACAACTGAACATTAATAACACGACAGTTGTTCAGTTGGTAAGTCAGTTGTTTTTCATTTTCAAGTTTCATGTGCTGTCGAAATGTACAGAACACGGCATAACTGTAGTGTATCTTCAGGGAGTGATCAGATGCTTAAAATTGATGTCTTCTTTACTTCTAAGTCAAAGAATTTCCCTAGTAACATTACAACTCATTCTTCATTCAAAGGTTCTTATGACATAATCTCATACAATGAAGATAGTGAAGAGATGCAATCCAAAGTTCAGAATCTGCATATTGTACATGAATCTGTGTTGCATCTGTATAAGAAACATACAGTAATTTGCAAAAATTGTCACGACCACTTATTCAGGCCACTGATAGAACTCTACCATATGCATTTGAAATCACAGAAAGGAATTGTTGTCTTTTGTCAGATTCTCTGAGTTCCAACGAGGTTGCTATCTTTAGAGAAGCTGAATTGCTGTCTTTTTGAAGGAGCGAGTTTCCTGAATGCAGTGATCACACAAAAGACACGTATGCTTGCCACTTCTGACCGAACAATGGACACAAAAGGGTCTGCTAACACCAATCACACAGTAGAAGAAAAAATTATGTTTTTTCATGCACTAGATTCGGGTACTAACCTCATTCATCCTGATTATGAAACAAAGCTGAAGTTGGAACGAAGCTGCAAATGGAAGCTGCACTATTGTGATGCACTGAAAGCCGCACTCGGCCTGCTTAAGAATTGTAGTAGACAGAGGTCGAGTTGTATGTAGAGGTCGGGTTGAAAATAAGACACATAGCTATGTGTCGAGTTTTATATTGTCTGAATTGTGTGACACATTGTTTTATGTGTCATAAACATGAGTAGTAACATTTTGACTCATGTTAACACTTTGACACATAGTAACACTTTGACACATAGTGGTAACACCTTGACACATAGTTATAACACCATGACACATGGTAACACTTTATTACATCAATGAATATAACACATTTGAAAGTTATATTTTTCATCAAAGTAAGTAAAATTTGTATAAGTTGATATTAAATTTGTATACATTTGTATAAAGTATAATATTATAATGAATAACAATAGGACACTTTGACACATCAATTAATATAACACATAACAAAGTTGTATTTCAAACATAAAATGAATATGATTTAAATTGCATACATAAGGATACATATGTCTTGATTTTAAACATGATTTAGAAATATTGTTCTATAAGATAAGTATATAAAAATTAATATGAAATTTATACAAATTATGTTATTGTATTATGTCATTATTAAATATAAAGAATAAGTATATTTTTCATCAAAGTAAGTAAAATTTGTATAAGTTGATATTAAATTTGTACACATTTGTATAAAGTATAATATTATACACTAAGACAATTTGACACATCAATGGATATAACACATAACAAAGTTGTATTTCAAACATAAAATGAATATGATTTAAATTGCATACATAAGGATACACATGTCTTGATTTTAAACATGATTTAGAAATACTGTGCTATAATATAAGTATATAAAAATTAATCTAAAATTTATACAAATTATGTTAGAATTATACATCTTATGAACACATTTGGAACGGGCCTTGCATACACGGGTCACTTTCCTTCAATTTTTCTACCATACCAATTTGTGTTACCGGGCCAATTTCATCAGTCTGGCCTCATAGGAATAACTGCTACGGATGAGGACGAAGCTGAAGCGTTACCTTGGTTCAAACATCTATGACACCTAGGTACCTACACGACGTAGTAGGCTTCATCATCACATACATTGTGATTTGATGGATCAGTCCTGTCATACAATGGTCTTCTGTTCTTCTTCCCACACCTAATTTTCACTGTCATTTGGTTCTTCTACTTCACACTCTGCAAGTTTTCCCTCCAACCAGTGCTCCAGGACGATCTTCTCTCATCGACTAACACAACCCTGCCGATGTGCGTTCGCCCTCAGCAAGGTATGGTTCTAACTTCCTATAGGATGATTTTGTTCTCGGAGGTGCAAGGTGTGGTTGAGCAAGGTATGGTTTAGCAAACCCTTTGTTTGTCTATGGTGCTCACTTACATGTTTAATCTCCTTTCCCCCTGGATCTCGTCTATTTGCGACCATTTTATACACGATTTTTCGTTTTAAAAAACATAACTTGCCAAAGAATAGTCACCTTTGTCGATGATCCATGGACGATTAACAACTCCCTAAGCAGTCGTAGTTTCATGCATGTCATTGTTATTCGGTTATGCGAAACATGTCACAGAATGTTCAGTAACGGTGCTTATGCTGAGAATAAAACTTGGATAATTGTTGCAACAACACATAAAGATGGAAACTTTACACCACAAACTTGAGCAAATTTCACATTATGCTACTGTGTTTAACAATATCTTCTCAGTATGGTGGGTACTCGGAGAATGGTCGCCGGAAGTACCGTAGCTTCAAAGCTACCGACACGTAGATCCCATAGGAAAATAAACAGGACTGAAACAAGTAAGTTGTTTTTTCACTACTACGTCTTGTTAGGTATTTGCTTTGTTTTAGGTGCTCGGTAAATAACACACTAGACATTCCTTTTAGGGGTTACGCCTGTCGAGAACATCCCTGCAGTCCCTCCGCTTGTGGAAAACATCCATGCAGTCCCTCCGCCTTTCGAACTTCCTTTGGAGGTGTCTACTGAAGAGCAAATCCAGCTGGAGGACCCCTATGTGGAGGAACCACCAGGTATACAAATAGGTAACTTCTAATTTGTCCCATACAACTTGCATTTATACAACTTGGTTATCTAATCGATACCTGCTTTACGTGTCAGCTGTGGAAGAGAAAGAGGTAAACCCACCATTGGATAGACTGCGTAGAGGGTGAACTCGTTGCATAAGGTTGTCTCGAAATGGCGTCAACGAAAAAGAGGTTTTGAAGTTTAACTCTCGAGGTAAAGTCTGCAGTAACAATGCTTCGGTGTTTGCAAGTTGGTGTGGTTGCATTGTCCGCAAACGAACAAATGCACCTCTAATGGTTAAAGACTGGAAGGAGCTTCCAAAGTCTCCCATAGACTACGAGGCTAAGATGCTCATGCTGGTTGCAGTAAGTCTCAGTTGTTGACAATCCCTACACAATATCGCTGAAATTGAACTAGGACTCACATATTGCACCTGTCTATTTGTAAATGATGTAAATATGATCCTAGCATTTCCATATTGTTCAACATCGCAGGGGAGATTTGTGATACCGGATGATGAAAACCTGAAGCAGCTGATCACATGTACTCTTAAAGAGAAGTACAGAAACTACAGGACGAATCTCAAGAGAAGGTACTTTGACAAGTCACTAGAAGAATGTTGCTCTATAACATCGGCGTTAAATAGTTGCTAAAGGTGTATTTGCCGTCACTAACCTTTAGCAGCGGGCTAAGTCTCGTCAGGGTAGGTCCCGTGGCTAAAGGTCACTCCGATGGTAAAGTGCCGCCACTAAAAGGTATGCCGCCACTAAAACCTTGCCGCCACTAATAAGTCGATGACATTCAGTGACAAAAATTGCCGCCACTATATACACTATATTAACTACGACAACATTTGTCACTATATAATGCTATCAACATCATAATATGTTGTTACTAAATACATATATTTAGTGACTACAGACCCACCATTAAAAGCACTTGATACTATCAACTAATGTTGTTGCTAAACTCATGTTTTTAGTGATAACAAGTCCATACTTGATAATATTAGTTTATGCCGTTGCTAAAGACATGATTTTCGTGGCTAACAAGTCCATAGGAATAACAATGATTAGTAGTATATTAACTACTAATCATTGTTAAATACAAACTTTTGTAGTGTGTTTTTATTAATCATCTAGTTATTCCTATATGATATGAACTACACAATACATTTTAAAAAACATAATATATTATTTATCAAAGTATATATATACATCTTAATAAACATCCACAAACTTACAATAAATTTGAATGTAAACACATAGTTTTCTAAATTAAATGAAGACCTAAAACAAATATGCTTTTATACTTGAGATGGTTATGAATTCGGAATGCCGGAACTACGAACTTGATCTCCGTCTCCAATTCACGATCCCCTACAAGCTCCAACAATATCATGTAATAATATATAAAGGAAACACAATAAATGTAATAACAAAATCATTCAACACAATAATTTCAAACATAGTACATAACAAACACGGCATAGCACAAGACACCTCAACATAATAGTTCAAACACAACATATACATATATGAATTGATCAAATCATGCAGTCTTAAGATAGATATGTAGTAGAACTGGGTTTCGTAACCATTGTACTATCTTCAGGAGGTAAAATACCCTTTACAAGAATTGACTGTCTGCAATGTCATGCATTAATAGACATCCATGTAAGAACTACATATTGTATTGTCCAACCTCTTCCCAACAATAAATTTCTACTTTTAAAATGCTCCAATAATTGAACAACGTCAGTAATGCTCCAACCTTACGAATGAAGAAAGGTTACAAAACATTCCTCCTGATGTGGTGAATGAGGATTGGGTGTGTCTTGTTAACTGGTTCAGCTCTGATGTGTTTAAGGTTTGTGCGTTACTCCCTATCGCAACTGTATTATTTTTTGTACAGTTAATGAGTGCTGCATTTTTTAAACGTAAACTAGTTGTAATCTATTGTTTGAAGTTAAAGAGCGATCGTAACAAAGCCAACAAAGCTCACCAAGTCATGAGGCACACCACTAGCACTTCGTCCTTTGCGAGGAGAGAACAGGAAGAGGTAATCCTAACATTGAATTGTCATGTTTAATAAATAGTTGGCTACTCTTGAACAAGTATATGGTACTATTGCAGATTGAGAAGAACAACGGGAAACATCCCGGGGAGTATCATATGTTCAAGAAGAACCATGTGGACAAGAAAGGGCAGCCACTGGATGATAAAACCAGATCAATACTGGTAAGTAGTACTGCCCACCCAAATAGTCACATGTGCTGTATATTGTAGCTGATTGCTCCCTTATGTTCTTGTCGTACCGTTTGCAAAATAGGACCAAGTGGAGGAAAGGGCTGCTCAGTTGGCTGGGGAGGAGGAGGCTCCAGTTGACAAGGATGTCTTGTATGAGGAAGTTCGCCAACCTCAGCGTCGTCGAAGTCGTGTGTCAAAGCTTGCACGAATGATGGAAAGTGAGCAGTTAAAGCAAGCAAAGGAGAAGGTGTCTAGAAACGCAGCCGAATGTGAGCAACTCAGTGATCAACTCAAGGAGTTCTACGCCAACATTGAAGCTTTTCAACGTGATATTGCTGTCATGAAAAGTGCAATGTTTGCCAACTGTGCGTATAGTAATGATTTAATTGCATTGTGTACACCCATTTAGTCACTGTAGGGTATACTCTATAGTATGATGCTACCATGATTCCTGTTATTTTTATGTTTACAGATCCAAATGCATGAACCGTGGAGAGATGCGGTAAGTACTCCTGCTTAGTAGTTACGTCGACTGGTGGTACACTAGGTGTTGTGGCTTCTCAGTTTTTATTTTCATTTGGAAATGATTGTAAATGGATATTTTGGACATGATGTAAATCTGAACATGTCATCTCTGTTTGTGTTTTGCAATTGTTGCCATACATTTGTTTGAAATGCTTGGCTATATATAAATTCAGATATGTTGGAAATGGTTCTACAGATGTAGTTGTTTGTGTATTATATGAGTATGTATTCTGTTTGGGCATGCTTGGCTACGAGCATTAGCATGATTAACAATTCGAAAAGAGTAAAACATTAGCATTTGCATCAAAACAAACCATTGACGACAGACTGTACTTGTATCCGTAATTGATGCTTCATATACAATTTAACCATGACAACCCCGCAGCCACAAAACACTTTCTATAGCAACAACTTTCACAGTAGTTGAAACTCCATATTAGCATCAACTATGATAAACAGGGTAATATTTATTACTGTTGTACGTGCATCAACAGGTTACTTATGACGTGGTCTAACTTGTTTTCCATCAAAATTCATCTGTCGCTAATTACGTGTAATTACTTTGAAAGAAATGTGGTAGTTGAATAACGTATATTGCCTCAAAGAAATTGGATGCAATATAGAACAAATAGGGACAACAATACGCGGATACTAATACCCTCATTCTACATCCGAAATATGTAGTCTAAATCAGTATTACCCTTAAATACCTATCGACGGTAATTACGCCTAAACAGAGTCAGCATATTAGCGATGCTAATGATCAAACCAACTATTTATTCCAGCCACGACAAATCTTTAGTGTCGGCATATTGTCGCCGTGTATACCTTTATCCACGGGGTCTATTGACACGACTCTTAGTATGACTTAGACATTTTTTTTGGCCGAGGTCGGTCTCGGTCCTCCAGAAGGCAAGACCGACCGGACCAGACCGCCCATGATCACCCCTAAAGGTAACACATATTTTACTTAGTGTGTTGAGGTAGCTCACCTAATTAGTCTTCTATTGTTGATGTGCCAAAATTCTGTATATATTATTGCTGACCAAATTTGCTTGTGTTTGTGCTATTTTTGCCGATATTTCTACCATGTTGTTGGTTTTATGTTGTTGTGTTGTTATTACTTGAGATCTATGTGTTTGTCATAATATCAACAATTTGTTGCCAGTGGAAAGCGTAGCAACAATATAATGTAACTTACCTTATATCCGAGATTAGAAGTAAATATGGTCTAGTAAATCTCGTCAGAAACGAGGAATTTGAACGAGTAGGATACGGGTTAGAAACACAAGTTATCTATTATTTTTTTTCATTAAACAATGTTTTTGTTGTTGTAATTCCTTACGTAGTTATGCGTAATTAACTAGACATCAACGAATTAGTAGTTCAAAAGACAATGCAGTTTATATTACCAAACGACATGGTTTGGGAAGACCAAAAGACACCGATAAGAGAAGTTGACAACTGTCCTCTTATCTCTAGTAGCAAATATTCTCTTGCTCCAAGGAAGATCAACTGAATTTAAGGAAAGCTGTTTGCCACTACGTTATACTTAAGTTTGGTCCATCTTTCCACTTCCTTTTCTCTAAACCACGCATCCAACAAGCAGTCTTTTTCGTTTCCTTCTTCCAATTTGACATCGCTTTTCAGGCTTGGTCATAGTTTTCTCCTCGTTCAACACTTGTATGTGTAGCTTAAGCTTTTCGTGACAGTGGACTGTTGTTGATATTGCATTAGGGTTTTCAAAGGTATGTTTTTCTTTGTGTTTTCTCAAACAACCATTTCCAATGATGCACGTTCTTCACACTATGTGTTAACTGGGTCAGCTTGGAGGAGTTTAAGGTAGTGCAATCCTGATTTTGTTGTTTATCATTCCGCATGTTTAATGCAGTATCTTACTATGACAAACCGTGTACTATCATGCATGTGTTCAACTTATGAGCGACCACAACAAAAGAAACAAGGCTTAACAAGTAATGCACCATACCTTTGAGAGTTCTATTTCTGTTAAGCACACGAAGTTAATGTTTTACCCCAATAAAAGGGAGTTCTATGTAGCCATAAATGAGTATAACATGCACTTAACTTTGGATAGGCGACAAGAGAACATATCTTCTCGAAATACTCATCTCGGTTGATGCAAAAAACTGAATCACACAAAGTCATTAAGATGTATCATTTTTGAGTTGGCGAATATCCCATGAACACGATTGGATATGCATTCAACTAATAGTTATATTTATTTTGTAGGGTGGTACCAAAGCATAAGCACCCAATGATAGGAACATGCTCATACCGAGGTGTTTGACCATGTAGTGCCTTGAATGAGAATTTTGCTAATAGAATTGAGATGGGCAACATATTTATGACGTAACATGTACTAAGGATAGAATATCTTTGATATTTGATAGGGATATAACCTTAAAATTTAATGGTCTGAAGCATATCAAGTAGATATCTATGTTTTTGTTTTACGAGTCCATATTGTAGAGGAGTGTCAAAACAACTTATTGGATAGACAATTCTGAGTTCTTAGAATAGTTTTTGTGTGAGACTTGTACGAAATATTGATATTGGTTTTGGATCGTGTGGAGGAAATGTATGATGTAAAGTATTACATCACATTTTAGCCATAACAGGTAAGTCCAAATTTTTGCAAGCGCAATCGTCAACTATTGTGAAAAAGAATTTGTATCCATTAATTGATGACACATTGGAAGGATGCCAAAGATCAAAATGTACTAAACCGAACAATTTTTTGGCATGGGACACGCTTGGTTAGAAAGAATATCTGCTTTGATTTGTTGAATTTCGAGAGGATTTTTTGGATTGATCTGAAGTCGTGAAGAAACTTTCAGATTGAAACTATTTGGTGGTTCACCCAAAATTTCAATCGGATACAATCAGAATCTAAAAAAGAACTTGAGTATGTGTTTGTTTGTTGTTTTACTTCGAACCCGAACTTATGACCAATTTATTGAGTGTCTCACCCATTTTGAACTAAACTTGGCGCCAAAGACGTTGCACCTCTTCGGGTCAAACTTGGCGCCAAACACACTTGCACCACTTCAGATCAAATCTTGGCGCCAAAGAAAGTAGGAGTCCAAAAACGGGATTTATGAGGTCAGAAATAAGTAAATAATTACCAAAGAATTCAAATTCATGGTCTCGACCCCTGCCATGGGCTCTGCCCCTTGGACCCCGCAGAGGGGCGCTGCCCCGGGACCCTTGCTAAGGGGTCTATTGGAGCCCCCATTGATTAGGGGTTTCTCCCTTAATAACCGTCGAGGTTTATGATACCATGAATCATAATAAACACTAACAAGTGTGCACTCCGCACCCTCCTGACTTGTTTGATGAAATATTATGATCATATTGGTCAACTAGTCAATCCAATTACACTGTAATATCTAACAATCCTCCCCCATTTTAGTGTAATCCTTGATTAACTAAAAAAAAAACCACAACAAACAACAAACTTATGTATAAATCAAATATCGTAACGATTTATTTTCATCTTAGTGTATTACACATTTCAAATATTCGAATATCAAGGTATCACTATGGATTGAAGTTTTGCTATTCATAGTTAATACATGAAGATAATATACGCATAAATTAACATTCTTAAATGTTCTTACTTGACATTATCTTTTACTAGCCTTGTGTCCTAATCCTTCATAAACATATCAAAGCCAACTCCTAGCTTCTTGAAGTGGCTAAACTTCATGCTCATATAGGTAGCTCTTTTACTCTTGCACCTGCATATGCAATTTTTCAAAAGAACTATTAAGAAGTTAAACTTCAACCTCCTCAACTTGCTGGTCCGAACACATACATTAGGATGATATAACTAATGTGTTCCAATATCTAGATGTTAAGTTTTCCACATTAAATTCAACATCTAATGTAATATTAGGTGAGAATTGGGCATCTCAACATGAGAGATTTCAAATGGACTTTAATCCTATCCCCACAACCAATTTGTGCACAAGATATCTTCTTAACCCTTTGGTCAGATGATCGGCTAAATTATGTTGATTGCTTTATAAACTCCACTGATATGAAACCATGCATTATGAGATGACGAATCATTTTGTGTCTAACACCTAAGTGTCTAGAATTGCTTTTGTACACTTGTATATAAGCATTAGCCAATGCAGACTCACTATGACATCTGATTTCTTAGCTCATAAAGCCACAATGGAATTTTATAAATCATATTTCTTAGTCACTCAGCTTTTTTACCAGCTGATACTAATTCCACAAACTCAGATTTCATTGTTGAGTTAGTAATGCAACTCTGTTTCTTTAATGTCGAAGAGATAGCACGTCCCCCAAGAAGGAATACCCTTCCACTTGTAGTAGAATGATCTTTCAGATTAAAAATCCAACTTGCATCTGAATAAGCTTCAAGAACCGAAAGTAATCCAGTATAAGCCAAACCATAATCCATGGTTCCTTTCAAGTACTTGAATACTCGGTTTAAAGCTTGCCAATGATGTGAACTAGGATTGCTAGTATACCTACAAAGTTTCCAACAACATATGCAATATTTGGCCTAGTGCTAATGATGGCATACATAAGACAACCAATAGCTATTGAGTATTCAAGTTGAGATATTGCAACACCTTTATTATGTAGGAGCTGAAGACTAGGATCTATAGGAGTGCTAACTAGAGAACAATCTTTAAAGGTAAATTTATTCAGAATCGTCTCAATATAATGGGATTGAGAGATTCAAATACCATTGTTCTTTCTCTTAATCTTTATACCAAGAATCACCTCAGCCTCACCCAAATCCTTCATATCAAAATTAGATGACAATAATTCCGTAGTTTTATCAACTTGATTTTGGTCAGTACCAAAAATAAACATGTCATCTACATATAGACAAATGATAACCCCTTTACGAGAAGTATCAAACTTGCTATACACACACTTGTCTGATTGCTTCAGAAGAAAACCATTGGACAATACCACATCATAAAATTTTTTATGCCATTGTTTGGTGCTTATTTAAGACCATACAATGATTTCTACAACTTGCACACCTTATTTCCATACCTATGCATAACAACCCCTTCTGTTGTTTCATATGATCTCCTCATCCACATCACCGTTCAAGAATCCGGTTTGACATCCATTTGATGAATTACAAGGTTGTGTATAACAACAAGTGCTATCAATAGCCTAATAGTGGAGGCCCTAGAAAGAGAAACATAAGTATCAAAGTAATCAATCCCTTCCTTTTGCCTAAATCCTTGGATAACCAATCTGGCTTTATACTTATCTATTGTACCATATACTTTTATTTTTCTTTTGAAGATCCCTATTTTCCAGAGCTTTACAGCCACGAGGTAGATTAGTCAATTCCCATGTATTATTATTCATGATAGAATCCATCTCATCTTGGATAGCTTCTTTCCAGAATGCAATATCCCTTGATGCAATAGCTTCACTAAATGTCCATGGATCCTCTTCAATAATAAACAGATTTGATATTGATACCCAATCTCAACTCTTGACCCTTCAACCAAATAAAGTTGAAAGTCAGATCCAAAACAATTGGATTTTCTAGCTCTAGTGCTTCTCCTTGTTTCAGACAGTCCATGTACATTAACAGTACCACCAGATACATCTTCAACTTGAACTGAGCTCCTATTGAAAGAATTCTGAATCATGTCTCTCAGTCTAGGTATAGATGTAAATATGTCTTCATCAAAGTTTGCATCTCTTGACTCTATAACAGTGTGCACAGACACGTAGTCATTAGATTCTAATACATAGAACCTATATGCATAGGAATGCTCAACAGACCCAATGAAGATACAATCTATACCTCTTTCACCCAAGTTTCTCCTTTTGGGTTCAGTGAGCCTTACAACTGCTCTACATCCCCAAACTCTCAGAAAAGCTCAATTTTGGTGGCTTTTAAAACCAAAGTTCAAATGGGGTAATCTTATTCCTTTTATTAGAATTCTATTCAATAAATAACAGGTTGTTATCATAGCCTCACCCCAAAAACGTTCACCCAAACCTGAATAGGATAACATGGAATTAACCATTTCTTTCAAAGTCCCATTTTTCCTTTCTGCTACATAATTTTGTTGTGGTGTATATGGAGTTGTGCTTAGATGTATTATACCAATAGATTAAAAATACATTGGATCATAATACTCACATCCTCTATCAATACTTAAATGTTTAATCAAATTACTTTGATGTAGTTAACATCTTCTTTATAAATGTTTAAATTTATCAGGAGCTTCATCCTTAGCATGCAACAAATAACACATATCAATATATAGATGCATCATCAATAAAAGTAATGACATGCTTTTTATTTCCTAGTGAAGGTGTAGCATGAAAATCACATAAATCGCTATGTCTTAGTTCTAAAACTATGGACACTCTATTAATATCATTGAAAGGTTTTCTAGTTATCTTAGTTAACATGCAAGTTTGAAATTTCCCATTGTTTATATCAATGAAAGGTATGAGACTCATTTTAGCCATATCTTTTATTCTTTTATAATGCACATGTCCTAGTCTAGCATGCCATAGTTATGATTTGTTCAAATTATTACTAGTACTAGTAGAAGCCATACAAACAGATTCATCATCAAACGAAACCTTAATATTCAACATAAAAATACCATTACATAAATAACCAAAACCTACAAAAGCACCATGTTTTGACAAGATATACTTGTCAATTTCATACACTTGTTTCTAACCACAAGTATTTAACACAACACTAGACAAGAGATTTTTTCGAATCCCGGGAACATACAACACATTGTTTAAAGATACAAATTTTTCAGAAGTAAAAACAAGATTTACATTTACCATCTTTAACACATATCCATCTTCAATTGGTTGAAAGTGTTTGAACCAACGAAGATCTTTACACACATGACTTGTTGCTTCTGAATCAATCCACTACACAACATGATCATCCTGCACATAACATGCCTAATATATTAATGATACATCATTCAGACCCGAATTATAATTTTGCATTAAAATTTGACCTTGTGTCTTTTCTGGATCCTTAGCTCCTCTTGGACCAGTATTATTCTTGCCTTTACCAACCCGACAATCCTTATTGAAATGACCAGGTTTGCCACACTTCCAACATGCCACCTTAGGCTTCTTGTTAGAAAACTTGTTGTCATCTCCTTTAAACTTCTGTTTCTTACCCTTGTATTTGTTCGAATTAGAAAATTGACCCTATTCAATTATGTTCACTGAAGAGTTACCAACTTGGATTCATCCATCTTCATGTTATGTTGAGAAAATTGTCCCAGAATCCTTAACACTTCATTATACTGTTCCATGCCCTGTCTAGAATCAACCATCTTGTAATTATTAAAATTACTAACTAGAAACTTCTTGCTTGAAGCATCTTCGGCCATGTATTTGGATTCAAGGGAATCCCACAATTCTTTTGCAAACTCAACGTTTTGGTATATGTCAAAAAGGGAATCAGACATACCATTCAGGATGTGACTACGACAAATATAGTCATCGTTCTCCCATTTGCATCGTATTCTAGTATGTTCCACCGTTTCGTTCTCGAACACTTCCGGCATAGGGGTACTCAACACGTATACAACCTTCACTGTTGTCAAAAGGAAGTGCATTTTCTTCTGCCATATTCGAAAATGATTGCCTTCAAATTTATCCAGTTTCGCAAACTTGCTTGTCATATCCCTAGCAGATTCTCTGTTCGTAATCTTTAGAGAAATAGTTTCAATATTTGTTGAATTTCGAGAGGATTTCTCGGATTGATCTGAAGTGGTGACAACACTTTCAGATTAAAACTACTTGGTGGTTCACCCAATATTTCAATCGGATAAAACAGAATCTGAACAAGAACTTGAGTATGTGTGTGTTTGTTGTGTTTCTTAGAACCATAACTTATGACCAATTTATAGAGTGTCTCACATCATTTGGACGAAACTTGGCGCCAAAGATGCTGCACCTCTTTGGATCAAACTTGGCGCCAAAGACACTTGCACCACTTTAGATTAAATCTTGGCACCAAAGAAAGTAGGAGTTCAAAAATGGGATTTTTGAGATCAGAATAAGTGATTAATTCCAACAAAATATCAAATTC
The DNA here is from genome assembly GCA_946814005.1 of Chamaenerion angustifolium. Taxonomy (NCBI): domain Eukaryota; kingdom Viridiplantae; phylum Streptophyta; class Magnoliopsida; order Myrtales; family Onagraceae; genus Chamaenerion; species Chamaenerion angustifolium. The sequence continues at coordinate 31,432,755 of OX328266.1, read as the reverse complement.
ATGGTCTCGATCCCAGTCAGCGGCTCTGCCCCTTGGACCCCGCACAGGGGTGCTGCCCTCACACCCCTGCCAAGGAGGCACCCCCTTGGAGCCCCAATTGACTAAGGGCTTCACCCCATTAACCGACGAGGTTCTGATACCATGAATCATAATAAACTCAAACAAGTGTGCACTCCGCACCCTCCTGACTTGTTTGATGAAACATTATGATCATATTGGTCAACTAATCAATCCAATTACACTAAAATATCTAACATGTTTTGCCAAGGAACAGATAAACCAAGTTCCTAATTAAAAATAAAAGGTAAACGAGATAGGGCAGTGTTGTGGACAAGACATTGGTGCCATAGAAACGTATCCTCACTTGGTCTTCGAGAATTGACATTCACAACAACAGATGATCCGATAGTGGGTTGATGTTGCAAAGTATATAGTCCTATATTGTTATTGACAATCCATAATGTCTTCCCATCGAAGAAGGCTTGAATAATTCCATTGTTGGATGAAACTATTAAACAACAATATAAATCTTTCGTGATCTTAGAAATGGCCACAAAATTATTTTAGCGAAAATCTGACACTAAAATTACTTTTCGCAAGCTCAAATCATGGGGAATAAAGCCAGAACCATTATGTGCCACTTAACACTGTTGTCCATTCGACAAACAAATTGATCGAGAAGTTGTATTGTTGATTTATATATCAAATAGCTATTCTTTATGAGATTTCATATGGTGGGTAGCACCCGACTCAATTATCCAAATTGTTGTGAAAGTTGAAGGGGGAAGGAGGTTACCAATTATACTGGCATGGAGAACCTTATTGGAGAGAAAGACAATGAAGAATTAGGGAAGAAGAGTAAAACAAATATCGATCAGCCTTAGAAATTAGAGAGTATGTATGTGAAGTTGTGGCTACTGAGAGAAAAAAACATTGATACCATAATAATGTAAAGAAGATGAATAAGAAGTAATAATTTCATTGTATTGTAAAATTGGAAATTTTGTAGAAAGAACTATCGATATATACTCGTGTATATATATATATATATAACCGTAAATAATAAATTAAAAGAAAAAAAATAAACTAATTAAGTTAGATAATCTAAAGAATAAAATAATTAGTTGAATTATTATTTCAGTAGAAAACATCACTAAGTTTCTAGTCATGATATTTTCATCCTATCAAGATCTTGATCAATCCATTAATCGATCTTATGAAGCATTTACTTTATAACTGTACTTATAAGAAACATTATAAGTATTCTAACATATACTTTATTTTTTGGCCATTCTAACATATACTCAATAGTGAGTAAGTTAATTAACCCGAACAGGAGTCGGAATGAGGAGATGGTGCGGGCAAGGGTATCACCGGAGGATGCTGAACACATCCTACGCATGCCGATCACACATGAAGAAGGCAGGGACCACTACTTATGGCCACACTCGAAGGATGGCTCACCACAACCTCAGTCCGTCTATCACAAACTTCGGGAGATGGAGGTACAAACAGTCGAAGCAATACAACCGCGACCTAACACAATCTGGCAAGAGATATGGGCAACCAATATGACACTGGAAGTTAAGAACTTCATGTGGCGCCTAGCATCAAATGCGATTGCGGTACAACATAACCTAACTAGATGAGGAATGAATATACTACATAGATGCCCGGTTTGTGGAGGAACAGAGACGCGAGAACACATTGCCTTGGAATGCATCTGGACCAAACCAGTCTGGTTCGAGGTGCTCGACATTCAAACTGATCGGACAGACCGGACCGACATGCTGAAATGGTTGGAGGCGAGGCGAGCGAAATCGAGGGTTCAAGGGCCGACAAGGGAGGCGAGATGGATAAAATGCATCCTCACATGCTGGTTAATATGGAAAACACGATGTATGGCTGCCTTTGACCCTAAACCACCGAACCCAACGGAAGTGATATCAGCAATCCGTGGAGCATACGATGAACTATCAAGACATGGACGAACGCGGGCTGCAAGGGCGGAGACGGCTCGACCGAACCAGATATGGGAGAGGCCGGGGGAAAACATGATCAAGATAAATTGTGATTCAGCGGTTTACAAGATCACGGCACAAGTGGGCATAGGAGTAGTGGCAAGGGACTCCGAAGCAAGACTAAAGTGAGGAACCCACCGAAGGATGCGAGGCGACGATGTGGAGATAATGGAAGCCATAGCAATCCTTGAAGGCCTCCGGTTGGCCATACAAAAGGGATGGATGAACCTTGTGATAGAATCGGACTCACAAACCGTGATGCACCAAATACAGGAGGGACCAACACAATGGAGAACATCGGGAACAATTCATAACATTCAAGCACTGGCGGGGCAACAATATATACAAAAATTATCTTATAGTTCACCTCCCTATGCATTTTCCTGTTATCTTATTATTATTATTGTGCAGGAACTTACAATATATAGAAAAAGTACGTCTTTATGTTTGAGAGAAAATTTAGTTCATATAATTCTGATTTCTTGCCATCACTTGTGAAACACTAGCTAGAGACCGTAGGTTACAACGTATAATGGTCTCCGCAAAGGAGGATGCCTCATCGCGGTTGTTATTGATCGACACATCCACCACGTAAGACTCGACCGCCACCGTCTTCTTCCTCTGACTTTCATCATCGTGGCCTCTCTCCTCCTCCTCGTGGACAGTTGTAGTGGACTTATAGTTGCAGAGGCGGTGGTTTCCCCCTATAATACTGAACACTGTTGGATCACGTACACCGTATTCTCCTTCCAGATGTTTGCTCCGTAGACCTGCACAAAGGAAAGCCCGGGATGTCCCGTTGTTTCCCCTCCGATGACAAAGTAAGCCGAAGGTTCGTTTATAATGTGTGAATGTAAAGTTCGGTATCAGAGAATACTTAACCTTCTAATGAAGATAGTAATGAACTATTTATAAAATTTCATACCTGTAACCATAGCTAGGTCAGAGCTTACCCTGGTCATCCTAGCTGTCCTCAGGTGAGTTAACCATAGTTACTTTACTGAATATTCGTTTTTAGTGGTTACTCCACTGTAGACTATCCTTTGTATTTGTTTAATCATAGGCGTGCTAAAAGAAACCGGCCTAAGTCATAGGTATGCAGGTGCACCATCTAAGGTGGCCAGTGAATGCGGTGTCATCCACTGAAACTGGGACAAAAAGCCCTTATGGCGCATCCCATTTAGGCGACGCCTTAATGGTTATATCCTTAAGGGCGACGCCTCTGATCAAGTTGATATAAGCGACGCCTCTGATCAAGCTGATATAGGCGACGCCTTCGTGTAATCAGGCCTTGAAGAGATAAAGTCCAAAACGCTTATTGGGTCAAATGTTGATCATAGTCCAGTCCAATATTTATAACCCATCATCTGCCCTTGAAGTCTTAAATAAGCGACGCTCATTAAAGAATTAATAATGTTTCCAAAAGGTCGTTCTCTCAACTTATTTTCTATAGGGCGACGCCTAATTTCATTGGAAGAAGTTCTATCTGTTTTGGCGTCGCCTTTCTTTACGCCTTTGTAACCGTTATCCACGTGTCCATCATGCAAAGGGCGATTTTTCCGTTTTAATTCAAAATTTGAATTTGGGTGGGATATTCTAGAAGCCTCGAGAAACGGAGTGACCGTTTCTGATTGGAGGGTAAAGTAGTCATTTCAACTTTAGTAACCGCTCGCCTTTTGTATTCATAGGGGTATGCTCGTAATTTCATAGCCTATGAAACGGTTCGCCTTCCTCAGACCTCTATAAATACCCCTACCCCTCCTTCATTTAATACTTTTACTCCTTTTGAGCTTTCTCTCTCTAGAATCCTCTGCCTTCTCTCTAGAATTCCGACCAAACTCCGGTCAACTTTCCGATCGCCTTTCTCATTATCAAACGCCTTCGCCTTTCCCAATTTCCAGCCCGCCTTCGCCTTTTTCATCATAGCTCGGTGCTTTCCTCTCGCTTTAAACGCCCATCACCTTCTCGTCATTTGGTCATATAGAAGAATGGCGTCTGATTCTGACATAGGTAACCATATTTTTCTTAAACCTAACCTTCTTACCCCCATTTCTTTCGAACAGTCAGTGGCTGAGGTTGGCTTGAGCGACGCTCAAGCCCCCAGGTATCCCATCCCAGATGATGCGGATCCTGAAAACCCTCACCCTATTTGTCACCCTAGGGAAGGTGAGGAGATCATTTTCCCTCAACAAATCGCAGCAGGATTAAGATTTCCCTACTGCCCTCCCTTAGTAGAGTTGTGTCGCCATTATGGCATTTCTCCCACCCAACCTTTTCCAAATGGCCTTCACACCTGGATAGGGTTTAGGGTCCTATGCTTTCGTAGAGGGTGGGAATATTCCTTAAACGTTTTTCGTAGTTTTTATAGACTAGAAAAGAATCGCTTAGGCGTTCGCCTTTTTACAACAAGGGCGACTTCCCCTTTTAAAGATTGGACTTGGGATTTTTCTCGTCCCTTAGTCACGGGTTTCAAGTCCCGTAATAGCAATTGGAAGAACGCCTACTTCTTCTTCCAAGGAGGCGTTCCCTGGTGTCTGGTGACGACTAAAGGCGGCAAGGATATAGCTCCAGGCGTCGAGGACTTTTCCTCCGCGGAAATGGACGCCTTGACAGCCATTTATTTAGATCTCAAAGGAGGGCGCGCGCAGATAATCTCCAAAGAGATCTGTGAGTCTGACTTAGAAGATGCTGGCGTCTACCTTGTAGATCGTCACCTTCTGCCTTTATTTCCGATAAATAACTCTTCTTTCATTCTTTTTCTTGCAGATAAGGATTTTGCCTTGTTTTCTCATCTTGTAACGCCTGTCCAGAAAAAGGCGTCCAAGGGGAAGAAGACCAAAGAGAAGAAATCCAAATACCCCAAAGGCGACGCTCCAGAGGCCAGCAAGAAACGCAAAGGCCATCATTCCTCCAAGGGCCAGAAAAAGGCGAAGCCTATGGAAGACTCCTTGGACCTTCTCAAAGCTCCAGCCGAGCTTTTTAGCGACGACACTAACGATGCCGTCGACGCTTTTAAAGGTGCGATCCCTAAATCTTACTAGGTTAATAACATCGTCACTAGTAATAGGAATAACGTTTTATTCACAAAAAAGTGGGGTCCTCCAATCTTAGCCTATGGCGGCATCATGTGGACCTACACCGAATATCGTTCATGCGTCCTTAAGAAGGGACCATTTGACCCTTCCTTTGATCCGACAGGAGCGACACCTGCTGGGCCTTCAACACAGAAGACGCCAACCCCCACTCTCCATATTCCTTCCTCCTCCCAGGAGGTAATTCTGGTCGACCACTCTCCTGGTAACAACGCCTTGCCATCACTTCCTCCTCCTTTAACAGATCGCCAATGCTGTGACGACCCCCTTCAACAAGGAGCAGCTCTCCACTCAATTGAGGGATGCTCAGAAGAGGGAGAACGCCCTGAAGATTTCTCTCACAAAAACCTAGAAGGAGCTGGCACTTGTTAAGAAGGATAACGAGGACGCCAAAAGGGAAACTGAGCAGGCTCTTAAAGAGGCGTCTCAGTCAGCTCAAGAGGTGGAACACCTCAAGGCTGAACTTCCCAAACGCCTGGAGGAAGCTGTAGAGTCCTTCCGTTCAAGTCCAGACTTCGCCAAGGCTGCTATTGAGTGGAACTGCACTGGCGTCTTGATCATCTTCAAGAAGGCGGTCAAGGACATTCAAAAGGTGGACCCCAACTTTCCTTTGGATAAGTTGGACTTTTTGACTGGGTACCTCGCCATGAAGGCCCAAGAAGAAGCTGAGGCGTTGACAGAGGATGATGAAGAGTCCGGGGATGACAGCACCTCTTCTGGTGAATCCACTCCTATAGAGCCGCCTCCTGAATCAGTGCCTGCTGAGACAAATTCTGAGACGCCTGCAACCAACACTTCTCCTAAGCAAACACTTCCAGCCCTTTCATAATAATTTTTCTTTTTATTTCACTTTTTGTAAAGACTCTTTTGCAACGCCTCGCCGTTGCTATTATGAAGCTTTTCTTTCCATATGTGATGTGTTTGTTTCTTCATACTTAGCTTTATTTTGCACTTAGCTTTATTTTTATCATACTTGTTAAAAATAACAAGTTTTTATCTCATTATCCAAACTTAAGCAAACGCCAATAAATTTTGTTAAGCATTGCCAATATGTTCCATTCTAGCCCTTGTCTTTGAACATAAGCCACTATCGCCAATATGTTCAATCATTATTGATTAAGACGTCAACCTTAAGCTTATAATAAACAATCACCATTTCCAGTAATCGACATTAATTTAATCAATCGATATTAGTTTAAATTTTAAACCTTCGCCATTGAATATAATATGAGTCATCACCATTAGCTCAAATTTAAGTAGTCGCCTATTAATTCAGATTTTAAGCAATCACCATTAATTCAAATTTTAAGCAATCGCCATTTCATGAAATTTTAAGCAATCGCCATTAAATCCAACTTTAAACAGTCGCCATTAATTCAAACATATTATATCAATATAACATTTAAACATAAGCTTTCGCCATTACGAATAAAACACTTCGACATTAATAGTACTTCATACAACCTATGCCTTTTATTTTAAGCATAAAAGTTTTTCAAATGCTCGGCATTAAAAGTATTCTTCAACACTTTTCCTTCCAGGTCTTCTAACACATGCATTTGGATAAGGAATGGCAATGACCTTGTAGGGTCCTTCCCATTTGGGTGACAACTTGTTTACTCTATCTTGATGTGAGAATTCATGCCTTCGCCATACCCTCTCCCCCACAAAAATTAGCGAGATGATACTTTTCTGTTGTAGTATCTCGCCGTAGCTAATCGCATACGTTCCTGGATTTCTTCTGAATCCCATCGCTTTTCATCAACCATATCCAATTCCAAACGCCTTTGATCCTCATTGTTCAGAGTCTCATAATGCCTAACCCTGTGTGACTCGACTGCTATTTCTGTTGGAGCAACCGCCTCAGGCCCATATACTAATCCAAATGGCGTCTCCCCAGTTGCCTTTTTTGGTGTTGTTCTCAACGCCCATAAGACATTTTCGAATTCTTCTGTCCACTTTCCTCCCAAGGCGTCTAGTCTTTTCTTCAAATCATTCAAGACTGTTTTATTCGCAGCCTACACCTGTCCATTGGCCTGCGCACGTTTAACTGAAGCATGCCTATGGTCAATTTTCAATTCTTCACAAAACCACTTCAATTCTTTTCCAGCAAATTGCGGATCATTGTCACTAACCAACACACTTGGGATTCCATATCGAGACACAATTCTTGATTTAATGAACTTAATAACTTGAAATTCAGTGGTTGATGACAACGCCTTTGCTTCAATCCACTTCGAAAAATAATCAATTCCCACTATTATGTAGGTGCGTTGCTTGGATTTTGGTAACGGTCCCACCAAGTCGATTCCCCACTGTGCAAATGGCCATGCTGCACACACACTAGTAAGGTTTGCTGGTGGACGCACTATCTTCGGGCTATACTTTTGATATGATTCACATTTCATAACCAAAGCAGTCGCCTCTTGATTCATTATAGGCCAGTAATATCCTTGATTTAGAATTTTTCTCACGATTGACCTCGCACCTTCATGACAGGCTGCATATCCTTCATGAACTTCCCTCAAAATGGTAACGGTTTCTGGATTAGCGACGCATCTGAGATATGGCGTGGAGAAACCCTTTTTATACAGTAAACCATCAATTATTCGAAAGCTGAGTGCCAATCGAAAAATCTTTTTAGAATGTGCTTCATCTGTAGGGAGTACTCGTAATTCTAAATAGGCTCGGATAGGCGTCGCCCAATCAACAGTAACAGTTATATTTGCACAATAAATGCTAACACATCCTCCATGGTTGGTTTCTATAAAATGCACCTATTTGGGCGTCGCCTGCCACGCGTATTTGCTTAAAGCATCTGCTTCTTGATTTGCTTCTCGGGGAATAGCTTTGATTTGGAATTGTTTGAATCCTGCTACCAACGCCATAGCTTCCTTCCAATATAACTTCATTTTCTCACCCTTAGCCGTATATTCCCCCTTGATCTAATTCACCACCAATTCCGAATCACAGTATACATGTAAAGAGGCGACGCCTAATCCTTTAGCCAATCGTAATCCTGTAACCAACGCCTCATATTCAGCCTCATTATTCGTCGCTTTGAAAGTGAGAACTAGGGTGTATCTTAATGGTGTTCCTCCATCTAGTGGTGTCAACACTAATCCTTCCCCCGAGCATTCGACTGATGAGGATCCGTCAGTATGAAGTATCCAAGGATTTTGTTCTTTCTATTTTTCTTTAGGCGTCGCCGGTTGAAGACATGTGGATTCCACAATGAAATCCGCCAATGCCTGACCTTTAATGGCGTTTATAGGAGCAAAATTAATTCTAAATTCGCTTAATTCGATAGCCCATTTGACCATTCTTCCTGAAGCATCTGTTTTTTGCAGAAAATGTTATAACGATTGATTTGTTAAAACTGTTATTTCGTGTTCATGGAAATAAGGGCGTTGCTTCCTTGCTGATACTACCAATGCATAAAGGTACTTCTCAACCTCCAAGTAGTTTATTTCAGATTTTGCAAGTACTTTTGATACATAATACACGGGCACCTGGCCTTTTCCTACTTCTTTGACCTACACCGAACTTACAGCAACCGGTGGGATACTTAAATATAAGGATAGAGCATCGCCTTTAGAAGGCTTCGCCAAAGGTGGAAGTGTCTTGACGTGCTTCTTTAGATCCTTAAAAGCCTATTTACACTTGAGAGTCCATTTGAACTTCTTGTTAGCCCTCAACACCTGGAAAAAGGGAAGTGACATGTCGCCTGCTTTTGCTAGAAGACGACTGAGCGCTGCAAGCCATCCATTTAAGCTCTGTACCTCCTTGTGGCAAGTCAGACTTATCATAGCCTCAATGGCTTCCAACTTCTCAGGATTGACTTCTATCCCTCTTTGGCTCACCATGTATCCCAAAAACTTCCCTGAATGAACGCCAAAGGCACATTTTGCTGGGTTCAGGCGAACTTGGTGAAGGCGCATCCTTTCAAATGTTTTCCTCAAGTCTTCAACATGATCAGCACTCTTTATGGATTTCACCAGCATATCATCGACATAGGCTTCCATGGTGACGTCTATCATGCCATCAAAAAGCTTGTTGATCATTCTTTGATAAGTGACTCCTGCATTCAACAAACCAAAAGGCATCACCGTGTAATGATATATGTCACTATCCACATAAAACGCTTTGTGCTGAGCGTCACCATCCGCCATTTGTATCTGGTTATAACCAGAATACGCATCCATAAAGCTGAGCAGTTCATGATCTGAAGTGGCGTCGACCAATTGGTCAATCCTGGGTAAAGGATAAGAATCTTTTGGACACGCCTTATTTAAATCGCGATAGTCAATGCACATCCTCCATTTTCCATTGCTTTTCTTGACCAACACAGGGTTGGCCACCCAGGTTTGAAACCTGATCTCTTTTACAAATTTTGCCTCTATCAGCATCCCGACTTCTTGTTTGATAGCAATCACCTTTTCTTCATCAACAGGGTGTCGCTTCTGGGCAATAGGCCTGACCGTCAAATCCAAATTGAGATCATGGGCAATGATATCCTTGCTGATGCATGGCATGTCGCTAGGATTCCAGGCGAATAATTCCTTGAACTCAATGAGAAGCATCGAAAGAGCGGCCGCCTCCTCTTTTCCAAGCGTCGTTCCAATTTGGACTTATTTGCCTACGCCATCAATCTCCACTTTCTTCAACCCCTCAACGGGCTGAGGACAACTTCTTTCTTCCCTGGGATCCTCTTATGTCTGAATCGCCAATTATTCTTTTTTCTTGATATGGCGACGCGTGGCCTGGACATAACAGCTACGCGCCGCAGGTTGATCTCCCTGAACAATCCCTACACCATGGGGTGTAGGAAATTTCAGCAACTGATGATACGTGGAGTGTACCAATTTGTTTGGGTTCAACGTCGAACACCCCAAAATGGCGTTGTAAGATGCAGGCGCGTCCACCACAATGAAAGTGATGTCAAAGCTTAATGCCTTCCACCCTTCGCCCAAGTTGACTGGAAAAGTCACTGCTCCTACTGGATAGGTGCTGTGTGAGGCGAAGCCCATCAGAGGGAAATTGACCTTTTTCAGATCCTTTTCCTTTCTTCCCATTCGCTTGTATGCATCTAGGAATAGGATATCGACTGAACTCCCCGAGTCCACCAATATCCTTTTCATGTTGAACCTGTCGACGCTCATTTTGATCACCAAGGTGTCATCATGCGGGGAAGTGACATGTCCCATTTCTTTTTCTGAAAAGGAAATGATCACTTCTTCTTCTTCCCTAGGGCGTTTCCCTAGCCTGTCGGTTCCTGACATTTGAGAGGCGTATCCCTCCCTTGCTGAACATGTATCTCCTCCTGAGGTGTAACCTCCACTGATCATATTGAAATCCTCCATCCTGTTGCTAGGCCCCGCTGCATTTTGTACGTTTTTAGGCGACACCTTCCTCGGACTCCTACTCCTTTGGCGTCGGGCCAAAAAGTTTTTTAAGTGTCCCTGCTGGATCAACCTTTCAATATCTTTTTTCAAGATATAACAGTCATCCGTGTGGTGGCCCTTACATCGGTGGTATCTGCGATACTGGTTACGATTATTTCCCATAACCGTATCCGGCTTTCGAGGTGGTGGAGGTGTCGCCCAATTCTTCTTCTCAATCTCTATCAAGACAATGAAGATTTCCCTATTTAAGGGAGTGTAACTCTGAAAGGTTTCTCTGGGAGGTCTTGGTCCAAACGAGCGATGCATATCCTCATGCCTTCGGTCATCTTGTGCTGGCTTCGAGGGGCGTTGTTCCGACCCTTTTCCTTCCGCATGCTCTTTTTTGAATGCCTCCTTGCTGACCTTCCTTCCTTCTCGTGCAATTTCCAAGTCTATATAAGACTTGACCCTATCATCCATTTCTTCAACATTATTGACTGGTATGACGGTCAAACTGTTATATAAAGTCAAACCCTTTGGGCCCAATCCCCTTATGAAGGCGCGAATGGTCTCCCCTTGTGTGGTGGTTTGGTCAATTCCAGCTAACTCCCTGTTGAATAGAGAATAAAAGTCACTCAGACTTTCCTCCCCCTTTTGCTTGATATTATCGAGCGTTCCCACACTTTTTAGTAGGCGACGCCCTCCCATGTATTGCACGATGAACTTGTCTTTCAATTCTCTCCATGACTTTATTGATGCCTTGGGGAGATTGAAAAACCAATGCGCAGGAACATCACCCAAGGTAGCTGGAAAGAGCAATGCAAAATGCATCTCCTCGCTTGTTCTTCCTAACAAAGAATTTTCATGCCTTTGTATGTGGAAGACTGGATCGGTGTCTCCATTATATGTGTCTATTCGAAAAGTCGGCTGCACATGAGCTGGTAGTGCAACTAACAATATCTCCGGAGTGAACAGATGCGTCGACCTATCTCGAAGGTGAGGCATGGTTCGATTCTTTTGCTCCTTTAGCGTTTCGGTGATGAGTTCTTTAACTCTCTCTTCGCTCAACGTCCCCGGAGCAGGAGATGTTGTTACAATAGCGCCCGCCGCGACCATACTTGTATTAGGAAATACCTCTGGTGGATTTCCCAGTGCGTCTCTGGGTCTTGATGTAGCCTCATGTGCTGCCTGAGCGCTAGCTCTTTGAGCTGCCCGAGCAGCTGTTCTTTGATCCCTTCTGTCCAAGAGCTCATCGGGAGCCCTCATGAACGCTGGTGTTAGAATGAACTCTGTAGCTACCTCCACACGTCGAGGCGGCGCCCTTACAACCGACGAGTCTATACGAGACTGTGCCGGTCTTGGTATATTATTGTCGTATCTTTGCTCCTCAGGAACTGCATGTTCCCAGGAACACCTTCTTGTTGAGCAGATCGAGGCGGCACCATTTGTACTGGTATGTACGATATCTGTCCCAAATGCTACTGCAGGTTTTGGAGCGAATCCTCATCATTCACTTCACGAATGGTTTTTGCTCGTGTTGCAGGTGGAGCCATGGCTGACTTTTCTCAATGGTTCCCACAGACGGCGCCAATGTGTTGGATCACGTACACCGTATTCTCCTTCAAGATGTTTGCTCCGTAGACCTACACAAAGGAAAGCTCCGGATGTCCCGTTGTTTCCCCTCCGATGACAAAGTAAGTCGGAGGTTCGTTTATAATGTGTGAATGTAAGGTTCTGTATCAGAGAATACTTATCCTTCTAATGAAGATAGTAATGAACTATTTATAACATTTCATACCTGTAACCATAGTTAGGTTAGAGCTTACCCTGGTAATCCTAGCTGTCCTCAGGTGAGTTGACCATAGTTACTTTACTGAATATTCGTTTTTAGTGGCTAGTCCACTGTAGACTATCATTTGTATTTGTTTAATCATAGGCGTGCTAAAAGCAACCGACCTAAGTCATAGGTGTGCAGGCGCACCATCTAAGGTGGTCAGTGAATGCGGTGTCATCCACTGAAACTGGGACAAAAAGCCCTTCTGGCGCATCCCATTTAGGCGACGCCTTAATGGTTATATCCTCAAGGGCGACGCCTCTGATCAAGCTGATATAAGCGACGCCTCTGATCAAGATGATATAGGCGACGCCTTCGTGTAATCACGCCTTGAAGAGATAAAGTCCCCGGACAAGCACGACAAGGTTGTGGGAGGACTAAACCGTAGATACCGGAGTGATGACGTCGAATCAATGGAGGCCATGACTATACATGAAGGGGTCAGGCTAGCGATACAATCGGAATGGTCAAACATCATCATAGAGACAGACTCACAAACGGTTCACCAACAACTCGAGCATGGACCGACACACTGGATGGTGGCAAACATCATCACCAACATCCGAGCACTAGCGGGGCAACTCGAACAAGTGCAATGGCGAGCTATTCCAAGAACGGAAAACGAATGTGCGAATTGGATAGCGAAGCAAGCAAGACGGGGATTGAGTCTGAATGATTGGGTCGAAAGACCTCCACTTTATTTATATGTTTAGTTGCAAATGATTGTATATACGAACAACCGTGATCTTGGATCACGACGTTTTATTTCATCTAGTAAAGCGTTAATTTGAACGAAACTTCTATAATTAAATATATAAAAAGATCAGTTATTCTAGAAACTAGTAACTTTATACTATGAACAAATATCAATTTATATGGAATCATATATAATCACAAAAAGAAATGTGACTCTTACTTCCTATAATAATAGTTAAAAATATATGATATTATACCTTATAAAAATATTAGCTTTTTTTTTCTCTATAATTTAACGATTTGTAAATTAATACTTATTCGATTACAAAATTGACATTTTTTAACGTCTTATAATATATGAATGTAAAAATTGATGTATGTAAATATATATTTTTTGGTAAAAATATACATATATATGAAGCTATATTCAGTTGAATAATTAAAGGTGATAAAATTGTCAAATTAAATAAACTTTAAAAAATGTGTTAGAAAAACTCTATTTTTTCATCACGTTACACGAGTTAAAACTACAAACAATTCACATAATACTTATACGCATATATTATTTTACAAAATAAATAGTTAAGCGTAAGTCAATAAAATAAGATTAGTTTTTATTTAATTAAACTCACCCAACAGGTCACCGTGGGGGGTGGTGCACGGCAGGCCACCTCCAGGGACCAACGGTTTAAGTCTTGGAGCGAGGTTATGAAGGGTCAGGGTCCTCCGAGACACAACGGTCCATACCGCAGGGGGGCTTCAAAGGCAGCACATCTTGGAGGATCTTCTTGGAGATCCTCGGCTGATCATCTCAGCCAAGCGGGAAGTAATGGCTCTTCTGAGATGCGTGGACGATTACAGGCTGGGGCAGGTATTCACAATAGCTTCGGTGATGTGCAGCATGAAAGGAAAGCACGCCAGATCAACCAAGGACCTCCTGGGATAGAGTGTGGGGGCACCCAACTGTTGGGGACACCCCAGTCTAAACTGAGAGCCTTGGACCCAAGCCCGGGCATCATGGACAGAGCCATCGTTGCAGGGGGGGGGGGGTAAATCCTCAGATCGGCCAATCTTCATCTGACTGCAGTGTTGCCTCGAAGGGACACCAGTATGCTACGGGTTGCATCCCTTGTGACCTGGTCCTGAGGGAGATCATCCCGATTTGCCTAGTCCACAAAAGGAGTGTTGTTCGTGGTATGCAATCTGGTATGCAGGGTAGGGAAGGAATGCTCGGCCAACCCGAAGGAAGGTAGGCTGGATTGGTTGCTGCGAGTGGTACTATAGCTGGGTCTGCAAATGATGAGTCTGGGTTGGTGGTTTCTCTCGAAGCCGATCTCGGGTCGTTGGATGGGAACCATGTTGCTGGTTCGGTCAGGGCTGGAGCTACCGAGGAGGGTCCCGTTTCTCATAATGCTGGTGTTGCAGATCCTGTCTTGGCAAGGGCTGCTTCTGGTCCAGGGAAGGCGAATGCAGTTCAGGCACAGGGGGGGACACCTCCGAAGCGGCTTGCGGACAATGCATCCACTCAAGGCCCCATTAAGAAAAGGAAGACGCAAAGTGGACCGTCGGCCTTTGGCAACGGGGAGATGATATGCTTCGCCCACCCGGGGGGGCCAATAGAGGTGGGTGAGGTGAGACCCACGGCAACAAGGAAAAGTGTTCGTGTTTCGAAAATTGTCGACAAACCAAAGGGTTCCGGTGGCTGTCCTAAAACAGCCACGGGTCCCCAATGATCGCCATCAGTTGGAATTGTCAGGGGTTGGGGTCTCCCCTGACAATTCGCCATCTAAAAGACCTGGTTAGGGGCTCTCGACCTTCAATAGTTTTCCTAATGGAGACTAAGAAGATGGAGGCCCATTGTGAGAAGGTTCGTCGGGAAGTCGGGATGGACTATGCTACATATGTTCATCCCATCGGTGCTAGTGGAGGGTTGGCCCTTTGGTGGACAAAAGAGGTCAACATGCAGATTCACTCAAAAGATAGGAATTTCATTGACACGTCGGTGTCATGTCCGGAGGTTAGGGGCGTATGCAGGTTCACTTGGGTATACGCAGATTCGGTTTTCTCGAGGCGGTGTCAAAATTGGGATGCTCTTAAAAGGATGGGGAGGAACCGATCGGAGGCGTGGGCTTGTGTGGGGGATTTTAACGATATATCCCACCATAGGGAGAAGGAGGGGGGGCGGTCCAAAGGAACAAAACAAGATTGACGGATTCAATTCACTTTTGGAGGATCTCGCTCTTGAAGATTTGGGGTACAAAGGATCAATCTTTACATGGTCAAACAATACAAGGGGAGGGGACCGAGTTAGGGAGAGGTTAGACCGGGCAATCGCGAATCAGTCTTGGCTCACGTTGTTCCCCTCGGCCACTTGCATTCACGAACTCATCATCGGGTCGGATCATGCCCCGATTTCTATTCATTTAAAGCCTTCGGAGGATAAGGGGAAGCGATCGTTTCGTTTCGAGGATATGTGGCTTGAGCATGACGAATGCCTCAATGTTATTGAACGGGCGTGGCAACGGGGAGGGCCACTTAGGGCCGTGGGTGAGATCAAGGTGAAACTTGATAGATGTAAGTCGGCCCTTTTGGATTGGAGCTCTAAGGAATTTAAACATAACGTGGTGGAGATTGCTAAGGTCAAACGTCTTCTTGCGCGCTCTCCTTCCCTAGCCGACGGGGAGGAAGATTTGGATCGTCAAAGGGCCCTCAAGTCTAGGCTTCACGCCTTATGGAAACGCGAGGAGATTTTATGGAAACAACGGTCTAGGATTAAGTGGTTGAGCCACGGGGACAAGAACACGAAGTTCTTTCATCAAACGACTATATCTCGAAGGAGGAGGAACAAAATTGTTAAGCTTAGGGATGGGTCGGGAAGATAGTTGGACAATGAGATGGATATTAGGGAAGAGCTACACGGGTTCTACTCACGCTTGTTCACTTCGGGCCGCAGTCGGGGGGGACAGATAAGATGGTCCGATCAGGTTTTATCATGTGTGCCCTGTCAAGTATCAGATGAGATGAATGATAAACTATCGGGCTTGGCAACAATTGACGAGGTTAGAAGGGCTTGTTTCCAAATGGGGGGATCTAAGGCGTCAGGACCTGACGGATTCTCGGGGTCGTTCTTCCAAAAGAGTTGGGCCACAATCGGATCAGATATGCTCACATCAGTCAACGCCTTCCTCACATCAGGTATCATGCCCTCCTTCCTAAACCAAACTCATATTACCTTGAACCCTAAACTTGCTAATCCCATATGTGCGTCAGATTTTAGACCAATTAGCCTTTGTAACTTCGGTTATAAGGTCATCTCTAAGGTTCTTGCGAATAGGCTTAAAACCTATTTGCTGGAACTGGTCACCCCCTTTCAGAGTGCTTTCGTTTCAGGGAGACGGATTCAGGACAGTATTATTATCGCACACGAGATGTTCCACTACCTGAAGACAAGAGGCAAGCCAAGAACTACCTCAGGTCGGACCGAGTGTGCTTTGAAGATAGACATGCAGAAGGCTTATGACCGGGTTGAATGGGACTTCCTTTTGGAAGGTTTGAGGAAGCGAGGATTTAATGACACATGGATTGGATGGGTCAAAGCATGTATATCAACCGTCACATACAGGGTCCTGGCAAACGGAAAGCAATCGACGATAATCATTCCCTCAAGGGGCTTAAGGCAGGGTGACGCGCTTTCACCTTACCTTTTTATTTTAGTCGCTGATGTACTATCTAGATTGCTTGATGACCAGATCAGACAGGGGATGATTCGGGGAATCAGGCCAAGGCGGGGATGTCCAGAGATTCAGCACTTGTTCTTCGCGGATTATTCAATCTTTTTCCTTAAAGGATCGATGAATCTGGCCTCTAACCTGAAGGATACGCTTGACCGGTATTGCCATGCGTCAGGACAGAAGATCAATTTCCACAAGTCAAGCCTTTATTTCAACTCGGGGGCAACGGAGGACTACAAAAGGGATATATCATCGCTCTTTGGTGTGCCAACTTGTGCGGACCCGGGCCTCTACCTTGGCCTTCCCACGGTTTGGGGACGGTCGAAGAGGGAGGCGTTGGCATATCTTAAAGAGAGGATACGGGACAAACTTCAGTGTTGGAGGAACAAACTCATTAATCAGGCGGGGAAGGAGGTACTAATAAAGTCGGTTCTAAGCGCTATTCCAACCTATGTAATGCACATCTTCAAGCTTCCGATATCGTGGTGTAAAAAGGTTAATGGTATTATCGCGCGTTAATGGTTTTAGAGACATGCACGATTTCAACAAAGCGATTCTAGCTAACATGGCGGCTAGGATACTCTCAGAACCGGATGCATTATGGGTAAGATTCCTCAAAGGTCTTTATTTCCCGGACAATTCATTCTTTCAGGCAAAGGCGGGGAGTAGGGCCTCATGGGCGTGGTCGAGCTTACTCGAGGGTCGGGATGTTATACGATCGGACGGTGTTTGGCTACTTGGTGATGGGAGGTCCATCAACCCCTTCGCGGATGCTTGGGTCACGGCACGTCTTCACTCGAGGATTAGACCTAGGGAGGATGGGGCCCAACCAACCTCGCCTAGGGTCGCGACATGGATTGACCACGACTCACGGGCGTGGGACGAGGCAGCGGTTCGACAAGCAGTTCATCGGGATGACGTCCAAGTAGTCCTCCAACAACACATCCCTATTGAACAGGTTCACGACCGTCACAGGTGGCCACACTCTAGGTCGGGCGAGACTTCAGTGCGCTCGATCTACCACCACATCCACTCGTTGCGTGACCACTCTTTGGACTTGAACAGGAGGCCCGGACCGGATTTGCCTTCGGTATGGCCAGCGATATGGGGGACAGAATTGTGGCCTAAGATCAAGGCATTCATGTGGAAACTTGCCAATGACGCTTTGCCGACGAGGGGAATACTTGTGAGACGCGGCCTTGCGGTCGATCCTTTATGTCCAACTTGTTCTATTTTTGAATCTCGTGAGCATTTCTTGTTTGGGTGTCCATGGGTTCAACAGGTTTGGCAGCATTTTATTGATCTTGGTAGAATACTTGCGGGAATGGACTCTTTGGACGAGTGGCTGGCCGAGGCTACGGCTTTCACGGGATCAGACCGGAGACTGAAATCAAAACAATGGAGGCGTATTATGGTGGTGTGTTGGGTAATTTGGAAAGCGAGATGCAAACTCGCTTTCGAGGGAACCCAGCCATACGTCCCTTCTATCTTGGCGGAGATCCACAACACGTTCACGGAGGCCACCATCGCGTCTTCGGAAGCTTCATCATCTTCGTCCTTCACGGCGTGGGTGGCACCTCCCCCGGGGTCTATCAAGGTGAATTGCGACGGAGCATGGAACAGATCATCCATGCGAGGAGGCTATGGGGTCATTGCTAGAGATCATGAGGGTCGAATCATGAGTGGCCGATCAGGTGTGCTCTATGCGGGTTCGGTGGACGAGATCGAGGCACATGCGGTTTTCTTCGCGGTCCAACTAGCCATCGAGAAGGAGTGGCAATCTGTTATTTTTGAATCTGACTCGTTGAATGTCGTTAACCACATTCAGGGTCGTGACTTTGCTTGGAGGATAGCCCCTATTTTGTCTAATGCGGCTTCTCGATCTTCTTTGATTAGGGAAGTCGTTTGGGGCCACACTCCTCGATCCGCAAACTCTTGTGCGGATTGGATTGCAAATAATGTACTTGCGGGGTTGTGTCCTTCGGATTGGGTGTCATCACCCCCAACCCCTCTTCTTAGATGTTTGTATGCGGATAATATCTTGTATTCGGTTTCATCGTTGGTTATTGAATGAAATTTGTTGTTGTTGGCCAAAAAAAACTCACCCAACAAGTGACTTAATAGTTTGTATTAATATAACTTTATAATCATCTGAATTTTTCAGAAATGCTTGGCGAAATTTTAACCCGTGAGTATATTGTAACCCCAACAATACGTATTTATCTCCTTCCCCCATCTATTATTGAAGATAATCTGTGTGTTTTTTTGGTTTTCCACGTAAGGCATGGTCCATGCAAGGTGTCATCTTCTTGAGCTCCCGCCACTGGAGAGCCCACAGAACAAATTTGACTATGTCTTCCGAAACTGATTATGAGTTTGGTCTCATTTACGTAACTGCGTTGAAACCGCTAATAAATCTGTGAACATTTGTCACAGGAGAGACTATTTATTATGACAAACCATACAAATTCATATGTTTCTCTAAAATAGATTAAAAAAAAAAACTGTATTCCTGCACATTTATCTCAATAAAAAGTTGAAGGAATAATTATCTATTTTACTATCTATATTTGGTTTATGTAATATTTTAGTTTTTTTCTTGTGTCTTGTTGGGACAGTATCTCCTAGTGTTGACAGTGATTTGGATATCAAGTAGTTGATGACTGAAAGTTTTCACCGGAGCTCCGATGAACATGCAAGAAGGGGAGCGCAACAGAGTGGGTTCCTCTGGGTCCCATACCGATACTTAAATGAGTATACCGTGTGTATTAATTCAGAAGGTAAAGTAACATATGTAAAGCAGGAGTATTTATAGGGATGGAAGACCAAACCGTTTTTGGTAACCGAATATATCTGTAAATAATGTGTCGTTGTAGATAAGCATAGAAGATATTACGATTATCACGTAATATTTAAGTTACCTTAAGTAATATTTGTAGAATATGTGCCCAAGACATGCGGGACATAGTGGTTGTATATTCAGAGTCGACTGTGGGACCAGAGTTTAGAGGTTGGACTCTTTTGTTGAGCGCTCCCATGGTGAGCAGTGGGAGACCTTGTTCTCGGTATTGGCGACCACCCTGATATTGGGGTTGATACTGCACTACTTTTATGGGTTCCAGCTTACCCTTAGTGTGGGCGGGACAGTCTTGAATGATTTGAGTTTAACCCATTTGAAATGATATTGGGCATCGGAGGCCTGATGGACTTTATATCGTATTGGGTTGTCACTATCAATACCCAACGTTTGCCCTGGAGCTTGAGTGAAGTTTCTTGAGTCTAGCTTGATCTGAGAGGAAAGGTTGAGATAGTGACTTCTTGATTGGACATTTGATGTCTTCGTTAATCTTTGCACCTTTCAATGCTATTTATCCTTTATCGACCAGTTTTGGAATGTAGAGTTTTGGATTGAACACTTTCGTCACCAACGTTTGTGGATGCTCATTCACTACTCTTTTGTCGAACGCTACCATTGCTAGGGTTTTAGGAGAGGCTTGTTTGAGTTCCTTGGCGAGAACCTTTATTCATAGGGTTTTGCGCATTTAATGAATGCACTGTTTATGGACGAGTAGTTGAAAGAAAGTCAGTTGCATGCGCGTCTCTTTGACTGCTGTTGTAGAAGATAGGATGGCACCTTTTCTGTACCGTTCCGACCATTTACCTCCCAGATGCAACTCTTTGATTCTGACATTGCTTCAATTTTTGCCCAAAAGGGGTAATCATTGTGTGAGTTTCACGAAAGATAACCGGTCGGTTTCCCCATATTTGGCTATAAAAGTCAACCTTTGTCACTTAGCACTTTACGCGTCCCAAGCTTTCTTATTCTCAGAGTTCAAGTGTTTTTCTGCTCCCTTTTATGCCTTCATCTTCTATTCAATCTTTTCCTCAAACTTTACGATCATGGCTAGCAACAAGAATCAAACCTCCTCTGCCCATTCGTTATCCTCCAAGCCTTCCTCTGCCCATTCGTCATCTAGGTAGAAGGTTCCTACTAGGTCTTCCAATGACCCCCTTATAATCAGGGATTCAACCACCCCAGTGTCATAAAAAGGCCCCTGCGACGAAACCTACCTCTGGTGTGCCTTGAGACCTTTATCAGTCGGAGCATGATATTCCCAAAGCTTTGTCAAGCTATTGGGGAGTGGCAGGACGCCATTGATGACTCGTGCCAACATCACAACCATCTAGGCTTATGTTCGGTCTGATCGGTCGAGAAGACTTCACAATCCATGCTTAGACTCGCGGACATCCAATAGTTCGCGCCAGTCTCTATTGACTAGGTACTTTTCTGACCCTTACTCTTTCTGGTTTTGTGTTGTAGGCACTCAGGGACCTCAATTTCTCAGTCTCTTTTCCAAGCAGGCTAAGACAAGGTTGTCTGCGGCCCAGGCGACCTTGACTACACCTCTATCTCCTTCCAGGCGCGCGACGAAGCGTAGGCATGAGGAAGAGCATTCTAGGGCTACCTTCAGCGATTGCCCAAGAAGTATTTTTTAGGTAATCACCGTTTCTTCGATTGTCTTCTTTGACATGATTTTTAGGGTTGACACCTTTGTTTGCTTATTTTCAGATAAGGTCACGGCTGATGTGACTTCTACTTCTGCTCTTGCCAGCAAGGTGAGTAGTTCGAACGAGGATCGTCCTTCTATTATTGGGGAATCTTCTGTTCCCCAAAGTGAGGCTTTTTCCCCTGGCCCAGTTAATGCCCCCACGGGTGATCATGCTGCTCCCAACCTCTCTAGAGGAGATGGGGCTCGGAACAGGGTCCCGACCCGGGGCCCTGCAATCGTCATTGCTTTGAAGACTCCCTTCACTAGGGAATACTGTCATTTGGTCGCTCTCCACTAGCCGCTGAAGGTGGCAGATCTGAGGGGTCTCTGGGCCATTTCCTTTAATCTACGGAAGGTGGAGATTTCCAACAAAATAATGATGAGGGGTAAGACAGACCTCTGCATGCATCCGCTGAATGGGATCCTTCCCTCTCCGGAATGGGGGGGCCTTCCCCTCAGACCTTGATGCTCCAGGCCCTCAGGTGACTAAGTTGAAGCAGAGCTTCAAGACGCAGGAGTCTATTGTGCTAAGAAGTATTACAACATTGTAAAGTAACCTCGCCTCCGTGTGCTTTTTGCCATTTTTCCTTTTGTGTATTGCCCCAATTTGTGAATGAGAGTTGATTTATTTTCCTTTTGCTTTAGGAATCTTGTAATTATATTTTCCTTCGAATGTTGACTCATATATTTTTCTTGAATATGCTTGGTTGTTTTCCAATGTCGAACATCCTTGAAAGCTTTAGGAATTTTACCATACTTGTTTTCAACTTCGCTTTAAGTTTTGTCGAATAGTCTGCCCTTTTTATTTGAAGGGTCTTGGACTTTATGAGGAAATGTTACATTTTTAGAGGTTCTTTCGTTCCTTTAGGCTTTTGAGGAAGGACAGTTTCTTTTTTAGCTCGTTCGATCCTTTCGCCAAGTTTCTCGAGGGAACTATTACCGAAGGATTATACTTTTATGGAAACTGTTATCCTTGACGGATTCGTTTGCCTTTTAGGGTTATGGCCATTGTGGGACCTTAGATGCGTTCACCTTTGCGGGAGTTGTTACCTAAGATTTGTTCGCTCTCTTAAGCTTTACTTTGGAGAGACTGTTAATTTGACAGATCGGTTACTCCGTTGTGCCTAACTTAAGGAAAATGTTACCCTTGAGATGGGTTCGTTCTCCTTTTGCGTCAGGTCTTTATTTTTCCTAACTTTAGGGTTCGTTCAACTTTTATATTAGGTCTTCATTTTTCCTAGTTTGGGGGGAACTATTACCTAATGGTTTGTTTGACCCTCGTTTTAGGTCTTTCTGGGAGAGGAACTGTTACCTTTAGAGGTTCGATCGCGATACCTTTTTGCCTAATTGAGGAGACTGTTATGTTGGTCGGTACGTCTGCATGTTTGTATTAGGTCTTTACTTTTAGAGAGACTGTTATCTTGTTGGTTCATCCGCTCTTTGGAACTTGGTGCGTTTACGTTAGAGTAGGTATGCTTTATATGAAGGAATGGTTAGTTTTATTGACATAACAATTTGGTTACAAGCTATGCATAAAACCTCTATAAATGTTCAGAATTGAATGGACGAGCTAGCCTTACAACCTCTATGTTTTCCAAGTAGTATGCCCCTGGTGCGACAATCTCTACTACCTTATACGGGTCATCCCACTTGGTCGAGAGTTTGTTGTGGATGTCCATATTTCTGAACGCATTCCTTCGCATAACCATCCCTCCACGAAATATTGGTGAGCGCTGACTTTCCTGTTGAAGTATCAGTGGTCGCCAACCTAATTTTAGCTTGTGGTTCATCTGATTGCCTTAACTTTTCTTCAACAAGATCGACATATATGATTCGCTCAATGTCATTAGCTTTAACATTAAAATGTAGACTAGACTGGATGACAACCCTGTTGGTGTTTTGGGTGTCGTTCTGATAGACCACAACACGTTAACCAACTCGTCTACCTAGTTTATTTTTAAGTATTGAACCCTTTTCTTGAGTCCTACTAGGACCACTTTGTTGGCTGTTTTGGCGTGTCCATTGGTTTGGGGATGATGCACCGAACTGAATCTCTTATCAATATGGTAATGTTCGTAGTGCCATTTGAATTATTTACCCACGAATTGCGGGTCATTATCGCTTATGAGTATTTTGGGAACACCAAAGCGCAAAATTATGTTGACATTTAAAAATTTGATCACTTGAAATTTGGTTGTAGAAGTCAATGCTTTCACTTTTATACGCTTGGAGAAATAGTCGATCGCCACAATTATAAGGGTTATTTGCCCAGTGCTTATGGGAAAGGGTCCCAGGATGTATATTCCCCATTCAGCGAATGGCTAGGCGCCCGCCATTGGGGATAGCAATATAGGTGGTCGGGCGTATCTTTGTGCTAACTGTTGACAAGTTTTGCACTTCTCTGTTGATTATGTTGCATCTTTGCTAAAAGTTGGCTAGTAATAGACTAGCATGAAGATCTTTCGCGTCAATGAGCTTGTGCCTTCGTGGCATATGACAACTCCTTCATGAGCTTCAAGCAAAACACTTTCTGTCTCTGAATGGATGATGCATCTCAAATAGGGAGTTGAGTATCCTCGCCTATAGAGTTCTCCATCTATGAGAATATAGTTTGTGGTTATGCGACATATCTTTGTAGCATCGCCTTCATCTTTTGGCAGGGTTCCTTCTTCCAGAAAAGCTCTGGAATGAAGTCATTTAGTTATCCTGCTCTTGAATATTAATGAATTCAGCTCGACTTTCAAGGAAGAGGATAGTATTTCTTGCATTCGTGTTCCTCCGAATGCCAGCTTGCTTAGGGAGTTTGCTAGCTGGTTGTTTTGATGATGAATTGACTCTATCACGAAAGTTCGTATTTCGGTGGTGAGTTTCTTGGCAATATCGAGGTATTTCTTCATTTTACCCCCTTTGTTTCATAGTTTCCATTGATCTGGTTAACAATTTGCTTTGACTCGCTTTTTACCTTGTGAGGTTATACCCATCACTTTAGCGAGTCGCAGTCCAGTTATAAGCGCTTTGTACTCAGCTTCATTGTTGGTCGCGTTGAATGTAAGGGTGATTTCATACTTGAGGGGCTCTCCCTGAGGAGGAATGAGGACTAGTCCTACCCCGGAGCCTTCTTTTGAAGAGGATCTGTCGGTATAGAGTTCTCAATACGTTTCTTTAGCCTTTGGTTGATCCTGTTATTTTTCTGCTTCAGTAATACCATTACTCGTACTTTCCACTTGCTAGGGCTTGACCTTTAATAGCCATTTTAGATGCAAATTTGATTATGATTTCGCTCAACTCAATTGTCCATTTGACTGTTCTTCCTGAAGTGCTTAAGGGGCTTATTGGTTAGGACTGTTATCGAATGGGCATGGAAGTACGGACTCAACTTTCGAGCAGCAATAAACAAGGCATGAAGATATTTATCAATCTCGATATATTTTATTTCAGCAAAATTGAATACTTTTGTTACAAAATATATTGGACTCTCTATACCCTCCTCTTCTTTAACTAACACTCCAATGGTTGTGACTTCAATTACATTTATGTAAAGATAAAGTGATTCAGTGGGAATGGGGTTCGCCAAGGCCGGAAGTGTCTGCAGGTGCTGCATGAGTGATTGAAAAGTGGTGTCGCACTCCGGCGTCCACTTGAACTTGTTGTTTTCTCTGATAGTTTAGTAGAATGGGAAATACATGTCGCTTTCCTTGGAGAGAAAACGATTAAGTGCGACCACGCGACCGTTTATACTACGGACTTCCTAGTGGCAAGTCAGGATCTTTATCTCTTCTATAGCCTTGAGTTTTTCGGGGTTTGCCTCTATGCCTTTTTCATTGACCATGAAGCCCATAAATTTTCTGATTTTACTCTGAAGGCGCACTTTGTTGAGTTCAGGTGGACACCATGCCTTTGCGTGCATTCAAACACTTTTCCGAAGGTCTTCTGTGTGAGGTTTCCCCTTAATGGACTTTACCAGCATGTCGTCCATGTAGGCTTCCATATTTTGCCCTAGCATCTCTTTGAACAATCCATTCACCATTCGTTGATAGGTTTCCCCCGCATTGATTAAGCCAAAGGGAAATACCTTATAGCAAAGGATATCGCCGTAAGCATAGAATGATGTGTGGGCTATATCATCTGGGTGCATTCAGATCTGGATGTAGCCTGAATAGTCATCCATGAAGCTTAGCATCCTGTGACAAGTGGTTGCATCCACCAGCTAGTCAATACGCGATTTCAGCAGGGGGTATGAGTCATTTGGATAGGTCTTGTTGAAGTCGCGGAAATATAAACACATACGTCATTTTTCATTCGAATTCTTGACCAACACTGAGTTGGAGACCCAACTCTGAAAGCGCACTTCCCTTATGACAAACTAGGCTTCATGCAGTTTTCCCACTTCTTGTCTGATCGCCAAGCTTTTGTTCGATCTGAACAACCTTCTCTTTTGAGCAATGGGTTTGACCGAGGGGTCTATTCGCAGCTCATGAGAGATGATGGCAGTGCTGATGCCTCGCATGTCATTGGGCTTCTAAGCAAATAACTGTTTAAATTCTTTTGACAGGTAGGTCAAGGAGTTCCTTCGTCCTTCATTCCAGGTAGATCCAACGCGCATCTTCTTGTCTGGACAATCGATCTCGACTTCGGTAAAGTCTTCGATTGGGACAAGTCGAGCTTTATCCTCATGGGGGTCAGCCTCTGTCTTCGATTGGGACAAGTCGAGCTTTATCCTCATGGTGTGATACTCACTTTGGTTTTCCATACGAAGTCAGTTCACATAGCATTGCCGTGAGGATGGTTGAATCATCTTTTGGTGTGGGGAACTTTATCTTTTGGTGGACAGCGAAGGCCACGATCTTATTTGGATTGATGGTGGTCCTCCCCAGGATGGCATTATATGAGGCTGGTGCATCGACCACTATGAAGGGGACCGACACCTCTATGCCCTTCCATCCTTCGCCCATGATTACTGGCAGTGTACTGGTCCCAGCGGGTATGTTGTTTTCCCAGCAAAGTCGATGAGTAGAAAGTCGACAAACTGGAGGTCTCTTTTAGACCTGCCCACCTTTTCAAAAGCGTCTAGAAATAGAATGTCTGTCAAACTTCCTTCATCAATCAATATTCTTTTAATGTTGCATCCGACAACGTCAACCGTGATGTCTAACGCATCATTGTGCGGGGTCGTGGCATGAGCCTGGTCTTCTTTAGAAAAAGAGATAATTATGTCTTCTTCGGGACGAGGTCTCTTTCCTAGTTGTGCAACTGTGGATATTTGTGTGGCGAACACGTCTCTTGCATGGGACCCCTTGCCTCTGGATCCAAACCCTCCTACAATCAGGTTGAATACCCTTTTACCCAGGTATGGTCCATATTGTTCTTGAGGAACTGATGAGCGGGTTCTACGTGGAGTCGTGCGACTTCGTTCTCTTCATGCCACGAATTCTTTCAGCATGCCTCTCTGGATTAATTTCTCGATGTCGCACTTGAGTGTGCGGAAATCATCAGTCTTGTGGCCCTTTGCTTTATGATAGCGACAGTAGCTCTCTGTATCTTTGCCCATGGATTGAGCATTCTTTCGAGGCATTGTCGGTCTAGCCAAGGACCTCAATTCCATCTCGACTAGTATCGCTGATATCTGCCTGTTTAGGTTATAAGTGTGTCAACACTTATGTTTAGGGGTTATTTCACAATTGTCGTTGTTTATGTGTCGAGTTTCAATTATTGTTAGCTATAGGGACCATATTGCAATTATCATGTCCTTGGTTCGGTAGCTTTCTCTATATATGTCTACAGTGTAAGAGACAAAGATCAACCAATTCAGAAGATAATTTCCGTAGTGTTTATCTGTTCTTCATTCTTCATCTTCTTCTTCTTTCTTTCCCTAAAATGCAACCTAATCTCTAAACATCAACATGGTATCAGAGCTAAATCGAGCCTGATTCATAAACTCAGTCCTGTTTGTTGCTTTATTTCATGGAAGAAACATCACCTGCCTTCGCCAACAAGAAATTAGCTCAGCTGCTCGGTAAAGAGAACTCCCAATCATGGAAGCAGCGGGTCTTGCTGTTAGTTCGAGGCTACAACCTTGAAAATCATCTCCATGGGATGAATATACCTCAGTTCCTGGAGGATGAGATAGGAGCTGCCATTCCAAACCCTGCGTATGCAAAATGTATTCAGCAAGACAGCTCCCTGGCTTCATGGCTCCTAGCATCAGTATCCTCACAGGTCAGTAGAGGTTTAATAGGCTGTATGGCAGCTGCTGCTATATAGCAAAAACTTCACTATGATTTCTCATCATCCTCAACCACTAGGATTATGCATTTGTATGATAGGCTTAAAGTTAGGAAGCATGTCCATCAGTCCATGCGTGACTATCTCACTTAGATACAAACCACTTGTGATAGTCTAGCTAGCTCTGGTCACCCAATAAAAGAAATGCAACAAATATCGATAGTCTTAAATGGTGTTAAGGGTCAGTATGACAATGTGATAGCTGTTATTCGTGCCAGTCAGAACCCTTACACCATTGCCTCAGTAGGCTCTGTTCTTCTTGATGCTGAGTCTAGGGAGTCAGATTTGTTGTTTGATGCGAATGTAGTGTCAATGTTGCTGCTGCTAAGATTCCTACTGCCGCTAAACCTGTCATTGCTTATGAAGAAAGTAGTTTAGGGGTTAAGGATAGTATGTTTGTGATGCCTACCAATACTGGTCTTCTACCCACACCACAACACCACCCTTCTCCATTTGGCAGCCAGCAGCTTGGTAGGGGTAGGGGTCGTGGTTTTGGTAAAAACCGGCTTCAGTGCCAGTTATGTGGGAAGTTTGGCCACCTGGTGCACATATGCTTCCACCGATTTAATGTGCATTTCACAGGGGTCACAGACACAAATTCCACATCCTCAGCACCCTCTGCCAACCTTGCCTCCTATGACTATGAATCTGATCCTTTTCAGCAACCATCATCACCACAATCCCATTATCCACAACCTCAGGTGAACAAATCTCAAGTTCATCCTCAATCTGCTCATACCAATACCATATCCCTTCCTACTGCTCAATCTCACCAAATGCTGCAATACTCACCATATCCTCATCCTGCACCACCCATCTATCCTTATATGATGGCTATTCACTGCTTTGTTAATCCAGCTCTTCCATACTCTGCATTCCCTAACCTTCAGCTCCCAGCAGTCAATGCCTCACCTAAGCCTTCATCTCAGGCACCCTTCCAGGCAAACCTGACCAGTGGCTCAAACACAGCTCCAACTGATGAAGGATGGTTCCCTGACTCTGGAGCTACGAACCACCTGACCAATGCCAAACCTGCTCCACATATGTCATCTCCATATTCTGGCCCAGGTAAGGTTCTAGTTGGTAATGGATCTTCACTCAAAATTTCTGCATATGGATCTTCATCCTTACCTTCCTCTGGAAAACAACTTGTCCTTAATAACATGCTTTATACACCTGCTGTTACTAAAAATCTTCTTTCTGTATCTCAGTTTTCAAAGGATAATCAGGTTTATTTTGAGTTTCATGCGACACATTGCTTGGTTAAGGACTTCATCTCCAACAGTATGCTGCTCAAGGGGTTTGAATCAGGAGGTCTTTATCGTCTTGATCTATCTATTGTTCAGTCTAGCAATAATAGAATAGTAAAGTCTGCTCATGTCTGTCCAGACCAATGTCTGAGTCTTCAAACTGATTTTCAGTCCTTTTGTAATAATAGAGTTTTATCTGCAGAAACTTCGACTTTTCAAGTTAATTATAGTGACAACTCTCAGTTTATGGTTACTCATGTTTCTTCTGATTATGTTAATGATGTTTCTGATGAATGTCCTTCTACTGCTTGTTTAACAATTAGTCAACCTCTGTTTTACCTGACTTTGAGTTCAGCTGCTTTATTTCCACACTTAAGAGCACTGACTCATCCAATTTGTGGCACATGCGATTGGGTCACCCCTCTAAAAACATTCTTGTTAATTTCCTTAGGCTTCAAAATCTTCCCACTAACCATGTTTCTTCTGAGTGTGCTGCCTGTGCAGTTGGTAAGAGAAAATCCCAGCCCTACTCTTCCTCGGACGCCATCTACACTCATCCTTTGAAACTGGCTCAGGTAGATTTATGGGGTCCTGCCCCTTTCTCCTCTAGCAACAACAATTACTACTTAAGTATTGTTGATGATTCCAGTCGTTATACCTGGATTTATTTCTTACATAGCAAATCTGATGCTGCTAAGGTATTTTGTGAGTTTCATATGTTGGCAGAAAAACAGCTTGGAACTAAACTTAAGGCTGTTCAATCCGATGGTGGAGGTGAGTTTCATTTTCTTACTTCGTATCTTTCTCAATGTGGCATAGTTCATAGGGTGACTTGTCCATACTCATGTCAGCAAAATGGTATGGTGGAGCGTAAGCACCGCCATATTGTTGAGCTTGGTCTCACCCTCCTTGCTCAATCACCTGTCCCACTTCACTACTGGACAGATGCATTTTTCATTGTTGTTTTCCTCATTAACAGACTACCCTCCAAAACTCTGCACAATTGTTCTCCTCATGAACACATCTTTCGGTCCAAACCTGACTACTCTTTTCTAAGAGTCTTTGGATGTCTGTGCTTCCCACACCTGAGACCATATCGTTCTCACAAACTATCCTTCAGGTCAGAACCCTATATCTTCCTTGGGTTTTGCTCTGATCATCATGAATACAGGTGTCTCTCTTCTTCTGGTAGAGTTTATGTCTATCGAAATGTCGTTTTTCATGAAAATACATTTCTCTTTGCTGACACCACACGCCTGTTCTTTGCATCTCACACCCCAAAAGTCTCTGCTCCTTCAAAATCTTTCTTCATTCCTTGTGACCCTTTCTTTCATCAACCCACATCTGTTCCTTCTACTGTCTCTCACTCGTCTGGTCCTCCTGCTCATGCTCACACCTCTGGTGAGTCCAGTATTTCTTCGACCACACCTACTCCGTCACAAGTTACACCTCCTACTCAGGTACCTGTCTCTACTTTAGCTGTCTCAGCTCCAGACCTGTCTTCGCCCACTGATATCTGCAGGTATGTCCCTTCTGGATCCACCCTAGTTCCCATTGATTCTTCTAGTCCCACCTCATCCACTCTACTACCTGTCCATTCTGATCAGTCCTTCCCCACATCTCCACGAGATCACCCTTCCTCCTCATCTCACCCTTCTCGTTCAAAATCCTTTACCAATGTGCATCCAATGCAAATCATATCAAAAACCTCCCTTTAAGGGTTGGCTATGTCTCTTGCCCTGTCTGATGACCTCACAAACTCTGAGCCTCGCACCATTCATGATGCTCTTCAATCTCCCCACTGGCTCCAGGTTGTTCAGGAAGAGCTCACTGCTCTTTCTTCCAACAACACATGGAGCCTTGTTCCTCTTCCTGCAGGGAGAATCCCTATAGGTTGTAAGTGGATCTTTCGTATAAAAAGGAATGTTGAAAGGGCAGTTGTCAGGTACAAGGCTCGCCTTGTGGCCAAAGGCTTCTCTCAAAAACCATGTTTTGACTTCCAGGAAACGTTTAGTCCGGTTATCAAATCGGCAAAAGTGCGTATAGTTTTATCTTTGACTCTAACTCACAAATGGTGTATCAGACAGGTAGATATCAACAATACTATTCTTCTTGGGGATCTTCATGAGGAAGTATTCATGGTACAACCTCCAGGTTTTGAAATTCAGTCCTCTGCCTCACCCAATCTGGTATGGAAACTTCAAAGGCACTATACAGTTTTAAGCAAACTCCTAGAGCATGGTTTGAAAAGCTTAAATTCTTTCTTCTCAACTCACTTGGTTTCAAAGTTTCTACATCTGACAGTTTCCTGTTCATCAAATCTACGTCAGATTATTTTGTGCTATTACCTGTGTATGTTGACGATATAGTTATAACTGGTACTTCTTCATCACTTGTCTCTAACATTGTTGATTCCATCAATACGCAGTTTCGGCTCAAGGATTTGGGCAGCCTAAACTACTTCCTTGGCATGGAAGTAGTATCTGGGGATGATTTCTTTCTTCTCAACCAGAAGAAATACATTATGGATCTGCTGGACAAGGTTGGCCTCAATGATCAAACCAGCTTCCCCACACCGATGACAGGTACGTGTCTGTCCAGGTCTGGTATGAGTATTTGCGATGAACCATTCCATGACGAGACACTTTATAGAAGCACAATAGGTGATCTTCAACATGTTTGTGTCACACGACCAGATATTCACTTAGCTGTGAACAAGCTTAGTCAGTTCATGCAGGCTCCTAAGAACAACAACTGGAAAGCTGCCATTCATATACTTAGATACCTCAAGGGTACTCTTAAGCATGGTATTTTATTTAGAACTACTCATTCTCATGTTAATGATATCTCTCTTTAGGGGTTAATTCACAATTATCGTTGTTTGTGTGTCGGGTTTCAATAATTGTTAGTTATAGGGACCATATTGCAATTATCTTGTCCTTGGTTCAGTAGCTTTCTCTATATATGTCTACAATGTTAGAGACAAATATCGGAGGCAACATGGGGGGGCTCTAGTGATCTGGAAATCAATCTATGCCTCCGGTAGTGACTTTCGGTACTGCTTTAAAGGTCGGAGGCATAGATTGATTTCCAGAAATCATCTCTTGGTCTTCTTGAGGAGCAGTGGTGCGAGGGTTTCCAACTTTTGATGCTCACGCGAAATGTGGATCTTCATGAGGAGCATGGGCTTGTCTGCGGGCCTGCCCTATGATAATATTCAACAGGGATAACATATGTGCAGTGACCTGGATGGTTTCTCATCCACTTGGATAGTCGGCCGAACTAGGATGTCGGTGGTGGGAGGAACTGGAACCGGTCTTGAAGTGCTGACGTGTTCCTCTGCCGATCTCGGAGGAACGACATTGGGAATCACCTGGCTGGCAGGTTCTTGCTGAGCGAACAACGAAGCAGCGGTGGACTCGGAGCTGTTCTAAGACTTCTCGTTTACTATCTTCTTATGACGATTGCGGTTAGAGCGAGTATGCATGACAGTTTGCTCGTTTCCTAAAGATGGTGTCAAATGTTAGGACAGGATCTCACAAGTGTTGACTGTTTGTTGTTTTGTCAGTGGGTTGCATGCCAAGTAGTTGATAACCGCAAGTTTTCGCTGGAGCTCCGAGGAACCCACAAGAAGGGGAGCGCAACATAGGGGGGCCCTAGGTCCCACTCATATGCTTAAATGAGTATATGGTGTGTAATAACTCATAATGTAAAGTAACATATGTAAAGCAGGAGTATTTATAGGGATGGAAGAACAAACTATTTTTGGTAACCGAATATATCCGTAAATATTGTGTCGGTGTGGGTAAGGATTGCAGATATTGCGTTTATCATGTAATATTGTAGTTGCCTTATGTAATATTTGTAGAATATGAGCCCGAAATATGCGGGACATAGTGGTTGTATATTCGAAGTCGGTTGTGGGACCAGAATTGAGAGGTTAGACTCTCTTAGCGAGCACTCCCACGACGAGCAGTGGGAGCCTTTGACCTCGGACTTGGCGCCTACCTTGATTTTGGATTTGGTATCGGATCGGATCGGTTTTATGGGTTCCAGCTTACCCTTAGTGTGGGCAGGCTAGTCTTGAATGATTTCGGTTTAACCCCTCTGAAATGATATTGGGCCTCAGAGGCCTGATGGACTTTATACCATATTGGACCATCACTATCGATACCCAACATGTCTTGTTAAATGGTTGTTAGAGTACAACATGTAAACATTTAGATACTTCGTTATTTAACCATCAAATTTTTCCATGAAATCATCATGTCAATCTCTTAATTTTGAAAATTAAATTATGTTCGATTGGGCTACTTTGTAAGATCCCCGATGAAAGGATTGGATTCTTGTAAGGAATTGTTGCGCTATCGCTCCCAATCCAAAAACTATGCATTGGAAGAAGATTCAAGATTAGGGTTTCGTTGTACGTTCTTACGGTGCTTCAGGTTGAAACAATAAAATATAAATATTGTATGTTTCTTGTATTGTACTGACATAAGGATGTTGACAATATAAACTTGCTATTCTCTTCTGTTTCTTGAAACATGTTTACCAAAATTGGTAAGTGATGCAACTTTTTTTGGGCCGCTAATTTATGATGTACTATATTTCATTTTGTAGGGTTTAGATGAAACGTGTGTTTTCCGTTAAAATCCATTAATTTGAATGTTAATAAAAAAAAATTGAAATCCTGAAATTGCCTTAACCTCTATTTCCCTCCAATTTCCCTCCAATTTCAGCAATCCATGTTCCTTACATTTCCAGATATCAACTCCACAACTTCGTTCTTCTTCCAACTTCCAATCTAATCCGTCAATACCTTCACCTACCATAATTCCCCATGTTCACTTCTCAGCTTCCATGGGAAACATCTCAGCTTCTTCAATTGAAGCCCAATTCCTAGAACTACTTTCTCGGTCATTTGGGTGTTGATTCTTCTGCTACTTATGTTCTCCATTTGATCAACAATTCAAATTGTTGTGTGTAAACTTGGTAGCGCTTTCTTATATATATTATTTTGATCAAATTAGTCGTTTTACTTTAAGAAATAAAACGTCGTGACTTGGGGTCACGTATGTTCGTACATCAAATCATTAGCTACTAAACATACAAAGGGAAGTGGTGGTCTCGCGACCCAATCATTTAGACTCACTCCCAATCTAGCTTGCTTTGCTATCCAATTCACACATTCGTTGCTCGCTCTTGGAATTGCTCGCCATTGCACTTGCTCGAATTGTGTTGCTAGTGCTCGGATGTTCGGTATAATGGTAGACAATCTCCAATGCTTTGAGCCCTCCACAATTTGTTGGTGAACCGTTTTTTATTCCGTTTCGATGATGACGTTGTTCCATCCCGCTTCTATTGATAGTCGAACTCCTTCGTGTATTGCTATAACTTCCATCGTTTCTACGTCATCGCTCCTTTGACTCCGTTTCATTCCACCAACGACTCTCCCGTTCTTATCCCATGCTACCACTCTTATGCCGACTTAGTTTCCTTGCTCCATTAGGCATCGCAATTGATCTTGATCGTGTCACCCGCTGGGGGCTTCCACTGTTCATCCCCTAGAGTTTGCGGTCGTTGGGCCGATCGGTGGACTCCCCATTGTTCCTCGTGTGCTTGCTTTATTTCTATGATCACGCACCTTGGGTTTGGTTGTTGAGCTTCAAAGGCTGCCTTGCATCTCGCCTTCCAAATGTTCCAACACGTGATTAGTATTAGCACCCACCTCTTGTCACTCCTTCCGTTAGGCCCATGAGTCTCCGCTTGTTTCCTTGTGAGACATTCCTCCATATTCGTCCCATGGTGTCTATCAATTCGTATCCCGATCAAATCAGCCCCCACCGGTCCCGTCCAACTACATTCCATGAGTATGTGCTCACTCGTTTCGACTTCACCGCATGTTGGGCAACTCGTGGGCATGTTCATCCCTCGCTGGGCCATGTTCGCTTTAACGTCTATGGCATTCGTAGCTAGTCTCCATATGAATTTCTTTACCTTTGGGTTTACCTTTGCATTCCATATTACCCTCCATAGTGACTCATTTCGGTTCGTCCCCATGTTTGGTTCGGTCCTCTCCCTTATTTTGTGGTAGATTGATCGGACTTGGGGGCTTCCATCATTCGTGTGTGGCCATATGAATCTGTCTCTTCCCCCGTTTTGTGTCAACGTCATGTTCATGATGTGGGCTGCGTTTTCTTGGTCTACCATGATTCTCACAAGTTGTTCATTCCATGTGCCATTTGGTAGGATGAGATCGCTTACCCTTAAATTTTCCCCGTGTTCCACAACAATATCTCCATTAACTCTTTTGCTCTCCTTTGTGTATGTCCATGAGTCCCCAAAGACTCTTATGCTTTCTCCCGAACCTATCATCCACATCCCTTCTCGCTTGATAACGTCTCGTCCATGTAGGATACTCGACCATCCCCATGAGGCTCGGCTTCCCTTTCTAGCCTTAAGAAGTGAACATCGTGGAAAGTATAGTCCTTTAAGGACTTGTGCACATAATAAGTTCGGTTCGGTTATGAGACGGCTTGCCATCTTTGTTAGAAGGGCCATATTGAAGCTTTGAAGTTCCCTAAACCCGAGGCCTCCCACTTATTTTGCCTTAGTTAGGACCTCCCATCTTCTCCAATGCATTCTTTTCCCTTCCGTTGTTTGCCCCCACCGTTAGTTAGGACCCTTTGGGCGGCCTTTGCTTTTGCCTCGGCCATGATATCAAACCACGACTTCTTCACGGTTTGTTGCTCTGGTTCTCCTCTCCTACCACGTGCTTCTGAGGTGAGCCCTGTTTTGGTCTCACCCCTACAAGCCCAGGTCCATATGCCGGCTAATCCGGGTCATGCTTGGCCCTTTGTACCTCCTGTTTGCATGTTTGTGTTGTGTGTCCCAATAAACCACATCCATAGCAAAAATCACATAAACGCTCATACTTTATGTTTTCCACCAATAGTCCGGCATCAAAGCTACTTGCACATCCAATTCTACTTGCATCCTCAAATAGCTTCTACTAATTCTCCCATCAAGCCTATCAATTTCTAGGCACTTTCCTACCATATTCCCTATCTTCCCAGCATTGGCATCACTAAACGTTTCCGGTCCTAAATCATGCACTTGGATCCAGATGTTTACCTTGTTGAAGTCGACCTCCTTTACTCCCACCTTTGGGTCCCAATTTTTTATATTAAGGATATGGCCATTGACTGTCCATGGCGAGCGGTCTAGGATACTTTTGGCATTGTCTTTGTTCTCAAATTCTAACAATAGTTTTCCCGGTTCCGCCTCCGATGTTGCGACTTTCCCATACTGGGCCCATGCCGCCCGGAGCACTCCTAAGATCACATTATGTTTTACTGGTTTTTGGGCAAGCAATTTACCCACATATCACACTTCATCCTTCCCGAAACTATTTGAATCAAGGTCCACCTCTTGACCCCCGGGGCTGTTTTTATCTCCGGAACTAGAACGAGATGGCATTGTGTCTTCGTGGGTGCAGTCGACTTCACCGCAGCTGGCATCCATCTCCACGAAGCAAGCTGAAAAGGATAGCAAACATGGTTCGGTCTAGAAAATATAGATATAGTTTCGGTAATCAGTTCCACAGTGCTATCGGCGATCCAAGGGGAAGCTCGAGGTTCTGTTCGGGGAAGCTCCGCAAGTGAAATGAGGCAGGTATCTTCGCATACACAGGTGAGCTGATGCGCTGCCGTCGGTCATGCTAAGCTCAGCTGGGTAGTTGCAGGCCTTGGTTCGACGCTCAGTTGGTTTCCGTGATGAAACCGCTAGGTGCAGGCTCGTCACACCTGCTTTGCTATCAGGGCCACAGGTGCCGGCACTGGTGGAGCTGTGGTGTCCTTGTCTCCAACATTGGATCGCCGACGAGCAAGAAATTTAATGGAACAGTGCCTCCGTTCTTCACTTGAGCCTCTGTGTGCTGCAGTTCGTGTTTTGCATGGCTACTGCAGTTTTCCTACAACATCCACTCCTTGTCGCTTGTGATTGGTCAATTTTTAGCTTTCATCAAGATTTCAATCGAAATAAGATCGATTGTTTCCGGCGCATCGAGATTTCATTCAAAAACCAAACTGAGCATTGCTTTCTTCCTTTGTTGCGTGGATTACTCTTGCATGAATAAGTCAATTGTTCTGCATTAGGTCTTCCGTGATTGGTTGGTTGTTGTTGGCAATTAATGCCAAAGGGTGAAGACAAATCCTACAGACTGGATTGTACGATTCTGAATCAAGAGAGAACCCTAGATTCATGGGGGATTCTCTGATTCAATTGGGAGAAGCGCGTGGATGACACCGCTTATTGTCCCTTCCACGTTTTATCATCTAGCTAAGATTAGCGCTTTCATATTGTCTTATTACAAATAGAGTATTATCATAAAACAGAACAACTCATTAGTTCTAGTCTTGGGGTCAATAATCGAAACATAAGTTTCCTCAGGAATTGAGTGTTCCGACAACCTTCCATTTCATAGAACAGTAAATTTCTAAACACTTGAAACACACTTAAACTAGAGGTGAATAGGTTAGTTCAGAAAGATTGAATGCTAAACCAAAAAAATACTAGACAATTAGGTGAACCCTTGTTAGATTTTT
The DNA here is from genome assembly GCA_946814005.1 of Chamaenerion angustifolium. Classification (NCBI taxonomy): domain Eukaryota; kingdom Viridiplantae; phylum Streptophyta; class Magnoliopsida; order Myrtales; family Onagraceae; genus Chamaenerion; species Chamaenerion angustifolium. The sequence goes on along the minus strand of OX328266.1, from coordinate 31,395,309 downwards.
TGTTATTTCTTAATTACATGTTACAAGTCAAAGATGCTAAAGGATAACAAGAACAAAGTTATGAATAATACGAAGAAGCCTAATCTTACCAAATGTAAACTATTCTCTGCAACAAAGTGAACTCCACAAGGGCATTTTGTTGAACAAACAGTAGTTACATGTGTTGAAGGTTGAAAAGAAATAGAAGTATAACACAGGTCGTGCCTTATTGTTTGCAGCAACCAACAGTTTGAACAAATGCTATATGTTCATAATCACAGATTTTCTCCCTTCTTGAGTTTCTTTGCTGCATCAATGAAGTCCATGATTACCTTTTTCTCATTCACCCGTTGTAACAAAGAAAAAAACACGTTTAGTAATCGATAAGAGAACATCAATGCCATGGTGGATAACAGGGTAAGACAGTAGAGTATATCTTGTTCTGTAACACAAAGAAACAAACCTGAGATGCAAAGTGCCAACAAACCGAGTTAAGCATTTGTTCTCTAGATATTTTGTTATCACATGAGCTAATTGCGTGAAATTTCATCAATAATTGCAGAAATTTCACCCATGGCCATGCGTGCCTTATTTTTGTCTTTCTGTGTTTACAAAAATAAAGACACCTTTAGAAGTATTTGAATAATGTTGAACAATTTTGTTATTTCATAGTATTTTTCGAAGAACATACTATAATCATGATCCTTTACTGCAATTTTGTAAATATTGCTAGATTTGAAATCACAGATGTCGTCCTATTCGTTGCCAGTTGGGTGTTCGAGTACACTCAATGCATTCCTTTGAAGCTTCACTTCAATCCAATTCTTCAAAACCTTATATCAAAACTGATAAGTGATCAAGATTACCAGTCAATGCCATGCACCAAGACCAACAACTTTCTTAACAACTCCCTGGAGACCAACAAGAACAAATTTTGTTTGATTGTTTCCAGTGATGATGGCTTTCGTGTGCCTATACAGTGACGTTGGAACTTCAAGAAGACATGGGCATTTGACGTATTTTACACACACTTTTCAATGAATGAGTGTCACACCCCTTGCACGTGGGCGTTAACGACAATTTTGGACGGAAGTAAATAGGTTTCATCTAAAACAAACAACAACAAACATGTTTCATAAAAAACAAGCAAGGTGTCGCTTTTACAATAATGGGCGAACATATTACATCTTTTGTATTCTTTTTGTTAGGATATATGTGTATAGTGATTACTTGTGTTGCAAGGTATTGTGTCGTAGGTCTCAAGAATACTTGAGAAAGTGGTAGAAGCTTGTACATGGATCAATATGTTCTAGGTCCTCTGTGAAATTCAGATCAAAGGGCTTGTATAAATAGGATTGTAGTGACCTATACTTTGTAACTTGGATTAAAAGCTTTATGAAGTGAAAGTTTGGTATATCAGTTATTATTCTTTCTTCTTTCCAAGGTTCTCACTTCTTTCAATTCCTCTAGTTCAAGCTCAAATCACTGAAATGGTATCAGAGTCATTCTGATCTTCCATTTCTTGCTGCATGATCCGCTGCATTCTCTGCGTCGAACTTTGATCATTAAATTGGCGATCAGAATCGCCTCGAGTGCATGTTGCTCTGCTTCTTTAACCTGGTCATAAGCATCTGGTCGACATGGATGATTTCAGACCTGCATTTTTCAACAAGAGGATCTGTCAAATGACAGGAGAACACAATTTCCAGTCCTAGAGACAACAGGTAGTGCTTGCTGTTAGAGGTCTGAATATGGAAGGTTACTGATTTGGTACTTTGGAGATTCCTAGAATCAATGATGATAGAGATGGCAACAAAGTCCCCAATCATGTGTATCTGAAGTTTTCTCAACAAGATTCATCTCTGGCATCATGGCTATTAGCATATATTTCCTCGCCAATCAATAAAGGCTTGGTAGGTTGCATGTCATCTGCTTTAATATGGAACAGATTTTATCAGAATTTATCCTCATCGTCTACAACTCGAATCATGAGTCTGTATGACAGATTAAAGGTTAGAAAATTCCATACTCAGTCTATGCGAAACTACCTAAAGGATATTCAACTAACCGGTAACAGTTTGGCAAACTGTGGACATCCAATAGAGGAAATGCAGTAAATATCTATCTTATTGATTAGAGTGGAAGACCAATATGAAAGTATTGTTGTTGTTATTCATGCTAGTTGTAATTCATATGATTTAGCCTCTATTTCATCTATCCTACTTGATGCAGAGGCTCGACAAAGGGATATGTTGTTTGACAATCCATTAACTGTGGCAAATGTTATGATGAAGAATCTCAATCAAGCTGTAAAGCGTGTGGTTGATTCTGGACAACTGAGTGTACTTTATTCTGGTCATCAACAACGCCAGTGTCCTGCTGCAGCTAATCCACAGGAATATCAGCCTAATCAACCTGCCTATTGTCGAGGAAGAGGTAGGGCGAGGCTTTGGTAATAACAAACCACAGTGTCAACTTTGTGGAAAGTTTGGCCACCTGGTGTATAGATGGTATCAACGCTTCAATGTGTACTTCAAAGGTATGACAGCTCAGCAGAATGACAACATGAGTGCAAATTTGTCTACAGTTCAGTGGAATGATGAAGATGTTATGTCATACTCCAGTTCTGGTTCATAAAAGATCCAAAATTCCAATGACAATCCAGCTGCCTCTCTGAACTATGCCTCTTATACTCCAAACTTTGGTTATTCTGGTCCTCAGAATTTCTCAGCTTCTGGTCATATCTATTTGCCTAGTTGTCCTCCTCCTACTTACAATCACCGCATACATCCCTGAGTTGTTACATTTCAATCATACTCGCCCATACCTCCTATGTTTATCATGCCCCCTGCAATGACATCTCCATACCAGTTAACCCAACCTTGCCTCAGTATACGACTATTCTGCCTTATTCACCTCCAAATCGTTCATCCACATCGACAATTATGGATAACTCAACTCAAGCTCATTTCACTACCACTGCATTAATTTTGGCTCAAACATTCCAGACAAAGCCTCGTATCCAGATTCTGGAGCTACGAATCATTTATCTCACGACAATCCTTATGGTGCTCAATCATACTCTGGTTCAAGTAAGGTGCAGGTAGCAAATGGCAACTTTCTTGATATTAGCAGCATTGGAACTTCTGTTATTGACACATCTTTCAAACCTCTTGTCTTACATAACCTGTTATACATTCTTTAAATAACTAAAAACTTGGTCTTTGTTTCGCAGTTTACCATGGATAATCAAGTGTATTTTGAGTTTCACTCCACTCACTGTTTGATTAAATAAACTCACAATCATCAAGTGTTGCTTCGAGGATCCGAATGTGAGGGGTTATACAAACTTGATATCAGTAGTTTTTTGATTAATGATGGTGCAATGTTTGTTGATACTGGTAGGAATAATAATTGACGTTCTGTTGTTTTTAATTCACCTGGTAATCAGCTTGAGAATGGGGCTTGTAATATGACTCAAATAAAATTGTCTCCTGTTATTCATGATCAACGCCTTGGACATCCATCTCAGCATACTCTTTCTGTAATAATCCAACAAATCAACCTGAATTTGAATGCTAATATTCCAGGTTGTACTGCTTGTGTTGTAGGGAAGAACTGTAAACTTCCATTTTCAGAATGGCACATTGAATACCATGCTCCTCTTGAACTGCTTGAAATGGACTTATGGGGACATGCACCTCTATCATCCAATGGTAATCTCTATTACCTTAGCATAGTAGATGTCTTTACAAGGTACACTTGGATATATCTTTTTAAAGAAGAAGAGTGTTGCTTCACACATTTTCCTTCAATTTTAGAAAGCTGTTGAAAATCAGCTCGGTTTTAATTTTAAATTTGTCCAAACAGATGGAGGAGGGAAGTTTAAAGATTTAACTCCATGCGTGATTCAATGTGGCATCAACCATAGACTTACATTCCCCTATCCATCCGAACAAAATGGCATTGTCAAAAGAAAGCATTGCTATATAGTAGAGATGAGTTTGACATTGTTGAAACAAGAATCATTGCCAATGCAATACTGTAGTGATTCATTTGTTACTACAATTTTCTTGGTAAATAGGCTTCCATCAAAGGTGTTGAATAATCTTTCTCCACATGAAAAACATTTCTCTAAAACTCCAGATTATGCCTTTTTGAGAGTGTTTGGTTGTCTTTGCTTTCCATTAATTCGACCATTTAATAAACACAAGTTAGATTTCAGATTTACACGGGTTTGTTCATTAGATATTTGGCAAATCAACATGGTTATAACTGTCTTGATGATTCTAGAAGGATGTATGTATCGAGACATGTTCGTTTAAATGATGTAATTTTCTATTTTGCTGAGAAATCAGGCCCTTTTATGCAATCTGGAGTTGTCACGTATACAACCACATCATCACCATTCTTTATGCCCTTTAATTCTTCACTTTTCACTCTAGTTGATGTTCATATTACTGCAGATTCTTTTAGGGAACTGCCCAATTCATCTAGTATCTATCATTTGGTTTCGATTCCAGCAGGTCCTCCTTGTCAAGATATCATATCTTCTGATGCTTCTCCCCCTAAGAATGCAGTATCTTGGAATCAATATCAGTCTCAGCCCCTGCCAACCGTGTATGTAATCTCTTCCCCTGTTGCCCCTTCTGTAAGTCCTTCTTTTGTCACGTATGTTCTTAAAAACTTAGCCATGGTACCTATTTCTTATGGAGATGTTAATACTGAACAATTCTCTATACCTGCCTATACTGATTCTGCTCGTATTGGTTCTACTTTTAATGGTCCTGCTTCTGTACAAACTAATCACAATCCTATGCATACTAGATCCAAGACACGAAATCTAATTGTTTTGACTAATTTGGTTGTTGTTTCACCAGATTTGGCTCAAACTGAGCCCTCTGATATTCATATAACAATGAAGTGTTTGTTGTGGTCTTCTACTATTTAGGATGAACTCCAAGATTTAGCTGATAATCACACATGGAGTTTAGTGAGCATCCCTAGTGGAAGGATACCTATATGTTATAAGTGGCTTTTCAAGATAAAGAGAACTTCGATGGATCTATTGCTAGGTATAAGGCTCGCATGGTGGCTAAGGGATTTTCACAAAAACCTGGATTCGATTTCCAGAATACGTTTAGCCCTGTGAGTAAGTCTCCAACAGTTAGGATCATCCTCACATTGTCCTTCACACATAAATGGCAGTTGCGGCAAGTAGATGTGAACAATGCCTTCCTGCATTGAGAGTTAACCGAAGATTTCTACATGATCCAACATCCTAGATTTGAAAAATTTGATGAGCAAGGTAATGTTTTGGTGGGCAAACTTAATATGGCTCTATATGACCTTAAACAAGCACCCTATGCTTGGTGTGAAAGACTTAAATGTTTTATGCTTAACACTCTTGATTTTTCAGTTTCTCTAGTCGATAGTTACTTGTTTGTCAAGAAGTCTACTTCAGGTACTGTGTTTCTTTTGGTATATGTTGACGATATTGTTATAACAGGTAGTGATAACTCTGCTAGTGAATCTGTTGTTACAAATATTAACAAGGAATTCAAATTGAAATATCTTGGATCTTTAAACTATTTCCTTGGTATGGATGTGCAGGTTGTTGATGACAGCTTGATACTAGGTCAGTGTAAGTATATAACTTATTTGATTCCTAAAACTGGACTAACAAATGCAGCACCACTTCCTACACCAATTTAAGGCAATTTTCTGACCAAGGTAGCTGAATTGCATGATGAATCTCCTCCTGCAAATGAACATTATATAGAAGTGTTATGGGAGCTTTACAACATGTTTGTGTGACTAAACCATACATCCATTTTGTTGTCAATTAGCTAAGTCAATACATGAAACAACCTTTAGTTTGTCATTGGAAAGCAGTCCTTAGAGTCTTGAAATATCTGAAAGGTACTATAGAACATGGTCTTCTGTTTCAGGCTAATCCAGTGTATTTTTTTTTATGTTACTTTAGTCTCCTATGTTGATGTTGATTGAGGCACTGGTTTAGTTAATCGTAAGTCTGTGTCAGGACATTATCTCTTGCTTAATGGTAACCCAATTGTGTGAAGGTCAAAGAAACAACCTGTAATTTCTCGGTCATCAGCTGAAGCTGAATATAGGGCCATTGCAAATGCTTTCTGTGAGGCAACATGGGTCACTTCTCTTTTATCTGAACTTGATGTTAAACTATCCTCTGTACCTATAGGGTGGAGTGACAACACGGGAGATATGGCCTTGACTAAGAATCTGATTCATCATTCGAAGATGAAGCATGTTGAGATTAATTTGTGACAGGTTCTAGTGAATTTTGTTCCTGCTTCAGATCAACTGGTTGACATCTTGACACAATGTATTACTAGAAAGCAGTTTGTTCCCTTTCGAAGAAACCTTGGGGTGATGTCTTTCAAGGAATTGACCAGGTCTGTTGTTATTGCAGATGTTGTTGATGTTTGTCAGGCGAGTATTTCTGATTAAGAGTGAGTTGTCTGATCTTGTTTAAATCATTTTATGTGTGTTTGTATTTGTTTTTGTGTATGTTCTGTCTTAATTCTTAGCTTTATGTCTTGTCGTCCTCATTCTGTTTAGCTTCATTCTATTAAGCATGTTTTAATTTGTTCTTGCTGTGTTGTTTTTCTCTGCTTCACGCTTTGTCATCAGTCTCTTGCTTGATTTGTATGGCTTTTCACTTAATCTATTTTGTTTACTCTATATTCACTAGAACATTGCCTACATTTGTTAATACTTGTGGCTATTTTCTCACTGAAGGGCTCAAAAGCTACTGTTTTCTGTCTTGATTTATTTTCTTTTTCATAGTTGAGTCTGCCCACTCAGCTTGTTCAATCTAACCTTTCATTCATATGCAGCTTCTCATGTATCTTACTAATCTAAATTCTGCTTGTCTTTTGTTGCCATACGCATGGACAGGCATCTCAAATTTGTCATATTCTGACATAGGGTGAAGTTTGAGTCCAAAAATAACACTATTCAAAGAAAACATTCAAGCCACTTTGATAAATTGTTTGAGGATGAAAATGGAATCTCCCAACTTCATTAGTAAGATAGAGGAAAGTGAAAACCTCTCTGTTAGTGAAAAAATCTTATGGTGAAAGGAACAAAGTGTTCAATGAAAAAAGGAAGAAGGGGTGAATTCTGTTTAAATAAAAAAATGAATAAGGGGATCCTATCCTGTTATGTGTGATCAATACGTCAGATTTTGGTAAGGCTGATATGAGGAAGCTTCTGCTGATAAGTGGTTAGTTGACTTGTTGATTTGTTTAAGACTTGTCTTGATGAACCAAATGGTGATCATGTGTGGGAAATAGTCATGTTTAATCTATGAAGATGATGCCAATTGTTTCCACAAGTGTTTCAAGTGTATGCAGGTGTATGGTGCGTATAGATGAAAAACTTGTAAGTTTTTCAGTGCAAAGAAATTCAGACTGCAAAGCAGATAATTAAGGATGTATGTCAACTGAAAAAAAAAAAAAAAGAAAAAAAAAAGAGAAGAAAACTAAACTACTTATGGGAATGTTATGATATATGTCTGTCTATAGTGATTACTTGTGTTGCAAGCTATTGTGTCTTAGGTCTCAAGAATACTTGAGAAAGTGGTAAAAGCTTGTAGATGGTTCAAGATGTTCTAGGTTCTTTATAGTATTCAGATAATAGGTCTTGTATAAATAGGATTGTAGTGACTTATTATTGGTAACTTGGATCAAAAGCTTTATGAAATGAAAGTTTGTTATTTCAGTTATTCTTCTTTCTTCTTCTCCAAGGTTCTCTCTTGTTTCAATTCTTTTAGTTCTAGCTCAAATCACTAACGTTTCCCATATATATATATCCTAAATTGTAAAGATTATAAAGATAGAATATTGAGAAAGAGTTTGAATATTTAGACAATATTAGGGAAAAAGAGCTTCCTTGTTTATGTGCTCTATTACCCCCTCTCAATTCGAGGGGGTAATAGAGATTGTCGCCCATGAGCTTGTGATGGGATCACGGTAGACCCTTAGTAAAAATGTTGACAACCTCAGGTTTCTGTCGAAATAGGCATGAAGATGAAGACGAGGTTGCTTTTTTAAGAAACAAGCCCTGAGATGTAGAGCTGACGAGGTAACGAAAGATCCGTTTAACCACTTGCAGATGAGAATCACGGGGTTGATGCATAAATGATTGACCATGCTAACCGCGAATGAGATGTCTAGCCAAGTCATTGTGATATACTATAAAGCACCAACCATTTGTCGATAAACGGTTGGTTCGGCAAGATGATCACCTTCGTGGGCCGATAGGAGTGCTAGGAGGCAAGTGGCGTGGACACCGTCTTGAGATTGCTCATGTTGAACTTGTGTAGCAGTTCCGATATAAACTTCGACTGTGACATGAGAATCCCATCCATGCAAAAATGTGCTTCAATCCCTAGAAAGAAGTGCAACACGCCAAGATCCTTTGTAGCAAACACGAACGATAGTTGCCGAAGAATCTCATGAAGAAGATTAGAGTTATTACTATAAACGATAATATCATAGACGTAAACAAGAAGCATAATAGTCGTCGAGAGCCGAGAGTAAATAAACAAGTGTCAGTTGTTAGGACATATGTATAATTGCATATGATATGAGGATTTATTAGAAATTAGTGATGAGGACTGATTCGTAAATATAGAAACGTAGAATGCTATAAATAGATTAGCTTGTAACGATTCTAACTAACTTGAAATAAAGATTCTTCAGATTTCTTAGTTTTCAAGTAAGCTTTCTTTATTTTCTCTCTCGTTTGATTCGACCCTCCTAACATGGTATCAGAGCTATCTCGTTCCTACAAATCAGTTAACTTCGATTTAGTTGTTTACAATTTCGATTGTTGCATCTACATATCGCGCTCGTGATCTGCTTGTGAATCTGCTTTGTACTTTCGTTTCTGTTTAGTATATCTCTCTGTGTTGCATCAATGGATGAGGTTACAACTTCTTTCTTCAACAAAAAAGTGTCTCTACTAGAAGGAGAGTACAACTTTCAGTCATGGCGTCAACAGGTTTTGCTCTCTGTTAGAGGTCACAATCTTGAGTCTCATTTATATGGAAATGTCATCATTCATCCTACCATACCTAGAACTGAAGGAACACAAGAACGAAATCCTTAATATCAGAAATATATTCAGGACAGCTCATTGGCATCCTGGATTTTAGCATCAGTTTCTTCAAAGGTAAGTTGAGGACTCATTGGATGCATGACGTCCTCCTCAATCTGGCAAAAGCTTCACAGAGATTTCTCGTCTTCGTCAACGACAAGGATAATGCATCTCTATGATCGTCGTAAGGTTAGAAAGCTTCCTCATCAATCTATGAGAGATTATTTAACATTAATTCAATCGACATATGATAGTTTAGCAAGCCGTGGTCATCAGATTGAAGAGATGCAACAAATCTCTATAATTCTCAATGGAGTAAAGGGACAGTTTGATAATGTTGTGTCTGTAATTCATGCTAGCATAAATCCGTATGATCTGGCTTCTGTTAGTTCAATTTTGCTTGATGCAGAAGCAAGACAAGGTGATCTGTTGTTTGACATCAATTTGACTGCCAATGTTACTATGAATCAAAGTTCGATGATGAAGAATACCATTACTGGATCATCTGATGCATCTGTACCGCAAAACAACTCTGAAGGTGTGCTTCCTACTCCTACAAATTCATCTGTTTATCAACTTCAAACACAACAAACCTTCGGCAATGGAAGAGTAAGAGGCTGTGGTCGTGGTTACGGAAGCAATAGGCCTTAGTGTCAATTATGCGGGAAATTTGGACATCTGGTCCATAGGTGCTATCACAGACTTAATGTCAATTTTACTAGTGTAATAAATCCTGGTAATGCAGGTCACCCTAATGTTAATTTATGTTCTTCACAATGGGATGATCCAGTTGAATCAAATCAAGAACCTCAGTCAGTTTCTCAGCTAGTCTCAACTACACCTAGTCCTTTGATGTATGCTCCCTTCATATCTCAACTCGTATATCAGCCTCTTCATCAGCCTCATCACTCAATTCATCACTCTACTTTTCAACATATATCTCAGCCTATGTCACCATCTGCTATTCAATCCACTACAACCTATCCTTTGTTCGTTAATTCAGCTTCTTGTCCTCAGCCTATGTCGTCTTCTTCCTTGTATATTAATCAACCTATATCTCATGCATATTCAACATGTGTGTCTGGAATTTCTTTTGCTCCATCAAGAGTAGGATCGATCAGCGTTGCAAGTATGTACAATCTGGATACTCGGTCACTCATTACTAATCCTCAAGTGAACATTGCATCTGTGGCTCCCGTTATTCAGCCTGACTCCAGCTGGTTTCTTGATTCAGGTGCTACAAATCACCTCACAAATGCTTCTCCTACTCAATATCAAGCATGTGTTCCTTACTCAGGACAAGGTAAGGTAGTTGTACGAAATGGTTCGTCTTTAAATATATCTACAATTGGATCTGCTTTTATTCCCACTGCCTCTAGACCTTTGCATTTTCATAACATGCTTTATACTCCTTTGTGTGACTAAAAATTTACTATATGTGTCTCAATTTTCCAAGGATAATGGTGTGTACTTTGAGTTTCATGATTCTTATTGTGTAATACGAGATTCGCAAACACACAAAGTCTTACTGCATGGATATGAGTGTTCCCGATTGTACAAACTTGATCTATCCAAATTCAGCAAGCTTCATACTATTAAGTCTAGCCAGATTGTTGAGAAATATGTTAGAAATGCTTATTTTGCTTCCATTAATGTTGTCTTAGACTATTATAATAGTGATGCTTGTAGTTCTTCTTCTGTCAATGACTTTACTCGGCTGAATGATAATAAAATTAAAGTTGGTTCTTATGATCATGTGTACTCTGTCAATGTTTCTTCATGTAATTCTATATCCATTCATATTGATTCTCAAAGTGATTCATCAATATTATCTCCTGAATGCCTTACTCAAACTGAAGTTGAATGCTTTGTTGCTGCTTTAAAGTCTCAATATTCTTCTTAATTATGGCATATGCGTCTTCGTCATCCATGTACTAAGATTCTGACTAATTTCTTAAGACTTCATAAATATCATGTTTCTCACACTCAGTCACAGTGCACAACATGTGCACTTAGTAAAAGTAACAATCAGTTGTATCATACATCTCGTCCTGTAGAACTTGTTCAAGTTGATTTGTGGGGACCTGCTACATGCACATCCAATGGTAATCGCTATTATTTGAGTATTGTTGATATACATGGATTTACTTTCTTCAAAAGAAAAGTGATGTTGCTAAGTGTTTTGTTGAATTTCATAGACTTGCAGAAAAACAACTTGACCATTCTCTGAAGGTGGTTCAATCAGATGGTGGAGGTGAATTTAAGTTTCTTGAAGTTTATCATCCTCAGTATGGTATTCATCATTGTATCACTTGCCCCTGTTCTTCAAAGCAAAATGGTATTGTGGAGCGAAAGCACATACATGTTGTGGAGCTTGGTCTGACATTGCTAGCTTAAGTCTCGGTTCCTCTTCACTAATGGCTGATGCTTTCTTTACATTAACATTTTTGATTAATAGATTACCATCGTCAAGTCTTCTCAAGCTATCTCCTCGAGAAATGTTGTTTGGATCTCGTCCTGATTATTCATTTCTGAGGGTATTTGGGTGCTTGTGCTTTCCTCACTTACGTCCATTCAACAAAAATAAGCTTGCTCTTAGGTCTGAACAATGTGTGTTCTTAGGTTATTGTGCTAAATATCAGGGTGATAACTGTCTATCAGGATCTGGTCGTGTGTACACTTCAAGAAATGTCAATTTTCATGAGAACATTTTTCCATTTGATGACACCAAAACAACCTCTTCGCTTCTACTGCTCCAACTCAGAACTATACATCAGGTCCCTTCTTTCTTCCATGTGATTCTTCTTTCAATCAACCATACATCAGATGTTGCCATGTGTCTAACTCTGCATCGTTTCCTAATATTACTCCTCCTTGTGTTGCTAGAGATTCATCATCTCCATCTTGTGATCCTGTTTTAGCTGTTACTTTTCCTAAGAATGCTCCTATTTTTTACTCGCCTCATAATTATGTTTCTAATGAATGTTGTTCCAGCATCTTGTTCTCAACCTATTCATGCTTTTTCTCAATTTCCTGTGATTTCGTTTTTACCTACTGAGACTTATAAATTGCAGGGATCCAGTCTTGTTCCTAGCTCTGTCATAGCTTCTTCTGATGAGTATCCTTCTTCTTCTTCTATTCCTATTCCATCAACTACTGGTAATGTTCAACCGATGCAAACCAGGTCCAAAACTCATGGTTTGAGAAAATCTTTTCTTCAGCCTCTTATGACATTTGTAGAATCTGATGATGCTTTAATCATTTCAGAACCAAAGTCTATCCATCAAGCTGTACATAGTTCTCACTGGAGGGCTGCTGTTGAAGAAGAGTATTCTGCTCTACAAGCAAACAAAACTTGGTCTATAGTTAAGCTTTCTTCTGGTAGAATTCCTATTGGTTGTAAATGGATTTTCAAAATCAAGAAAAATGTTGATGGTTATATTGCTCGATGTAAGACCAGGTTAGTTGCCAAGGGATTTTCTCATAAACTAGGATTTGATTTTAAAGACACTTTCAGTCCAGTTCTTAAATCTGCTACTGTGGGAATTCTTTTGTCTCTTGCTCTGTCTCACAAGTGGAATCTAAGGCAAATTGACATTAATAATGTCTTCCTTCATGGTGAGTTATCTGAGGAAGTTTTCATGGTCCAACCTCCGGGGTTTGAACAGCTCTTTTCTACTGAAGTTCCTCTTGTGTGTAAGCTGAAAAAGGCTCTATATGGGCTTAAACAGGCTCCTCGTGCCTGGTTTGAAAAGCTCAAATGTTTCTTGATGTCTCATCTCAACTTTCATACCTCGGTAGCTGACAGCTGTTTGTTTATCAAGCACACAAGTTCGTCTTATGTCTTTCTTTTAGTATATGTAGATGATATTGTTGCCACTGGACCATCTGCTTATGCTATTTCAGAAGTAATTCAGTCTATTAATCAGGACTTTAAACTCAATGACTTAGTAAATCTTAGTTACTTTTTTGGTATGGAAGTGTTAGCTACAGATGAGTATTTACTTTTGAATTAGACGGATGTATCTGTTTTTCCAACCCGAATGACTGGTACGTGCTTGTCCAAAATAGGTATGATCAACTCTTCTGAATTGTGTGATGATGTTGCTTTGTATTGAAGTACAATAGGAGCTTTACACCATATTTGTGTTACCAAACCTTATATTAATTTCTCGGTTAATAAACTTAACCAATATATGCAGACTCCGAGTTTTGGGCACTGGAAATTTGTTCTACGTGTTGTAAGATACTGGAAGGGAACTATTGATCATGGGTTAATGTTTAGAACAAATTTATTTCCAGGTAAAGAAATATCATTGCCATCATTTGCTGATGCATATTGGGTAGAGATATTACAGACAGGAAGTCTATTCCAGGGCACTACTTGCTATTGAATGGAAATTCAATTATTTAGAGATCTAAGAGGCAAACAGTGGTGGCTAGGTGTCACGGACTTGAAGTTTCTTCACACGTCCCGTGCGGCCTTAGGAAGTTTTGTCTCCACAAAGCTCCTAAGTAAGCCTTCTAAGCGACTCAAGACAATAGAGAAGTTTTAGAGAACTTGTTAACTATTATTGCTTGGTTGTTACAAATGAGACTCCCACCTATTTATAGGGGAGTCTTGGTACAATCGACGGTTAGTATTGTGACACTTGTCACCAATCCAACGGTAGAGATCTTTCTAGACCACTATTCTAGAATTATCTACCAAGTCCTATCCTAAGAGGTTCTAGACTATTCTAGAGTACTCCACATAACCCTACAACATTTTAGAATTATCTACAATATTCTACAATATTCTATCACACTCTACAACATTCTACAGTATTCTAGAGTACTCTACAAAGGCCTAGGAGACTCTAGAAAGTTACGGAATTCTCTAGAAAAATCTAGGTTGTGACATTCTCCCCCACCTAGCTTCGCGACGTCCTCGGCGCGGTCTCTTTATGGAACTTTCGGATGTGGTCCTCAAACTTCCACAATGACTCTTTTGGTTCCCAAGTTGTCTCACTTTCGGGCAATCCTTTCTACTTGATGACACGGTCCGCCAAGATTTCTTCTACTTCCTTATCGAAAGTGGTTGTTATGCCCAATGGTGCACGCTTAGACTTTCCTCGTGTTGGCTCCTCTTTATCACCATGGTAAGGCTTCAAGCAGCTGACATGGAAGACTGGATGAATCTTGAACTTGGAGGGTAAGTCTAGCTTGTAAGATACCTTCCCTATTTTCTTGAGGATTGGGAATGGTCACTCGTAACGTCGTACAAGCCCCTTGTGTAGCTTCCTTGTGTTGGCTTGACAAGATCTTTACTAACACCATGTTGCCTATACGATATTCAACGTGTCTACTTTTCTGATCAGCCCACTTTTTCATCTTCTTTGATGCTTTGTCTAAGTAGGAGCGAGTCACATCCAATTGTTCGTTCCAAGACTTAGCAACCTTGAAGGCTGTTGAGCAATTTCCCGTATAGTTCGTCTCCAATGACTGGGGAGTAAGTGGTTGCTGACCCATTATAATCTCAAATGGGCTTTTGTTTGTGGATTCACTCCTTTGTAAATTATAGGAGAATTGAGCGACATCTAACAACTTAGCCCAATCGGATTGGTTGGCACTGACAACGTGCCTTAAGTATAACTCCAACAAGGCATTCACCCGTTCAGTTTGTCCATCTGTCTGGGGGTGAAAACTTGTAGAGAAATGTAGAGCACACCCCATAAATTTGAATAGTCCTGACCAGAACTTACCTGTGAAGCGAGGGTCCTGGTCACTAATGATGCTATGTGGTAAGCCCCAATACTTCACCACATTCTTGAAGAATAACTTTGCTGTTTCTTCAGCTGAGCAATCCTTAGGAGCCGCAATGAAGGTAGCATACTTGGAGAATCAGTCTACCACCACAATGATGGTACCACACCCTTCTGATTTAGGTAGAGCCACAATAAAATCCATGCTTACACTTTCCCATGGACGAGAAGGAATGGGTAGTGGCTCTAGTAATCCTGCAGGACTTTGAATCTCTACCTTATCTTGTTGACAAACAAGACAAGTCTTCACGTAGAGTTCCACCTCATCTCTTAATTGGGGCCAATAGTAGGAAGCTTCCAACAAAGCTCGAGTACGTCGTTGGCCCGGATGTCCAGCCCACAAGGAATCATGGCACTCCTTAATACGGTTCTTTCGTAGGTTTCTCCATTTGGGAACATAGATTCGCCGCTTTATGGTGTAGAGAAGACCATCTTCTACGCAAAATCTTTTAGTTTTCCCCTCCTTAGCCATACTTATCAAGTTCTTAGCTAAAGGATCATGCTCCATGCCTTCACGAATTATATTGAGTAGCTCCCCTTTAGATTGAGTGATAACAGAAAGTTCAACCTTCCTACTTAGCGCATCAGCAACAAGGTTGGCCTTACCGGGTTTATACTCCATGACAAAGTCAAATTCTGCCAAGAAGTCTTGCCACCTAGCTTGTTTCGGGCTTAGTTTCTTCTGACTTTGGAAGTAACTGGTGGCAATATTATCTGTCTTGACCACAAAACGTGATCCAAGCAATTAATGTCGCCAAACTCGGAGGCAATGAATGATAGTCGTCATCTCCTTCTCTTGCACAGTGTATCTTCTTTCAGTGTCATTGAGTTTACGACTCTCATATGCAATGGGATGTCCCTCTTGCATGACGACTCCTCCTATGGCAAAATCTGATGCATCTCATTGTACTTCAAAAGGCTTGGTACAATCTGGTAGGGCCAAGACCGGTTCCTCTGTGATGACTTTCTTCAGATCATCAAAGGCTTCCTAACATCTTGATGACCACTCCCATGTCCTGTTTTTCTTGAGCATGTCAGTGAGGGGGATTGCTCTTGTAGAGTATCCCTTTATAAATCTTATGTAGTAGTTGACAAGCCCAAGGAATGATCGAAGCTCAGTAACCTTAGTGGGAGGATCCCACTTCTTTATAGCCTCAACTTTCCCTTCTTCCATGCTGAGTTTTCCCCTTTGGATTTTATGGCCAAGGAAATGGACCTCCGGTAGTGCAAATGAGCACTTTTCTTTCTTGACATAGAGTTGGTTTTCCCTTAAGACACGGAAAACAACCCTTAAATGCTCCACATGTTCCTCAATGGTAGAACTATAGATGACGATGTCATCTAAATAGACTACCACAAATTGATTAAGATAAGGATGAAATGTCTTGTTCATGAGAGTGCAGAAGGTGGCTGGAGCATTTGTGAGGCCAAAGGGCATCACTAGGAACTCGTATGCTCCATAGCGAGTTACACAAGTCGTCTTTGCTTCATCTCCTTCCGCAATCCTTACTTGATAATATCCCGATCCTAGATCAATTTTAGAGAAGTACTTTGCATGGCCCAGTTGATCAAACAAATCAGCAATTAAAGGAATAGGGTACTTGTTTTTTATGGTTACCTTATTTAGAGCTCGATAGTCGATGCACAGTCGCAGAGACCCATCATGTTTCTTCTGGAACAACACGGGTGCCCCATATGGCGCTTTGGAGGGTTGGATGAATCCGGCATCAAGTAGCTCCTTAAGTTGTCTCCTTAGTTCTTCAAGCTCTGGAGGTGACATACGATAAGGTGCTTTGGCCGGTGGTTTGGCGCCGGGTTCCAACTCGATTCGGTGGTCCACCTCTCTCCTAGGTGGTAGCCGTTTGGGCAACTCTGGAGGCATGACATCATCATAATCCTTAAGGACTTTTTGGATCTCCTTTGGCGGAGGTGAGGAAATCTTCTTATTATCTTCCTCCATAGTAGCCAAGTAAGATACCTCACCTTTCTTCCATCCTTTCTTGAATTGCACGGCGGATAGAAGCTGGGTGGTGTTTGGCTTGGACATGGTGGGTATCATGCAGGGACCGCCTTCTAAGATGCACACCGAGTTATAGTGGGGAAGCGGCACTACATTGAACTGTCTCAAGAATTCCATCCCCAACACGATGTTGAAGTCATCCATAGGAGCGACTGAGAAATATACCGTACCTTTCCAAGTGCCAAGTTGTAGTTCTACTCCGTGAGCTATGCCATCAAGGGGTTTGGCTTCGGAATTCACAGTCTTCAGCCATCCATGACCCTTCTTAAGAGGAATCCCTAGACGTGAGGCCTCTTCCTTCTTAATGAAGTTGTGAGAAGCTCCTGAGTCGACCATGGCATGGCTCCTCTTCCCATTGACGAATACTTCTACAAACATCAAAGATCCATCCTTAGCGGTTGGCCTCGTGTTTGCTTTGAGGGAGTTGAGAAGTTGTAGACATCCCAATTGTGAGTTTTCTTGAACTTCTTTATCTTCCAGCATCGCATTGAGGGCCTTCCTCTTAGGACAATCTCTAGTCCAATGTGGACCGTCACAAAGGAAGCAAGCATCCTTTGGCTTCCTATCTTTAGAATGGTCTTTCTTGCCATCTTTGGATGTTGAAGGCTTGTCTCCTCGGTCTTTGTACTGCGGAGGTTTGAACCCCTTTGCTCCCCCACCCTTAGTGTGATTATCCTTCGAAAACTTTGGCTTTGAAGAGTTGTTACTCTTATGATACTCAAATTCTTCTAAGGTTTCTGCCACTGTCAGGGCGGTGGAGATGTCGTTGAACCCACGACGCTTGATCTCTTGAGCTGCCCAAGACTTGAGACCATCGATGAAGTTGAAGAGGAGATCTTCTTCACTCATGTTTGTGATTTGAAGCATGAGGGCAGAAAATTCCTCAACATAGTTGCGGATAGAAGAGGTGTGCTTCAACTCCTTCATCCTCTTCCGCGCATTAATGGCCACATTCTCATGATAGAATTGCTTTTTGAGTTCACGTTTGAACTCTTCCCATGAGTCAATGGTGCAAGTACCCTTCTCTATCTCATTATGCTTACGACGCCACTAAGTACCAGCAAGATTCGTAAGATAGAGAGAGGCGGTACGTACCTTGACATGCTCATCCTGAATGTTCAAAGCTTCAAAGTAGCGCTCCATATGCCACATGTAGTTGTCTAGTTCTTTGGCATCCCGCTTGCCATCGAACTCTTTCGGTTTGGGGGTATCCACCCTTGGTGTTGCCATTATACCAGATCCGATGACTCCCCCATTGGCCACTGCCCGTTTGCACATGGCCCAATCTGCCTTGGTCTCCTCCAGACCAACACGGTATTCCTCTATTTGCTCTTGCAGTTTTGTTATCTCCCCCAAGAACCGGTCTTGGAAAGCAACATTCTCAACATGTTGTGCTTCGATGGTGGGGTTGATGACGCTCAGAATGGACACCTTGAGCGATTCAGATTGTCCCTCCAATTCTAGATCCTCCAATCCTTGCTCCACGATGTCAAGTCGGTCCTTAACATCCGCTACCGCAACCTCCATATTCGTCATAGTGTTGTCAAGGGTGCTCACCTCCCTATGAGACTGATCCCATTCCTCCATCTTGGCCAATATCTTGGCCATGGCCTTCTCGATGCCATCGAGACGAGACCACATGGATGGGGTTGAATCCTTCGTCCTCTTGCTCTTTCGTGTCTCTTGAGGCTCCACGGTCATCTCGCTTGGATCCGCTGTTCTAACTTGGTGGTTTTGGTGTCTCTGATACCAACTATCACGGACTTGAAGTTTCTTCACACGTCCCGTGCGGCCTTATGAAGTTTTGTCTCCAGAAAGCTCCTAAGTAAGCCTTCTAAGCGACTCAAGACAATAGAGAAGTTTTAGAGAACTTGTGAACTATTATTGCTTGGTTGTTACAAATGAGACTCCCACCTATTTATAGGGGAGTCTTGGTACAATCGACGGTTAGTATTGTGACACTTGTCACCAATCCAACGGTAGAGATCTTTCTAGACCACTATTCTAGAATTATCTACCAAGCCCTATCCTAAGAGGTTCTAGACTATTCTAGAGTACTCCACATAACCCTACAACATTCTAGAATATTCTACAATATTCTATCACACTCTACAACATTCTACAGTAATCTAGAGTACTCTACAAAGGCCTAGGAGACTCTAGAAAGTTACGGAATTCTCTAGAAAAATCTAGGTTGTGACATAGGTCTAGTGTTGAGCCAGAGTTTCATGCTATTGATAATGCAGTTTGTGAAATCATATGGGTGAAGTGGTTACTCACAGAAATGGGTATGTGTTTGTCTTCAGTTCCAATAGTTTGGATGACAACACAAGTGTAGCAGCTCTGTCAGAAAATCAAATACAACATTCAAAATGAAGCATGTTGAAATAGATTTGTTATTTGTTAGAGAAAAAGTGAACTCAGGACATGTGTTAGTTAGTTTTGTTCCTTCCATGCAGGAAAAAGCTGGGTATTTTTTCTGTAGCTGAGCTGAGTGGTGATAGATTGAATGATCAAATACATGTTTAGCCTTCACAAGAATCAACTGGATTTAATGAGTAATGTTTTAGTATGATTTGCGCATTATATGGTGAGTCTTTCTGATATATGTGCTTGATATGATTGGTTGTATTCATACTATTCATTATTTTCTATATGATTCATGCTCTTGCATATGTTGTTCTGCCAACCTTTCGATCTTCTTCTTATTCATGTTTTATTCTACTGTCTTTCACCTTATTTGTCATATCATGTAAATCATGTTTTGGCATTTATAGTTCATAAGTCATTGATTTAATCATAGTTATCTATTGTTCTGGTGGTTGCATTGATCTCCGTTGACAATCATGTGTGGTACAGTGGCTTGTTGTGTCATCATGAAAATCATGTGTGTCTAATAGCATTGCTAATGATCATCTCTGATAAAAAAAATAGAGAGAAAAACATATCATAAATAATCATAAATCAGATCATATCCTTGGCATAACACATGGCTTGATTCCAAAAATAGAATGCAATCTAAGGAAAACGTCAAGATACTTTAGATTGGTTCTTGAGGAAGAAATAAAAATGGCTAAAACTCTTCAGTCATTGTTTATAAGAAAAGGGTTGAAACCCTTTTGTCAAGTGAATGAAAGCAAATGAAGAAAAATTAAATTCAAAACAGAAATCAGAGTTTGATCAGAGGTGATGCTGTCAGGTATTCTGTATTCATGTTGTCTGCTCCAGCTGGAGTGTCCATCATATGAGTTAGTGTATACTGCAAATGTGGGTATCTATTGATAGGTGTCTATGTATTGAATCAATTCAGAGTTTATGAAATATCTGTGATATGGATGATTTATATGTATATGGCTTAGAATGTGGTAATATGGTTCAATGGTCATGTTTGTTTTGAAGATTGCAAAAGCGGTCAAGATGATATGTGCATATGTCATGAGGTTAGATTCATAACTGGATATATGAATATAAATTAGTCTATCAGCATGTATAAAGAAGGTATCAGACATATAGTACATAGATTTTCATACCTCATGTTTTCTCTGATGAGTCGTGTAAAAAAAAAAAAAAGAAGAGAAGCTGAAGAAAGCAAAGGATGTGTCAATCAAGAAGAGATGAAGAAATCAGATCTTGAATAGGGAATGTTAGGACATATGTATAATTACATATGATTTGAGGATTTATTATAATTTAGTGATGAGGACTGATTCGTAAAGATAGAAAAGTAGTAGGCTATAAATAGATTAGCTCGTAACGATTCTAACTAACTTGAAATGAAGATTCATCAGATTTCGTAGTCTTCAAGTAAGCTTTTATTTTTTTCTCTCTCGTTTGATTCGAGCTTCCTAACATCAGTCATCCTTGCACAAAATCTTAAAGAAATAAGTGCACCCCTTAACTGATTGAACCAATCACAAGGCGCCTATTTGAGCCCATTTTGTTTTTGGTCAACAACTTCAATACTAAAGTTGTCTGGCTATTAAAGAGAAACCACACAATTAAAACGATAACGGAGGTTCATTATTAGAATCAACTTCTACAACTCTACTAAGTTGGGGTGGGGGTTCTAAGACCAAATTATCTAAACACACACCCAATCTGGTTTGCCTTGATATCCAATTTGCGCTCTCATTGGTTGAACATGGAATTGCCTTTCACTTGACATCTTTAATTTAATGCACCCTGTTCTTGGTATTCTCACATATGATGTCCAGTCTATTATAAATCTTCATTTGAATTTGCTCCACGACCCTAAAGGAATTTGTTTCTATTTCAATCTGCTGCCAACCTCTATCAACTGCCACCTTGACACCTTCCAATTCTGCTTGAGCCTCTAAGCATTTAACATTGTCACTCCATGCTCTTCGGTTCAATCCTCCCACGATCTGTCCATTCGCATCCCTTGCAACCACACCAATGCCCCCTCGTTAACTTTGGTTACACCATGATGCGTCGCAATTGATTCAGATCACACCCACTCCCGATTTTGTCCACCTTTCGGTTCAACTCTCTCTTATTTCAGTGCTTCTCTGAGGTGCGGCTCTTAACAACTCTGAATGTGCTCCTTTTATGGCAAGAACCGTTTCCATCAGATTTGGTCTCTTCCACTCAAAGGATGTTTTGCAACAGGCTGTCCATATGTGCCAACAAGTCCACATGCATTGAATTTGTCATTCTTTTCTTTCTCTGCCCGTGACACCCCCTTTTATCATTCTTTCCTTGATCCACACGTTAAGGGGATCATCCTGCCCCTGAGCTTGTCGAATACCCAGGACACCGAACCACACTACCTTAGTCCACCAGCACCCTCTTATCATGTGTTGTCTTGTTTTCTCTAGCCCACGGATAGGACACTCCACTTCCACGACCATCCCTCATCTCCTGAAATTTCGTCTAACCAAATCCGCATTGTAAAGCAAACACAACATAAAATTCTAAACCTTGGGTAGAGTGTTTACCTTCCGTATCATTCTCCAGACATCATCATCATGACCCAACTCCTGAGCAATGGTTCTGTCCTTCTCTTTTAACCGATGATAGACCGATTTCACCGTGACTCTCCCATCGTTTGTATAGAGCCATATCATTCGGTCAGGTCAAGATTCTGATCTTAGAGTCATTTTAAGAATGTAGCATGCATCCGTTTCATTGAATCTCCTGAAATAACTTCGTCATCCCATGTACGGTTCGACCCAATCAATTCCTAGACTCTCGTGTCCGGCGACTGTCCTCCTTCACTTGGCAAGTCCACTCTGAATCCTAGCTTTGTCACCACCCATAGGCACTCGAAGATTTTCACGTCTGTTCATCTACAATTTGCCACATCCTCTCCTTAACACAAGATATCCCTGCCTTGGATCAAACTCGTGCATCCCTAAGAAGCTCGACTACCTTTCTTTGCGGAAGTATAAACCCTTGAGGGTTCAAGCCAAAGCGTTCCTGGTTCATTGAGTATTCTCGCAGCCATCTTTGTGAGAAGTGCCTCGTTGAAGGTCTTCAATTCACAGCAGCCATCTTATTCTAGGAAGCACCTCTCATATCTTCCAATGAATTTTCTTTCCTTCATTTGACTCCCCCACCATAAGTTCGCAATCATGGCATTGATCTCCGAGCTCTACGTTCTAGGAAGTTTAAAGACATTCATCACATACGAGGGAATGACCGTGATTACTATCTTTATGAGCACTTCCATTCCTGCCTAATTGATGTTTTTTGACCTCCATCCTTGGATCTTCTCACAAATTATGTTGTTGATATAGCCTAACGCTTCCTTCTTCGGTCGATCCCATATGGATTTGAGTCCAAGGTATCGTCTAGGATCCGAAACACCTTGAATTTGTAGTACCTCTTCAATCGCCTTACAACTGTCATCGTCTGCCCCCTAATTTAATGTCAGGTTCAATTTCACATTGTTTATGCATTGTCCAGTGGATCTACAGTACCCGACCAATAACCCTTTCCAAACTTGGGCGTTCTCCACCGTACCTTTCAAAAAAAATAGTGAGTCATCAAGAAACAACCTGGTGTAGTTTTGAACACCCCCTTTTTAGTGAGAGTCCACGCAGCCTCTCCATCCATGCGACCTCGTCAACTTGTCTAGATATAACGTCTGCCAAGAGAATGAAAAGATACGGAGAGAAGGGATACCCTTGCCTCAACCCCCTTGTATACCAAATGGTGCTTGTTGTTCTTCCATTGATCAAGACACAGTATGATGTCTTCGTTATGCATTGTAACATCCACTTGATCCATTTCTTTATGAACCCTATTTTCTCAAGGCTTTTCAATAGAAGGCCCCACTCAACCTGATCATACGCCTTTTGCATCTCCAACTTCAGAGCACATTCAATATTACTGTTTCCCCTTCTATTCTTCAACTGATGGAACACCTCGTGAGCAATAAGGACATTGTCCTGGATTGCATGTCCTACCACAAAAGCGCTCTGATATGGAGTAATAAGTTCTGATAAATAGGGTTTCAGTATATTCACCAAGACCTTGGATACAGTTTTATATATGAAAATGCAAAGGCTTATGGGTCTAAAATCACTCGCTCTCGTTGGGCTTGGAATTTTAGGGATGAAGGTAATATCTGTATAATGTAAAGTGGAGGGAAATACACCTGACCTGAGAAAGGATTTGACTATCGTTGTTACATCTCGACCTAGAGCTCTTGCCCCTCCCAATTGAAAAATTGCAGTCCTGATTTCTCCATCAGACACATACTTATCCAAGACAGTGTTCATCTTCTACGTGATTTGTGATGGATGACCCCTAGAATCTTCTCTACATTCCTGTCGTCCCATTCTGTCCTGAAGACAGACCTAAAGTGCCCACATATCTCATTTTCCACTCCCCTGGTTGAACTGATCCACTCTCCCCGGTCATTCTGAACTCTGGTAATACTATTTCTTATTCTCCTCACATTTGTTATAAGGTGGAAGTAGGTTGAATTTTGGTCCCATTTCGTGAGCCATTTAACTCTAGACCGTTGCCTCCAATAAAACGCTTCTCGATGGTGAAAATACTTAATATGATTTTTTAGAGCTGCTTCCTTCTCTTGGATATTCTGGCTCGGTCGGCCACTCGTGACACGCTGGAGCCGATTGGCTTCTTTCCTTAGTTCAACTTGATTATTCCCGAACTTTTCCTTCCGCCACCGAGTTAATATCCTACGGCAGCTCTCCAGCCTCACATCAATGTCCACTTGCGTATCCCCACCATCCCATTTGGTCCAGACCTCTTTGATTACTTTTTCAACTCAGTATTTTCTAGCCATGTTTATTCCCCTTCTTTGCTCTCCTTGCACACGTTGGAGGTTAAGAGGTGTATGATTTGATCCAATAGCTATGTCATTTGTACATTGGATGTTTGGTTGTCTCGCAGTGCAAGCTTCATTAATAAAGACCCGATCGATTGTTTTTTATACCCTTTCCTCCCCTTGACAGTTATTATGCCAAGTGAACCTGTAGTCCTTCGCACCCAAATCTTCCATATTGATGTTTTCTATCATCTCATTAAATTAATCAATCTATCTTTGAGATTTTCATTAACCACCTTCCTTTTCATGATGATGGTTTATTGCGTTAAAATGTCCCATACATATCCATATCGCCATGCGTCCCCTCCTAATACCACCCAACTCATCCCAAGTGTGGTTCTCCTCTATAGATTTGCATCCGCATACACCCATGTGATGAGATCGGGGTTTTTCTAGTCACTCAACTTCACCTCGCAGTCGATGATGTTATGGGGGGTTGACTTTATTGTCACTCGAACATCATCCCTCCATCACAACACCATTCCTCCTAACATACCTCTCGGATTAACATAATATGTGCAGTTCATCCCTATTTGATCTCGTACTCTTTCGAAGAATCCATCCCCTTCCTTTGTTTCCATCAAGCATATAATCTCCGGTGATGTGCCCTGTTGAGCTCTTTCAAATGGCGAATTGTTAGGGAAGACCCCAAACCCTCACAATTCCAGCAGATTACACTCATGGCCCCCGTCTGGTTGTTTCAAGACAGCCACCACAATCCGTTTCAGCAATTTGTGTTTCACCTTCCTTATTTTCCTTTTCGTCATTCTTTGCGTTTCTTTTTGTCCTCTCCATCTTTGATCTACTCCTCTTTTTCTGAGGCCTTCCTCTCAGACTGCTCACCTGCACATGACCACTCTCCCATTCCTTTTGTACTTGTTTCATATTTAGCCTCATTTTCTTTCCTGTGCTTTAGCGCTCCTTCTCCTCCTTCTCACACCTTATTTTCATAGAAAACCTGGTAAGAATTGGACTAAGGACGGTTATTTGGATTATAGGCTTTGGGCTAGGGGTTCGACTTGGAGGTTTTTTCGGTTCTTCACTGGGGATTGGTTGGTTTGGGATACTCCTAGAAGGAAGGATGTTGGTTTCTAAGGGCTTGTTTGTGGGTAGATTTTGGATGGTTATTTGTCTGTGTGTAAGGTCGGTCCAGTTGGGCGAGGGAATTTCTTGATGTATGGTAAATGAGGTTCAACATTGGCCTCTAGTTTGGGGTAGAGGGGTGTGGATGAAGGTATGTTGTATGGTGGTCGATAGGATCATAAGCGGGTTGACTTTAGTGGTTTTATATGGTGAGGGAAAGGTTTCTTTCAGCCTCGGATTCCTTTAACACACCACGATGTCCATATTCTCTCTTCTGTCCTGGCACACTGAGTCTATATCATCCACCTGCATAACTTTCATTTCGACACTCCTGCTCTCAGCACCATGTAATTCTATTCGGTCAATCTCTTTGTGTTCAGCCAGGTTAGCCTGAATTTTTATCTTCTCCATCCCCATTCCTTTACCTCCTCTATCATTCACATTCTCTTTATATTTTCTCATAGGTCGTGCCTCATTAATTATTTCAAACCAGGACTTTTTCCGTGTGGGACTTTTCTAATATGGTCTCTCCTCCTTCGATCCTTGGGTCCCGATCTTCTCAGTCTTTTTCCATTTTGCCAGGGCCATACATAGGGTGTCTTGGTTTCTCCTCTGACATTTGGACTTCCTCCTTACAGCTTTGTGTTGTGTGCCCAAGTTGTCCACATACATAACAGAAGTCCGACAATCTTTCATATTTTATTGATGCCCAACTTTCTTTCACTTTCGAGGTCTTCTACCAAAAACTAGCCATCAAAGATTGATTAACATCAACTTCACCCTTCACTATCAGGTAGCAATTGGCAGCCTTCTCAGTATCCTTCTCTGTTTCAACAAACTTGCCAATCTTATTTCCAATCTTCTCCGCATTCCCAATGTTGAACATCTCCAACCCTAGGTCATGAATCTGGACCCAAAATTGAACTATTCTCAACTTGACTTTTGCGGTGTCCATTTTTTAATGCTCAAGCAGTGTCCTTGAACTGACCATGGGGACATATCAAATATACGTTTTCGAGTCTCCTCGTCCGCGAACTCAAAAATCACGATTCTATCTGTTGTCTCCATAAACTTAACTGCACTGAATCCTTCCAATGCCTTCTGTACCACATTGGTAATTGTCACGTTTTTCACCTGCTTTTGTGCTATGGATCGATCCTACATGTCGGTCAATCACATCCTCTGTTGGGTTCGAGTCCAGATCCAGAGTGGTTTTCTGAGTTGTCATGTTTCCTCTGGAGCCAGCATGGCTTCGCTGCCCAGAAGTCCTCACGGCGGTCGCGTCCCCTACAGGCACAAGTAAAATAGAAAGGGGTAACACAACTAATACACTCACTTACAAATCACATCAGCATGTCGTTATGCAGCCAAACCCTAGCAGCATTCGGTGTCGAACGAGAGGAGACTCCACCAAGATGACATTCACTCGCGCCCAGTCTCTCGGTTCAGTCCTCGCTGCTCTCCATGACTCCCAGTGGATTCTGGAAAGATTGCACTGACTTGAAGGCTACGGTTGTAGCTTCTCCTATGTTGTAAGGATTTATGTTTAGATAGGGTTTATAATAGATCCATGCATGCACCAAGCTCCGCTGCAAGAAGGCTACTTCAGGTGCGTAAAGTCAAGGCATTTATGTCGGTACATACACGGCACAAATGCATAAAATCAATCCTTTTGTCTGTAGGTGATGCACAAGGTGGTTTCCGGCGTTTTGAACTTTGTATGATCTTTCGTTGGTGGCTTCACTATGATGTCACGTCAGAACTATAACTCTAGAACTCTAATTCCTTGCGTGGTATATCTGCTAGGGCTTAAGGTTAGGGTTTCCAGCAAGGACGCTATTGGTGAAGGTTTTCGGCGATGGGGGACACCGGAATGCCCTCTCACGAGCTAGGAGAGAAACGCTCAATCAAACATCGTTTATCTTGTAGTATGACCAATAAATAGCCTTCCGCAATTTGGAAACGTGATCGGGGAAGTATGGGTGAATAAAACCTGGAGGTTGCTTCATGTGAACTATCTCACGGATTCCTCCATGAAGAAACGCATTCTTGACATCAAGTTGACGTATGGTTCAACCAAAACATATGGAAAGAGAAAGACAACCTAAATTTTTTGTGGTTTAATAATAGGACTAAAGGTCTCATCATAATCAAGGCCATGTTATTGTTTGTACCCTTGAGAGACTAAGCGAGCTTTGAAGCATTCGATGGAACCATCGACATTCTCCTTCACCTTAAATACCCATTTACATCCAACCAAATTCACTAGCGAATGAAAGGGAATTAGGTCCCAAGTGTGGTTGGTTAGTAAAGCATTATGTTCGTTTATCATGGCAGATCAAGGGCCGCTTGGGAAGCACACATAGGCACATCAGTTATAAGGGCGTGAGTAAGATTTAGAAGATGTCGGGGACGAAATATACCTGACTTCGCACGTGTCTGCATATCGTGCGAAGGACCGGGATGAGCAATGATCAGTGACTGAGCAATGGAAGGGTCGGAGGAGGAAGGGTGGGAGACTGGACTAACGTGGACCTAGAAATTTGCGGGGAGGTCGTAGATGAGTTAACGGACGTGGTGCGAACCGCACCAAGCATATATAGGAAGAAGAAGACTGGAGAAGTGAGGCAACCAAAGGTGTTGTGGCCGCTACCAACGTAGGTGGACGGAGAGTGGAAAGCTCCGGAAGTAGGAAGGACGCAATAAGCTGATCGGAGTGGGATGTGGGGACCACTGAAGACAAAGCATGGAAGTTGAAGGCATCCTCATCGAATTGAGTGTGACGTCCAACAATCACATGACATGTGGTATGAACAAGACACCGATATATTTTCTTGTTCGCTGCATAACCAAGGAAAACACACGAAGACGACTGGCGAGGTATAATAAAGAATAACAAAGATAGACAAATACCCTCAGCAAGTTATTATCAGGTGTGATACCAAAGAAGACCTAACAAGAAAACTTGAGAGAGAGTGTGGTCAAAGGTACCCGATTAGTAATAATATAAGTGATTGTAAGGACCGCATCGACCCAAAGGGCAGCATGGAGGCATGAACTAGTAACGTGCGAGTTGTTACAATTAGGTGACAAGTTTTACGTTTTGCTAAACCATTTTGAGACGGGGTATATGGACAAGATACACGATGTGAAATACCATGCGAAAGAATACAATTTTTAAAGTGCTTACTTACACATTTGCCTCCTCCATCTCACTAAAGACAACGAACGACGAGTGTTGCACAAATTTTCAATTGTGACGCGAAGAAAATGAAAGTGGATCGGAACTTCATATTTACATTGCATAGGAAACACCCAAGTATAACGAGAATATTCATCCACAAACAAGGACTCGTCCATGCATCAGAGTGCAGTAATACAAGCAGAAACGAAGCACGATGAAAACTAGTATCAAAGGCACGTTGATGAGACTTACCTAGACTACATTACACACAACTCTTAAGCTTAGAAGAGGAAGATTTTATTGACTTACAAAGATAAGTAAGAGCACGACCATGAAGGTGACCAAGACGATGATGCTAACAATCGATGGACAGAAATGAAGCGATGAAGGCTATGATTGTGGGTGAAGGTGAGTGGATGACTGGGTACAATAGGGAAGCTGAGCCAGATCGAAGGAGGACACTCCCAGTCATCTTTTCCTTAATAACAAAATAATTAGCATCAAAACAGATAACACATGAAATTATCTTTGCAGAGTTATTTGACATACATAAGATTGCGAAATAAAGCTGGAACATGATAGACATTAGATAAACGCAAACAGCTAGATGGTGTATGAAATTTTTCTTGATCAATCGTCATTCGTTCCAAAGCATTCGCAACCACATTTACTTTTTCGGTAGATATTTTAAGCTTTGTTTTTCAAAACTTAAGCATGAGTTTCCTTCGGAATTATCCATTTTAATTGTGGATCGTTGTATTAGTTATGACTAATTTGCCCATATAAAATTGGAACCTAAGAGAAACTTGTTAATAAAGTACGGTTTTAATACGGTGTTATGAAAATTTAATATGTTGGATCACGGTGTGGAGAACGGTCTTCGGTTTGAATGTCCAGGGGAGATGGTCCCCTTAATGCTCTGGTGAACTTCACATAAGGAAAGCCCGAAGTTTTTCCGTTGTTTCCCCTCCAATGATCAAATGAGTAGAGGTTCGTTTTTTTAGAGTAAATGCTATTTAATGCTTAGAATTGAATGAATTTATGTGGGTAGGTAAGAGGATATTTATAAGCTCTTACATCATACTAGGGTTAGGTCTGACTCTTACCCTGATCAAGTTGTCTATCTCATATGCTACAACCAGGGTTAATAGGTATTAATGAACCATTTTGTCAGAGTTGCTTTATGACAGAGTTTCTTTTTGCAGGTCTATCCTTTAGAAGGCCTTAAATAACTGTAATCAGTCGTCTGGAAAGCGTATTATTTGTAAGGGCAGTCATTAGCACCAGGTTGTACTATGTACCCTAATGCTTTTCTGTCCCTTGGGTCGGCATCCAGTAATAGGTGTCGCATATAGGAAAGAAGGATATTACTATAAAAAAACACTTCTACAAACTATGAACCACTCACAATAAATAAGACTTGAAGACTTCATTTCATCACCTTATCAAGATTTGTTGAACATGCTTGCAAAACCTTCATCTTCGTGGCTCGAGTATCTTGACATATAAGGTTGCTTACATCATTCCTCCTTTCCTAAAAAAGGATTCATCCTGAATCTTTGCTTCGAGATTCAATTTTGCTTTTCAATGACTACGAACATTTGTAATCCCTAAATATGTTGGTGTTGAATATCCCGAGTCAAAAACAAAGTAGATTAGATGCTAAACTCCTCTCAGTAGCAGTATTACCTTGCCATGTTATCAAGGAATAGATCTTCATAAACTTCCATATGCGGTGATACTGGTAACAACGTACAATATCTGTTAGTTGGAATTTATCCACATTCACACATTCCAATTTATAGTAAGTGAGACGTTCCTTATATTCAAGGAACATTGTCATCACCATCTTCATCCCTTTCATCATTATATTCAATCAACCCATTTTGCCTATTTGAGCATTTGGGTGAGGGAACACTATTTTCATCTTCTACATATATTATTTTCTCACTAAGCATATTAACAGGCTTACTTTCACACACCTCTTCGTAAATATTCACTACTGATTCGCAATCCCTTCTGCCAATATGATATCACTAGATTTTTGAAGAACTTACCATAATCCTGGAGAATCTTAGTTTCGGTTGACATTCATTCGACCTAGAAGTTCTAGAGCTAGAGTACTTTATTTCACCTACGTTGGTCTATTTTTTCAGGTGATAGAAATTGGTAAAGTTGTCTCCATTTAGAAGCCAATTGATATGGTACATTTGCTTCCAATAAAGTTTTTCCCGTCTTCATAAAGGTTGTAAGCTTCTCCTTAACTCACGTGTTACCCAATATGTTATGATGTTGATTTACCACGGATTGGAGCGCTTTCAATTGATTTTAAACATACTGAATGGGTCTCCTACTGTTTTCAAACTTCGATCTTGTCTCACTAGAATTGTTCAATAGGAGACAAGTTTTGTCCCCAACCATATACTTGTATCCCGACTATGCATTTCTCATCCTACTTTCATAATTTGTCCACACTCTAGATCCTTTGTCCACATAAATTCAAATCTTAAAGATTTACATCCTCTTTTGCCTTCCATTTTTTGGATTGTAATGATTGGATCCCACTCGTAGTTTGTGAATAACTTTTTCTCTTGGGAAGGTGCAACACCAATTCGTATGAACGAGTCCATATCCAACTTTTCCTGCACCAGATGCACGCCTTCACGATTGTTACACCGCATAAAAGGCTGGCCTTTGAATTTAATGTCAAACAGGTTTAAGATGTTGATGATTTCGTTAAAAGAGTCAACCTTGTGTTTGTCCTTCAGTCGACGCCATCTTTGTCGAATTAGAACATAATTTCAGTGAAGTCGTCGAGACATAGCCATGGTCTGCCACATCCTCTACCGTGTCCTCGTAGCATATACCAATTGAATTTACATCTCATAAAGTTAGTGTCCCCATATGTCCAATGGACATTACACAATGGTTCGTTTGATATGAAAGGTCAGTTGAGTTTATGAAATTTTGCGACTTATGTATAATCATGACATCTACGTCATTTGACCACACTAATGCGAGACCATACAAGATACCGTTTAGATATACATAAGCTCTGTGATACAACCCAAACGATTTTCTCATCATCTTGAATATGTTTGTTTGATATTTTGTTTCCATAACGAAGATCACCGACAACTTGAACTTCCTTAAGAGACGTTTTAGGTAGAGAATTGTCCGGTCGGATCTAATGCCCCGACAATTCCAATTGAGTAGATTCATTTACCTTGTGAGTCTGTTTCAGTACAGACTCTAAAGCCCGTAACTTCTCTCATTTCTTCTTGCCCTTGTTCGACATTGACTTCGATGATAGTACATATCTAAGATTTAACTACAGTCTAACACATCATACCCTTCATGGATTTTGTGTTTGGTTTGTTAAGTGAGTGCGAGGAGCTCTCCAACGCATCCTTTGAGGCTCATCCTACCCTTCGTACTATTTATTCTTGTCTCTTTCTCATCATGGGATCTCTTGATGGCCATGGTCTTCAAAATTTGACTAAGACCGGTGGGATTGTTCGGGGTAGAATTATTTGGGACGGGAGCTGCTGCTGGGAGGGAATTCTACACAATAGTAGTGGGGTGGATTGTAGATTCGGTTGTTTTGTGGTTAGGGCAGTGAGTTGTAGGGGAGGAAGGTAAGTAGGGGTGAAACCGGACCAGGCGAACCGTGTTTTTACTATTTCGGTTGGGTACTTATATTTTCGGACCATATTTTCTTCAAAATAAAAGTCTGACCAAAAGGTCGTATGAGGAAAAATAAACCGTCCTTTTGTATTTCGGTTTTGCGGATCGGATTTTCGATTTAAACAAAAAAATACACATTCAGAGCTAAAATAAGTATTCAAACTCAAATTACACAACTAAATAACTCGATTTAACAATGTTTACACAATTTTCTATTAAACCGATTAAACAACTATAATAACTATTAAATAAAAAAACTATTATTTGTTTGTATTCATTGATTAATTATATTAATTAATACTAATTAATATAATATCTATAATTATATATGTATTAACGGTCGGACCGGACTCTACGGTCTTTTAGATTCGTAGGTCGAACGGTCTAAAAAATCGTTTCAAACAAAAAAATCCAACCATATACTGAACCATACATTTTCGGATCGGTTTTGTCAGTTCGATTCGGTTTTCATCGAATTTATGGACCACCAGTTTTTGCTTTCACCCCTAATGGGAAGGGATGTTTAGTTATGTCAGGTTTGGGTAGAGTGGTTATAAGGATTTTGGAAGGGTTGTAGATTTGCTAATGGGTGGTCATAGGAGGAGAGGGGAGCTAATCACGAGAGAAACAACAAGGTGGAGACTGGAGGGGTAATTAGGGGGTGTACTCGATTATTGGGCATAGATATGGTGGTTCACTTGTGTGTTAGAATTTTTGGATGGGGATATTGACCAAATCCCAACTGTGTGGAAGGGTGGAGTTTTGGGGGTTCGATTGTCGTGATGAGTGACAGGAGAGGATTCCATGGGGGTGCTATGATTGGGTTGTGTTGTAGGGCGTGAAAAGGGCAAGATAGTAGGGCTAAGGCCAGGGGAGAATATTCATCGGTATGATGTTGGTTGTAGGGTCATTGGGTTGGTTACTTACAACTTCAGGATCCGAGGGTTTGTGATTTTGAGATAGTTCGTTCACTTCTTTCATGATATTCTTCCACCTCTTACTTTGTTATCCGCATCTGAATCAAAAGTATAACAATGTCTCATATTTTATGTTCGCCAATTTTTTTCTCGCTCTTTTCACATTAGTCCACTAGAAACATGCTAGTTGGGGTTTTATAACATCAACTTCCACTATCATACACAGGTAGCCATGCATAATACCATCAGCCTGATTAAATATTTCCATTTCCAAGATCACATCAATCTTACCTCCAATACGCAAAGCATTATGTTTTTTTACAAGACTCTCAATTCTAATAGATGTATGTGAATCCAAAACGGAACACACAAAAAATCTATATCATCAAGACTCAAAGTTCCATCCCATTCCTGTGAACTTCAGTAGTGACCATGTACTGACCAGGGGCTAAGTTTGATGTTATATTCGCTAATTGTTTTTTCACTTTTTTAGCATTAGTCTACTGTAAACCTACCAATAGGGGTTTTGAGCATCAACTTCTACCCCCACGCCCTGGTAGCCATTCAAAATACCATCAACCTAATCAATATTTACTATTTTCAAGATCGCACCATTCGTACTTCCATTACGCATCACATTTGGTTATGTCAAGACCCTTAATTTCAATCCATGTATTTGAAACCAAAAGGGAATACGCAAAAATATCTCTATCATCAAGATTGAAAGCTCCATCCCATTCCAGCAAACTTAAGTAGTGACCTTGTACTAATCAAGGGCTAAGTTAAAATATAGTCTCTCTATCTTTATGATTGCTAAACTCAAACATCAGCATTTAGTCCTTAAGGTCTGTAATTATTACCAATCATATCTCGTCCAAGCGGTCTGAAGTATTTCGCATATTGTTGGGTTTCTCACTGGCATTTTGCTATATCTTTCCTACCATCCTCTGCTAATTTGCAAGACAAACAAACACATATTTTTTAAAATGGATTAGGTTTACTAAAAAAATGTAAGACGATCAAGGGTTTCTTGGGTGCGGGAGCGACTTGTCGAGGGAAAGCATGCATGGGTTTGGAGGCATAGAAATGAACAACGATTGGCAGGGCGACAATAGATTGTTAGACGTTGTTTGGTTTCTAGTAATAGAGAGTCGGTTTCATACATTAGGGAGACAAATTTTTTCTCACATTAGGGAGAGAGATGACAAATTATTACTTAGATATATACAAATCACAACCAAATACAAATAATTAACACTACTTAAAATTCAGTATTTACCGATGAAATATTTATGTCGGTAAAAGGTGTAAATTTCGTCAGTACAAAGAAATTTCAACTGCAAAATTAAAATTTCGTTGGTAAATATATCGTCGGTGAATGCCCCGTTGTGGTCAACTAAAGTTTATGTTTACCGATGTAAATTCCGTCGGTAAATCCATGAATTTTGTTGACCGAATTTGTTGACTTTTTCTAGTATCGTCGGTAAAAGTCGCTCTTTGCCGGTGGAAGTTTTTGTCGTTAACATTTATTACCGACGAAATAAGTGTGTGGTTACCACATCCTTTATCTGGAATTTGATATTATTACATTGTCTGCATAGATAACGGATCTTCACAACTCCATCACGGTCAACCAAAGGATCATTACCAAAAGTAAACTCAATAAATTGTCTAATACCATCAATATATTCATTGGCCAAAAAAGAAATCAATATATTCATGAGTTCTTCGATCTTTTGTCATCCAACGTTTATCCATTACAACCTAAAATCGCACAAAATCCATCCACACTCGTTAACCACCTACTATCTAGATGAAACCAGGATGGAAAATTATACTTTTCAATGTGAGAATGAATTGCCCGGATTATACTTGTAGTTATGGGAAGACACTCCTCATTTGTGAAAGTGGGAAGACGTAAGAACACGGAATTGTTTCGTCGGTAAAAGATCAAACTTTACCGACAATATAATTTTGTCGGTATTTATAGATGGAGTATTTACCGACAATTTAAGTTTTTCATCGGTAAAGTACATTTTTGGCGAAGAAAATAATAAAATCGTCGGGAAATATAATGGATTAGCGACGAGAAAATATTTTATTGGTAATTATAATTCAATAGCGACAAAACGGTAATTTCGTTGGTAATGTATAATTTAGCGACGAAAACAAAGGTCGTCAGTAAATAGGTAATTTTAAGTAATGTAACTATAAAGCAAATGGTAAAATCAAAACTTGGCATTATTACATGATATCTGTCATCCATGCTTAAATTGCTTAGATTCACATAAATATAGGATTAGATACTGTTGGGTATCGATAGTGACAGCCCAGTAAGAAAAGGCCTCGAAGGCCCAATAACTATAGAGGGGGTAAACCCATGACATCCGAACCGGATCGGCCCAAGTACAAGCCAAACTTGGCCCAGCATCGAGTAATCCATAATCGAGCCCAAAGTCTATAGGGACGCCAAAGGCTCTCAGACTGCTCGCCATTCTCTACCAGGTCACGACCTTCCACTGCTCGACATGGGAGTGCTCGCCCCGAAGAGAGTCTTGCCTCTCTCCTCTGGTCCCACAAAACCGTTAATAAGGAAGTGGCCACGATATCCCGCATATCTCGGTCACATATTCACTAAGGATTAGATTTGGTAACTGCAATATCTCGCAGTAACTAACGATCCGAATCTTCGGCAATACAATATACATTAAGATATTCAGCTGCCATATACGGTTCTATCTCTCTTACCCTATAAATACCCTTGCTTTACATACGTTCTTTACGTTTTGAGTTTTATACACACATATACTCATTTAAGCATCGGAGAGGGACCCAGAGACACCCCCTCTGTTGCGCTCCCCTACTTGCAGGTTCACCGGAGTTGGAGCTGAAGCGTCATCCCCGCCTTGTCTGGCATTCAATTCACTGCCAGATCAGCATCCAGGATTTCACGATCCAACATTTGGCGCCATCTGTGGGAACGAGCAATTCAGCCATGAGAACTCGATCCCAAAGCAACCGTCGGAATCAGACTAGGGAGCGATCCTCAGATAGCTCTGATTCCGCCGCCGCTTCACCGCTTCAACAAGAACCTGCCAGCCGAGCAGGAGTTAATGCTGTTCCTCTGCGGACAGCTCGAGAACTTGTCGGTGATTCAAGACCGACCCCAGCTGCTGATCAAAACGGAGCCCCTGCACCGCAGACAGTCCACATTGCGTGGCAGGATATTAATTTAACCCCTGAGATGGTCTCCCTGCTGGAAGCCATCCTAGGACAGGCGCGCCGCCAAGCCCCTGCTCCTCAAGAAAACAATCCCTCTGCTCCTAAGGAAAACCACCGCCCTGCTGCCACAGGGCCTTCACCTTCAGAAGCGGCAGATCCTGGTCCCACTACGCCTCAGGAGGATCAGGAGATGACGTCAGGTCAACAGTCCCTACCTCCAGCACACACCAATGAGCCAGCAGCCGCATATACTGCCAATCATTCCGGTCCTCCTCCACCCGGAGCCTCTCCCATGTACTGCACTGTGAATCAGATGGATGACCTCCTCAACAAAAGGCTCCAGGAAAGACAGTTGACAGTCGTGGCTCCCTTCAAGGAGAGTGTCCTCTCATCCTTTTACCGACGCGCTCGTCGCTATCAAAATCCCGAAGGATGTGATTGCTCGGGCCATACCTGAGTATAGCGGTGGAGGAGATCCCACCGTACATGTCAACAAGCATGAGGCCTCCCTTCTGGGTAAGTCAAACGATCTCAATCATTTGGCTTTGCTATTTCCATATACTCTTTCGGGTTCGGCTTCGTCCTGGTTCTTCGGCCTCCCTGCAGGATCAATCGGAACTTGGGTAGAGTTTAGATATATGGGCGAGCGCCAGTTGCTGAAGAGTCGCTGTCGCCCTTGACTCGGTCAAACAGCAGCCTGGAGAGTCGCTGTCCAACTTCTACGGGCGTTTTCATCAAAACATCACAGAATTAGATCGCCGAATCTCGGATGGAGAGATCATTCGAGCATTCTACAGAGGTCTGGATGTGGCCAACAAGGCCTCGAGAAAGCTGCGAAACAGCTACCATGTGAAGGAGATAGAGACATTGGAGGAGTTGGAGTCCAGGGCAAAAGGTTTCATAGACCTTGAACGCGCAAACATCGAGGCTAACCTCCTGACGACCTCGCTAAGGGTAACCCATGAACCCCGACGTGATGGTAAGAAGGAGGTAAAGAAGGAGAAGAAGGGAAAAGAAAGTAAGCCCCGAGTCGAGTCTCTTCCAGCGCCTCACCATCTAGAGGTCCCTGAGTACTTCACGCCTTTAAATAGGCAGATCTCAGCGGTACTAGTCGAGATGGAGAGGAGATCCTTGGCGAGGCCACCGATGCCTCGTCGAGGTGGGCTACCCATGGGCAATGATGTCGAGACCTATTGCAGATACCATAAGTGCAAGGTCCATAAGACAGACGATTGCAAGATTCTGAAGCGAGATATAGATAGGCTAATTCAGGGGGGAATGTTGAAGGAATTTGTGGCAGGGCGAGACCGAAGTCGAACGCCCCCCAGGAGGCATCGTTCACCAGCCCCTGCAGATCAAGCTAAGCCTTCTGGAAGCAAGAGGAGGGTGAATCTGATTGCGGGAGGATTCGGCGCAGGCGGCGAAAGGTCAAGCGCCAGAGAGGTTTACGCCACTCAGATCTCTACGGCAGTTCAGTTGGGGAAGCGGCCCCGACCTGAAGAGAACATTGTCATCTCATTCTCTGAAGATGATTTGGCACACGTCACCACGCCCCACAACGATGCTCTGGTTATTACGGCAGATATTGACGGATGTGATGTTGCAAGGATTCTAGTCGACGGAGGCAGCTCGACCGACATCCTGTTTCTAGACACCTTTGAAAAGATGGGCAAATCCAAACGCGACCTGAAGAGGGTCGACTTTCCGCTGATCGGGTTTGCGGGAAGAACAACTTATCCACTGGGGGCTATAACCATGCCGGTAATATTTGGCGAGGGGTGGAAAAGCATTAAGGTGTCGGTCACTTTCCTGGTGGTCGATTCACCTACATCCTACAACGCTATCGTAGGGAGGACCACGATCAACCCAAATAAGATTGTGGCCTCCACTGTCCACCAGAAGATGAAGTTCCCCACTCCCAATGGGATTGGAGAAGTGCTCGTAGATCAGCCTTCCTGGCGACAAGGTTATGTGAACTGCCTGCGCAGGAAGAACCAAAGGGAGGCTCTCGCCATCGAGACAGAGGCCGATCCCCGCGAGGACTTGGCTCGGCCAGCACCCATGGAGGAATTGGAGGAGGTCGAGATCGATGGTCCAGACAAAAAGGTGCGCATTGGGACCACCTTGAAAGAGATTCAGAAGGAGGCCATGACCGCCCTCCTCAAGGAATTCAAAGAGCTCTTCGCCTGGCAGCCGAGCGACATGCCAGGAATCAGCACAGATATTATCTCTCATGAGCTCAGGATTGTCCCCTCCATCAAGCCGATCGCCCAAAAGAGAAGATCATTCGGGACTGATAAGCGTTTGGCGATCAGGCAGGAAGTCGGCAGGTTGATTGAAGCTGACTTCGTCAGAGAAGTAAGATTCCAGAGCTGGGTCGCCAACCCAGTTTTGGTCCGGAAATCTAACGGCAAGTGGAGGATGTGCGTCGACTTCCGCGACTTAAACAAGGCTTGCCCCAAAGATTCATATCCCCTTCCGAGAATTGATCAGCTGGTCGATGCTACCTCGGGTCATGAGATGCTGAGCTTCATGGACGCCTATTCAGGCTACAACCAAATCAGAATGCATCCAGACGACGAGGCCCACACTGCTTTCTATGCTGACGGGGACATTCTATGCTACAAGGTGATGCCCTTTGGTCTCATCAATGTCGGGGCAACTTATCAGCGGATGGTGAACCGACTGTTCCAGGACATGCTGGGAAGGAACATGGAGGCCTACGTAGATGATATGCTCGTCAAATCCATCAAAGGCAATCCTCATACCACCGACCTCCGTGAAGCTTTTGAATGCATGAGGAGACACAGCGTTCGCCTGAACCCAGCAAAGTGCGCCTTTGGAGTCAAGTCCGGGAAGTTCCTGGGTTTTATGGTCAGCGAAAGGGGCATTGAAGCAAACCCGGAAAAGCTAAAGGCATAGAAGAAATGAAGTCGCCAACCTGCCATAAGGAAGTCCAGTGCCTGAACGGCCGACTAGCTGCTCTTAACCGCTTCCTCTCCAAAGCAAGCGACAGGTCCTTCCCGTTCTTCAAAACCTTGAGGGCCAACCGCAAGTTCGAGTGGACGCCAGACTGCGAGGAAGCATTCCAGTCCTTGAAAGGGCATATTCAAACACTCCCAGATCTGGCAAAGCCCGTTCCAGGCGAGCAGCTTTTCCTTTATTTAGGCATTAGCGATGTGGCAGCCAGTGCTGTCTTAATAAGGGAGGAGAATAATGTTCAGAGTCCAGTATATTTTATTAGCAAAATGTTCAACTCAGCATAAATAAAATATGTCCAGATTGAGAAGTATCTCTATGCCTTAGTTATTGCTGCTCGGAAGCTGAGACCTTACTTTCATGCGCACGACATCACGGTCCTCACCAATCAACCTCTCAAAAACTTCCTGATGAAGCCAGATTCTTCAGGAAGAATTGTCAAGTGGGCGATCGAGCTCAGCGAGTTCAGGATCAAATTTGCGCCAAAAACGACCATCAAAGGTCAAGCACTAGCTGATTTCATAGTGGAAAGCACGAGTAACGGTCAAACAGAAGCAGAGAACAGGCCAAGTCAGTCAGCCGACGACAATCAAATCTGGGAACTCTATACGGATGGGTCTTCATCAAAAGAAGGCTCGGGGGCAGGTTTAATTCTTATTCCTCCTGAGGGTGAGCCTCTAAAATACGCGATCGCCTTGACATTCCCGGCAACCAATAACGAAGCAGAATATAAGGCTCTTATCACTGGACTCAGACTAGCAAAAGGAATGGGTATAGCTGTGCTTACAGTAAAAAGCGACTCAGAGCTCATTGTCAAGAAAACCAGATGGCAGATTCTTTAAGTAAGCTAGCCTTCGGAGTGGCGACAATCCAGGATGTGCAATTTCTGGAAAAGGCCCTATGTTCAGTCATTGAAAACAGAGCGGAGGTCTTCAACATTCAAGAACAGGTCACCTGGATGACCCCGTTCCAGAATTATTTGAAAGAAGGCATCCTCCCAGAGGACGAAGGCAAATCCACTAGGATTAGAAGACTCGCAGCCAGTTATCTAATCATCGATGGAGAACTCTACAGAAGAGGTTATTCGACGCCT
Organism: Chamaenerion angustifolium; assembly: GCA_946814005.1. Taxonomy (NCBI): domain Eukaryota; kingdom Viridiplantae; phylum Streptophyta; class Magnoliopsida; order Myrtales; family Onagraceae; genus Chamaenerion; species Chamaenerion angustifolium. The sequence goes on along the minus strand of OX328266.1, from coordinate 31,354,876 downwards.
TACTTGAGATATGTTGCTCTGCCCGAAACAGAAAAGGTTCTTCGAGAAGCTCATGAAGGGTCAGCAGCATGTCATGAAGGCGCTCGATCGCTAAGCAGGAAAATATTCAGATTGGGATATTACTGGCCGACCTTGGGAAAAGACGCAGCCGAATTAACACAGAAGTGTGAAATTTGCCAGCAGTTTGCACCACGATCGGGTCGACCATCGACATTATTATCCCCAATGGCGGGTGCCTGGCCCTTCGCTCAATTGGGAATCGATTTATTGGGTCCTTTTCCCATTAGCACTGGTCAGCGTACTCACATTATAGTGGCAATCGACTACTTCACTAAGTGGGTAGAGGCGAAAGCTCTAGCTTCGACAACGGAATTCCAAGTTATCAAGTTCTTGCAGGTCAACATATTCTCCAGGTTTGGTATTCCCAAAATACTCATCAGCGATAATGGTCCGCAATTCGTTGGAAATGAGTTGAAATGGCTCTGAGAAGAGTATCATATCGACCATCGCTTCAGTTCAGTTCATCACCCTCAAACGAATGGGCAGACTGAAGCAGCCAACAAGGTTGTCTTAGCAGGACTCAAGAAAAGGGTTCGAGCATTCAAGGGGAACTGGGCAGACGAACTGGAAAATGTATTATGGGCAATCAGAACAACGCCTAAGGCGGCCACAGAAGAAACGCCTTTCAGTTTAGTGTACGGATCAGAAGCAGTAGCACCAGCTGAATTAGCAGTGCCTACCCACGGAGTCCTACACTTTAACGCGGAGGCAAATGAGATCGAGCGCAGAACTGACCTCGACTTGGCAGAGGAAAAGAGATGGCTCTCGGAAAAGACACAGGCAAAGATGCGCTTGGCGACCGCTCGGTATTTCAACAGAAAAGTCAGCGCTCGCCAATTTTTCGTGGGGGAGATGGTTATGAGAAGGAATGAATTCACAAGGCTGGGCAGTAAAAACAAACTTTCAGCCAAATGGGAAGGACCATACAAAGTAGTAGAGATCGCCGCACCGGGATCCTACTATTTGGAAACCACCGAAGGCGAGAGGTTACCCCGTCCATTTAATTCTGAGCATTTAAGAAGATTTTATGCATAGATTGTAATCAAACTGATTATGTCAATAAAAGAAAGTCATTCTTTCATAAAGCGTGTCCACTCGAAGCAAGCCAAAGCCAAAAAGCCCTGACGCCAAAGTCAGGCCTAAAAAGCCCTAGCAACAAAGCTAGGCCAAAAGCCCTGACGCCAAAGTCAGGCCAAAAAGCCCTAGCAACAAAGCTAGGCCAAAAAGCCTTGTCGCCAAAGACAGGCCAAAAGCCCTAACAACAAAGTTAGGCCAAAAAGCCCTAGCAACAAAGCTAGGCCAAAAAGCCCTAGCAACAAAGCTAGGCCAAAAAAGCCCTAGTAACAAAACTAGGCCACAAAAGCCCTAACAACAAAGTTAGGCCTCAAAAGACCTAACGCCAAGAGTCAGGCAAAAACCTGATAACCGAATCAGGCACAAAAAGCCATGATGCCAAAGTCAGGCCAAAAGACCTAGCAATAAAGCTAGGCAAAACAAAAAATCCCTGACGCCAAAGTCAGGCCAAAAGACCTAGCAATAAAGTTAGGCAAGATGAGAAGCAGACGCCAAAACCAAACAAAGGGATCTGCTAACAAAGAATTTTAGGCGATCACTATGGATGTCAAAGCCTTAGGATGACCTCGAAGGTCTAAACTTCAAAGAAGGTAACATCTCTTTGAACTTAGAAGTTTATGCTTTTAAGTATCAGAAGTATTATCCTTAGAAAGATCGACTTATGCTTGGTCTAAGACTTCAAGAGTCGAAGACATTACAAGTCAAGAGGAAGTCGAAGAGTAATTATGATTAAGACGTTGGATAAATAGCCAAGCATGTTCAAAGTCGAATAAAAGGCTTATGAATATAAAGGCATTCAATAAAAGAAGCCAAGTCTTAAATCAAATAAATAATTACAAGGAAAACAAAAAATTACAAAGAAAAACAGCTATCCAAAAGGCAAATATTGTCAATAAAAGAGATGGAGACTTCAGGCTTGGGGATCCTCGGGGGCAGAGGCACTTGGCTCGCCTTCAGGGGCAGGGACGATTTGCTCGCCTTCGGGGGCAGTAAGGCTTGGTCCGCCTTCGGGAACAACCTCTTCAGCCATAGCTGGAACAACCCCATCAGCAACAAGGGTAGACTGAGAGTTACGACTCCGGAGGAAGCTCCTCAAGGACCCAACTTCCTCAAGGGGAAAATTGGGATCGACCGCTCGGACATCATCCACCAGGACTTGGAGAAAATCGGCGATCGCCGACTTCATCACCTTCAGAGCGCAGTCTTCAAAATCCTCAGAGGCTTTGAATGCCTCGACTACGCTCTGGGGCGAAGGGACGGCTTTCAATTGTGCAGCTAACCGATCCCTCTCCTCCTCCAGGGCAATCCCCCGGGCTTCCGCAGCTTCCCTCCGAGCTTCCGCAGCTTCCCTCCGAGCCTCCGCAGCTTCCATCTGGGCCACCGCAGCTTCCCTCTGGGCATCAGCAGTGGCCCTTTGCGCCTCGGCAGCGACCCTGTGAGCCTCCGATTCTGCCCCTTGCGCTTGAGATTCCTTAAGTTCAGCATCTAGGCGAACTCGGACGATCTCTCCCTGATCTAAACACAGGTGAAGAGCGTCAAAGTCCTGAAGAGCGGCAGAGGCTTCAGCCTCCCTCTTCTGGACATCAGCAAGGAGGCGCTGCTCCTTCCTGAGGTATTCCTCGCGCGTATCATTTGCCAAGGCGATCGCTGCATCCGCAGTCGTCTTGATAGTCCCCAATTGCTCAGGAGTGACCCCCGTGCTTCGGTACTGCTCCAGCTCGACGAGCACACTGGAATACTTGTCGGCGAGCTCCCCGAAGACACGGCCAAGAATCACCTCTTCCCGAACGAACTGGCAACAAATATAGAATAAAAGCTTCCAGGACAACAAACAATAAGGTAACGACAAAGAAAGGACTCTACGAAATAAAAATATGAGATCTTACCAAAGCCACTCGTTCAAAGTGGGACCGAAGGAACCCCTCGATCTGATGAAGTTCCGTGGGAACAATCGAGCGGTCTGTGGGGGGAATTATCCCGTCCAGAAGCCGCATACACATATCTGGGCTACCCCGGAGGCTCTTCTGGGGAGGGTACCCCTTCTTCATAAGGTCCCCACAAGAGACCCAAGTCTCCCGAGAATTCGCTGATTCAAGCGGCTGAAACAAGCTGGCCAGGGAGCAATGCTCCTCCACAGGAGCCCTCGATGAGCTGGAAGCAGCATGCCCCTTCTTCTTGGTCCCAGACTCCTTAGGAGGAACCGTGGGCACAGTAGGAACAGAAGGTGCTAAGGTCAAAACCTTCCCCTTGGTGGCAGAAGGGCCCTGGGGAGAGGGAGAAGGGGGCACCACGTCCAGACCCTTCCCTTTATTAGCGGAAGGGCCCCAGGAGGGGGAGGAGGAGGATGCTGGTCGACTTCCGGACATTCCTCACTCCTGACCTTCTTGGAGGGAGGAGGAGGATGATCCCGGGCCATCTCGGTCGAGGACTCCTCTGCAAAACAACAAGACAAAATGTCAAAAACAAAAAACAAAAAACCGCAAAGTATGAAGACGTTAAATCTACGAATAATAAAGCAACATACCTGGTTGGCGAGGGTCAGCAGTGGCCGAGGGAAGCACCTCCTCAGACTTCCTCTTGGACGAACGCCTAGAGGGGGGAGGAGGAGAGTTCAGCAATGCCTGGTCGGAGGACAGTCCCGCCGATCCCTGGTCATCAAAGAGACCTATCAGTTTTTGGCTCTTTCCTACGACCTTGCCTACAAACGATAGAACAAGGAAAAAGGTTAGAAAGTTACCCAATCATCAAAGATTGGCGTGGCTTGATGAATGCCTGCCATCTCAAGCATGTTTTCAGTAGTTTCAACCACTGAGCGAATGGACTTGAATTGGGACGACCGATGCGACCGGTATAGGTCATCGATGGCGTTCCGATCACTCTCTGATAGCTCCTCGAAGGAAGGAGGGAAATCCTTGTCCGGGATCAACAATTTCCAGGGCACACCCCCCTTATAAAAGAAGTAACACTTCTTATAATTGGAGTTGGTGGTCTGAAAATCGTCAACCAGATGGACATGAACATTCCAACTCCATGCTTGAGTGCCTCCCCATTCGGAAAACTTCGGCCAGCGTGGTTGGAAATGGTGGAGGTGGTTCGCCCCTGCTGCCAGTCGGAAGAAACATCGGAACAAGGCCAGTGAATACTCCCACTCTTGGCGTATGCACAGGAACTTGAAACCAACCCACATCCTGAGGGCATTCGGAACGAGCTGCGTGGGATGAATCCCGTGAAACTGGCACAATGTCTGTAAATCCTCACAGAGAGGAAAACGCAACCCAGCATCGACCTGGGCCGCATAAACGTAAACCTCTCCGTCGTGAGGAAAATGCAAACCTAAGCCAGGATACCTAGGAGCATCCTCTGCATTAAAGCCACCAAGCGCCACCATGGTCTTAAAATACGCTGGCTTCAATTCGTTAGGCTTGACATCTACTCAGAACAGTTCAAGTATAGCACAACAGGTATAAAAACAAAGGAAACAGAGGATATTGCCAAAGCAGAGCAGTAAAAGGGCGAAGGTTTACCTTTCGGAGAGAAGATGGGCGTATTCAGCTCAGGCCCATCCACCACCACAGGAGTGGTTGCAGTCCTGCCCAAATCAGTCTGTTCCTCCACTGAGGGGGCACGACCTCATCTCTGATGGTCAAGGGGACATCAGCATGTCTGGGAGCGTTGGCTTTGTTGGCGCCCTTGGGAGCCATGTGCTTGACTCTCTAACCGCGGGGAGCCATGGAAATATTGGAAGAAGGCTGAAAAAGGTTGGAAAAGGAAATGGAAAGGTTCGCAATGAAGCTCTGAAAATCTAAGAGAGTGGATAAGCGTAAAATACAGAATACAGAAACTGATGTTTCTTATGTAGACCAAAAGAGGAGTAACCGCCACGAGCAAATCGAAGCGACGCAGAGGAATAATTACACCCTTTTTGAGAAAACCGAAGCAATGTCAGAATTCCAAGAGACAAACGGTTGGCTGGTACAGACAGCTGTCAGACTACCCTAGGTTTACGGAAAAGTAAAGGACAGGCGTGCCTAAGGTGACCGTTCGATTTCTGGACAACTGAGCAGTTATTAAATGCTAAAAGTCCACTAAGGAGACAAGATGGTCTCCTACGCACTAATAAGGCTTTAGCAGAAATACCTTGGGTAGGTAATGATCGCCTAACTAAGAAAGATAGACTTCCATAAGCTTAGGTCACCTCGAGTGATCGCTAAAAGGGAATAAAAGGAAGGATATTCTTTCAGCTTTGAACAGAGAAGAAACTGCTCGCCAAATGAGCTCGAAGTGTCTCAAAGGTCCTGAACCATTACAAGAGACGACACTATCTAAAACCCTACCAGGAAATCAAGCTCGACTGAAGGAACTTCAATCAAGCTTCGGGGGAAAATGTTGGGTATCGATAGTGACAGCCCAGTAAGAAAAGGCCTCGAAGGCCCAATAACTATAGAGGGGGTAAACCCATGACATCCGAACTGGATCGGCCCAAGTACAAGCCAAACTTGGCCCACCATCGAGTAATCCAGAATCGAGCCCAAAGTCTATAGGGACGCCAAAGGCTCTCAGACTGCTCACCATTCTCTACCAGGTCGCGACCTTCCACTGCTCGACATGGGAGTGCTCGCCCCGAAGATAGTCTTGCCTCTCTCCTCTGGTCCCACAAAACCGTTAATAAGGAAGTGGCCACGATATCCCGCATATCTCGGTCACATATTCACTAAGGATTAGATTTGGTAACTCCAATATCTCGCAGTAACTGACGATCCGAATCTTCGGCAATACAATATACATTAAGATATTTAGCTGTCATATACGGTTCTATCTCTCTTACCCTATAAATACCCTTGCTTTACATACGTTCTTTACGTTTTGAGTTTTATACACACATATACTCATTTAAGCATTGGAGAGGGACCCAGAGACACCCCCTCTGTTGCGCTCCCCTACTTGCAGGTTCACCGGAGTTGGAGCTGAAGCGTCATCCCCACCTTGTCTGGCATTCAATTCACTGCCAGATCAACATCCAGGATTTCACGATCCAACAGATACCATTTCTTAGTTAACCTGCATTTATTGAATAATTATTAATTATGTTCTTTAAATTATTTGCAACATTTCTAAATATTTTTATAGCTAGTAGATTTGGTATGCAGTACGAATCCGATGTGACTGAAAATAATGTGTCCGAAAACATTAGTCTCCATATTGAAGATTTAGAGCGTAAGTATAGTATCATTCCTCACTAGTAAGCTAAGTTATGATGGAATCTACTGAATTATCTATTATGAAATCCCTGATTGGTTTAAGATATAAAATTATTCATTAGGATAATCTTGGTATTTAATATAATAAATATATAAACATATATAGATAAATGGAGAATCCATCAAGAGGACATTTTCATGGACCCCTCTATCCTTCAGTCTCACATGTTGCCCACCAACATCCACATTGAATTGGTGGGGGGTCTCTTTTCTTGATTAGGACTTAAATAACATTAATTAAAATTCATTTTATGAAATATAAATATAGAACTAAAACTCTAAAATACTTCATCATTTTACACAAAATAAATAATAATAATAATAATAATAATAGTAATAATATGGTTAAGTTATATAATTTACTGATTAATCTGTGCAGTCATTATATAAATTTGGAAGATCCTAACAAAAATAGCAATGTCATTTATGCTCCAATCTCTATCTCATAAGTAATATTTAGTCTCTGCCGAATAACAAAGCATTATTCAGTACTATATATTAAGTTAAATATTGAGAACAAACTGATCAAAGCAATTTTTTTTTTGGATTTTTTGCACAAGGTAAATAATGCCATTAAAATATTTATTAAAGTACCTAACACGCGACAAGATAACTACAATTTTTTCATATAATAAATTAAAATAATGTTGAATGTTAAATATTTTGATCATGTAATACGTAAATAGATCTTCCTATTATAGTATTTTATTTATTTTAATTCCTTGTGTTTGTAAATTTCCATTTGTGTGTGTGTGTTTGTATGTTTCCATTTTATTTTATTTCAATTCATGTAATAATTTCTTACTAAAACATTACTAAGTGCAATGCAGTCTTGGGTAGTATTCTAATTTCAACACTTCAATATTATATTTTTGTAGATTTTTATTTTATAGATCTTTCTTAATTTATTTATCTTAAAACGTTAACCCTAATAAAAATAACTTATCCTTGGCATGTTAGAAATCTGCTATTAGAAACTGCAAATGGTTCATTTACTTTTAACGTTATGCAGTTTCTAATATTAATGTGACACGATTAATTAAGTCATAAATAGATCGTTTTATAATTAAAGCATTAGATCTGTGATTAATCTCAAGCGTTGAATTGGTATATGATGGACGTACCAGATTTAGAGTTAAATGATATATAAAGGATTGGGTCCTCTCTCTCCCTCCTATGAGCTGCATTCTTCTCCATCAAGAAACACATAAAGAAATAGGGTTAGAGAGAGAAACTGAATTCTGGGAAGAAGAGTAACCATCAAGAGTCAGAAGAAAGAATATGACATCCCTTACATCTTCCGATGTTAATCAAGGTATGTCATCTTAAACAATAGATCATATTAAGTTTTGTTTGTGAAATATTTGGTATTGATGATCTTTGAGCCGTTAATCAAGAAAAATATCAGATATTAGAATGTCTTACATTTGGTATCAGAACTACCAATTAATAACTGAATATTTCCTATGATTCCAATTGATATGTTCTATGCTTTACTCATGATGGTTAATCAAGTCATGCACACACTAAGGGGCATAACTTTTGATCCGACTGTCGGATATAGATTTTTCAAATTTTCTATACAATTATCAGAGTTTTAAGCGTCTTTTCGTGCATCATTTACTGTTTTGGCTTTGCACGATTAAAGTTTACTGGTACAAAATAATTGTTTGAATTTTGGGCATAAAAGTAATTGTTCTGTGACTAATTGTTTTACATAAAGTATGTGTTATAAGTCATTTATGCACATGAGATTTATGATTATGTTAATCACCAAAGTGGTCAAAATCAGAATAATCATTTAGTGCATAAGTGACATAATGATTATTGATAGAAATTGCCAGTTATAATAATACCAATTAAAACTGGCGTCACTAATGATAGAACCTGAGAACTTACCCAAAGGAAAGTCTTGTTATATAACTAGTTGACATGATGAGGTTTAATAGATATTTTGATTAAATAAATATTGATCATCCAAAGATGTCAGTTCTATTTAATTGAATATATTTATTACCTACTTATGTTTTGGTATTAAATTATGTTAAGTATAAGATAGTATCTACCCAAAGGAGTGTTATGTTATACTATTATGTCTACATCTGAATCGCGTTAGTTATGAGCTTATAGTTATTTCATTTTTTTAAAAATTTGCAGTAGTTCCCATGAATACACATGCTTCATCTGTTACATTGTTCACTGGTGTTAATTTTTCTGAATGGAGAGAACAAGTCAATTTCCATTTATGTGTTCAGGATCTTGACTTGGCACTCCTTGAGGATGAACCTACAACTCTTACAGATGCTAGTACTGAGGCAGAAAAAAACACCATAAAGCATGGGACCGCAGTAACAGATTGAGACTTATGTTTATTAAGATGACTGTTGCTAACAACATCAAGTCAACAATTTCACAAACAGCAAGTGCTAAGGAATATATGCAGTTTGTGGAAGAGCGTTTTCGCTCAGCTGATAAGTCACTCATTGGTACTCTTATGGCAGAACTCACGACCATGAAGTTTGATGGGTCGCGAACTATGCAAGAGCACATTATAGAGATGACTAATCTTGCAGCAAGGTTAAATTCTCTGGGACATACAGTAGAGGATTCTTTTCTTGTCTAGTTTATCCTGAACTCTCTACCTTCTAAATATGGACCTTTTCAGATTAACTATAACACTATAAAGGTTAAGTGGAATGTTAATGAATTGGCCAGTAGACTTGTTCAAAAAGAAGGACGTTTGAAAAATCAAGTGAATCACTCAGTAAGTTTCGTGAGTAATAAAGCCTTGAATGAATGTTATGCGGATTCCTTGCTGAATGTAGTAAATAATGTTGGATGTAAACGTAGCATGTTGAATGAATATTCTGCCTTCTTGTGGCATAAAATACTAGGTCATATATCCAAAGAAAGAATGATGAGATTAGTAAGTAATGAAATTTTGTCAAATTTGGACTTTAGTGATCTAGAATTATGTGTGGATTGTATTAAAGGTAAATAAACCAAACATAATAAGAAAGGAGACACTAGAAGCAGCCAGATTCTTGAAATAATACACACTGATATTTGCAGACCTATGGACACTCCAGCCTTTAATGGAGAAAAGTATTTCATCACTTTTATTGACGATTTTTCCCGTTATGGTTATGTCTATTTGCTTCATGAAAAAACTCAATCTGTGAATGTCCTTGAGACGTTTGTAAAGGAAGTTGAGAGGCAATTAGATAAAAAGGTGAAAATCATAAGGTCTGATAGAGGTGGTGAATATTATGGTAAATATAATGAGTCAGGCCAGTGTCCAGGTCCATTTGCAAAATTCCTCGAAAGTCATGGCATATGTGCACAATACACAATGCCAGGTACACCACAGCAAAATGGTGTAGCAGAAAGGCGCAATAGGACGTTAATAGATATGATTAGGAGTATGATGTCAGATTCTACACTACCTAAGAATTTGTGGTCGTATGCTCTCAAAACCGCTAATTATTTGTTGAATAGGGTTCCTAGTAAAACTGTTCAAAAGGCTCCTTTTTGTTAGGATATAAGTGTGTCTAACACTTATGTTTAGGATCAATATGTAAATATTGTTGCTTGAGGCCCAAGCATCAATTAGTTTAGTATTAGGGACTTAGTTGCAATTCTCGGACAGTACTGTTTTGTCTGTTCTCGCCTTCGCTACCTTATATCTGCTGCACTGTTGAACAATTCCAATAATCAAGTTATCATCTTTGGTTCAGAGAGATTTCTTCATCTTCTTCCTCGCCTTACCTTTCTTCTTCTCAAACCCTAAATCCAAACATGGTATCAGAGCTCGATCGAGCCTGAAATCTTCTCTTTTCAACCTTCCTTCTTGATTCATGGAAGAATCTAGCCCTGCCTTCGCCAACAAGAAAGTAGCTCAGCTACTTGGTGAGGAGAATTTCCAGCAATGGAAACAGCATGTTCTACTATCTGTAAGAGGGTATAACCTGGAAAGCCATCTCCATGGAGCTAACGTACCTCAGTTTCTGGAAGATGAAACTCGGGCTGCTGTCCCAAATCCTGCATACACGAAGTTCCTCCAGCAGGACAGCTCCCTCGCGTCTTGGCTTCTTGCCTCTGTCTCCTCTCAGGTCAGTAGGGGTCTTATAGGGTGTATGTCAGCTGCTACCATTTGGCAAAAGCTTCATAGAGATTTTTCATCATCGTCCACCACCAGAATCATGCATTTATATGATAGACTTAAGGTTAGGAAGCATGTTCATCAACCTATGAGAGACTACCTCACTGAAATACAAACCACATGTGATAGTTTAGCTAGTTGTGGTCACCCTATAGAAGAGATGCAACAAATCTCGATTATTTTGAATGGGGTAAAGGGTCAATATGATAATGTCATTGCTGTCATTCATGCTAGCCAAAATCCTTACACTATCGCTTCTGTGAGTTCTGTGTTATTAGATGCTGAGTCTAGGCAGTCTGACCTCTTATTTGATGCTAGTGCTAGTGTCAACATAGCTTCTGCTAAGGTTCCCAACCCCAGTAAGCCCCCTGTGTCATATGCTGAAAACAACTCTGGTAGTATGTCTGGTCTCCTCCCCTCACCCCAACCCACAAACCAAAATGCTCAGTCACTTTCCTATGGTCCCCCACCATTTGGTAATCAACAATCTGGGAGGGGTAGGGGGCGTGGTAGGGGCTTTGGAAATAGCAGACTCCAATGCCAGCTGTGTGGAAAATTTGGGCATTTGGTGCACAGATGTTTCCACAGGTTTAATGTACAATTTACTGGTGTGACTGATCCTCAGTCCAACTCTCTTGCACCTTCAGCAAACCTGGCTGCTTATGACACTGAGCCTGACCCTTACCAACATCAACAACTGAACCAACCCTACCCTCCACCTCAGCTGCACAAAGTTCAGAATCAATCTCAACCACCTCAGACCACAACCATCCATCCTCCCAACACCCAAACACACTCTGTCTTGCAGTACTCACCCTATCCATCACCCTTACCACCTATCTACCCCTACATGATGGCCCCCCCATGTTACCCACCTCAGCCATATCAAGGCTTTCCAAATCCTCAGCCTCAACTGAACCCCATCCCTACTCAATCAGCATCACCTCAACCCCCTCAAGCCAATCACCTGTTATCCAGCAGCCATAACCCAGCCACCTCTGATGGCAGCTGGTTCCCAGATTCAGGAGCCACGAACCACCTGACGAATGCTCAGCCTTTCCAGAACATGACTTCTCCTTATTCTGGCCCAGGTAAGGTCTTAGTGGGAAATGGCTCTACTCTTGATATTTCTGCTATTGGTTCTTCTACTTTACCTTCCACTGGAAAACCATTACTCTTAAATAACTTACTTTACACTCCTGCTGTCACTAAAAACCTGCTTTCTGTATCTCAGTTTTCAAAGGATAATCAGGTTTATTTTGAATTTCACCCATCGCATTGCCTGATCAAGGATTCACTCTCCAACAAGGTGCTGCTCAAGGGTTATGAGTCTGGGGGTCTTTATCGTTTAGACTTCTCTAGTTTTAGGTCTAAGTCTAATAATTTAGTCGAGTCTGCTACTGTTAGTCCAGATCAGTGTTTGAACCTTTCTACTAAATTTCAGTCCTTTTGTAATAATGCAGTTTTATCTGCTCAAAACTCTGCCTTTCCGGTTATTAGTAATGACAATTCTGCTGCATGTGATGTTTATCATGGTACCTCTGTCTCTTTTCCTGCTTATAATGATGATGTCTCTGATGATTCTTCTGCTGTCACCTGTTTTAATAGTGCATCTTCTAATGCATTACCTGATTTTGAAATAAGCTGCTTTCTCAGCTCTTTGAAAACAACTGATCCTTCTCACCTATGGCACATGAGGTTAGGCCACCCATCTAGGAATATTCTTGTTAACTTCTTGAGATTACAAAATCTGCCCACTAAACACATATCCTCTGAGTGTACTGCTTGTGCAGTGGGTAAGAGTAAGACCCTCCCTTATCAACCTTCAGAAACTGTCTACTCTCGTCCACTCGAAATGGTTCAGGTAGATCTCTGGGGTCCTGCCCCTTTCTCCTCTAGTAACTGCAATTACTATCTTAGTATTGTTGATGTCTTTTCTAGATTTACTTGGATTTACTTTCTGAACCGTAAATCTGATGCTACTAAAGCCTTCTGTGAGTTTCATCTCTTAGCAGAAAAGCAGCTTGGCATGAAGCTCAAGGCTGTGCAATCTGATGGAGGAGGTGAGTTCTACTTTCTTACTACATACTTAGCTCAGTATGGCATAGTTCATAGGATCACCTGCCCATATTCAAGCCAACAAAATGGCATGGTGGAGCGTAAGCACCGCCATATTGTTGAATTGGGTCTGACACTGCTTGCACAGTCATCCGTCCCTCTTCACTACTGGACGGATGCCTTCTCCACTGCTGTTTTTCTAATTAATCGCTTGCCTTCCAAGACTCTGGAGAACTGTTCTCCTCATGAGCTTATTTTCAATACCAAGCCTGACTACTCCTTTCTGAGAGTATTTGGATGCTTATGCTTTCCCCACCTGAGATCTTACAGGTCTCACAAGCTGTCCTTTAGATCTGAACCTTGTGTATTCATTGGGTTCTGTTCTGACCACCATGGCTATAAGTGTCTCTCTTCATCTGGAAGAGTTTATGTGTCACGAAATGTTGTCTTTCATGAAACAACATTTCCTTTCAGTGACACCACAGGACCTTTCTATGCTTCAAACACACCAAAAGCCTCCACTCCTTCCAAACCATTTTTCATACCCTGTGACCCATTCTTCCAACAACCCACCTCTGTTCCCTCTACTATCACTCATTCCTCAGGACCTCCTGTGCATGCCCACACGTCTGGGGAGTCCAGCTTACCCTCCACCACACCCTCCCAAAACTTTACCTCTACTCAGCCTCCCTCTGCACCTGTTCCTGCTCCTGACCTTAGCTCCCCTACGGAGGTCTGTAGATATGTCCCTTCTGGTTCTACCCTTGTTCCCATTTCTGACCCGTTTTCCTCTACACCACCACCACCAGCTCACTCTGATCAGTCCTTCCCCACCTCCCCACAAGCCCATCCACCCTCACCCTCTCGGCCCTCTCGCCCCAAATCTTCCACCAATATACATCCTATGCAGACCAGGTCTAAATCTTCCCTTCATGAGATGTCCACTTCACTTGCCCTATCCACAGACCTAACTAACTCTGAGCCTCGTAGCATTCACGAAGCTCTTCAGTCACCTCATTGGTTTAAGGCTGTGCAGGAAGAGCTTACAGCTCTTACTGCCAACAACACCTGGACTCTTGTTTCCCTACCTACAGGTCGTATACCTATAGGTTGTAAATGGATCTTTAAAATCAAAAGAAATGCAGATGGGGTTGTTGTCAGATACAAGGCCCGTCTTGTTGCCAAAGGTTTTTCCCAAAAACCAGGCTTTGATTTTCAGGAAACCTTCAGTCCTGTCATTAAATCTGCCACTGTTCGCATTGTTCTGTCCTTAGCTCTCACTCATAAATGGTGTATCAGACAGGTGGATATTAACAATGCTTTTCTTCATGGTGACCTCCAAGAGGAGGTCTACATGACACAGCCTCCTGGTTTTGAGGTTCACTCTAATACTCCTAACCTGGTTTGCAAACTTCAAAAAGCTTTATATGGTCTTAAACAGGCTCCCAGAGCCTGGTTTGAAAAACTGAAGTTTTTTCTCCTGAACTCCCTTGGTTTTCATGTTTCAACCTCAGATAGTTGCCTCTTTATCAAATCTGCCTCTGATTCTTTCGTGTTACTTCTTGTTTATGTGGATGACATTGTTATAACTGGCACTTCTGTTAACCTTGTTTCTAAAATTGTTGACTCTATAAATGCTCAGTTTCAGCTGAAAGATCTGGGAAACCTGAACTACTTTCTTGGCATGGAAGTAGTTTCAGGTGATGACTTTATTCTGTTAAATCAGAAAAAGTACATTCAGGAACTCCTGGATAAGGTAAGTCTGAAAGATGAATCTGAATTTCCCACTCCAATGACAGGTACTTGTTTGTCTAAGTCAGGTATGTCTTCCTGTTCTGATCTTTTTCATGATGAAACTCTATATAGGAGCACAATAGGTGCTCTACAACATGTCTGTGTCACTCGACCAGACATTCACTTTTCAGTGAACAAACTGAGTCAGTTTATGCAGGCACCAAATAACAGCAACTGGAAGGCTGTTATTCATGTGCTGAGATACCTCAAAGGCACTCTCAATCATGGTCTGTTGTTCAGACCAACACCCTCGCCTGTCACAGACATCACTCTTACCTCCTTCTCTGATGCTGACTGGGGTGGTGATCAAACTGATCGCCGCTCCATCTCAGGGCATTACCTTCTCCTGAATGGTAATCCCATAATATGGAGCTCTAAGAAACAGACAGTAGTCTCTAGGTCGAGTGCAGAGGCTGAATTTAGGGCCATTGCCAATGCCATGTGTGAGATCATGTGGGTCCAATCCCTTCTAAAGGAAATTGGACTTCACACACCCACTGCACCTGTCATCTGGACAGACAACACAAGTGCTGTAGCTTTGTCTGAGAACCCCATCCATCACTCCAAGATGAAACATGTAGAGATTGATCTCTTCTTCATCAGAGAGAAAGTTCAAAATGGGGATGTCTTAGTCAACTTTATTCCAGCTTCAGAACAGACAGCTAATATCTTGACCAAGCCTCTGACAGAAAAAAATTTCATTCCCTGCAGAAAAAAACTTGGAGTCTTCTCACTGGAGGAACTGGAGGATCGTGGTGTCTCCCCATTCCTTCAGCTTGGTTCCACTGCTCAATGAACTTCCCAAACAGTCTGTACGTTTATTCTTTCTCTGTTTACTTAGTAACTTGCCTTGTTCTATGAGCTTTTGGACAGCCATATGTTTGTTATCTGAGTTTTCCTGTTGACTGCACCTTTGTAATTTTTTGAACCTCTGTCTGTCCTTATGCATGATTGATCAACTCTATCTTGTTTCAATTAATGCTTGTAATCTTGGTATGTTCTCGTCTGATTTCCATGTCTAGCATATACCTGAGTATCGCCTGTCATGTGTGCATTTCTCTCTTCTCTGATCATAGGCCTTGCCTTTGTGCATCACTGAATATATCTCTGAAAAAAAAGAAAAGAAACAAAACTGCTGCATTAACCATGGCATAGGGTATGGCCTGAGTCCAAAAACAGAGTGAAATCCAAAATTAAATGACAAAGTCATACTGAGGTTTTCACTCTTGAGGATGAAAAGATCAAGGCTCAAACCTTGCAGTCATACTGGTAAGATAGGAGCTCAAACTCCTCTGTCATGTTATGAATCTCTCAATTTTTCAAGACATTCCAAATGAATGAATAAAGCAGCAGTTAAAATGATTATATTAGTATGTCTGATGCACTTTGGCAACAGTTTACTGATCTGGAATAGAGAGAATCATGCATATGATTGTGAATACTTGGTACTGCTTTTCGTGTTTTTTCAGACTTGTTCATGATCTTAGATTACAGACATTAATCGCCCTATGATCAGAGCTCTGATTACCCATACTAAAGACAGCACAGATGCTAAATCAATTGCATAGTGCATCTCAGCTAGGAGAACTCAGCCATACTACGTAGTCTGCTCAGATGTGTCAATAAGGAACAGGAAAGTACTTCGTTCCAGAGAATGGATTTACTGCAGACTGTCAAATTTTAGGATATATTTTGAAGATTTGGCGACCACGAGTACAGTTGGCGACCACAATGACAAGATTAAGTTCATTTGGCGACCAAATGTTCATTTGGCGACTACAATAACAATATCAAGTTCAGTTGGCGACCACAAGTGCTTTTGGCGACCAAAGATCAAGTTTCAAAGACAAGATCAAGCATAGGGAATGTTAGGATATAAGTGTGTCTAACACTTATGTTTAGGATCAATATGTAAATATTGTTGCTTGAGGCCCAAGCATCAATTAGTTTAGTATTAGGGACTTAGTTGCAATTCTCGGACAGTACTGTTTTGTCTGTTCTCGCCTTCGCTACCTTATATCTGCTGCACTGTTGAACAATTCCAATAATCAAGTTATCATCTTTGGTTCAGAGAGCTTTCTTCATCTTCTTCCTCGCCTTACCTTTCTTCTTCTCAAACCCTAAATCCAAACACTTTTGAGTTATGGACTAACAGGAAACCTAACTTAAGACACCTGCATGTTTGGGCTTGTCCAGCGGAAGCGAGAATTTATAATCCACATGAAAAGAAATTAGATTCTCGAACGATCAGTGGGTACTTTTTAGGTTATCCTGAGAAATCTAAAGGGTATGTGTTTTACTGTCCTAATCATAGTCCAAGAATTGTAGAAACTGGTAATGCAAGATTCATTCAGAATGGTGAAGTCAGTGGGAGTACTACAAGAGAAATAGTAGAAATAAAGGAAACAATGGTAAATGTTACATTGCCTAGAATAGTTCCTCCATCTACTATTACTCCAAATGTTGTTCCAACTGTTGTAGAACAACATGATGATAATGAACAACATATAAATTAAGAAGGACTTCATGAATGAAATGACTTACATAATGCTGATATGCATGAACCACAACAAATAGCATTAAGAAGATCTCAAAGAGATCGTAGGTCAGCTATTTCTCATGATTATGTGGTTTATATGCAAGAATCAGATTATGATATTGGAATCAATAAGGATCCAGTTTCGTTTTCACATGCTGTAGAAAGTAAAGAGTCAATGGAATGGATTAATGCCATGAAAGAAGAACTAAAATCCATGCAAGAGAATGAAGTTTGGGATCTCGTTGAGTTACCACATGGCTGTAAAAGAGTCGGATGCAAATGGGTTTTTAAAACCAAACACGACTCTAGTGGTAATATCGAATGGTATAAAGCTAGACTTGTTGCTAAGGGTTACACTCAGAAATATGGTGTTGATTACAAGGAGACATTTTCTCCTGTTTCGAAAAAGGACTCACTAAGAATAATAATGGCATTAGTAGCTCATTATGATTTGGAGTTGCATCAAATGGATGTGAAAACAACCTTTCTGAATGGAGATCTTGATGATGATGTTTATATAGATCCACCTGAGGGTTTTTCTGTAGAAGGTAAAGAACAATTGGTGTGAAAATTTAAGAAGTCAATATATGGGCTTAAACAAGCATCCCGGCAATGGTATATTAAGTTCAATACCATTATTACATCTTTTGGTTTTAAGGAATATACGGTTGATCACTGTATATACCAAAAGATCAATGGGAGCAAGTTTATTTATATGGTTCTTTATGTTGATGACGTCTTGCTTGTTGCAAATAATTTAAGTATATTGCATGACACTAAGGAATTTCTCTCAACGAACTTTGAAATGAAAGACATGGGAGAGGCATCCTATGTGATTGGAATAGAAATATTCTGTGATCGATCACAAGGAATATTGGGATTGTCTCAGAAAGGATATGTCGAAAGGATTCTAGAGAGATTTGGAATGAGTAAGTGTTCACCTGGGACAGTTCCTGTACAGAAAGGTGATAAATTCAATATCATGCAATGTCCTAAGAATGATGTTGAACGAAAGGAAATGGAATCAATTCCATATGCATATGTTGTTGGTAGCCTAATGTATGCTCAAACCTATACTAGATCGGATATTGACTTTGCGGTCGGTATGTTAGAGAGGTATCAAAGTAATCCAGGAAGGGAACATTAGCAAGCTGCAAAGAAAGTTTTGAGGTACTTACAAGGCACGAAAGATTACATGCTCATGTATAGAAGATCCAATGAATTGGAGGTGATTGGATATAGCAATTCAGATTTTGCTGGATGCATCGATACTAGAAAATCGACTTTTGGTTACCTGTTTATGTTTGCTCAAGGTGCCATATCATGGAAAAGTGTGAAACAGACTATCGTTGCTTCATCAACTATGGAGGAAGAATTTGTGGCATGTTTTGAAGCCACAATTCATGCATTATGGTTGCGGAACTTTATTTCAGGACTTGCGGTTGTTGACACCATTAGCAAGCCGCTGAAAATTTATTGTGATAACTCTGCAGCGGTATTTTCTCAAAGAACGACAAGTACTCTAAAGGTGCCAAACATATGGAACTGAAGTATCTTGTTGTGAAAGATGAGGTTCAGAAACAAAGAGAGTCAATCATGCACATCAGGACAGAACTTATGATTGCAGACCCTTTGACGAAAGGGTTACAACCAAGACAATTTAAGGAACATGTTCAAAGAATGGGTCTTGGTTGTATTAATAATAGTTGATGTGTGACATTCTGAGCTCTTTTATGTGTTTCTGATATACAATTATGTGTCTCTTGTTTTAATGTAGTAGTACGTATTTTATGTAATTTTAAACAAGAAAGAGTCTTATAAAGATATTATGTTTAATCATTATGATATAAGACATTATGTGGACCATTATGCTGTTTTATATAAATTATGAGTATGAATTGATGGATTGCTGGTATTGTAGTATATGGAAGGGAATGCATTGAATTAATAATGCACAACCGCCATAACTCTCAGCAATTTATCATAGTATGATGTTCAACACTTGATATTATGAATAGTCGGGACAAGTGGGAGAATGTTAGAAATCTACTAGGGTTAATAGTTCCAATAGTACCATAAGTTTGGGCCATGTGATCGGATAATACCATATGTTTTTTGATGTAGTTAAATGGTCTGTTATGTTTGGAGCATGTTGTCCTATGGTACTCTGTTAGTCAACCGTTAGATTTTTCTGTTAAATGGTCAATGTCAGCACCACATCAGCGCCACGTAGATATATAATATAATATTTAATTTAAAAAATAAAAATAAATAGGGAAATTTAAAAAAATATGAAAAAAATCGGAAAAATTATAAAAAATATTTTAAAACTTTATATATTAATAAAATGTATTTTTTGTAATTTTTTTTAAAAAACAATCGAAAAATGAAAAAAAAAAAAAAAAAAATAGGTTGGACCCTTGGCTGGGTCAATTGGACCCCAAGGGTCCAACCTAGTTTTTTTTTGTTTTTTTTTTTCAATTTTCGATTTTTTTTTAAAAAATACATTTTATTATATAAAGTTTAAAATATTTTTTGAAATTTTTTATAATTTTTCCGATTTTTTTCATATTTTTTCATATTTATTTTCAATTTTCGATTTTTTGAAAAACAATTTATAAAAAATACATTTTATTAATATATAAAGTTTTAAAATATTTTTATAATTTATTTTCGATTTTTCCCTATTTTTATTATATTTCCTATTTATTTGTATTTTCCAATTGTCACGTCAGTGCCACGTCAGAATTCCGTTAGTTAACGTTGATGGTAACAGTAATTTAGACCAAATAACAACATTGCCCAAACATATGGTACCATAAAACAACATAGGGGTATCATCCGATCACATGGCTCAAACTTATGGTACCATTGGACCTATTAACCCAATCTACTATTAGAAACTGCAAATGGTTCATTTACTTGAAACTGCAAATGGTTCATTTACTTTTAACGTTATGCAGTTTCTAATATTAATGTGACCCGATTAATTAAGTCATAAATAGATCGTTTTATAATTAAAGCATTAGATCTGTGATTAATCTCAAGCGTTGAATTGGTATATGATAGACGTACCAGATTTAGAATTAAATTATATATAAAGGATTGGGTCCTCTCTCTCCCTGCTATGAGATGCATTCTTCTCCATCAAGAAACACATAAAGAAATAGGGTTAGAGAGAGAAACCGAATTCTGAGAAGAAAAGTAACCATCAAGAGTCAGAAGAAAAAAGATGACAGCCATTATATCTTCCGATGTTAATCAAGGTATGTCATCTTAAACAATAGATCATATTAAGTTTTGTTTGTGAAATATTTGGTATTGATGATCTTTGGGTTGTTAATCAAGAAAGATATCAAAGATTAGAATGTCTTACATGGCATACCATCGTCATCCCCATTATCTTAATTCAATAATAATTGTGTTCAAGCCTTGGACTTTATTATTCATATTATCACATATATTTGTAAAGGGTTTTAATATTATGTAATTTTAAAATTTCAAAGTTTAACTGTTTAATAGTGTTATCATTATTACTATTATCTGTATATCTATTAATCTGATTGGAACCTATAAAATGTTAACACGTAATACATTTTAAGTAATTTCTCTATCCTAATGCCAAAATAATTGTTTGGTATTTATCTATGTTACCTTTAATTCCGTTTTAATTTAATAAAATATTTATTGATTGCCACATGAATACTTTAAAATTCATCATAAGTTTCTCATTTATTCTCTAACGATGTTACAAAATAGCTATAATTCTTATTCATAATTATTATATTGATTAACTAAAACATAATTTCTAATCACTTATCTTCATCATTTTGTCATTGCATAATTTTATACAGTACGGTCTAACAAATATATTTATGTATAAAATTTTACAAGAATAGTTATAATTCTAATTGATAAATATTATATTTTGTAGAACCTAAATATATACACATACTTTTATATACAACATAACATATATTATTTATAATTCATTTCATCATTTTTGCAATACATAATTCTATTTCAAGAAAAATATTTATACATAAGTGGTAATATAAATGTCACACCTTTAAAATCAGAGTTGATAAACATAATATCTTATTAATAATAGTTGATATTCTTTTTTAGCATTACATATATATATATATATATATATATATATATATATATACATAAATTTAATGTTTGTATTTTATAAAGGGTTAATTGTCAATTTGCCCCCTAATGTTTGGACCGAATTTAAGAATCCCCCTTAAAGTTTAAAATTTTAAATTTTAGTCCTAATGTTTGGACGAAATCAAAAATCACCCCATTCCGTCTTCAGGCCGTCTGATTGAGACGGAAAACCCGTCACGTGCCTTGCACATGCGTTTTCTTAAGAAACAAAGACAAAAATGCCATTTCCTCATAAACGAAAAATAGGCTGACACACTTAGAACGTTGATTCAAGACTACAGATTGCGACTTTGTTGTTGGATTGGTCAGTTACATCGTAAAGTTCGAAGCTTTACGACATTTGAGACGCGGTTCTGGTCGGATCGGTGAGGAAGCGGCGTTTTTTAAGAAATGGCGACGGCACTCGCCGGAGACGATTTCACCCGGCAGAACAGCAGCCGGAGGAGCTGGCGGTCAGGGAGCGTCCGCGACATGTGGAATCAGAAGGACGTGTTCCAGCGGAGCGCAAGGCAGGTCAGTGGCCGGGAGGAAGATGAGGAGGAGCTCTGTTGGGCTGCCATCGAGCGACTCCCGACGTACGACCGGATGCGGAGGGGAGTGTTGACTCAGGTGAGGAGCAACGGCAGGATTGTCCATGACGAGATTGACGTCACCAAGCTCGGACCTCAGTACAAAAAGGTCCTCATGGAGAACATCCTCAAGGTTGTCGAGGACGACAACGAGAAGTTGCTCCGACGTCTCAGGGACCGGACCGACAGGGTCGGAATCGAGGTTCCCAAGATTGAGATTCGGTTCCAGAACTTGTCTATTGAAGGAGATGCTTACGTTGGAACCAGAGCTCTCCCTACTCTTCTCAACTCCACCTTAAATGCCATCGAGGTCAGTTTTGATTTTGCCTGAATTACAATAATATTAGAAACATAGAGTTGTTACTGATGATGTCTTTGATCAAAATAGGGAGCCCTTGGCATGATTGGCCTCTCACCATCCAAGCAAAGGGTTGTCAAGATCCTTCAAGATGTAAGCGGTGTCATTAAACCATCTCGGTAAGCTTTTTCTCTCTTCGATTCCGTCGTTTATCAGACAATTTCCAACGAATTTCTAATCGGAACGATTTGATTTCAGGATGACTCTGCTTCTCGGACCTCCGAGCTCAGGCAAGACGACGCTTCTGAAAGCACTTGCAGGAAAATCTGACGATGATCTTCGGATAACCGGAAAAGTGACTTACTGCGGCCATGAATTCAACGAGTTTGTGCCTCAAAGGACCTGCACTTACACCAAAGGGCAATTTTTGTCTTTGTTTCTTAAGAAAACGCATGTGCAAGGCACGTGACGGATTTTCCGTTTCAATCAGACGGCCTGAAGACGGAATGGGGTGATTTTTGATTTCGTCCAAACATTAGGACTAAAATTTAAACTTTAAGGCGGATTCTTAAATTCGGTCCAAACATTAGGAGGCAAATTGACAATTAACCATTTTATAAATTTCTATAATTTATTATGACGATAACTGAAACAGTATTTTTATATTTTTAGCAAAATGTGAGTAAGTTTCTCATTATATATTAGATTATTTAAAATATATACAATTGTGACAACTCACAAGTAAGATCTTGAATGCATATTTTTATTCCCAATGTCAAATTAATTTATTTGATTGATCAATGTTAAGCATACAATTCTTACTAGGGCTGGGCATTAAAAACTGGTTCAGCCGAACCGTACCTGAACCGTACCGGTTCACAAACCAAACGGGTTTTGTAAAAATATGGAGCGGTTTAGAAGAGGTACAAAATACTGGTTCACAAACGATAAATCGTGCCACTTTTTGTACCGGTTTTAATATACTCCTAAACTACTAAACCAGACCAGAGTTAACAGACCAGACGGTTTGAGCATTAATAAATTCAATCGTTCTTCACCTTTTATTTTTTATCCACACTTCACTTCAGTTGGTATTGGATGCTGCTTGATGAAACCTCAGTTGAGATTTTTTTTTTTTTAGTGACCAAAAAAAAAGAAGTTTTTTTTGTTATGTATGAAGTGGTTCGGCCGAACAGGTACGGTAAATCGGTCAAAATCTGGAGCGGTAAACCGTACCGATTTTAAAATGCGGTAAAGGTTCGGTTCTAAACCAGTTCGGCCCTGAACCGGTTCATGCCCAGCCCTAATTCTTACCCCTATGTATAAATAAAATGTTAATATTACTAAAATAAATCAAATTTACTAATATTTTTAACCTTTTCATATAAACATATTTATATAACACTAACAGAAATCATAAAAACATAAAAGTTAACTTAAAAGTATTATATAGAAATCAATATATTTGTTATAATTTTATGATTTTGCTATATATTTATATAGTCAGTTGATTTTGTGAATTCAAAATAAAAATTCGTTTGTAGATATTATTTCTATTGCTAAAATAATTAAAAACTAATAATAATTTTAAAATTTTCATAAATATATAACACTACTAGAAACCACAAAATTAGAAGAAAAACAACTAAAAATTGTTAATTAGCATTTTGTTAATAATTTTTAATATTGATTCATGTATTTTTAAGAATAAATACACAGTCTTTATATTCTATAATAAAATTATAATATTGAAACACATAAAACTATTAATATTATGGAAAAATACGATCGGGTTTAAACTTTTAATATATTTTTATGGTGTGATACTAAATAAAATTTATCTTTAATTCAAATGCTTTTATAAACTAAAAACTAATATATAATAAATAATTTATTTATGTACTGTTTACATATATTTTTCACTTAATATTTAGTATAAATAAATTATTTATCAAGAGCATACAAACTCTTTAGTTAATCTAATTATCTAGTAATACTATAAATATTATTGTAACTATCATCTTATATTCAAATTAAAAAATAATAAATTGAATTGCATTAAACTTGTAAGTTACGAATTAAGGATGCATATTATAATTATTACTACATGTCTAAATAATAGGTTTATATAAATTATGATAGCTACAAATCTAAAATCGGAGTTAGTTGGTTCGTATTACTTTTAAATTAGTAACACATATTTTGGAAGGATCAATATAACAAATGCCAAATTTGTTTTAAATGCATGACACAAATATGTGCAATGAGCATCTTACGAACAAGTGCAATATAATATAGTGGTTCAACGTTTCGTCCATTAACCACATGTCTAGTATTCCAGGCATGAGAATGGAAGCATATTCATAACCAACACTTGTTCCATGTAAGGAATCGAGTGATGATTATTCTAGGTGTAAAGTAACGAATCGAGCTCAAGTGAAGTTTAAAAGTGTAATAACCCGGTGGCCCCTTTTTGTAGGTTCGTTGAGAGTTCTAACAAGACTACTAATAGCAGTTTGATCGAAGCTCGATCTACCAAAGTTCAAGTTTTGTTGGGTTAAAGTCTTAAAAATATTTGTGAAAATTGTTAAAGATACTATTTGCATCTACAAAAGAAAACACTCATAAGTATTTTTCGAACCTCTCTCTCATACTTATATGAAATACTTATATGAGTATAAATATATGAAGTATAATGGTAAAGTTAACAATATAATTGATCCCATGTTATGAAGAAAAAAAAAAGTATAAAGTTTGTCTAAACAAATTAGTTTTGGGTTTCAAAACTAATAACATTACCACAATTGTAATGTAACTTGTATCTTTATTGCGTTAGATAAGGGTTTGTCCTTTTTTGATGAGGTTCTAATTGTCAGTTATCTTTCTACAAGGAACAAGTGTTCCCCTTTAGTAGTGATCCATCGTGAAATGCGTTGAATAATGAGTGACTACCTTTAGGATAAGGGTGATCTTAAAGTAAATATTGTTATGGAGGAGTTCGGAAATAGCCTAAAGCTATCTACTCATGATGAGGCGTCGCTATGGGAGTTAACCCTTGACGGTTTGTCGACGACTTTTAATCATATTGTTGAGCTCGTATAATAGAGATATCATCTGGGCAATATGTCACTCTCGGTGCCCCTGAAGTTCGTTGACTTTGATAGTTAGGATTTGTAGCGGAGAGTGTTGGGAAATGAGGTCGTCACTTAAAGCCCAACATTTCCCGCCAAGTTATGGCTTGATGGAAATATCTATTTGTTTGAAGTTACCTTAATTAACTTACCATGGTGTAGCATTGCCATTGGCGAGAGATTGTGTACGCGTTTCATTTATGCGATCTTTTATTTGAGTTCTTAGTGAGAACTTCCAAGAAAGGAAATATTTTCCGAGCTATTGATTTCCCCACTTGTTTTTGTCTTAATTAGGGTTTTGTGGCTAAAAAGCATCTTCAACAGGAAAACTTTGGCTTGCATATATTACAACCATGTTGGGAATTTGTTCTATTTCATGTTGGTTCTGAATTTCCCGGGTGCTGACTTGGCAGTGAATTGAATGTCAAAAGATTGATTACCGCACACTACGGGAGAACAAATTTTTAAAGGCTCAAATTTGTTTCATTAACGGCTCAATAAAAAATGAGTCGTCATAATAAGAGTCGTCTTATATATGACGGCTTGTTTTTCATTGAGCCGTCCATACGAATGAGCCGTCTAAATTAATTCGTATTATTTGAGACGGCTCATCTAGTTTGAGTCGTCTAGATTATATTTTAATTTTAATTTATTTTTGACGGCTCAACCATATCCAACCGTAATAAATCGAATAAATACACTCATAATCATAAATTTGCAACCTGAATAATTTTACAAACCAAAATCTGTAAATATAAACTAAACAGATATAATTCTGTAACTCACTTGGTTGAGTTATAATTCCATTACACATACCAATACATTAACTCCAATACTGGTCCCAACAACAAATAGTGGAGTTTGAGGATGATGTTGATGTAGATGGTCAATTACTGCCCGTAGATCTTCAGTCCACCCAGCATTGTAGAAGCGATCAGACTACCTTACATAGGAATGAATAGCAAAGGTTTGTCAATAACCTTTCAACCTTTGAGATACTGCAAGAAAAAGATTTACCAAAACAATGGTAAAAGATGTCACTTAGGGTTTGTTTACAGAACATAATTGTCTAAATTAGGGAATATACATATAATACATCATTAGAGTCTTGCATCAAACGGCAACAAATTGAAGCACTAAATCTTTGGACCAAACTTACAGTGATCGATATACCACCAAGTCCACGATGATTGCTCACAACAACATCCGAGCCACTCCCAGCGAGCTTGAAGACAAGATGCTTTATATATCGTCCTTGTAAATTGAAAGAAAAGGGTGTTGCAATCAGAATGTTGCGAAGAACAACAGATACCACTTATTATTTAAGGAATTAGATGACTAACTAATGTAATGAACCACCTTCCAACTTTGTTGGCAGCCAATAGCTCCTCAATCGACAACCAATATGAATTAACATTATTACCAATAAGTTGTTTCTAGAGTTCTTATCTGAAGATCATCACCCAAACTTTTCATGAGTTTTAATTGATTATACAGGCCCCATAAATTAACCTCCTACTAAGTGATGATCGGGGAGCATATAAACCTGGAAAACAAAAGTAATCACAACTTACAGCAGCAGAGGAATCACTTGTTAATCCCGGAATAACAATCATGATCAGAGTTTTATCATCTCTAGGAACGACTTCAATGGCATAATTAGACCCTACTTTAACTGCATAAATATCAGATATAAACAGTGTCAATATATACATCACAGTCCCTATTTCCTACAGCAAGTAACTCATCCATTTTTTCGACATATTGCCAATTCTTCTGCTAAGCGAAGCTTCTTTAAAGTGATTGTATGCATTTGCTAAAATTTATAGTACTGAATGCATAGTGACCATTACCAATAGACTGTAATGGAGGCCCTTGCAACCTCAAAACTTACACCAACCTCAAAATAAAATCCCGACAGAACACACAATCCAGTTTTCCTAATCATTCAATCTTACACCAACCACAAAACTTAAACCAACCACAAAACCTACATAATCGAAACTTACACCAACAACGAAACGTACATAAAGAGATAGAGAGGGGTTTGTTACCTTGAAATCGAAGCTTGATGTAGAAATTAGGGTTTCCGAAATTGGTGATTGTTGATGTTTTCTCTTAAAATCGAAGAAAGGATAACATGTATAAGACTTGGGAATGTCGAATCCTTGAATGAATTAAAAAAAAATGAAAACAACTTACCGATTCGGAAGGGAGGAGCTGATGCGCGCGCTGTGTTCTTCGGAAGGAAGGAGGCTTTGTTCTTCAGTTATTGCATAAATGAACTTGTGAGGAGTCTGTGTTCGATTCTGTCAACTAAAGCCTAATTGGGACAGATCAATAGTGTTGAGCCGTCCATCCTATTTTTTATTTTTTTAAATTGGGATGGCTCAATAGTGTCGAGCCGTCCCACTATTTTTCTGATTAAACAAATTATTTGCTTTGGACGGCTCAACACAACTGAGCCATCCAACCTAATTTTTTTTTTAATTGGGATGGCTCAATAGTGTCGATCTGTCCCACTGTTTTTTTGATTAAATAAATCGTTTGCTTTGGACGGCTCAACACAACTGAGCCGTCCAGCCTAAATTTTTTTTTTAATTGGGACGGCTCAATATTATTGAGTCATCCCACTGTTTTTCTGATTAAACAAATCATTTGCTTTGGACGGCTCAACAGAACTGAGCCGTCCAGCCTAATTTTTATTTTTTTTAATGATTTTAATAGACGCTCAACAAAATTGAGCCGTCTACAATAAATTTCGAAAAAAAAATCATTTTACGTGACGGCTCAATTGTTTGAGCCGGTAACTCAATTTCTGCACGGCTCATTAATCATTGAGTCGTTAATAACCATTATATTAAATTTTTCACGACTCAATCATACTTGAGCCGTTGAAATGAGCCCTTAACTCATACTTCTCCCGTATGAACCTGCAAGAAGGGGAGCACAACAGAGGGGGTACATCCGGGTCTCACTTTGATGCTTAAATGAGTATATTATGTGTATGAACTCAAAACGTAATGAACGTATGTAAAACAATAGTATTATAGAGTTGGAAGACCAAACCGTTATAGGCAGCTGGATATCTTTGTGAATATTGTGTCGGTAAAGATTAAGATAGCAGATATTACGGTTATTGCGTAATATTGCAATTACCTTATGCAATATTTATGGAATATGTGCCAGATATACGCGGGATATCGTTGCTATATATTCGGTGTCGGTTTGTGGGACCAGAGTTTGAGATATTTAACTCTCTTGGCGATCGCTCCCATGACGAGCAGTAGGAGGCTTTGGCCGATGGCGACCTCAAATAGGGCTTTGGCGTCCACTTTAGTTTTGGGTTTGGTGCTGGACCGCTTTATGGGTGTCGGTTTACCCTTACTGTGGGTCGGCCCAGTTCTGAATGATGTGGGTTTTATCCCTTGTAAAGTTATTGTGCATTCGAGAGCTTACTCATATTGGGTCGTCACTATCGATACCCAACATTTTCCCCCGAAGCTTGAGTGAAGTTTCTTCGGTCGAGCTTGATCTTGTGATAGGGTTTTAGATAGTGACTTCTGGATTGGACATTTAGTTGTCCTTGCGTGCTATTAGTGCCTTTTGAGGCTTTGTATCATTTGGCGAACAGTTTTTGGTTGCTTAGAGTTTGTGGAATGTTTTATCTCTTACCCTATTAGGCGAACACTTTGGGCTTCCAGAGTTTATGGATGCTCATTCACCACTCTTTGGGTGAACACTACCGTTGCGAGGGTTTTAGGAGAGGCTTGGTATAGCTTTTGACGGTCACCTTTTTTGTGTAAGGTATTGAGCATTTAATGGATGCACTGTTATCAAGAAGTCGAGAGGACATTTGAGGCATGTATGACTCTTGTCTTCCATAACCCGAGGGTAGACTGAAAGTTTTTCGTACCGTCTCGACCTTTTGTCTCCCTGATGTGACCCTTGGAATTCTGACATCGCTTCAATTTTACTCAAAGGGGTGTAATCATTACGTGAACCGTTTCGGGCGTACCCGTTCGGTTTCTTCAATTTTAGCTATAAAAAGTCAAACTTTGGCATTTAGCCTTTTACGCACTCAAGCCTTTGCATTCCAGAGTTCAAGTGTTCTTCAATCCTCTGTTCAAACTTTCCCCTTTTCATCTTTCATCTTCAGTAAAGTTCTCCATTTTACCATGGCTGGCAACAAGAATCAAACCTCCGGCAAGAGATCATCATCTTCATCCAAACCTTCTCCTGCCTAGTCTACTTCTGGGTAGAAAGTTGCGGCTAAGCCTTCCTCCTCTTTGTTATTTTAGTATTGTTTTTGTCATGCCATGGTATTTTGTTTAGATATCAAGCCAAATGAGTTGGGGTCATCTCAGTTCAAGACGGTGGTCGCCTTGACCGGTTTAGGAGAAGTAGATACACCTAGGTATCCAGGTTTAGGTCTGCACTATCCTCACGAAGGAGAGGTTTACGTCTATGCGGCCCCGATTGATGTTGAGTTGCGTTTTCCTCTTTGCGATGATTTGAAGGAACTCTATTGTTACTACGGGGTAGGTCCCACTCAACTGGTGCCCAACACCATTCGGATGTGGGTTGGATTCAAATTCATGTGTTTACGTCAAGAATGGACGTATTCACTTGCCTTATTCCGGTGTTTTTATCGGTTGGTCGTCGGGGCTAATCACCTTCAACATTTCCAAACCTGATGGCTGAAGTTTGAGGAATTGAGGGGTCAGGCGTGGAACTGGAACGCCCATTTTCGCCTGGTGGATGACTTCTGGGCTACCAACTCCAACTACAAAGAGTATTACTTATTTTGCAAGGGTAGTGTTGCTTGGGAGCTTTTTCAGCATGAATGGGATATTCCTCCGAGCTTTGGCGAGCTGTCGGGAAGTGATCGGAACGCCATAGATGACTTTTTGCGACGCCATAGGCAACCAGACTTCTGTTCGATCCACTCAGTGGCAGAAACTTCAGAGTCGATGCTTAGGCTGGTGGGAATTAATCTGTCCGCGCCAGTCTCTATTGATTCAGTAATTTTCTGACCATTTTTCTTTGTTGGTTTTGCGTTGTAGGCACTCGGGGACCTAAACTACTCAGTCTCTTTTCCAAGCAAGCTAAGGTGGGATTGTCAACTGCCCAGATGTATTTGAGTCCACCTCCTCCTCCTTCCAGGCGCGCGACCAAGCGCAAGCCTGAGGAGGAACAACCTGGGGTCACTTCCGGCGATCACCCAAGAGATATGACTCGAAATATACCATCTATTTCTCTTTTCCTGATCCAGACTTAGGTTTTAATACCCTTTTTTGCACGTTTTCAGATAATGTCGCAGCTGAGGCGACTCCTGCTTCTGCCAAGAGGGGGATGAGCATCCTGCTTCCACAGGGTGATCTTCTGCCTCCCGGGGCAAGGCCCCGCTACTGGGGAGGTTGTTGCCCATGCTTCCGATCATATTGGTCCCAACCCCTCCAGGGGAGGTGGGGCTCAGAAGAGGGTCTAAACCTATGGTGTAGTGACGGGCAGTTCAAAGACCTCCTTTACCGGGGAGTACTGTTCTTTTGTGGGCCTCTTCCCGCCACCGAAGATGACAGGCCCAAGGGTTCTTTGGGTTCCTTTCCACAGTATCCGGAAGGTGGATATTTCGGACAAGACCATGTCGCGAGGTAACCCAGACATTTGCATACATCTGCTGGACGGGATCCTTCCACCTCAGGATCAGATGGAGGTCCCTTCAGATCTGAACGACATTGAGGTCGTTATGAGGTCGCATTTTGAGCGCCTCGCCTTGGTAAGCATTTTTCCCACTTCTTTATTCCTTTACAAAACTTCCATTCCATTGCTTGCTCTTTTATCGCTCATTAATCCCTTTTAACGTTTTCACCTTTTTTCCTGTTGTCAGCTCGTCCGCGAGGAGACGGCTATCGAGCGGATTGTAGGGGAGCTCGCCGATAAGAAATATGATATGCTTATCGAGATGGAGCATTTCTGGAGTTTGGGCTATACTCCTGAGGAGATGGAGGACCTGAAGAGGAGGGCAGAGACGTCCACAGAGCTGGTGGAGCATTCCCGACGGGAATTTGAGGAGAATGAGAGGGGACTGTTTGCCACCTTCAAGGCGATGGAGGATCAGGTGGCTCTCGTCGATGATAGTCGGTGCATGGCTGAGATTCGGACCAAGGAGGCCGACAAGTACTCCGCTCGGCTAGAGGCGGAGATTGCTAACCTTAAGGTCGCGCTGAAGGAGTCCTCGGCTCATAGGGATGCCTCTATGGCTGAGAAGGAGCAGCTCGCCCTGAAGCTGATGGTTGTCCCATCCCCTAGAGCGTGGTTGAGAACTTTAAGAAGTCTGAGGAGTTCTCCGACTGCGCCTTGGAGGTTATGAAGGTTGAGATGGTTGCCTATATCCAAGTCTTGGTCGACGAGATTGAAGGGATAGATCCCAAGTTTCCTCTCCGGAATGTGAATTCTAATCAGGACTTCATTGAGGGTGGTTATACCAAAGAAGCTTCTTCTACTGCTGTTGGCGAGGATGCTGCCCCCGGGGTCGAGAAGGAGACTGCAGCCCCTGATGAACCCAGACCTCGAGGTCCCAGGCCCATTGGCGACCAAGTTGATGCAGAGATTTAAGTCGAAAGGATCATGTATATACACAAAGGAGAGTAAAAGTGTGAGTATCGAACATGGAGTATAAAATGGAGGCGAGCTTCGGGTGCGAGAACTCATTAAGACGAACCGGGCGTGGGACTCGTTAGGAACATTGTCAATCATGACGACGCTGAGCATATCCTCAATATCCCACTACCGCATGAGGGGGGCATGGACCGATACATATGGCCCCACACAAGAGATGGAACACCAATGGTTTGATCGGTTTACCACAAGTTACGGGAACGAGCCGACCAACAAGCAAGGTCGAACCCTCCTAATCAAGGTACGTTTTGGAAGGGCCTTTGGGCAATAAAGACGATACCCAAGGTGAAAAACTTTGTATGGCAACTTGCAACCAATGCCTTAGCCGTCAAAGCAAATATGGCTAGAAGGGGCATGAATGTAAGTCCGGGATGTGCAATATGTGGGGGAGTAGAAACAAGAGAGCACATGATCCTCGAGTGTGGATGGACCGAACGAGTGTGGAGCGGCGTCCTAGGGTTAAGAATGGACCAACCTAGCAACCTAGACATGGCTCAATGGCTAGAGGTGAGATGAACTGAACCAAGGGGCAAAGAGCGTGCATCGATAGGAGGTGGATACTCACATTGCTAACATGTTGGCGCATATGGAAGACGAGATGCAAAGCATCCTTCGAAGCAAACAACCTAGCTCGCGCGCCGTGATCGAGGAGATTAGGCTAGCATATATGGAACATCAAGAGAGCCATCGAACCATCATAGCTAGGCCAACAGACCGAACACAAAACGAAGACCGACCAGACCAACAATGACAACCACCGACTGCAACCACGATCAAGGTAAATTGCGATGCTTCATGGTGTAGACAGTCGCGACAAGCCGAAATAGGAATAGTAGCTAGAGACAAGTAAGGCAAAGTGGTTGGTGGCCTAAACCGGAGATACCAGAATGATGACATTGAAACAATGGAGGCCATAGCTATACAAGAAGGGGTAAGAGTTGCAATTGAATCAGGATGGTCAAGTGTTATTATAGAGACGGATTCACAAGTTGTACACCAACAGATCATGGAAGGCCCGAAACATTGGAGGGTGACAAACATCATAACGAACATCTGAGCACTAGCAAGGCAAGTCGAGCAAGTGCAATGACGAGTGATTCCAAAGACAACGAATGAATACGCGAATTGGATAGTCAAACAAGCGAGATTGGAAATGAGATGATTGGGTCGAAAGACCACCACTTCCGTTTGTATGTTTAGTAGCAAATGATTGGATCGAGTATCACAGCATTTTATTTTATCAAGTAAAACGTTAATTTGACAAAAAAAAAAAACTGGATACATTTTAGTCAAATTAATATAGATATAGATATAGTTATTCCATTCTCCCTTTTACAATGCTAGACAATCATTAAAAGTCTCATAACCTAATAATCCTATTGACTGAACCTCCTTCATCCCAATGCACGGAATTGATGTTCAATCCAAGTTAGTCAGAACACAATCTGAAATTTCTTCTGGTCTTGTACTTGTCACTGCAGCTTGTACACCTCCAGTGATTTCATTTTCATCCATTATTAGAACAAGAGTGTAAATTTTTTATTTACTTTTTGGAGAATTGAGTAGTTATCTGGTGAGTTTTGTACGATGCTTGACATAATTCCTAACCCACCATGCATTCTTCCCTTCACTCTCTTTGGCACAATGAAAAGCTGCACCAGGTTGATTTAATTATGTAGATTGGATCAAGCATCTTCACTGGAAACAATGCACGTTGCGTTTGAGAAGACCTAAAACCACTCAAAAAAGTAAAAAGGGCTAAAAATTAAAGAATGATGAAAGACTACTACACCCACTTTGCAATCACCTCACATGATCTTGCTTAGGGAGGGGAGGAATGGATCACAAACTCATCTTCATCCTCTACAACATCTCTCGACCCCACACTAACACCAATACCAATACACTTCCTACCTACTCTTCTGTATTCATTCCAAAAATAAAACATTTAATTTAATTAGATGGGACAGATAGATAGGTTTCAATTGATTTATTATTATATATATTTCATTGAATAATTGGTCATTTTTACTAAAAAAAGTATCATCATCATCATCATTCATGTGTTACAAAAGTATGATAGCTAGTGAGTTTCTATGTATGTAGGGAGATACATATTTTCATTATTGGGGGATTTATTTATTCACTTGCTAAGGAAATGAAAGGTTAAAACTTTCAATCATAGGGTAACATGTGGAACATAAACCAGGACCCCACCTTCCCCTCCTGCAATCCCAACCCTAGAATTATTGAAGTTAGTGAGAGAAGTGGAGAGATATGAATGGGTCCCTAAATGATGCAATTATTCATGCCATCAAATTTCATCCCTTCCATTCTAAAAAGCAGCAACACCAGAAAAGATGGAGAATAAAACGAAAGACACTCTCACGATATGGAACATAATTTAATATAATCCTTAGTAGTTTATTAGGGTATTCAAAGGGTCAAGAATATATTCATGATAATTACGAATGTTGATATAGCGAAAAGTTAAGTAAAGTAGAACATCACAAACAATAGGAATGAAATAGATTTACGTATATCAATTTTATAACTCGGCTATTATGAACACATCAAAATTGATTACAAAACGGGATAACTGTTTCTTAAAAGATTTGGGTAAATATTGTATTGGCTTACTTAAACTTGTGTTGAGTTTTTTGAAGTAAGTTTGAAACTTGAAATAGTTTCATGACGTTTAAGCACGATTTTGTACATGATGTAGAATATAAAATAATATAGAATGTGTATCTGTTCTATATTGACTATATTATTTAACGAGTTGATGTACTATATAAATTGCAAAAACTTAGAATTCATTAATTTAAATGGGTCATTCTTAGTTAAATACTCACTTATATTCTAGAGAGGAGCATATTTACTAGTTAAATTATTTACAATCACCTAAATCTGAAAATGTTCTTTGAATACTTTCTACATGGTATCATAATCTTAATGATCAAACAACCTAAACAATAACGTGCATTGTAACTACAATTTTATTATAATAACGAGGGCTTTAATCAGACATGTATTTTTTTTAGTTTGATCAAAGAACATAGATATTACTTCATTTTGTACATTATTCAAGTAATCATTATTTATTAATAGTAGTCTAGTAAAAATTGTCAATTTGTTTTTTTATATATATCTAAACAATTTTTACACTAAAGAGATTAATAATTTGTATCTAATATTAGATAAATCTCTATGGAATACATGTGATAGTGTATGAAATCAAAAACATATTCGTCGCATTTATTTTCTACATAAAAATATATCAATTTATAGGTTATAACATTATACGCAAATTTATTTAAATTTTTCAGTTAAAAATATATAGATAAATAAAGATTTCTCTAATAGTTATAACAATTATACCATTGTTTGTATATTTAATTAAGAGTTAATTGTCAATTTGCCCCCTAATGTTTGGACCGAATTTAAGAATCCCCTTAAAGTTTAAAATTTTAAATTTTAGTCCTAATGTTTGGACGAAATCAAAAATCACCCCATTCTGTCTTAAGGCCGTCTAATTGAAACGGAAAACCCGACACGTGCCTTGCACATGCATTTTCTTAAGAAAAAAAGACAAAAATGCCCTTATTTCAGTTGTTCACGTCGGTTTGCCTCCGTTTACACAAGCAGCTGCCATCCTCCTTGTGACATCATCGTCGCACCAGCACAGCTTCACCATCCTCCAAGCTCAAACCATGGACTGCCACCTGTCTGATAACTCCAACTTCAAGTTCCCTCCAGCCTCACTCTCCATTTTCAGTGTCCTCACGATGTTGTTGGGTCTTGTCCTCTACGAGCGCATGTTCGTGCCATTTGCCCGTCGCTTCACCGGAAACCCAGCAGGCATCACCTGCCTCTAGAGGATGGGTATCGGTTTCGCTGTTAATATTCTTGCCACCATTGTATCCTCCTTCGTTGAGATGAAGAGAAAGAGCGTCGCTTCCCACTTCCACCCTCTAGACAACCCAAAGGCCACCATCCCCATCAGCGTCTTCTGGTTAGTCCCACAGTTCTGCATCCACGGGGTTGCGGAGGTGTTCATGTCGGTTGGTCACTTAGAATTCCTCTACGACCAGTCACCGGAGAGCATGAGGAGCACCGCTGCAGCACTCTACTGGATCGCTATCGCCATCGGGAACTATGTAGGGACCATCCTCGTAACCCTAGTCCACAAATACACTGGCAAGGATAGGAACTGGCTTCCTGACAGGAACTTGAACAGAGGGAGGTTAGAGTACTAGTATTTGCTTGTTAGTGGAATCCAACTTATCAATCTCATATACTACCGTATATGTGCGTACTGCTATACCCACAAGCCCCTGTCAGAAATCACCGATCATAGCAAAATGTGACTTAAATATATGGATAAGTCATCAATTTCATAAACGTTTGGGAACAAATTATAGCATTTTTATCCTATCGTGTAAATAAGTAGGAGATGCTCTTAATGATGAGGACACATCTCACTTTTATATAAGTATATAAATAAATTATTGTAATTTTCACACTGAGCTACTGCAAAAATGACCCAATTTCGGTATGTCAATAATGCAAAACAGAAGCTTGAGAATTGAGAATCTTTATGCCACCCTGATCGTTTTGTGGCAGTTACTATTGGGATGGAATAGTACCATTTTCATTGGATTAAGACCAACCAGCTTCTCATTAGAATGTCAAGTCGCGACAGCAGCGACGGGTTAACGTGCTTCCTAGATTCCCAGTGCATGTGTTCATCGGGATTCTACTTTCCAGCGAAGCTTGTGAGTTCCTTTTTGTTCTTTATACTTCTGTAACTCAATCGATTCTGTAACTCAATCGAAACAACATGCCGAGCGGTACTTCCCTCTCGATTCATCTGGAAACGAAAAAGGTCTTCTGCTAAACTTCGAAGATCGGAACGGGAAGCCATGACGGCTTCGATACTCCTACTGGAACAGCAGCCAAAACTATGTGATCACCAAAGGCTGGAGCCGATTTGTGAAGGAGAAACGCCTCGATGCTGGGGACATCGTCTCCTTTCAAAGATGGGTTGAATGAATTGACATAAAGGCATTTTTGTATTTTTTCCTTAAGAAAATGCATGTGCAAAACACGTGTCGGGTTTTCCGTTTCAATTAGATGGCCTTAAGACGGAATGGGGTGATTTTTGATTTCGTCCAAACATTAGGACTCAAATTTAAAATTTTAAACTTTAAGGGGAATTCTTAAATTCGGTCCAAACATTAGGGGGCAAATTGACAATTAACCCTTTAATTAATTATAAAAAATAATAACTCATACTAATTCTAGTTAGGTGGTGAGATTCTTTTTTTGTTTGTTAAGGAGTTGTAAAATTTCTTAAAATTCTCCCATCAACCGGGGCCGGGGTGCTTACGTGTCAACTCAATAAAATTGTATAATTCTAGTTTTAAACCCTAATTTTTGCGGAAATTATATTTTAGATAGCAACATAAAAGATTCATATGATTCATTCATAATTAATTTATTACAGAAAGTACTTAAATTAAAATTCTCTATAGTCACAAAAAAAAGTAGTTCATCAACAAGAGCCTCATAAATATTATGATAACAAATATTATAAGATAATATAGTAGATAACAATTATTAAATGAATATATTTTCACTAAAATATAATATAGTACTTATTTAATTACAAAAACTCGTACGTTTTAAAACCTTAGAATCGTATAGTGTCTTGTGACATAATATGTACACAGAAAAACTCCGCATTTAATTTTTGAAGTTCTAGCAATAGCGATTGCGAGATGCGAAATTATCCAACTTAATAGATAGTAATTATATTTTTATTTATATCAACATAGATAATGTGAGTTAATTTTCATCATAATAACTGTGTTTCCCCCCCCCCCCCCCCCCCCCCCCCCCCCCCCAAAGAAATTAGCTTTAATTTCTTCATATTTTCTTTTTGAAAGAAATATGAAAAATCCTTCTCTTTAAATTTGAAGCACTAAGTATCCCATATTCGACCCCCTATAATAATTAATTAAGGAAATATTCATTTGGTAAGGATAATCAACTCTCAAGTATATATTGAAAAAGATGACCATCACCATCTTCAATCTTTCTACTCCTTTATCTTATTATATTATATAGCTAGGTATATATATATATATATATATATATATATGTATTTACAATGTAGATTATATAAGTTAATAAATATTTTTGCAAAAGGACGAGCCACACTTATTTTCTGTTCCCAATTCCCCTCATTATTTGCTT
The DNA here is from genome assembly GCA_946814005.1 of Chamaenerion angustifolium. Taxonomy (NCBI): domain Eukaryota; kingdom Viridiplantae; phylum Streptophyta; class Magnoliopsida; order Myrtales; family Onagraceae; genus Chamaenerion; species Chamaenerion angustifolium. Next base: position 31,316,815 of record OX328266.1, on the reverse strand, counting down.
TTCTTTTTCTTCTATATCATTCCCTTTGAGCCGCTCCTCTGTCTCTTCTCTCTTTCATTCTCGTCCATTCCATTTCCATGAGAGAGTTAAGGCCTCTACCCACTGCGCATGAGAGAGATAGAGACACTAACTGAGTAAGAGAAAGAGAGAGAGAGAGAGCTAGTTATTATTTAAATAATGGTAGGCGGAGGCGGAGGTGGAGGTGGAGGTGGTATGAAGAATACAATAAGATGCTGCATATCTTGCATTCTACCCTGTGGAGCGCTGGACGTGGTCAGGATCGTCCACTCCGACGGCCGCGTGGAGGAGATCAGCGGCACCATCCGCGCCGCAGAGATCATGAAGCTCCACCCTAAGCACGTCCTCAAGAAACCCTCCTCCACTTCTTACTGCGACATAGACGCAGTCTCCCCAGTCCCTCCTAAGATCATCGTCCTCCCTCCTGATGCCGAGCTCCAGAGAGGGAAGATCTACTTCCTCATGCCTGCTCCACCCGAAAAGCTGCAGCATACAACGCCCTCACGATCTTCCAGAAAGAAGCGGAGGGGCTACAGGGACAACACGGGGAGTGTGTCCCACGGCACCGATGCCGGTGGAATCCAAGTAGGACCCGATCTGGTTATGTCGGACAGATACCTGAGCGAGATACTGTCGGAGAAACTGTCTTTGCAGAAGCAGGACTACCGAAGGCGAGGGCGTGTTGGTGTCTGGAGGCCGCACTTGGAGAGCATATCGGAGACCCCCGCTTCGGAGTCATCATCATCATAAAAAGAAACTTCTGTAATTTTCAAATTGTTGAAAATATATAAATTTTTTCTTTTCTTCTTCATCATCGTTCTCTTTTTCCACCCCTTCCTTTAGCTGTTTCTACTTTTTGCTAGGGTTTAAAAGGCTGAGAGCTGCAGCTTCTGTGTACTGTTCCGCCATCCCTTCCTTTGTTCATTTCATGCTATATTTATTCATAGTGACACTAAAAGAGATAGACGAAAGAAACACACGTTCATAAATTTCGATATTTCATCATTATTTTTGTGTAGTTTGCTTGAGATATAATGAGCACAGGATAGGGGATGATTTTATAAAAAAAATACTAATTTTGATCCACACATCATCGAAGATGATTTTATAGACTCCATTATTTCATGGAAAATATACATTATTAACTATGGGTTCTCTCTTAAATCTTAATTACTGATATTTGCGTGTGTGACCCACCTAGTGTTACAGTGTTATTTTTTTATATGTTTTAAACATTATATACGTTTTATTTTTATAGATTTTAAACAACTGTAACATCATAGTTTGTAAGAGTTCTACGGTACATAAAAATATTATTAGGTGAGTAACTTAAAGAAATTATGAAATAGTATTTAAATGGAAGATTATAAAATGGACAAATTAAACATTCATTCATTCTTCAAGTACAAGTACAGTTTCCATATCATATATATACGGCTCAATTTATTTCTATATAACCTCATCGTGTACACAAATACCAGACTCTCTATTACATTATTAATATGCTTAAAATTAGCAGAAGAACAAATATTGATTAAAGATGAAAAGTGCTGGGATAATTTCAGTGGCATCGGAGAAAATAAAAGTGACCTTTTAATGCCAATTCATCCACTGGGGTAGTGATGATCACCTACTTACGAGCCTATTGGATAGACTGTGGATCTTACCATCTACTTCGTCATGCTCCCCTCAACTCCCAAGCTGGCAATGGCATATCAAGTCCATGGAAGCGCAACGCGCAAACCGACAGCATAGTGGTACTTCCGGATCCAGTACTTTATTATCTCTGTAAGCTAAAATCCTAGTATCTGAAAAAGAGACTATTGAATTTTCTGTGAGCAAAAAAATCCAAATTGCACCATACATGTATATTCTAATGAGTTCTTATAGTAAGGCATATCTTGTGTAACTATGCTTTTAATTCAATCATAGATCTCAGCAACAATAACTTAAATTTGCCTAATAAAATAAAAATGCTTAAACTAAAACAAAATGGTTGATAACTCCATCACTACGGAGAAGCAGTGTTTACCGACAGAATATAGAATTTTTAACGGCTGAAAAATTCAATCGTTAAATTATCACGGCTCAAATATATTTGAGTCGTGAAATTAAGCGTAGGGACAATTATCACGACTCAATATAAAATGAGCCGTGATAATTCTCGACCCAAAATCAAAAGTGCCGCCAAATTAATTATGTCGACACTTTTGATTGAGCCGCCATAAATATTTTTTTTTTCAGACCCACATTTTTCGCGGCTCATATATAAAAATAAAATAATTGTTGTTTTTTTAACCCATAATTTTCGCGACTCGTTTCATATGAGCCGCGAAAATTATTATTTTTTAATAAAAAAGCAATAATTTATACTATAATTCTAATGATACAAAAATAACCTGAATAGTTGACATACCAAAATCATAATTTTTGCATACAATACATTACATATTCGTAATTTCGGTTCATTAATTCAAAAACATATATAATATATTATAATAGTTATTCATTCCTAACATTGTCTTGACTAAGACGATTCATTTTCTTCATTTGTCCTGACCATCCTATAAAAACATCCAAAAATCAAATTATAATATACCCAACAATTAAGCAAATTAACTTATTAAACTAAACCTCAATTCACAGACAAAACTAAAACATCCAAAACACTAAAAACATCGTGAAAAGTAATACTTACTTGATTTTCGTTTGGTAAATGTGAGGAACCCAAACCAAGGTTGGTAAAATGGGTGTACTGACTAGAATGTTGATTTGTATGACCATCCTATATAAACATTCAAAAATTAAAGTATAAGATACAACATTTAAACATTAAACTAACTGAAATTATAAGATGCACAATAATTAAGCAAATTCACCTATTAAACTAAACCCCAATTCGCTAGCAAGACTAAAGCATCCAAAACACTAAAACACAATAATAATACATTTGAACTACTATCCATCAAACGATAAATGTAGAAAGTGACATCATTGCAAAATGTAAACTATATACTTACTTGATTTCCAGTTGGTAAATGAGAGGATCCAAAACCAAAGTTGTTAAAAGGGTCTCCATCAGTAGAACCTCCTGTCATGAATCTTTGAAGAGAATTAAATCCGTTCATATTATTTTGCATGACCTGTAATTGCATCTGTAATTGTTTATACATCTCCCCTGTCTGTGCTTGAATTCTAGCTTCTTGTTGTCTCAATTTCTCATCATAATCTGCCTGGAGATGTTCTCGTACACGTCTCTCTACGTCCACTTCATTCAAGCTAGATTTTTCTAGATCTAAGTATTATGGTCGGTGTAATACCAAGCCCATAACCTTTGACTCACCCCGGTTATTGTCCACCTACAACTTCACGATATACATCCACCTCTCTTATAAGTGGATCCTTGTCCGGGTTATGAGAAGCACACTCTTGCATTTTAGATTTTCCTTTTTGCTACATCATACAGTTAAGAATGAAGATGATGTTAATACGACATATTCTATAAATATAACTTGTAATCATAATTTAACTAAAAATTTCTTATATTACCACTAATGACGCTGTCTCTTCATCAACAAACGCACCACTTTTTTTTTATGGGCATGGGCGTACTCATAAAATTCAAGACTCCCTACGGGTCTTTAACGTTCAAGTTCCTATTGAATAAATACAATAAAACACATTGTAAAGCAACACTAAACATATGTTAATTAATTTAAACATGTGTTTAGGAGCATTCGAATCAATCTATATCTTGCAGAAGCAAAACTCTCTCACCCAGTGGTGTGAAGAGATGATTGCTGTGACCAGGCCTGTTTTCCCCGAGAGAATGATTCCTTCACATAAACCAACAAATATATACAATGCATTGGGAATCAATATTGTAAGAAAAATAATAGACTTCCTAACCTGTCCTACATCAGAAAACCAATGATCTACTAGTAGTTCTTGTTGGGTATTGATAGTGACGGCCCAATAAGGAAAATGCCTCGAAAGCCCAATAACCCTGGAGGGGGTAAACCCAAGTTATTCGAACCGGATCAACCTAAGTCAAAGTCAACCTGGCCCACCATAGAGTGGCCCAGGATCGAGCCCAGGACGATATGGACGCCAAAGGCTCCCTAGCTGGTCGCCATTCTTCACCAAGTCACGACCTCCTACTGCTCGCCATGGGAGTGCTCGCCCCGAAGAGAGCCTTTCCTCTCTCCTCTGGTCCCACCAACCGTTAATAAGGAAGTGGCCACGATATCCCGCGTATCTCGGACACATATTCACTAAGGATTAGATATGGTAACTGCAATATCTCGTCGTAACTGCAATATCTATTATCCAAATCTTCAACATCACAATATTCACTAAGATATACGGTTACCTTATACGGTTTGGTGTCTCCTACCCTATAAATACCTTTGCTTTACATACATTCATTACGTTTTGAGCTATATACACACATATATACTCATTTAAGCATCGGAGAGGGACCCAAAGACACCCCCTCTGTTGCGATCCCCTACTTGCAGGTTCACCGGAGCTAAGGCGAAAACACTGTTCAACCGTCACCTGACATTCAATTCACTTCCAGATCAGCAATCAGAAGTTTACGATCCAACATTTGGCGACGTCTGTGGGAATCGAGTGATATAGCCATGAGAACTCGATCACAAAACAACCGCCGGAACCAGACTCGCGAGCAATCCTCGGACAGTTCTTATTCCGCCGCCGCTTCGCCGCTCCAGCAAGAGCCTGCCAGCCAGGCAGCCCCCAATGTAATTCCTTTGAGGACGACCCGAGAACATGTCGGTAATTCCAGACCGGCCCCTGCTCCCAACCATACCGAGACTCCAGCACCGCAAACCGTCCACATCGTCGGGGAAAACGTCCAGTTAACCTCGGAGATGATATTATTGCTGGAGGCCATCCTAGGACAGTCTCGTCGACAAGCTCCTACTCCCTAAGGAAACACTCGCCCTGCTGCCACAGGGCCCTTACCAACTGAAACCGGGAATTCTGGCACCACAGCACCTCAGGAGGATCAGGAGATGACATCAGGGCACCAGTCCCTACCCCCGACATCCACCGAACCACCGGCGGCTACCTACTCCACCAATCCTTCCGGTCCCTCGCCGAATGGGACTTCACCAAAGAATTGTACCTTGGACAAGGTGGACGACCTCATCAATAAAAGGCTCCGGGAAAGGCGACTGACAGTCGCAACTCCCTTCAAGGAGCGATCTGCTCATCCCTTCTCCAACGACCTCGTCGCCATCAAAATCCCGAAAGACGTAGTCGCCCAGGCTATACTTAAATACTATGGTGGAGGAGACCCCACCATACATGTCAACAAGCACGAGGCCTCTCTTCTAGGTAAGTCAAATGATCCCAATCACTTGGCTTTGTTATTTCCATCTACTCTTTCGGGTTCGGCTTCGTCCTGGTTCTTCGTCCTCCTTGCAGGATCTATAGGAACTTGGGCAGAGTTAAGAAGCAAATTCCTGGAGAGGTACATGGGCGAGCGCCAGCTAATGAAAAGCGTGGTCGCTCTGGATGTGGTCAAACAGCAGCCTGGAGAGTCGCTGACCAATTTTTATGGACGTTTTCATCAAAATGTAACAGATATAGATCGTCGAATTTCAGATGGGGAGATCATTCGAGCCTTCTATCGAGGATTGGATGTGGCTAACAAGGCCTCGAGAAAGCTGCACAACAGCTACCATGTAAAGGAGATTGAGACGTTGGAGGAACTGGCGTCCAGGGCGAAAGGTTTCATATACCTAGAGAGAGCGAACACTGATGCTAACTTCCTGACGACCTCGCTAAGGGTAGTTCCCGAGCCCCGACGCGATGGTAAGAATGAGGTAAAGAAAGAGAAAAAGGGAAGAGACAGTAGGCCCCGGGTCGAGCCTAATCCAGCGCCCAGAAATCCAGAGGTCCTTGAGTACTTTACGCCTTTAAACAGACAGATCTCATCGGTACTAGTCGAGATGGAGAGGAGATCTTTGGCGAGGCCACCGATGCCTCGTAGGGGTGGCCAGCCCATGGGGAAGGATGTCGAGATTTACTGCAGATACCACAAGTGCAAGGGCCACAAGACTGATGATTGCCGCATTTTGAAGCGGGACATTGAGAAGCTGATTCAGGGGGGAATACTGAAGGAATTTGTGGCAGGACGAGATAGATAGAAGTCGAATGCCACCTAGGAGACATCGTTCGCCGACTCCTGCTGAACAAAGTGATCCATCTCAGAGCAAGAGAAAGGTAAATTTGATTGCGGGAGGATTTGGTGCAGGAGGCGAGGGGTCACACGCAAGGGAGGTCTACGCGACTCAGATATCTACATCGGTTCAGCTGGGAAAGCGACCCCGACCTAAGGAGGACATTGTCATCTCATTCTCCGAAGATGATTTGGCACATGTCACAACCCCCCATAATGATGCTCTGGTTATCACGGCTGATATCGACGGCTGTGACGTTATAAGGATTCTGATCGACACAGGGAGCTCGACAGATATTCTATTCCTGGACGCCTTCGAGAAAATGGGCAAATCCAAGCGTGACCTGAAGAGGGTCGACTTTCCACTGATCGGGTTTGCTGGGAGAACAACTTATCCACTGGGGGCAATAACCATGCTAGTGATTTTGGGCGAGGGATGGAAAAGCATCAAGGTACCGGTCACTTTCCTGGTGGTCGACTCACCTACATCTTACAACGCCATCCTGGGGAGGACCACAATCAACCCCAATAAGATTGTGGCCTCTACAGTCCATCAAAATATGAAATTCCCCACATCCAACGGGATTGGAGAAGTGCTCGGCGACCAACCTTCCTCGCGACAATGCAATGTGAACTGCCTGCGCAGGAAGAACCAAAGAGAGGCCCTCGCCATCGAGATAGAGGCCGACCCTCGCGAGGAGTTGACTCGACCGGCACCTATAGAAGAGTTGGAAGAAGTCGAGGTCGATTGCCCAGATAAGAAGGTGCGCATTGGGACCACCTTGAATGAAGATCAGAAGCAGGCCATGACTACCCTCCTCAGGGAATTCAAGGAGCTCTTCGCCTGGCAGCCGAGCGACATGCCAGGTATCGGTACAGACATTATCTCTCACGAGATCAGGATAGACCCTTCTATCAAGCCGATTGCTCAGAAAAGAAGATCGTTCAGGACATACAAACGCCTGGCGATCAGACAGGAGATTGACAGGCTGATTGAAGCTGACTTCGTCAGAGAGGTGAGATTCCAGAGCTGGGTCGCAAACCCATTTTTGGTCAAGAAGTCAAACAGCAAGTGGAGGATGTGTGTTGACTTCCGCGACCTGAACAAAGCTTGCCCTAAGGATTCCTATCCACTTCCCAGGATTGATCAGTTGGTCGATGCTACCTCTGGTCACGAGATGCTGAGCTTCATGAATGCCTATTCAGGCTACAACCAGATCCGGATGCACCTAGATGATGAGGCCCATACCGCTTTTTATGCAGACGGGGACATTCTTTGTTACAAGGTGATGCCCTTCGGTCTAAGCAACGCCGGTGCGACTTATCAGCGGATGGTGAACCGCCTGTTCCAAGACATGCTGGGGAGAAACATGGAGGCTTATGTGGACGACATGCTCATCAAAACCATCAAGGGAAATCCTCACACAACAGACCTCTATGAAGCTTTCGAATGTATGAGGACACATAGCGTTCGCCTGAACCCTGCAAAGTGCGCATTCAGGGTCAAGTCTGGTAAATTCCTGGGATTCATGGTCAGCGAACGAGGTATCGAGGCAAACCCGAAAAATCTCAAGGCCATAGAAGAGATCAAGTCGCCGACCTGCCATAAGGAGGTTCAATGCCTAAATGGTCGCCTAGCTACTCTCAATCGCTTCCTCTCCAGGGCGAGTGACACGTCCCTCCCGTTCTTCAAAACTCTGAGGGCCAACCGCAAGTTCGAGTGGACGCCAGACTACGAGGAGGCGTTCCAATCCTTGAAGCAGCACATCCAAACACTCCCAGCTCTGGCAAAGACCATTCCAGGCGAGCAGCTCTTCCTTTATCTAGGCATCAGCGACGTGGCGGCCAGTGCTGTTTTGATAAGAGAGGAAAATAATGTTCAGAGTTTAGTGTATTTTATTAGCAAAATGTTTAATTCGGCAAAAATAAAATATGTCCATATTGAGAAGTATCTCTACGTCTTAGTTATTGATGCTCGAAAGTTGAGACCTTATTTTCACGCACAAGACATCACGGTCCTCACCAATCAACCTCTCAAAAACTTCCTGATGAAACCTGATTCTTCAGGAAGAATGGTCAACTGGGCGATCGAGCTCATCGAGTTCAAGATCAAATTTGGGCCAAAAACGTCCATCAAAGGTCAACCACTAGCTGATTTCATTGTGGAAAGCACAAGTAACGATCAAACAGAAGCAGATATCAGGCCAAGTCAGTCAGTAGACAACAATCAAATCTGGGAGCTTTACACATATGGATCTTCATCGAGAGATGACTCAGAGGCAGGTTTAATTCTCATTCCTACTGAGGGAGAGCCTTTGAAATATGCGATCGCCCTAACATTTCAGGCGACCAATAATGAAGCAGAGTACGAGGCTCTTATTACTGGACTTAGACTGGCAAAAGGAATGGGCATATCTGCGCTTAAGGTAAAAAGTGACTTAGAACTTATTGTCAATCAGGTCAATGGCACTTATGAGGCCAGGGGGGAAAAGATGAAAAAGTACCTCAGCATCACCAAGAAGTTCGTCGCAGAAATTCCAAATTTTGCGATCGAGTCTATTCCTCGCCAGGAGAACCAGATGGCAGACTCCTTAAGTAAGCTAGCATTTGGAGGAACGACAATTCAAGATGTACAATTCCTGGAAAAGGCCTTATGTTTAGTTCTTGATAACAGAGCAGAAGTCTTCAACATTCAAGGACAGGTCACATGGATGACTCCGTTCCAGAATTTCTTAAAAGAGGGGATCCTCCCAGAAGACGAAGGTGAATCTACGAGGATAAGACGACTTTCAGCCAGTTACCTGATTATAGATGGAGAACTCTACAGGCGAGGTTACTCGACTCCTTACTTAAGGTGTGTTGCTCATCCAGAAACAGAAAGGGTTCTTCGAGAAGCTCATGAAGGGGTGGCAGCATGTCATGAAGGTGCTCGATCATTAACAAGAAAGATCTTCAGGCTGGGATACTATTGGCCAACTTTGGGAAAAGATGCGGCTGAATTAATGCAGAAGTGCGAGACTTGCCAGCAATTTGCACCACGATCAGGTCGACTGCCAATACTATTGTCCCCAATGGAAGGTGCCTGGCCTTTTTCTCATATGGGGATGGATATATTAGGTCCTTTTCCTATTAGCACTGGTCAACGCACTCACATCATAGTGACGATCGACCACTTTACAAAGTGGATAGAGGCAAAAGCTTTGGCTTCTACAACGGAATTTCAAGTCATCAAGTTCCTGAAGATCAACATATTTTCCATGTTTTGCATTCCTAAAATGCTCATCAGTGATAATGGTCCGCAATTCAAAAGAAAGGAGCTCAAATGGATTTGTGAAGAATACCATGTCGACCATCGTTTCAGCTCAGTGCATCATCCTCAAACGAATGGGCAAGCTGAAGTAGCCAACAAGGTTGTTTTAGCAGGACTCAAGAAAAGGGTTCGAGCATTCAAAGGAAATTGGGCGGAAGAACTGGAAAACATATTATGGGCTATCAGAACAACACCTAAGACAACCACTGGGGAAACACCCTTCACTTTAGTGTATGGATCAGAAGTAGTGGCGCCCGCTGAAATAGGAGTGCCTACCCATAGAAACCTACACTTTAACACTGAGGCAAACGAAGTCGAACGCAGGACTGACCTCGACCTGGCAGAGGAAAAGAGGTGGCAATCAGAAAAGACACAAGCAAAGATGCGTCTGGCGACCGCTCAATACTTTAACAGAAAAGTCATCGCTCACCAATTTTTCGTGGGGGAGATGGTTAAGAGAAGGAACGAATTTACAAGACTGGACAGTCAGAATAAGCTTTCAGCAAAGTGGGAAGGACCATACAAGGTAGTAGAGATAGCTACCCCAGGATCCTACTATTTGGAAACAACTGAAGGAGAAAGGTTACCTCGTCAATTCAATTATGAACATTTAAGGAGATTCCATACATAGATTGTAAATCAAAATGTTATGTCAATAAAATCAAGTCATTCCTTCATAAAGCATGACCACTCGAATCAAATCGAAGAAAAAGCCCTAGCAACAAAGTCAGGCCAAAAGACCTAATAACAAGAGTTAGGCAAAACCAAAAGACTTGACGCCAAAGTCAAGCCAAAAGCCCTGACGCCAAAGTCAGGCCAAAAGACCTAACAACAAGAGTTAGGCAAAACAAAAGCCCTGACGTCAAAGTCAGGCCAAAAGACCTAGCAACAGGGTTAGGCAAATCAAAAGACCCGACGCCAAAGTCAGGCCAAAAGACCTAACAACAAGAGTTAGGCAAAACAAAAGCCCTGACACCTCAGGCCAAAAGACCTAGCAACATGGTTAGGCAAATCAAAAGACCCGACGTCAAAGTCAGGCAAAAAGACCTGATACCAAAATCAGGCAGGAACCCTGACGACGAAGATAATCAATCCATCAAGAAAACTACCTTCTTATAAGTTGGACAAAATTTAGAGAAGTTATCTGCTAAGGGTGACAATTCCTTCATGAAGCGAATTATGGAAGATGGACAAGGAGTCTCAAGCGATCACTACGGAAAGTGAAGCTTCAAGTAACAAGTTCCTTTCGTAGAGGCGAGCACTTCAAAAGTTTAAACTTCGATAAGGTTATTCATCTTCAAGCCTAGAAGTCTATACTTTTAAGTCTTAAGATATTTTCCTTAAGGAGTTTATACTTGGAGAGATAAATGAATGATTCTATGGAGTCTTATCATTTTGAGCCTAAAGAAAAGCCCAAAAACCCTAAGGGTCGAGACACTCATAAAGTTAAGGAAAAGTCGAAGGTCATTATGACTAAGACCTCGGAGGAATCGCCAACGCATTCAAAGTCAAATAAACATAAAGGTTTGTGAATATAGAAGGTATTCAATATTATAAAGAAAAATAATAACCGAGTCTGAATTCAAAAATAATTACAAGGAAGGATAAAAACTATTATCTAAGACAAGTATCTAGAAATAAAAGCAGCATATGATCGCCGAAGAGGTGGAGGCTTCAGGCCTTGGGGTCTTGAGGAGCAGGAGTACGCGGCTCGCCTTCGGGGGCAACCTCCTCGACAGTAGCAGCTTGGTCGACCTCTTCAGCAACAACTGCGGGGGTTTCCTGAGGAAGGGAACTCCGGAGGAAAGGCTTAAGGGACTCGACTTCCTGAACAGGGAAGTTGGGATCAACCGCCTGGACATCCTCTACCAGGACTTGGAGGAAGTCGGCAATCTCTGACTTCATCACCTCCAAAGAGCAGTCAACGAAGTCTTCAGAGGCCTTGAAGTCGTTGACCACACTTTGGGGGAAAGGAACAGACTTCAGCTGCGCAGTCAGCTGTTCCTTCTCCTCCTCCAGGGCGATCCCCCTAGCTTCAGCAGCATCCCTCTGGGACTCAGAGGCGACTCGTTGAGCCTCTTCCTCTGCCCTTTGGGCTCGGGCCTCCTTAAGCTCAGCCTCCAGGCGAGCCCTGACAGCCTCCCCTAAATCTAAGCACCGATGAAGGGCTTCAGACTCTTGAAGGGCGACCACTGCATCGACTTCCCTCCTCTTCACATCAGCAATGAGCCTTTCCTCCTTCCTGAAGTACTCTTCCCGAGCACCCTCCACCAAGGAAACTACTGCGTCAACAGTCGACTTTATGACCTCCATCTGCCTTGGGGGGAACCCCGTGCTCCGGTACTGCTTCAACTCAACAAGCAGGTCAGTCTGCTTGTTGGCGAGCTCTCCGACGATTCGACCAACCGCCACCTCTTCTCGAATGAGCTGGCAACAAAGAGTAAAAATGTTGTTAGGCTATGAAGAAGAGCAAGCAATGTAAAAACATAACGAGGAGTTGAAGCCTTACCAGAGCAAGTCGTTCGAAATGGGTCCTCATGAACCCCTCGACATGGTGCAGCTCCGAGGGAACCGCGGAGCGATCCCTGGGAGGAATTATCCCCTCAAGGAGCCGCATGCATAAATCCGGGTTGCCCCGGATAATCTTCTTGTCGGAGACCCCCGTCTTCGAGAAGTCTCCGCAGGGGAACCAAACGCCCCGAGAATTCGCAGCCTTGGGCGTCTGGAACATGCTCGCCAAGGAGCAGTACTCCTCAGGAGGATTCTTCGAAGCGCTTGGGGCATCAGACCCCTTCTTCTGGGTCCCAGATCCCTTGGGAGGAATAGGGACTGAGGACTAGGAAGGAGAACGGGCCGCCAAGGTTAAAGTCTTCTCCCCGGGGGCAGTGGAACCCTTAGGAGGAGGAGGAGGACTCTTAGGAAGAACCCGGTCCTCGCTCCTGACCTTCTTGGCAGAGGGAGGAGGAGGGTCCTGGGCCACATCAGCGGCGGGCTTCTCTGCAAAGGAATAAGCAGATATGTCAAAACCCAAAACTTCAAAGTGTGGAAACAAAAATCAACGTATTGCAAGGCAATGTACCTGGTTGGCGAGGGCCAACAGTGGCCAGGGGAAGTTCCTCCTTGGGCTTCCTCTTAGAGGAACGCCTAGAAGGAGAAGGAGGATTCAGCGACACCTAGTCCGCGGACAGCCCCGCCTTTCCCCGGTTGCCTACAACCAATAAACAGAAAAAAGACTAGAAGAATTACCCAATCATCAAAAAGTGGCGTGGCCTGATGAATGCCCACCATCTCGAGCATATTTTCAGTGGTCTCCGCCACCGAGTGGATGAGGAGAACACTAGATGATCGATGCAAACGGAACATGTCATCGATGGCATTCCGGTCGCTCCCGGATAGCTCGTCGAATGCAGGAGGGAAATCCCTATCTGTTGTAGACAACTTCCAAGACACGCACCCCTTATAGAAGAAGTAAAACTTCTTATAGTTGGAGTTGGGGGCCCGAAAATCGTCGACCAACCGGACATGAACGTTCCAGCTCCATGACTGGCCTCTCCATTCCGCGAACTTCGACCACCGGGACTGGAAGTGGTGGAGATGGTTGTTCCCAACAGCCAATCGGAAAAAGCACCAAAACAAGGCCAGTGAATACGTCCATTCTTGACGTATACACAGGAACTTGAATCCAGTCCATATCCTAATGGCGTTGGGTACGAGCTGAGTGGGATGTATCCTGTAAAACCGGCACAACGCCTGCAGATTCTCACAGAGAGGAAAACGCAACCCAACATCGATCTGGGCCGCATAAATGTAAACCTCTCCATTGCGAGGGTAATGCAGACCTAGGCCTAGGTATCTAGGAGCATCCACTGCACCAAAACCACCAAGCGCCACCACCATCTTAAAATAAGTCGGCCTCAGTTCGTTGGGCTTGGCATCTACTCGAGCAGTTAATATATTGCAAGAACAAGTATAAAAATAAGGAAAACAGGGGATACTCTCAGAACAGAGCAATAAAACAGAGTATTTACCTTTTGGAGAAAAGATGGGCGTGTGGACTTCCGACCCATCCACCACCACAGGCGTGGCTGCGGACCTTCCAAGGTCAGTTTGCCTCTCAGTCGAGGTTGGTGTAGAGCCGTCCCTAATGGTCAAGGGGGCATTGGTATTCTTCGGCACCTTAGGGGCCGAAGAAGAGGCCCTGTTGGCCGTCTACTTGGTCTTTCCAGCTTGACTGTGGGAGGCCATGGATTTTACTAGGATGTGAATTGGGAAGATTGACAAGAAGAAAGGAGAAGTTTGCAGAGAAGGATATCAGAAAACAGAGAAGGCTCTAGAATCTGAAGGAATGAAAACGTAAAAGACAAAATGAGGGAACTGCTGTCCCTTATATAGACAAAATAAGAAGTAACCGCCACAGACAGAATCGAAACGACACAGAAGAATAATTGCACCTTTTTGGAAAAATCGAAACAATGTCAGAATTCTAAGAGACACCTCGGGGAGACAAACGGTCGGCCAGTGCAAAAAGCTGTCAGACTCCCTTAGGTTACAGAATATTAAATGATAGGCGTGCTTCAAATGACTGTTCGACTTATGGATGACTGCGCAGTTATTAAATGCTAAAGTCCATCAAACAGACAAAGTGATCGCCAACGCACTAATAGGATTTATTAGGAAATCGCCTAGCAGAGAAAGGTAGACCTTCGCAAGCCTAGACTGCCTCGAGTGATCGCCAAGAAGGAATAAAAAGGAGAATATTCCTTCAGCCTTGGACAATGGGATGACTGATCGCCAAACAAGTATGAAGTGTCCCTAAGGTCATGAACCACAAAAAGAGACAAGGAAAACCAAATATAAAGTGTCACTATCTCAAACCCTACCAAGAAATCAAGCTCGACTGAAGGAACTTCAATCAAGCTTCGGGGGCAAATGTTTGGTATTGATAGTGACGGCCCAATAAAGAAAAGGCCTCGAAGGCCCAATAACCCTGGAGTGGGTAAACCCAAGATATTCGAACCGGATCAGCCTAAGTCAAAGTCAACCTGGCCCACCATAGAGTGGCCCAGGACGATATGGACGCCAAAGGCTCCCTAGCTAGTCGCCATTCTTCACCAAGTCACGACCTCCTACTGCTCTCCATGGGAGTGCTCGCCCCGAAGAGAGCCTTGCCTCTCTCCTCTGGTCCCACCAACCGTTAATAAGGAAGTGGCCACGATATCCCGCGTATCTCGGACACATATTCACTAAGGATTAGATATGGTAACTGCAATATCTATTATCTAAATCTTCAACAGCACAATATTCACTAAGATATACGGTTACCTTATATAGTTTGGTCTCTCCTACCCTATAAATACCTTTGCTTTACATACATTCATTACGTTTTGAGCTATATACACACACGTATACTCATTTAAGCATCGGAGAGGGACCCAGAGACACCCCCTCTGTTGCGATCCCCTACTTGCAGGTTTACCGGAGCTAAGGCGAAAACACTGTTCAACCATCACCTGGCATTCAATTCACTTCCAGATCAGCAATCAGAAGTTTACGATCGAACAGTTCCCATTTCCATTTGTCCATTTCTTCAATGTTATTTGCTTTGATTTCTTCTTTTATCGCACGTGGCTTATAAAACATTGCTTTTATAGAATTTTTGTGATCCTTCCATTTTTTTGCAACTGATTTCAATATAAAATTCTCAAAGGATCTCCCATTATCATCCGGACAAACGAATTTCGTATGCAAACATGTTTGTAAGAAAATAGATAATAATTAAACGTAGAAATAAAGGTTAATAGGACCAATGGTACCATATGTTTGAGCCATGTGATCGGATGGTACCTCTATGTTGTTTCTTGGTACCATATGTTTTCATAATGTTGATATTTAGTCCAAATTACTACTGTCGTTAAGTTTAACTAATAGAATGCTGATGTGGCAGATGAAAAATAAAAATAAATAGAAAATTAGGGAAAAAATTTAAAACTTTATATATTAAAAAAAAAGTATTTTTTATTAATTTATATTAAAAAAATCGAAAATCGAAAAAAAGCTAGGGTTCGACCCTTGGGGTCCAATTGACCCAGCCAAGGGTCGAACCCTGGGCTGGGTTGGACCCCCACCAGGTCCTGGGCAACCAGGTCTGGGTCGGACCCATACCTGGGTTCGACCCTTGCTGGGTCAATTGGACTCCAAGGGTCGAACTACCATTGGGGTCCAATTGACCAAGCTAGAGTCGAACCTAGGGTTGGGTCTCACCCTGACCTGGTCGCCCAGGTCAGGCGACCTGGTTGGGGTCCAACCCACCCCAGGGTTCGACCCTTGGCTGGGTCAATTGAACCCCAAGGGTCGAACCAGAGTTTTATTTTTTCCCGATTTTCGTTTTTTTTTTTTAAATAAATTAATAAAAATAATATATAAAGTTTAAAATATTTTTTAAAATGTTTTTATAATTTTTTTTGATTTTTTTCATATTTTTTTCATATTTTTTTCATATTTTTTTCATATTTTTTTCATATTATTTTCATATTTTTTCCCTATTTGTGTTAATTTTCCTATATATTTTTATTTTTTAAATTCAATATTATAGTATATATCTACGTGGCGCTGACGTGGCGTATTGACGTGGTGTTGACAATTTAACAGAAAAAACTAACGGCTGACTAACAGAATAGCATAGGACAATATCCTCCAAACATAACAGACTATTTGACCACATCAAAAAATATACGGTACCATCCGATCACATGACCCAAACATATGGTACCATTGAAGCTATTAACCCTAGAAATATTCATTTAAAAAAATAACATATAATTACATTTGTCATGGCTAGTATTTGTTGTGTGAAGTTATCTGGCATATTCTTCCATCCGCTGAAGTTCAAAGGGCATAGCTGGGATTTACGAGCAACTTGTCCAAGCCAACTTCCTAAAACTTTTGCTGATTTACCATATGGTTGACCATATTGGTTACGGTAAATAACTATTCAACCATCTTTCAATTTCCATACTTCCATTGGGTTAAGCTTACTTCTTCTCCAATATCGGCGACTAGAGTTATCTGTTAATCCAATTTCAAAGATAATGAGAGAACAACTAGTTCAATTCATTATACATTAAAATATAAATTACATCACCTAAAATCTTCACATGAGTCAGTAACGATGCATCCTCGTCCTGTCCCTAAGATGTTGAGTTAGAAGGAGTTGTTGTAGGACAACTAGCAGAATGCCCTCTGCTACCACCATCATTGTAACTACCTGAACCTGAATATGTGTCTAACATGTTTCTTTCACTAAAAGACACTTATGATATAATAGTGAACATAGTGTTAGATAATACAAAATAACACTATAAATTGACATAAGGTAAATTGCAAATAATAATATATATTCAACATAAAGGATGAAGTACATAAAGTAAAGTACAACTCATTCTCCAACATCTTCTCGACTCCAACGATGATGATTATTAAGTTCATCAACATCTAAAATATGATAAGGCATACACTGCCTAGAATCATCATCTTCATCACCATCTTCAGTTTTTTCCCATATCAAATGTGTCTCTTGGCTTCATATCCACTACCAAGTGTCAATCCACATTTTTTGGATCTTGCAGATAAAATACTTGCTTAACTTGTGATGAGAACACAAATGGATCATCACGCAATCGTTCTCCTGTGTGTATCAATCTCGAAAAATTAACTAATATTGTGCCATTTGAATTCTTCTTTAGCCCTCCCGGAGATTTCACATTAACCCAATCACACCAGAATAATATGACAGAATATCTCCCATAATGATCCAGTTCAACAATGTCTGATAGTCTTCCATAGTAAGTTTGGCTATCTGCTTCAACCATTATACCACTATTCTGACATTTTCTATTTTTCTCCTGGTCTTTTGTGTGGAATACTAATCCGTTGATAGTGAATCCACTAAATTTTTGAACAACAGAATTTGGACCAGTGGCAAGAGCAATTTCTTCTTGGGAACAATTATTAACAATTATGTTAGGGACCTAGATTTGTAGAAATACTATAAGAATATAAGTATTTAATAAGAAAACTATGGACGAAGAGTAAGAACAAGAAAGAGTTCATATAAATCTGTTTATTAAGCCAATCTGCAAATTTCTCTATAAGCCATTGACCCTCAATGCGAGAAGTTGAAACTGAAGGGTACTACCCTCGTTGAACATCAATAAATCTCCTGCACAATTCTATTTAATTCGACTCTATCCTTTAAATATTTGATATCGAAACATAATTAAGTGATATAAAAAGAGAACTGGCCGACGGTGTGGTTTGATTATATCACTATGAAGTAAGACATAACGATGTGCTTGAACTAGCAACATCCAATCAAGCACTGTTGTTTTAGCACTACCAATGAAATAACTATGGGTGAAACCGGACCAGTCGGACCAGGTTTTTACTATTTCGGTCGGGTGCCTATATTTTCGGACCAGTGTTTCTTCAAAAAAACAACAACTGAAAGACCGTATAAGGAAAAATAAACCGTCCATTCGAATTTTCGGACCGGATTTTCGATTTAAACTGAAAAAGCCAAAAAATACACATTCAAAACCAAAATAAGTATTCAAAATCAAATTAAACAACAAAATAATATGATTTAACAATGTTTATATAGATTTCTACTAAACCGATTAAACAACTAAAATAATTATTAAATAATAAAATAATTATTTTTTTGTATTCATTGTATAATTATATTAATTAATATTAATATAAACGGCCAGATCCACAGTCTTTTAGAGGTGTAGACCGAACGGTCTAAAAAACCGTTTCAAACAAAAAAACATCCGACCATAAGCCGACCAATACATTTTTGGACCAGTTTTTCGGTTTTGGCCGGATTTTTGAACTAACCGTTTTTTGCTTTCACCTCTAGAAATAACCACCCGATGAAAACAAATAATTTTTCACCTTCTGCATAGAAGAACATCCTTTTTGGGTCGGTTAAAGATCGAGCTAGTTCTCCCATAAACCTTTTGCAAAAGGTCATACATTCTTCAACAATATATCCTTCTGCAATTGTGCTATCTGGTTGAGCTTTATTCCGAACGTCATTTTTCAAGGTGACCAAAAAACTTAAGAATTCATTAGAAAAAAAAAAGATTGTTACATTCCGCATAACACATTGGATAAGGAAATTTAATCGAACTAACCTTTCAATAGGATACATCCACCGGTATTGCACAAGACCACATAGTTTTACTTCCACTAGTAGATGTATAATTAAATGCACCATCACCGTAAAGAATCCTGGAGGAAAAATCTTCCCTAGATGACACAGAACCAGTGCTGCACTGCTCTGAAGTTCATCCAAATCCTCGAGATGGAGAGTTTTAGAGAACAATTTCTTAAAAAAAAATGACATTTCATTGAGAGCTAGAACAACATGTTTTGTCAGTACACCTCTCAATGCAAGCGGTACAATATCTTGCATTAGCACATGACTGTCATGACTTTTAAGATTGGAAAGCTTCCGCTCTTTCAGGTTTACTCCCCTTGATATATTTGAAGCATGTCCATCAGGCACTTTAAGATTTTTCAACAATGTAAGAAATCTATCTTTCTCAGCCAATGTAAAGGTGTAACAAGCATGAGGCAAACAAGTCTTCTCATTGGGACGATCTACATGATGAAGTTCAGGTCTTATACCCATAGTCTTTAAGTCGTGTTGAGCCTTCTCATTATCCTTTATCTTCCCATCAACATTCAACAATGTACCAATCACGTTATCGCAAACATTCTTTTCTATATTGTTAGGATGTATGAGTTCGATGAATGAAGAACACATTCCAGGTTACGTACATTGCAAGAAATGCTCAAGATGATCAAGGAAGATTCCGTGCGGTTCAAGACTACTCAAGAAGAGTCTTGAGTGTTCTAGGATTAACAAGTTTAATTATGCATTGTGTTTAGTATAAATACAGATCTAATCTCAGCTGTAAACTCAACTTGATTCAATGATAAGTTTCCAAGTTCTGTTAATTCTGTTATTTCTCTCTTTTCGTTAGCTTGCTGTCTAAGCTACCTACCTTGTTCTTCATCATTCATCTTCATTACCTTCTTCTCTGTTCTAGTTCTTCAAATCCGGTTCAACCTTAGATTACTGATATGGTATCATAACCTTCATCACTTGATTCCGCTGTCAATCCGTGAAGTCTGAAGCATCGTCTGGATTCCGCATCAGTTCATCTCAGCTTCGCAATCAATCTGCAAGCTCAGACATCATCTGTTCTTCAGCTTTCTGGTATCGTTCTTTGGCTCTGTTTCTGCAATTCTCGATTCATCTGCTTCTGCAATCTGTTAGAAGATACAGCTATCTCATCATGGAAGACAATCAACATCCATTCTTCAACAAACACATCTGTCAATTGACTGAAGAAGAAAATTTCCAGTCATGGAAACAACAAGTACTTCTAGCGGTTAGAGGATTCAACCTTGAAGATCTGATGTTCGGTGTTGTTCTGGTACCTCATTGGATCGATGATGGAGAAGGCAACAAGGTTGTCAATCCTGATTTTGCTAAACACACTCAACAAGACAGCTCGCTCGCTTCTTGGATGCTAGCATCCATCTCCACACCAATCAGCAAGGGCCTTGTTGGATGCATGACTGCAACTTCGATCTGGACAAAGTTGCATCAACACTTCTCCTCATCATCCACAACCAGAATTATGAATCTGTATGACAGATTAAAGGTACGCAAACATTACAATCAATCAATGAGAGAATACCTTACGGAAATACATCTGATATGTGATAGCTTAGATGGATGTGGACATCCCATAGAAGAGATGCAACAAATCTCTATTGTTCTAACTGGAGTAAAAGGACAATATGATAATGTAGTCTCGGTTATTCACCTCAGCAGAAATCCGTATGATTTGTCATCCATATCATCTGTATTGTTAGATGCTGAAGCAAGACAGAAGGAGATAGCCTTTGACAACACATTTCCAATAGTAAATGTTGCAGAAAAATCCACTCCAGATCAGATATCGGTGAATCTTGGCCAATCTATTGAACCGAACCTACATTCAGCAAATCAGCAAAGCAACAATTCAGGATAACAACTGATCCCGGAGTATCAAGCAAATTCCACAGGTGGATATGGTCGAGGAAGAGGCAGGGGGCAGAGGTAATGGAAACAAGCCACAATGTCAATTATATGGCAAATTTGGACACCTTGTCCATAGATGTTTCCAAAGGTTCAACGTCCACTTTCAATGAGTGACAGCACCAGCAGGAGAAATGAGTGCTAATTTTTTCTCCACCGTGCCATGGAACTCAGATGGACAACCTTCTCAACCTCAACCTCAACATATGCAGCAAATGCAGCAGTCACCGATGCAACAAATACAACAGCTAGCTTAGCCTCAATCACCGATTCAGTTTTTTCAGCAACCGTCTCAAAATCCAATAATGTGTTCACCTATGTTCAATCAGTATGCATCTACACCTACTCCTTATTACTTTGTTCAGCCTTCACCTGTTTTTCCTATAGCTCCTTCAGCTCCAACAGCTCCTATCCTGGACATTGTCAACCAAGCAAACATGACTGCCAATTTTGGTCCTATGCAAGTCACTGATAAAGCATGGTATCCCGATTCCGGAGCTACTAATCACTTTGCTCAAGGACCTCCTCCAGGTAACACATTCTCATCATATCAAGGATCAGGAAAAGTTCAGGTTGCTAATGGTAGTTATCTTGATATTACTAGTGTTGGAACTTCGGTTATAAATACTGATTCTAAATTGCTTGTTTTAAAGGATCTGTTATATACACCAAAAATAACGAAGAACCTTGTTTATGTTTATCAGTTTACAAAGGACAATGAGGTTTTCTTTGAATATCATCCGACTTGCTGTCTAATTCGTGATGCTGTTACAAAGACGGTTCTTCTCACTGGAGTCGAAAGTAATGGCTTGTATAAGCTAGATTTTAGCAAAATAGGAAATAAAGGAGCTATGTGTAATCAGTCTAGTCTATTAGTTCATTCGCCTAATAAAAATTCTGAGTTCTATGGATCCTTTTCAAATGATAATCAGTTGAATAAAGCAAGTGATTCTGATATGTTCTATTTTTCTAGTAAGGTTAAAATGAAGTCATCCATTCTTCATCAACGATTGGGGCATCCTTCGAGTAAGACTCTCTTGTTAGTGGCTAAGAATAAAAACATTGCTGTGATTGATGATAAGGAATCATGTGTTGCATGTGCTATTGGTAAGTGCTGCAGGTTACCATTCAAACAATCTGAAACCGTTTATCAAAATCCGTTGGAACTAGTTGAAATGGACCTTTAGGGACCAACTCCTCTTTTGTCGAATGGATGTTCATATTATCTGAGCATTGTTGATGTATATACTCGGTTCACATGGATTTATTTTGCTGGGTAAAAAGAGTGATGTTGCTCAAGTGTTTACTGATTTTGATATGTCTGCTGAAAAGCAACTTGGAGTTCAACTAAAAGCTGTTCAAACCGACAATGGAGGTGAGTTCCGTGCACTTGCTTCTTACTTGTCTCATCATGGCATCAAACATAGATTTACTTGCCCTTATACATCCGAGCAAAACGGCATAGTTGAGAGAAAGCATCGGCACATTGTTGAAACTGGTTTGACATTGATGAAACATGCTTCTCTACCTATGCAGTATTGGACGGATGCATTCTTCACTGCAGTATTCTTGATTAACAGATTTCCATCTAAAGTAGTGCAGGGTGTATCACCTCATGAAAAGCTAGTTCTTACTGCACCTAACTATGATTTTTTGCGGGTATTTGGATGTCTTTGTTTTCCTTTGTTGAGACCGTATAACAGGCACAAAATGGATTTTCGATCCTCACCATGTGTCTTTCTGGGTTATTGTGCAAATCAGCACAGCTACAAGTGTCTTGATTCATCTTTCCGTAATATGTTTCAAGGCATGCTAAATTTCATGAGAATGTTTTCCCTTTTGCTGACAAACAGGGTGAGTTTATGCAATCCTCGACTGTTAAAAATACAGCCACTTCCATTCCATTCTTCTTACCATTCAATTCAGCTCTATGCAGTCCTATTGATGACCATGTTTCTGATACTAATACTAATAATACTCGGCATCATTCTGATTCTGGTTTTGTTAATATACAGGATACCTAGCCTGTACCTGAGCCTGGATCACCTCAGGTGTCTAGCAGTTCATGAAATGTCATCTCAAGTGATAGAGCAACTGAGCCGTCTTCACCAGCTCACTCTGCTCCTGAGACGTCTCCACATGAGTGTTCTGTTCCTGTTCCAGCTAATGCAATCAGATATGTGCCTCATGGTTCAGAATTGATACCATCAGTCACTTCATTTCAACCATCGATCACTGCACCGTGTAATGCTGATTCAATAGTAATACTCTTTGTTTTAATGATACTGGAACTGATCGACTTCCAATCAGGTATGTTCCTCATAACTCAGATCTTGTACCTGCTCCAACTTGTCAAAATGAGCCTAGTCCTACTGATGTGTCTGTTACTGCTGTTTCTTATTCTGCTCGTCCTAGTATTCATCCTATGATTACCAGGTCGAAGGAAAAGTCTATCAATGCACTGACTGCTCGTGTCATGCGTTCTGATGAGCTAAGCCACTCTCCACCTAAAGATATATATGAGGCAATGCAGTCTCCTCACTGGAAACAAGCTGTTCAAGATGAGTTACAAGCATTGGCTATCAACAACACTTGGTGTCTCACTCAACTACCTGGTGGAAGAATACTAGTAGTTTGCAAATGGTTGTTCAAAGTGAAGAAAAATCCTGATGATACAGTATCAAGATACAAGGCTCGATTAGTTGCTAAGGGGTTTTCTCAGAAACTAGGATTCGATTTTCAGGATACCTTCTGTCCGGTAGTAAAATCTCCCACTGTAAGGATTATACTCACTTTAGCTTTGACACATAAGTGGCTCTTGAGACAGGTTGATGTCAATAATGCGTTTCTACATGGTGAATTGGCTGAGGATGTGTACATGACGCAACCTCCAGGATTTGAACAAAGAGATGAACAAGGAAGAGTGCTTGTGTGCAGATTAAACAAAGCACTCTATGGACTAAAACAAGCCCCAAGAGCATGGTTTGAAAGATTTAAAAGTTTTTTGCTCAATTCTCTATCTTTTAGCACATCTCTAGCTGATAATTGTTTGTTTCTCAAGAATACTGATCAGGGTAGTATATATCTCTTAGTCTATGTTGATGACATTGTTGTTATAGGTAGTGATTCAACCGGAGTGGAAGAAGTGATTGTGCAGATCAATCGTGAATTTAAGCTAAAGGATTTAGGTTTACTGAACTATTTTTTAAGGATGGATGTTCAAGTTGGCGAGCACTGCTTGCTGCTTTCTCAGAAGAATTATATCAATGAAGTTATTCTCAAAGTAGGATTGACTAATGCATCTCTATTGCCTACTCCAATGTCAGGAAATTTTCTAAGTAAATCATCGACAGGTTCTGTTTCCTCTCCATTTGATTCTACCTTATATAGAAGTACTATAGGGGATTTACAGCATGTGTGCATTACTAGACCTGATTTAAGCTTTGCAGTTAACAAGCTTAGTCAATTCATGCAACATCCTACTCAACATCACTGGAAAGCTGTGTTACGTGTTTTAAGGTATCTTAAAGGTACTATCAATCATGGTTTGTTGTTTAGAGCTCCTCCGGTACCTTCGTCTGAGGTAAGTCTTGTTTCATTCTTTGATGCTGACTGGGGTAGTGACTCTCTTGATAGAAAATCTGTGTCAGGTCAATACTTGCTCTTAAACAATAATCCTATAGTCTGGAGTTCTAAAAAGCAGTATGTCATTTCCAGGTCCAGCTCTGAGGCAGAATATCGAGATGTGGCTAATGTTATGTGTGAGGTGCTGTGGGTAGTATCGTTGCTATCTGAGTTGGGTATCAAGCTGTCCTCCATTCCTATTATCTGTTGCACTTACTGAGAATCCAATTCAGCATTCCAAGATGAAGCATGTAGAGCTTGATCTTTGTTTTGTGAGGGAAAAACTTCAAAACGGCCAAATCATTGCTAACTTTGTACCTGCAGCTGATCAAATAGCGGATATTCTTACTAAACCCCTAATTGAGAAGCTGTTTTCTCAGTTTCGTGAGAAACTTGGTGTTCTGACATTTGATGCAGCTCCTGATGATATTCATCATGCTGAAACCAAGAGTGATGTGAGTAGCAGTTCTGAGGATGATGTTGCTGATGTCTAAAGCAATGATGGTGTACTGTGAGTATCTGTGTCATTGAGTTGTTTCTTGCTATGTGGTACCCGTGGTTGTTTTCTTCTTTATCTTACTCTGCTTCTATCATTTCTTTAGGGTCTTTCTTAATATCTGTCTGTATTTGAGTTCTCTTTCTGGGATGCTAATTTATATGCTGCATGTTATTTTATTTGTTCAACAGATTTTGTGATTAACTCTTGCTGCACTTGATGATTTGTTAGTGCTTTATGTGCAGATCTGCACCAAGATGATCATTCGTATGTCAGCATCAAAATATCTGATCATTCTGGTAAACTCTTTTTCGATCAGTGGTGTATTATATATATGTCTATGTTTATCAAAGAACATTCATTTCATCGGTTTCTTCAGTTCCTCAGAATTGATCATTTCGGATCAAAGTTATATTAATCTGACACAGGGTGAAGCTTAGATGCCAAAAATAGTTGTTACAGAGAAAACGTCAAGATACTCTGTTAACACTTGAGGCTGGTAAGATGGAGGAAAATTGAAAACCTCCTAGCTTCACTGGTAAGATGAAGGCACGTGAAAACCGTCCTGTCAGAAATAGAAAAAAAAATAAAGTCAACAAGCAATCAACAAGAAAAGAAGTGATATCAAGAAGTGTTCATCTGAGTATGAACTGAATCCGATGATGTGAGGTGTTCTTGATAATCTAGGTGTTACCTTATCACTCTGATTGATTGATGATGAGTTTTGTGAATGATAAGATCTAGTTTGATATGATGAACGTGTGATTATCTTATTTTAGATCTGATCGAAGCTCTGAGAAATTGAATTTGTAGCAGAGTTTTAATCTCAGAATCTGCTAAGCAGATATATGATAAGATGCGTTGTGAATCAGTTTCGATTAGGAGGATGATTTGCAAGACAAGACAAGATGTTAACAAAAGATCTTTTCAGAGGAATGTTAGGATGTATGAGTTCGATGAATGAAGAACACATTCCAGGTTACGTACATTGCAAGGAATGCTCAAGATGATCAAGGAAGATTCCGTGCGGTTCAAGACTACTCTAGAAGAGTCTTGAGTGTTCTAGGATTAACAAGCTTGATTATGCATTGTGTTTAGTATAAATACAGATCTAATCTCAGCTGTAAACTCAACTTGATTCAATGATAAGTTTCCAAGTTCTGTTAATTATATTATTTCTCTCTTTTCGTTAGCTTCCTGTCTAAGCTACCTACCTTGTTCTTCATCATTCGTCTTCATTACCCTGTTCTCTGTTCTGGTTCTTCAAATCTGGTTCAACCTTAGATTACTGATATATATGCATCACATCCAGATTATGTCGAAGAAGATTATATTTCCAATAAAGCAATTCAAAAAATATGCTCTTCTTCTTTTTCTACAAGATACTGACTTGAGTAGATGTCGATGCACCTTATTCAGAGTAATCGCCTCTCTCAAATATATCTTCATCTTCCAATGTTGTATCAACAACTATGGTATTTCCATCTCTTGACCGCTTCTTACTACCTTTACCATAACTGTTTGTTAACCTCCTCATTTGCTCGATAACCTCCATACTAGAAAGAGTTGTTGGTGAAAGTCGTATCTCAGTTGTACCATCAAACTTAGTTTTTTTACGACGTAATGGATGATCTATGCGTAACCAACGACGATGACACATATAACAATATTTGCCACCGTTATCCAACCACAAAGACTCAGTTGAATAAGCACATATAGGACATGCAACCCAACCTTTAGTACTCCAGCCAGATAAATTAGCATATGCAGAAAAATCATTAATAGTCCACATGAGTGATGCATGAAGAGTAAATTGCTCACCCTTTAACGCATCATATGCCTCAAAAACCTTCAAAAGTTGTTTTAACTCTTCGATCAGTGGTTTTAGATAAATATCTATATCATTTCCAGGACCTTTTTCACCAGGGATGACCATTGACAATATAAGAGACGACTTTTTCATGCACGACCAAGGCTCCATATTGTAAGGGATTAATAGGTTCAATGGTACTATAAGTTTGGGCCATGTGATCGGATGGTACACCTATGTTGTTTTATAGTACCATAAGTTTCGCAATGTTGTTATTTGGTCCAAATTACTATTGCCGTCAATGTTAACTAACAGAATGCTGACGTGGCATTAATGTGGCACTGGCGTGGCGCTGACGTGGCACTAATGTGGCAATTGGAAAATACAAATAAATAGGAAATATAATAAAAATAGGGAAAAATTGGGGCAAATCGGAAAAAATTGAAACAAATTATAAAAAAATTCAAAAAATATTTTAAAACTTTATATATTAATAAAATCTATTTTTTTATAAATTGTTTTTAAAAAAATCGAAAATTGAAAAAACATATGAAAAAAATCGGAAAAATTATAAAAAATATTTTAAAACTTTATATAATAATAAAATGTATTTTTTATAAATTTATCTTTTTAAAAAAAATCGAAAATTAAAAAATAAACAAAAAAAACTAGGTTGGATCCTTGGGGTCCAATTGACCCAGCAAGGGTCGAACCCTGGGCTGGGTTGGACCCCCACCAGGTCGCCTGACCTGGGCGACCAGGTCTAGGTCTGACCCAGCCCTGGGTTCGACCCTGGCTGGGTCAATTGGACCCCAAGGGTCGAACTAACTTGGGGTCCATTTGACCTAGCCAGGGTCGAACCCAGGGCTGGGTCAGACCCAGACCTGGTCGCCCAGGTCAGGCGACTTGGTGGGGGTCCAACCCAGCCCAGGGTTCGACCCTTGGTGGGTCAATTAGACCCCAAGGGTCCAACCTAGTTTTTTTTTTTTTTCAATTTTCGATTTTTAAAAAAAAAATACATTTATAAAAAATACATTTTATTAATATATAAAGTTTTAAAATATTAGTTGAATTTTGTTATAATTTTTCCGATTTTTTTCATATTTTTCCATATGTTTTCATATTACTTTTAAAAACAATTTATAAAAAATACATTTTATTAATATATAAAGTTTTAAAATATTTTTTGAATTTTTTTATAATTTTTCCGATTTTTTTATAGTTTTTCCCTATTCTTTTAAATTTCCCTATTTATTTTGTTTTTTAAATGAAATATTATATTATATATCTACGTGGCGCTGATGTGGCGCTGATGTGGTGCTAACATTGACCATTTAACAGAAAAATCTAACGGTTGACTAACAGAGTACCGTATGACAACATGCTCCAAACATAAAAGACCATTTAACCACATCAAAAAACATATGGTACCCTCCAATCACATGGCCCAAACTTATGGTACTATTGGAACTATTAACCCTTAATAAAATAGGCCATGTACTGTAAGTTACACTCATCGTCCTAAATGGATTAAAACCATCACTGGCTAATCCTAATCTAACATTACGTGGATCAAAAGCAAAATTTGGGTAAAGCTCATCGAATGACTTCCACGCCAATGCATCATCAGGATGTCTCAATACTCCATCCATTGTTCGGCCCTCCGTATGCCATCGCATCGAAGATGCACTATCTCTTGACATGTATAGACGTTTGAGTCTTGGAATTAACGGAAAGTACCGCAATACTTTTGCAGGTTTCTTTTTCCCCCAGAAGAAGTAGTCTCTTCTATATTATCTTTAACTATGTCTTTTAATGTTTTTCTCACCTTGAAAGACCACAAGTTGGACAACGAGAATGTGCATCATTTTCACCCCAATACAATGTGCAATCATTTGGGAGCATCATAATAAGAAACTGGAAAGATTGCTGAAGTAAATGCAATTCTTAAAACTTCAAACAACATATCAACTGATTTCCGAGACCAACCACCAACAGTTTTTATATTCCAAATGGGTAAGATGAATGATATTAGTGTGAATAATTCACAATGGGGATATAATGGTTTCTCACACTCATTCATTAATTTGTGAAGAGGTGAAATTTTTTCAGGGCCTGCATCATGTTGTTGTGATCCGTAAGCGTCATTATTACCAATAACTGGTCTATTATCTTGCAGAGTGTTTGACAGAGCAGATCCCATGGCAGCATGAAATAAGTCTCGTAATTCACCTTGTCCATCCAAATGAGTGTTAATTTCACTGTTCCTTATAGGAGTATTCATTTCTTGGTTCATATTGGTCTGGGTTTGTAGACACGATTCACCATGAAAAACCCATATTGTATAGCCAACCAAGAAACCATTCCAAACCAAGTGACTCTCTACTTCTTCCGCCACATGATATTTTTTATTATGGCATTTACGACAAAGACATATCATTTTTCCATTAACTAAACCATTTCTATTAGCAAATTCAATGAAGTGTTTGACACCAGATTGATACTCTTTGCTAATTCTTGGTTTTGTTATCTAACTTTTATCCATTCGAACAAATTTTAAAGTTCCTAACAATCAGAAAACGTGAATATGAAAGTTAGGAGGTTAATGCTATTGTTAATTCTAAAGAGCAATTTTCTCATAACCTACCTTCAACATTTTTATTTCTTCCATTTAATTTATACTAGGCAACATAAATTCATCATGAGGATGTATAATATATGACTAATTTCTGCTATACATGTCAACCAACAATAATTTCGAATGTGTTACCTTAGAATTTGGAACTATTCTCGAACCAACAATAAACATTTTTTAGGGTTTGCAACTATTCTTGAAACTTCAAATTCGGCCAATTATACTAATAAATCGAATAAGTAGAACATATATAACACTGGGTAAGATCAATTCATTGAACAAATTGAACAAAAAAGGAAGAAAATTACTGAAATCGGAGCGGCTGAGTAAGCGACGAACAAAGACAAAATCGGTTGATTATGCTGCCAAATCGAACAAGGATTACACATATAACACTTCCGGCTATCAATTCATTCAATTAATTGATGGAAAAAAGAAGAACTTACCTGCAAATTTGACTGGCAGAAGCGGAAGGCGCAAGGAGAGGAAACCGACGGGAGTTGTTGCAAACTTAAAATGACTGAATGAAGTCTCTGTTTAGTTTAAGTACTCATTCACTGCTCAAAACAAAATGAGACTTGAAATTTTTTTTTGTCCATTTATCACGGCTCAACCCTAAACAACCGTGATAAATATAGATTTTTTTGGGGTCATTTATTACGGCTCAACCCAAAACAGCCGTGATAAATCTTTAAAAATTAATAAAAATACCATCGTGACATGATTTTACTTACTGATTCACGACTCAAAACTAAAATAGCCGTGAAAAATAACCTGATCAACCTTTGGTCTGCCTTGACCCTCAACCACCCCCATGACCCATAACCCCGTATAACAGCCAACCCTTCAGAAGAGCTCACCCTATCCTTAGGGAATCCATCCAGCACCAGCTATCGTGACTAGGGGAAAACCATCCCGATAATTTCAGAATATATCGTCGAGCTCCCACCCGAACACCTGGCCACCTTTGAAGAAAACTCTGAATCAGAAGCCAAAATGGAGCATACCCAACACTGAAAAAAGAAAAGGAAGTTACAGGGGAAAAAAGATGTCATAGGTGAAAGAAGTAATCAAACCGAGTTAGGGAGAAGAAAGGAGAGCACCCAATCTAGGAGACCACCAGGCGGGGGGAAACAGATTGGGGGCATCGTTCTGTCAACATAGAGGAGAAAAGGAAACATAGGGAGGAGAAGGGTACTCAAAGATTCGTGATATCAAACTCAAGTAGGGGTTCTAGTAGCTGTCCCCAAACAGCCACACGGCCTCAATGGGCATCCTCAGTTGGAACTGTCAGGGGTTGGGGTCTCCCCTAACAGTTCGCCACCTAAAAGAACACATAAGAAGAATCCGACCTGTGGTTATTTTCTTGATGGAGACCGAATAGCCGGAAGCTTTTTGTGAACGGATCAGGAGAGCAGTAAAATTGGAAAAGTCTTTGTACGCGAACCCGATTGGGATTAATGGTGGATTACCACTTTGGTGGACGAACGAGGTTACAGTTAAATTTAGGCATATTAGCAAGAACATAATAGATTGTGAGATCCAAATCGGATCAGAAGGGGAAATGATGTTTCTTTCATGCATATATGAAGACACATACTTTAGACGGACACTACACTTGTGGAACAGACTAAGGGGGATAGGAGTGACCAGAACTCACCTATGGATATGCCTAGGGGACTTTAATGACATCAATAACCACAATGAGAAGACAGGTGGTCGTCGAAAGGACCAAAGGAAAATAGATGCATTCATAAGTTTTCAAGAAGACGTCGAATTGGAAGATATAGGCGATAAAGGCCAAATGCACACACGGTCAAACAACCGAGGAGGGGAGGATAGAGTAATGGAAAGACTGGATCGGGTATTGGCAAATGAGAAATGGTGTGCCAAATACCATAGAGCTCAATGCGTGAACGACCTAGCTATTGGATCAGACCACTCGCCGATTACACTTGTGTTAAACTATGCAGACTCAAAAGAGAGGAGAATATTCAGATTTGAGGAAATGTGGCTCGAAAATCAAGAGTGCTTCGAGGTTATAAAGAAAGCTTGGCTTAGAGGCGGAAACATTAACAGGGTCGAGGAACTAAAACCGAAGTTCGCCTCATGTCGAAGGGAGCTCATAGGATGGAGTAAACTCAGGTTTGGGAATAATAAGGCAGAGATACAAAGGGTGAAGATGAGGCTTGCTCACCTAAGCGGGATAGCATATACACAAGAGACATGGGACGAGGAGAAGGCTCTAAAATCAAAGCTTAATGCACTGTGGAAGAACGAGGAGATCTATTGGAAACAGAGATCAAGAGTGAACTGGCTCAAATATGGTGATCGCAACTCTAAGTTCTTCCACCAAACAACCATAGAAAGAAGAAGGAGAAACAAGATTGTAAAGATCCGGGACGTGGATGAGAGATGGATAGACAAGGACGAAGAAATAACATTGGAGATTCACAGATTTTACTCTGACCTGTTCCAATTGGGTAGAGGAGCTGACACAATTGAATTTGGCGAGCTTCTATCGTGCTTGCCCACACAGATTTCACTTTGTTAGATGATTCGTTATATCAAGAATTACTTCTTATTTTTTGAATCATCAAAAGTATTTTCTCAACCTTAACTGATATCATTATTGTTTTTCATCACAGGAATGAACTCGAGGTAAAATTATCCCACAATGATCTAACTCTCTTGTGATTAGGTTATCTCTTTTCAATCTAGATCCTGGGATTCACAAGCAATTAGGTTGGGTTTTATTTCTCACAAGTGTTTATTGCATGGGTGTAGATCTCATTTCTCTCGACAATTGACCAACTGTAATGTTATCCTTCGACCTAACATAGTCGATCATGATAAATTCTAGTCAAGAGCAATTGTTTAATGGAATTATTTATTTGTCAAATATTTGTAGACCTACCGTACACTTACCATACATATGACTTTATACCTTACATATGACTTGATGGCCATGGTTTTGACCACCTGAAAATACCCTCTAAAAATTTGTTTAACAATTCAACATCTTAAGCACACTTATCTAGTACCATAAACTCAGATTTCCTGGTGGATCTAGCTATGACGATTTTTAGGGATTTTCATGAAACGTCTAAACACAAATCCACTCGTGAAGTTCAAGTATATTGATCCAAATATCCAATTTGAATCACTATAACCTTCTATAACCGTTGAATTTGTCTTATACTGCAACTTATAACTACGTGTATATCTCGAGTACCTGAGTAATCTTATAATTTTGTTTCAACGATCGATACTTAAATTACCTGTATATCTACTAAATATGCCAACTACATGTGTAATATTGGGCCTAGTACATGTCACCAAGTACATAACATTTCCAATGATCCTTGAGTACTATACTTGAGAGACACATTCACTTGTATTTCTCGAGAAATACTTGATCAGATCCTTTGGAAAACAAACTTTCCTTTTGTCATTGTTGATGAATTTATCTAATATCTTATTTATATAATAAGAGTGACTTTGAGTGATTCTTTCTAATGTTCTAGTAATCTGTATTCTAACAATTACATCAACATTAATGAGATCTTTGATGTAAAATCTCAATTTCAATGTGGTTTTAGTGGATTAAATCATATCATTGTTACTTCTAACGATAAGCATGCCATGAACATAAAGGCACAAAATGACATAACCTTAATTTGTATATTTCTCATAGGTGCATTTCTCATATTCATTTATTTCAAATCCCTTTTCCAGAATGACATTGTCGAGTTTTTGATGCCACTGTTTCAAACCATCGAATGACTTAAAGAATCTACATACTTTCTTATCTTGCCCTAACACAGAGAAACCATCAGGTTGTTCCATGTATATTTATTCTTATAAATTAACATTTAAGAAAGTTATCTTTACATCCATTTAATATACTTTAAATGGAAGTGATTCTCGTTACAGAAAAATATGTGTCAAAGTAACCAAGGTCTTCCCTCTTCTTGTAACCCACATTATATCATTGCTATCCATTGTGAGATGAAAACCCTAACAAGTTGATGTGGATTATTTCTGCTTCAGCAAAGGGTGGATAGTATGAAGACGACACAATCAAGGATGGAAGACTTAACTAATACGTTGGATTTGAATGTCACAGATAAATCTGATAAGTTTGATAGTTCTAAAAGACGCAAAATAAGAAAATTCAACACAACTTTTTTTTTTGCAAAGTCTGATATGTTCAATTCGGTCATCCCATTAAGTGGCTATTACAAGACTCCAAACTAACCCTAATGACAGCTATAAATAGTTAAAATAAACCGTAATGATCTTATCTACATATATTGAGTATTTTTTAGGTTACTAAACCTTGCAAATACTTAAATAAGATAACCTAAATAAAGACCTATTGGTTTAAACGCCCAACACATAAATCACGATTATTATTTGTTGAAAACACACTTCAACAAATTAAAAAAATGACTATAAATGAAGTTTTCCGTTGAATCAGTCGTGATCTCCAATGGATGATTTTTCTTAACATTGTATTGTTGAACGTATGCTTGTAAAGTCTTTTTCATCTTCATGGCTCAAGTTCTTATAATATCCAATGGGGTCCGGATTTGAATTGGTTCTTTTTTGTATTTGATCCTTGTACTTCATCATTCCCCTCCTCTTGAAAAGGATATTCCCTAAAATCATCTTCTGCACGAAATAGAGATGAGTCACAAACATTGAAAGTTCCACTAACGTTATACTCACAAGGTAAATAGAGGTTGTATGCATTGTCATTAATGATGCGTTTTAGAAATTGAAATGGAGCATCTCCCCTGAGAAGAAATTTAGAATGCATTTGTGAAGGAAATCTCTGTTTTCGCATATGAACCCAAACTTAATCTCATGAGGGAGTCATTGATGAGGCACTATCAGGGATTTATTAATAAATCCCTGATTAGTTATGAACTGGTTTTAATATATTATTATTTAGTAAAATATCTAATCAAAGTATCTAACCAAATAAGAGCTAATTCTACAGTTTAGTTCCCAAAATTATCTACTTTGCATTGATATGTCTGAATTTTTTTTTTATTTTTTCTCATTTTTCAAAAATCTGATACGGGCATCATATTAACATCAAACAAGATGTCATATTTGGATCGAGTAAAGAATAAAATATTACTAAGACACTTTAGACTTCAAACTTTATGTGGAATTGTTTGTGAGACCTAAAATCTTACTTAAAGGCGATACTTGAATATAAAAAATTAGAGTCGCCACTAGTTAATTAAGGCTAACTAGAAACCTTGATTACCTAGGAAAATAATTAAATTAAAAACGTAGGATTTCAAAACGGTCTACGTTCAGAGATTAGAGTTCGGGGATTCTGTTACAGAATAAAAATGTAGTTGAAATTCTGCCCTTTCAGTTACTCTATTCGCTTAATTTATCATTTTTTAAAAGATATTTACAGAAATAACAATATATTGATTATAAGAAATTTAAATTCTTTATGAGGTAGGATCAAACTATAAAACAAATACACAAACATAAAATATGTATATATATAAAAGGTGAGAGTACAATAACTATTATTTTCATAATTTAATATCTTAATAATAAAAATATCAATTAATTAAATGTTAAAGAAAATATAAAACAAAAAGTTATACAATGTAAATAAATAACTAAACATTGATATATATAAACTTAACCTAACATGGAAAATGTTAATGTATTATAACAACATATATAGATATATATATTAAAAAAAATAGAGAGATATATATTTTATGCATAAATAAACAAGAATCATATACATGGGGAACTTCTTGGAGTAATGGTGTAATGGAATCAATCGAGATAGCTTTTTTTTTAATTTTATTTATGTTCCCCCTAGTACACAATGCATAACACTCCCATTTATACAAGTTCCTGAAGTTTTCTAGACTAGGAAGTGTATATGCAATACAATATAAAATATTCATGAAATATTATCTAAATATTTCACAATACCCTATATATTAATCTACTAAATCTGCACGAAACCTATTTTTGGAAACTTCGTAACTCGCCATATCTGGAATCTTCATAATGGTGCGCCACGTGTCGCGATCCTGAACGTGTCACATCTAGGTCAAAATCGAGTGTCTACAGTTTGCCCCTCTTTGGACATGCACATGGAGAACATATTTGAGGAGTGCTTGTCCAAAGATAAGGTGACATCGATTTTGGGCTAGAAAGTTTCTAAATCAGTTGACATGCTTATGAAGTGGCGACTAGCATATCTGGGACAGCGTTGCGCATGTGAATATGGTTGTATACTGCATATCTGGAACAACATTCCGTCTTCAACATGAGCGGGGCAAAGACTAGCATATCAAGGACAACACAACTTTGGGAAACTGAAACGTCTGGGATGGTTTCACGACTAGCATATCTGGGACAGCATTGCGCCTTTTGTAGGATGGTAATCGGTAGCAAGCATATCTGGGATAGCGTGGATCTACTCAAGACCAACTGGACCAAGCCAAAGATTAATATATCTGGGACATCATGACTTTGGAAGTGAGGTTATGTGATGGCAAGACGACTAGCATATCTGGGACAGCGTCGCGTTTTATGAAGACGATAACTAATAGCGAGCATATCTGGGACAGTGCGGAGCTAAAGTTGATCGACAAGAGTGAGCCAAAGTCTAGCGTATCTGGGACAGCGTGACTTTGGAAGCGAGGTTATGTCTGTGATGGCAAGACGACTAGCATATCTGGGACAGCGCTGTTTTATTTGAAGACGATAACTAATAGCGAGCATATCTAGGACAACGCAGAGCTATAGTTGATCGACAAGAGTGAGGCAAAGGCCAGCGTATCTGGGACATCGCAGCTTTGGACACGAGGATTACGTATGTGATGGCAAGACGACTACCATATCTAGGATAGCGTTGTGTCATTTGTGTAAGGATATCTTGTAATAAACATATCTGGGACAACGTTGATCTACTGGAAACCAACTTGGAGAGATTAAAGTATAGCATATCTAGAATAGCATGACTTTGGATGCAGGGCTTACACCTGGATGATGATATGAAATGTTTCCTTAACTTTTGCCTAGGATGCGCATTGTGCTACAACCTAGCGGGATTCTTCTTCTTTTTTTTTTTTCTTTTCTTTTTTTCTTCTCTCTCTTTGTTCTCTCCTTTTGCCACTGTAATTCTTGTGAGATTTTTCTGACCGTGCCTCTCAATTCCCTATTTTTGCATGGACCGCCTCTAATGGTTTTCAGCCCATCAGGATTTTTTCTCACCTTTCTCCATGATTGGGATTTTCAAGTTTACAATCATGCTTCTCTAAATTTTTATGAGTAGCCCTTTCGGGTTTTCAACCTAGAAAAACGCTCATTATTTCGTAGCCAACTGTGGGTGGTTGTGGCCCTTGTGTTTTTCATCGTCGTCAAAAGACTATTTATTGGTAGTCAATTGGAGGGTGGCACTCTCACTTCATAATGACATTCTCATGTAAGTAGCCGATTTACGGGTGGCTGTGAACCCTCTCAATTCTCACTTCATAATGACATTCTCATGTAAGTAGCTTATTTACGGGTGGCTGTGACCCCTCTCAAATTTCACTTCTTAACCACACTCTCATGTAAGTAGCCGATTAACGGGTGGCTATGACCCCTTATAATTCTCACTTCATAACGACACTCTCATGTAAGTAGCCAATTTACGGGCGGCTGCGACCCCTCTCGATTTTGACCTCATAATGACACTCTCATGTAAGTAGTCGATTTACGGGCGACTATGACCCATATCTAAATTTTTCCATCTTGTGAAAACACTCTCTCATATATAACCATTTGAGGGTGGATGTGATCCATATAAATTTCCTATCTCAAAGGAACACTATTTTTATTTGTAGCCAATTTAAGGGTGGTTGTGACCCTACAAATTTGTAATCTCTCTGCATTATCTTATATATAGCCAATTAAAGGGTGGCTGCGACCCATACATTTTTTTCACTTAGTGAAAACAACTCTATTTACATGTAGCCAGTTAGAGGGTGGCTAAGGCCCATACATTTGTTTTTACAACAAGACAATAATGAATAAGATAAAGGTATACAAAAGGACTCCCTCAATTGAAGTATTACTGTTATCATGAATGTGAGCAGAGTGACCCTTTGATTCTTTTTTTACTCCTAAGTTTCGCTTGGACAACCTCTAATAATTTTCAGTCCAACGAAGATTTTACTTTATCGCATATTGTCATAACTGCCCCTGCGGGGTTTCAATAATACCCCTCATTCCCTAATATTTTTGTCTAGGTGTTCTTCATATGTTTGATAAATTATTTTTTCATTAATGATATTTAGTCCAACAAAAAGAATATATTCAGATCAAGAATTGACATCTCGAGGCACAATTATGCAAGTGCTGCAAATGGAGGATCCTGGAATAACTTTGGTGCTTAATGTCAGTATGTCGACCGAGCTTGGAGCAATGATCACAATTGGATTTGATTAATTTATTCATGTTGGAACCCGATCTATGGCGATCTTTCAGTTTCATGATCCCTCTGGGCTTATAAATCTCATGTGTGTAGGTCCATCTGTCAAAGGTATCAAGATATCAAATACAAAAATTAAAATAAAAGAAAGACATGTCATGCATGATTATTAGTTGCTTTTAATTTTGAAAATTTCAATGCCATTTATTTAATTCTTAAATTTCAATTGTTTCTAAGGAAGAAATGTCAAAATGTATGATCTAAGATATTTTCATTATCATATCGATCGTCAAATTCATTAAGTGGTCATTCTTGGTCAAACAAAGGTTAATATAAAATCTTGATTTTTAAAATAAAAACCTTTTTTGGAGCCCACATGGTTAGAACTGTTATAATCACACTCAAAAATCAAATTATCTTTGAAAAATCATATTTGAAATGGGCGTGAAATATGTTAGAAAATGATGAATGACAGTTTAAGTTTTTTTTTTGCTTTTTTTTTTAAAGAAAAAAAAAAGTAATTCATGTGATGTATGCATAAAAAAAAAATAATTGCGAGAGATATTTAGAGTTACCTGGTCACTTTTCACAACTACAATGAAATATAAAAAATGCGCATATGATATGTAATAAACATATTTAAGGGACATATAAAAAAATGCAAACACAATAGTGTGGCTTTGTTCTAAAGGAGGGTTCCACAATTAGTGGTTTTTTCACCCTATCATAGGGATCACAAGACCTTCCAATCGAGTGGAGTTTTTCAGAGTCGTACCGGCAGCCCAGCATCTCCGGCCGTTTACCCTACTACATCTCTGGGGTTCCTAGTTGCTTTGGGTTTTAGGCATTTGGGACACTATTACTAATAGTGTTGTGTGCAAAATCATGCATGAAATAAATATAAAACAATTTACAGTAAAGAAACTCAACACCTACATACACACACAACAAAAGTTAGAATAATTAATAATAATAAAATAATAACTAATAGAATGTAAGCGAACATAATGAGCATGAACCCTCTAAATGTCCCCATCGGAGTTGCCAAATTGTCAGACCTAAAATTCGACTTAAATTCGCCAAATTGTCAGACCTAAAAAACTAGAGTCACCACTAGTTAATTAAGGCTAACTAGAAACCTTGATTACCTAGGAAAATAATTAAAATAAAAACCTAGGATTTCAAAACGGTCCAGGTTCAGAGATTAGAGTTCGGGGATTCTGTTATAGAATAAAAATGTAGTTGAAATTCCGCCATTTCAGTACTCTATTCGCTTAATTTATCATTTTTTTAAAAGATATTTACAGAAATAACAATATATTGATTATAAGAAATTTAAATTCTGTATGAGTTAGGATCAAACTATAAAACAAATAAACAAACATAAAATATGTATATATATAAAAGGTGAGAGTACAATAACTATTATTTTTACAATTTAATATCTTAATAATAAAAATATCAATTAATTAAATGTTAAAGAAAATATAAGACAAAAAGTTAAACAATCTAAATAAATAAACAAGAATCATATACATGGGGAACTTCTTGGAGCAATGGTGTGATGGAATCGATCGAGAGAGCTTCTCTCTTTTTTTTTTTTTTAATTTATGTTCCCCCTATTACACAATGCATAACACTCCTATTTATACAAGTTCCTGTAGTTTTCTAAACTAGGAAGTGTATATGCAATACAATATATTATACAATATAAAATATTCATGAAATATTATCTATATACCTATATATTAATCTAATAAATCTGCACGAAACCTGTTTTTGGAAACTTCATAACTCGCCATATGTGGAAATCGAGTGTCTACATTGTTGATGAATTATCGTATGGAATTGTTTATGTATTATGGGATTGATTATCTTTTTTAAAAAAAATAAAAAGGTTCGGTTGAATCGGTTCAGAAAAGGTACGCTAAATCGTCAAAAAGATGGAACGGTTCGGTTGAAGGGGTCGAACCGTACCTTACCTAAATTGTGGTAAAGGTACGATTATGGACCGGTTCGGATCCGAACTGGTTCATGCCCAACCCTAGTTTCAGGTGTAGTAAATGATCATCGAAACTCATGCTATATATTAAGATAACATCAAAATAAACTACCACAAACTTCCTTATGAAGGTAGTACACAAGATATAATTCATCAACCGCATAAAAGTACTAGGGGCATTAGTTAACCCAAACAGCATAACTAACCATGCTTTGTTTTAAATGTTGTTTTCCATTCATCACCATCTTTCATTTTGATTTAAGGATACCCACTTTTCAGATCAATTTTAGACAAGAAACAAGCTCCATGAAATTCATCCAACATATCATTTAAGTGAGGTATGTGATGTCGACACTTTACCGTTCTATTGTTGATCACGCGACAAGAAAAACACATCCTCCAAGAACCGCACTTCTTAGACACTAAAATTACTAGAACTGCACTAAAACACATCCTCCATGACCTCATCATTTCTCGAAAGTGCCCTTTATCCATCAATTCACCTACTTACTTTTGTAGATCCCTCGTGTCCTCCAGATTATTCATATAGATTGGGCGGCGGGAATGC
The DNA here is from genome assembly GCA_946814005.1 of Chamaenerion angustifolium. Classification (NCBI taxonomy): domain Eukaryota; kingdom Viridiplantae; phylum Streptophyta; class Magnoliopsida; order Myrtales; family Onagraceae; genus Chamaenerion; species Chamaenerion angustifolium. Next base: position 31,276,507 of record OX328266.1, on the reverse strand, counting down.
TGCCTTCTAAAATGAAATCAATCTGATGTTCAATACCTCAAATAGGTGGTAACCCTTTAGGATTCTAATTGGGGAACATATCACTAAAATCCTACAACAGCGAAACAACATAATTAGACAACGAATCGCCAAGCTGGTTAGTCGATAAAAATTTATGCTTTTATAGAAATACAATCATCTACTCTTTTGTAAACATTGCACTCTGACTTCACTCATTGGCGCATACATTTTTTCTCCTCTTTCTTTGGACCTTTTGATATCTTTTTATTATTTCTGTAGGTATTTTCCTTTCTCTATTTTCGGTTCACTTTTTTTCTCTATATATATTCTTGTATCCTCGCGTGATCTTCATAAAATTCTCTTGGTGTCAAAGGTACAAGATTAATCGTCCTCTAATTCATTTTCAAAGGAGTACTTGTTTGTAAATCTATCATGATTGGAACGAGAATCATACCCCTATGGACGCCCTATCAGTAAGTGTGCAACATCCATTGGAATAAAATCACATAAGACTGCATCTTCATACTTCCCAATGTGAAATGACATCAACACTTGTCTAGTCACTCTTAATTCACTATGGTCATTCAGTTATTGCAACTTGTAAGGTCGAGGATGTTCGATTGTTGGTAAGCCCAATTTCTCCATAATAGTAGTGATAGTTGCCTTAGTACTACTACCACCATTAATAATAATATATCATACCTTGTCTCTATGTGGCATTAAGTATAAATGTATTACTTTGTTTCATGCTCTCATCCTCTTTGACCGTTGCGCTAAGAGCTCTCCTAGAAATCAACAATTCTCTGTGGCATACATATACTTCATCTTCATTATCATCAGATTGAAGAGCCAATTCATTTTCATATTCATCATTAGTTTTGATCGATCTCCTCATCATTTAGTGAGATAATAGCCTTTGGTTGGGCAGTAGCTAGCTATATGACCCCTGTCTTGACACTTGAAACATTTAATATCTTGATTATTGAGAGTAGAAGAATGATATGTACCTTAACTTCCATGGTTTGAAGCATCTTAGTTCAACTCAACTTTGGACTTCACCATGGTCTGCTTCTCATCCTTTTTGCATTGAGTCAGTCTCCAAGTAGAAGTACTTGAAGATTTTCCTAGATGCATGTTGCCCTTCCTCTTTCATTAGTTCTGGTTTGATCACTATTACCTTCCTCTTTCATTAGTTCTACAACATTAAGAACTTCACGGTTTAAACCCACCGAGAATCTGACCATAGTTGTCTCACGTTCCTTTTCAACATTTGCAGGAATCATCAAGTTCCTCATCTCCTTAAATTCCTTCACACTCCAGTTTCCCAGTTTCCTTGTATTTTAAAGTCTACAACTTACTGTATAACTTTTGGTATTAATAGCATGGGACAAATCATTTTATCATCACCACTTTCATCTCCTCCCACGTCTCAATCGAACATTCCCTATTCCTTCTTCTATTCCCAACTAGCTGATCCATCAAGTAATTGCATAATCATACAATTCAATGACAGGTAGTATTACCTTATTTATCTCATAGAAATTTTAGTAATCAAACACAAGATCCATCTTCTTCTCCCATTCAAGGTATAGTCTGGAGTCGCTTTTCACTTGGAATATTGGGATCTTAAACTTAATATTGCCCATGTTTCTATCTTTTCGATTCCTACATTCCCTAAACCTTCCCTCCTCATAACCTCGATTATTTCTGAATAACTCCCTATCATCATCCTCACGGCCACCTTCCCTTTGTTCATGTTCATTCGTAGGAGGTGTTGCTCGCATTAGTCTACGTTTGTTTGGATTTTTTTAGTACTGCTCGACATATGTATTCTCTAATTTATCAATCCTCTCATGAACATCTTACATATGAGCTTTCATGAACCTCCTCATCTCACTTCACAACACATCAAAATAGAATTTATTTTCAGAAGTTCACATTCCCTCAAATATTTCTTCATCCTTGGATGTATTTCTTACAAAAACAAAACGTTAGGAAATGTTTTTGTACCTTGCAACTCTCCCTCATGTGTGTCACTTAAAATGGATCACTTAACACTCGTGTTCTACATAGAATTCCATTGATTTTTTCAACTGTCTCATGAACTCACCTCTTTTGCCATTTTACACTCGTATTTTCATTTTTCAAAGTTCTTATCAAACTAACAGAACATCAAAAAAATTTATTCATGAATAATACACTTTAAGCAAACCATTCAATGAATATAGTTGGGAGAAAGTTTCTAAAATATGTGAACTACACCTCTCCAACTAAATCTTCAAACCAATAAGTGCACGCCTTCAAACACAGCGATTATATTCTCGTCATATACACAAAACACAATCCTCAATATTAGGTCTATATCACCATAAATCTGCCAATAGAAGTAAGTTGGACAACAAATCAACATATCTTTCTATCAAATTTTAGCTTTTGTAACTTTCATCCCTTTCATTCCTTTTATTTTGTTTTTCTTCTTCATCCCTTTCTGTTCTGTAATTGTCTTGTTTTTTCCGTCTGAAGAGAATAACCTAACGAAAGCTAAACTTAATAAATAATATAGATTGTATAAACCTGAAGCTAAAAGTTTAGCATTGAAACCAATTGATATGATTCTCATTGATTGTGAGATGAAAACCCAAGCAATATGATGGAAGTCGTTTATGCTTCAGGAAAGTCTGAATGGTATGATGATAACACAATCAAGGATGGAAGACTTGATTGATAAATCGGAGTTGAACGCCACAAATAAATCTGAGAAGTTCGATAGTTCTAAAATAACCAAATGGAGAAAATACCTAACACAGTAGTTTTGCAAAATATAGTATGTTAAATTCGACCATCCCATTATGTGGCTATTAAAAGACTCCAACGAACCCTAATGACACTTATAATTAATTAAAAGAAATCATAATGGACTTATGTAAATATATTGGGTATTTTTCAGGCCATTAAACCCTGAAAATAACTAAATAAGATAACCTAAATAAAGACATATAGGCTAAAACGTCATACACATAAATTAAGCTTCTTCTTTATTAAAAACACACCTCAACACACTAAGAACAATGACAGGGAAATAAGTACAACTTGAAGGATTGATCTCGTGATCAGACTTGAATATCTTTGAGACTTTGAGAATTAAGAAACACGTTGATAAATGAAATTTTCCTTTTGAATTGAAATTGATCTCCAACGGATGAGTTCTCCTTAAAAATGTATGCTTGTAAAACCACTTTCATCTTCTTGGCTCGAGTTCTTGTAATAGATTCAATGGGAATTGAATTGGATCCTTTGCATCTGATCCTTGTACTTCATCACCTTAATTACATGCTTTGCCTTATATTTCAAAATTGTTCCAACTATTTTCATTTCAATATCCATTTATAGCGTAATAATTTACATCATGGAGTAATCAACTAGCTCGAAAGTTATGATTTTGAAGGATGAATTTAATTTGATTGTTGATTTGAGAGGATTTATTTGGATGGACAAGAGGATTTGAGAGATTTATTTCATGTTGCAATGGGATCTGGTTCCATGAACAATGTTTAAGATAATAGGCAAGACGGTGGTGATAGCGCCTCTTTGAGATCACAACAACATGATGTTGGTCGTGAAAAAATCTCGACTCTTCAAAATTAGTGAGTGAATGTGAGAAACCATTATATACAAATTTTGAATCATTCACAGTGATATCATTCATCCCCCACATATGGAATATAAAACATTTCGTGGTTGGTCTCGACAATCCGTTGATATGTTGTTTGAAGTATTAAGAATTGCATTTTCTATAGCAACTTTTCCAGACTCTTATTATGATTTTAAGAAATTGATAATAGAATTGGGCCTTGGGTATGATAAGATACATGCATATCCAAATGATTGCACGTTGCATTGAGGTGAAAATGCTGAACATTTGAGTTGTCAAACTTGCTGCCAAACTAGAGTCGATATCAAACCAGCCTAAAAGGACCTTACTCTATGCAGGAGGTGAAAAATATTTGTTTTCATAAGGTAGTTATTTCATTGGTAGTGCCTAGATAGTGGTGCCTGATAAGATGTTGCTAGCTCAAGCACATCGTTGTGTCATATTCTATAGTGATAAAATTGAACCTCACTTTTGGACAGTTTTCTTTTTATATTACATAATTATGTTTTAATTAAAATGTCTTAAGGTTTAAGGCTGAATAATATAGAATAATGCAAGAAATTTATTTATGTTCAACGAATAGAATACCCTTCAGTTTCAACTTCTCGCATCGAGGGTCAATGGTTTATATAGAAATTTAAAGATTTACCTAATAGACAGGTTTATGTTAACTTTATATTGATCTTTTTCAAATGTACATAGTTTTCTTGTTTAATACTTCGATGTTTATAGTAATTCAACATTCTAGGTTTCTGATATGAATAGGCATTTAAGAAATGCTCACGAGAAGTAGTTGCTCTTCCAACTAGTCAAAATTCTGTTAAATTTGTTTAGTGGTTTCTTTATCAACTAATATATATTCGACACAAAAGATGGTGAGAAAAATAAAAAGTGTAAGAATAGTGGTCTAATGGTTTAGACAGATGGTCTAACTTAATATGGAAAACTTTCAAACATTGTTAGATTGGATTATTATGAAGATATTCAGTTATTTTATTTCAGTGTGATTGGGTCAATGTGAAATCTCCTGGGGTCTATAGAAGGATTCAAATGGCACAATTTTAGTTAAGTTTTTGAAATTGATATATACAGGAGAACGATTGTGTGATGATCCTTTTGTGTTTTCATCACAAGTGACACAAGTATTCTATATGAAAGATCTCAAAAATGTATTACATGCGTTAATGAGCTTAATAATGAACATCATTGAATTTGAGAAGATGTTGGAGAATGACTTTTATTTTGTATTATGTACTTCGTGTAGTATGTGTAAAATATATTATTATTTGGTATTATCACTATGTCCAATATATATTGTTATTTTGTACTATTTGCACTATGTTCAAACTCATATAGCTAATTTTAGTATATCATACATTGTATTTCAGTTAATTGAACATTTTAGGAACAAATTCGAGATTTGATAGTTACAGCACTACAAGAAAGTAGCACTATAGTCGCGGCGTAAAATCGTTGCTAAGTTGGGTTTTGCCGCTGCTAAGATGACATGCCGATGCTAATGGTCATGCCTGAAAGCCCTGATGCTAAAGGTATCCGCACTGACAAAATGCCGATGCTAAATGTCTGCCGCTGCTGGAATGAAGAGTTGGTCATACCTTTAGCATCAATATATTGTCAATGGTGTTCATGCGTAATTAGTGTCGGTCCTAATTGAATGCTATATAGGTGGTTCAGATACAATATGAATTGATGGTAAAATGGATCTATCGGCTACATCATATATGTGTTGCTGTTTCATGGTTTTTGTGTCTAGCATATGTGGATACAGTAAGGTGATATTAACGTCAACAAGATTTAGAAACTAAATATACATAAATAGCTTTACATAAAGTTTAATGCAAGAAAATGTTAATACAGTCTAAGTTTGTGGTCGATGTAAGTCACAAGTGCGACCTAAATTGCACTGTTTGCTTGGTGTTGAGGTTATTGTCTACGTGTAGCCGCAGTAATTGTCATTGTCTACTTGAACAAACAAAGACAAAATACTGTTAAGATGTTCCAACATTACAAAATGGCACATTTTCTGTTTCAAGACAGATACTATACTAGGACTAACCCAACTGGACATCAAGCAAGTGAAAATGATTACCTAAAGCATGTGTTGCGTCATATGTCAAACATTTCAATCTGCAAGCACACCAATAGGTTGAATTAAAACAACCTCACATTAACATGCCTAAAAAACATAGTACCATCACTCAAACAAAGACTTGTTTACTGTACCTTATGCATCTGAATCATCGAACAATGCACCATTGGCTTGCAGTGCCCTTCTCATGAAGGTCATATCTCTTTGGACTGCCATCATGTTTTCTTGGAACTTAATTAGAGTTAATGTCGCTTCCTCTGCCTTCCTTGAACTCTCGTCAGCCTTCTTTGAGCTCTCCTCCGCTAACCTCTTCAGTTCTGCAGTTTCAGCTCTAGCTAGAGACACTTCTTCCCTCGCTTTCTTCAACTGCTCACTCTCCATCATCCGTGGAATTTTGGATACACGAGATCAGCGACGGTCAGGCTTACGAATTTCATCATAAAGTGCATCCTTGTCAACGGGAACGTCCTCTTCAGCTTGCAGTTCAGCAACCCTTTGTTCAACTGCAGCCTACAGCTAGTACAATCCAATATCATGTGTTAGGTGTGAAATATTTTAAAAATTAAGAAGGAAGAGGAGGTCTTATCGCTTACCAGGATTGCTTGACTTTTCGGATCTCGAGGAAACCCCTTCTTGTCCACATGGGTCTTCCGAAACATGTGGTATTCACCCGGATGCACCCCAATATTTTTCATAATCTGCATTTTTAAAAACAAACACTCTAACTGAGTGGTTACTAGATTATGAAGAGTGTGGGTGTATGGGTTCATTACCTCTTCCTGTTACGTCTTGGCAAAGCTGCATGTCCCCACAGTGTGCTTGATCACTTGATGAGCTTTGTTTGTTTTGTTACGCTCGCTCCTCACCTTTAATTCTAGTATGAGGACACAAACAGTCATATGGTTAATAAGATATAAAAACTTGCTATAAACCGCAGTAAAGCATAAAAGAACACGATTTGGTCAGTTTAACCACCTTAAACTCCACTGAACTGAACCAATTCACTAGCCACGACCAATCTTCTTTCACCACGTCCGGGGGGATGTTCTGTATCATTTCTTCATCGGTAAGGTATTTTTCATAATAACTTCTTTTCAGGTTGGCTCGGTAATTCCTGTACTTCTCTCTCAGTGTGCATACAATCAATTGCTTCAAGTTATCATTTTCAATAGTTGATTAACGTTTAAAATCGTAATGTTGGCAAACATACACATTTTGTCTTATTGAACAATGGTCGTTAAGAAAGAGCATGTAAGTGTACTTACTCCAACGAGTATTAGCATTTTGACCTCGTAATCAATGGGTTCCTTTGGGATCTCATTCCATTCTTTCACCATCAATGGTGAATTCGTTCGTTTCCGTATGATGCACCCACACCATGAGGCAAACACCGATGCATTCTTCGAGAAGACCTTGCCCTTAGCATTAAACTGTAACTCTTCTTTTCCATTTATTCCATTTCTGGATAGATTAATACACCTGGTCCGCCCCCTCTGTTGCTTCTCAGCTGGTGGCTTTAAACCTTCATCTAGGACACTTACACCTTCATCTTCCACCCTTACACCTTCATCTTGCACTTCTAAACCTTCATCTGTACTTAATATCAAACACCCGACTATAGGATTAAAGGATTCGATAACTTCCAATAGTTGTTGGTTGTTTTGGTTTACACATAGACTTACCATGTACGGTCGCATGCTCTTCCACCAATGGAGTAACATGTTGTGTTTTCTGTGGTGGAATTTCTTCAACTAGGGGGTCCAAAGTGATCGGTGATGTACGGTTCTCCACCAAGGTGTCAACAACTGATGAACCTGAAAGTATAAAGTTAGACAAGGATGTAAACCTATATGGGTACATGATACACCTCTCCCATGTCCTGTAAGCCACAAAGGTTGGGAGGAAGTAAATCTACTTTGTCCTGCGCGGGACAGTTTCCGGGGTGACTTCCGAGTTGGGATTAGCTTAATTGGGGGTGCTACATTGGTACTATTGAGCCTCATTCATCTAGTTCCCACCATGCTGACAACTGTGTTCAACACTAACAAGACATATCATTGTGACAACCGATCGAATAAACCCTAACAAGACATGCATCTTCCAACCTGTGGCTAATCATGATTTCAAAAGGTTTGACATGGTAAAGTTTCATTTTTAATGGACTATCGTGGAGTAAAATGTAAGAACAACACAGCATTTGCAAAACTAAACTAAGTCTAGCCTGAGTAGCTCAAGTTTCTTCAAACAATAGAGAAATAGCACTACTGTTCCTATGAACCACACAGCATAGTGTTTGCAAAACCTAACACTGTTGTTGAAGTTTCTTCAAAGACAATTAAGCAGATGGTTCTGTAAGAACATGAACCGTACCTTTGGTGCTAGATCTGCAGAACTTCTTGAAGATGAACCGTCCATTTGAATCGTCGGAGGAGAGAAAGAGAGGAACTAATTTCGGTGAGAAATGGATAGTACAACCCAAGAACGCGGGTAGAAGGAGTGATTGCGCGGTAAATTACAGAGGAATTGGAAAAGCTGCAGAAATGATGGGACCGCTTGTCATGTCATCTCGAATTTCGAATGACATTTCCTTCGAAGAGGGGTAATGTGCCGATGCAGAAGGTGTTGCCTGCTTGGACACTAGGTGGGCTTCAACCGAAAAGTTGTTTGGGCTTTGGTCTGATTACACTTGATGACTAAAATAGAACAAGGCTTCGGTCTGATTAGGATGAAGTGGACAGCATGCATGAACAAGTTCAGCTCTATGCAATAATTTGTCAATAATTTATTTTATCAAATTATTTACGAATCAAGTATGGGTGGCAAAACCTGACCCAACTCGTGGGGTGACCCGCCCACGGGTCGTGTTTTTGTTAGTGTTTTTGACGCATCGATAATTTGGGTCGTAGGTTGGGCTCTGAATTTATACTACATATACAATTAAAAGAATAATCTGAGAGCTTAATGGACCAACTAATGAACCAGGTTCAGTATACAGCGGTGAGTATGTATTTTTTTCATTTGTTTAGATAATTCATGTACATGAGACTGTAAAGCACTTCACTAATACTATGTAAGTAGCATTTTGTTAGTTTTCCAAACATTTAGTCAAGTCTTCTGAGAATTCTAGGTATGTCGTTGGGGGAACCTAAACATTATGAACGCAAACCCTAAACCATTATGAACGCAAACCCTAAACCATTATGTCGTTGGACAAATTTGAACAAGATTATGAACGCAAACTTCTCAATGATGATAATTCCAATCCTAACCCATAGATCCATAATCCATATGCCATAGGTCCATAATACATAATCCATTATATTACTTTATATTGTAAATCATCACCGAACCAACTAAGTTGGTGTAATGGTTTAGAGTAGATTGAATAATAATTAAACAGAATATTATATTAAAATTGGTACAAGAAGTGGTATGACACTTGTATATACTGTATATCATACAAAATTGTATATACAAACTAGTAATTTTGTATATACAAACCTGCATGTATGTGTATATATTGTATATAAAAACTTGTATAAATTGTATATGCAAACTTATAATACAAACTTGTATATATTGTATATACAAACATATAATACAGTATTATATGTAGTTATGTTGTTTTTCTAATACAGTATTATATACAGTCATATTTCTCACTAAAATATCTTATTTAGTAATAACGTTACGTTACAACCCCTAAACCGTTGGAACCACTTCTAGACCACTATTAACTAGATATCTAGCCTGCAAATTACGCGCAGTAGCCATAAGTAGTGTATTTTATTTTTTTTATATATACTCATTATATTAAATGTATAAAATGCATATAATTAATTTTAGGAAAACAATACAGGGCATAATCTATTTAAAATCCCTAACCCATAAGCCTTCGTTTTGCCCTTCATTTGCAAAGCCTCCCCTTCATTTTGAATTTCCTGCCATTTGCAAGGCCCTCCCCTTCAGAATTGCCGAATTTCCATTTTTCCACTTTCTGCAATTTGGAATTTCCTGGTAAGGGTCTGGGTTCATTGTGCAGGAGGCCATAGCGACACTGAGCAAGGGTCTGGATTCAGTGTTCGATTTTGGTAGCGCTAAGAAATTTGTAAGTAGATGGTTCGATTTCTGGTCTCTAACTAATTGAATCAAGTTGAAATATACAACTGCCATTGATATGTAGTCTATTGGATGTGTCATGGCTGAGCTTTTGTTGGGACACGTAAGGGTCTTGATTAATTCTGTATTTTCAAGTCAAAACACTCAAATGAAAGTCTTACAAGTTGTTTACTGCTTTCTTTCTTATATTCTTTGCTTGTTTCGTATTCTGATGTAGCCTCTATTTCCTGGGGAGAGTGCAGTTGATCAGCTAGTAGAGATAATAAATGTTTGATTTTGCTCCACCCTCACTAATTTTCATGATTAGATAGTGTCTATTTCTCTCAAATGGTTTATAAACTTTTTATGTTGATTCTATCTATTATGGACGCGGATCTTAGGGACGCAAACAAGAGAAGATATTAAGTGCATGAATCCCAATTGTTCTGGGATTGTCATATTGTGCTGGGAAACTGCAGTTATATCAAATGAGCTGGGATTGTCATATTGTGTATTCCACAATTGATGTTGTTTTTGTTGCAGAATTGGTCGATGCCTCATTCCCGATCATGAAAGGAACTGAATCTTGCCTCATTCCCGATACACATTGGGTTTGCATAATGCTGCATCGTATAGAAACTGTCTGTCTGCCTTGTTGGCTGGTTTGTTGGTTATGTCTGTTGCATCATGTTGTTTATGTCTGTCTTCAACAAGTGAACAAGTGGACTGAGCAGCAGGGAAGGTGCAGCAGGGATGATCATCAGGGATGAGCAATGTGCAGCACGGATGATGCAGCAGGGAGATTACATTTACAGCATTTGCATTTACAACAATGTACAGCAATTTACATTTACTACTTACTGCACCAAACAATGTACTGCAAATTACAGCAATGTATATACATTAAAACAACAATTTACACCAATGTACAGAAATTTATACCAATGTACAGCAATTTACAGCAATATAATGTATATACATTGAAACATCAATTTACACCAATTTACAGCATTTTACAGAATTGTATACAAACAGCAATTTACAGCATTAAACAGAATGTATACAACATTAATATAAACAGCATTGCTCAACTAATTTAGCAGCAAACATCATTACTATAAACAGAGTACTAATAGAATGTATAAAACCAGAACAAATTGCAGAATGTATACAACCAACAATATATAAGCAGAATTGTGTAATCAAATTGCTACACTCTTAAAGTCTACATAACAAATGTCAAAAACAGAACACAAATGGGAATAACCTAAAGTACACATAACAAACATAACAGAATTGTAGAACACAAGTCTGAACACAATGTAACCTTCAACCTACAGTACAAACTGAACATACAATAGCAACAATTGTAGGTGTTTAACCTAAAGTCTTTGCCAGTCATCTCCCGGGTCATGATTGGATGAAGACCCTGAGTCTTGCTCGGAGTCGTACAAATCTTCCTCTAAATCTGAGTCGGTCCCACCAGATGAAGAATAATCGATATCTTCCACGCCAACAGATGTTGCATCCTCTTCTTCAAGAATGTCTGGTCCTTCGTGATTGTCATCGTTTCGCATGACATCACTAACGAGATCGGTTTCTACCTCTACTGCATCAATGTCGTTCCTACACCAATCGAGCTCCTCGTCGACCTGATCGACATGTGGTACATTAGCAACCACTACAGGAGAGGTTTCCTGGTACGGCTCAACAGATTCTCCAGACATTTGTCCGCCAAGGACGAACCGCCTTTTGGCCTCTGCAGTCAACACAGTGCTCCAATCTTTATTAATATTCTCAGTCAAGTAGAAAACCTGTGTTGCTTGGGATGCCAGTACATATGGTTCATCCGTTGACAAATAGTTTGTTGTGTTAACACAAACAAACTCGTACGCATCCACTTTCATGCCATTGGATGATGACAGTACGTTGTACCAATCACATTTGAACAGAACAATGCTGAGATCTCCAAGATATTGAAGCTCCACTACTTCCCTTAACACTCCGTAATAATCAATCACCCCTTCAAGGGGGTTGTTGTCGTAGAAGCTAGCATAGCACGTTGTATCAGCTTTGCATAAGACACCACTATTATCAAAGTTCCTCATCTTAGACTGCTCCTTCGTGTGGAAAATGAACTCATTAGCTTTATATCCAGTATATGTCTTCACGCCATATAAAGGACCCCGGCACAATGCCTTAAGTTGACGAAAATTTTCATCCTCATGCGAACCAGACATTCGATCAACCTAATGCAATAAACAATTCAATGTACACATCAATACCTTTATCATGAGTCCTAAATAGGGTTAAGGATTTCATACCCTTCCTTCTAACCACTGGATGAATGTTCTATTGTGCAACACATCGATGTCCCGTTTAATAACCCTAGCTCCAATGAGCTGCCGCTTGTGTTCCCTTTTAAAAAAAAAACACGTCCAAATGGAACGAGTTAGACATAATTGACTTACGCTACTTTGTTCTGAACGAAATAATACATTGAAAAACTTACTCAATGAAGGGCTTGACCTCTTCACATTGATTGAGAACGTAGCGTTGACACTGTCCCCATTCTTCGTTGGTCAGTTCGCGAACTACTGCACGACCTATGGGTATTCCAGACATACTAAAGATGCCTAACCCACTTGTCATCAACCTAACAACCTGATCTTGAGGAAAAGCGGGATTGTGTTGGCTAAATTTAGTCTCAATGTCATGTAAATATCTGAAACAAAATGTCACACACTCTAGCACAATATAACCCTCAGCTATTGAGCCCTCCGGTCGACTTCTGTTGCGAATGAATGACTTCATTACCCCCATTATCCTATCACAGTAGCATGTCATCAGCTTATAAACCCATATTAAAACTCATTTAAAAACTTGGTACAGTAGTACTGACCTTTCAATTGAATACATCCATCGATATTGAACTGGCCCTGCTACTCTTGCCTCCTCTACAAGGTGAGTTATCAAATGTACGGTGATGTTGAAGAATCATGGTGGAAAGATTCTCTCTAGGTTGCACATTCTGGTTGGTAACTGCGTCTCCATTTTCATTAGATCTGCCATATGCAACTCCTTGGAGGATAGCACTCTTAAGGTGTTGCTCATGTCTATCAGTGCCTTGCATGCATTCTTGGGCAGTAATCCCTTAATTGCAATACTCAGTATGCGTTGCATTAGAACATGGTAGTCATGACTTTTCAGACCGATCAATTTCCTGTCTTTCAACTTTACACAACGAGATATGTTTGACGAATAACCACTTGGCAATCGCAAATTTGTTAGGAACTCACATAGCTTCACCTTCTGTTGTTTCGATAGGGTGTAGCAGGCAGACAGTAAAACTTGGAAGTCCAGTCTAGCATTGAGATTGTCATTTGTTTTTCCAGAAACACCTAGTAACATCCCAGTCAGGTTATCACACACGTTTTTTTCAATGTGCATAACATCCAAGTTATGAGGCATCAAAAGTTCTGCCCAGTAAGGTAAGCGGAAGAATATGCTCTTCTTTTTCCAATTTCCAGTGACTAAGTCTACTCCAAATTTTGTGGGGGCTGCGTTTTACCAAAGGTAATTGGTTAAAGGCACTCTAACTGTTTCAACACCTCATCCCTGGAAAGTCTTTGTGGGGCACTCCTTACCTCCACAATTCCATCAAACACGCTTTTGTTTTTCCTCCATGGGTGATCGGCCGGTAGGAATCGTCTATGGCCCATAAAAGAACTTTTCCTCCCATGCTTTAATCTGCAGTAATGTGTGTCCATTTGTCATACTGGACATGCCAGGTTACCATAAGTAGCCCAACCGGACAAGTTTGCATAAGCAGAGAGATCATTTACTGTCCAAAGTACAACAACGTGCATTTGGAAGTTCTCTTTACAGTGTGCATCATATGTTAATGCACCATTCAACCATAACTCGTTGAGCTCATCTATCAGTGGCTGCAAATACACGTAAATATCATTTGTTGGGGCTTTTGAACCAGGAATCAACATTGACAATATGTAATTGGTATCTTGCAGGCAAGTCTCCGGTGACACGTTGTATGGAATCAACACAACCAGCCACATGCTATATGGGTGACACCTGTCACTATAAGGATCGAACCCCTCTGTAGCTAATCCAAGACGTACGTTGCGTGGCGCTGCACCAGAGGCAGGATTCACGTTGTCAAGTTTTCTCCATGCCTCTGTATCCACAGGATGTCATAGTACTCCATCTTTTATTCGGTCTATAGATTGCCAGGTCATAGATCCTGCTGTTTTAGGAGACATGAATAGTCTTTGCAGCCTAGAAGTTATTGGAAAGTATTGGAGTAATTTAACGGTAAGTTTTCCACCCTTTTGCTTAGATTTCTCCGGACTGTTCATTCCTCCTGCACTTTCATGACCTTGAAACAATCGTGACTCACCACATATTGGACACGCATCGAGATTGACATATTCATTTCTATATATAGTACATTCATTTACACAAGCATGTATTTTCTGATAGTCTAAACCTAATCCAGATATAAATTTCTTTGCCTCATAGTACGACTTAGGTACTGTATTCTCAGGTGGAAGTACTTTACTCAGCATACGAAGCAACTCATCTGCAAACTTGTTATAAACCTTGTACAGAGCCTTTAGATAAAGCAGTTCCACTAAGAAGGACATCTTGGTGTAGGATACACACCCTGGGTATAAGCCTTTCTCACAATATTCTAAAAGCTTATAAAATGTCCTAGCCTCTGCATTGGGTTCCTCACCTTCATCACGACTCATACCACCCAATCCATCAGTTATCATATCTTCCATTTCTTCACGAGATGTGGCAGTCCTCCTGTTAGTAATGCTTTCTTCGAATTCTTCTCCATGGTCCACCCATGTAGTGTAACTTTGTAGTATTGTATATCTTTCCAGATGCAACTTCACCGTACTTCTCCCCAACAAATACATACCAACACAATTATGGCATGGACAGTAGATTCTCCCATACCATGACGCACGCGAATAGGCAAAGTCCAAGAAAGAGGTAACACCTGCCTTATATTCATGACTTTGTCGTTGTTTGGTCATCCAACTTTTATCCATCCTTAATGAGCCTCTGTTTAGAAATGAGAAAATATTAAAACCAATATCACAACATATCATGTAAGTAGACACTAATGTTTTCCACCCACCAAGTGTTTTACAATTGCTTTGTCTAGAAAGGGGAATTAACAATTCTGTTACAAAACTGAGATCATATGCATAGTGTTTGTTTAAAAGCAGTTGTAAACTGCTGTATAATTATGTTGATAGAAGCTTTACCCGAACCCATGATAATTAACCAACTTTCTTCAACGACAAATTCACTTAATTCTGTTACTGTAACAGAGCAGCAATCGTACAGTGTGTATACACTTAACCAAAAAATTAAACAGACGATTTGTAGTGAAACGCAACAGAAATTGGGAGAAACGGATACATTTTGTTATGTCTACATTCGGCAATCGCCTTCGTACGAATCAGTTGCTTGGGACACATACACAATCACTCAATTAGTTAACTGATTAGATAAGCTGCTCTTTACGTGATGTACACATAATGAAATACATTGACAACACAGCAGCTGGGTGAATTTCATTGTCTTAGCTCAAAAAATTAGATGCCAATTCATAATTTGAGGAGGAAACCGTACCTTTTCGTAATGCTGCAGGAAAAAGGATGACGATGCAGGGAAGTTAAGTGAAGGTTGTCTCGGGGTGAAGGTTGGGTAGATCGGTTGTGAAATGAAGTGAATGCTGTCGTAAATAAGGTATGCAAAGCAATTTCGATCGATTTGTTCCGGTGTAATTACAGTGAGATTGTTTATGGAATCGCTACGAAGTGAAGGTGTCGGGGTGATTCAGAAGTCTGGGCTGAGGAAACGGCTACGTAGGTCATCTGCTTCAGCTGCTGGTAAAATCTGAATTGTTCTGTTAATTTGACAGGTTGGTATCTGAATTAGTAACGACTAACTAAGTTTTAAATACGCACTTACTGCGACGCTATTAACATATATATTACATCAACAAATATTGACAGTAAAACAATGAATCAAAAATAGCATTAATCCATGATGATGTTGATGTATATTACCCTCGGATACGTATTTGTCAAGTATTTGTTTGGGACTCACACAACTAGCCGCTGCAAAAGTACACACTAAAGCATTGTTTCAGCTACGACAAAACTTCTGACTCAAAAACAACCCTATTCCCTCGAACAATAGTGTTAAAACAAAAAATGCTTATTAACAACGACTACCTAGAGACAACACAATATTTTCGTGGCTATTGAAGCAGATTCTTGTAGTGTAAAATATGATGGTCAGATCATAGTGCATTCTGCTAGTTGTCCTACACTAACTCCATCTAATGCTAATAACTCAAGATCTACAAGTCAGGACAATGAAGTATCATAATGTGGAGATTTTAGGTGATGTATTATGTATTTTTATTCATAATACATTTAATTGTTATTATCTTATAATAGTAGAATTTCTTTAATAGATAACTCAGGTTGTTGATACTGGAGAAAAAATTATCTTCGCGCAACAAGTGTATGGCAATTCGCAAGCAATAGAATAATAATTTATTGAAATCGGTTTGGTTAACCAGTTGGTAAATCTCCAAAAGTTCTAGGAAATTGGATCTCTTTAGTGGCTCACAAATACCAAATATGTCCTTTGAATTTGAAAGGGTTTAAAAATATGCCTGATGACTTTACACAGAGTTTACTAGCCATGACGATGGTAAGTTATATGTTATTTAGCTTTCTACAATATTTGTTCATTTCGATGTTTCTAAATTATTATATATTTTCTTATAGACATGATTGCATATTAAATTTGTTTGCCTTGAGGATACTCGTGAATCCTTTGATAAGTTTGTACTGAAATCCATTGCTAAGAAGTGAAATGAATGATCACAATAATGCTTTATGAGATTTTGTTTTTAAAAAAAATAACTGGTGCTATAAAATTAGAAATTAAGCAAAGGTCGTTGATGGAGTGGAGAAATGACAATGAGAAATATTAGTAGATCATTGGTTTTCTGAAGTTGGGCATGTTAGAATGTGCATTTTTATTATAATTCATATTATTAATTCTCATTATGTTTTATTTAGTTTTTATAATAATTATGTGTATGAATCATCAAAACACATAAAACATGCTCGGTACTAATAGTCATCTCTTCATACCAGTGTCTCAGAGAATTTTCTTGTGCAAAATATAGAAAGGTACGAATTCTATTAAATACATGTTTAGATAAATATTTTGAGGGGTGATAGTACACTCAAGGGTGTACAACATTGGTATTATTTTGAAGGGAATTGACATAATTTATAGTATTGCTTTGCAATTTATTATTGTGTTCAATAATTAGGAACAATAATGTAAACAACCTGTGGGGAGACTTGAATTGTATGAGTACACTCACATCCATAAAAGTAATGGTGCATCTACTGATGAAGTGACAAACTCATTAGTGGTAATACATGAAATTTTCAAAGTCAAACTACGAGTACAAGTTATATTGGTAGAACACGTCATATTAAACATAATCCTTAATTGTATGATGTAGGAACAAGGTAAATCCAGATTAGTTGAGTGTGCCTCTCATAACCCCAATGAGTGAGGATCCAATTGTAAGAAAGGAAGATATATAGAGTGCAAGTTTGTATGAAAGAAAAAAAAATGCAAGTTTGTATGAAGTGTTTGAATAAATGTATTATCCTTATCCCTGATATCTAGAGTGAGACGTAGCCCTAAACCATGGTTAAGATTTCTACGTGGTTGAACTTACTAACTGGTGACTTGTAACCATCAATTACTTTATATCGCGTTTAACTTGAATCAAGGCCTAATAAGTTAGGCAATTGGAGATGTGATTGTTGATGGAGATTCAGATGTGATGTTGAAACGTTTACGGGTAAACCCTCGATGGAGATTTAAGAGACTTTAGATGCTCACTTCTGAGGCATTCCTTCAAACAATTATCATCCAGCGAAGTAGCTTTGTAGGGAGTGACTTTGTACAAAGTGCATTTTAGACAATTTTTGGTCACCTGAAGTTTAGTTGTCCATTTGAGGTCATCGCCCTTTCCTTCAATGATCTTTGTTAAATAGCCAAATGTTTGTGCAGTCAGAATGGTCTTCAGGGTGTCTCCCTTAAGTCACTACTTTAAGTGTACAAGTTGTCAGTTAATGCCAAGTCCATAGAAGAGTCGTTTTATATTCATAAGGCTCCTTATTGAAACATAAGGTCACCTACTAGTATCCTAGCAAGGTATGAGAGTTCCTTTAGATACTTCATGAGGTCTTGGAGAGTTCGTTCACACTTTGATGTCCATTCAAACCTGACTCGTGTGTTTGAGCGTATCATAGAAAATAAGTGACTTTTTTCTTTCTTTTAATGGGAACTTATAGCATGTTGCAATATGCTTATTAAACTTTGTCACATTCCTAGGCTTTCTTAGGATTAAATTTATTGCTTTATTCCCTTGTTGATGACTATGATGTTAGGATCGATTTCGCAACACACACAGATACTGATGAAGAAGAACGAGAATTGTGAGATATTTTACGTGGTAACACCTTTTCAAGGTAACCTCCACGACGATTTAAATGTATTGATGATTGTTCAACTCTCATACAAATTATTGTCTAGAATACATGGATGAAGAAGTATATATAGGAAAAAATATGACTAAGTGCAAAAGTCTAACATGAACATGTGATTTGTGTGAAACTACAATATCAACACGTTTTCCATGTGGAAAACATGCACCGTCCCAGTCGCCCGTGTTTGACCACCATCCAACCGAGTCGTTGTTTGACCACCGTCAAACCGAGCCGTCCATGTGCAACATCTGGCAACGTCCAGACACCCATGTGCACCGCCCAATGCATTGTCTTATTGGGCACCGTCCACATGAACCGTTCACATATTAATCACGCTCCACAACCTAACAATTCTCCCACTTGGAGACTAATTCAGTCACCAAAACAATATTCTTCAACAGAAGACCAGCCCAGGTTTTGCACAACCCTAGTTTCCCAACATCGATACATTTCGTCAACATGTTTGTTATATTCTTCGCATCCTCTATAAGCACAAGTCTTCTTCTTCCACTGCCCTGCGAGTGAAATGATACCACGTTCTGATATGCTTAGTCTTCGAATGATAGACTGAATGCTTCACCAACTGTATGGCACTCTGGCTATCTGAATACAAAATCGTTTGGCTCTGCTTCTTGCCCAACTCTGCCAAATAATCTGCCAGTCATATCATCCCCTTCCCACATTCAGTTATTGCCACGTACTCAGCCTCTGCCTTGAACGGTCTTTTATCATCGGGCTCAATCTTGATCATGAACACTCACTTGTTCAGCAAAGCTATCTTGCCTGTAGGTAATTTAGTCAGCACCCACATGAATTTCTTCTCAAGTGAGCGTATCTAATCATCCATGGCTTGCTCTCACTTGATTGGATCCTTCACCTATAGGGTCTCATCAAAAGACTATGGTTCCTCTTCATCAGTCAGCAACAAATAATGTAATGAAGGTGAATACACTTATATGATGCTTTGATCGTTCTAGATGATCTTTTCACCACATGCTTTGGTGTCATATGCTCCACCACAGGTTCTTCAACAACAATCTCTGGAGTTGTTTGAGTATCTTCTATGGGTGTAGTCTTCTGCAACTCAAACTCAACTCTCACTTGCTTCGTAGTCTCTGAAACCTTCTGCTCTCTGTCCTTGTATAGGACAAATTCATCAAACCTCACATCAGAGTGTATCACGATCTTCTTGTTCTTGTCATCCCAAAACGTGTAACCAAACATGTCAGAACCATAACCTATGAAGTAACACTTCACAACTTTAGCATCAAGCTTATCTCTCTTCTCTGGATCAACATGAACATACTCTGTGCAGTCGAAGGTTCTCAAGTGTGAGTACTTGAGATCCTTTCTTGTTCACACCTCCTCTAGAATCTTGAACCCCAAGGGAGTTGGTGGTCCCTGTTGATCAAGTATGCAGTTGTGCTCACCGTGTCTGCCCAGAACATCTTGGACAGCCCACCGCATAACCGCATATGCCACAGCTTAGAGGAATCAATGGACTTAAGGGTAGAGTAGAAACAATTAAATTCAAAATCAGGTAAAATAGATAAAGATTGAGTATCAGAACAGATAGCAGAAGAAGAGTCATCAGAATCAGCATACACAGATTCTGAAACAACAGGATCAATCATAAACTTAAGATATTTATTATCATCCACTTGAAAACTTGAAGATTCAGCAGGTAAGACCGCATTATTACATAAAGACTAAAAATTGTTTTCAAGACTCAGACACTGGTCTGGACAGACATCAGCAGACACACCTATGCTAGTATAAGGAAACTGAAGACAAGACAAATCAAGGCGATATAAACCCACAGATTCAAATCCCTTGAGCAGCACACGGTTGGAGATGGAGTCATTGACCAAGCAGTGTGTTGCATGAAATTCAAGGTAAACCTGGTTATCCTTTGAAAACTGGGACACAGAAAATAGATTTTTAGTGACAGCAGAGGTATAAAGCATGTTATTTAGAACAAGCTGTTTTTCAGATGACGGTATAAACGAAGAACCAACTACAGAGATTTGAAGGGAAGAACAGTTACCAACGAGGACTTTACCTGGGCCAGAGTATGGAGCTGTCATGTGTGGGGCAGGCTTGACATTGGTCAAGTGGTTTGTAGCTCCAGAATCAGGGAACCATACACCTTCAGTTGGAGCTGTAGTAGAAATGCTGGCCATGTTAGCTTGGAAGGGTGATGGGGATGGGGGCTGAGGTGAAGCAGAAGCAGCTGGGAGCTGAGGACTTGGAAATGCAGTGTATGGAGGAGCAGGGTTTGCAAAGCAAGGGGTGAGTGCATGTATGGGTAAATGGGTGGTGCAGGTTGGGGATAAGGTGAAACAGGGTATGGTGAGTATTGCAGCACTTGGTGAGACTGAGTGGCAGGGAGTGAGATAGTGTTGGTATGGGCAGATTGAGGATGAAACTGAGATTTGTTCACTTGAGAGTGAGGTTGATAGAGAGCTTGTGGTGAAGATGGTTGTTGCTGAGGTAAAGGGTCAAGTTCATAGTCATACGAGGCAAGGTTTGTTGAAGGTGCAGGAGAAGGGGATGAAGTTGGATCGGTGACCCCTGTGAAGTGCACATTGAACCTGTGAAAGCATCTGTGCACCAAGTAGCCAAACTTGCCACATAACTGCACTGGGGCCTGTTATTTCCAAAGTCACGACCACGACCCCTGCCTCTACCAGGGTGCTGACTACTAAAGGTAGGAAGGTGTTGCTGAGGTGTGGGTAGCAAACCCGTACTGATAGGCATCATCGGAAAACTATCTTTTACCCCTGAACTACCTTCCTCATAAGCTATAACAGGTATAGCAGCAACAGGTAACTTGCAGCAGCAACATTTGCAGAAACATTGGAATCAAACAGTAAATCGGACTGTCTAGCCTCAGCATCAATAAGAACAGAACTCCTAGAGGCAATGGTGTAAGGGTTTTGACTGACATGAATCACAACTATTACATTATCATACTGACCCTTAACGCCATTTAAAACAATCGAGATTTGGTGCATTTCTTCTATTGGGTGACCACATCTAGCTAAACTATCACAGGTGTTTTGTATCTCAATGAGATAGTCACGCATAGACTGGTAAACATGTTTTCTAACCTTAAGTCTGTCATACAGGTGCATAATCTTAGTGGTTGAGGATGAGGAAAAATCACGGTGCAGCTTTTGCCAGATTGCAGCAGCAGTCATACATTCTATTAGACCTCTACCGACATGTGACGAGACTGACGCAAGGAGACATGAAGCAAGGAAGTTGTCTTGCTGAAGAAACTTGGCATACGCTGGGTTTGGTATGGTTGCTCCTGTCTCATCCTCTAGGTATCGAGGTACGTTCATCCCATGAAGATGGTTTTCGAGGTTGTAGCCTCGAACAGACAACAAGACTTGCTGCTTCTATAACTGGAAGTTCTCTTCACCAACAAGCTGAGCAACTTTCTTGTTGGCGAAGGCAGGTGAAGCTTCTTCCATTGATTCGAGCAAGAACAGAACTTGGGTTAAGATTCAGGCTCGATATAGCTCTGGTACCATGTCGACATTTACAGATTAGGGTTGGATTGAGGGAGAAGAACGAAATGAAATGAAGAACAGGAGACAAAGAAACAATACAGACACAATTCTCAGATTGATTTCTTAAGCTGTCTCTAAACTGTTTGACATATATATAGAAACTAGCCTATATAATAAAAGGCATAATTGCAAGATGGACCCTAAACTTAAGTGTATGTCACACTTATATCCAAACTTCTCGATTCCAAGCTTCGAACTCTCCATTTTCAGTGGTCGTGTTGAATCTCCTTAGCTCTGATACGAGTTGTTATGATCAATTTCGC
Source organism: Chamaenerion angustifolium (assembly GCA_946814005.1). NCBI lineage: Eukaryota > Viridiplantae > Streptophyta > Magnoliopsida > Myrtales > Onagraceae > Chamaenerion > Chamaenerion angustifolium. The sequence goes on along the minus strand of OX328266.1, from coordinate 31,254,167 downwards.
AACACACACATAATATAATGAAGAAGAACGAGAATTGAGAGAGATTTTATGTGGTAACACCTCTTCGAGGTAACCTCCACGACGGTTTCTATGTATTAATGATTGTTCAACTCTCTTACAAATTGTTGCCTAGAATACATGGATGGAAAAGTATATACAGGCAAAAATATGACTAAGTGCAAACTCCAAGTTAAACATGTTGGTTGTGTGAAACTACAAGATCAACATGTTTCCATGTGGAAAACATGCACCGTCCAAGCCGCCCGTGTTTGACCACCGCGAACCGAGTTGTCGTTTGACTACCGTCCAACTGAGTTGTCCATGTGAAACTTGTAGCACCATCTAGTCGCCCATGTGCACCGTCCAATGCGTTGTCTTGTTAGGCACCGTGCACGTGCACCGTTCACATATTAATCAGGCTCCCCAACCTAACATATGAAGCCCAATAACTATCATGAGCGAACTTCAAGGAAAAAAGAGGTGAACACAAACATTGTTGGATCACATGAAGAAGTATCCTACTCAAATCATGTCAATTAGCTAGCATAAATTTTTCTAGCATATCTTAATTATACATCTATGTTACCTTCTATATGGTGTATTGAATAACTAGCTTTACAAACCTATAATAAATAAATTCTATAATTTTTAGTCGAAAGGAAACTAATTCTAGTAAAAGATTTTTATATCCGCGCAGAAAGTCATGTAATGCATGTATGTCGCGTGCATTCTGATTTTTTGTGTACCCTAAGTATGTGCTCAAGAAAGTGACTAGTTGATGACCATGTATTTGTTTTGGTCAATTTTGCACTTTAGTTGAAGAGATAAAACATCGTGACTCGTAGTCACGATAGTTCGGTGTTACAATCATTTGCTACTAAATAGACAAAATGTAGTAGGGGTCTTGCGACCCAATCATTCAGACTCACTCCCAGTCGTCTTTGCTCACGATTGCACTTGCTCGATTTGCCTTGCTAGTGCTCAGATGTTTGGTATTATTGTTGTCAACCTTCATTGCGTCAGACCCTCCTCTATTTGTTTCCTTACCATTTGTGAGTTTGTTTCTATGATAATGTTTTGCCAACCCACTTCAATGGCCATCCATAGGACATCATGTATTGATGGGGCTTCCATCGTTTTTATATCCTCGCTCTGACACCTCCGGTTTATCCCGCCCACGACTCTCCCTTCATTGTTTCTAGCCACCACCACCGTGCTGGCTCTTCTCGTTTGTCTACACCATGATTCATCACAATATATCTTGATCGTATTCTCCATCGGTTTTATCCATCTCTGGTTTAGTCGGTCGTCTCATGTGGTTTGCGCGCTTTGGCCTCTGCCCTTGTGCTCCTCATATGCTTGCTTAATCTCCATTACCACAGCTGTTGGGTTGGGTTGTTTGGCTTCAAAATTACCGTGCACATCGTCTTCCATATATGACAGCATATGAGGAGGGTTAGGATCCACCTTGTATCCTATGTCGTACCTTGGCTACCCGGTTCTTTCCCCTTGCTTCGAGCCATTGCACCTCGTTTGTGTTGTTTGTTCGGTCGATTCATATGCCATTGATTCCAAACCATATAGGCTCGGTCCATCTGCACTCGAGGATCATATGTTCCCTTAATTCAACTTCTCCGCATATTGGACAAATTGGTGCAACAGGCATTCCGTAGTGGGCTATGTTTTGCATAACGGTAATGGCGTTAACTGCGAGGCGCCATATGAAGTTCTTCACTTTTTCCATCCTCTTCGTCGCCCATATGTCCCTCGACATGGTTGCATGACTTGTATATTCCTCCCCTATTTGCTGGGTGATTCTTTCCCGTAGTTTGTGGTACACTGATCGGACTTGTGGAGCTCCGTCCTTCGTGTGTGGTCAGATATATCGATTTCTCCCTCCGTCATTCGGGATTGGTATGCTAAGGATGTGTTCAGAATTTTCTTGGTTGACAATGGTCTGCACAGTATTCTCGTCCCATCGTTTATCGGGATGGATCGAGTTACTTACCTTTAGCTCCCCCACCATGTTCAACTCTAGATTCAGCACTTACCCTAAGTCATACTTTCGTGTATATCCACGGTTCGTCAAAGACTCGGATGTCCTCTCCCGTTCCTATCATCAACATTCATTCCCGTTTCATCACATCCCTACCATGTACTAAGCTGCTCCATCCCCACGATGCTCGACCACCCCACCTCGCCTCTAAGAATGTGTTATTTGGGAAATACACATTCTTCAATATTCTTGCACAAAGGGTATCGGGTTCGGCCATGATTCTGCCCGTCATTTGTGCTCTTTATGTTTAGCACTTCCTCTATCGCCCTCCTCTCATTCGGTCCCGCCCCTCTATTGAAGAAGAGTATTGACTTTGTTGTGTTGATTCGTTGTCCGGACACCTTACAATAGGATTCCAAGATTTTCTTAAGGTTCCTGGTGTTATCGACCATTATTTTGATGAAGAATAGTGAGTCATCTGGAAAAAAATAGGTGTGGTGTAGTTATACACAATTTCTTTTCGATACAATCCCATTTAGCCTCTCCTCCCTAGGTGCCTCATCTATGCATCTCGATAGCACATCCGCAAGTAAACTGAATAAGTAAAGTGACAGTGGGTCACCTTGTCGGATGCCTCAAGGTGGTGTGATGGTGGATGTTCTCTCCCCATTTACCACCACTTGGTAGGTGGGTGTTGATATGCATTCTCTGATCCATTATATCAACTGTTCCGCAAATCCTCTTCTCCTTAGCCTAGCTAGGAGGAACTCCCATGTCAATCTTCAGGGCACATTCCACTTTGTTTTCCGTTTGTCGGGATTGAAGGTGGTGGAAGACTTCATGTGCCACCAAGAATTTCCTCCCCGTGTCTATTTTTTCCGTTGTAAACATCTCCCCGAAGTACCTCCTAAATTCCGCGACTATCCTTCCCTCATTCGTTAACCACTCCTCGTGTCTCCCCTTCAGTCCGCAAATCTGGTTCCTTCTCCTCCTAGATATCATGGTTTGGTGGAAAAAGGTTGTATTTAGATCTCCTTCCCTAATCCATTTGATCTGCGACCTTTGTTTCCAATATATTTCCTCCCTCGTCCATAGTCCTTGGATCTTCCTTTTTAACCTTTTTTCCTCCCGGACAGCTTCGTGGTCCATCCTACCCCGTATGTGTATTCTTAGCTCTTCTTTTATTTTTGCGATCTCCTTCATGTTTTTCTGAACTACATCCTACTCCATGTCGTGAGTTTCCTTCGACATTTATGGAGTTTTATGTAGACTCGTTGGATTGCTCTTAACCAAGCTTCCTTTATAACCTCCTTGCATATCGGGTTTTTGAGCCACATGGCCTCAAACTTGAAACGTATATTAGACATTTTTCTTTATGCATCTCCCGCTCGGGTGAATCACGACCCATTCCGAGTTAACCAACACCCGGTCCAGCCTCTCGGTTATTCTATCTTCCCCACTTCGGTTGTTGTACCATGTATGTAGTTTTCCATTTGCACCCATGTCCTCCATGCGCAAGTCATCGATTAATTGTTTGAACTCATCCATTTGTCGTTGGGGTTTCCCCCTACCACCCTCCTTTTCGTGTGGATAGCATATGGTGTTGAAATCTCCTAGTATTTCCCAGCTTCCCCTTCGGCCGCTTCGTATCGCTCTTAGCACATTCCAGTTTTGTGATCGTGCTTGTGCGTTCGTGTTCACATATACTCAAGTTTGGGTCCTCGTGGTGGTCTATTGTCACTTCACAGTCTATGAAGTTTGGGCCAGCATGAATGATTTGAATCTTTGTTTCGGCTGACCACCATAATGCTAAACCCCCCCAAATATGCCTATTGGGCTAACATATGTTTTGTTGTCCATCCCTATTCGTGCTATGATTCTTTCACACTAGGTATCACCATTATTTGTTTCTATGATAAAGATAATGTTCGGTCGATACCTTTTGTTGAGGTCTTATAGGTGTTGAATTGTCGGGGCAGACCCCAAACCTTGACAATTCCAGGATATGACACTCATTGATCCCGTGTGCCTGTTTCGAGACAGCCACTAAAACCCTTTTCCTTCTCGTATGATTCCACCTGTGAATTACTTTCCTTGTATTTCTTCATGCTTATCGTTTTTTTATTGGGGTTTATCCTGCTTCCACTTCTCCTTAGGCTAGTTCTAGCAACCGGTCTTCTACCCCCGCTCTCTCCACTGGTTTTGTCCTCCAAATTTTTCATCTTCTTTGTTTTAGGTTGCTCCTCCATCTCCTCACCCGCTCGCTTTAGCGTAATCTTATCAAGGTATGGGCTTAGGTCAGATGTAGGGTTTTGGTTCAGGTATTTAGGGGACGTGGATGGGGTGTTCGGCAGGTTCACTACAATGTAGGTTTGTATGGATGTGGTTGTTGGGGGTTCATGGGGTGCTCAGGCATCGGTAGATGAATAGTGTCCCGGGTCGACTCCTTACGCTGCCACCCTGAGCTACGATATGGAGCTAGGTTGGTGTTCTTTGGTTCTCGCGGTATATAGGTGGCGGTTGACAGCTGGGTTTTATGTAAAGTCAGTGATGTTTCATCTTGCCAGTTGTTTGGGTCGATGCTGTCTTCTTTCTCCCTTGGCTCCATTTGTTCTGCATGTTTGGTTATGTCATGGGCAGTCATCGGTTCCACTTCCATCGCTTCGCCCTTGTGGTCAGAGTCCTTCACCCATTCTTCATTTCTGTTTTGTTCTTGTGCCCCAGCATCTTCCTATGTTGATTTCTTTTCCTTTGGCGCCTGTCTTACCTCGACCATTATGTCGAACCACGAACGTCGGGCTCCTGGCTTAGTTCGCAATATGTTCCCTTCTTCCCCTCCGATAGGATGTCTTGTTGTGGTGTTCTTTGGTCTTATCCCTACCAGCCATGGTCCATAGCTCTGTATTTTCGGGTCATGTTCCGCCATTTACACCTCCTGTTTGCATGCTTGGGTCGTGTGTCCTAACATGCCACAGCCATAACAATATTTCGATGATCGTTTGTATTTGATTGATGTTCATCTTTCCATCCCTTGGGAATTCGGCAACTAAAACCCGACCATCAGAGGTTTATCTCCATTAATCTCCACTCTTATTCTCATACAGCTTCTACTGACTTTTTCAACATGATGTTCTACTCCAGGCATCTCCATATCATAGTCCCAATTTTCCAAGTGTTTTCATTGCTAAACTTCTCCAGGCTTACATTGTGTATTTGAATCCTGATATTTACCTTGTTGAACTCCTCATCTTTCACGCCTATACTCGAGCCCCAACGTTTGATGTTCAATATGTGGTCATTGATTGCCCAAGGCGAACGATCAAGTATTTGGTGTCCTCTTTCCGCTTGAAATCAAATAGTGGGATCCCTGCCTCTGCTTCTGATATGTTTACGGTTTCGTATCTTGCTCAGGTCATCATCATCACATTATGGATTGTGCTTAGTTTGATTGTTTTTTGGCCAATTATCTTGCCCACGTACCAGACGCCATTCTCCAGTTGGGGGTTCGTGTTGAGGTCTAGTATCGGTCGTCAGGGTATGTTTCGCTCGCCAAAATTATTGCCATGACTTGTCATGCTTCGTGAGCTCAGATCCTTCACCGCCGTTGGAAAACTTCCCGCATAAACAAATGAGAATAAAAGGAGAGGGACTGGATTATCTTTGTTTTCTCTGTTTGGGTAGGTTAGCAAGACTGTGGTGAGGGTGGACTTTACCTCGGCAAGCATGAACTGCAACCAAGGTACCAGGGAGAGGGAGGTTCCACGGAGAGCCTTGATGTACTTAGTTCTGAGACCCCCCAATAAGCAAGCAGGCAGAGTGGTCGGGAGAATGATATCTCAGAAAGTGGTGAAGAATAGTGTTGTGTATAATGTACTGAAAGCAGCCTGGGGAAGCTATGGGGTTGTAAAGATGTCGGACCTGAGAAGTGAGTGGATTATGGCTTTCGACTTTGAGAATCCAAGAGACCGAGATAGAGTTCTGGACATGTCACCTTGGGAAATCCATGGTCATTGCTTGAATCTCCAGGTATGTCAGCCGAAACAGTGTGTGACTGAGGTAGATTTCGATGAGCTGCAAATTTGGGTCCAGATTCATGGACTTAGCCTGGATATGCTGAACAATGATAATGCCAATAGAGTAGCTGTTTGCATAGGAAGGTGCCTAGAGCTGGTTGATGAAACGGAAATGGCCAAATGTGAATATATCCGTATGAAAACTGTGGTTTGTGTCTGTGAGACTTTACTTGCAGGCTTCTGGTGGACTAATGCCAAGGGACACGAGAGATGGGCAACAATTCAATACGAAAGACTCTCGGATTTTTGTTATGGGTGTGGTTGTCTTGGCCATACCTCACAGCAATGTAGTGCAGAGATAGTCCGATCGGAAGTGAATTCTTCCCTGTCGATGTATGGACCATGGATTACTTGTGCTAGACAGAAGAAACAAGGTGGGTGGCAGCAGATTGGGGAAAACAGAAAGCAGCATCCCCCCAGGGATCCGAACAGGAGAACTTGGGGTGAGCTAATGAGAGCAGGTGGATTGGGCCTCCCTGAGCAGAATCAGAGACAATATAGTCTGAAGAAGGAAAATACTTTCCTAGTAAAAACGATGGAGACACAAGCATGAAAGGGAAGGAAGTAGTGATCGGGAATGCCGGAAACAGGGGACAGGAACAGAGCGATATCGAGCAAGATGAATACCACTTCCTAAACCTCAACATGTCCCTGACTCCACCTCGGCTACCCAATTCGGGGTTGGATCTAAATCTAGATCCACCAGAGGAAGTTCAAGACGAAGAACAAATCCCCCTTTCCCTTGGGGATACAAACATCACTGAATGAGCTCTGTCATTGAACCTCTTCAGCGATCCAACCTTTAACCATCCTGAACCAGGGCACATATACCAGCAATGGCACCAGAATCAGGTGCTATCCCCAACAAGAGAACTCGAGAGCGACATCCTAACCCTGGGGTACGATTCCAACTATATTACCCAAGGGAGGTGTCAGAGTACCTGGTGGAGCTGCCCCGAACAGTGCTGGTATCTGTCGGAGTACTCAGGTCGGAATTCCAGTCAACTGGAGGGATTAGGTGGAACTGTCAATCAAGCAGCTGGTATCTCAAAGAATCGGAAGGATAAGGCACGAGCTGAACCTTCTCAATCAGGGAGGGGTGCCTGAATGGAAAGGAGGAGGGGGTTTCAAACATAGTACTCCTCCTTGGTGGACAGAGTGGAAAAAACAGGGGTTCTGGTGGTTGTCCCCGAATAGCCACACGGTATCAATGAGCATCATCAGTTGGAACTGTCAGGGGTTGGGGTCTCCCCTGACGGTTCGCTACTTAAAAGACCAAATAAGAAGACTTCGACCAGTGATTGTTTTCTTAATGGAAACAAAACAACTAGAGGCTTTTTGTGACCGTATTAGGAGGGAAGTTGGAATGAGATACTCACAGTATGTTAATCCAGTGGGGATTAGTGGAGGTTTAGCATTATGGTGGACTGACGAAGTTGCTATTTCTTATAATCAAATCAACAAGAACCTAATGGACAGTGAAGTACAATTCGGGGTAGATGGGGTGAAATCTTTCATTACGTGGATTTATAATGATCCGGATTTTGCAAGGCGCAATCATGTATGGAACTGATTGAGAGGGATAGGGTCGCATAGAAGGCTACCATGGATATGTCTGGGGGATTTCAACGATATTTGTTACCATTGGGAGAAAGTGGGAGGTAGAAGAAAGGATCAATGGAAGATTGATGGTTTCACAAATCTTATACATGATCTGGAGATGGGTGATATTGGTTGCAAAGGGAAGATGAATACGTGGTCAAATAACAGAGCGGGACAAGACAGCATAGTGGAAAGATTAGATCGAGTATTAGCGAATAATGCATGGGTAACTCATTTCCATCCGGCTTATTGCATCCACGGCAGTGTAGTAGGCTCGGACCACGTACCTATTTTCCTCAAGCTGGACAATACGAAATCTCGAGGCACTAAGACTTTTAAGTTTGAGGAAATGTGGTATGAAAAAAACAAATGTATGGAACTCATAAAGGAGTCTTGGTCAATAGGGGGCCAAATCAGGAGAGGGGAGGAGTACAACCAGAAGATGAATGCATGCCGGAAAGATCTAATTAGATGGAGCAGGCAACAGTTTGGTAACAACCGAATTGAAATAGATCGTACTAAAAGAAGGCTGCATGCCTTAAGTAGCTCCTCACCAACCCCACAAATGCTAGAAGAGAAGAAGGTTATGAAATCGAAGTTACATGCTCTTTGGAAGAATGAAGAGATCTTCTGGAAACAGAGATCTAGGATTCGATGGCTTAAGGAGGGGGACATAAATTCAAAGTTTTTTCACCAAATGACCTTGGACAGACGTAGGAGAAACAAGATTGCCAAAATTCGTGATTCAGAGGGAATGTGGTTCGAGGAAGAGGGTGAAATTATGGAGGAACTCCATAGTTTCTATTCGGGCTTATTTGGCGTTGGGAGGGATGAAAGATCAGGAGACCTGCATGGAGGGGCGATCTTGGATTGCCTTCCTAATGATATCACGGAGACTATAAATGACAACCTGACGAAGGAAGTGTCAGAGTATGAGGTCCGACTAGTTGTTTATCAACTTGGGGGGTCAAGGGTGCCGGGACCGGATGGCTTTCCGGGATCTTTCTTTCAACGGTCTTGGAGTGTTGTGGGTCCAGACATTATCACCATGGTTAAGGCCTTCCTCTCAACAGGTATATTTCCGTCATCTCTATATCATACAGATATCACCTTTATTCCAAAAATTCCTAACCCTACATCCGCCTCTAACTATCGTCCTATAAGTTTGTGTAATTTTGGGTACAAAATAGTGTCAAAGATTCTGGCAAACAGGTTGAAAACTTGCCTACTAGAACTGATCACCCCCTATCAGAGTGCTTTTATGGCAGGCAGACAGATTCAGGACAACATCCTAATTGCGCATGAGGTGTTCCATTTTCTGAAACTCAAAAGGGCTAGAGGGGATACGAGGAGGGGGACCCCGGACTGTGCTCTGAAAATTGATACGCATAAAGCCTACGACAGGGTCGAGTAGGACTTCCTCCTACAAGTACTGGCCAAGAAAGGCTTCCACCCGCGATGGATACAGTGGAAAAAAGCGTGCATAACAACGGTATCATACCAGGTCCTGGTTAACGGCAAACGAATGGGCTTGATTAAACCATCAAGAGGGATCAGACAGGGAGATCCTATTTCTCCATATCTATTTATTTTGGTGGCTGAGCTCTTATCTAGGAAAATGGAACACAAAGTCAGAGACAAGGAGATCATAGGCATGCATCAAGCTCAAGAGGACATTCCCGGAAGTCCACCATCTATATTTTGCAGATGATTCCTTGTTCTTCATAAAGGGTTCCTTGGAGAACGCTCAAGCTCTAAAAGCTACCCTCGACGACTATTGTAAGGCATCCGGTCCAAGGGTAAGTTTCTCAAAATCATCTATCTTTTGTGGAATTGAACAGGGTAACCCGCTCTCTATTGAGGTGGCCCAGGTGTTCGGGATGAACTTAGTGAGAGACCCAGGGAAATATGTAGGTCTTCCATCATTGTGGGGAAGATCTAAATGTGCAGACTTGAGTTTCTTGATATCCAAGATATCAAACAAAATGCTACGTTGGAGGTCCAAACTAATTAACAGTGCGGGCAAAGAAGTTTTGATCAAGGCGGTAATTGCGGCAATCCCGGCCTTCGCGATGAGTGTCTTCCAATTTCCGAAAACATAGTGTAATAAAATTAACGGGTTGATAGCGCGATTTTGGTGGGGGCACCAAATGGAGATGGGAAGATTCATTGGAAGAAATGGGAAACGATGACGAGATCAAAATCCGAAGGAGACTTCGGGTTTAGAGAGTTGGAATCTTTCAACATAGCTCTCTTGGGAAAGATGGTCTCACACGTCTTGTCGGAACCGAACACTTTGTGGGTAAAGGTGATGAAAGGCTTGTATTTCCCAACATCGGACTTTTTACATGCGGTTAAAGGGAGTCGTCCCTCATGGGCATGGACAAGCTTACTATCGGGGAGGAATGCGGTTGTTAACGGAGCGGTGTGGGTAATCGGGGATGGGAAGACAATTCGCCCATTCTCGGATGCCTGGATCCCTGGTCAGTATCAACAGCGACTGGGATCACATCCTCTTACGGAACCACAGGCAACCATGACCCTGGCCAACTGGATTGATCCGTCTGCAAGATCCTGGAGGGAGGAGGCAGTTCGAGATGCTGTCTTAACGGAACAAGTGCGGTGGGTGCTCTCTGTTCCAATTCCTCTGCAACCAAAACCTGATGAGCTGCGCTGGCCTCATGACAGACAGGGGAGGGTAACCGTGCGATCGGCTTACCACCATATCAGGTCGTCTCAACAGGCTGGGAACTTTGCAGAAGACAGCAAGGGAACGGGGACTAACAACAGGTTGTGGGACGCCATGTGGAAGGCTAACACTCTGCCAAAAATTAAAGTGTTCGTCTGGAAGATTGCCTCGAATGCGTTGGCAATAAAGGCAGGCTTGGTGCGGCGTGGGATGCAGGTCCAACCGACTTGCCCACAGTGTGATCAACCGGAGACATCTGAACACCTCAGTTGGGGATGTCAATGGGGGAAGGAGGTATGGAGACAGCTGCTGGGTTTGCTCGATGCAAGTGATGGATGTGTCTCTATGCAGGACTGGTTGGTGAAGAGGAGCTCGGAACTTGGGTTGACTGGAGCTGCTTCGAAGTCAAGATGGCAGATTACGCAAGTTGCTTGCTGGGCAATTTGGAAAGCCAGATGCAGCAGCCTCTTCCAAGGAGTAAAACCGAACCAAGCCTCAATCATTACCTCTGTCAGGAAGTTAGTGGCTGAACAGATTCTAATGAAGACGAGCCAAAGTATAGGGCGCCACAGGTCCAGTCGAACGCCAGGGCGAGCAGGGGCACCGCCACAGGAACCGCAGCGATGGCAGAGGCCGAGCCCAGGGACCATTGTGGTCAACTGCGATGCAGCTTGGACTCGAACCACAGGAGTAGGTGGGGTGGGAGTTATAGCTCGGACCAGTGACGGGCAGGTGCTGGGAGGATACCAAAGATCGGTTAGGTCGGACTCTATCGATTGTCTCGAGGCCTTGGCCGTATACGAAGGGGTAAAACTAGCCTTAGTAAATGGTTGGGACGCAGTGGAGATTCAGACAGACTCGGAGGTGGTTTTGAACCATATCATCGGAACCACAAAATTTTAGCAAATAGAGACTATTGTTCAAAATAGTCTCCACCTGGCAGGTAACATACAAAACATGACATGAAATAGGAAACCAAGAATCACCAATTATTGTGTGGATTGGATAGCGAGCCAAGCTAATGCAGGGTTGGGTCATGATGACTGGTTTAATCAATCACCACCCCGCTTTTCGATTAGTTGATGAAAGGCAATGATATGTATCGGGTTGTTCATCAACCCAGTTTTGCTGATTAATATACATAGTTACATTGGCCAAAAAAATATATTATATATGGAAGCTCCTCTTGAGTTCCAGGAGTCTTGAAAACAGTGTGAGGAAAATGTACCAGATCGACGTAAGGCCTATCAAATTAGTTATAGAAAAAGGACCCATCAAATAAATAAAACCACACAACTTTCTAAATTTCTGCATATAATATACATGTCCAACATTTTCCACCATAAAAGAACCTTTTTATCATAAACAAATATGCATACAATAAATTATATTTTCTTTTGGTAGAAAATACAATAAATTATCTGAAAGTTACTTTGAAGTGGCTGGAATAGTATATTGAAGTGGTCCCCCAACATATCTTTTTCACCATAGAATAATTCACTTAATAGAGGTTGCACTAACAAGTGGTCTTATAAAAAGCATTTTCTTATAATGGAGAAATTTAACCTTTTGCTTGGCCAAAAAAAAAACATTTAACCTTTTGCTCTTGTTTTTGTTTTTTATAATTAACCTTTTGCTCATGTTCTTATTAAACTTCCATCTTTAAGCGATACTTTTGCGGTTTGAATTGGAATTCATCCACTTTAGGGGTTCACTTAATATTTAGGGGTATACAAAAAGACCGACGGACCCGAGTTTCCGATAAGACCTGTTAGAATGGGCGTGCGAGTTTTTTCTTTAAGGTCGGGCTCATACTTTTTTACCAAAAGTCTGAGTAGAACTAGACTGCCCGACCTTGAAGAAAATCCTAGAAATTCATGGCATAACTCTTGAAATATTAGTAATTTATGACCTTGAAACATTCAACAACCATTGGATCGGTTCCATAAGAGAAGTGTGACGGAAGACGAGAAGCAAGCGAGTTAAATAACAAAACTTCGGTGATTTTTTTTTTTTGCAAATCCAGTTGATTATGTTTTAGACCAAAATTTCGGTTCAAGATCGAGACCGACCTGAGTCAAGCAAGACCGACTCGGACGGACTTTTTTAGCCAAAATCGGTCTCGGTCCTCATGATATCAAGACCGGATCGACCCGCCCATGATCAACCCGACTTAATACCAAAGCAAGATAATGACCGACTTCGAGATAAGCACTGCTAAAAATTCACTCAGTAGCGACATAATTTTAATTAGGTCGGTAAAACTCCGTCCGCAAATATATTTTATCGACAAAATATTTTGTTCATCGCCAAAAATAATTTTAGACGACCGAGTTATTTTTTGTCGAAAAAATAATTTTTTACCGACAATATAAATAAAATTGGCCGAACAAAATGTGACAATTACCCACAAAGTTCATATTTCATTGGTAAATTATTGGACAAATATTTACCGACAAAAATATTTTGTCGGTAAATTATTGCAAAAGTGTTTATGGACAAATCTATATTTTTTGTCGGTAAATACATAATTTTACCGACGTAACAATATTTTTATCTGTAAAAGTTTTCTTTATCGACTTAATATAATTATTGTCGGGAATTATCTCTTTACCATAAATTATTTATAGTCTCAACACAAAAAATGTTCCTATGTGAAACATCGTTGACCACTCCTCAGTTGCACCATCCTCCAACGAAGATTCCTCCAACTCACAGTGACTCCTAAATCGGCTAAGGCTTCCGTTCCGGCACACTTAGAAATCTCCTAAACGCCGAATTGGCAGCCGCAATCGCAGCACAAATTGGCAATCGCAATCGGGGTAATAGACGTTGTAGGACCAGAAATTGCAAATCTTGAGCTAAATTTTAGGGTGTAGTACCCAGCCCAAGCCCTAATTTTGGTAACATCGAAGAAGAATCATACTTCGATTATCATGATGAATTTCTATACAATGGTGAATTCGGAATGTGGATCGGACAATTCATAGAGAATGAAAAGCATCTCAACGGGAAGCCACCTACCTCTGCTTCAGTTCTTGCAAACTTTCCATTAGTGACTCTGACTCAAAAGGACGTAGGGCAGATAAAGGTTTTATGTCCTGTTTGTAAGGATGAATTAAATGTTGAAGAGAAAGCAATGAAGTTGGCATGTCAACATTGGTACCATTCAGACTGTATCTTAATCTGGTTGCACATTAGAAACACTAACCCCGTGTGCCAATATGAGTTGCCTACAGAGGATGTTGATTATGAGACTAGGAGGGATCGAGCATCATAAAGGTTGAAGAAGATCAATCCATGTTGGGCAATTTTAGGTTAGATGTTACGTTTTGTCTTAGCTGAATTTATGGAAGTGGAAGCTCTGTTTATTGCTAGAATGTGGTTCTACTTGTAGCATTTTTTGTATAGATGATAATAATAATGATAATCCATTATATTTGCACTCGTTGCTGTTGAAGAATACAATAACATGATGTCTTCCATGTTGTTTCCTTTGAATTAGGTTTATATTTCTAGGTTTATGATATTTTAGGCATTGTAATTTATGTTTCTAGGTTTATGTTATTTGTGTTTAAATTATTGTGAATCATATATGTAAGTGTTGGAGTTGTCAATTGTAGAATGTCGTTATAGTTGCAAAAATAAGTTCTTTTAAATTCAATCTTCTTCTAGTTGTAATTTTTTTTAAAGAGTTTTTTTACCGACGGTACTTTTCCTCGACATATGTAGGCAAAAATGATTTCGTCGGCGAAGGTATCTACTGACAAAACAGTTTCCGTCGGTAAAAATATCATTATTGACGAATTCGTATTTCGTCTGTAAAAATATCACTTTACCGACAAATTTAACTTTGCCAACGAAATCGATTTTGTCGACAAAAATATAAGTTCTTGACGAAAAATAGTTTTTGCCGATAAAAATTCTGTTGGTAAATATATATTTTTTAGCGACGATCTATTTGTGACATATTTTGTGGGTAAACTATCGTCGACGGGGCATTCGCCGACGAAAGGTTTACCTAGGGAATTAAGTATTTACCGATGGAATTGATTTTCGCCGACGAAATAATTTCATTGATAAAAGCAAAAAATCCAGTAGTAAAGCCCTTCACCCACCCTGTGATATAGGCGATCAGGGTATTCTTGAGTTTGATCTTCATTTCGAATTAATTTAGAAATAAACTAGTAAAATGTGCCTTAAAGTTGTTATGGCAAATGAAATAATCTTTATTTTAATTTTTAAGTGAGATAAAAGACTTTTAGGTCTCTCCAAAAATATGTGGCAATAAATATATATGTAGTTTATTTTATTGTTGAGAAAGTGTACATGCAATTTGAGAATTAGTTAAACTCTTTTTTATTCTAATATACTTATTTATAAACACGTGATATTTCAAATACCTAAACGACATTTTTATTTATAATGAGTTTTAAATATCTTTATAATGTTTACATTACTCACTAGAAAATTAGATGAAAAACAATGTCAATTCTTTGTATTTTAGGAAATTTAATAAAAGGTCATCCAACTTAAAATAACCAACCTTAGCATACCTGAAAAAACTTGACCAATTATAACGTTGTTCGTGTCTTTGCATAGTGATCCTATGTTGTTTTTGTGCATCAATCTAAGTTTGATTATGACGTCTGCATCTTCCTCTTCTTCAAGATTACTTTCCAGCTCTTTTGGATCCCAAGTAGAGTGATGACAACATGAAGTCCATTCCTTGTGTTCTGTCAGATAGAATAAGTGGGCCTTCCAAATCCAATTTGTAAGATTATGTCCCAAGTATGCATTTCTTCATTCTCTTTTGGGCATTTCTACTTTGGAAATTTTAGTTTCACTCTCTATTGGGTGGTTTCTAACTTCATTATGAGTGAAACTTAATTCCTTCTTGCTTCGGTTAATGATAACTAGTTGATAGGAGGGTAAGTATGATGGACCGATCTCGACTGTCATTCAGGATGGACCTGTTTATTATGGACCAAATCCAAAAATGACTTCAGCCCGAGTCCGGTTTGGATTTAGGTCAACAAAATAGATTGAACAGTCAAAATTGGGTTGACCTCCACAAAAAATTAGGCAGAGTTTTAATTTTGGACCCCAACTGGACTCTTAACCCGCAAAAATCTTCTTTTTTTTTTTTTGTTCTAAATACCCTAATTGACTTCTTTGTATCAACTAGATCTTATTTCTAGAGTGCACGGAATATCAATTGTCGAAGATTGTTTCATGAAGCTCCCAAAGACTCGTAACAAGGACAAAATTATACACATGTCCCTTCTCAATAAATATGCTTGCTGTAGAATGATAGACACATCTGAATCCTATATGTTAATCATGAGGAATAATGTTTTTTCCAAGGACACGCCTCCATTCATTGTAATGATGAATCTCGACAAGAACCCCAAAGATTATGCTAAAGTCGAAGCATTGGTCTCAGAAATGCTGCATAATAATAACAAGCTCGTCGAGTGCTCTTACAATATCTGGTTATTGTCTCACAAGTCCTAATGGATTATTAGGCATCTGAACCTACTACATATTGATTTGGGTAATCTGGACTCGAAAATCGTCTCGACTCGGGGGCAATAAGTAAGGTGTAGCTCTTGTTAACATATGGGGGTGTCGCATACAAAAGTGTCGCTCTTCGAGACTCGCATCATACTGAAATAGCAAAATATCTTTAGGATCCCACATAATTCGATATTTAGGCATATCTTATGGGATAGTTACCCGAATGGGTTATCAACAGTTGTTAAGGATAAAAAATAACCCTGATTAAAGGGATTAACCATGATGTCAAGTCAAATTTGTTTTTAGCTATAAATAGCTCTCATATGTTACAATATCATCATCTACTCAGATATACACACACTACTTATATCCTCTTAAAACTCTGATTGGCTTTATCTTCAGAGAGGGAACAACGGGTATAACCCCACGATTCTCTTCCTACAGGTCACTATAGTAACTCTAAAGAGCTTGAAGACCTTATTCACACAACAACAGATCCAACAATGGTGTTGTATGTGGATAACGTGACAACAAGTCATATCTCTACCAACCACTAGATCTACCATCAGTAAACAGTCAATCACAAAGGGACGTTTCGCTAACCACGCACATGTTCAATCATTAAATGCATTGCCACCTAAGGCGTGCCAAACACCACATGTGTTAACAAGTTCATCCCGAATCAAAACTCAGTAACTCTAGGAGTATCAGGTGCCACTCCAGATGCCAATTGGCAAGGTTCAAAATCTGAATGGTGTCCTCAAGGACCATTGCAATAGACCCCCGAGCCTGTCAGGCTTAGTGCCATGAGTCCATTTTTACTTCGGCCATGCATCAACCTACAAATGTCCATTTTCGTTCTTGTAAAAAGATTGTTTATTAGTAATGGCGTTGTCCATCAATAGTTCAATTTATTTTTACAAGGGAACGACTCCTTGTGAACCATACCTACAATGTTGCACCTGTAACCCCTACAGTCTATGAACTATGAAAGAAAAAAAAAGGTCAACGCCTTAAAAGGCTCTCATCGCATAAAGGGATCCCTTAGTATGCCTACCAAAGGTCCCATTCAGCCCCTCAGTGCACCACATCGTATTTTAATGTGTTGCCTTCTCCACATGATTGTGCGACCCCTCCTGCCCCAAGCTACACATATGTGCCCCCTTTCTCCATCAGCGACGCTCATTATGAGTTAGGTGAACGAATAGATGAATAAAAATCTCAAAAAGGAAAAATGGCTTTAGAATAGTCGTCAACCAAAGTCGTTACTATGGGAGGTGTTGCCTTCAGAGGAGTCGATTAGCTAAGACGTTTATCATCACCACTCTACAACAAATCATTGTCCTTTATGGCGATAATCGACAAAGGTGTTACCCTTATAGGTGTTTATAGGCATTGACCACCATGTGCATTACACTCAGTATTTCCTTTTCAAACCATGAACCAAAGGAGGCATCCGGACTTCCATTGTGATTTAGAGTGAAGATGCGATGAGTATTCCCTCATTGAAATACATCCTAAGACAAGAAGCACCTTGTAATAAATCAAAAATCACTAAAATCAATACCGAGCTAGGGTCCCAAGATCAAGAGAAATACTCAACTTCTAATAAAATGCTACACGCCTTCACTAAAATCGGGGGAAATGCTTAGGCATGTATGAAGTGTTGTTCTCTGAGGCTTCAGTTGTACAGGCTGAACTCTTTTCATCAACCGAGGTTTCAACCCTCCACGAGATTAAAAAACGCTTGTAAGGCATTGGTGTGAATCCTTCAAACGGTGTTAAACCATTGAGATATGTCCTCACCTCTACTTTAAAGTCACGAACGGTAAAGTTCCTATAAAAAATAAATAACTCTCACCACGACAATCCGCCTTGCATATGGAGTCGGCGATGCCTCTTTGAGAAGATACGGTTGATTCCCCATTGGTCGCTAACCAGGTTAAAAGGAAATATGTAGCCAAGGGAGAAAAATAAAGCTTTAAGCACGAAAAGACAGAAAGTTGATGCCTTTGAAATAAATGACTTTGAAATAGATGACAGAAAGACATAAAGTTTATGACTTCTACATATATGCCTTAGAGGCGGCGCCATTAGAATAAGCATTTTTCACGAGAGGAGGGGAGGGTAGTAATAACCAACAATGAAGTCGAAGCACTGAAACTTTGTTGGGTTGCTATCAACTACTAAATAATCGGTGGAGGCTTGTATAAGTAAAGGTATTAAACACCTTATAAGGTGTGTTACCCACCTTTATCCACAGTACACCCTCAGATAGAAGTGTTAAGTCTACGTTACATTACTAGCCCATCATGAGTAAGGAAGCAACGACTCTGGTATAAGCATGCGACGTCTGCTAAAGGCATCCGTTAAGAATTTGTTTTTCACCAACATATTTGATCACATAGCCAAATGTTTGGCCCTTCACACCTAGTCGGATCCAGACCATAATTAATAGGTCAACGGCCTTACGTAATTGTTGTCATACATTGCCTCTAAAGATGGGTAAAATCAAATACACTGGCGTCAACAACGGAGTTCGAATTCCGAAGCGTAGAACCATATCGAGATATGGCATCCCTTGCATCTCGGTCATTGAATATGGACCATAGTTTGTAGGATGAGAAATAAAATGATTCCTAAAAGAGCTCAACATTGAGTATCGCTTCACATACATAGGGGTAACAAACAAAGTTGTTCTCGATGACCTAATTAAAATAGTCGACTCCTTAGGAATAAAATGGATCGATGAATTGGAAAATGTTTTAAGGGCTATCCGAGCTACCCAAAACAAATTGAGGGTGGGACACCATTCAACCTTGTTTATAGGTAAGAACCAATGGCACCAATTGAAATTGCAGTAACAACGCATATAGTGAGATATTTTGATGAAAATAAGGATGATGTTGACCGATGCCTTGAGATTGACTTGGTTGATAAAAAAAAGGGTTAATTACCAAATAGGTACCCCAACTTTACATGGTTTGGCAAGTAGGTACCTAAACGTTTTTTTGCCGCAAATAGTTTGCCCAACTTTGTGAAATTAGCAAATACGTACCTACCATTAATTTATCGTTAAGAATAAACGGAAAATAACATGAGGAGCAAAAAAGAGGATTATTAGCAAGTAGATACCTAAACCGGTTCAAAAATCGGCTCGGTCGAACCACTTTATTTTATTTTTTTAAAGTATCGTTTATATACCAAACACATGCATGACTCAACTCCATACGTTCTCGGTGCATTAAGGAAGCATCATGAACCCATCGCTCGGGTCCATCACCATCCCGACCCCATCGATCCCTATTATCCCCGATCGGGAAAAGACCGCTCTCAACTTCGTTTACGTGGTTGTTGATTTCGTTCGGGTATTTCCTTAGTTCAGTCCCCATAAACCCTACTTAGATGCACCGAGAATGTCTAGAAGTGAGTCATGCATGTGTTTGGTATATAAACCCTACCTTTTTTATAATAAAAAAAATGATTCGACCGAACCGGATTCTGAAACGGTTCAAGTATCTACTTGCTAATTAGTGTAAGTTCAAGTACCTATTTGCCAAAACATGTCAAGTTTAGGTACCTATTTTCTCCTCACCTCCTCTTGTGATATTTTATGTTTATTCTTAACGGTAAATTAACGGTAGGTACCTATTTGCTAATTTCACAAAGTTGGGCAACCGATTTGCGGCAAAACAAAGTTTAGGTACCTAGTTGCCAAATCATGTAAAGTTGGGGTACCTATTTGATAATTAACCCTAAAAAAATGATTGGCGCTGATTCCACCCTTCACAATGGTTATCACCCATAATCTGTTTACTACAATAGAAAAACTCCTTGACAAAATAGAGCGACGTCCCACGGGTCGTACGTATAAAGCTTCCCCTATAGCCCCCGTCACTCAAACCGCCACCGAAGAGGAAACATCCTTTTCATACTTTGAAAGGGCCCCTCAGCATGCGGCGTCGCAATATGCTAGGTTGTACCCTTCAATATTACTAGGTGTCGCCCCATACGGCGTCCTACTAATGAACAACATCCTTCTTATGGATATCAGACTCCATCTCCCCTTATGTATTTTAACATACCCCTGCACTGACACATTAGTATGCGTCATTCCATTTCCTACTAGCTCAGTTCCTCGGCATATGTATACCTTAATTGCGCATTTTGACATCAAGAAATAAATAAAGTCTAAGCGATGCCTGATAGTATCCTTGTCTATCAAACATAATGATTATATTGAACTTAAGGATCAAAAGCTAGGGCAAGGCCCTAAATGTATATCTTCGCATAATTTCCTCAATTGTTCTATTGAACTTAAGGAATGAGTACAATTTTCATGCTTACTAGGTGGCACCCCCAAGGGTTTTATGTTTTAATGGTCCTTATGGAAATGAAGTTCTGCGCATGGGTAAATATTAATGGGTCCATTGAACATAAGGTTATACCTCTTACATATGAAGACCTTATTGGTTCGTTTTGAAGTTAAGGTGATGTTTTCTATATGAAGACCTTAATGGCTCAATTGAACTTAAGGTGACACTTTATATATGAAGACCTTAATGGGTCGATTGAATTTTAGGTGATACTTTCTACATATGAAGACCTTAATGGTTCAACAGAACTTAAGGTGATGTGTCCTACATATAAAGCCTTAATGTTTGCATTGCAATTAAGGCAATGACTCCCATATACAAAGTCCTTAATGGTTCAATTTAACTTAAGGCATGAAAGGAAATTTTATGATGCCTGCTAGATGCCACTTATAATAACCATACGTACGCCTTAAAGGTTCATGTCAATTTAAGGAATGAAGCAAATACATGTGATGACCTCGTCAGATGTAAAATTTAATGGTTTGTTTGAACTTATATGCGACGCCACCCGTATAGCATGAAGCTAGGTTTCCTTCCAAAATTCAAATTTCCCCTCAAAGTGGAAACTCAAATTTTATTTATTTCAGAAGTCAAAATGTTGTAACATGCAACACCTATAAAAATGCACAAGACAAGGGATGCCATAATCCCAAAAGGCAGTTTTTTGAGCCTAACGAGAGCAACACTCTCATTAGCTTCGGAGGAAAGGCTGGCCATCGTTAAGGTATAGTGCGAGTATGACACACACCATAACCATACCATATTGTTAAACTACATGCCATAACCATTATGGATATTCAATACCATAACTGTATTCATAATCGTGATTATTAACCACTATTTACTTGTATACCCATACTCATTACCACATGTGAAAGTATTGGAACACCATGGATGTTATCTTAATAAATACACAAATTTATGTCACAAACAACAAAAATATTAAACACTAACACCATTCAATATTAAGTAGAGTATGTTCTGGAAATCTGGATCCGTGCAATGTGAAAAGTAAAAATCCTACTTTTATTATTAGTATATATTAATATTAAATCATTATTATAATTATATAATAACGATGGGTATGACTAAAATAAAAATAACCATAACCATTACGAAGAGGAAATTCATCATGATAATTGCATCACACCATAATGGTACGATTAACCATAAAAAATGACAGTTATAACCACTGTTTTCAACTTTTCACTGCACCATTATCGAACCTAATTGGGGAAAATGATGGATTATTAGGCGTCTAACCCTACTATATATCGGTTCGGAAAACTTAAACCAAAAAATTGCCCCGACTTAGGTACGGTGCCACCTAACAAGGTGTTACCCTTGTCAACATATAGGGCATCACCTACAAAGGTGTCACCATCCGAGATTCGCATCATACTCAAATAGCATAATATCCTAATGATCCCATAGAATCCGAGATTTACACATATCTTACGAGATAGTTACCCGAAAAGGTTATCAATAGTTGTTAAAGATATTAAAAAACTGAATAACGGTATTAACAATGATATCAAGTCAGGTTTCCTCTTAGCTATAAATAACTCTCCTATGTTACAATATTATCATCTACTTTGATATACACACTACTTATATCCTCTTAAACTTTCGAATGACTTTATCATCGAAGGGGGAATAATTAGTACAAACCCACACTTCTCTTCCTGCAGGTCACTGTAGCAACTGTAAGGAGATCGAAGACCAAATCCACACTACAACCGATCCAACCAGTCCCAATGAAGGCCAACTTCAATGGAGGAAGTGTTTGAGCAGATGAACGCGACAACAACATTAATCTTGGTTGGAAACATTTTTTACGATGTGTTCCATTTATATGTAGATGGATCTTATGGAAAAATGTGAGGATTGCTTAAGAAGTGTTGAGAGTCTACTCAAGGTTTAGGACTGGATTCCCTATCACTCCTTGATTAGTCTATATGCATGCATTGGAATGAAAAATGAAATACATCGATTGTGGAGTACATATAAATCGATCTTACCTGCAATTCCGAGCCTTGTTTACCGTACAATGATCTCTGCTTTGACTCGGGTTGGATACATTGAGGATGTAGATCATGGGTCAGACGGATTGACCAGTCAACTCGCCAGGTCGGGTTCGAATTAACAACTTACACCTGTGTGGACCAGAAGGTCTGGTCTAGGTTGGCACATGTATGACGATGGGTTGGGTTAGCCTGATCCAAACCCACCAGATCAACTTGAATTGTAGTTCTACTCTTAGGAACGTTGTCTGCATTTAACGGTTCAATAAGATCTACAAGTAAAAGACCATGAATAGATTAATTATTTTACAACAAAAACCTAAGGAAAGAGTAACCCTTTTAGATGGTTGCAGTATTCATCCACGTGAATATCAAATGATGTGATAATACCACATATATCTAATTTTTTCATATTTTCAACAATATCTCGGTCTTGCATCTTTTCAAGGGGCTAAATAAAGGACTAAAATCTAGAGACACCTAAGTATAATAAAAGGAGAGGCATTCAATTTCTCTTATGAATGACTGATCGCACCACCTCCAACAAACAACCTTGCTTGCGAGTTACGTACATTATCATTGGGTGTTGTTTGTGTTAGGATCGATTATCTACAAACACTCAATCGGATGAAGAAAACCCTAAGGATTGAGAAGAAAACCCTCCGTTTTCAGAGAGGAAATTAATAGTAGAAGAAGACAGATTTTTCGTGGTAACACCCAATTGGGTAACCTCCACGCGGTTTGGAATTTTATTAATGATGGACACTGTTAAAAAATACATATACATGGAGAAATACAGTATAGTACAGTACAATCTACTGGTTCGGGGCGCTCCCGCCCCCCCACCCCCCGGCAACCTCACCGCGGAGGTTGAACCGCGAGACGCGTACATTAATATTAATCAGACTCCAATACCTAACAGTTTGTGAGAAAGGAACGATCAGATATGAGGACGAAATAAAAAGCTACTAACGAATCAACCGAACGAACACAGTTTAAGCCAACACATCTAGAACACAATTGCATGTGCTTAGGCATCGTTTGCATCCTATGGTGTCAATGGGGACGCCACTGGTATTCCTTGTCCATCCCTTATACAATGGAACCACACAATGGTTCTTTTGACCAACCCCTCCACCCATCATGTCTCATTCACTGTCGCCAACACTTTAGGCGCCCATTAATCTGATTGTCACTCTAGCTTGCTCTAAAGTAACAACAACTATTAGTGGTTAGGCAGCTTGTAAAGGCAACTGTTTTTGTTCCTTGTTCTTATGTATAGTGGGGAGATGTGGCCAAATGAATAGAAGCATACGGGTGATCCCACACAATACTCTCCATCTCCAATTTTATTATGGTATTAGAGCTTCAAGCTTCTCTCTGAATCTTTGTGTCAATCCTTAGTAAAGAAGATTTGTACCTGTGTTTCTTCTGTTTGTTGCCTATATTCTTCTTGTTTCAACATTGATGTTGACCATCCCTGTTTTGTATGATTTCTCCTCGATTCATTGTGCGGTCGTTATTGTTGAAAATATGGAAGACCGAGATATTGTTGAAAATATGGAAGATCGAGATATATGTGGTATTATCACATGCTTTGATATTCGCGCTTGTGAATATTGCAACTATAAGAGTGATGTGATCATTGTTCTAAAATACTTCATTGCTTTAATTGAAAATCAGTTTTATACTTGTATAAAAACTCTTCGATCTGATAATGGGATGGAAATCCTTAACAAGGAACTGGGAGATTATCTTAAGCATAAGGGAATTGTTCATCAAACGATTTCCCACTATACCCCACAACAAAATGGTCTAGTTGAGCGAAAGCATAAGCACTTGCTGGAAGTAGCTAGAGCCTGGAAACTTCAGGTTTCACTTCCTAAAGTGTTTTGGTAAGATTGTGTGGTAACATCTGCATATTTGACTGTGTCATTGCAAGGGAAATCTCCCTTTGAAATTCTCTATAGGCGTACCCCTCCTATTAAACATTTATGTACTTTTGATTGTCTATGTTTGAAAAAATCTTGAACATACATGATTAGTTAACCCCCAAAGTTGAACCTAGCATGTTTTTGGATATGGTTTCAATCAAAAGGGGTACAGATTGTACAACTTGCAGAACAAAACCTTTTTTTTTTTTATTTCGCTTAAAATCTATGAAGATGTCTTGCCATTCTTGAATGAGTCCCTTGTTGTTCAATCCATTTCAAATCATAAATCAATATAGTCTTGAGGATATACTCATTATTGAAAATCCCACTGATGATCATGATGATTGTGTTGTTGTTGTTGATATTGGAATTGATAATGATCCATAAAGCATAATGTAAAATGCATCAGTGGAGACTATGATAAGAATTTTAATATCAATATTGAATATAATGAGATGACCGATCCAACCATTTACAATAGATTGATTGTTAAACTACTTTATTTAACATTTAGTAGGCCTAAGATATCGTTTGCAGTGCAGCATCTAAGCCAAATTATGCAGAATCCTATGGATTCGCATTACCAAGAAACTCTGAGAATTCTTCATTAGATTAAGCAAGAACTTGGATTGAAAAATATATTTTTTGCTAACTCGGATATTAGTTTAGCTGTGTTTTGTGATTCAGATTAGACTGGATGTGTAGAGACTCGAAGGTTTGTGTTAGGTCTCTGTATCAAACTCAAATAATCATTGATTTCTTGGCGAATCAAAAAACAAAACAATGTGTCGAAGTCTTTTGTAGAGGCAGAGTGGCGTATCCTGGGTTGTGCAATATCTAAATTCATCTGGATAAGAGGATTAATGGCAAAATTGAAGTTGTTGTTCTGCATTGTTACATTAAGGCAACCTTTCAAATAGAAACAAATTTTATGTCCCATGAGAGAAGAAGCACATCGAAATTGATTGTCACTTTGTAAGGGATAAGTTGTAACTTGAAATTGTTGAAATAATATATGTGAAGTCGAAAGATCAACTGGTCGATCTATTTACTATGGCTAAAGGAAAGGCACAACATTTTGATCTTACATTCAAGCTTGGGATGAAGAATGTATTCAACCTGCAAGCTTGAGGGGGAGTATCGAGAATATGTTAAATTAGTTTTGTTCTTGTGTTTCGAAGTTGTAATGTGAGAGTCATGATATCTAGGTTATTTTATTATTTATGTCCTTTAGTTTTTGAATCATGGACATTTGATCTTAATTAGTTTTTTTTTGTTTTTTTTTTCGGGTCCAATCATAAGTTCTTTTATTTTTAACAAATTTTAACTGTTTTTGTTCCTTGTTGCTATACATAGCGGGGGATATGGCCAACTGAATAGAAGCACACAGATTATCCGACACAATTCTCTCCATCTCCAATTTTATTAAAACATTCAAAAGACTGTCCCACAATGGAGATATATTGCCCCATTGAGCGCACTGATTGTTCCACGACTAGAGCCCGTCACCTTGGACAAGATCGCCAAAAGCGTCGATGCAATGATCGTGGAAGTGTATAACGATGAAGAAGCAAACAAATAACTTATGGAGCTAAACTTGGTTGTGTTCTATAGGATGAGAAACCACATCCTCCTTGAGGGTTTTAAACTGCCAATCATCGACACATTCTAAGGAAATATGACATGTTCATTTACATCTAAGACTTTGAACCCTCAAGCAAATGGTTTGTCCTCTGAGGATGATGTGCATGCCTTCATATTGTTGTTCATAGTTAATCAATAAATTTATATTGTTGTTCACTTTATAATAATATTGTGATATCACTAAAAGAATGAACCTCTGCAGCGATGGTGCAAAGTCGTTATTAATCATTTCTTTGTTGTAACTAAATGTTAGTGTCGACCAAATCATTGTCCCAATAGGACCAGTGGCTAAAGGTTTCCGCTATGACAATGTTCCGTGACTAAAGGATTGTCACCACTAAATTAACCAGGTTCAATTACCTTTTGCATCAACAAAGTGCTAAACTGTTTATGTGTAATTATCGCCAACAGGTTTTATCTGTTAAACATGTATACTGGAACAAAATTATGTATTGTTAATTGACTACATGTGTTATACTTATACGATGATACAATAACTGTCATTACACATCAACATATATTGAGTCCATAAACATCTATCAATAACTAACATTATTTGAGGGTGATTATACTTATTCTACATCGAAATGTTGTTATTGCTATAATTCTTTTTTCCCCACCAATCCGTAAACGTTATTTCATTACAGTCAAAATTTAAGATTCATGTTTAACCTTTTTATAGAGGTTATATGGCTTATTTAACGACTTTACAATTGTTTGTAATTAACCTTCATATGTGAATATGTATTTGTTGCAAATAAACCTTATGTGCAACGAATATTTGTTGACTATATATCATAGTATTTCCACATCCTATTTCGCTGCAAATTCTTATATTGTATTACAATGGTAAAATGTAGAATTACTTTTTCTTTAAAATTTGGAATCACTAAAAGGGGACACACCATTCCTTGCAGCCAAATACATAACCAAAGTCATCTCTAACATATATAAAACCACATCCAAACTTCCATATGTTCGTATGTAAATCTGAAACAACATATGAAACCAACCAACATACCCAAAACAGACTATACGACATCCACATAAGGATAGACCAAGAGTAATACCCAATTAATACTAACATTGACAAAACATGGTCTCAAATCACCCAAAAGAGAGGTAGTACTGTTCAATTCGATTGTTTAAACATCACTGATTCAGCATAATTACACCACTCCTATAGTCATCACGTTGTTGGATCTACCACATAAACATCATAATTGAGAATGAAATGTTATACCTTTAAATGTAAATTACTTAACAGAACAGATGAAATGCAACTCTACCTTGAGTTTTCAAATCGTTAGGGTATGCACCATTAGCTTGCACGACCCTTCTCATGAAAGCCGTGTCTCTTTGAAATGCCATCATATTCTTCTAAAACTCCATTAATGTTGTTCGTGTTTCCTCCGCCTTCTTAGCATTTTTCTCCGCCAACACACGCAATTGTGTTGTTTCTGCTCTAGCCAAAGCCACATATTCTCTTGCTTGCTTCAACTGCTTACTTTACATCATTCGTGCAATTTTAGAGACACGGATTCTACGCTACTCATGCTGGCAAAATTCCTCATACAATGCATCCTTGTCAACTAGACCATCCTCATCAGCTCCTAATTGAGCAGACCTTTCCTCCAATTGATCCTACAGGCACGTACATGTAATTACTATTTTTAAATTATATGTAAGGGAACCCCAAAAGTGCTTACCATAATTGCTTTGGATTCCGGGTTAACAGGAACACTTTTCTTGTCTACATGTTTCTTACGAAACATATGATATTCCCGTGGATTTATCATATTATTCTTCACAATCTGAGGAGAAAACATATAATCTTAATAGAAGTTGACGGCGAATTAACAATTTACAAATGCATTACCTTGTCCAGCCCTCTCTTTGAAAATTGTATGTCCCAGCAGTATGCCTCATCACTTGCGAAAATTTGTTTTTTTTTTTCGCTCGCTTATAAACTTGAAAGAACAGGAAACAATAAGATAAATGGTTCGCATTAAGAAAACGCATAAATGCTATGGATACGTAAATGATTGACCTTAAACTCATCAGAGCACGAACCAACACACGAGCATGATCAGCACCCATCTCTGCTTGTTTGCGTCCCTGTTAACTACTTGACTCCTTGGACCGTTATGAGTCGCCCTTGCAGGGACGAGCGCCTCGAGCCACCTGACAAGCTCCACCTGATGGACACCTGCAACATCAAAGCTTAAGCAACCGAACCAAACCAGTCTAGCCCACCCACAGCGTAGGATGATATGCTCGCTGGACTCCATCTCGTTGCATGAGGAGCAAAGAGGCGAGATGGGGATCCCTCTCCTCACCAGGTTCCCTTTGGTCGCAAGGGAATTCGTAACCAGCTGCCAGAGGAACGACTTCACCTTCGGCCAAACAGAAGCTGTCCATATTGCCGACCAGAGGACGGGAGAAGGAATGTGCGCCGGTTGAGCCCCTGCGTCCCCTGTGTCAGCCTCTCCCACCTGGCAGCCCTTAATCGCATGGTAAGCTGACTTGACCGTAATCTGTCCATCCAATCTGTATGGCCACCTGAGGGCATCGTCCCTGCGAACGAGAGGAAGGTGGACTGCCAGTACAGCATCAGCATCGACTGGGCAAACAGCATACCTCACCCGATCCTCACGCCAAGAGCCTGTTGTCTCATCGATCCAGCTCGCAAGTGTTTCGTTTCCATCTGCAGAGCTTCCCTCCTTGGGCCACAGGAGAATAGATGGTGAGTCGGAGATCCACAGGTCCGTGAAAGGCTGGATCGTTCGGCCGTCTCCCACAGACCAAACCCCATGAAGCCGCAGGGAGTCTCTTCCGTGGAGGAGGCTGGACCAGCTCCAAGAGGGTCGGCCCCCTCTCGTCGCGTGCATGAAGCTTGTGTGAGGGAAGTATATGCCTCGCACCACCCGCACCCAAAGGCTATTCGGTTCCGCTAAGACCCGGGCGGCCATATTTGTCAACATGGCCGAGTTGAAAGATCGTAGCTCCCTAAATCCGAGACCCCCCTCCATTTTCGACTTAGTCATCGTGTCCCATTTTTTCCAATGAATTTTCCGGTCTCCATTTGCCGCACCCCACCAAAACTTGGCTATCAAAGCATTAACCTCCGAGCACCAAGCAATAGGAAACCTCAACACATTCATCGCATAAGTCGGTATAGCCGTGATGACCGCCTTAATGAGTACCTCCTTCCCGGCTTGAGTGAGAAGCCGGTTCCTCCAACTATTGAGCTTGTTTATGACCCGCTCCTTAAGGTAAGCCAATGCATCACGTCGCGACCTGCCCCAAACCGAGGGTAGGCCAAGGTACTGTCCCGGGTTGATGACAAGCTTCTGGGACAAGCTTTTTGCGGTTTGTCAGCAGCTGCCAGGGACAAAGAAAGCTTCTGGATTGGACATGTGATTGCAATTGATTACCGATGATTACAGCGGACATTCCTTTTGGGAAAGGAAGAAGACCTTCACAGGGCAAGCCCTGGAATGGGAGGAGCGCGTGAGACCACGCGTATCATTCTCAGCTGGAGTGGGATTAGGTAAACGATATGACAGAATAAACACAAGGGGACCAATTATGTCTCTCTAACCTATACTATACTTGATTTTTTTTTTTGGACAAAAATACTATACTTGATTAGCATCATGTTATATTTCATCTTGTTTTATTATCATATAGATATAGATATAGACTTACCCATTATTTATACCTCGTTAATAAATTGGCAGTTAATAGTAGTATATTTTTTTCTGAAAAATAAGCGTTAATATACCAAAAACGACAATATTATATAATACAAAATTATGGAAATATTAATACGCGACACCTAAATAATAGTGTGACATTATCTGGTAGCATGTTACATATGGTTGCTCCTAACTCCTGGGGCAGCTTGCCCCAAAATTTTTTCATTTTTCCTTAATAATATTTTCAAAAAATACACTAGGAAAAAAAACAATTATGAGTTTAGTAATGCAAATTACATTGACTTTTGATTTATGAATTGACCATACACACATGTCAAAGTTGAAGTCCAAAATTTTGGATTAAATTTTTGAATTTCAATTTTGACGAGTTTGGATGATTACTACGAAAATTCAAACTTAATATAGGTTACAAAAATAAACTCGTAATTAAATTTTGTCTCTACTGCAATTTGTTTTTTTTATTAAGTCAAACATTAATTTTTAACCTAACGCCAGAGACAACGTTGAGTTACGTAATACCGTCTCCATCGTTAACTTAAAACTTTAATTATCCACATACTAAAAAATTACAATAGATAAAACATTTAATTACGAGTTTAGTGTCGCAAACTATATTGAGTTTGGACTTTTGTAGTAACCACACACGTCAGTCAAAATTGAAATTTAACCTAAAACTTTTGGACTTCAACTTTAACCATATGCAACATGTTATTTTGTGTAGCATGTTGTACCAACACGTCTTTATAGTTTTGGGAGTGTATTAACATTTTTTAAACATGTTTATATTAATTCTTACTTTTTTTATAAAAAAAAACTAATAGTAGTGATAGTAGAAGCATGTTGTGATTCATCTTACTAGAACTCGCTCGAACCATTGACCTTCGCTTCTGAAAACTAGAGGAGGCACTGTTACTCGTAACGTAAGACATTTTGGTCAGGAGACAAGGTGGTTTCACCATCCTAATTTTGAACCACTAGTTGTTTAGACTTAGGAGGAAGCCCATCATTGAGCTTCCACTACTATTACTATCCTACTAGACAAACTCAAAATTTGGAACAAAAAAGTTTATGGTAATATTTTCTTAAAAAAGAAAAGGATTACCGCTAGGCTTGCTGGTATTCAAAGGTGTGTTTCTTCCTAACTGAACTCCTTCCTCCTTGAGTTGGATATGATTCTCCAAAGTGAGCTCAAAGATCTTCTCAATCAGGAAGAAAAATTGCTAGCGACCAAATCTAGATCCAAATGGATTATAAAAAAACACAAAATTCTACAATGTTACAATGATTATCAAAAGAATACACAATTGTATCATTACCATTAAAGACAAGACCGGTAACTAGACAGAAGAGACTGATTCAATTAAGAAGGCTTTCCAAACTCACTTTCAATTATGAGAAAATTTGTATTGAATGGGATAAGATGATTCCAAATCAATGGAGGAAGGCTATCTCGGCACATCATGTCACTTCTTTACATTTTCCAGGTTGTAGAGAGGAAATAAAGAAAGCTACTTGGGGCCTTAAATCTTTTTCTGCCCCTAGCCCCGACGGTCTTCACCCGAGTTTTTTTCCAAAAAAATGTGGAATTACATAGGGTCCTCGTTAGTCTCTGCCATCATGGAGGTGTTTAAATTCTCACTTTTACCCTTGGGTTGGAATGACACTCTTTTGTGTTTGATACATAAGTGCGCCTTCGAAAAATGTCTCCCACTTTTACCTTATTGGCCTTTGTAACTATGCTTACAAAATTATTTCAAAAAATTTCGTAAATCATATTTGGTCGAGGATGATGCAGTTAATTTCTCCTTTTTAAATCATTTTCATCCCTGGGCAACGAGGTAGATAATGTGGTCATGCTTAGGGAAGTCCTCTATTTTTCCAAAAGAAAACTAGGTAACTTTGGTTGTATGGTTTTAAAAATTGTTATGGAAATTGTTTTGTAGATTGGAATGAGATTTTATCAAGAAGACTTTGGTTTTTTCAAATTTTCTGATTGCACCATTTTTGCTCATCGTGAACTGCATTTCGTCTTCTATAATTAGTATTCTTCTTAATGGTGGTAGGTTGGAGAGTTTTAACCCCTTGAGATGTATTAGAAAAGGAGGTCGTTTATCTCCTTATATTTTTATCCTTTGTATGTAATACCTTGCTTTTTCAATCGATGGAGAGGAGGTTAGCAACAATAGGAGATGTATTCGCATGGGTCATGGGAATGTGCCCCTAACTCACCTCTTTTTTATCGATGACCTAATATTTATGGAATAAGCCACCATGGCCAACTGCAATTGTATCCACAAAGTTCTGAAAAGTTTTCGTGAGCTTTCAGGTCAAAAGATAAATTTCAACAAATCTATCATTCAATTTTCAAAAACACTCCCCAAATTATCCAGAACGACATTGGTACCCTTGTTAATTTCAAAGTGGTGGTTGGGTTGGGTTCCTAATTGGGTATCCCGCTCGACCTTTCTAATGCTAGAGTGAATTCCTCCTCCTTTATCATTGAAAAAGTTAAGAAACAATTGTTGGGTTAGAGAGAAAACCTGTTTACTTTAATTAACTTTGTAATGTCCTCCATTCCTGCTTATGTTATGCAATCTACCATACTTCCTGTTGGGTATCGATAGTGACGGCCCAGTAAGAAAAGGCCTCGAAGGCCCAATAACTATAGAGGGGGTAAACCCATGACATCCGAACCGGATCGGCCCAAGTACAAGCCAAACTTGGCCCACCATCGAGTAATCCAGAATCGAGCCCAAAGTCTATAGAGACGCCAAAGGCTCTCAGACTGCTCGCCATTCTCTACCAAGTCGCGACCTTCCACTGCTCGACATGGGAGTGCTCGCCCCGAAGAGAGCCTTGCCTCTCTCCTCTGGTCCCACTAAACCGTTAATGACAGAGTGGCCAAGATATCCCGCATATCCCGGTCACATATTCACTAAAGATTAGATTTGGTAACTGCAATATCTCGCAGTAACTGCCATATCCCACGATCCGAATCTTCAGCAACTCAATATACATTAAGATATTCAGTTGCCTTTATACGGTTCTATCTCT
The DNA here is from genome assembly GCA_946814005.1 of Chamaenerion angustifolium. Taxonomy (NCBI): domain Eukaryota; kingdom Viridiplantae; phylum Streptophyta; class Magnoliopsida; order Myrtales; family Onagraceae; genus Chamaenerion; species Chamaenerion angustifolium. Next base: position 31,221,533 of record OX328266.1, on the reverse strand, counting down.
CTTACCCTATAAATATCCTTGCTTTACATACGTACTTGACGTTTTGAGTTTTATACACACATATACTCATTTAAGCATCGGAGAGGGACCCAGAGGCACCCCCTCTGTTGCGCTCCCCTACTTGCAGGTTCACCGGAGTTGGAGCTGAAGCGTCATCCCAACCTTGTCTGGCATTCAATTCACTGCCAGATCAGCATTCAGGATTTCACGATCCAACATTTGGCGCCGTCTGTGGGAAACGAGCAATTAAGCCATGAGAACTCGATCCCAAAGCAACCGTCGGAATCAGACTAGGGAGCGATCCTCAGATAGCTCTGATTCCGCCGCCGCTTCACCACTTCAACAGGAACCTGCCAGCCGAGCAGGAGTTAATGCTGTTCCTCTGCGGACAGCCCGAGAACATGTCGGTGATTCAAGACCGACCCCAGCTGCTGATCAAAACGGAGCCCCTGCGCCGCAGACAGTCCACATTGCGGGGCAGAATATTAATTTAACCCCCGAGATGGTCTCCTTGCTGGAAGCCATCCTAGGACAGGCGCGCCGCCAGGCCCCTGCTCCTCAGGAAAACAATCCCTCTGCTCCTAAGGAAAATCACCACCCTGCTGCCACAGGGCCTTCACCTTCAGAAGCGGCCAATCCTGGTCCTGCTGCGCATCAGGAGGATCAGGAGATGACGTCAGGTCAGCAGTCCCTACCTCCAGCGCACACCAAGGAGCCAGCAGCCGCATATACTGCCAATCCTTCCGGTCCGCCTCCACCCGGAGCCTCTCCCATGTACTGCACTGTGGAGCAGATGGATGACCTCCTCAACAAAAGGCTCCAGGAAAGACAGTTGACAGTCATAGCTCCCTTCAAGGAGCAGTCCTCTCATCCATTCACCGGCGCGCTCGTCGCTATCAAAATCCCGAAGGATGTGGTTGCTCGGGCCATACCTGAGTATAGCGGTGGAGGAGATCCCACCGTACATGTCAACAAGCATGAGGCCTCCCTTCTGGGTAAGTCAAACGATCCCAATCATTTGGCTTTGCTATTTCCATCTACTCTTTCGGGTTCGGCTTCGTCCTGGTTCTTCGGCCTCCCTGCAGGATCAATCGGAACTTGGACAGAGTTAAGAAGCAAGTTCCTGGAGAGATACATGGGCGAGCGCCAGTTGCTGAAGAGCGTGGTCGCCCTTGACTCGGTCAAACAGCAGCCTGGAGAGTCGCTGTCCAACTTCTACGGGCGTTTTCATCAAAACGTCACAGAATTAGATCGCCGAATCTCGGATGGGGAGATCATTCGAGCATTCTACAGAGGTCTGGATGTGGCCAACAAGGCCTCGAGAAAGCTGCGAAACAGCTATCACGTAAAGGAGATAGAGACATTGGAGGAGTTGGCATCCAGAGCGAAAGGTTTCATAGACCTTGAGCGCGCAAACATCGAGGCTAACCTCCTGACGACCTCGCTAAGGGTAACCCCTGAACCCCGACGCGATGGTAAGAAGGAGGTCAAGAAGGAGAAAAAGGGAAAAGAAAGTAAGCCGCGAGTCGAGTCTCTTCCAGCGCCTCGCCATCCAGAGGTCCCTGAGTACTTCACGCCTTTAAATAGGCAGATCTCAGCGGTACTAGTCGAGATGGAGAGGAGATCCTTGGCGAGGCCACCGATGCCTCGCCGAGGTGGGTTACCCATGGGCAAGGATGTCGAGAGCTATTGCAGATACCACAAGTGCAAGGGCCATAAGACAGACGATTGCAAGATTCTGAAACGAGATATAGAGAGGCTGATTCAGGGGGGAATGTTGAAGGAATTTGTGGCAGGGCGAGACCGAAGTCGAACGCCCCCCAGGAGACATCGTTCACCAGCCCCTGCAGATCAAGCTGAGCCTTCTGGAAGCAAGAGGAGAGTGAATCTGATTGCAGGAGGATTCGGCGCAGGCGGCGAGAGATCAAACTCCAGAGAGGTCTACGCCACTCAGATCTCTACGGCAGTTCAGTTGGGGAAGCGACCCCGACCTGAAGAAAACATTGTCATCTCATTCTCTGAAGATGATTTGACACATGTCACCACGCCCCACAACGATGCTCTGGTCATTACGGCAGATATTGACGGCTGTGATGTTGCAAGGATTCTGGTCGACGGAGGCAGCTCGACAGACATCCTGTTTCTGGACGCCTTCGAAAAGATGGGCAAATCAAAACGCGACCTGAAGAGGGTCGACTTTCCGCTGATCGGATTTGCGGGAAGGACAACTTATCCACTGGGGGCTATAACCATGCCAGTGATTTTTGGCGAGGGGTGGAAAAGCATCAAGGTGTCGGTCACTTTCCTGGTGGTCGATTCACCTACATCCTACAACGCCATTATAGGGAGAACCACGATCAACCCAAATAAGATTGTGGCCTCCACTGTCCACCAGAAGATGAAGTTCCCTACTCCGAACGGGATTGGAGAAGTGCTCGGAGATCAGCCTTCCTCGCGGCAATGTTATGTGAACTGTTTACGCAGGAAGAACCAAAGGGAGGCGCTCGCCATCGAGACAGAGGCCGATCCCCGCGAGGACTTGGCTCGACCAGCACCCATGGAGGAATTGGAGGAGGTCGAGATCGATGGTCCGGACAAAAAGGTGCGCATTGGGACCACCTTGAAAGAGGATCAGAAGGAGGCCATGACCGCTCTCCTCAAGGAATTCAAAGAGCTCTTTGCCTGGCAGCCGAGCGACATGCCAGGAATCAGCACAGATATTATCTCGCATGAGCTCAGGATAGACCCCTCCATCAAGCCGATCGCCCAAAAGAGAAGATCGTTCGGGACTGATAAACGTTTGGCGATCAGGCAGGAAGTCGGCAGGTTGATTGAAGCTGACTTCGTCAGAGAGGTAAGATTCCAGAGCTGGGTAGCCAACCCAGTTTTGGTCAGGAAATCTAATGGCAAGTGGAGGATGTGCGTCGACTTCCGCGACTTAAACAAGGCCTGCCCCAAAGATTCATATCCCCTTCCAAGAATTGATCAGCTAGTCGATGCTACCTCGGGTCATGAGATGCTGAGCTTCATGGACGCCTATTCAGGCTACAACCAGATCAGAATGCATCCAGACGACGAGGCCCACACTGCTTTCTATGCTGACGGGGACATTCTATGCTACAAGGTGATGCCCTTTGGTCTCATCAATGCCGGGGCAACTTATCAGCGGATGGTGAACCGACTGTTCCAGGACATGCTGGGAAGGAACATGGAGGCCTACGTGGATGATATGCTCGTTAAATCCATCAAAGGCAATCCTCATACCACCGACCTCCGTGAAGCTTTTGAATGCATGAGGAGACACAGCGTTCGCCTGAACCCAGCAAAGTGCGCCTTTGGAGTCAAGTCCGGGAAGTTCCTGGGTTTTATGGTCAGCGAAAGGGGCATTGAAGCAAACCCGGAAAAGCTAAAGGCCATAGAAGAAATGAAGTCACCAACCTGCCATAAGGAAGTCCAATGCCTGAACGGCCGACTAGCTGCTCTTAACCGCTTCCTCTCCAAAGCAAGCGACAAGTCCCTCCCGTTCTTCAAAACCTTGAGGGCCAACCGTAAGTTCGAATGGACGCCAGACTGCGAGGAAGCATTCCAGTCCTTGAAAAGGCATATTCAAACACTCCCAGCTCTGGCAAAACCCGTTCCAGGCGAGCAGCTTTTCCTCTATCTAGGCATTAGCGATGTGGCAGCCAGTGCTGTTTTAATAAGGGAGGAGAATAATGTTCAGAGTCCAGTGTATTTCATTAGCAAAATGTTCAACTCAGCAGAAATAAAATATGTCCAGATTGAGAAGTATCTCTATGCCTTAGTTATTGCTGCTCGGAAGCTGAGACCTTACTTTCATGCGCACGACATCACGGTCCTCACCAATCAACCTCTCAAAAACTTCCTGATGAAGCCAGATTCTTCAGGAAGAATGGTCAAGTGGGCGATCGAGCTCAGCGAGTTCAGGATCAAATTTGCGCCAAAAACGGCCATCAAAGGTCAAGCACTAGCTGATTTCATAGTGGAAAGCACGAGTAACGGTCAAGCGGAGGCAGAAAACAGGCCAAGTCAGTCAGCAAACGACAATCAAATCTGGGAACTCTATACGGATGGGTCTTCATCAAAAGAAGGCTCGGGGGCAGGTTTAATTCTTATTCCTCCTGAGGGCGAGCCTCTGAAATACGCGATCGCCTTGACATTCCCGGCAACCAATAACGAAGCAGAATATGAGGCTCTTATCACTGGACTCAGACTGGCAAAAGGAATGGGTATAACAGCGCTTAAAGTAAAAAGTGATTCAGAACTTATTGTCAATCAGGTTAATGGCGCCTACGAGGCAAAGGGAGAAAAGATGAAGAAATATCTCGGCATCGCCAAAAAACTAGTCGTGGAAATCCCAAATTTCGCGATTGAGTTTATTCCTCGCCAAGAAAACCAGATGGCAGATTCTTTGAGTAAGCTAGCCTTCGGAGGGGCGACAATCCAGGATGTGCAATTTCTGGAAAAGGCCCTATGTTCAGTCCTTGAAAACAGAGCGGAGGTCTTCAACATTCAAGAACGGGTCACCTGGATGACCCCGTTCCAGAATTATTTGAAAGAAGGCATCCTCCCAGAGGACGAAGGCGAATCCACTAGGATTAGAAGACTCGCAGCCAGTTATCTAATCATCGATGGAGAACTCTATAGAAGAGGTTATTCGACGCCTTACTTGAGATGTGTTGCTCTACCCGAAACAGAAAAAGTTCTTCGAGAAGCTCATGAAGGGGCAGCGGCATGTCATGAAGGTGCTCGTTCACTAAGCAGGAAAATATTCAGACTGGGATATTACTGGCCGACCTTGGGAAAAGACGCAGCCGAATTAACACAGAAGTGTGAAATTTGCCAGCAGTTTGCACCACGATCGGGTCGACCATCGACATTATTATCCCCAATGGCGGGTGCCTGGCCCTTCGCTCAATGGGGAATCGATATATTGGGTCCTTTTCCCATTAGCACTGGTCAGCGTACTCACATTATAGTGGCGATCGACTACTTCACTAAGTGGGTAGAGGCGAAAGCTCTAGCTTCGACAACGGAATTCCAAGTTATCAAGTTCATGCAGGTCAACATATTCTCCAGGTTTGGTATTCCCAAAATACTCATCAGCGATAATGGTCCGCAATTCGTTGGAAAGGAATTGAAATGGCTCTGTGAAGAGTATCACATCGACTATCGCTTCAGTTCAGTACATCACCCTCAAACGAATGGGCAAGCTGAAGCAGCCAACAAGGTTGTCTTAGCAGGACTCAAGAAAAGGGTTCGAGCATTCAAAGGGAACTGGGCAGACGAACTGGAAAACGTATTATGGGCCATCAGAACAACGCCTAAGGCGGCCACAGGAGAAACGCCTTTCAGTTTAGTGTACGGATCAGAAGCAGTAGCACCAACTGAATTAGCAGTGCCTACCCACAGAGTCCTACACTTTAACGCGGAGGCAAATGAGATCGAGCGCAGAACTGACCTCGACTTGGCAGAGGAAAAGAGATGGCTCTCGGAAAAAACACAGGCAAAAATGCGCTTGGCGACCGCTCGGTATTTCAACAGAAAAGTTAGCGCTCGCCAATTTTTCGTGGGGGAGATGGTTATGAGAAGGAATGAATTTACAAGGCTGGACAGTAAAAACAAACTTTCAGCCAAATGGGAAGGACCATACAAAGTAGTAGAGATCGCCGCACCAGGATCCTACTATTTGGAAACCACCGAAGGCGAGAGGTTACCTCGTCCATTTAATTCAGAGCATTTAAGAAGATTTTATGCATAGCTTGTAATCAAACGGATTATGTCAATAAAAGAAAGCCATTCCTTCACAAAGCGTGTCCACTCGAAGCAAGCTGAAGCCAAAAAGCCCTGACGCCAAAGTCAGGCCTCAAAAAAGCCCTAGCACCAAAGCTAGGCCAAAAGCCCTGACGCCAAAGTCAGGCCTCAAAAAAGTCCTAGCAACAAAGCTAGGCCAAAAGCCCTAGCACCAAGGCTAGGCCAAAAGCCCTGACGCCAAAGTCAGGCCTCAAAAAGCCCTAGCAACAAAGCTAGGCCAAAAGCCCTAGCACCAAAGCTAGGCCAAAAGCCCTGACGCCAAAGTCAGGCCTCAAAAGCCCTAGCAACAAAGCTAGGCCAAAAGCCCTAGCAACCAAGCTAGGCCAAAAGCCCTGACGCCAAAGTCAGGCCTCAAAAGCCCTAGCAACAAAGCTAGGCCAAAAAGCCCTAACAACAAAGTTAGGCCAAAAGCCCTAACAACAAAGTTAGGCCAAAAGCCCTAGCAACAAAGCTAGGCCAAAAAGCCCTGTCGCCAAAGACAGGCCAAAAGCCCTAACAACAAAGTTAGGCCAAAAGCCCTAGCAACAAAGCTAGGCCAAAAAGCCCTGTCGCCAAAGACAGGCCAAAAGCCCTAACAACAAAGTTAGGCCAAAAAAGCCTTAGTAACAAAACTAGGCCACAAAAGCCCTAACAACAAAGTTAGGCCTCAAAAAACCTGACGCCAAGAGTCAGGCAAAGCCCTGACGCCAAAGTCAGGCCAAAAGACCTAGCAAAATGTTAGGCAAAATGAAAGCCCTGACGCCAAAGTCAGGCCAAAGAAAGTTTAGGCGATCACTATCGATGATAAAGCCTGACAAATTACAAATCCCTTGTTATTAGGCCAACACCTCAAAGGTTTAAACTTCAAAGAAGGTAATATCTCTTTGAACTTAGAAGTTTACGCTTTTAAGTGTCAAAAGTATTATCCTTAGAAAGTTTAACTTATGATGGGTCTACGGCTTTAAGGGTCGACGACATTACAAAGCAAGAAAAAAGTGGAAAGTAATTATGAGTAAGATATTGGATAGCTAAATATGTTCGAAGTCGATTAAAGGCTCAAGAATATAAAAGCATTCAATAGAAAAATCCAAGTCTTCGACAAATAATTACAAACCAAAAACAGAAAATACAAAAATGGCTATCTAAAAAAGATAAATACGGTCGCCAAGGAGTTGGGGACTTCAAGCGTCGGAGTTCTCGGGGGCAAGGGTGCTCTGCTCGCCTTCGGGGGCAGAAGTACTGGGCTCGCCTTCAGGAGCAGCCTCGCCAGCAACAGAGGGCGGCGAAGGACGACTCCGCAGGAAGGTCTTCAAAGAGGCGACTTCCCCAAGAGGAAAGTTGGGATCGACCGCCTGGACCTCATCCACCAGGACTTGGAGAAAATCGGCAATCGCCGACCTCATCTCCTTCAGAGCGCAGTCCTCAAACTCCTCAGAGGCTTTGAATGCCTCAACTACGCTCTGGGGCGAAGGGACGGCTTTCAATTGTGCAGTTAACCGATCCCTCTCCTCCTCCAAGGCAATCCCCCGGGCTTCCGCAGCTTCCGTCTGAGCCACCGCAGCTTCTCTCTGGGCGTCAGCAGCGTCCCTTTGCGCCTCGGCAGCGACCCTGCGAGCCTCCGATTCTGCCCCTTGCGCCTGAGCTTCCTTAAGTTCAGCATCTAGGCGAACTCGGACGATCTCTCCCTGATCTAAACACAGGTGAAGAGCGTCAAAGTCCTGAAGAGCGGCAGCGGCTTCAGCCTCCCTCTTCTGGACATCAGCAAGGAGGCGCTGCTCCTTCCTGAGGTATTCCTCTCGGGTATTATCTGCCAAGGCGATCGCTGCATCTGCAGTCGTCTTGATAGTCCCCAATTGCTCAGGAGTGACCCCCGTGCTTCGGTACTGCTCCAGCTCGGCGAGCACACTGGAATACTTGTCGGTGAGCTCCCCGAAGACACGACCAAGAATCACCTCTTCCCGAACGAACTGGCAACAAATATAGAATAAAAGCTGTCAGGACAACAGACAATAAGGGAACGACAAAGAGAGGACTCTACGAAATAAAAGTATGAGATCTTACCAAAGCCACTCGTTCGAAGTGGGACCGAAGGAACCCCTCGATCTGATGAAGTTCCGTGGGAACAATCGAGCGGTCCGCGGGGGGAATTATCCCGTCCAGAAGCCGCATACACATATCCGGGCTGCCCCGGAGGCTCTTCTGGGGAGGATACCCCTTCTTCATAAGGTCCCCACAGGGGACCCAAGTTTCCCGAGAATTCGCCGATTCAAGCGGCTGAAACAAGCCGGCAAGGGAGCAATGCTCATCCACAGGAGCCCTCGATGAGCTGGAAGCAGCATGCCCCTTCTTCTTGGTCCCAGACTCCTTAGGAGGAGCCATGGGCACAGTAAGAACAGGAGGAGCTAAGGTCAAAACCTTCCCCTTGGCGGCAGAAGGACCCTGGGGAGAAGGAGAAGGGGGCACCGCGTCCAGACCCTTCCCTTTATTAGCGGAAGGACCCCCAGGAGGGGGAGGAGAAGGATGTTGGTCGACTTCCGGACATCCCTCACTCCTGACCTTCTTGGAGGGAGGAGGAGCATGATCCCGGACCATGTCGGTTGAGGACTCCTCTGCAAAACAACAAGACAAAATGTCAAAAAACAAAAAAACCGCAAAGTATGAAGATATTAAATCTACGAATAACAAAGCAACATACCTGGTTGGCGAGGGTCAGCAGTGGCCGAGGGAAGCACCTCCTCAGACTTCCTCTTGAACGAACGCCTAGAGGGGGGAGGAGGAGAGTTCAGCAATGCCTGGTCGGAGGACAACCCCGCTAATCCCTGGTCATCAAAGAGACCTATCAGTTTCTGGCTCTTGCTTACAACCTTCCCTACAAGTAATAAAGCAAGATAAGAGTTAGAAAATTACCCAATCATTAAAGATTGGCGTGGCTTGATGAATACCCGCCATCTCAAGGGCATTCTCGGTAGTCTCCGCCACTGAGCGGATGGACTTGAACTGAGATGACCGATGCGACCGGTATAGGTCATCAATAGCGTTTCGATCACTCTCTGATAGCTCCTCGAAGGAAGGAGGGAAATCCTTGTCCGGGATCAACAATTTCCAGGGCACCCCCCCCTTATAAAAGAAGTAACACTTCTTATAATTGGAGTTGGTGGTCCGAAAATCGTCGACCAGGCGGACATGGACGTTCCAAACCCATCCCTGAAGGCCTCCCCACTCTGAAAACTTCGGCCAGCGGGATTGGAAGTGGTGAAGGTGGTTTGCCCCTGCTGCCAGGCGGAAGAAACACCGGAACAGGGCCAGTGAATATACCCATTCCTGGCGTAAGCATAGGAACTTGAAACCGACCCACATCCTGAGGGCATTCGGGACAAGCTGTGTGGGGTGAATCCCGTAAAACTGACACAAGGTCTGTAAATCCTCACAGAGAGGAAAACGCAACCCAGCATCGATCTGAGCCGCATAAATGTAAACCTCTCCATCGTGAGGAAAATGCAGACCTAGGCCAGGATATCTAGGAGCATCCTCCACGCTGAAGCCACCGAGCGCCACCACGGTCTTAAAATAAGCCGGCTTCAATTCATTAGGCTTGACGTCTACTCGAACAAATTCGAATATTGCAATGATAAACATAAAAAGCAAAGAACAGCAGAGGACATTGCCAAAGCAGAGCAATAAAAGGGCGAAAGTTTACCTTTTGGGGAAAAAATAGGCGTGTTCAGCTCGGGCCCGTCCACCACCACAGGAGTGGTTGCAGTCCTGCCCAAATCGGTCTGTTCCTCTACTGAAGGGGGAACGACTTCATCCCTGATGGTCAAAGGGACATCAGCATTTCTGGGCATGTTGGCTTTGTTGGCACCCTTGGGAGCCGTGTGCTTGACTCTCTGATTGCGAGGAGCCATGGAAATGTTGGAAGAAGGCTGAAGAAGGTTGAGAAAAGAAAAGGAAAGGATCGCAATAAAGCTCTGAAAATCCAAGAGAGCGGATAAGCGTAAAAGACAGAATACAGAAAATGACGTTTCCTATAGCGACCAAAAGGGGAGTAACCGCCACGAGCAAATCGAAGCGACGCAGAGGAATAATTGCACCCTTTTGGAAAAAACCGAAGCAATGTCAGAATTCCAAGAGACAACGGTTGGCTGGTACAGACAGCTGTCAAGCTACCCTGGGTTTACGGAAAAGTAAATGTCAGGCGTGCCTCAAGTGACCGTTCGATTTCTGGACAACCGTGCAGTTATTAAATGCTAACAAGTCCACTAAGGAGACAAGAGGGTCGCCAACGCACTAATAAAGCTTTAGCAGGAATACCTCGGGTAGATAATGATCGCCTAACTAAGAAAGATAGACTTCCATAAGCCTGAGTCACCTCGAGTGATCGCCAAAAGGGGATAAAAGGAAGGATATTCTTTCGGCTTTGAACAGAGAAGGAATTGCTCGCCAAATGAGCTCGAAGTATCTCAAAGGCACTGAACCATTACCAAAGACGTCACTATCTAAAACCCTACCAGGAAATCAAGCTCGACTGAAGGAACTTCAATCAAGCTTCGGGGGCAAATGTTGGGTATCGATAGTGACGGCCCAGTAAGAAAAGGCCTCGAAGGCCCAATAACTATAGAGGGGGTAAACCCATGACATCCGAACCGGATCGGCCCAAGTACAAGCCAAACTTGGCCCACCATCGAGTAATCCAGAATCGAGCCCAAAGTCTATAGAGACGCCAAAGGCTCTCAGACTGCTCGCCATTCTCTACCAAGTCGCGACCTTCCACTGCTCGACATGGGAGTGCTCGCCCCGAAGAGAGCCTTGCCTCTCTCCTCTGGTCCCACTAAACCGTTAATGACAGAGTGGCCAAGATATCCCGCATATCCCGGTCACATATTCACTAAAGATTAGATTTGGTAACTGCAATATCTCGCAGTAACTGCCATATCCCACGATCCGAATCTTCAGCAACTCAATATACATTAAGATATTCAGTTGCCTTTATACGGTTCTATCTCTCTTACCCTATAAATATCCTTGCTTTACATACGTACTTGACGTTTTGAGTTTTATACACACATATACTCATTTAAGCATCGGAGAGGGACCCAGAGGCACCCCCTCTGTTGCGCTCCCCTACTTGCAGGTTCACCGGAGTTGGAGCTGAAGCGTCATCCCAACCTTGTCTGGCATTCAATTCACTGCCAGATCAGCATTCAGGATTTCACGATCCAACACTTCCCAAGAAGGCGTGTAAGGATTAGGGTCGGCAATGATGCGGTGTAAAATCCAAAACCATGGTTATAGCCGTTATTTTTTAATATGGTTAACCGTACCATTATGGTGTAGTGCGGTTATGGTGATGAATTTTCTATCCATAATGGTTATGGTATTTTAGTCATACCCATGGTTATAACCATGGTTATTATATAAATAAAATAATAATTTAATAGTAATATATTAATAAATAGTAATAATAGAAGTATGATTTTCACTTTTAGATTTCACGAATCTATAATTCCAGGGCGAACTATTATTGAATGATTTAAATGTTAAATGGTATTAGTATTAATTTTGAATGGTGATAATGTTAAATGATAATAATGTTGAATATTTTTGTTGTTTGTGACATAATTTTATGTATTTATTAAGATAACGTTTATAATGTTCTGTTACATTTCACATGTGGTAATAAATCTGGGTATACAGTTAAAACTGTGGTTAATAACCACAGTCATGGATATGGTTATGGTATTTAAAATGGTACTTGTAATGTTTATGGTTATGGCATGCAATTTAAAAATATGGTATGATTATGGTATTTGACATACCCATACCATACCCTAACAATTGGCAGCCCTAGTAAGAACTTAGACAAATTGAGAAGAATTTTGTTATGGGGACCCACAAACCAGAAAAAGAAGTGGCACCTTGTTGGTTGGGATGTTTTTACGAAACAAGTGGCACAAGGTGGGTTAGGTATTAAAACTTCAAAAATGAGGAATAAAGACTTACTTGGGGGGGTTTTCTTGGAGATTGGACAAAGAAGACTCACTGTGGGCGAAGTTGTTGATGAAGAGATTCTCGCACGCCCAGTCTTCCACTACTCTCCACACTCCTTGTAATTGGAAGTTTTTTTTTTTTGGGGGGGGGGGGCTTCAGTTGAGATATTGTTGATGGAAAAAATATCAAGTTTTGGAATGACATGTGGTTGGGCAACCAAGCCTTGAGACATCAAGTTCATGGGCCTTTTTGACTCTATGAAATTAACTTGTGTGTAGGGGATGTGTTTTCTAAAAAGAGATGGAACATAAATACGAGCTTTTTGGAACTTCCATCAACCATTGTTGAGACAATTAAGTTTATTCTTGCTACGGTCAATGAAAAGTTAAATGATTCTTGAATTTGGATGTTTACCAATAATGGAAATTTCACTAACTCCTCGGCTTATGTTGTCTTTGTGGTCACAATTCTATTATTAAGTTTGATAGTTGGAGTGGATTTGGAAAACCCCAGTCACCTATAGAGTTGAATACTTCTGTTGGTTAACCTATAGGGGCAGGATTGCCCTACAACATTGTTGTCTTCTCATAGCATTCCTATTAGTTTGACATGCTCACTGTGTTTTTCGTTGGAAGAGGACGTTCTTTACATTCTCATGAATTGCGCACTAGCGGGCTATACTTGGGACGATTTTCAGATTTCCTCATTTGCAACTAGATTTTTCCATCTTCTATTAGAATCGTGGATAAAATCTAGATGCAAAATTTGGGACATATCCATCCAAGGGGTTGAATGGATCTCAGTGTTCGACTTTTGACTTTGGAATATCTGAAAAAACAGGAATAGGCACATCCTTTAGGGGAGATCCTTTAACCTTGATATTCTTTCATTGTCTGTTAAACAAACCACTGAATTCAAATTAAATATGCCATGTATATTCTCAGTACTAATTGAAATTACCTTACTATTTAGGTAGGTTGAAAACTTCCACTCCCGGAATGTCTAAAGCTAAACATCAACGAATCCGCTATGGGAAACCCTACCAAGGCAGGTGTGGGGGTCATTAGGGATTGTAACAACCAATGGATTGTTGGGTTTTCTAAAAACATCAGAAACTCCAACAATTTTATCACTGAAAGTTGGGTTATGAGTGATAGGTTGATCCTTATTATTCACATATAGGACTGAGTTCCATCCACATTGAAATAAATGTTCTCTCTCTATTTCAACTTTTGATGAATAAGGATATGAGAATCATGTTGAAACATACCTGGCCTAACACGCTCCACATTCTTGAAGATTCCTTTCCTGCACATGCTCTACACAATATTGAGTGAATAATGCACATAGCTTTATGTTTATTATTGTCTTACCTACAAATATTCCATGTACTTTGTATGGGTTGATGTTTAGTTTTATATTTGTGTTTGTAACCGAATGTAATACAAATAGGAGTAGTTGAATGAATGAAGTTAAGTTGAAAGCTACGGTTGGCTTCAATATATACAATTTCGGCTATACTATTTAACATGGTGTCAGAGTCGGATTGTTCGATCAATTGATCGATTGAACCTTTCTCGGCATCATCATATACCGTAGAAAAACATACCTTAGTCATGGCAGATTCCAAAGGGGGCAGCATCCGCACCACCGAGTCTACCACAACGAACGCGTCGTTTGCAGCTCAGTGGGCAGCGATGCTTTCAAACCTGCCACAAACCAACACCGTGCACAAATCCGTATCAGTATCCAACATAAGTTTAAGCGTAAAAATAAACGAAAGGAATCACTCCCTGTGGTCACGATTAATCCGAATGAAAGTCGGTGGCCAAGGGAAACTCTACCACCTTACGGGTGTTCCGGCACCACCACAGCTCGAGGACCCAACAGACGCGCAATGAGAACAAGATGATCTCATAGTATGCTCACGGATGCTTAACAACATGGAACCGGAGCTAGTCAACCAGTATGCTGAATTCCCCACGGCAAAGGAACTGTGGAACGGATTATCTGCAACATACAGTAAGGGTAAAGACGGAGTCTAATTGTTCGATTTAATAGTTCGGACAAATAGCACAAAATAAGGCACCGATTCCTTAGAGTCTTTGTACAGTAAATTACAAAGTCTATGGAGGGAAATCGAGATACGTGATCCAAATCCAATGAAATGCACACAGGATATTCAGATATGGAACACAAAGCGGGCCGAAACAAAGCTATGTCAATTTCTACGTGCGGTAAGCAATGATTTTGATAATGAGAAACATGATTTACTTAGGATTAATCCATTACCGGAGGTGGAGATGGCTTATTCAACCATCCAATCGGAGCGTGATCGAAGACAAGTAATGGGAGTCACGCAACAAGGATCTGAATCGGGTGTTACGGGAGTCGGAGCGGGACTGGTGACTCGGTACCTTTTGGAGACCAACACCGTGGGAGTCAGACCGGGAAACGCCTCCAGACCGCAGCAGCTCGCCAGAAAAGGAAAATCAGGTTGAAGTGGTGGCGTCGACTGGAAGACTCTCTGGTGTAGCCACTGCGGAAAACAACGACATGAGAAACTGGAGTGTTACCTCTTGATTGGATTTCCCGACGGATGAAGGAGCCAAAGACGAGAGGGAGCTAGCGCCAGCAACCAAGTCACGGTGGCGAATGGCCGTGACGATTGGGGGAAGGGCGCCGAAACCCTAAGCCACGACCATGAAGGCATGACTATGGTGGCCAAGCCTCCAACTGAGGGCTATGGATGGAACGGGTGGAACCATCACGAGGAGGAGAGGCTCGGCGGTCCTCTACCATATGGAACCCAACGGAGGAAGCGAGGCGGAGACACTCAACCGGAAAATTAGGCCACGACGGAGAGGGGCCTAAGGTTTCCAGAGTGACTGCGGCTGGAACAGGGCAAGGATAAATGACTGCGGCTGGAGGCTATGCTGAAGGTATAGGGTTTGGGGGGTAAAATCAAAATTACCCCTACCCCTTAAGTAGTGAAAATCTGAATTTGGGCCGGAAAAATAATCTATTTTTTGGTCTTTCATGTTTTAAACCCGATACTTCTGAACCTGATAAAATACGAATTGATCATACTATTGCTCGTACATTTTTTGCTCAAAAATATGTATCAGGGAAGAGTGAAAAATGGCTACTTGATTGTGGAGCCACCGATAGCATGAGTCATGACACGAATGATTTCGTAAGTCATTCGGCACCAAGACGGGAAATGATCCAGACAGCAAATGGAGAATTAGTACCGGTTCAGGGAGCAGGAACCGTTAATATTTCTTCAACAATTAAATTGGAGAACTGTTTTTATGTGCCTAGCTTAGCGTGCAAGTTACTCTATATTATTCATGTCACTAGAGAGTTAAATTGTATGGTGCTAATATATCCCAATTTATGTTTACTACGGGATATTCAGTCGGGAAAAATCATCGGACGTAGAATTGAACATCAAGGCCTGTATTATGTGGAGGAAGTGACTCAACACGGAACTGCAATGCTTGCTCACAGAACAGTCACCAGGCAACAATGGTTGTGGCATCGGAGGTTGGGTCATCCTTCTGCAGGGTACCTTCATAAATTATTCCCTAGTTTATTTCCGTCAAATCAAGAACTTGTGTGTGAAACCTGTATTCATGCTAAAAGCCACAAAAATTCATATTCACTATCTGAATCTAGATCCAAGTCAGTATTTTCTCTCATACACTCGGATGTTTGGGGACCTGCTCCAAATAATAGTACATGTATGTCAAATAATGGTTTTAGATATTTTGTGCTTTTTATCGATGATTATTCTCGTATGAACTGGGTATACTTTCTTAAAATCAAATCTGAAGTCTTTACTAAGTTTGTAGAATTCCACAATCTAGTCAAAACTCAGTATAATACCAAAATCTAGGTTCTCCGTTCTTATAATGGTGGAGAATTTGTAAATTCCTCTATCCAACAGTTTCTTAAAAACAAATGGATTATACATCAAAACTCATGTCCACATACTCCTCTACAGAATAGAGTCGCGGAACGAAAAAACCGACATATTCTAGAAATGACTAGAGCATTAATGCTAGAGTCAAATATTTCAACCTCATTTTGGCCAGAAGATGTTGCTACTTCTGTCTATCTCGTTAACCGCTATCCGACGACGGTGATTCAGTTTCAAACACCTCTTCAAGTTTTATCTAGTCATATGAGTGTTCCAACAACCTTGACACTCCAACCATATGTCTTTGGATGTTCTGTTTTTGTACATATTCCAAAAACAGATCTTTCTAAATTTGATCCATGTTTTGTGAAATGCGTTTTTGTGGGGTATGGGATTAATCAAAAAGGCTACCGTTGTTTTAATCCAAACAGTCATCGTATGTACACTACTATGGACTGTACATTTCTAGAAACAGAGTTCTACTATACATCCCAATCTTCTGTCTAGGGGGAGAGTCATGATAGTATTTCATTAGATTTGTTGATACAGACTATTTTGACCACTCCAGTGTTCCCTGAGATAGTTTCAAAAGAGAAAGTTGGTGGAACCACCGAGACATTACCTCCCATTATACAGGTCTCGGATGCTTCAAACCCGTCAACCCCGACGAATATTCCGGAGGTTAGTAATTCTAATTGGGTAACTCCGGGTTCTATTACATCAAATAACAATGGTTTGGAAGAATCGCCAGTACATGAGAGATATGTACTACCAGCCAAGAGAAATAGGGGTGTTCCCCCTATCAGATACGAACCAGAGTATAGTCTAAAGGCAAATCGATATCCAGTAGCAAACTAGGCAAGGAGGAATCTGACACCGAATGCACAAGCCTTTGCTACTGCAATATACACTCAAGATATACCCAACACGGTAGAGTCAACATTGAAAGTTCCATAATGGAGGCAAGCCATGGGAGTAGATAAGGAAGCTCTAGAGAAGAACCAAACGTGGGAGAAGTGTGATCTACCTCACTGAAAAATAGCAGTTGGTTGCAGATGAGTGTTTACTGTAAAACACAAGGTTGGCGGATCCGTGGAGAGATATAAAGCACGACTAGTGGCCAAAGGATATACTAAAACCTATGAAATTGATTACTCAGAAACATTCTCCCCAGTAGCACGAATTGATACTATTCGAGTCTTGTTTTCTATAGCTGCAAACAAGAACTGGTCGCTACACCAGTTTGACGTAAAATATGTCTTCTTACACGGTGATTTAGAGGGAGAAGTCTATATGGAACCACCGCTTGGGTTCACGACAGGGTTCAAGAGATCAGATGTATGCAAATTAAAAAAAAGGCGCTATATGGACTCAAACAATCGCCAAGGGCATGATTTGGGAGATTCACAGTGGATATGAAGAAATATGGCTACCGACAAAGTAACTCAGATCATACCTTATTCATCAAAAGAAGGCAAGGTCGAGTGACCTGTTTGATTATATATGTGGATGATATGACTATTATAAGTGATGATAAAGAAGAAATAGTTCAGCTCTGGAGGAATCTGTTTCAAGAATTTGAAATGAAGGATTTGGGGGAACTCAAGTACTTCTTTGGGATTGAAGTATTACGGTCTGAGATAGGTATTTTCATTTCACAAAGAAAATACATTTTAGACTTATTAGTAGAAACGGTATTGGTGGACTGGAAGCACGAATTGATACTATTCGAGTCTTGTTTTCTATAGCTGCAAACAAGAACTGGTCGCTACACCAGTTTGACGTAAAAAATGTCTTCTTACATGGTGATTTAGAGGAAGAAGTCTATATGGAACCACCGCCCGGGTTCACGATAGGGTTCTAGAGATCATATGTATGCAAATTAAAAAGGCGATATATGGAATCAAACAATCGCCAAGGGCATGGTTTCGGAGATTCACAGTGGCTATGGAGAAATATGGCTACCGACAGAGTAACTCATATCATACCTTAGTCATCAAAAGAAGGGAAGGTCGAGTGACCTGTTTGATTATATATGTGGATGATATGATTATTACAGGTGATGATAAAGAATAAATAGTTCAACTCCGGAGGAACCTGTTTCAAGAATTTGAAATGAAGGATTTGGGGGAACTCAAGTACTTCTTGGGGATTGAAGTATTACGGTATGAGACAGGTATTTTCATTTCACAGAGAAAATACATTTTAGACTTATTAGTAGAAACAAGATTGGTGGACTGTAAGCTAGTAGAGACACCAATGGTATTCAACCATGGACTGAGGATAATAGAAAGAGCTGAACCGACAGATCAAGCTCGATTTCAACATCTAGTCAGAAAATTGATCTATCTCTCACACACTAGACCAGATATTGCATACGCAGTAGGTGTGGTAAGTGAGTTCATGCATAAGCCACAAGCAGATCACATGGAAACTGCTCTCAGAATCCTTCGATATTTAAAGGGCTCACCAGGAAGTGGAGTATTGTTCCAGAATAATGGTCATCTCAAAATAGAAGCATACACACATGCGGATTGGGCAGGGAATCCAACAGACGGAAGATCAACTTCAAGTTACTTTGCCGTGGTAGAAGAAAACCTGGTAACTTGGAAGAGTAAAAAGCAGAAGGTGGTGGCACTATCAAGTGTCAAGGCAGAGTTCAGATGAATCGCTCGAGGTCTCACAAAAGTATTATGGTTGTACAAATTGTTAACTGAGATTGGTTTTCCTATCCAGGAACCATGCAAGTTAATGTGTGATAACCGTGCAGCTATAAGCATTTCGGAGAATCCAGTTCAACATGATCGTACCAAACATGTTGAAATCGATCGACATTTTATAAAAGAAAAACTAGAGAATGGAATTGTAATGATTCCGTTTGTACGCTCTGAATATCAACTTGCAGATATACTCACCAAGGCAGTAAATGGAAAGAATTTCAGGAACGTTTTGCGCAAGGTAAATATTGGGGATCTTACTATTTAACTTGAGGGGAAGTGTTGAAACATACATGGCCTAACATGCTCCACATTCTTGAAGATGCCTTTCCTGCACATGCTCTACACAATATTGAGTGAATAATGCACATGGTTTTATGTTTATTATTGTCTTACCTACAAATATTTCATGTACTTTGTATGGGTTGATGTTTAGTTTTATATTTCTATTTGTAACCGAATGTAATATAAATAGGAGTAGTTGAATGAATGAAGTTAAGTTGAAAGCTACGGTTGGCTTCAAATATACAATTTTCGCTATACTAGTTAACAAAACATCTCACTAATGTCTATCATTATGTATTGTAGAACATTGTTAGACCAATTCAGTATATGCAAATTTTATCACGTCTATAGGGAGGCAAATTTTATGACTGATACAACAGTGAGAATATAAACTCTCTAAACCCAAGATTTTCTCGTGCACTTACCCCCGACCACTTAGGGAGGTCACTTTTGCTGACATTTCAAAGCCTAGACTTGTTAAAACTTGTAATTAGTATTTTGTTGGACGGCAAGTGTTGTTCGACAAAGCAATCTTCCATTGTAGCAAAAATAAGAGAATTGAAGCATGCATCAGTAGTAATACGATTATTTATTTGTTTGGAATAATCTGGCCATCATGCATAGTTATAATTAGTATGGTCTGACTTATATTTTACGTAGTAATAATATAAATAATCTTCTTTTGTTTTGGGTGGGCAATAATCTATGCTTTAGTAAGACTAGATCTGTCTTATTATATATATATATATATCAACAGCTAAACCAGTGTTCCTAGATCTCCTACCAACCCCTCAGTCACCGGCCACCTCCCAAGATCTCACTTCCTCTCTGAAAACCCTTGATTAGTTGTTGACGTAAATGAGAGTTTTTTAGAGACAAAAATAATAATTGTTTTTTTAGATTAATAGGTATATCACTTTTTACTCACTAAATAGCAAATTGGATCGAATCGCTACTGAGTTGGTAGTGAGTTGAGGACCGTGACGAGTTAAGCAAATTTAATAAGAGTTAAGGTATTTATTGATTAAGTCAAGTAAAATATGGTGTTTATTTTCGCATTAACGTTACTATTATATCCTGAAAGACGATCATTCCATTCTCCTCTTATGCGAAACTGTTATGGTCAGGAGGGGGAGGGAGGGATTGTTTTAAGAAGACAGTTAAGTTAAAACAAAAAACAATCGAAGAAATTTCTGTAGTTTTACTAAACTTGTATGTTATTGTATCGTTTCTAATAATTTTATCATTTTATTATTTAATATGAAATATTTATATTATTACAGATGAATTCTTATTCGTATTGATTCTTTTTCGTATTACTAATACATTGTTACCTTATGTATTAAACTATGTGTACTCATTATATTTGCATTTATGTTATTATATATATGATTATAATATTTAGATATTGTATATTACTTATATATATATATAATTTCAATTATTTTAAATTAACAATATTTCCTACTAAATCTTCAAGTTATTACTACTTCTCTAAATGTACTCAAATTATTGAAAAACAATAATAGTATTTCATAAATTATAAAAAAAATTACTAGTTTTCTCAAATATATATATATATATATAAGTAGTCGTAATTTGGTGCCTTATTTAACCTTTTATGAATAAGATAACCACTTAAATATATTTCTTCTTTTAAAAAAGTTGATTTTTTTTATACAACTTCACAATAATATTATTTTAGTTTCAATAATTAAAGTACTTTAGGATTAACTTGAAATAATTTCAATCCAAAATAACTTACAGGGATGGAAATCAGAATCTGATTGGTATACCTCGGTTCTTTCGGCTCACGAGTGCTTTTGCATTATGCTAACTCGATTGTTGGATGAAATACCTTGCGCGAGCCAATTTTGCCTAAACCCGCAATTTTTTCAACAAAACCCTACCGAAAAATTATTTTCTTTTTACTATTGATGTAATATGGCTATTGGCACACCTAGGTCCTTTCGGTTTACGAGCATGCCCGCATCACGCAAACAGAGTGTTGCGTGAAAAATTGTCTTACGCAATCCAATTTCTACTGAAACCCTCAATTTCGCTCTTCCATCCGTCGATAAGATATCTGAAAATTACGTGTCAAAATTGCGCTACAAGTGTTTCGTTGGTCATTCCTAATTTCATCCAATTGTCGGTCTTCTATCCGTCGATAAGAGTTACGGTATTTGTTAACTTAAGTCAGTCAAGTAAAATATCGTGTTTGTTTTCGCTTTAATGTCACTATTGTATCGTGGGAGACTATCATCTCATTCTTCTCTTACATCAACACGTTACAGTGAAGGAAAAATTGTCTTAAGAAGACATGCATATCAAGGGATTCAGTTAAAATAAAAAAAAAAAGTTGGCAATTTCAGTTTTACTAACTTATATTATATATTGTAGCATTTCTAAAAATTACATCATTTTATTATTTAATCTGAAATTTTTACTATATATTGATGCTTCGTATTACTAACAGCGTACCTTATGTATTAAATTATGTTTACTCATTATATTTGCATTTACGTGTATATATATATGATTAGAATTTTAGATATTGATGTATATTGCTGATATATAAATAACTTGAATATATTTTTTTTTAAACTATTTTAATTATTTTGAATTTACAATATTTCCTACTAAATCTTTAAATTATTATTACTTCTCTAAATGAACTCAAATTATTTAAATTAAAATAATATTATTTCGTAAATTATAAAAAAATATTAGTTTTTCAAAAAAATATATATGTAAGTAGTTGTAATTTAACGCCTTATAATATGACCATTTATGATTAATATAACCACTTAAATATATTTCTTCTTTCTTCTTTTAAAAATGTTTTTTCAACTCCAAATTCAGAATAATATCATTTTAATTTTAATAATTAAATTACTTTAGGATTATGTTAGAAATATTTTCAATCCAAAATATTCACAAAGGGAAATCACGAGTCGATTGGCACACCTCATTGTGGAGTTGTCTCCAAAAGATAACTGTGATATGTAGCTTTCATCCAACGCGGCAAATGAATCTTTATAACCCCTGTGATTACTACAACATGTGTTCATGTACCATACATGTGTTATTGTGTTCTTTTGTGAATCCTTTTGAGCCATTAGGAGTGTTTCTTATTCATTATTTTTTGCATAATTTGTTTGTTCAAAGTTGTTCACTTCAAGTAGCGTTGCCCAACAATATGCTTTGTAATGTTCGTACTTATGAAATCTATAACATTCGACACTTGATTTGTTGATTGTTCTTCCTCAGACCCTCTCTCTAAAGGATCCCCTTCCTCGATTATTTTGATGTCTAACTCTTGCATCGTTGATCTCATTCTTTGTCCGTTGATGATTCTCCACACCCTTGTCCTCGACTAGATTTCCATCTTCCATGACCTCTGTTGAGTCTTCCTCTTCCTCTACCACTTGACGCAATTGGTTGAAATAATGTAGTTTATGTCATGGTCTTTAGTGTATGTTCTTCAGAGAGTGAACTACAGTTCATTTTTTGTTCGTGCACGATTAGAGAACTTTGAAGTTCATCATGACTTAGACCGTTAGTGTACTTGGGATCCTTACGTAATCGCATTTTGGGTCGAGGGATCTTAGTATTTGTTCAACTATAACACCATATGCCATGGATTCTCCAGGGAATCTCATCTTCTTGCAGATGTCCATTGTCCGTGAACAGTAAGCTATCACTTTTTCGCCTTCACTCATATGTAGAAGTTTGAATTCTCTCCTCAATGCCTGCAGTTGGGCTCCTTTGACTCGAGCAGAACGTGAAAACTTCTTAGTCATTGCAAAGTATTGTTTCCAGCACATTTCGATCAATGGCTTGAAATAGATAGTTCTTGGCCTTCAAATCCACCAACTTCCTTACTGAAACTCTATCTTCTTATTCTTGTCTTCATTTCCAATCATATTCTCAATACCAACCCAAAATTCTTTTGATCTCAAAAAGTTCTCCATCAACAAGCTCCAGTAGTCATAATGCTCATCATACATGGGAATTGCAGGTGCAACATCACTTGAACTATCTTCTGTGTTTGAATATTCTTGGTGCATCCTTGTTCGGTTTAGGATTTCCAGACCCTTAAGCTCTGATACCACATGGTTCCTGCTAATCCACTTAGCTTGGATGAAAACCAAATGAACGTAGAAACGGGAATCAAGCAAAAGGAGGCACAATTTTGTTAGGAAACTACAATTCCTCTATTTCATTTGTTTTAACAAATTCAACCGATCTATTTTTAAATATAAATTCCTCACTAACAACACTTAACACCCCACTATTCCACTACTCTAAAATTGACCTGAAAATTTCTTACTTATTTCAAACAGACCAAAGAACTGAAATTTAACCTGGACTAAGCGATGAACAAGACTGAAACCATTTGATCCAATTAGATTGAAGCTACTTACTACTTTAATTACCTAATAACTTATGCAAATAGACTTCAATATCTGCTCCACTTGATCCACACCATACTCTGTTCTCGTAAAATGATGTACACTATCTACCAGTTGAACCATGTTATTATTTTGCAATGATTTTGTTGGACTAGAGTTTTTTTCGCTTCTTACTCCACTGTAGCACCCCCGAAACCACAGTTCTTATCTCACCTAGAGGTGAGACCAGGAAGGGAGAGACGGGTTTTTTGGAAGAAAAAAAACAAGACCGAAATATCAGGCCTTATATTTGGAGGAATAAGACCGAAATTATCAAAAAAAACATGTCCGAGTCGGTCTTGCACTCTTGCTTGATTCGGTCCGGTCTCAGTCTTGGACCAAATTTTTGCTAAAAAAAACATAAATAAACCAAGTATCAAACATGCAATCCAACACAATAATTTTTACTAATTCAGAACATACAAACACAAACACACAATAAATCAATTAATTATTAAGTGTATGTAACCTGCAGTCAATATACAAATAATTTGCAGAGGCAAAACTAACATCCATTTTCCAATAATATCAGTGAAAATGCAATAAACACATAGAAAAAGAAAAAAATAGTCAAGAAAACAAGACTAGACCAACCCTAACCAGAATTAACACCGTATCATACAACGTACAACATACTTGGGCCAGACCTGATCTTTAGGGAATTCTGGTCTTAAAAACCGAGCTTGAGTCTGATTTATAGAAAACAAAATCACCCATATTGACTAGGTCTTAAACTCGGAACGAATTATTCGAAACGATGTCGGACCGTCTTTTCGGGAATTGGTTTCACAAGTGTTTTATGCTCAACCCTAATATCACCCGTTTCATTCTGACCACAAAATCCTGGGTCAAACTGACATTTGAAAAGGGACGCAACCATAATTAAATGCTCAAGCCAAGCCCTTTATCGTCATTTGACTCCCCTCCTCCGACCAAGATGAAGAAGAGAGCCTGATTTCCATTCCGAAGGGGAATAACGTGCAGAGTTGGCAATGTTTCTCTTCCTTCGCGTCCTCGACCTTCTCTTTCAGCAGTTAAGCTGCTTCAATCTCTCCACCTACTCAACCTGCCTTCCACAATAACATTTACTCTCTCTCTCTCTCTCTCTCTCCCTCTCTGCAACTGAGTGCTACCCAGTACCTTGGGATACTGAATGTGCACTAACCACGCGCCGCCTACACATACAAGGTTCGCGTGCCGCTAACAAGCTGCTGAGGCTAAGGTTTGGACAGGAGAGATGCCGTTGGGGCGGTTTCTGCTCAGAAATGAGTTCGGATTGGGGAAGCCTGAGCTCTACAGTGAGGCCGACCGTGAAGATCCGAAAGCCGTTCTCGACGGCGTTGCCGTTGCTGGTCTTGTTGGGATCTTGCGTCAATTAGGGGATCTCGCTGAGTATGTCCCGCTCCCTTCCAATTTATGTTTCTAAATTCGGAATGTGTGTGTGCCTTCACTAAGTGCGTATTCTCAATTTCATTATGCTCTCTGGTTGTAAGTAACTTGAGCACTTCTTTTAGTTAATTTATAGTACGTTTCGCGCTTGCTTGTTGAGTTTGGCTTCGTCAAATGAGCAGGAGAATAATAACAAAGTAGATTTGTTTGTTTGCTATTTAATTGCTTCAACGCAATGTCCCTCAATCTGGTTTTCTTGAAGGCCGTCTTTTTTTAGTAACTTTGCAGTCAACTATCCAGCCACTTTTCCACCTTTCCAGCTACTTGTTTTGCAATTTTCAACAAAATAGGCCAATTAGAATTTCTATGATGAAATTTCTCTGTGTTAATTACAACTTGCTGACGACTTTCATTTTAATCTGATGTCTTCTCTTCTCCTGTTAAGATATTCCCATTGATTTTGTTGTGGAATCTGATCACATCCACTAACAACCGATGCTTGAATTCTAGATTTGCGGCAGAAGTTTTTCATGGATTGCAGGAGCAAGTAACAGTTATGGCTTCTCGAAGTCATGATATGATGGTTCGTGTCCAGCACATTGAAGCTGCTCTTCCTCCTTTAGAGAAGAGAGTCTTGGCCCAAACCAGCCACTTACATTTTGCCTACACGTCTGGTATGATTCTACTAACTCTACCCACATGTTTTTCTATTGTTTGCAACTTCAGAAGTACTTGCTCGAGTTGTCTGGCTAAATTAGTATCACCATATCCTCCGTTGAAGAACCGTATAGGCAATTGATGTTTATACGTGCTCAGGACAGTTCAGGACATTTGAGTTGATCCTAGCCTAGTACATCTCGGAAGTTTTTTGAATGCTTACGAAACAATTCTAAGGAGTATTTGTTCAGATGCTAGTAACTTTTGCGTGGCACAAGAACTTCCTCACTAATAAAGTCTATACATTGTTCGTAATTAAAAAGTAATTGTCCTTAACTCTTTTAGTAGTTCAACTTATTCAATTTATCTAGTTGCGATGGGAACCTTTGATTTTTTTCAAGTACTTATTGTAAAACAGTTGTTTGTAGGTTCTGAGTTTCATGTCCTGATTCGAAATAAGCAACATCATTTTATTGACAATGATTTGCCACGATTCATCATGGATTCCTATGAAGGGTGCCGTGATCCTCCACGTCTGCACTTGCTTGACAAGTAATGCAATTTTGCAAGTCATGAATCATTGAATAAGGAAAATATTTACTACTCTATAGTGACACTGAATATGTTTCTTGGTTTAGATTTGATACTAGTGGACCAGGATCATGCTTGAGGAGATATTCGGATCCAACATTTTTCAGGAGAGTGTCAACGAAATGTCATGAACCAGATATAGTGAGGGTGCGAAGAGATAAAAGGAGTCGTAAAATCAAGGTATAATCTCTTGAATGTTGATTTAATATAGTTGGTCAAAAATGTACTTATGCAATATTTTTCCTAATTAAATCTTCTAGGACTATAAGCATTTGCCTTCGAAACTTTTTCCATTTGGTAAGAGTACTTACAAATTTATCAACTTTAACAGAAAAAGAGACCATTCCTAAAGAATGGAGAATATTCACGACAGCCATCCATGTCTAAAAGCAGTGGCAGGTATTTAGTGAGCAAAAACTATGATCCTTATTCTACATATTGGGACCTGATATTAAATTTTATTGGCTTTGTATTGTGCAGAATGCAGTTTACTTCCCCTGTTGATAATGGACGAATTTCTCCATCTGTTTTGGTTGATGATGTGAGATCAAAGTTTGGAATGAGAGACAGCATAAATTCCTTTGGCTCGAGATCTGATTCTGGCTATATAGAATGTATATTTGATCAGAATGAAAATGAACCGCTTGAGGAACTAAGATCCCCCAGGTCATCCTCCTCTATAAGGATGCAACGGGAAGATTCAATTTCCCTAGATAAGAAAATTTTGTCAGTACAGAATAGTTCTGCACAATCAACATCACACACATCACAAGGTCGTGTTGCCTCCAATGCGTCCAGTGTAAGTTGGGATGAGAAGACTGAAATATTGGAGCCTATTGATCAGAAGAGACAGATAGAAAAATCGATGGCTATGATATCTGCGAACTCTGATGTTGATGAGCAGGAAGAAGCTGTTAACATCCCTACCACTGATGAGCTTAGTGGGGAATTTAAAGAGGATAGCAAGTCAAGATCGATTCTGCTAGAGAACTTGGTTGACGAGATTGAGAGAGAAGCTGATGCATGTGTAGTGGAAGATAGGTCAAAATTGATCCTGTTAGAAAACCCAGCTGATGATAGTGAGAAAGAAGCTGATAACTGTGTAGTGGACTACATGCCAAAGCCTATCGTACTAGAAACCTCAGCTGATGAGATCGAGGGAGAACCTGATAACTACGTGGTGGACGACTTGCCAAAATCTATCCTTCATGAGAATCAAGTTGATGATATTGATAGTGAAGCAGACTGTTATGTGGATGCACTTAACACCATCGAGTCAGAATCAGAGACTGATCATGATTATCAGATGAAACGAGAAATTAAGCAGCACTTGGCTGAAGTTGAAGATATTGAAACTAAGCCTGCAGTGCAGGAGCCTATCTCACAGAGTTCAGTTTTCCATATTTCAGGTATCGGATCCAATGCTGATTCAGCCATAACCTCAAATAAAGAAATGCCCTCAGAAGTACGTGAGTTAGCTCCACATAAGAGTTCTTCTGAACCACAAATACCTGAAGCTGCTGTCGAAGTTGCTAGTTCTGATCATGTCCCATCCATCATGGTTGAGAGGACTGATCTTGATGTTGTCTCAAACTCAAAGAGAGCACCTGATGGGTCTACTCTGCTTCCTTCTAGTTCCATCCCAGCAACGAACGAGATGTCAAGCTATTTCTCTGAATCCCCTGTGAAACTTACAGCTGCTAATTTCTGGACTAATGGAGGTCTCCTGGGACTTCAGCCATCAAAGCCTGCGGATTTTGCTCCATCAAATAGTTTAGATGCTCTGAAGAGAGATCAGGATTCCTCAGCTGATTCAAGTGATAATATTTTAGTAAGTAACAACAGTGGTGACAAAACGGGAATGCTTAGTGAAAATGGTGATGACCAAAGAAAGGAGTCTCGTTCTGATCGCCTCACCTCGTTCTTGATTAACAAAGATAGTCAATCTACTCAGAAGACAGCTCTGGTATTATCATTGGCTGATTTGTATGCTAGATACGATAAATCATGCGATTCAGATTCGAATAATAAAGATACTAGTATCAGCGGCAATTCGTTTACATTGGTGGCCCCAGGGAGTGCACTGCCGATTGCTCCGACAACCAAAGTTGCATCTATTGAAAGTAGGAAGGAGAGTGATGAAAATCTATCTGGAGTATTTGGACTTAGCCACCGGTTGTTTGCCAACAGTTTCCGAAAAAATATATCCGTAGTCGATGATGTAAAATCAGAGTCAGTAAATTCTACCAAAGCTAATATCATGGAGCAAGATCATTATGGAAATCATAACTCTACATACCCAACCAGCCAAGGAGAAAACACAAGGGAGAAGTTTGAGGTTCGGTCTCCACTAAGTTCTTTACCGCCCTCGCCGCCACTTGAGCATATGAAGATATCTTTCCACCCGGTTAATGATTTCGAAACATCCAAACTTGGGTTGAAATTCGCTGCTGACAAGAATGGGCAGGAAAGCATTAGAGATATGTTTGCATCTTTCCAGCTGATCCCTGAGACCACTGTTGGGTTGCATGACCTTGGTTTTGACTCCGATGATGATGCATTTTATCGCTCATCTCCTTGTACATCAGATGGTTGCTCCAGCCATGACTCTGATTCAAATTCTGAGCAGTGGGAATCTGGTGAAACAACTGAAGCTGATGCCTTCTGCAGAATCTCATCATCCGCTTCCTCATCTTTGGAGCAAGTGGGTCCAGATAGCGATGGAAACATTTTGAAAGAATGTCAAAGTTATGCTACTTCTATATGTGGTCCTCCACTTAATCTACCAAGCTACGATTCATTTGAATCTCTTCCGAAGCTGCCACAGAATAATGTGGATTGTGATAGACAGAATTCTCTTGCACCAAAATGTTCTGGTCAATCTACTCCACTGCCACCCCCTCCTCCTCCCCCTCCAACAGAATGGCGAGCTTCTAACCCAAAGACAAACGTGGGGAAAGAGGACGAGCAAGTGTCTGCGGTACTGAAGCATGAGTCTCAGCCTGAGCATTTGCTATCTAGTAGTGTTCAAGAGCAACCTCAACAAGTCGATTCAAGGCAACATAAGATTGCTCAGGAGATCATCCAAGGTACAGCGTGTAGAAAGGTAAAGCCTGTCTCTTCTCTTGGGTTTTGCATAAGTTCATCCTGCATAAAGTAATGTACATCTTTTCTTTTAGCCATCAGAGCAACCGAAGCTTGCAACTAAGGAGGGTTATCAGAGTGGTAATGGGAAGCTGATGGATGAGGACGACTTCCTACATCAGATCAGAACAAAAGTGAGTAGCTTTATTTTCTTGTATGAAATTTCAATTCTTTGGATGTTATTTCTACTACTGAAAGTTTTTTAGTTGAAAGTGCTAGCACAGGCTTATTAGTATCAACTATTGACGTCATTCCTGCCTGCCTTAAGTATGTATATACAAATGATCGGATTGCACTTGTCTTTGTACAATACTTTTGAGTCTTGTAAAAGCTGCAATGGTCTTTTTATCATGGTCTAATACCCATTGCCAAGGTATGAGATTTGTACCACATTGGTTGTGTGGGCAGCTAATGTGGTGTTTATAAGCCAAATATCCTCTCCTACCTACTAGACTAGTTTGTTAGGTTGTAATGAAAAAATGTTTGTTGTACTTTTCTTGTTAATTGGATATGGACGTAACATACTCAATTGGTGGCCCATCCCTGTATTGTGTCTTGCAATGAGATGTGAATGTTTTCCCAAGGAAAAGGATGATTCATGTGGAATAAGGGCTCGGACGGAGTTATTTCTGTTGGTTTACAAATTATACTTTTATATAATTAGCGCAACCATGTTGAGGACTGTTTTGAATTTCAGCAGGTTTCTGTACACTTTTTTTTGTGGTAAAAAACACTCTTATATCTAATATCTATAATGCTTCTCAGTCCTTCAATCTAAGGCGCACCATTGCAACAAAGGACACTGGTGCTGCTACCTCTACTGCCACGGCCACAACAATCCCGAATGCAAATATCAAAGTCAGTGCCATTTTGGAGAAAGCCAATGCAATTCGACAGGTTTTGATGCTGCATTTGTTTTCTTCTTCTTTAAGTGCTATTAATAATAGTAGTAATATAATTTGGAGGGTAACTAAATACCGTTAACCTTTTTGTGTTCTTGTTTAGGCTGTTGGAAGTGACGATGACAGTTGGAGTGACACCTGAATTGGACAACTTCACCTTGATCATTAGATTTGATTTTGAAGCGATTCGTCATGTTCACTTTTTGTACATCTATCTATCTGGGTAATAATGCTCTGTAAGTAAGCAACGTTCTTGTTTTATAGTTTTTATTACAGTAATGATCCAGACTTTTTGTCAAATAATTTTGCACTCTGAGCAATGCATTTCCTGGAAGCCACCTCGTTTCACAAGGTTGTGAAGCGTTTTGTGTCGTGCTTTTATATGATCATGTGATCATGTTCTATCTTTGCGTTTTAGCCCATTAACAATTGTGTTACAGGTGATCCATATTGCTGTTTTCAAGTTGTGCCAAGCGTTTTAACTTTCTTGATTCTTCCAAGTTTTGTTGGAGCAACTCCACAGTAGTACCTCTCCTTATAAAGTTAAGGTTGTTTTTATGCTTTCAAACTTGGCCAAAAGTCTGATGCAATCAACTAAACAAATTGTTTATATATATTTTGATAGTGGTTGGTCATCAAGGATAGCCGTTTGTTCTTTTGTAAATCGGTAGATAGATCCATTGCAAATTGTAATCCCTAGTTTCAATTTTCTTGGGGAACACATATGTTTAGACGACTGTTCTTTAATTTTATTAAAAAAAGTGTGATTGTTGCAACTGAGTCGGTTGTAATTTTTTCAAATCTAGTCTTTGAATAGGTGAGTGTTAAGAGAGGATAGTTGTCGGTTATAGGTAGGGTTGAGAAAAAAACTGGTGGACCGAAAAAAACAAAACAAAACGTCTCGAGACCGTTCCGAATTTAAGACCGAGTTAAAACGGATAATTTTTTATCCTAAACTCGGGATCGAGATCAGACCTTTTACTTAAAAAAAATTGAATAAACCGGTCTGAACCGAGTATAAGTTGGAATCAATATTTATTGTATTTTTTTAATTAGTTTATTGTGTATGTAGAGCTGTGTTTGAAATTTTAACTTTTGTGTGTTGAATATTTAGTATGATATTTGACATTTGTATTGGATACATATTTGCATTGTATTTTGTATTTAATGCTTTGGATATTTTTTTAAGAGAAAAGTCGATCCAGGACCGAGACCGGCTCGAGTCAAGAAAGACCATCCCGGGCGGGTTTTTTGAGATGAATTCGGTCTCGGTCCTCTATGCATGAATACCGAAATTTCGGGTGGGACAAACATTTTTTTATAAAAGTCTGTCCCGAGCTCACCCCTAGTTCTAGGTATTGCAATGGTTAGGGTGTAGTGCAAGTATGACAAATATCATAATTGTATCATAGTTTTAAATTATATACCATAATTGTAATCATAATCATTTCAGGTATAATTTTCAATACCATAATCGTATATCAATCACGGTTATTAACCATAGTTTTACATGTATATCCATTTAAAATCACCACATTTTATTCAAATTTATATAAATCAAATTTTGATCATTTTTGAATCAAAAGATTAATTCAACTATTAAAACAGTGTAATTTCAACATCATTGAGATGTGAAATTAAAACAAAGTAATTTTACTGTGATTAACAAATTTTTGAACTAGTTCCATAAAAAATCGTAATTCTATTACTATTTAGTAGTAGTAGTATATATTAATAAATAATTATTATACATATATATAATAAGCACAATTATGGTTGATATCATGATTGCAAACCAGACTAGTGAAAAGTCAACCTTCTTGAAATCATTTTTCTTCTAATCCATGCCCTCAAAAGCTTCGAGGAACGAGATGTTAGTAAAGTTTCTCCCATCGATCAGGATCAACTTCATGTCAGACCCGTCGACCTCATCGGTAATAACCATGACATCCTCATGTGGCGTGGTTACGTGAGCCATGCCATCCTGTGATAAGAATATTAACATGTCCTCCTGAGAACTTGACCTTTTTCCCATCTAAACATCAATGAAGAGTTAAGTGATATCTCTCTCTCGAGCTCCGCTTCCCTCGCCCTTTGTAGCGAATCCTAAAGATATCACATCTATGGTTGTAGCTTTTAATGGGAGGTGCGACTGTGTTTCCTCGTTGGGTGAAGGTTAGTGTAATGAAAGAAAATGAATTTTTACTTTTGGATCTACTGCATTCTTCAAGAGGCACCTATGAATTAGGTTCTCGATGTATCTCTTTAAGACCGTTGAGTGAATGGTCTTCTAACTCTTTTCCTTGTGGCACTGCAAAAGTTGTTCAGGTCGCAATCCATGGAGCACAATTCTGCCTTGGGGACGGAGGCATCACCAAATACTGCTTTTCCATCTCATCCAAGACTGCAGATATCTCCATGTTCATGGGGGGTTGGGGTAAAGATATTGTACACCTCTATGTGGGGGTTAGTGCTCTTAGTACTGGAGCCTTTTCTCTTCTTCTTTTTCATAATCTTATCATGTTGCCTTGACTCCCTTGTAGCCGAAAGAATGACCAAGGTCGACCTCCCAATTTCCATGTTAGCCATTTCTAAGACTATGAAACGTTTATCACTTTCAATGAGCTCATCGAGAGTGTAGATCCTTGATGTGATCGTTGTTTCTCAACGTTTAGGATGCTTTGTTCAAGAGGTCAATACTTTTGAAGAAAGCAAGGATGATCTCTCGACCTCTCATATTTGCTAGTCAATCTCGTTGACGTTCTTGTGGATGATCCCATAGAAGTCCGTGTGATCGTCAACTCTAGGGTGCATCCTGATCATGTTATATCCTTAGTAGTCGTTCATGAAACTTAGCATTTTATGTCATAATGCCTATTAGGCATAAAGGATAGGCGTCCTCCAAGCATGCCTTGTTCATACCACGAAAATTGACAAACATGTGCCGCTTCCCTTTTGTGTTCTTTACTAGTACTGGTCTGGACACCCAAGTTTGAAATATAACCTCTTAACAAAGCCACGGACAATAATTTATCCACTTCCTGTCTGATTGTCAATCTTTTATTATCGACCTAAAACCTTATATTTTGAGTTATCTCGTTGGGTCAATACTCAACTCATGGGAGATGATGTTCGACATATGACTGGGCTTGTATGCAAATAATTCCTTAAATTCTTTGAGGTTTGCATTCATGACGAGACTTTGCTCCCTTACTGGTGTAACTCCGATTCTTACCTTTAATTCCATACATTCCACCTCTACATCGATTAGGTCCTCAATCGATGATGGTTTTAGTTTTCCTTGCTTGGGTCGACCTCGGTTATAATCGCAAGAGTTTGCCTTTGATTCTTCCCTCTCAAGAATTACACATAATATCTTCTCATGTCTAGTTGGTTGCCTAAGACTTCGTCGGGTTCATGAGTAGTTGTAAACTTCATTTTTTTATGAACTGTGGAATGGGTGCTTTTGTTAGTTTTGATGGTGATCCGTCATAGGAGGAAGGGGCATCTGCGACTATGAATATCACGTGTACTTTAAGGCTCTTCCAGTGCACGCTTAGTACCATTAGGAATCTGATAGTTTCAAGCGGATAAACTACACTCCTACAAACCAGATTAACAGGAACCCAACCTTCTTGATATCCTTTTTGTTCTGACCCATGCCTTTGAAGTCGTTGAGGAACAAGATGTCTATCGAGTTTTTTCATTGACCAGGACTCTCTTCATGTCAATGTTGTCGACCTCAACGATGATGACTATGGTTTGCTCGTGTAGAGTGGTTACGTGAGCCATGTTATCCTCTAAGAAGGATATTATGTTATCCTTCTAAAGGCTTAACCTTTTTCTCAATAAAACAGTCGTGGAGAGTTGTGTGCATATTTCTTTAGCTCTACATCCCTCACATCTGACAATGAATCTTCGTGATATCACATTAGCGGTGGCCAAATTTTAATGGGAGGAGGAGGAATGTGTTTGCTTGATGGGTGAAAGTCGGTGTCATGAAGACAAACAACTCCATTCTTTTCGCGCTACGACATTCTTGTGTAATTAGTAACTAAACATATGTTTATGAAATGAATATGTATTTTTAAAAATATAATTAGATACTTCAATAATTTTATGATAGATTTGTTAATTTAACTTTTGTTATTCTATATAAAATTAATTATCTATTTGGTTACACATGTGACCAATTAACCACTCTATTATTTGTCCATTCATTTTTCCTATTAACTCATCACGTGAGCAGCACGTGGTGCCTTATTATTATTATTATTTTGTCATCCAAGGAATAATCTTGGGACATGCCGAGAATTGAACTCGGGACCTATTGCATCCAAGCAAGAGCGATACCGTTGTACCAAGTGTCCGTTGGTTTGCCTTATTATTTCAAAATCAAATTAGATGATGGTTATTACACTGTTACATCAACTTTCTTGTATGTTCCGTAATTTTTTCATTTCTCCTTATTCAAAATGCACAATCCTTAACCTTCATCTTGTCCGTCAACGGATCAGACCAACGACAACCAACTATATTCTTTATTTGTAAAATGGTTGTTCCTTTTTTTGTTCTTCCTCGTCAACGTTATCTCTATTATTCTGTGCTAGAGTAAACTTTTGTTCATTCATTATTCTACTTTTACTGTTGTTCGGACTAACGTGACAATCAACCGATGAAGCAACAACTCTTGTGACCATTGGAGATCACCTCTTGCCTGATCCTACACTCCAACTGAAAACGCAACTTCATTTGATGCAAAGTTCATTAATGCATGTCTGATCGTTCCTATTTAAAACTTTTAATACTTCAACTTTATTTTTGATTTTGAGTCCGTGATGCATAATTGAGCCTGATACAATGGTTGATTGAACGAAATATTATTTTTAATTGAATACAGTTGTAATACAATCATCATGGTGGGGCTGGTGGTCACAAGCTTATGGTTATTAAGTTAGAGAAACTCTAAATACCAAGATATGGACATCCTAGTTTTGACCTCTGAGGGATTTGTTTTTGTGTGTCCTATAATTCTATATCATATATGTCGATGTGTGTACCCTATATATTTTTCAACCATATATTTAGATATCGTTATGTTACACTTTATGATATTTTATTCAGTGGATTCGGAAGTCTATAAGACTATGATTACGCTATCTAATATATTTTTAGTGAAATTTATGTTAGTCCATTTTCTTATTCTAACAGAGCATGTTAATTCAATAATATTTTGTGAAAACATAAAAATTTGTTTGATAACATTGTTAAAGCAGAGACCATTGAATAACATTCGGTTAAACATAGGTAACAATTTGAAAACATTATGTCAATCATAGTTAACCACTTTTTAACATTAAGTCATTTTTGATATTCACTAAACATTTTCAAGTAATAACAAATTAAACTCATACATCGAGGAAACTGCATTAAAAACTAATTCAATACATTAAGGAAATCAATTAGATCACAATGAGTAAGAAGAAAACATACTAACACAGCCTCGTTCGTCTCTATGAGACTT
Source organism: Chamaenerion angustifolium (assembly GCA_946814005.1). NCBI lineage: Eukaryota > Viridiplantae > Streptophyta > Magnoliopsida > Myrtales > Onagraceae > Chamaenerion > Chamaenerion angustifolium. The sequence goes on along the minus strand of OX328266.1, from coordinate 31,186,143 downwards.
AAAAAGAATGGAAGAACAATCAGTTATTAATGCAGCAAGAATCATGTATTCATTCGAGCACAATGACTCAATGTTTGACATTTGTCAATTCTTCTTTAAGACATGCTTAATTTGTTGGAATTTTACATTGCTTTTCCTTCATACGTACACATAAGGAGATCTTCACGGACAACTCAAAATGTCTTTGTTGGAATGTACGAAACATGCAATCGATGAAGGCGCAACATAGCACATTTTTAAGTTACATCATTGAATGATTGTCAAAGCGGAAGCGGATATGCGTGAGGTTGGAATCACGGTCTTCCGGACAGGAGGATACGCCACGGTTTGACGAGCAATGACCTATAATACCACAGCTACTGATATCTGTCTAATCTTTAGCGTGACCGTGTTTGCCTACAGTAACATCATGTTTTTCCTAACCCTGAGCACCCCTATATACACACAACTGAGCTTATGTGAATGGACTCCCACTTATGGACGACCCATTATCCTAAAACCAACCATCTTAAATTCTCAAGATAGCAAATACATGATATAAAAATCATTAAACAAAAAGGGTCTAACATTCATAATCTATCAATCTACAAACACCTATAACTAAGTATCAACAATTCAAGTCAAGAATAAGATAAGGCGTACTTAATTACCAACAATTGATTAAGCCAAATTTAAACTGACTGATGTTGATTAAGAATATACTTAAATAGCAAAAACAAAACAATGATACGAAACAGAAACAAGGAAGGACACCGAGAGAGAAAGATGCTTTTGATAAGTCCTCCTAATGCTGGTTGGATATACAATTGTTTGGAGATAGTGACGATATACGACAGCATAGTTTTAACAAACATGTCTTCAACAATACATAAGGGGATTCTATTTTTTTAGCAACACATAAAACTAAACATCACACACAAAAGTTAATGTTAAAATTGAAGCAATTAGGGAATAAACCGCTACAAGTGACAAATTTTCACCCAAGTTCAAACTACAAAAACAAAACTAGCTAGCTTTAACAATTCTCGAAAATGAAAAATCAACAGTGTCTTTACGTAGCGCGTTAGTAGTTTCTTTCGGGAGTGAAGTATTGATTTCAAAAACACAGCGCTGGTTAATCGACATGTTCGCCATGATATCAGCGACCACATTTGCTTCTCTAAAGATATGTCTGGACTTCATCATTTTGAACGGTATCAAGAGTTTCATGCAATCCGCAATGATGGACATTAATTTTAAATTTGACATATTTTCGTCAGAGATTACCTTATGTGCTGAGAGAGCGTCCGTTTCTAGGTGAATTTAATTTAATATGAGTGTCTTTGCTAGTAGAAGGCCATCTCGGATGGTCCAACATTATGCAGCGAGGTTGTTTCAGCAACCCAAATTTCTTGAGAAGCCCGCTACCCATTGACCCTTATAATCTTTGATCACCCACCCGATCCTGCAAAACAGTGACTCCTGATGCCTAACAACCAAACTTGATCCACTCATTCAAAGGATAATGGAAGGATTGCCCAAGACTGGGCGACCAAGTGACTGAATTCCACATCTTTTTTGTATGCTCACACGCACACAAGCTGTGATCAATATCCTCCACCTCACAATGACAAATTTTGCAGATCGGGCTCAAATTGCATCCCCTATGGTTCAATAATTTGCAAGTGGCTAGTCTGTTTTTAAGGCACAACCAAATAATAAACTGAATTTTTGGGGTAGTCTGAATTTTCCAAACCCAATTCTACTGGGCAAGTACCTGACTATTTGAGGAATGACTCGCTAAAAGAGAATAAGCATATGCAGTGGTGCAACTCCTCGAGTTTGTGACATTCCATATTTGAGTATCCAAAGAGCCATTGGTCATGTCTCATGGAGTACTCATAAACATGTCCAAAACAAATTTCGGGAAATCAAAAGAAGTTCTATCTAGAATCCACTCGGCATTGTGGAAGACATCTCCTACCATCAAGTTGTCTTCCTCATACTTCAGTGGACCATAGATATAAGATCGAAGGCGTTGACCACCCACCCAATTATCGTGCCAGAATTTAATATCTCTGCCATTTGCTACCACCTACCCCGAACCCATTTTAAGTGTGCTCATACCTTCATTGATTGCGTTCCAATTGCATGGCGTTTTGCTCGAAGTAGTGAGAGAAGTTTCATTCTGCTTAAACGTTCGGTTTCTAATCATCGCAACCCAAAGTGTCGTTTTCTTTTTCAATCTCCATGCCAAACTCCCCAGGAGCGCTTTGTTTCTATACATCGCCGATTGAATTCCAAGTCCCCCTAGGTTTTTAGGCTTTGTAATTTCATCCCAACTGATCAAGTGAATTTTCCTTTTCTGGTATGTGGATCCCCAAACAAAGTTTCTGTTAATCCTGTCCAGTTCTTTGCACACTAAAATAGAAAACATAGTACACTGCATATAATAGGAGGGGATCATGGACAAGACCAATTTTACCAAAGTAACCCTACCATCCATTGATAAAAGTTTTGTCCTCCAACCCGAAAGTTTATTTCTAACTTTATCCAGAACAAAGTTAAAGGAGTTAACTTTTGAGTTTGGCAAATCAAGAGTAAAACCAAGGTAAAACCCAAAATTCTCAACTGTTTTAAACTTTAAAATACTTTAGAGCTTCATTCTTTTGGTAGTAGGTACATTTTTCGAGAAAAGCATGATCGACTTGCCCTGGTTAACCTTCTGTTAAAATAAGATAGCCAAAATCTGATTTCTTCTTCTTTTAACAAGAGTAGAAATATGATACAATTTAATGTTTCTATCCCCATCTCTGATCCACTTAGTGCGTGCCTTCACAACACAAATTTTTTCTTCTTGGTAAAGAATCTTAGAAAGATCTAGCTGAAGATTCTTTTTGAGAGAGGCGATGAAATCGTTTGGGGAATTAGCAATACACTTTTGAGCTCCTGAGATCCTCTGAAGAATTTTTTCTGAAAAACATTTCCAAAAATATATTTATTCCAGGATCTAGCTTTGTTAAAAAGTGGTTAACGGTGGACGTGATCCTATTACTAAGCCCATTCCAAGTATTATTGACGAGGAGTTCAAAACTTGGGTGGTCAAACCACATAGACTCCATCCTAAACGGTCTAACTATCATATTACCATTATTCCCACTAGAAGTAAGAAGAAGCGGACAGTGGTCAGAGTGAGGTCTCCTAAGACGGGAAACAGGGGCATTATGAAAACTAATTTTCGAATCCATATTTGCCATCATCCTATCAAGTATTTGCTGGATTAATCTATTAGAGTTCCACATATTGACCCAAGTAAACTTAAGCCCTCCAAAACCTAGATCAATCAAATTACAATCACTAATCATGTCATTAAAAAGAGACACCCTTTTCATGCAGACACTATTCTCACCCAATTTTTCAGAACTATTTGCGACATCATTAAAGTCACCTACAACTAGCCAAGGATAGATATAGTAGAGGCAACCAACTTAATATTATTTCACAACGGTAATCTTTCATTTAAATTAGGGCTAGCATAAATCACAGACATGAATCATGAAAGATTTGAAGGGATAACCTGGATTTTGAAATGAAGTTCCTGCTCTGTAGAAGTCATCTTCGTGATATCAGTCTCATGATCATTCCACTGAACTAGAATTCCTCCCTTAAAACCTCTGGCTTCCACCCCGAGAAACTTGTTGAAAGGTAATTTACCTCCTTGCTCAACCATCATTTGACCACTAAGTCTAGTGTCAATTAGGATCAACACCGTAGGTTTGTGATTACGGATAAGGTGCTTAACCGCCTTGACAGCTGCTGGATTGCCAAATCCTCTAACATTCCACACTACAGATCTCATGTGGGATTTTTCTAGAGACATATTCCTTGATAGTTGTATTGTATTTGATTCATGATTAATCTAGTATCAACACGACCAACCCAATCACATAGAACTACTAACATGTAAAATCATGTTAGATAATTCACATTGTCACTCAATTCCTTGGGTTAGAGATTTCTAACTCACCTTTGCGATGTTAAACATGTCTATTGACCTTTTCTCTTCCACATTTAAGTGAAATTTCAACTTTCTAATTTTCCTGTGTCCCTGGCCTTTGAAAGAAACATCATTTCTGCTTTCCAATTTTCATGTGTCCTTGGCTTATGAAAGAGTTTGCTTTAAGGTTTTGTCGTTTGAGTTCATATCGTCCTCAACTGTCTTAAGCTTTATAGGCCAAATACTTGATTCAGCCTAAATCTTTGATTTGTGTTTGGCCAAATCTATCTCATCTTGTGCTAATGTCCCGTAACCTGTCGGCCCAACCTCAATATTGCAGCCCATCCCTAGAGGAATAGTTGTAGTGCCAGCAGATTGTAGCTGACCATTTCAGTCCAGCAAATTATTTCCGTTCGGCCTGTTCATCATTTCATTTATGTCCAACCCCTCCAACCCATTTCGGTTCAACAATTCCTTTTGGTCCAGCACTTAATTTTCGTCCATACCATCGAACCGACCCAACAACACAACTCTTGAAGGCAGCCCATCAGAATTCTTATCCTGCTTTTAATTTCATAAGTCTTCTTCTACACTTCCAGTTCCAACCGTTGCTTTTCCACTCACGATACACATGGCTGACAACTTTGTTTCTTCTCCACCCACAACGTTATGGTCGACAGCATGGCCGGGAAGTTTCCCGGCAGTTCCATTGCTCCTCTACCCATCCACAGTCCCGACCGTTTCTTCCTCCCGACATATTCCTGACAAGCTCTTCTTCCCGTTAGGTCTCCATGAATTCGCTTTTCCGATGGGAAGCTTTCTCGCAGTTGAGGTAGCAAGCTTTTCGATGGTTGGGGTAGCAAGCATCCCAACGGTTAGGTTATTAAATCCATTTGTCCTGGCTGATATATCCATTTCCATCGATTTTCTATGGTGTGCGGTCGACTTCCGTCTTCTCTGTGGTTCCACGATCATTCAAGGTCATCTCTCCTCTTCACCTGTTTCACTAACCTCTAGGACAACTTCCCTGACGACTTCCTTTGGTGTGTCCTTGTTCGACAGAGGTACGCTCTCTTTCTCCTTTTCCATGACTGTTTTTTGGGCGATGCAATTCTCCACCGAGTGGCCAATTATGCCACAACTCAACAGATTGAGTTGATTACCTCATAAGCAATTTCTTTGCGTGTAGTCTCTAATGTCAATTAACGAAGGTAGAGCCTTTCTAATATCGACTTGGATACAAAGTCGAGTGTATCTTCCCCGTTCAACATTTTGGGTAACATTATCAATTTGTAATAAGGGGCCGATTGTGTTTCCCACACCCTCTAGGATTTTGATATCGTAGAATTTTATAGGGATATTAGGTAAATGAATCCAAAGAGCGACAATGGAGATATTTACTCTTTCCGGGCAAAACTTAGGTTCCCATAGATGGATCGATAAGAATTGGTTGTTGATGAACCAGGGGTCGTTCCTTAGAACTCGATCATAGTCCTCTTTAGAATTGAACTTCAACAGGTAGACCCTTGGCCAAGAAGGATACAGTTCATCTCGCCTGATAGTTTCCGCATCAAATTTAGACGAGTGACCAAATAACTATAGTTTATACTCTGTCCCATCAATTTGATGAGGAGGGAAGACTTATATTTTTTTGTGAATTCTTATTTTTTTTCCCTCTTTAGAAAGAAAGAATTTCAATCTTGAGGAGTTTTTAGAATGGTTACCTGATGTTTCAATGTCATCATCCGTATCTTCATCAAGAGATTGGAGTTGATGAATCTGATATTCACAAGGCTCATGCAATGAACCAGTGAGCTTATCTTTATATGACATATTGTTGATGTTGAAGTGATTGTCTTCCTCCATAGCTGATGAAGACGAATGGAGGATTGAATCCAAGTGGTGTAGATTAATTCTTGTTTCGCGTGGAAGGGGACCAAGCTGAGGGGGGGTTCATGAGTAGGAAGAGTTTCTTCACGTAGCATGGAAGTTTTTTTTGCCCTAAGCAACCATAATAGTTAATAATACAAAAACTGACTCAATTAGGTTTATTAGGTTAAAAAACTAAATTAACAAAACACATAACACTTAACTCAAATTTGTGTACCTATGGAACTTCCTAACACTTTCTGCCTCTTTGAATCTCTTCGTTGACTTCATCATATCCTATTTGATAACAATATTCGCCTTCCTTTTCTTCTTAACATAGCTTATTTGAAGATAAACAAGGAGCATTTAAAAAAAAAAATCTAATTGGAATAAGGTTAGTTTTTGTAATTTATGTGATCAAATATAAATATATTGTATCGATATCTATATGATTGTCCTGGTCAATCGGGCATCCTAATTAATGTGTACTGTCTTGAGCCCTGCATCTTTTTCGCCATTGTTATTATTTTATCTAGTAATGTAATAAGATCTCCGCATCCTTATGTATATTCTACATTAACTATTTAATTATCATTAGATATGTATTAAAAGGGGACAAACAACGCTATAACTACATTATTATTAGAGACTAAGCTAAAGAGACTAGAATCTGAAAATATATGTAATTAATTAAGTCATTGGTCTTGAGTACTTTTCGTTATTATTATTATATATATATATATCGTCGTGACATTTATAATTTACTGATGTGTTTATTTTTAGAATTTGACTGCACTTTCCATTGGGAGAAGTCATTATCTTTATTAACCCAATCTCCCCGTCCCACGACAACATATACTTTTTTTTTTAATTATACCTGCATGGAAAACCAAATACCAAAATATCCACTTTGGTTTTAAATTTACCAAAACATACTTACGCATGAATGACATTTGTGAAGAAGTGAAACCGTATCGAAGAATCAAAGAGGCGCAGAGGAAAATGAAGAGGCGCAGAGAAAAATGAAGAGGCGGAGAATGCAAACCAGAGATGTAATTCGGAATGAAAATCTGCATTAGGGTTTAGTTGCTTAAATAGCAAACCAATAATTAGAATTTACATAGAAGGACAAAAAAAACACTAAAACCAAAATAATACCTAAACTAATCAAAAGATCCTAAAGAAATAAATACAAACAGAATGGTCCTAAACTATAGGTTTCAGCTTGATAATTTAACACTTCCCCTCAAGCTGACAACCTATAAAAAATTATCAATCATGCCTAATTTATCGGACAAATAATCATGTTGAGTCTTCCCAAGAGCTTTAGTGAATATATCCGCTAATTGCTCCCCGAACTTCACGTATTCAGTCTTGATTGTACCTGCATTTATCTGTTCTCTCACAAAATGACAGTCAATTTCGATATGTTTGGTATGTTCATGATACATAGGATTGGAAGCAATTTGAATTGCTGCCTTATTATCGCAAAATAAATAGGCAGGTTGAGAATCTAGAACCCCTAACTGTTTATCAAACCTTTTAACCAGATAACCTCGGATACTGCTGAACCCATACTGCGGTATTCTGCTTCAGCAGATGATCGGGATACAGTTGCCTGCTTTTTAACTTTCCAAGATATCAGAGAATTTCCAAACTTGACACAATATCCTGAAATAGATCTTCGGGCTTCTAAGCAACTACCCCAATCAGAATCACAAAACACAGTTAATTTAGTATCATGATCAAAATTTAATAGAATGCCCAATCCAGGTTGGTTTTTAATATATCTGATCACCCTATACACAGAATCCAAATGAGATTTTTTTGGATTTTGCATATATTGACTTAAAATGCTGGACAGAAAAACTAATATCAGGTATAGTAGTAGTTAAATACAACAACTTACCTATTAGTTTTCTGTATAAAGTGGGATCAGATATAAGGGAATCATCATAATTCAGCCCAAAACTATCATCATATCCCTTGCTTGTCAGCTTGAGATAGGCTTGTTCATGAACCAGTTCGGGGTCGAACCGGTTCTGAACTGAACTGGTCTGGTTTGAAAAAAACCAGTACATTTTTCTGTTTCTAAAAAAACTGGTCTGGTTCGAACCGATTCAGAACCGGTTCGAACTGTTCTGGTCTGTTTTTTTAATAACAATTTTGGTTCAGAAATAATCCGGTTCAAACCGAACCTAAACCGACTGAAAATCCTGTCCAACATACTGAACCGTCTAAAAAAATACTGAACCAACTGAAAAATACTGAACCGGCTGAAAAACACACTGAACCGACTGAAAAACACACTGAACCGATTGAAAATCTGTTCCACAACCGACTAAAATCATGTCCAACATCAACATACGAGAGTCCAATATATCTCTAGATTTGGTTTATTGAAGACATCTCTAGGTTTAGTTGATTTTGCTTCAAACCGGTTCTAAAATTATATAGGTTTAAAGTGGTTTGATTTAAATTTAAGTATAAACCAGTATAAAAAAACGAGTCGAGTCGAACCGATTCAAACTGGATTTTTTGTACTATTTTGAACTGTTCTATTTGAAGGCAAAAAACACTAGTCTGGTTTTGGAACTAATTCGGCCGAACCGGTTCGAACCAAACCAGTTCCAGACCAGACCAGTTCGCCCGAACCGGTTTATTTGGCCAAGCCTAGCTTGAGATTCTGTTCCATAGGAGTTCTATTTGGTTTAGCCCCTAACAATCCAACTTCAGATAGAAGTTCAAGTGAGTATTTTCTTTGGCACAAAAAGAGACATTTTTCAGATCTTGCAATTTCTATACCAAGGAAATATTTCAACTCACCCAAATCTTTCATTCTAAAATTGGTTTGTAAAGTTGCTTTTAACTCAGAAATAAGAAACTCACTATTTCCAGTAATCACAAGATCATCAACATAAACCAACAATGCAACAATTTGAGAGCCTTTCTTTTTTGTAAAAAGAGAGTAATCATGAAGCTCTATTTATACCCATTTTTTATTAAAGCTTCTGTAAGCTTAACATTCCACTGTCACGAGGCTTGTTTCAAGCCATAAATGGATTTTCGCAAACAACAAACAAGGTTATCATTCTCCCCCTGTTTGCGAAAACCTGGGGTATCTGCATATAAATCTCTTCGTTAAGGTCACCTTGCAAGAAAGCGGTAAACACATCCATCTGATATAACATCCAATTACATTTAGCAGCAATGGATAACAAGGTACGAACATTAACCATTTTAGCGACAGGAGACAAAGTATCGGTATAATCAATTCATTCTTGTTGATTAAAACCTTTAGCGACAAGATGAGCCTTATATCTTTCTATAGATCCATCCGAGTTAAGTTTAATTTTATACACCCATCTACAGCCAATAGCATGTTTACTAGTGGGAAGAGGAACAATCGACCAAGTCTTATTTTCTTCTAGAGCACTAATCTCAGATTGCATGGCATTTATCCAATTTTTATCCTTAGCAGCATCAACATAATTAGCAGGTTCACAATTTTTATCCAATGATTGAATATAGTTCTTATAATTTGGATGGACATAATTATAGCAAACATGTTTTTCGATTGGATAGGCCACGGAATTCCCAGTCATCCCGTAGTCCTGCCATATAGGTGCCGTGACTGGTCTGGTAGACCTCCTTGGTTCATCATTAGGAGCTGGTGATGTATCATCATTATCTGGAAGTGAATGATCATTGTCATCTGAATCCTCATCGTGGATAGATCCAGTAGGGTCATTCTCAGTCTTGGTTGACTGAAAACAGTTAGAATCCTCATTGACTGAGTCAATTTGTTCATGAATGAACAATCGGTCGGTGTTGGCATCTTGTTTTTTTGAAGGGAAATACGTCCTCTAAAAACATGACGTATCTACTCACAAAGAACATTTTAGTATGTAAATTCAATAGTCTGTAACCTTTCTTAGTCATAGAATAACTCATCATAACACATGAAAAGCACGAGAGGCAAACTTATCAGTATTAGGCAATACTTTGGCAAAACAGAGCGAACCAAATACACGCAAATGACTCAAATTAGGTTTCTTACCCATCAATTTTTCATGAGGAGATAATCCCTTTAAAACAGGAGTAGGCATCATGTTAATAAGGTAAAAAGCAATCAAGATGCAATCACCCCAAAATCTAACAGGAATATTAGCCTCAATCTTAAGAGCTCTAGCAACCTCAAGGAGGTGTTTATGTTTTCGCTCCACTACTCCGTTTTGTTGAGGAGTATATGGACATCTACTCTCATGAACAACTCCTTGATTATAAAAAAAAAAGCACACTGATCATTAAAAAATTCACGACCATTGTCACTTCTTACCCTTTTCACGGAAGCAATAAATTGATTTTTTACAAGCACAAAAAAGTGTTTAATAACAACAATCACATCCGACTTAAAACTAAGCAGATAAGTCCAAGTTGTTCTAGTAAAATCATCAACCACAGTAAGAAAGTACCTTTTGTTGTCATAGGTAGGTTTATGATATGGGCCCCAAACATCTAAATGGATCAATTCAAAAGGAAACGAAATTCTAGAAGTACTATTAGGGAAAGATAACCCATGTTGTTTTGCAAAAGGACAAATTTGACAATCTATTACACACTTTTCATTAAAAGAAATGTCTTTAAGAGAATTGATTTTGCTTAAAGTCTGGACTGAAGCGTGCCCTAGTCTCCTATGCCATAATGCAGACTTAGGGTGAATGTAACTGTGAGTATGCAAAAAAGTAGACGGTCAAAAAGGTTTGAAAAAGTACATCCCTCCATTTTCCTTACCAATCCCCAAGACCAGTCCACTGTAGAGATCCTACATAATTGTGAACTTAGGAAAAAATGTAACAGAACATGATAATTCCTTAGTCAATTTAGCCAATGGATACGAGGTTATGTTTAAAATCTGGCACATACAAAACATTTGCTAATTTCTTAGAATTGCCAATATCAAAATCTCCAGTTTTAGTAACACTAGAACAGGAACCATTAGGTAATTGGACACTGGAACCATTATGTTTTAAAGATGTTAACCAATCTGACCTGCAGGTCATATGGTCAGTGGCCCCTAAATCCAATATCCAGTCATTGCAAAATAAAGAATTTGAATTAACAATACCTGCTGCATTGACTCTACTCACGGATGACTCAGGCTGTTCCTGATACCTGCTTAAGATCTGAGCAAACTGCTCCATGTTTTCGGTGGTCATGGCAGGTATAGTGTGCGGCATCTCGAGAGGAGTACTGCAACCAGTGTCGACTAACTCGGGTGTGGAACAAGCAGAAGAGGTGTGATCTGATCTAAGAGCATTGTTGACCTTAGGGGATTTACCTGAATCCTGGTTGTTTCTCCTCCAACCAGGGGGATAACCTATCTTCTTAGCATCGAGTAATATCATGACCCTTAGCCTTACAATACTCAAAGATAAGGTTTCTCCTAGGAGGTCTATACTGGTTAACCACATTAACCATAGAATTCTCAGTAATACCTCTTTCGTGTTCCTCTTGGACAATAACTGAATAGACTTGGTTCAGATTGGGTAATTTCTCCCTCATCAACAAATTAGACCTCATAACAGAGTAAGATTTATTCAATCCATTCAAGAAGTGAAAAAACTTAAGGTTCGAAGCATGCTCAATATGTTTCTGAAATTGTTCACATAAGGTAGGAAGGGCACATATAATATCAAATTCATCCCACATAAGGCTGAGTCTCAGAAAATATTCAGAAATGGTATTGGTTCCTTGTTGTACTAAAGAAATATCACGTTGCAGTTGGAAAATTCTGGATCCATTTATCTTGTTAAAACGTTCTCTCAAATCTTTCCAGACTTGAAAGGCATTGGTGGAATAAACGATACCAGACATGAGTTCCCGAGACATAGAGTTCATAATCCAGGAGAAAACAAGAGCATCACAACGATCCCAAATCTGATGCATGTTAGGTTCAAAATCCTCCTTAAGACAGGTTCCATCAATGAATCTTAGTTTATTTTTGGTTTTAAGGGATATGAACATGGCACGGCTCTAAAAAGAGTAGGATTCATGTCCGGTAAGTTTTTCAGAAATAAGGTATAAACCAGGGATGTAAAAACAACGGATGATTGAGATCAATCATCTGCACAGTTGGAGCCACAACATTTTGAAAACCTGTGGCTCCAGCTTTGGTATCAGTAAAAGAAGACGAAGATGCCATCGAATCAAGGATGCAAAACAGATCAGGTAATCAAGATACAAAACAATAGGAGGCTGCAAAACAGTGATCACAAACACAAGATTACTAACAGGGCAGCAACAAATCATGCAAAAATACGCATGTCAATCTTGATTACAGCACATATCATTTATGCTAATGAATGGAACGATTACAAAAGATCCATGATACACAGATCTTTTTCAAAAAACAAATTTATAAATCGGATCTATCAAGAATATACACATCTAAAGAGTATGACATATAAACAAAACAGACAAGAATATACAGATCTAAATGAAAAAATCTAATCGATAAGCAGTTATTCACAAAAAAACATATTCAAGAAGCGAAAAGATATTCATCAAACAACAGATCTAACACACAAATCTCTTTAGACAACAGATCCTTGAGAGAAGCCGATAGAAAATAGTAAATACATCATACCTCTACGAAAATCTTTGACAGTAACAATGGAAACATAAATCGTACATGAAGAAACAATATACGAAGAATAAAAAAGCAATGGAAGAACAAAATACTGAAGAATCAAAACAACCGGTTGTGAAAATCTGAGAAAAGGAAGAACAATATACCAAAGAATCTATACCGAAGAAGCGGAAAACTTCTTTCCAGAATCGCAAAGAGGTGCTTCAGAGCAACCAAGACTTTGATACCATGTGAAGAAGTGAAACCGTATCAAACAATCGAAGAGGCGCGGAGGAAAATGAAGAGGCGCAGAGAAAAATGAAGAGGCGGAGAATGCAAACCAGAGATGTAATTGGGAATGAAAATCTTCATTAGGGTTGGGTTGCTTAAATAGCAAACCAATAATCATAATTTACATAGAAGGACAAAAAAACACTAAAAACAAAATAATCCCTAAACTAATAAAAAAATCCTAAAGAAATAAATACAAACAGAATGGTCCTAAACTATAGGTTTCAGCTTGATAATTTAACAACATTCATTCACTTGTGGATTGTTAGTTCCATTCACATGTGAGTAGTAACTAATAGTCCACCTGCGAGTGTCATTCACGAGTGAGTTGTTAGCTTCTAAACCACTCATGAACGCCATTTGTTGGGTATCGATAGTGACGGTCCAATATGGGTAAGGCCTGGAAAGCCAAATCACTTTACAAGGGATAGAACCCACATCATTCAGTGCTGGGTCAGCCCACAGTAAGGGTAAGCTGACACCCATTAAGCCGTCAAGTACGATTCCCAAAGATAAAGTGGACGCCAAAGTCCTATGACATTCAATTCGCTGCCAAGTCAACACCTAAGAAAGTCAGATCCAACATTTGGCATCGTCTGTGGAAATACGAGCAAACAGTCATGCAGACTCGCTCTAACCGCAATCGTCGGAAACAAGCTAATGAGCGATCCTCAGATAGCTCGGAATCCGCCGTCGCTTCGCCGCTCCACCAAGAATCCACTAGCCAAGCAATCCCTGATGCCGTCCCTCCGAGACCGGCACGGGAGCAGGTTAACAATTCTAGACCGACCCCTGTTCCAAACACCGTCGAGATTCCAGTTCGACCGACCGTTCAAGTGTCTGGGGAAACCTTTCAGGTAACCGTGGAGATGCTATCCCTCTTGGAAACCATCATAGGACAGGCTCGCAGACAAGTCGCTGCTTCTCATGAAGATCCTCATCCTGTGGAGCCATGGGAAGCAGAAACTGGAAATCCAGGCTCCGCTGCTCCTCAAGAAAACCAAGAGATGACTTCAGGGCCTCAGTCCCTGCCTCTGGCTTCCATTGAAACGCCGACGGTCACTCACTCTGTCAACCTGTCGAGTACTTCACCGACTGAAGAACAGCATCCCTAATTCACTTTTGACCAAGTTGAGGAGCTTATCAATAAGAGAATCAAGGAACAACGCGGAACTGTCATGACTCCCTTCCGAGAGCAATCATCTCATACGTTCACCACCGATCTTATAACGGTCATTCCTGAATACAGTGGTGGAGGAGATCCTGTGATCCACGTCAACAAGCATGAATCTTCTCTGTTGGGTAAGTCGAATGATGAAAATCACTTAGCCCTATTATTTCCGTCAACCCTTTCGGGTTCGACGTCGTCCTGGTTCTTTGGCCTCCCTATAGGATCGATAGGCACATGGTTCGAGTTAAAGAGAAAATTTATGGAGCGGTATATGGGTGAGCGCCAATTGTTAAAAAGCGTGGTCGCCTTGGACGCCGTCAAACAACATCCAGGAGAAACATTGGTCGACTTCACCAGTGTTTTTGCAAAAACTTTACAGAAATAGATCGTCGAGTCACGGATGGGGAAATCATTCGAGCTTTTTATAGAGGGCTTGCTATGACCAACAGAGTCTCAAGAAAACTGCGCAACAACTACCATGTTCAAGAGATGGAGACATTGGAGGAGCTGGCAGTAAGGGCGAATGCTGTCATAGACCTGAAAAATGGCGAACTCTGAAGCCAATCTCCTGACAACCTCGTCAAGGGTTATCTTAGAGCCTCGACACGATGGTATAAAAGAGAAAAATGGTCGTGAAAAGCACAAATAAAAAATGCCTGGACCAAGTCATTGAGAGGTCCCCAAGTATTTCATGCATTTAAAGAAGCAGATCTCGATGGTACTAGTCGAGATGGAAAAAAGGTCCCTAGCAAGGCCACCAATGCCCCGGAAGAATGCTCAGCCAATGGGAAAAGACAGAGAGATCTATTTCCGATATCATAAGGTTAATGGCCACAAAATCGATGATTGTTGTATCCTTAAACGCGACATCGAGAAATTAATCCAGAGAGTCATGCTGAAAGAATTTGTGGTGGCCGAGATAGAAGTCGAACGCCCCCGCGTAGAGCCCACTCGCCAGTTCCGCCAGAACAATATGGCCTATCCTAGGGCAAGCAGATAATAAACCTAATTGTCAGAGGGTTTGGTGCCGGAAGCGAGGGGTCCAATGCAAGAGAAGTTTATGCCACCCAAATCTCTACAGCTGTACAACTGGGCAAGATACCTAAGCCTGAAGAATATTACATTATTTTATTATCCAAGGAAGACCTGACACATGTCACAACGCCGCACAATGATGCTTTAGTCATCACGGCAGAAGTAGAGGAATGCGATATGAAAAGGATTCTGATCGACGAAGGAAGCTCGAAAGACATTCTATTCCTGGACGCCTTCGAAAAAATGGGCAATTCTAAAAGAGATCTCAAGCGAGTCGACTTTCCCCTGATCGGTTTCGCTGGGAGAACAACATACATGTTGGGAGCCATAACCCTACCGGTAATCTTGGGCGAAGGATGGAAATGCATAAAGGTGTTGGTCGCCTTCTTAGTGGTCGATGCTCCCACATCATACAACGCCATCCTGGAGAGGACCACCATTTATCCTCATAAGATCGTGGCCTCCACAGTCCACCAAAAAATGAAGTTCCCCACACCGAATGGGATTGAAGAAGTTCTAGGCGACCAACCGTCCTCATGACAATGCTATGTGAACTGTCTTCGCAGGATGAACCAAAGAGAAACCTTGGCCATTGAGACAGAGGTTGACCCGCGTAAGAACAAAGCTCGGCCAACCCCAAGGGAAGAACTGAAAGGAGTCGAAATCAACGATCCAGAAAATAAGGTGCGCATCGGGTCTACCTTAAACGACGACAAACGGGACACCTTTACCTTCCTACTGAAAGATTACAAAGAATTATTCACTTGGAAGCCAAATGACATGCCAGGCATCAACACCGACATAATCTCCCACGAGCTAAAGATAGATCCTTCGATCAAGCCTATTGCTCAAAAGAGAAGGTCATTTGGATCAGACAAGCGCTTGGCGATCAGGCAAGAAGTAGGCAGACTACTTGAAGCCAACTTTGTCGCGGTGGTACATTTCCAAAGTTGGGTCGCCAATCCATTGCTCGTAAATAATTCGAATGGCAAGTGGAGAATGTGCGTAGACTTCCGCGACTTGAACAAGGCCTGCCCCAAAGATTCGTACCCCTTCCTTAAATTGATCAGCTGGTAGATGCAACCTCTGGTCACGAGATGCTGAGCTTCATGGACGCCTATTCAGGCTATAACCAGATATGAATGCACCCAGTCAATGAAGGCCACACATCATTCTATAAGGTGATGCCTTTCGGCCTGATAAACGCACGGGCAACCTATCAGCGAATGGTAAATCGGTTGTTCCAAGAAATGCTGGGGCGCAACATGGAGACCTATGCGAACGACATGCTCGTCAAAAAAGTCAAGGGAAACCTTCATACAGAAGACCTTCGAGAAGAATTCGAATGCATGAGAAGACACATCATTTGCTTAGACCTAGCAAAATGCGCATTTGGGGTAAAATCAGGCAACTTCCTGGGATTGATGGTTAGCTAGCGCAGAATAGAGGTGAACCCTGAAAATCTCAAAGCCATTGCAGAAATGAAGTCCCCAACTTTCCACAAGAAAGTCCAGAGTATGAATGGTCGTCTGGCCGTACTCAATCGCTTCCTCTCAAGGGCAAGCGACAGGCCCCTTCCGTTCTTCAAAACTCTCAGGGAAAACCGCAAGTTCGAGTAGACGCCGGAGTGCGAGGCTGCCTTTCAATCACTCAAGTAGCACCTGCAGACACTCCCGACTTTGGTGAATCCCATTCCCGGCGAACAACTCTTTCTTTATATAAGTATTAGTGAGGTTGCAGCCAATGCAGTTTTAATAAGAGAAGAGGAAAATAAGCAGAGTTCAGTATACTTTGTAATAAAATTGTTTAATTCGGCTGAAATAAAATATATCGAAATTGAAAAGTATCTCTATGCCTTAGTTATTGTTGCTCCAAAGTTAAAACCGTACTTCCTCGCTCACGCCATTACATTCCTCACCAAAATGCCTCTCAAACACTTCCTACTGAAGCCAGACTCTTCAGGAAGGATGGTTAAATGAGCAATTGAGTTTAGCAAATTCAAGATCAAGTTTGCGCCTAAAACGACCATCAAATGTCGAGCATTGACATATTTCATAGTGGAAAGTACCAGCAATGGTCTAGTTGAAGAAGAGAAACGGCAAAGACAGCCAGAAGACATAGACAAAGGCTGGGAACTCTATACTGACGGATACTCTTCAAAAGAAGGCTTAGCGAAGGATTAATTCTCATCCCACCTGAGGGCGAGCCCCTGAAATACGCGATCGCCCTTACTTTTAAGGCGACAAATAATGAGGCCGAATACGAAGCACTTATCACTGGATTGCGACTCGCTAAGGGAATGGACATAGCGTCACTCAAAGCAAAAAGCAACTCAGAGCTAATCGTAAACCAAATCAATGGCACTTATGAAGCAAAGGGGGAAAGATGAAAAAGTACCTCGACATTGTTAAAAAACTCATCGCCGAAATTCCGACTTTCGCGATCGAGTCCATTCCTCGCCAAGACAACTAACTAGATAACTCTCTAAGCAAACTAGTGTTCGGAGGAAACAAGGATACATGATGTGCAATTCTTGGAACAAGCCTTATACTAGGTCCTTGACAACCAAGCCGAAGTCTTCAATATTCATGAGCAGGATAACTGGATGACCTCATTCCAGAACTTTCTAAAAGAAGGAATACTACCAGAAAATGAAGACGAGACCACGAAAATAAGCCACCTAGCCGCAAATTATCTTCTCATAGATGGAGAACTCTATAGGCGAGGATACTCAACTCCCTATCTGGAGTGCATCTCTTATCCCGAGACAGAAAGAGTTCTCCGCGAAGCTCACGAAGGAGTCATCGCATGCCATGAAGGTGTGCGCTCGCTGACGCGCAAAATATTCAGACTAGGCTATTACTAGCCAACCTTGAGCAAAAATGCGGCGGAATTAACAAAATAATGTGTGACTTGTCAACAGTTCGCACCACGATCCGGTAGACCACCGATGTTGCTATCCCCAATGGTGGGCGCTTGACCTTTCGCCCAATGAGGAATAGATATTTTGGGGCCCTTTCCCATAAGCACTGGGCAAAGAACCCACATTATCGTGGCGATCGACTACTTTTCCAAGTGGATAGAGGCGAAAGCA
Organism: Chamaenerion angustifolium; assembly: GCA_946814005.1. Lineage (NCBI taxonomy): Eukaryota > Viridiplantae > Streptophyta > Magnoliopsida > Myrtales > Onagraceae > Chamaenerion > Chamaenerion angustifolium. The sequence goes on along the minus strand of OX328266.1, from coordinate 31,168,076 downwards.
TTGACCTCTACGACTTAATTTCAAGTGATCAAGTTCTTGAAAATCCACATATTTTCGCGATTTGGTGTCCCCAAAATACTCATAAGTGACAATGGTCCGCAATTTGTGGGAAAAGAGCTCAAATGGCTCTGCGAAGAATACCATATCGATCACAGATTCAGCTCTGTACACCATCCTCAAACGAATGGGCAGACTGAAGCAGCCAATAAAGTTGTCCTGACAGGACTCAAAAAGCGAGTTCAAGCCTTCAAAGGAAACTAGGCAGAAGAGCTGGATAATGTATTGTGGGCTACCCGAACGACACCCAAAACAACAACGGGAGAAACACCATTCAGTCTGGTGTACGGATCTGAGGCAGTAGCACCCGCCGAAATAGTAGTGCCTACCCACATGATCCTGCACTTTAATGTCGAAGCGAATGAAATTGAGTGTCGTACAGACCTCGATCTTGCAGAAGAAAAGTGATGGCAATCAGACAATGCACAAGCTAAAATGCGACTGGCGACCGCTCGATACTTCAATAGAAAAGTCAGCGCCCGCCAATATTTCGTGGGGGAGATGGTTATGCGAAGGAATGAGTTCACAAAATTGGACAGCCAAAACAAAATCTCAGCTAAATGGGAAAGTCCATACAAAGTAGTTGAGATCGCCACACCAGGGGCCTACTACTTGGAAACCGTAGAAGGTGTAAGGCTACCTCGTCCATTCAACTCCGAACATTTACGGAGGTTCTATGCATAGCTTGTAATCAAAATGTTATGTCAATAAAATAAATCATTCCTTCATATAAAGCATAACCACTCGAACCAAAACGAAAAGGTCCAAAGAATGGGCAAGCTATCGAAAGAAAAAGACTTGGCGCGTACAGGAAGACGAGCCTTATTAGACAAAAAAGAGGATTGCGAACGAACCTTATTAAGGTAACAGTTCCACTCCCATGAAGACCTAGAGCGAGGGGCGAACGAACCATCAAGGTAACAGTTCCCCCCAAACAAGGCCCCCAAAACTAAGATCTGATATAAAAGGTTAACGAACCTAAAAGGTAACAATTCCCTTACAAGTTGGGCAAAAACTAAGACCCGATATAAAAGGCGAACGAACCGAAAAGATAATAGTTCCCTTACAAGTTGGGAAAAAACTAAGACCTGATATAAAAGGCGAACGAACCGAAAAGGTAACAGTTCCCTTACAAGTTGGGAAAAAACTAAGGCCTGATATAGAAGGCGAACGAACTCACAACAAGGGTAACCGTTCCTTTACAAGTCGGGCACAACAAAGTGGGTGAACGAACCTAAGGTAACAACATCCAAAAAAGGCGAGCAAACCTAAAGTAACAATTCTCCATGTATAGGCGAACGAATCGAAGGAATCAAAACCAAAAAGGCGAACAGATGCAAAGAGATGACAGTTTCCTTAAAGGCATGATCATTGGGTAACAATTCCCTTAAGAAATTTGGCGAAAGGAACGGATGGGTTGATAAAGGGCCACGATCCTTCCTTCGAAGCCTAAAGGAGCGAGAAGAACTTGTTAGAAGGTAATGTTTCCTCTAAAGTAAGGTCCAAGACCCTCTATGGCAAGACTATCCTACATAAGCTAAAGTGAAGTTGAAAACGAATATGCTAAAACATCCTAACACATTCAAACGAAAAGACATAGGAAGAACGGCCAAATACATTCGGAGTCAAACAAGAATAAAGACTTGCAAAATAAAAGGCGTTAATTATAATTAAAATAATATCCGAGTCTGAGGTCAAAGAATAATTACAAGACTCCTAAAACAAAAGGAAGTCGAAGGTTATTATCATCAATAAGAGAGAAACGAAGGAGGAGCAGAAACCACGAGGATGTCAAACAAGCTCCTTTGACTTGAAGCTATACATTGACTTGGTCGCTTGGGGGCCTGGTACCTCAAGGCCTGGGTTTATTAGGGGCTGCAGTCTCCTTCTCGGCCCCGGGGGTAGCCTCCTCGCCAACAGTAGCAGGAGGACCTTCCTTGGTGTAACCGCTCTCGATGAAGTCATGAAGTCGGAAAACTCCTCGGACTTCTTAAATTCTTCAACCACGCTATCGGGGATGGGATAGCCTTCAGCTTCAAGGCGAGCTGCTCCTTCTCATCCACAGAGGCATCCCTCTGAGCCCAGGACTCCTTCAGCGCGACCTTGAGGTCAGCATTCTCTGCCTCCAGCCGAGTGGAGTACTTGCCGGCCTCCTTGGACCGAATCTCAGGCCTTAGCCGACTGTCATCGACGAGAGCCACCTGATCCTCCCTCACCTTTAGGGTGGTGAGCAGTCCCCTCTCTTTCTCCTCAAACTCCCGCTGAGCATGCTGCACCAGCTCTGTGGACGCTTCCACCCTCCTCTTCAAATCCTCCATCTCTTCAGGAGTGTAGCCCAAACTCCGGAATTGCTCCAACTCGATAAGCATATCAACTTGCTTATCGGCAAGCTCCCCTACAATCCGCCAGATCGCCGTCTCCTCGCGGACGAGCTGACTATAGGAAAAAATGGAGGAAGTTAAAAAGGATTAAGATGTGATAAAAGAGCGAGCAATGAAAAGGAAGTTTTGCAAAGGAATAAAAGAAGTGGTAAAAAGCTTACCAAGGCGAGGCACTCAAAGTGCGACCTCATAACGACCTCGATGTCGTTCAAATCGGAAGGTACCTCCATCTGTTCCTGAGGTGGAAGGATCTCGTCCAGCAGGTGCATGCAAAGGTCTGGGTTACCCATCAGCATGGTCTTGTCCAAAATCTCCACCTTCCGTAGATTGTGACAAGAAACCTAAAGACCCCTCGGGTCTGCCACATTTGGTGGATGGATGGAAGAGGCCCACCAAAGAACAGTATTCCCCGGTGAAGGGAGTCTTGGAAGTTCCCGTCACGGCACCTTGGGTCTGGACCTTCTTTCGAGCCCCAGCTCCCTTAGAGGGATTGGGAGCAGCATGATCGGAAGCAGGGTCAACAACCACCCCAGTGGAGGGGGCCTTGCCCCAGGAAATAGAAGATCCCCCGACGGAATCTAGGCGCTCCTCGACAGAACTCCTCGCCCTTTTGGCAGAAGCAAGAGCAGAAGTCGCGTCAGCTGCGACATTCAGTGAAAACAAGCAAAACATCGTATTAAAACCTAAGATTGGAGCATAAAAAGAAAAACATAGGGCATAGTACGAGTCATACCTCTTGGGCGATCACCAAAAGCGACCCCAAGTTGTTCCTCCTCAGGCCTACGCTTAGTCGCACGCCTAGAAGGAGGATGAGGTGGACTCAAAGACCCCTGAACAGCTGACAGCCCCGCCTTAGCCTGCTTGGAAAACAGACTGAGAAGTTTAGGTCCTCGAGTGCCTACAACGCAAAACCAACAAAGAAAAAAGGGCCAGAAAATTACCCAATCAATATAGAATGGCGTGGACTGATGAATGCCCGCCAACCTAAGCATCGACTCTGAAGTTTCCGCCACTGAATGGATCAAACAGAAGTCTGGTTGCCTATGGCGTCAGAAAAGGTCGTCTATGGTGTTCCTATCACTCCTTGATAGCTCGCCAAAGATTAGGGGATATCCCGTTCCGACTGAAAAACTCCCAAGACACACTACCCTTTGCAAAAAAAGTAGTACTTCTTGTAGTTGGAGTTGGTAGACCGGAAGTCATCCACGAGGCGAAAATGGACGTTCCAGTTCCATGCCTGACCCCTTTATTCCTCGAACTTCGGTCATCGGGTTTGAAAATAATAAAGGTGGTTAGCCCTGACGGACAGGCGTTAAAAACACTGGAACATGGCTAGTGAATACGTCCACTCTTGACGTAAACACGTGAATTTGAACCCAACCCACATCCGAATGGCATTTGGCACCAGTTGCGTAGGGCCTACCCCATAGTAGCAACATAGTTCCTTCAAATCATCACAACCCAGCATCAATCTGGGTCGCATAGACGTAAACCTCTTCTTCGCGAGGATAGTGCAGAACTAAACCTGGATACCTAGGTGCATCTGCTTCTCCTAATCCGGTCAAGGCGACCACCACCTTGAACTGAGCTAAACCCAACTCATTGGGCTTGATATCTAAACAAAATACCATGGCATGGCAAGAACAATACTAAAATAACAAAAAGGAGGAAACTTTACCGCCTAAAAAGAAGTAAAGAAAGCATAAAAGATTACCTGTCAGAGAAAAGGCAAGGACATTTGTCTCGGGCACGTCCACCACTACTAGTGCGACCACCGGTTGACCAGAAATCGGTTTAGGTGTTAGGATGTATGAGTCTAATGCTTGCTTGTTATGCAAGGGATCATGTCGTAGGGTGCAAGAATAATCTAGAAGTGTTTAGATGATTATAGAAGACTCAAGAAGTTGTTATTTATGTTGATTACATATCCTAGATCTTGTATAAATAGATGAAGAGTGACTGATTAGAGGTAACTTGAATGAAAAGTTTTAAGGCTGAATTCTGTTATTTCAGTTAGTCTTGTTTCTTCTTCTCCAAGTTACCTTTTCTCTCAATTCATCCTATTATAGCTCAAATCACTGAAATGGTATCAGAGTTGTTCTGATTTCATTTCCGTCGTAAAAAATATGATGCATTCTCTGTTCGAAACTCTGATCAACCAATCACCTATTGGATTCATATCCAATTGTGTCTTCTATGCATATGCTCGAGATATTCAGTGTTGTCGACATGGATGATCTTGGACTTGCGTTCTTCAACAAGCGAATCTGTCAACTAACCGGGGAAGACAACTTTCAGTCCTGGAAACAGCAGGTACTGCTTGCTATGAGACGATTAAACCTTAAAGGTTATCTGTTTGGTTCGTTAGATGTTCCGAGACTCATTGATGATGAAGATGGAAACAAAGTTCAAAATCCTGAATATGTGAAGTTTTCTCAACAAGATTCATCTATGGAGTCATGGATGTTGGCCTATATCTCTTCACCAATCAACAAAGGATTGGTTGGTTGCATGTATTCTGCATCAATCCGGAACAGATTACATCAGAATTTTTCCTCATCATCCACAACTCGAATCATGAGTCTATATAACATGTTAAAGGTCAGAAAACTTCCTACTCAATCAATGAGAGAATATCTAACGGATATTGAATTAACTTGTGATAGTCTATCGAGTTGTAGACATGCTATAGATGAAATGCAGCAAATATCTATAATTTTGAATGGAGTGAAAGGCCAATTTGATAGTATTGTTGCTGTAATTCATGCAAGTCGAAATCCATATGATATTGCCTCTATTTTGTCGGTTCTACTTGATGAAGAGGCACGCTAAACAGATATGTTGTTTGATAGTTCTTTAACTATGACAAATGTTATTGTTAAAAGTACTGATGCAGCTGTAAAACCAATGGATTCTAGACAATTCAATGCAATTGATTCTGGACAGCAACAACAACAACAGTCATCAAATGCATCTCATCCACCAGAGTATCAACTGAGTCAATCTGCCTACGGTAGAGGAAGAGGTAGGGGAGAGGTTTTGGCAATAACAAACCACAGTGTCAGCTCTGTGGTAAGTTCAGTCATCTGATGCATAGGTGTTATCAGCGCTTTAATGTGCATTTCCAAGGTATAATAGCTCAACAAAATGAAGCTATGAGTGCCAACTTATGTTCAATTCAGTGGAATGATGAAGATGCGATGTCCTATTCGAGTGCTGGATCTTCAAAGAATCCAAACTTTAATGCCAATACTGCTGCACCTCACAATTATACGCCTGGATCTTCAAACTTTGGAAACTCCATTCTTTCTCAAAATGTGTTACCTGCTGGTCCTACATATCTGAACAATTATCCTTCTCTGAACTACAATCAATACTTGTATGCTCCTGGTTTTCAGCTTCATCCATACACTATCATGCCATCTATGATGAGCATTCCTCCTACAATGCCATATCTTTCTCAGTTTCATTTTGTTATGCTGGCATATGAGTCGGTTCAGCCACCTGCTCCCCCAAATTCTTCATAAAATTCAACAATTCTGGGTGATCATGCTCAGACTCATGTGACATCTACTGCATCAATCTCTGGACAAAATATTCCAGACAAAGCCTGGTATCCTGATTCTGGAGCCACGAACCATTTTTCACAGGCTAATCCTCCAAGTGCTCAGTCCTACTCGGGATCAGGTATGGTCCAGGTAGCTAATGGAAGCTTTATTGATATTAGTAGTATTGGCACATCTGTCATTAATACAGAATCTAAACCTCTTGTTTTACATAATATTCTTTGCACTCCTTAAATTACTAAAAATCTGGCCTATGTTTCGCAGTTTATCAGGGACAATAGAGTCTATTTTGAGTTTCACTCTACTCATTGTCTGGTTAGAGATTCATATAACCATCAAGTGTTACTTCGTGGATCTGAAAGTGGAGGCTTATACAAGCTTGATTTCAGTAGTTTCTTACAAAATAATGATGTGAAGTTTGTGGATAGTAATAAGAATAATACTAGTTGCTCGATGGTGTGTAATATGACTGCTTGTTCTTATGTTAATAAAAACTCCTGCAATATGGTTCAAATAAAATTGTCTTCTGATATTCTTCATCAAAGACTTGGTCATCCTTCTCAACATACGCTTTCTGTGGTATTGAAACAATCCAATATGAACATGAGTGATAATACTTCAACGTGAACTTCTTGTGCTATAGGGAAGAGTTGTAAGATTCTTTTCACAGAGTCCAACACTGAATACCATGCTCCATTAGAATTACTTGAAATGGACTTATGGGGACCTGCACCTATTTCATCGAATGGTAATCTCTATTACCTTAGCATTGTTGATGTGTTTACAAGGTACACTTGGATTTATTTTCTAAAGAAGAAGAGTGCTGTTTCGATTATTTTCCCTCAATTTCATAAAGCAGTTGAAAACCAACTTGGATTTACCATTAAATCTGTTCAAACAGATGGAGGTGGGGAATTTAAAGCCTTAGCATCGTATTTGATTCAATATGGTATCAATCATAGATTTATGTGTCCCTATATGTCTGAACAGAATGGCATTATTGAAAGAAAACATCGTCATATAGTGTAAATGGGATTAACATGGATGAAACTTGCATCCTTGCCAATGTTGTACTTGAGTGACTCCTTTTTTACAGCGGTCTTCTTGATAAACAGGCTTCCAACTAAGGTGCTCAATAATCTGTCTCCTCATGAGAAAATGTTTTCTAAACCTCCAGATTATGTTTTTTTAAGAGTATTTGGATGTCTCTGCTTTCCATTAATCAGGCCATTTAATAAACGCAGGATGGATTTCAGGTCTGCTTCATGTGTGTTTATTGGGTATTGTGCAAATCAACATGGATATAGGTGTCTTGATGACTTAGGTAGAGTATATGTGTCTAGACATGTTCAGTTCAATGAAGTTGTTTTTCCTTTTGCTGATAGATCAGGGTCTTTATGCAGTTTGAAGCTGTTAAGAATACTGCAACTACCTCGCCATTTTTTCTTCCATTCAATTCTTCTCTTTGTAGTCCTGTGGATGTTAATATTCATGCAGATTCTTCTAGTGATATGGCTAATACTTCTAGTGTGTGTACTTTGGTGTCTATTCCATCAGGTATAACAGGTCCAGATATCATATCTCTTGCTGACTCTCTTCGTGAGAATGCAGAATCTTTTCATGCAGAGCATTTGATTAATCAGTTTTCATCAATGCCAGTTGTGGCTCCAGTTTCTTCTACTGCCTCAGATTCGGTAAGATCTTCTACAGTTAGGTATGTTTTAAAGGACTCGGTTATGGTTCCTGCTTCTTCTGGGTCTGATAATGTTGATCAGATCAATGTGTTACCTTCTTCTGATACTCTTTCTGATAATGTTAATACTACCTCTACCCATTCTAATCATCATTCTATGCAAACTAGATCAAGATATAAGGAATCTAGCTGCTTTGACTACCTCTGTTATTGATTCATCTAAATTTGATCAAATTGAACCATCTGATATTCATATAGCCATGAAGTGTCTGTTGTGGGCCTCTGCGGTGCAAGATGAAATTCAAGCCTTAGTCAACAATAACACTTGGAGTTTAGTTCCTTTACTTGGTGGAAGGCTTCCTATAGGGTGCAAATGACTATTCAAAATAAAGAGAAGCTCATATGGATATAATTCCACGTTAGTAGCTAAGGTTTTTTCTCAAAAACCTGGTTTTGATTTTCAGGATACGTTTAGCCCTGTGGTAAAAGCTCCAACAGTTCGGATTATACTTACCTTGGTTTGACACACAAATGGAAGTTGAGACAGGTTGATGTGAACAATGTGTTCTTACATGGGGAATTAACTGAAGATGTTTATATGATTCAGCCTCCTGGATTTGAAAAATCGAATGCTCAAGGTAATACTTTGGTATGCAAACTTAATAAGGCGGTATATGGTCTAAAACAAGCACCCCGTGTTTGGTTTGAAAGACTTAAATGTTTCTTACTTACTTCTCTTCAGTTTTCTGTTTCTCTAGCTGATAGTTGTTTGTTTGTCAAGAAGACTTCATCAGGTACTGTGTTTCTTTTGGTATATGTAGATGATATCGTTATAACAGGCAGTGATATGGCTAATATTGATTATGTATTTACTGGTATTAATAAGGAATTTAAATTGAAAGATCTTGGTTCATTAAACTATTTTTTTGGTATGGATGTTCAGGTTAATGATGGCTGCTTGTTACTGGGGCAGCGCAAGTATATCACGGATTTGCTTAATAAAACAGGACTGACAGATGCAGCTCCTCTTCCCACGCCAATATCTGGAAATTTTCTGAACAAGGTTGCAGAGCTAACTGATGAAGCTCCTTTAGCTGATGAACATTTGTATAGAAGTATTGTGGGTGCATTGCAGCATGTCTGTGTAACCAAACCTGATATTCACTTTGCCGTGAACAAACTGAGCCAATATATGCAATAGCCTTTTGTTTGCCATTGGAAAGCAGTTCTTCGAGTGCTAAGGTATCTAAAAGGTACTATAGATCATGGTCTTGTATTTAGGGCTAGTTCAGTTGCTTCTTCTGATGTTATCCTAGTCTCATATGTTGATGCTGACTGGGCTAGTGACTTAGTTGATTGAAAATCTGTCTCTGGACATTATATTTTGCTGAATGGAAATCCTATTGTGTGTAGCTCCAAGAAGAAACATGTTATCTCTTGGTCATCAGCTGAAGCTGAGTATAGAGCCATAGCCAATGCAGTTTGTGAGGTAATGTGGGTTATTTCTCTTCTGTCTAAACTTAATGTTAAACTTACGTCTGTTCCTATAGTGTGGAGTGACAATGCAGGAGCAGTAGCTCTGACAGAAAATCCAATTCATCATTCGAAGATGAAGCATGTTGAGATTGATTTGTGCTTTCTTCGGGAAAAAGTGCAAAATGGACAGGTTCTGGTAAATTTTGTTCCAGACTCAGAACAATTGGCATACTTTCTTACAAAACCTATTACTGAAAAGCAGTTTGTTCCATTTAGGAGGAAACTTGGGGTCTTATCTTTTCAAGAACTAACAAATTTGTTTATTCTTGTAGATAAGGTGGATGTTAATCAGGAAAATATCTCTGATAATTGAGAGAGTTTGTTCTGGTTTTCTACTTTGTGTGTGTGAGAGAGTTTTTTTTTGTTATGTCATGTGTGTGTGTTCTGTGGTTTTGATTAAGTCAGGTGTGTGAATTTGGAGTGTCTCATTCTGTTAAGTTGGTGGTTTTGGTCTTACTCTATTTGTTTTCTCTTTTTCATTCAGTGATCTTCGGCTTTTGTTATATCTGTCTTAGTATGCACTGATTTTTTCTATCTGCTCTATCTTCATTCATACATGGTCTACACTGATTAACACTTGTGGTGATTTCTCACTGAAAGGTTCAGTCGATTCTGTTTCCTATCATGATTTGGTTTCTTTTTCAGATTTGAGTTTTTTCACTCATCATGTTCATATCTAGCTGCATATTGGCATTTAACTTCTGCTATTTCATGCTGAGATAAGTTCTGTCAATTGTTGTGATATTTCTATCAGTTAGACTTCTCCAAATGATCATAAGTTGGCATAAGGTGAAGTTTGAATCCAAAAATAACACTCCTCGAAGAAAACATTCAAGCAACTTTGAGGAGTTGTTTGAGGATGAAAAGATGGAGGCAAGTGAAAACCTCCCAACTTCATTGGTAAGATAGAGGAAAGTGGAAACCTCTCTGTCAGTTAAAAAAAAGGAAAGGATTTCATAAAATGATGAATCCATATTCGATATGTGATATTGTTGATGAAAAATAATAGAAGAGAATGATGATGAAATTCATTCAATATGATCTAAGGAAGTCTAGTTTGATGAGATGAATCAACAATGTGACAGAACTTGTTAAACCTGTTTTGTGGAGGTTTGTGTTGATATTCGTCTAGTTGATTTGTTGAGCTGATTCAAACTTGTCTGATGAAAGAAATGCTTATCATGTGTGTGAATCAGCTCTGTTGAATCTATGAAAGTGTTGTTAATCATTTTTCACAAGTGATTTGAGTGTATGCAGGTGTATGGTGTTTATAGATGAAGATTGTGATAGAGTTAGTGCATAAGATTGCAGATTACAGAGCAGAAGATTCATTATGTATGGCTCAAGAAATCAAATTAGAGAAAAGAATAAAATCAATCTTCTTAAGGGAATGTTAGGATGTATGAGTCTAATGATTACTTGATGTACAAGGTATCATGTCGTAGGGTGCAAGAATAGTCTCGAAGAGTAGAGAAGTGTTTAGATGATTACAGAAGACTCAAGAAGTTGTTATTTCTGTTGATTACATATCCTAGATCTTGTATAAATAGATGAAGAGTCACTGATTAGAGGTAACTGAATGAAAAGCTTTAAGGTTGAATTTTGTTATTTCGGTTAGTCTTCTTTCTTCTTATCCAAGTTACCTTTTCTCTCAATTCATCCTGTTATAGCTCAAATCACTGAAATTAGGCGCAGGAGCTCTCTGGTTCTGTGTCGGGGAGGAAGCATCCCTAATTGTGAGAAGGGCTTTGGAAGCCCTGACTGCTACTTCTGCCCAGAAGTAGACTGGGCAGGAGAAGGTTTGGGTGAGAACGATCATCCCTTGTCGGAAGTTTGATTCTTGCTGTAATCCATGGTAAAAATAAGAACTTTACCGAAGATAAAAGATGATAAAGGGAAAGTTGAACAGATGATTGGAGAACACTTGAGCTCTGGAATGCAAATTGCTTGAGTGCGTAAAGGGCTAAATGCCAAAGCTTGGCTTTTTATAGCCAACATTGGAGAAACCAAACGGGTAAGTCCGAAACGACTCAGGCAATGATTACACCCCTTTGGGTAAAATCGAAACGATGTCAGAATTCCAAGGGTCACATCGGAGCGACAAAAGGTTGAAACGGTACGAAAACCTGTCAGCCTATCCTCTAGTTACGGAAGACAAAGAGACAGACATGCATCAAATGTCCTCTCGACTTCTTGATAACAGTACATCCATTAAATGCTCAATACCTTACACAAAAAGGTAATCGCCAAAAGCTATACCAAGCCTCTCCTAAAACCCTCGCAATGGTAGTGTTCTCCTAAAAAGTGGTGAATGGGTATTCATAAACCCTGGAAACCCAAAGCGTTCGCCTAATAGGGTAAGAGATCAAACATTCCACAAACTCTAAGCAACCAAAAACCGTTCGCCAAAGGATACGGAGCCTCAAAAGGCACTAACAGCAGGCAAGGACAACTAAAAGCCCAATCCATAAGTCACTATCTCGAACCGTCTCACAAGATCAAGCTCGGCCAAAGAAACTTCACTCAAGCTTCGAGGGAAAATGTTGGGTATCGATATTGACGGCCCAATATGGGTAAGGCCTATAAGGCTCAGTCACTTTACAAGGGATAGAACCCACATCATTCAGAACTGGGTAAGCTGGCACCCATAAAGCGGTCAAGTACCAGACGCAAAGCTAAAGTGGACGCCAAAGTCCTATTTCAGGTCACCCTCATCCAATGCCAAAGCCTCCTACTACTCATCATAGGAGTGCTCGCCAAGAGAGCCAAATCTCTCAAACTCTGGTCCCATAAACCGATACTGAATATATAGCCATGATATCCAGCATATATCTGGCACATATTCTATAAAGATTACATAAGGTAACTACAATATTACGCCATAACTGTAATATATGTTATCCTAATCTTTGTCGGCATAATATTCACAAAGATATTCAGCTGCCTATAACGGTTTGATCTTCAAACTCTATAAATACTCTTGCTTTACATACGTTCATTACATTTTTTAGATAATACACATAGTATACTCATTTAAGCATCAGAGTGGGACCCAGAGGTACCCCCTCTGTTGCGCTCCCCTTCTTGCAGGTTTATCGGAGCTCAGGCGAAAGTGTGCGGTCATTAATCATCTGGCGTTCAATTCGCTCCCAAGTCAGCACCTGGGAAATTCATATCAAACATCATTCACGGATGGAAGGTGCATAAATTGCATGCTTTGGCAAACACATTTACATCGAAGTCAACCGGTTTCCAGACCCTTTGAGCCTCGTGCCTTCATTTGACCAGCCTCCACACTGTGAAGCAACTGTCATAGAAGTCGTCTATGCCATCGCTTAAGGTTGTCAAAAGTTCTCATTTTTTTATTTTTGATCATTGTTTTTAATTGAATATAATTAGACACAATTTGTATTTAGAATACCCAATACAACAGTATTGATTAATTATTATGTGTTTTGTTATCAACTAGGTGTTAGTACTCTATCGAAACAGTGGCTATCATTTTCCGTTACGGTGGTAGATATACTCTAGACAAAGAGGTTCTTAAGTATATCAACTGTCAATCTACGATATGTACCACTGAAAAAGAAACAACGGTATAACCCACTTAAAAGAACTTATTTCCTCAGTTTGTGGGTTTAGTGGTCAAGTAGTTGACTATGACCTGTTTTGGAAATCGGGTAATGATTTTTACCCAATAAATAATAAAGAATAATTTGATGAAGTTCTACAAATATGTGGCGAATACATGAAAGTCTACGTGATGACAAACGTTATCTGCTTTGATCTAGCAGTTCGTACCTTAACGGTAACAATTGTTTAAGATGGATTCGATGAAGAATATGAAGAGGAATGAGAAGATTCATATGATGGAGATGGCATGGAGGCAGAACCTCCCTTAGAAATCGTTATATGTGTGGATGATGGTTCATGCTTGAATTTAGATGATGACATAGGTTTAGTCGACCCAACCGTTGACTTATCCATAGTACCTCCCTAAGTTTACATCGGGAATAAGGGTTTGAGTATACTGATTGGATGGTCATGCAATAGGAATTATATCGTGATGGAAATCATTTTCAAATAGGTTCACATTATGAAGATAAGGTTGCACTTTAACATTACATCAAGATGCGCATATTAAGATTTCACGTGAATGCTCTACTGCAAGAACTAGTCAACTGTAGTGGTGTTTAAGTGTACTAACAAGAATAATGACATTTAATCTAGGTCTTTACGAAGTGGGCAAAAGAAAATGGGTAACTGAAAGATTACCCAAATTGGCCCTTCAGAATCACGTACGAATACTACTTTTATCTAGTATCATAGACAACTTACATACAAAGGTATTGTTGATATACTGCATCTTTACGTGTTTAATAACACAGGTATTACAACTTTTGACTTGCAACAAGACGTGAAAGATAAGTATGCACTGAGTACCTTGTATCGCAAAGTCTGGTATGCTAAACAAAAGGTCATTGAGGCCCTATTTGGAACACACAATAGTGCATTTCAACCGTTGTCACATCTCAAGGTGGGGTTATGTCATTCAAATCCTTACACAATTTATGACTATGAGTGGAAAGGTATTGCAATGGAGGACGACACATTTTTTGGACAATGGTTTTGGACTTAGGGGTCCTCGGTTGAAAGTTTATGACATTTTCGATCGTTAATCAACATTGATGCCACCCATTTGAACAGAAAGTACACCAGAAAGTTATTAATTGCAGTGACATACAATGTTGACAATAAAAAAAAATTATTTTGCTTTGCCTTTGTAGAATCTAAGATTGCAACAAGTTGGACTTGATTTTTAAAGCATTTGTACCAACACGTGACGGAGGATCAATGCCCGATAAGTATAATATATGATCATCATGAGGGTATTAAAGGGGTGGTTACTATGGTTTTCCTAGAACCCTAGGGAGTCCATAAATGTCCATTACTTTGCTAGCAACTTAATTAAAGAAAAAATAAGGATCATAATCTTAAGAGTTAATTCTCTAAAATGATGTGGACAACATTGAGGAAAAATTCAACAAATATTGGGGCATATTAAAAACAATTAACGAGGGCAAAATTCTATAGTTATTAGACAATTGTGGAGATTTCAGCATATGATCTCAAGCGTACGATGGTGGGCAAAGATAGGGTGTCATGATAACAATTCAGTTAGAGGTCTTCAAACAAAATTTTCAAAAGAGCTCATTCATTACCCCAATGGCTTTAGGAGAGCTTACATTCAACATAACAAACGTGTATTTTGTCAACCGTCGGGCCACATATGAAAAGGAACTATGAGTGAAAAAGGACTTTCTTACGAAGAGGGATAGTTATTGGTGAGCATTGAGGAGGCATCTCATGCTTTTAAGATAATTACTTATTCATACGGAGAATATTACGAAGTAAGAAAGCGTGGTGGTTAGAGGACCCGACACAAATGTTACTATAATCCCACCACAAATGTTATGTGACTGTGGTAAATGGACATTGTTTCGATGAACATGTAAACACGCAATGCCAATGATTCGAATCACAAATACAGATATGAAATTGTACGTTGATTCACATTTTGGTGTTGATTACTAGAAATGGATATACCTTTCTAAATTTCACCCTCTAACAGACTTATAATAGTGGCCAGTGTGAAACATTCCAATAGTAAGGCGGGATCCGCAAATTGTAATTTCTAAACGTGGTCGCGGGAAGGTCAGAATTCACAATGAGATTGATTCTAATACTATACTACAACAAACAAAAAGTGGTTAAATAAACCATAACATAAATAATGTAAGTTAATTTCAATTACAGTTTAAATAATTATTTTGACTCATCACTTGTATAAATCTCATTATAGTTATTCTTGTCGTGTCACAGAGGATCGTGATCAGTGCATTAGAGTGTTTCACTTCACCTCTTCACACAATTTGAAAAATTGCAATTCTTCGAAAGATTGGGTTATTGTCGGTCCAAGAAGCTGAGGTTGTCGGGTTCATCTCCATCGTTGTTCTCATTCGAGGAGTGAGTGAACGAAAATGGATGAAGTTTTAAGTTAACTGGTAGACAAGAAAGACCAAATAATAAATACGATGTTAGATTTGATGTACAAATAATACTATTTAAAAATTTAATGTGTACCTTTTTTTTTATCTTAATGTCGTTGATTGGTTCGAGTTGTAATTTGTTTATTTATTGAACTTAGTTATTGTTTTTAATTTTTTTGATCATATATCTAAATAAGAGAGTTTAAGATACATCAAATAACATTTTTAAAAGTTTATGTACTTTTTGACAAACTAAAAAAAATAAGTTAAGTAGCTAAACAAATTACAACCATAATAGAACAAACTATATTAAATTTTAATTGAAATGGAGTTTAAAATTTATATTAAAAAAGCTATATAAAATGTTGTTTTCAGGTATAGTTAGGAAAAAGTTTCATACTTTTCTAGTTAATTATAAAATAAAATGGATATGGATGAGTTTGCATCAAAGTGGAAAAAGTCAGGTCAGTTTTGTAAATGTATTAAATAAAAAACAGATATGTCCATTCAAGGAAAAAGTGACAGATCCAAATGTAATATTAATTTTGGCCAAAAAAAAAATGTAATATTAATTTATCACCCTTAATGCACTCTTATGAAATTTTTTTATCGAAAGAGTGTTCCAAAGCATTCCCAATGAAATAAATAAAAAGTTTTATTCCTACTCATCAGAAGCAAATAAAATGCCCATTTCAATTATATGATATGATATGATATATAAAATAAAGTTGGTAAAGATATGATAGCTTTTCCATTGTTTAAAGATTCCTTTTCATAAAGTTCTCCCCCATTTCAATTGCTTTTCTTTTCCATTAATTGCTTTTCTTTTCCATTGCAATTGCATCTGAAAAGATATAAAGAAGACAATATGTTTATTTTTTAAGCTCCAATCCATGCATCTTGAGAAGATGTAAAAAGAATATCAATTGTGTTAATAGCATCCTACTAAGCATCTCACTTTAAAGAGATAAAGAGTTGCCTTTGATGATCTACACTAACTCATCCATGCATTCATTACCTTGTCTATACATCTTTAGTAAAGTTAGAAATGATGTTACTTTTACGTTGTTCATCCACATTAAAACATAACAGTTGTTGGTCAAAATCAATTGCAGATAATTATAATCATTCTTATTTTGAATTGCCTAATGGAAGTCTAAAACAAAAGCTAATCAGGAAAAAGGTAAATAAATCATGTCTGGTATAGAATAAGTGAGTTAAACACGTAAATCATCAAGTAGATAGATACTTAAGCTGAGGTATTGTCTTTCAATAGATTAGGCAACCCACCATAGGTGAACTCCCTGAGGGACAATACATCGATCAGAAAATACACGTTTCAAAATCATGTTATTTTCCCACACTAATATGCTCTTGGGAAATAGCATTATTAAGATGTTATACAAATATAAATATATTATCGCATCAATGATATTTAAAGCACAGATATTATAATATATTTCTAGAGCAAAGGAGAGTCAACAAATATGAGAAACTTTAAACTAGCTTGTCATGCAAAAGGAAGAATCAACAAATACTAACCATTAATTTACAGTCAACAAATACAAGATGGAAATTATCCAAAAAATTTAAACGAGAACTTGAAATATTGACTTTAGAAGTCTAGAGTTGGATTTCTATTTGACACAGAGATTACGCTGAAGGAAGAGATGACAATATATAATGAATTTGTAATGTCAGAACACAAAACAAATATATCAAAGAAGGATAAGTTGCACCTTTACCCCTAATATTTGAACAAATTTTTAAAATCCCCTTTAACTTTGTTTTTTTCCAATTTTCATCCGGAAGGTTTGAAGGGAGATTTTTTTTTCCTTTTCGACCAATTTTTCATCCGAATTTAACAAAATATGTTTTAAAAATTGCAAAGCTCGAAAACGAAATGTTCCTAGAAATTCGTGATGTAATTGGACCGACCATCTGTATAAGAGAATACTTTTATGAATGTCATGGTTAAACACTTTTAAATTGTTATATATGTTACAATGGAGTTCCGATTTGATAGGAACTCGATTAATCCTCAATCAAAATGGTAAAGATCTAGGCCTTAACCCAGACCAGCTCACCCATGGGTGAATGATCGATGGTTTGGGTAAAGATATAGACAATAGGCTCCTCAATGGGGGTCTCAATCGAGGCCTAGACCCCTTGAATAGGGCTCACTCGAACCCTAATCGAATTAGGCCTAAATCAAACTCCAATTCAATTAGAACTCAAGTGAGCTTCAATCAATTGGGGGTATTGACCTTGAACCTTAACAACCCACACACATAGGCGAGCTAGTCTAGGTCTAGTCAAGTCTCGAACCTTAACAACCCCCTTGATTGGGGGTCAATCGAGTTTGGATCGAATCTTGATGATTTAATTGTAACATGTATAAATATTTTGAAGAATTCAATAGTGATATTATTAAAGTATTTATTACTGAGTTAATAATCAAATTGTTACCCAAAGTTTGGTCACTTTACAAATCACTACAAACTTTACTTTTTCAAAAAAGTGTTACTTGAACTTTGATAGTTGAGTCAAATTGCTACCTCCCTTAATTGTTTTATTAAATATAAATGTAAAATGATGTAAAACACATAATTGGTCATGATTTAGAAAACTGTCATTTTTTAAAAAATGTTAGAAAAATCCGATCAAACCTTTAAATATGGAAAATTAATATGGAAGATATATATGAATTCTTAATATAACACTTTTATTGAAAATATGAAATGAAAAAATAGTGAATATTTTTATTTGTTTGTTTGTAAAATTATGGATTTTTTTTGGGTCAAAAATTGTAAAATTATGTATCAATCATGTGTTGCTGCATTATTTTCTACATATTTAACAAAAAGTTTAGTTGAGATAGGAATTTGCTCAAACTCTGAAAGTACATGTACCATTTTAAAAAAATAAAGTAAAGTTCATATAGCAATTTGTAAAATGACCAAAGTTGTGATAGCGTTTTGGTTAATAACGTTTATTATTTTTGCAATTCGAAAACATTCAGTTAAATTTGTATAAAATTTGACCAAAGATGGAAAATAAAAATTTGTCAAAACGTTAGGGATGAAAATTAAAATAAACCTACTTGAAAGGGTACTTTGAAAACGCATTCAAACGTAGGGTGAAAAATAACATTTTTCTCCATTAAAGAATCTGAAATCCAAAAAATGTACATTTTGAAACAAATTAATTGAACTTAATTGCTCGAAATTAGAACTAACCTTAGTCCCACAAATATAATAGATGTAACCTTTCTATTTTGCTATTATACTGAAGAAATATATTTTAATATTGATTAAGTTCCATTAATTTCGAGGAGAAATCTTTTCATCTCTCAGATGAAGTAATTTATTGAAACTAAAAATATGTCTTGATCAATCCAATAGGTACTTAAAAAAATGTTCTAATTGGAAATTAGCAGAATTAATATATATATATATTTCGGTAGAATATAGATAGATAGATAGATAGATAGATAGATAGAGAGAGAGAGAGAGAGAGAGAGAGAGAGAGAGAGAGAGAGAGAGAGAGAGAGAGAGAGAGAGAGAGAGAGAGAGAGAGAGAGAGAGAGAGAGAGAGTTAATTCAAAATACAATATTATTTCATAGCTCTTGTTTTTGTGGAATAAGTTGGAAGTTGAATAGTCTTCTAATTTTATTCCTGACTAACTTGAATACTAGCTGTTTTTTTGTCCAACTTTAAGGAGGATTGATGAAGTTGACTAGCTCTACCGATATTTACAGGTCTCTCCTATGATCTGCCTCCTTCGATCGTGTAAAATATTGTGTAGGTTTACTATGTTCTCGATATTATTTATATAATCGGGTTCCTTTTTTGTACATTTTTATGCTAAAGCTTAACACTTTATAAGCCCCTTTCTTTTAGGTAACCAATCCCTAAGAAAATACGTAAACATTTACTCCACTAACCTTCCGTTTTTAAAAAAAACACTTCAAATTCTTTCACGTAGACTCATAACTTTCGTAGATGCATAACTTTCAGTTCAACAAAAAAAATTATGGGTTCACAAATATTTAACGGTGTCACCCTTCGTAGTAGACATCATAAAATATCGGCAGCATTTTTTTATCTCAAAAAATGTGTTCTTTAATGAAAGTAGGATGTTATTTGTTTTCTTCTTTCTTATCTATTACAGTTAGATGATGACCATTCCAATTTGAGACTTTTGTATGTAGTTTAACCAAGTTTTAGATCATCTAATCTCAGTGAGCTGCATATATATCAATCAATATAAACATAAAATATGTGTCTGCCTTCACTTGGGTCCAAATTGAAGGTGGAATTAGCATGACTAGCTAGGAGTAATGGTAGTCGGACGATATAACATGGACGAAGTCAACCAAGGCTGCACGCCATATAACTGGGGCATTCGCACAACCTAACTACTGGATTTCATTTTCTAACATATAATGGAAGTATTAAATATGGGTTAATTGTAACAAATAAACTAATCAACCTTTCTTTATATAATTTTGATAACCTAATTAACTATACATGCATACTTAGGCAATAAACTATTTTTGTTTCTATCAATTAAATTTTAAATTTATACAGAAATTTACGTGATAACACATGAATAATTTATAATGTACACATTATTTTATTTTTGTTAAAATATAAAGAAAAATAGAAAGTACTTAAATGGTCTTTTTCAGTAAGATGTATATATATACTCTAGTATATTAATTTAAAATTAATTTCAAAGCAAAAAGCGATAGCCAATAACTATTACAATTATTATTGTTTTTATTTAAATAAATAGTTGTATATATATAATTCCATTCCCCTCACTGCTCTTTCTCTCTCTCTCTCTCTCTTTAGTTGGAGGGAACAGCAAGCAAGAACCCAGCTTATTGTCCATCCTCTCTTCCCATTCTCTCTTCTAACCTGAAAAGATGCAGCAAATAACTTAACTAGTTTGTTTGTTTGTATGTATATATTATCGTAGCCACCCACTAATTATCTGTAGTTGCTAAAATCATTGCTCCTGCGCGCAAACTTGAGCGATATGGAGGAATTTCCCAACAGCGGGATCAAGCTCTTCGGTGCTACCCTAACTCTCCAACACAGAAACCAGCAGAAGCCCACAACACACAGAAACACCGCCAACAACGATGAAAACGAAAAGACCCACAACACTGACGAAATGAAGAAACCCGACAAAATCATTCCTTGCCCTCGGTGCAAAAGCATGGACACAAAATTCTGCTACTTCAACAACTACAACGTCAACCAACCACGACACTTCTGTAAGGGATGCCAGCGATACTGGACCGCAGGAGGAGCCCTGCGCAACGTCCCGATCGGAGCTGGACGACGGAAAAACAAACCTGTTCCCTGTGGCAGGGGCTTCTCCGACATTGGTAGCGACTTCTATGATGCGAACTCCAACATCATGCAACACTACTTCGATCGTGAAGGTTCGGTAGTCGTAGAAAATAGCTGGCATCTCATGACGGCGGCGCAGAGTGGCTTCCGACAGATGATTCCGGCAGTGAAGCGGCAGAGGAACGGGGAAGTTGATAGCTGATCCACTGTATCATCATCTCTTACCTTTTTCTTATTCTATTCTGTATTTTCTTTATTTATTTCAACGATCTGATCAAGATTTTGAAAGATTATGTACCAATATTAAAAGAAGCAAGTGTCATGGATAGGGAAGAATTGTAAAGGTGCATTGTACAGACTGGCATTAATTAATTAATGAGATTAATAATCTTCTGAAAAGGCATTTATGAGATGCATATAGAATCATGGATGGTATCGGATTCTTTGGTTTCCCATATTTATTTAACTTATATACTATTCATAATAATTAATTAAAAGCAGGGATCAAGACAGATAGATGTATGGTACTTAACACTCATAATTGTATTTTTTATTGCCAAAATGCTAATAATTAATTTGAAACATGGAAATAAGCCACATCAATAATATTATTATTCTTTTTGTTTTTTTTGTCAATTAACACTTTCTTGATGAAATAAAACGTCGTGATTCTCGATCACGATTGTTCATACATACAATCATTCGCTACTAAACAAGTAAATGGAAGTGGGGGTCTCTCGACCCAAACATTTAGACTCACTCGCTGTTTTGCTTGCTTTGCTATCCAATTCGTACATTCGTTTGCCGTTCTTGGAATAGCTCGCCATTGCACTTGGTCAAGTTGCCTCGCTAGTGCTCGGATGTTTGTGATGATGTTTGCCGTCCTCCATTGCGTCGGTCCGTGCACAATTTGTTGGTGAACTATTTGTGAGTCCGTCTCAATGATGATGTTTGGCCATCTCGCTTTTATCACTAGTCTTACACCTTCGTGGATTGCCATGGCCTCCATTGACTCAATCACTACAAGAAACTCGAGCATACACATCGGCAAAAATGCGTTGCTAACTGCGTAAATACCGTTGTTAAGTCTGGACAGCGACAAAATCTCCGTCGCGGTAGCCCCCGTCGTTAAAGGTCTATACGTCGACAATTTGCCGTTGTAAATGGATTGTCGCTGTTAGCATGTACAACTTTACAGCGGAATCAGGTTGTTGTTAAACACAGATGAACGACGACAACAGTTTTCCGATGTTAGAGCGGACTCAGGTTGTTGTTGGTCGATTTTTTTTCTGCGATTTTGTTGTCCGATGTTAAATTATTTGTGTTCATCCATAGCTTCTTCATCTTTCTTCATCCATGGCTTCTTCCTCCTTCTTCATCCATGGCTTCTTCATCCATATATCGTCACTTCATCATCTACGGCTTCATCCATGGCCGATTGTTTCAAGACACTTAATCAATGGTGAAGGCATCGGAGAACCAGCATTTCTCGAGCTCCAGCTCGCCTTCCACAGGTCCAACTCGACTTCTCCATCTCCAACTCGACTTCTCCAGCTCCAAGTCGCCTTCTCCAGCTCCAGCTCGAGCATGCCTTCATCCATGGAACTTTGAGTAGCTCCAACACTTCTTCCATGACAGGTCGGTCGAGTCGCTCCATGACACTTCATCTTTTAGAAAATGTTTTGAATGAAGGGAAGATGAAGGGAAGGTGAAAGGAAGGAAGGGAAGATAAGAGAAGGTTCTGTAAAACGTGTAAAAATAAGTTGTTGAATGAAAAAAATTTGAATTTTTAAATCAGAGCGGGAAAAAAATTTGAATTTTTAACAACAACAATAGTCGTCACTAAATAAACTATTTGACAACAACAATTAAATCTGTCGTTGAATGACTATACTAATGTCGACAATATATTGAAACGTAAATCTATTCTTACATTTTCCCGGTACTTATGTTTTAACGACAATAAAAATTGATTAGTTACGGCAAACAACCATTGCGTATATCACTATATTTACGACAGAACGTTTCGCATTTGAATATGTACATTTACAATGAAAAATTCACCTGCTACTGATGGAGTTATTTAACATCAAGTTTTGGTCGACATTACACATTCATCCATGTAAAATATAAGGTGACGGCAAAATTTAACACTAAATGTACCTTCTAACAATGGTAAGCATATTGTGCCTAATAAGTAAAAATAACGACAACAAAATTTGTCGACACAATATACATATATTTAACTACAACTGTTAGCGTCAACACGGAAGTTTCGTTGCTGTTGTAACAGATTCTTGTAGTGAATGTCGTCACTCTGGTATCTTTTGTTTAGACCACCTACAACCTTTCAGTGTTTATCTCCATGGATTGCTATCCGTGTTGGGGGGATTAAGTCACCCATTAGTGGGAGCCCATTCTAATAAGCTCAGTATTAGATACTGGCCCAAACCGTTCCCTTTATGTATAGGGATGCTCAGGGTTGAAAAATTTAATGATGACAGTGATGCTCTGCCGCCCTATAGTTTAGACTGAGGTAAGTAGCTGTGGAAACCTAGGTCACTACCCGTTAACCCGTGGCGTGACCTCCCGTCCGACAGACCGTGATCCCAACCTAAGGCAGATCCGCTTCCACTTCTGATCCTGCTAAGTCGATAGTTCAAGGAGGTAACTTAAATATGTGTTTAATGTTGTGCCCTAAACGATTGCATGTTTCGTACATATTCCAACATTGGTATCAAAGCCATAATAGGTTGGTTTCCGAATTGTTGAATTTTAGGAAAATCCCCACCGCGGTCAGTTGTGACCACGACGAGCCCAACCTCTGAAACCACCACCCCGAGGCCGAACCAGGGGCGGCGGCGGCCTTCGTGGCCGTAGCTCAGCCCTTGCGGGTCGCAGCCTCGGCCCTTACTAGCCGCAACCTTCGTGGCTACGGCCACCTCAGGCGGGGCCACAACCTCCGCGGCTGTGGCCCAGGGACTGGTTGTCGTGGCATTTGTGGCCACGGCTCCAGCCGCTTGAGGGAGGGGGGGTGAGGTCGACCAGTGATGGCCAGCCTTCGTGGTCGACCCCACTCGTGGCCAGCCGTGGTGGTCGACCCCACTCGTGGCCAGCCATGGTGACTGGCTACCTCCGTGGGGCTGGCGGCTGCTAGGGTTGAAAAACCCTAGCAGCACAGGTTCATCTTCCCGTTGGGGGAAGATGAACAGTACCAGTCCGGTTCTTTGTGAATCGGATAAGCCTGACGTGAACCAGAATGGTTCATTTCGTGAACTTTTTCGGTTCGACTCGGTCCAGTCGGTTCGTGAACATATATATATGTGTGTATTGACATGTATGGTTTGTTTCTTTGCTTGCATGTATTAGATTACCTAGAAAGGTAGATCTAGTTTTCGCTTAGCTTAGATAGCAAACCTATATGATTGCCCTTAGTAACCTTTCAGAAGTTTGGATGAGTACGAATTACACCTAGGAAAATGTTCCTGAGTGTAAACCGGTCGGTTAGTCTGCGAGGTTCTCCGAATTTCCTTGAATAACTCTAAGACAATTGCTTTGTAAGAGTCGAACACTTTGATTTAGTACGATATGTTCGAATCTGGTCCGTTAAGGACTGTTGATATAAACTGTGCTTCGATTGATAGTAGTGACTTTAGGACATGCTTAGAGACGGGGAGTGCTTCTCGGCATAGTTAAAGTTGTCCTCCGGGTTTAAGTATGTTCTCAAGTCTTTCCTATCGGTCTGAGACTTGTCTTTTTACATGCAATAGAACATTGTTCCTTGTGTCTCCATGATCCTATTAGAATTTCCTTTAGTTAGATAAATTAGTCTGCCATGTAGAACATGACAAAGGTCTTAGACTTAACAATGACATCTATAAAATCCGGATAAAGCATATAAAGATGGTCCAAATTGAGTAGAAATCCATTAACCCATCAAGAAGATTATGAAAAGACCCGATTCTGGAACAACGAATCAGCAAAAGGCTTTCCATTTGAGTGGGAGGTGAGACGTGCGCCATGATGTCGAGTACGGTGGATGAGTTTGAGCTTAACACACGGCTAAAGGGTTGTGGGAAACTCTGCAGGCTAGAAATGGTTCTAAACGACTGCTCAACAGTGCTCACTCAACATTAAGTTTGATTTATACATGATGAATCCTCAGCACTCTGTGAGATAGCATCTGAGGCATGTGGCCAATATGATTGTAAAACTCAAGGAGAACGGTCAGTCAATGACCGATGAGCAGCAAATCCAGGTCGTAATCCACTATTTGCCTAACTCCTAGAAACATATGAAAATCTAAATAACTCATTCTAAGGTCCTCATTACCTTTGATCACGTTCGAAGGCACATTGAGTTGAAGAGGACAGACCCAAGGTCGCTGGACCTAAGGTTGAGGTGCGTGTGGCACCATCCTCTAGACCTAAGAAGAGTAACTGAAGGCGAAGGAGTAATGCACAACGTGGTGGCACAAATGAATTGAAGGCAAAGTAGACAAAGACTGTGGTGAACCCAATGAATCCTCCGAAAACAACACTGCGAAAATGTTCGCGTAAGGCTGAGAAGCCTAAATATAGGAAATGCTCCAACTGTGTCCAGTGGGTACACTTTGTGAAGGCATGTCCTAAATCGATCTGACCTAGATGTCTTGTTGGCTACTTAGTGAACTTTGTGTTTCTAATACAGTATGTTGACTGAGTCATGTCCTTTGTGGATTTTGGATTCAGGATCGACAAATCACATAGCCAAGGATCGTAACGTTTTCGTAGAGTGCCAGAGTCCCGCGTAAAATTAGGTGGATGTACATTGACGACAACTTTCGTGTTGAAGTCGAAGGGATTAGAACTCGTGAGCTACGCTTGCGCGACAGCAGAGTTTTAATCTGATGTCATATCCTCTATGCTCAGTAGATTCGCCGATATGTTATTTCAGTCTTAGGATTAATGAAACTCGGTTTTATATTATCTTTTCATGAATCTTCCGTCCAATTGTTTTTAGATTCAACTTCGTTTGGCTTTAGTATTATTTCGGGTGGATTTATTGTTTCGGATTTGGATTCAGGCAACAATAATAATTTCATATTTTTTTTCTACTCGCGGATATGTTTGCGATGTGAATGAGAGACAAACTTGACTTGACTACAGAGGTCAACATAGAATGCAGCGGCTAGCCCATTGGGGTTTGCTGTCTTACATTCCACAAGTGGAGTCGTCTACTTGTGTAAGTTGTCTAGCATAAAATAATACTAGAACGCCTCTTTGGTTAGACATTTAGAGCCGAATTTCCATTAGCAATTAATTCATTCTGACGTCTGTGACCCTCTTACTGCTAGGGTTCGGCACAGAGCGAAATTTCATTACATTTACAGATGATTACACCTGTTAGACAGGAGGGTAAAGGCCCTCCACCCTGATTGTGGAAGAAGAGTACCTTTCAGCAGAATTTAACGGTTTATGTAATCAAAAGGGATCATTCATCAGTTGACGATCCCTTTCACCCCTCACCAAAATGGTTTTGCACAGAGGCGCCATAGAACGCTCCTTAAAATGGTTGGGTCGATATGGCGCAGATTCAATTGCTGATTTCCTTATGGGGAAACACTTTGGAGACTGATGTCTACATCCTAAACCATGTGCCGACGAAGACGGTTAACTCCACTTCATATGAATTTTGGATTGGAATAAGTTCTGGACCTTCACCATATGCACCCCATTGGGGTGTGCCGCTTACACCCATGATTTCTCAAATAAGTTTGGGAAAGATTGAACCTAGAGGAAAGAAGAGTATTTTTGGTTACTCTGATACCTCCAAGGGTTATGTGTTTATAGTCAAGCAGGACAGTGGGAGTGTTACCAAGATCGAATCACGAGATGTAACGTTTTTAGAGAACGAATTTCCTAAGAAAAGATAGATTGATTTGGATCGATCTCTATATGAGATTCAAGATCAAGTTGAGCAGACACCTGTTAATTCGAGTGGGAGAGTTGAAACCGCAGATGATGAATCAGTCCATCGTCCGCCAGATTCATCGCTTGTTGGAGCGAATGGAACAGATTCCGCTCTTGATGATTTTGTTGACAGTGACAACATTAGGGATCTCATTCTCAGTGGGATTGATCATGGGCATACCCTTGTAGTAGTGAGTTGTTAGGCCGTGGGCTAGAACATAAGTTTTCCTCCCGACGATATGCATTCGAAGGTGATGGAGAACTAAACACTATAATATCTGACGATATGTTATTGTGCCGTAAAACGTTAAAGAAACTCTCAATGGAACCTTCTAAGAAAAATGAATGAAAGTAATGGAAGATGAGATGAACACTTTGGACTAGATGGAATCTATAAGGAAGAACGGTGTTTGGACACTGGTCGACCTTCGAGAGGACAGAGAGCAATAGAGCTAAATGGGTTCTTAAGATGAAGCTCAAGAGTGATGAAAAGTTGAGTATGAAAACTCGATTGATTATGGCTATTGGAGTGAGCCTAGACTTGGAACTGTACTAGATACACGTTAAGACTGTTTTCCTCAATGGTGAGTTAGAGGAAAAGATCTATATGGAGCGGTCTGAATGTTTATGCAGAAAGACCATGAGCACTTAGTATGCAAACTTCACAAATGGATCTATGGTCTGAAAAAGTTTGCTATGCAGTGATACCGTAGAGTTCATGATTTGTTCGTGGAAAATGGATTTCTCTTGATGGATGAGAATCATTGCGTGTACACCAAAAGGGTCTGGACCGAACCTTGTGTTTGACTTTATATGTAGATGACATACTCATAGCTGTAAATAGCTTGGAGTTCCTCACACAGGTAAATGCCTGATTGTCTTCTCTGTTTAGGATGAAGAACATGAGTGAGGCGGCGCACAAGGTGATGAGTTTGGAGACGTGGTTAGACACAAGGTGATGAGTTTGGAGTACTTGTCTACGGATGAGATGGTTGTGGACCGTCTCTCCACCGTTGAAGATGAGTCTTTATTAAGGCATGTGTAGTCTCTAGGACTATGTAGACTTAGTGATGTAATTCATTGATTTTATTTCCCATACAATGTTCTTTAACTTAAATTATATTTGAGTATGCATGTTTTCACAGTTTGAGTGTTTTGTGTGTTCTTACTGTGATTGTTTATTGAAATATGTCAAAGTGGATTAGATCACCCTCTCACACGGGTGATAGCTTCTATGCCTTTGTGGCTAGGTGAGGCTGGTGATAGTTCCTAATTCTGGAAGTTTGTTGTGATGACCGGAAAGGGCTTTGTGTTGGGAATTATGTGATTTCGCACTACGACAGATTATAGTTTGTCAATCCACTCAGGGGTGGAATGGAAGTCTTTGTGATTTTTGGTTCGGGTACTTTGTGTGCCTGATGAATATCTGTACAACATTAGGACATATGCTCCGTGGGAGAGTAGATATGCTGTAGCGCGCGTTCCATACCGCGGCGCACCCAAAACGACCATGGATATGACCCGAGATGTGATCTTAACTCGGAGTCGTGTGAGACCCAGAGTTCTTTGCGTAAGAGCCGCATACGTACCTTCATTACTCTGAACAGAGACTTGAGGTCCGGTTCAATGTTTGATATCTTAGTCCGTGATCGATGGGTGCTCTCACAAGTACCTTGGACCCGGTTCTAGAAAAGCGAGTTGAATTGTGCTGATGGTTTTGTGGGAAGAGGATGGTCATTATGGGATCTTCTCGATATTGTGTTCACTAGGTGACCACCAACTGCGGCGTCGGCTGCGGTTGTGGGCGCAATACATATATAGGTCTGAAATTGTGCGGTCAGACCTGGAAAACGATTACATGACCAAGGGTGCATGACACATTTCCACTACTGGTGTGAGATCTGCAAGTCGCTGCAACTCCTAACAGATGCGCAACACCTTGCTCGTTGTGCCTTTCGGTCGCATGACTGCTACCTCGTATGTGACTTTACTGTATAAGGTGAATTCGTTCTCCTGGTGCTGGCTTAATGAATGAGCGCCCCCACTTTGTGCGAGTGAGAGATGTTGGTTTTGGGGGATTGGGTCGCCCATTAGTGGGAGCCCATTCTAATAAGCCCAGTATTAGATACTGGCCAAAACCGTTCCCTTTATGTATAGGGATGCTCAGAGTTGGAAAACCTAATGATGATAGTGATGCCCTGCCGCCCTACAGTTTAGACTGAGGTAAGTAGCTGTGGAAACCTAGGTCACTGCCCGTTAACCCGTGGCGTGACCTCTCGTCCAGCAGATCGTGATCCCAACCTAAGGCAGATTCGCTTCCGCTTCCGCGAAGTCGATCGTTCAAGGAGGTAACTTAAATATGTGTTTAATGTTGTGACCTAAACGATTGCATGTTTCGTACATATTCCAACAGTTTCCCATATTTATTTAACTTATATATTATTCATAATAATTAATTTAAAGTCGGGATCATGAGAGATAGATGTATGGTACTTAACACTTAAAATTGTATTTTGTATTGCCAAAATACTAATAATTAATTTGAAACATGGAAATAAGCCAAATCAATAATATTATTATTCCTTTTGTTTTGGTTAAATTAACGTTTTACTTGATGAAATAAAACGTTGTGATTCTCGATCACAGTTGTTCATACATACAATCATTCGGTACTAAGCATATAAATGGAAGTGGGGGCCTCTCGACCCAATCATTTAGACTCACTCCCTGTCTTGCTTGCTTTGCTATCTAATTCGCACATTCGTTTGCCGTCCTTGGAATAGCTCGCCATTGCACTTGGTCTAGTTGCCTCGTTAGTGCTCGGATGTTTGTGATGATGTTTGTCATCCTCCATTGCGGCGGTTCGTGCACAATTTTTTGGTGAACTATTTGTGAGTCCGTCTCAATGATGATGTTTGGACATCCCGCTTTTATCACTAGTCTTACACCTTCGTAGATTGCCATGGCCTCCATTGACTCAATGTCGTCACTCCAGTATCTTCGGTTTAGACCACCTACAACCTTTCCGTGCTTGTCCCGCACAACCACCCCTAAATCGGCTTGGCTTGATCATTGACACCATGATGCTTCACAGTTGATCTTTATTGTACTTGCCGTCGGTGGTCTCCAATATTGTTCCGGTCGGTCACCCATGTTTGGCTCTTAAGTGTTCTTGGATCGCTAGCTCGATCGCTTTGGTTTTGCTCCGCGTATACTCGCTTGATCTCCTCAATGGCAACCTTCAGACAAGGTTGCTTAGCTTCAACCGCCTTGCATCTCGTCTTCCATATTTGCCAACATGTGATCATCGTGAGTATCCATCTCTTGTTGCTCGCCACACCCTGTCCCCTTGGTTCCGTTCTTCTTTCCTCGAGCCAATCGACCATGCTCATGTTGTTTGGTCGGCTCACTCGCATACCTAATAATCCCATGCCATACCTATTCGGTCCATTCGCACCCAAGTATCATGTGCTCCCTTGTTTCAACTTCACCACATATAGGGCATCCATAACTAACATTCATTTCCCGTCTAACCATGTTCGCCTTGACGGCTATTGCATTCGTTGCTAGACGCAATGAATTTTTTTTACCTCAAGTATTACCTTGGTTGTCCACATGCCCTTCCATGCTTCGCCACTTCCGGTTAAGTTCGGTCTTAAGGCTCGGTCGGTTGTCTCTCGTATCTTGTGGTACACCGATCGGACCATAGGTGCTCCATCCCTCGTGTGGGGCCATATGTAACGATCCGTCCCTTCTTCGTGCGGTAATGGTATGTGTAGTATATGCTCGGCATCCTCGTGGTCCACAATTCTTCGTACTAGCTCGGCGTCCCATACACCATTCGGTTTGATTAGGTCTCTACCTAGTAGGTTTCCTCCGTTCTCCACCCTTGAATCAGCATTCACCCTCTTAGTTTCCTTTGTATAAATTCATGGGTAATCGAACACATGAATACTTTCTCTCTATTCTACCATCCATACCTTTTTGCTTATCAACACCTCTCGGCCATGGATTAGGATACTCTAACCCCATGAAGCCTGACATCCTTTTTTCGCTTCTAAAAATGTACACGTCGGGATATATAGGCCTTTTAGGATATGAGCACATAGGTTGTTCAGTTCGGTCATTATACGGTTGGCCATCTTCGTGAGTAG
This sequence comes from Chamaenerion angustifolium, assembly GCA_946814005.1. Lineage (NCBI taxonomy): Eukaryota > Viridiplantae > Streptophyta > Magnoliopsida > Myrtales > Onagraceae > Chamaenerion > Chamaenerion angustifolium. The sequence goes on along the minus strand of OX328266.1, from coordinate 31,137,321 downwards.
GGCCGTGTTGAAGGCTTGTAATTCCCGGAACCTTAGGCCCCCCACCTCCTTTGCTCTTGTTAACACCTCCCATCTTCTCCAATACGTTTTCATTCCATCCACGTTTTGACCCAACCAAAAGTCCGCAATGAGACCATTTATTTCCGAGCACCATGTTTTTGGTAATCGGAACATACTCATTACATTTATAGGTATCGCGGTGATGATCGCCTTGATGAGGACTTCCTTCCCGGCTTGGTTCACAGTCTTTTGTCGATATCCATTGAGTTTGTCATTGACATTGGTTTTGAGGAACCCAAAGGCCTCCTTATTCGAGCGTCCCCATATCGAGGGTAGTTCCAAGAACTTTCCCGGATCACTTGTACCTTTTATGTTAAGCATCACTTGTCGTTCGGTGTTGAAAAACAGGGATGATTTCTCCCTATTGATTCTTTGCCCCGATACCTTGCAATAATTATCCAGAATCCTCCTCAATTGCTCGGCATTTTCGGTTGACCCCCTTATGAAAAATAGGGAGTCATACGCAAAGAACAGGTAGTGTAGTTCTGGGCATTGTCTTTTAAGTGTGATTCCTTCGATCTCCCCGTCCTTAGCCGCCCCCAACATTCGCCTTGAGAGTACATCCGCAAGTAATATAAACAGGTAAGGTGATAGGGGGTCTCCTTGGCGTATCCCACGTGTTGGTCGTATTGTGTCCGTTCGGTTCCCATTGACGACGACCTGGTATGTGGTTATGGATACACATGCCCTGATCCATTCCACCCATCTTTCCGCAAACCCCCTACGCCTAAGCGTATACAGTAAGAAGCCCCATTCGACTCTGTCATAAGCCTTTTGGATGTCGATATTAAGGGCACATTCGGTCTTGCTCCCCGTTCGGCCCGATTGTAGGTGATGAAATACTTCGTGTGTCACCATGATGTTGTCCTGAATATTTCTACCTGATACAAATGCACTCTGGAAAGGAGTGATGAGATCTGATAGATATACTTTCAAACGTTTCACCAACACTTTCGAAATAATCTTGTACATGAAGTTACAACAACTTATGGGCCGAAAATCACTAGGTGTATTCGGGTTTTGGATTTTTGGTATGATGACAATATCAGTATTATTGAGGGTGTTTTGGATTATACATGTCCTGAAGAAAACCTTGACCGCGGTGATGACATCCGTACCCACGATATTCCAATTCCGTTAGTAGAACAAACTCGGGAACCCGTCCGGACCCGGTGCTCGTGATCCTCCCATTTGGTACGTTGCCGCCCTGATTTCTAGATCTGTTACCTCCCTTGCTAACTGCCCGTTCATTTTGGCAGTCACCTGGTTCAGTATGTATCGAAGAAGGTCCTCACCCGGTTCGGTCCTTTCCGATTTGAACATGTTTCCGTAGTACTTATATAGTTCATCGGCAATTGCACCGTCATTCTCGATCCAGTCCTCATTCAAATCCCTCAATCGGCATATGTGGTTACGCCTCCTCTTCGCAATGGTTGTTAGGTGGAGGAATGTGGTATTACGATCCCCCTCTTTTAGCCATTTGATCCTCGATCTTTGTCTTCAATATGTTTCCTCTCTCGACCAAATTGATTTCAGTTTGCCTTTAAGTCTAGTTTCCTCCCGGATTGCCTCCTCATCCATGCCCCCTTGGGCGATTCTCCTTAGGGCAGCCTTTATGTTTGCCACCTCGACCATGTTATTGCCGAATTGTGTCTTGCTCCAAACCGTGAGCTGCTTTCAACACTTATACAGTTTCACTTGTACCCCTTGCACCTCCCTCCTTGAATTCAGTCATTCCCATGCATTCTTGATCACCTCCTTGCATGTCGGGTTTTCTAGCCACTTCGCCTCAAACTTGAATGTTATCTTTGCCCTTTTGAGCGGTTGTTTGAAATGGACCACCATTGGTGAGTGGTCCGAACCAATGGTTAAATCATTGATATATATCCCTTGTTGATATCTCATTATCCACGCATCATTTGTGAGGGCTCTATCAAGTCGTTCGCTTATTCGGTGCAGTCCATTTCTATTATTGCACCATGTGTATGGGCTCCCATGTGCCCCCATATCCCCCATATTGATATCATCGATCATTTGTTTAAACTCATCCATTTGCCTTTGTGACTTCCTCCTTCCCCTTGTTTCTCATGTTGGTGACATATCGTGTTGAAATTTCCAAGCACCATCCAACTCCCATTTCGGCCCACTCCTATGGTACGTAGGAGATTCCACTTCTGTGTGCGTTCGTGCGGTTCCGTACTCGCATGTACCCATGTAACATGCATGACTTTAGTTTGTCTTGCAAACTTCACCTCACAATCTATCATGTTTTCATCGGTATATATTTTATCACGACCCTAGTCTCCGATGTCCACCACAGAGCTAGTCCACCTGCTACCCATCCCCATTCTTGTCCGTATCCTTTCACAGTAGGTATGCCCATTCTTTGTCTCCATTAAGAAAATGATGCTCGGACGATACCTTTTATTGAGGTCTTGTAAATGTTGAATTGTCAGGGCAGACCCTAGACCCTGACAATTCCATGATAGTACATTCATTGGACACCCGTGGCTGTTTCGGGATAGCCACCAGAACCCTTGTTTAGTTCATATGATTCCTCACTTGTGCTCATTGTGATCTTCTTCCTTTCGACCCTTTTGTGCTTTTGTGTAGTGCTCTTACTCGATTTCCTCCTCGGGCTCTTCCTTGTCCTTACCATCATATGTTCGGCCTCCCCTTCTTGCCTCTTGATTATTTTAGTCCCCGGTTGTTCTTCCATCCCATCATGCTTCTCAATCTCAATGCATTTGCCTATCATATTGCCTATCTTACGAGCATTGGCATCACTAAATTTTTCAGGCCCTAGGTCATGCACTTGTATCTAGAATATTACCTTGTGGAATTCCATCTCATTTACTCCTACACTCGGGTCCTATCTTTTGATGTTTAAGATGTGACCATTGACCGCCCATGGTGAGCGATCCAAAATCTGGTAGGCCACCTCTTATTTTTCAAAGTCGAACAACAAAATTCCCGTCTCCACTTTCGATATCGTGACTTTTCCATATCTAGCCCAAGACGACCTAAGCACCCCCATGATCACATTCATTTTGCTCGGCTTCTGGGCTACAAGTTTGCCTACATACCATGTTTTACTTTGCACTTGTTCGTTCGAATTCAAGTCGACCACCGGCTTGTCGATTCTGTTCGAGCCAACGAATTTAGAATTGGATTGCATCGTGTGGGGGCTGAGGCATCACCGCGGATGACAGCTCCTACAAAACATGGGAAATGAAGGAAATGGGGTGAGATTATTAACAGGAAAGGCGCAACTGGTCTAAGCTATCAGCTTTGTTTTCGGTGGCTCTCCCACGCCCGGGTTCTGTGGGACAGGCCTTCGCTCGGGTCCTGGGTGCCGTGGCAGTGATATTGACAGTAGTCTGGGGGACTCCCAGCCGACGATTGCTGTTGATCGGAGCTCCTTTCTGCACTGAATTCCGTCACAGATTGCTCCGGCTCCAGGCTCCGCAAGCATCGTTCGTCTGCATAGAGGTATCCCTTCTTGCAGCAGTGTTTCAATCCACTTGTTGCTTGTGATTGGTTGGTTGTCAGTTGCAATAAATGCCCAAGATAATCCGTCCAAATTGAAGAACGGGAACTGAAGTCTGTCACGAGCTGAAACCCTTAGAATTTAGGGGGTTTCGCCAATTCGGACAGAGAGGCGCGTGGACAACACTACCACTGAAGACGGTATTAGACACTTCCAATAATATTATTATTCCTATTTGCGTAATTCTTATGGGATAAATATAATATAACTACGCCCCAGTTTACAAGTTAGTTTAAGGAAAAAAGTACTTTCACCTTTCGTCTCGTAACTAAATAAAATATATAAGGATTGTAAATATTTGAGACTATATTTCAGAAAACTCAACTACATAATTTATTGCTATTTTTGACTCTTTATTTTTTTGTAGAAACAATTTAAAGATAATAGAAGGTGACACCGGTCGCGCTTACAAAATCGAGCAATTATGAGGTTATAGTTATACAAGCTAATCGTGCAAATTGGCGAAATCATAATTGTTCAGTTATTATGTAATCATATTAGATAAGTAAGTTATGTAATACTAGATAACTGAACCGCGCTTTTGCGCATAATATAAAAATTATTTGAGTTGTCGTTATATAAATATAATAAAATATAAAGTTTAAATTGATATATTAATTAGTAAAAATGAATCAAATCAAATTACTTTTTAATTATATTATTATATTGATATGATTAACTCAACTTATAAAATGAAAATATTTTTATTTTTGTTATTAATATCATAATATTCAAATTATTTTTTATAATATTTATTATTTGTAGTATATTAATTACATATATGTTAAATTCATTTAGTAATAGAACTATAAAAAAAAGTCATTTATTAACATTTTATGCAGTAATGTACGCAAACATAACTTAATAAATTATATATACAGCTACAGCCTACAGCTACTAGAATACTATTAGTTTTATTTTTTTATATATAAAAATTTACTTCAAATATAATAATAATTGCTAAATAACAATATTAAATCATTATTTCTCAAAATTCTATGACAAGTATCATTTAAATTTAATTTTATAATTATACATACATAAATGAAAATCTAACATTTGTATTTGTATACTTGATTTTAAAAAGATATATTATTATTTTATTTTCATAAATCTTTCCTAAACAAACATGATTGTATACACGTAAAGGGATGCCAATATGATAACAAAAAATATCAATTTACGTTTGATTAATGTTTTTATTATTAAAAAATGTATAAATCTCAATTTATGTAACATAAATTCAAACATTTTAATACTAATATTAAGATACCTAAAATCATTTGCCAAATACTTATATATCAGTTTTACTGACTAAAATATAGACTTATTGCAATGTATTTTAATTTTATTGTTTTTATCATTTATTAACTTGATATAATCATATATTTTTTAAATTTGATTTAAGATTTGATTTTTTTCTAACGTTATTTTTTGTTTTAAATCTAGAAGTTAGCCAAAAAAATAACCCTAGCCGCAAGAACCTCTCCGCCACCAAGAAAAGGTGTGTGACTCTTCCAATATTCGACGCAAAAACTTCCTTGCGTGATTTGATATCTTCCGTATAATTGGAATCAATACTTTCCAGAGCGTGTCTACGACCTAGGGGTGGGCATGAACCGATTCGGTCCTGAACCGGTTCATGAACCATACCTTTACCACATTTTAAAGAGGTACGATTTACAACTCCAGTTATTGGCCGCTCCTGATTTTGTCCGATTTACCGTACTTGTTCTGAACCGGTTCAAAAGCGGTTCGCCCGAACCACTTTATATGTATTTAATAAAAAACTATAATAAAAAATAATACATAAACCATAAACCATAATCCATAATCCATAATCCATAATCCATAATCCTAACCTATAAACCATAATCCATAATCTATAAACCATAATCTATAAACCATAATCCATTATACTAATGTAGATTGTAAATCATCACCGAACCAATTTTGGTCTAATGGTTTAGAGTAGATATTTTAATAATTAAATATAATATTTATTAAAACCAGTACAAGAAGTGGTAAGTTTACCGTTTGCGGACCATTTTTTTTGTACCTCTTTTGAATAGCTCATTTTTTTGCCCAAAGAAAAAATGTTTGTTTTGTGAACCGATCCAGCCGAACCGGTTCAAAACCGATATGATTCACAAAATATACTGTTCGGTCGAACCCACCCCTACGACCACCCGACCTTTTCTTTTGGGTGTCTGTGGTCACCAATCCCTACATTGATTTGCACAACACCACTTTTTGGCCTACCAAAACACAATAACTTGGAATCCTACACCAAAACTCTAGCCATACTGGAATTTCTCTATCATATATGGGAGCTCTGAAATTTTTTGTTTACTACATTGCATGTTGGACGAGAGCGTGGTAGATCAGCCCGGACTTACGACATGTAGAACAATGGTGTGAGTTCGTCCCAAAGAGCATGTGTGTCCCTGAACTCGGATCCCTATCTGCCAGTCAACGAACAATACATGGGAAAGCTCATCACTCAACAACCAGTGAAATCAGTAGTTATTCATAACGTCCTAAAATTGGCATGGGCAAAATATGAGACAACTAGTATTTCGAACATGATCGATCAAGTTCCGTTATTTCAATTCTAGAATGAGGAAGATAAAAATTCGATACTAAATTAATCCCCATGGTCGGTGCAAGAACATTGCTTAAGCATTAGGAAGTGAGATCCAAAAAGTAGTCGTAAGGATATTGACTTCAAATGGGTTCAGTTTAGGGTTCGAGTAAACAGTAAAAACCCTGAGAAGTTCACTACTGATAATGCCTGGACAATAGGTAACAATACTGGAAGATGCATTGAAGTTGAACAAGGGAAAAACCAAATCTGTCGACAGTATAACCAAAAGGTCGGTCAATGTACTCTCTGTGGAAAGGAATGACACTTTAAGACAGATTGCGTGAAACATAAGACTTGGTTCGAAAGAAAAGGTAACAATAATGTTTTTATTTATTTCAAATCAAACTCAATGGAAGTTCCCAATAGTACTTGGTGGCTTGATTGTGGGGCTACAACTCATGTGTCCAATACAAGATAATGATTTAGTACATCTGAATAATAAACCCAAATGAAGAATTTTTGTTCATGGAAAAACGAATGAAGACTCATGTTGAAGGCATAAGAACTTACAGTTTGATTTTAGATAATGGTTATTGCCTGGATCTATTTCAAACACTTTATGCACCTTTAGTATCTAGGAGTTTGATTTTTGTTTCAGAACTTGATGTTTTTTATATTTGGACATGGATGTTTCATTTTATTTAAGAACAATTATATGATTGGTTCTGGCATCTTTTCTGATGGATTGTTCGAACTAAAACTTGATGACGTCATTTTTGAATTCATACTTACTATTTATCGTGACATTGGGTCTACCATAGCAGAGGGAGTAAAAATTCATCGTTCTTGTGGCACAAATATTTAGGTCATATTTCCAAAGAAACTTTGGATAGATTAGTTAGAAATGAAATCCTTCCAAATTTGGACTTTACTGATTTTTGGACTATGTATAGATTGCATTAAGGGAAAACAATTTAACAATACTAATAAAGGAGCTAGGAGAAGTAACCAACTTCTTGAAATCATACATGATGTAGATATTAAAGAGATAAGGATTGATATCTCTCTATCTTTAACCATTTCACATAATGTTGCTCCAATTGTTTAACAACGGGTTAACAATAGTAATAAACATTTAGATGAAGTGATAGCCCATGAAGAAGGTAATCCTCAACAATTTGATGTGATCGAACCACAAGAAATCCCATTTAGAAGATCTCAGATAATCTGGACATCGATTATTTCAGATGATTATGTGGTTTACCTATAAGAATTAAATTTTGATATAGAAAGCAATAAATATCTGGGACAAACTTTCCCCGAGAGTCTGGATTGACTTGAAGGATTTTTTTCTTATGAGAATTAGGTTGTCTGCTTGCAATTCTCTCGGGCGCATCTTCCTGTTAAATGCACGAGCCATACGTTTCTGGTACAATTGCCAGTGGCACAGAGCGATGAACCGCTTTTCTTCTATGAGGTTCAATTGCTCGTATTTGCATCTCGCCTACTCTGGCTCGTCCATTTCCGCCTCAGTGAGGATCCTAGCTGATGAGATTTTTACTTTAATTGGCAACACAATGGACCTTTATCATGATAAGCCCTTTAATTTATCATGTCAGCCCTTTAATTTATGCTTCTACCGCACCATTCATTTATGGGTGGTATGAAGATGAATTTTTATGCTTGATCACAACCCATCGATCAATTTAGATTTCTAACATTGTCGGTGATGATTGATTTTGGCATCCCATGACGCACGATGATGTCCTGACTGATGAAAAATTCAATGGTTTTTGCCGTTATTGATGCCAGGGTGATAGCCTTTACCCACTTGGTGAAATAATCGATCGCCGCTAATATGAATTGATGACCATTAGGCACCTTTGGGAGAAATCATGTTGACTACATCGATGCCCCATTTTAAGAAAGATCATGGGGATGTCATGGGATAGAGCTCGTGCAGTAGCACGTCGATTTGGTCTGCGTACTCTTGATAGAAGTGACACTGTTGGACGTGTCTCACACAGTCAGCCAAAAGTATCCAAGTCTCGCACGCTCATGTGTGGTCCGCAACAACCTTCATGAATATCTTCCATTATACGCTCAGATTTTTCAACATTCACGCATCTCAAACGGGTATCATCGAATGATCATTTGTATAGAGTCCAATCTGGCAAGGGCCTCCTACTAGCGAGTGGACGGACATAAAGGCCTAAGGGGGCTACATCGAGCAAAGCTCCAATGGTGATATCAGTTGAAAATAAGCCTGAAACGTCCTCGTGAGCATCAATGTCATCCAATTGGATCACTTGTGGTGTGTCAGGGAATGAAACGGCGAGGATAGGAAACAACAATGTCCCTAAACGTTCGGCTAATTGTTTCCTCCGGGCGTCTTGATAATCTTTGAAATTAGGACGAAAGCCTAGTCCTAAAAATGTATTTTCCTTACGAGTGTGGGAAGGTCATATGTGGGAGGTGAGCCTTGGTCAGGATGGCCATATGTTGGAGGTGGAGCTTGCTCAGGATGGCGAAAGTGCCTGACATAGATTGATAAGGTGCCACAACATTATTGTTGCTCGGGAAGACGAGGTCAGGGATACTGTGGTAGTCAGGCCTGTCTGGAGCTTAGAAGAGCCAAAATTCGCTCGACTTAGGAGGTCATGCCAACGATTGACTGCACTGTGCAGGAACTCATGGCATACATGGTCTGTTCTAGTTGGATGATTCTCTCCTCCTATTCTTGAGGTGCTGGAGTCGTCGAATGTCGCATGGATTCCCGAAAACCTAAATCCAAAATACCGTAGTAAGAAGGATGAATACACAATTGATCATGCATGATTGATTTTGAAAATTCTATGTTCCATTCATTCCATTCGTAGACTTTGATTGCATGTATGGCAAAAGTTTTTTTCAAAAATACTTTTAAATATTTTGGCCAATCGAAGTCTAGTCCTTAAGACGTTTCATACGATGACGCAGCTTGTTGACTGCTTTTGTTGTTTGTTCCTTGGTTTGAACGAAGGTCGAGGACATGTATTTTGAACATCTTTTTATTGGCCTCATTCTTCGTATGAACTGTTCAAGGGTGTCATTCAACTTAGCTACGCTGCCCCCACATTTTTCCAAGGTGCTCCCACATTGCTAGAATGTCGGTGGTTGTTCGAGACTATCCCTGATGATCTCCTCTAGGCTGAAAGACGGACTTGCAGTTGCTGAATGGAACGTGTTCTGTTCTTGTTAATCACGCGGACACATTTTCCATATTCCAGAATTCAGACAAGGCATCAAGGGGAACCCAGTTGACTTTGTAGTTTACGAGCTCGTGAACCTCGTCAATTGCGAGAAGAGTATATAGATTAGTCTAATGTTGTCTAGATTAATCAATATTAGTCTAGGTTAGTTTAGTTGTTTACTTGTCATGTTACCTAGCTTGCTCTATATAAGGGCTTCATCTCTTTTGTATTGAATTATCTAAGGCAATACAATGTTTTCTCTAGTAAAAGCTTTGTCTTCATCATTCTCTCCCCATCTCTAAAGAACCTAACATGGTATCAGAGCCACGCGATTAGTTTTTTTTATCGTTTCCGCTGCAAATCGTTACTCTAGTCGATCTTCAATCTCGTTGTTCTTCAATAATCTCGTCACAGCATCTTCCCTCAGCAAGCGTAGCTAGGTGTTTCCAGACTCACTGAAGCCAAATACAGCTTCATCTTCAAACGCCTCAGTCATCTCAACAGAATCATCTCGACAGCTTCAAACTCCTCATCAATAGCAAGAAGACATGCTGGGTTGCTCGTCGGTTTTCAGAAAAGCTTTAATTTTCAGAGTCACCGAAGCCGACTGCAGTTGCAATCATCTCTTCAATCATCAACTCGACTGCATCTTCTCTTCAAGCGACATCTCGAGCAAGCGCATCTTCTTCCCTCAGCATCGAATTCTCAGTTTTCTCAACCTCAACGACAACTTTCTCAGCTTCAATGCCAAGTGTTCGACGAAATCTTTCACAAAGGTGATGTTTTTCTGGTCTTAGATCTTTCAAGAAGATGACGCTTGCTGCGTCTATTTCATTGTGCTGCCATGCTTCTGCTTTGATATGCTGCTCTGTATCTCCTGGAGTTCTTGAAAAACAAAACACTGATATGCTGTTTGCTGATATGCTGCTCGGTTTTGTGAATTTTATCGGTTTTGTGATGACATTCGGTTCTGATATGCTGCTCGGTTCTGTGGATTTTACTGCGGTGTGACTGTGATGACATTGTGGCCAACATATGTGGAATAATCTGTGGTTTTTCTGTGTTGTCTGGGCTGCATTAAACAATGCACTGCGCTGCTCCTTTAAGAAGACATTAAACAATGCAAACAATGACATTGCTAAGAAGTTTCTGAGAAGCTGCTGCATTAAACAATGATATTACTGCCCTGTTTTGCCTTGTTCAATGCATTAAAATAAACAACAAAGAAGATTAAAGTTGCTGCAGTAAACATGCCCTGTTTTGCCTTGTTCAATGCATTAAACAATGCCAACAAAGAAGATTAAAGTTGCTGCAGTAAACAATGCATTAAACAATGATATTGCTGCCCTGTTTTGCCTTGATTCAGCTCATTCGACTGCTTCTTTGCTGCTTGAAGCTGGTTCGTCAATGAGTCCAACTATAAGCAACACCCTTGCTCGGTTATAAGCTCCAGATAGGTGCCCTGTTTCACTACAAGAACCTGCCTCAACAGCGACGAAAATATTGTGTTGTCGCTAGGTAGTCGTTGTTAATAAGCATGTTTTGTGTTAACACTATTTTTCGAGGGAATAAAGTTGGTTTAGAGTCAGACATTTTGTCGTAGCTTAAACACTGTTTTAGTGTGTACTTTTGCCGCGACTATTTGTGTCAGTTCCCAAAAAATTCTTGACAGATACGGTGCCGAGGGTAATATACATCAACAGCATCATGTATTAATGTTGTGTCTAATGAATTGTTTTACTATCAATACTTGTTGATGTTATATATATGTTAACAGCATCGCAGTAATTGCGTAGTTAAAACTTAGTTAGCCGTTACTAATTCGGATAGCAACCTGTCCAATAAACAGAACAGTTCGTCTTGGACCAGCAGCTGACCTACGTAGCCATTTCCTTAGCCCAGACTTCTAAATCAACCCGACACCTTCAGTTCAGAGCGATTCCATAAACAATCTCACCTTAATTACACCGGGACAAATCGATCGAAGCTGCTTTGCATACCTTATTTACGATAGCATTCACTTCACTTCACAACCGAACTACGCAACCTTCCCAACCTTCAACCCGAGACCACGTGCACTTAACTTCCCTGCATCGTCATCCTTTCTCCTGCACCATTACGAAAAGGTATTGTTGCCTCATCAAATTATGAATTGACGACGTCTAATTGTTTGATCTAAGACAATGAAATTAACCCAGCTGCTGTCAGGAATGTATTTTATTCTGTGTCTATCAAGTAAATAGCAGCTTGTCTAATCGGTTAACAAATTGAGTGACTGTGTGTAGACATAACAAAATGTGTCTGTTTCTCCCAATTTCTGTTGCGTTTAATTTCACTACAAATTGTGTGTTTGATTTTTTGGTTAAGTGTATACACACTGTATTCTTGCTGCTCTGTTATAGTAACTGAATTATCTGAATCTGTTGTTGAATAAAGTTGGTTAATTATCATGGGTTCGGGTAAAGCTTCTATCAACATAATTATACAGCAGTTAACAACTGCTTGGATTACAAAGACTCTGCATAGCAGGATCTCAGTTTTGTAACAGAATTGAGAATTCCCGTTTCTAGATAAATCAGTTGTAAAACAGTTGGTGGGTGGAAATCAGTAGTGTCTACTTACATGATACGTTGTGATATTGGTTTTAATATTTTCTCATTTCTAAACAGCGGATCATTAAGGATGGATAAAAGTTGGATGACCAAACATCGACAAAGTCAGGAATATAAGGCCGGTGTTACCTCTTTCTTGGACTTTGCCTATTCGCGTGCGTCATGGGATGGGAGAATCTACTGTCCATGCCATAATTGTGTTGGTATGTCTTTGTTGGACAGAAGTACGGTGAAGTGGCATCTGGAAAGATATGGAATACTACAAAGTTACACTACATGGGTGGACCATGGAGAAGAATTCGAAGAAAGCATTACTAACAAAAGGACTGCCACATCTCGTGAAGAAATGGAAGATATGATAACTGATGGATTGGGTGGTATTAGTCGTGATGAAGGTGAGGAACCCAATGCAGAGGCTAGGACATTTTATAAGCTTTTAGAAGATTGTGAGAAAGGATTATACCCAGGGTGTGTATCCTACAGCAAGATGTCATTCTTAGTGGAACTGCTGCATCTAAAGGCTCTTTACAAGGTTTCTAACAAGTTCGCAGATGAGTTGCTTCGTATGCTGAGTAAAGTACTTCCACCTGAGAATACAGTACCTAAGTCGTACTATGAGGCAAAGAAATTTATATCCGGATTAGGTTTGGACTATCAGAAGATACATGCTTGTGTAAATGACTGTATTCTATTTAGAAATGAATACGTCAATCTTGATGCGTGTCCAATATGTGGTGAGTCACGATGGTTTCAAGGTCATGAAAGTGCAGGAGGAATGAACAGTCCGGAAAAATCTAAGCAAAAGGGTGGAAAACTTCCCTTTAAAGTACTCTGATACTTTCCACTAACGTCTAGGCTGCAAAGACTATTCATGTCTCCTAAAACAGCAGGATCTATGATCTGGCACTCTACAGACCGAATAAAAGATGGAGTACTACGACATCCTGCGGATACAGAGGCATGGAGAAAACTTGACAACGTGAATCCTGCGTTTGGGGCAGAGCCACGCAACGTTCGTCTTGGATTAGCTACAGATGGGTTCGATCCTTACAGTGACAAGAGTCACCCATATAGCATGTGCCCGGTTGTGTTGATTCCATACAACGTGCCACCGGAGACCTGCCTGCAAGATACCAATTACATATTGTCCATGTTGATTCCCGGTCCAAAAGCCCCAACAAATGATATTGACGTGTATCTGCAGCCATTGATAGATGAGCTCAACGAGTTATGGTTGAATGGTGCATTAACATATGATGCACACCGTAAAGAGAACTTCCAAATGCACGATGTTGTACTTTGGACAATAAATGATCTCCCCGCTTATGCAAACTTGTCTGGTTGGGCTACTTATGGTAACCTGGCATGACCAGTATGTCAAATGGACACACATTACTGCAGATTAAAGCATGGGAGGAAAAGTTCCTTTATGGGCCATAGACGATTCCTACCGGCCGATCACCCATGGAGGAGGAACAAAAGCGCTTTTGATGGAACTGTGGAGTTAAGGAGTGCCCCACAAAGATTTTCCGGGGATGAAGTATTGAAACAGTTAGAGTGTCTTGAACCAATTACCTTTGGTAAAACGCAGCCTCCTACAAAAGTAGGAGTAGACTCAATCACTGGAAATTGGAAAAAGAAGAGCATATTCTTCCGCTTACCGTACTGGGCAGAACTTTTGGTGCCTCATAACTTGGATGTTATGCACATTGAAAAAAACGTGTGTGATAACCTGATTGGAATGTTACTAGGTGTTTCTGAAAAAACAAATGACAATGTCAATGCCAGACTGGACTTGCAGGTGTTAGGCATAAGAACATTGTTGCATCCCGTCCGAAGGGGACCGAAGTTGGTGTTACCGCCTGCCTGCTACACCCTATCGAAACAATAGAAGATGAAGCTATGTGAGTTCCTAAAAAATTTGCGATTGCCAAGTGGTTATTCGTCAAACATATCTCGTTGTGTAAAGTTGAAAGACAGGAAATTGATCGGTCTGAAAAGTCATGACTACCATGTTCTAATGCAACGCATACTGAGTGTTGCAATTAAGGGATTACTGCCCAAGAATGTATGCAAGGCACTTATAGACATGAGCAACACCTTCAGAGTGCTATCCTCCAAGGAGTTGCACATGGCAGATCTAATGAAAATGGAGACGCAGTTACCAACCACAATGTGTAACCTAGAGAGAATCTTTCCACCATCATTCTTCAACATCACCGTACATTTGATAACTCACCTTGCAGAGGAGGCAAGAGTAGCAGGGCCAGTTCAATATCGATGGATGTATTCAATTGAAAGGTCAGTACTACTGTACCAAGTTCTTAAATGAGTTTTAATATGGGTTTAGTAGCTTATGATAATACTACTGTGATAGGATAATGGGGATAATGAAGTCATTCGTTCGCAACAGAAGTCGGCCGGAGGGCTCAATAACTGAGGGTTATATTGCGCTAGAGTGTTTGACATTTTGTTCCAGATATTTACATGACACTGAGACTAAATTTAGCAGACACAATCCGGCTTTTCCTCAAGATCAGCTTCTTAGGTTGAAGATAAGTGGGTTATGCATCTTTCGTTCGGCTGGAGCACCCATTGGTCGTGCAGTAGTTGGCGAACTGACCAACGAAGAATGGGGACAGTGTCAGCGCTACGTCATCAATCAATGTGAAGACGTCAAGCCCTTCATTGAGTAAGTGTTTCAATGTATTATTTCATTCATAACTCGTTCCATTTGAACTAATTTATGTCTAACTCGTTCCATTTGGACGTATTTTAAAAAAGGGAACACAAGCGGCAGCTCATTAGAGCTAGGGTTAATAGACGGGACATCGCTGTGTTGCACAATAGAACATTCATCCAGTGGTTAGAAGGAAGGGTATGGAATCCTTAACCATGTGTTACGACTCATGAAAACGTTATTGATGTGTGCATTTAATTGCTTCTTGCATCAGGTTAATCGAATGTATGGTCCCCCTGAGGATGAAAAATTACGTCAACTTAAGGCATTGTGTCGGGGTCCTTTATATGGTGTGAAGACATATACTGGATATAAAGCTAATGGGTTCATTTTCCACACCAAGGAGCGGTCAAAGATGAGGAACTTTGACAACAGTGGTGTCTTATGCAAAGCTGATACAACGTGCTATGCTAGTTCCTCTCGACAACAACCCCCTTGAAGTGGCGATTGATTATTACGGAGTCTTAAGGGAAGTAGTGGAGCTTCAATATCTTGGAGATCTCAGCATTGTTCTGTTCAAATGTGACTGGTACAACGTACTATCATCATCCAATGGCGTGAAAGTGGATGAGTACGGGTTTGTTTGTGTAAACACAAAAAACTATTTAGCAACGGATGAACCATATGTACTGGCATCCCAAGCAACAAAGGTTTTCTACTTGACTGACAATAATAATAAAGATTGGAGCACTGTGTTGACTGCAGAGGCCAAAAGGCGGTTCGTCCTTGGCGGACAAATGTCTGGAGAATCTGTTGAGCCGTACCAGGAGCCCTCTGCTGCAGTGGTTGCTACTGTCCCGCATGCCGATCAGGTCGACGAGGAGATCGATTGGTGTAGGAATGACATTGATGCAGTAGAGGTAGAAACTGATGTCGTTACTGCTGTCATGCAAAACAATGACAGTCACGATGGACCAGACATTCTTGAGGAAAAGGACACAACATCTGTTGGCTTGGAGGATAGTGATTATTCTTCATCTGGTGGGACCGACTCAGAATTGGAGGAAGACTTGTACGACTCCGAGCAAGACTTAGGGTCTTCATCCAATGATGATCTGGGAGAGGACTGACAAAGACTTTAGGTTAAACAACTACAAATGTAATTTGTATGTTCGGTTTGTACTGTTGTGTCTGTACTGTAATGCAATTCTGTTTAATAGTGTTGACAGAATTGTTCGGTTTGTTGACATTTGTACTGTTGTATGTTCGGTTTGTTGACATTTGTACCGTATTGTTGACATTTGTTCTGTTTGTTAAATAATAGTGTTGTTCTGTGCTGTGAAATAATGTATGTGTTATACATGCTGTCATACTGTTATCCGGTTCATACTGTCATCCTGTTCTCATTTGTTCTGTTTGTTATACTGCTGTTTGAAGACCATTACTACTTGCTGTGCTGATGTTTGTTATGTTTTAAGTACTGGTGCTTGTACATTAATAGGATGTACTGCTGTGCTGTCTGTATTTACTTAAATACTGCAATTCTATTTGTTCTGTACATTAATCTGTTTGTACATGTATACAAGTGTTGATACAGCAATCTGTTTGTTCGGTAATGCAATCTGTTTGTATATTAATCAGTTCTGTTTGTACAAGTGTGATGCAACAATCTGTTCTGTAATGCAATCTGTTTGTACAAGTGTGCTGTTGATGCAATCTGGTTGTTCTGTAATGCAATCTGTTGTATATTAATCTGTTTGTACATGTATATTAATCTGTTTGTACATGTATACTGAAATTATGTTTGTACTTGATAAGAAAATCTGAGAGGTAAGTTGTACATTGCTATAAATTGATGTTTCAATGTATATACAATATAATTTCGACATATGCAAGTGCTGTCAATAAAACTGCTGCTCTTATACTGCAAATGTGCTATGAAATTGCTGTTGTAATGCTGCTCATCCCTGCTGCTCATCGACTGCAAATCAGATTGGAACATCCAGCAATATTCAGAAAGTAGTCTTAATTTTGCTGTTTTGGGTCGGGATGGAAACGAGGTGCGAACCAAGTGTAAGAAGTCTTCTTCGGTCGAATCAAAGGCTTTCTTTATCGCATCTGAGGATAGACCAACTTGCTCTCTTGAAAATTCTGTACAAAATAGGACAGAGGGATCCGCATTTGAGAATCTTTATATACTATTGGATAGTTCAAAAGATTAGGAACACAAATTAGTATATAATTTTTAAACACAAACTGCATTTGCAGACATTTCATCTCTAGAAAGGGAACTTTTTATTAAACTGGGCGCATCAAAATACTTCACTAGGGCTCATGAATCATAACAAAGATGGATTTGAGCTTAACAATAAATTGTTGAAAAAAAAAATCAAATTCATAAGGCAAGTTCATCGTGTATAGACATCGACAAAAAATTACACACCCACCACACCTTTAATAGTAAACAGCAATATTCATAGGCATAAGTGCTACAGTATGACAAATATGAGACTAAATCTGTTTGCAACATGATGCTTGTTCTCCTAAATATGCGGCAATATGCTTGTTCTCCTATATATAACATAGTATACATAATGGGGATGGACATACCTCCTAAATATGCTTGTTCTCTTCTTTGGGTATCCATTCCTGTTTTCAAGCCAAAGTTTACCACTATGTTCATATGCATAACATTACAGTTGAAGATAAATAGGACAGGGACAGGGAACTATGTTCATAAATCAGGATTCTACCTTTCATTCGATAAATTCTGTGTACATTGAAGACATTCAGTGCTGTGCAATTCTGAGCCAACTATATTTTAAACATCAGATGAGACAGCATTGGTGTACATTTCAGGAAATTGATGTTGTCATATGCATATACATCTGCAGCTTCCTTACGCAGCCCAACAGAAGACATAGTAATGGCAGAACCATATTTAAGGTTGCTCAGAAATCGAACAGATGACTGCTTAATTAACATATCAATGCAACCGAACACAGTTCAATTAGGTAGACAACATAAATCGAACCATATGCTTACCAAAAATCGAACGCGGAACCCAGTCCCTTGCTCAGTCTCGCTATGGCCTCCTACACAATGAACCCAAACCGCAAACCGGAAATTCCTCATTGGAGAAAGCGGGAAATCACAGGAAGTTCAAAATCCGTGGGTGAGACAAACGACATGAAGGGCAGAAGGATCAATTCTGTTTTATGGTTTGTCATTACATTATGCCCTATATTGTTTTCATAAAATAAATACAATGCATTATACACACTTAATAGAATGACTATGTATTATTTCCCTAAAATTAGTTATATGCATTTTACACACTTAATAGAATGAGTATATAAAAAAAATAAAATATACTACCTACTGCTAATGGGCGTAATTTGCAGGTCAGATTTCTAGTTAATAGCGGGTTGTAACTTAACATTATTAATAAATAAGATAATTTCTTGGGGAGTATGACTATATGCTATTGATGTATTAGAAAAACAACATACCTACATATAATACTGTAATGTCTGTACAAGTTTGTATCTTATGTTTGTCTATACAATATATACAAGTTTGTATTATAAGTTTGCATGTACATATAATACAATTTTGTATATACACACCATATCCAAGTTTGTATATACAATATATACACGTACATGCAAGTTTGTATATTTTGTATATACAAGTTTCTATTATATGTACAAGTTTGTATTATATGTACAAGTTTGTATTATACACAGTATATACAAGTTCCGTACCATTACCAACTATAAACCATTACATCAACTTAGGGTTTTAGGTTCCTCCTACGACATTCTAGGACTCTTAGCAGAAAACTTCACTAAATGTTTGGAAAACTAATTAAATGCTACTTACTCAGTATTAGTGTAGTGCTTTGACAGTCTCATGTACATGACGAATATAAAGAAATGAAAAAATATACATACTCACCGCAGTATACTGAACCAGGTTCATAAGTTTGTACAATAGAACTCTCGAATTATTCTTTTAATTGTATTTGTGGTATAAATTAAGAGCCCAACCTACTACCCAAATAATCCAAACGTCAAAAACTCTAACTAAAACACGACCCGTACTTGATTCTTAAATAATTTGACAAATTCAATTATTGACAAATTACTGCATGAGGGCTGAACTTGTTCATTCATATGTTTCATATTCAAGCCTCCAACAATTGGACCGAAGCCCAGCAGAAATTCGGACCGAAGCCCAAGCCTGCAAATCCGTTGAAGCCCACCCGGTTGTGTTGCCTTCTGCATCGACACAGAACCCCTCTTCGAAGCAAATGCCATTCGTAATGTGTGCTGACATGACTCTTGGGCCCACAAATTCTGCAGCTTTTCATTTTCTTCTCTAATTTACCGCTCCTTCCTTCTCTTTCCCTCGGTTTCTTCTGTTTCTCCATCTCCATCCAAAGAACATCCCCTCTTCCTCTCCTCCAACTTGTGTCAAAGCCACGGTTGATCTAGACCGATTCTGCAGATCTATCAAACAAGGTACGATTTCTTTTCTTGCACTTCGATCTGCTTACTTCCTGTTGAAGATAACCTCTGGATTCAGTCGTTTCTTCTTGTTTTTGGTTTGTGTGCTGTTCTTCAGTCTTTCCCTCGGCATCGCTCAGTCGTGTGTTCTTTCTTGAGTCACGGGTGTTGCTCTTTAGTATTTCCATTGGTTTCGCTCATGCGTTTGACATTCGCTCAGTCGTTTGTTCTGCAAGAAACCTTTATGCTGTTCTTCAGTCTTTCATGTATTATGTCGCTCAGTTGTTTCTTATATTTTTTTTAACTGTGTACTGTTCTTATGTGTACATCTGTTCTTGTGTGTAAATCTGCTGTTTTTTACTAACATTTTACTCCACGATACACACATAAAAATTCATTCTTTACAATGTCAAACCGTTTTTTTTACCTTTACACTTTCAGGTTCATCAGTTGTGGACTGCACGGTGCAGAACCCTACAGCACCGATCACGTTGGACCCCCCAGTTGAAGAAACTCAACCACAGGAAACACAGCATGTTACTCCAGTGGTTACTAAGCCTGCGACAGAACAGGGTAAGTTTTTGTGTAAACCAAAACAGCCAATACCTATTTGAAGTTATTTAATCCTCTACTTAATATGGTCGTGTATTTGATATTAAGTACAGATGGTTTAGAAGTGCAATATGAAGGTGTAAGGCTGGAAGATGAAGGTGTACGTGTGCAGGAGTTATGTGTAAGGCCACCAGCGGAGAAGCTACAGAGGAGGCGGACCAGGTGTATTAAGCTATCCAGAAATGGAGTAAATGAAATGGAAGAGTTACAGTTTAATGCTTTGGGCAAGGTCTGCTCGAAGAATGCATCGGTGTTTGCCTCATGGTGTGGGTGCATCATACGTAAAAGAAAATGCACCATTGATGGTGAAAGACTGGAAGGACATCCCAAAGGAACCCATTGACTACGAGGCAAAAATGCTAATGCTTGTTGGAGTAAGTACACTTATATGTACACAAACGAATGCGCCATGTGTATGTTTGCCAAAATGCTAATGCTTGTATGTTTGTTTCGCAGGAAATGTTTGTGATCCCTGAAGATGAGAACTTGAAGCAACTGATTGTCTGCTGTCTGGGAGAGAAGTATAGGAATTACAGGGCAAACCTGAAAAGAAGGTATTATGACAAATACGTTAGCGATGAAGAAAGGATACAGAACATACCCCCGGACGTGGTGAAGGAAGATTGGGCGTGGCTAGTGAACTGGTTCAGTTCACAGGAGTTTAAGGTGGTTAAACTGTGTTAATCTTGTTCTTTTATGCTTTACTGCAGTTTATAGCAAGTTTTTATATATTATTAACCATATGATTGTTTGTGTCCTCATACTTGAATTGAAGGTGAGTAATGAGCGTAACAAAGCAAACAAAGCTCACCAAGTCATCATGCACACTGCGGGGACATGCAGCTTGGCCAAGACGGAACAGGAAGAGGTAATGAACCCCTACACCCACAGTCTGCCGAATTTAGTAACCACTCAGTTACACTGCATGTTTTTAAAAATGCAGATTCTGAAAAATAATGGGGTGCATCCGGGTGAATACCACATGTTTCGGAAGACCCATGTGGACAAGAAGGGGGTTCCTCGAGATGCCAAAAGTCAAGCAATCCTGGTAAGCGATAACACATCCTCTTCCTTCTTAATTTTTATAATGTTTCACACCTAACACATGAGATTGTATTGTACTGGTGTGTAGGCTGCAGTTGAACAAAGGGCTGCTGAACTGCAAGCGGAAGAGGATGTTCCCGTTGACACGGATGCACTTTATGAAGAAATTCGTAAGCCTGAACGTCGTCGATCTCGTGTATCCAAAATTGCACGGATGATGGAGAGTGAGCAGTTGAAGAAAACAATAACAAAGAAACAGCAACACATATATGTTGTAGCCGATACATCAATTTTACCATCAATGAATACTATATCTGAAACACGTATATAGCATCTATATAGTGCCGACGCTAATTACGTATGAACACCATTGACAATATATTGATGCTGAAGGTATGACCAACTGTTCATTCCAGCAGCGACATACATTTAGCATCGGCATTTTGTCCGTGCGGATACCTTTAGCATCGGGGCTTTCAGGCACGACTATTAGCATCGGCAAGCCCTCTTAGCAGCGGCAAAACCCAACTTGGCAACGACTATACGCCGGGCCTATAGTGCTATTTTCTTGTAGTGTTTGCTGAGTTTTTGTGCTATAGACTGTGCTGTGTTTGCTGCGGTTCTTTACTGAATATTACTGGATAATGTTCTCGGTTATTTGGTTGTTCTATGCTGAGATTTGTTGATTCAATACCTGTACAACCAAAACTGAATTATTTGTGCCGAATTGCGGGTTTGGTGGCGTGAAGATGTGTAATCACGTTGAGTTTGGGCAACCAAGTTTTGATGATTTAAAATGGATTTGATACAAGCTTGAAGTGTTGAATTCAGATTTTAGTGTTAGTTATTTCTTCTACGGCATGACCACGACGAGATGACCAAGATGGCACCGCGATGGCATGACCGAATCTTCCTTCTTCTCGTCTAGATTTCAACTTGAAAATCTTGTGTTTGAATGTGGAGTATCTCACCGAAGATGAAGGTGTGCAAGCTCAATTAGGTTGGAGATTTGATCGAGATTGAACTTGGGATTCGTCTCGGGCAAAGGAGCATTGCAAGTTTGGGGGTCAAAATTCAGCAAATCAAGAAAAGCAAGAACTTGGATGAATGTCAGAGCATACAACATCAAGAAAAACAAAGAACTTGGGTGTATATGAAAATAGTATATAGATTAGTCTAATGTTGTCTAGATTAATCAATATTAGTCTAGGTTAGTCTAGTTGTTTACTTGTCATGTTACCTAGCTTGGTCTATATAAGGGCTTCATCTCCTTTGTATTGAATTATCTAAGGCAATACATTGTTTTCTCTAGTAAAAGCGTTGTCTCCATCATTCTCTCCCCATCTCTAAAGAACTTAACATCAATCTTCTTGTTCACATATTTCTGATTCCCTTTTGTCATGGCTTTCCATATTCGGGCAATTTCGACCGTAGGGGCTGTATGGCCTTAATGTGAGGGCAATGATTTTTTTTTTTGCTTCATCCTTACAAAAGATGGTATGTGAAACGTCCTAAGGATAAGAGATATAATGAACGGAACTTACATTTTTTTTTGAAAAATGCAATGCAAGTGCAATAATGTAAATTTCATTAGTAAATTTTGTATTACAATTACAACACTCTGGAATATATAATACAAAAGACTCAATCCTATACATGTCATTATCTAGGGCCAAAACAAAACACATTTACATAATGGGTGGAACTCCCATTTACAGTTGTTGGGCTGACTTATAATTCACAACAGTTGGGCCAAATCTTCTTCATGAATTGTGGGCCAATCTCGTATCCAAATACTTGGGCCGAATTCTAATTTACATTAGTTGGGTCCAAAAATGAAAATACACACAAAACTGGTAAAGGTAAACACGGTGTGGACTTTTTTTTTAAATGGATGGAATTTCTAGTTCCTCTGAACCAGCGGAACCTTACCCCCTAAAGAGGATCACGTTCACGTGCCCATTCCGATCATCGAGTTGAGTTGTTTGGGTGCGTGCCTGCAGTCCAAACCTCTCTAGGTGCATTCCCATAGTAAAATCCCTAAGCTCTTAATGTGCACCAGGTCCGAGCGGGTAATGGTAACAAGCGTGGTGTGTGCAAAACATAAATTGTTTTTTGAAATATTACAATTCCATCGCCTTTTCGAAAAAATTTGAAATTGCAAGCATGAGCAAACCGTCAAAACAGATGAGGCAAAATATAATATGGCAAAGCAAACATGACAAAGCCTAAACCCTCTAAAAGAGATCCCAGCAGAGTCGCCAAATTGTCGGACGTCGGATCCGACTTTTCCCGACCCTTTTTGAAAAATATTTTTATTTTTGCTTCGCTCAAAATGTTGGGTCTTAGCGATCGACGACTCCGGTCGAGCGGGGTCATCAACCAGACCAAAAAAATGAAAGAGTCGCCACCGATTAATTAAAGGCTAATCGGAATCCTAAAATTGCCTAGGGTACATGGTGTTAACATCCTAGGCCTTTGAAAGGTCTACGTCCAGAGAATCTATTTCGGGGGTTTGATTACGTCTTAAGGGCTCGCGAGCCCATAATCCACCCTTTCGGTACTTTAGTTTGCTTTTGAATTTATATTTTTTTCAACTTGCCCGATTTACCCAAATTTTCCAATTTGATCATGTTTGGCTAAAGAGATGACATGCATTTTTTTTAATTAACAATATACAAGCATTTTTAAAAATAAATTGAGTTAATTTAAAATAAATAAACAAGAGAGAATAAACTTAATTGTGCTAAAAAAAGAGTGGTTTAACTTTGGGTTCATTTTAAGTCGTGTCAAACGTATACAAATGATTTTGAAAATACGAAGCATATTTGACTAATTTGTGACACCTTGAGAAGTAATGGGATGTCCAGAAACGTTTAGGGACCAAGATGCAATTATTTAAAATTTCGAGCTGATTTGGAAAAATCTTTTGAAAATTGCACAAATGACCCAAATCCTTTTTAGTTTGGTTTATAAAACTCGGTAAAATCCCAAAATAACTTGAGAGTCCAAGGACCGACTTGTAACCTTCATCAAAGTTTGGGAATGACCTAATTCATTTTCGAAAATATTATATTTTTAATGAAACAACCCCATAACTTTCACAAATGTCTAAAATGACCCCAAAGTTATACCGAACTTAAAACCGAGTACGATTCTTATATGAAATACAACTATTAACACATAATATCGATGAAACAAAACTCATTCACATTAAGAAATATAAATATCGAGCACGAGAGGAGAGATACCTAAGTTATTCGAAGTTTAGATACCTCACGAGGAACTGAGACCGATATTCGCCGATTTTTCTTCACTCAATTTCAATCTATTTTTTTCCACTCACTATCACTCAAACCCTCACTTTGAATTTTTTCCCTCTTTGCTTCTCTTCTATTTTCCTTTCTTCCCTTTGTTTTTCTTTGCATTTCTTTGAACAAGCTTACGGCAAGCTTGTTCCAAACTATCCTTTGGTTTCTTCTTTTTCTTTCAACTGTAGCTATCCCTTCCTTTTGTAGAGTTTTTTTCCTCCAAATAGATGATCTACATGGACAATACATGGTGGATGGCAAAGGTGATAGCAATTGGGTAAAGGTGAATGACAATTGGGAGGTGATTGGAAATTGGGAGGAGTTTTGATGATAATTGGAGAGAATTTGGCTAAGGATGAGGAAAGGAGATCAAGTGTTCAAATGGTGATGGCAATTAGGAGACGTTTCGTGCTAATTGGGAGAAATTGGGAGTGATTTGTGTCATGATAGAAATTTTGACAAAAATGAATGGCATGGTGGGTGTTTGGCCAAAAGTGGGTGCCATGGGTTTAAGGGTTTATGGTTTGGGGTTTAAGGTTTGGGGTGTAGGGTTTGGGGTTTAAGGTTTAGCGTTTAGCGTTTGGGGTTTAAGGTTTAGGTTTAAGATTTAAGGTTTAGAGTTTGGGATTTAAGGTTTACGGTTTGAGATTTTAGGGTTTGGGATTTAGGGCTTCGGGTTTTTGGGTTTGGGGTTTAAGGTTTGGGATTTTAGGGTTTGGGATTTTAGGGTTTGGGGGTTAAGGTTTAGGGTTTAGAGTTTGGGATTTAAGGTTTTGGGTTTTGGATTTTAGGGTTTGGAGTTTTAGGGTTTGGGGTTTAGGGTTTAGGATTTATTTTATTTTTGCTTTTTTATTCATCTCGATTTGTCTCGGCTTGGTTTCTCGCGTACGGTATTTTAACCCCGAGCCAAAATCAGGTGTTTACAGTGGAGCAAATCCATAAGCACTTTTGATGTACTGGATCTCAACCACAACATATGCACACTATCTTGAGGTGGTACGAGCCACCAAACCAGCAAGTGAACTAGCAGAAGGATTTGTCAAAACAAAACCAGCAATAGGCGTTCTAGATGTCGTCAGAAAACTCATAAACCATAACATTGTTCTGCTTGAGTTGATGGACTAGCAGGCTAAGAAATTAGACTCCCTAGAATAGAAGGTTGTCAGCTTAATAGACTACCGAAGACCAGTGACAACGCAAACGCCGTTGGAACTACAAATGTCCATTGAAGAACTCCAAGTAATGGTTCAAGGACTTAGCCTAGGATCAGAGCAACCAAGGAATACTCCAAAGCCCGTAAAGAAGGTTTACTTATTTCAGGCCCCAAGGAACACAATAGAGGAAGCTAGGTGTGTCGAAAGATGAAAAGGACGGCATCTGGGGTAAGGAGAAGCAGTGCCACCATCCTGGAGGCACCTCATTATGCGAACATCCATAGGCAAAATCAAGCCCCAGTTCGTAGAAAAGAAGACAACACTCAAGGGATCCCAAACTTGAAGGACCAAATACTGGAATACTGGAGGATACAAAGGACGTTACAGCAAGCAACCCAAGGAGAGGACACACCAGATCGATGGAATCCCTCCTCAACCCTTATGAAGAATTAAGGATATTCTCATGAAGAAGAGTTAGTATCATGCTAGCCGAAGATCTATACACCATCAACTGGGTGGAACCTACGCATAGGGAGTACCATCATTATTCAGAGGAACGACTTAGGATAACAGGAGATGGAGAACAAGCCAAATTTTCTTTTATTAAGTCTGAGTCCTTACAAAGGCTCAGACAATAAGGGATGTAGCACATCCATATAGGACTCATGATGATAAGAATCCATGCGCTGCACCGTATATGAGTAGAAGTACACATACTCCTAGTTATAAGAGATACCAGATGAGGCTCAAACCCTAGAAGTATTATATGCTCCATGAAAATCGACTTGGAGCGAGGAACATAAATGATGTACTTTACACCAGATATGATGGTATCCATGGAGGATTTCTACAACCATATCCAGGTTGTAATCCAGGAAAGAGTGTACGAAAATTGGGTAGGAGTAGAATCAAATCTCCTACTCATAAGACAGATGGTGGGAAGACTCACTAACACAAGCCATACAACCTTCCAAGATTCAGTCAATAATATAGTTGAATATCTAGCAAGCAAAGCAATCTGAGCCACTCTTGGACGGATGTTCTCTAGCGAGGAACTTCAAGGAGAAAGATAGACCATTAGGTCACCAGTCCAGTAAGACACTAGAACCCCCACATAAATAGCCATATGGGAAGGAGCGAGAGGGACTCTCAGTCTAAGTTTTTCCGACTATCAACAAGCTCCAGAAACCATACTACAGCATGATCACCCTATCAGGGTTGATAAAAACAACATTAAGTCAACCAAAGATTAATTAATTAATATGACATTCGACGTCACACACGAGCAGTCGTTAGACGAAGACGACTACGAAGACTATCTGTCGTTTATCGACAGCATGAACGTGCGAAGAATGTGCATAGAAGAATGGGTAAACCCATTCGCTTTGGAGCAGGTAGGGGAAAAGGCCCTACTGAAATCACAGAAGAAACTTCCCTACCAACGACAGCAGAACATGACTACCCCAAACTCCGAAAGTTTAGCTTGGAGACCGCAGTCATGTCATTATCAGAAGTCGCAGAGTTTGGCTATAGGCCACCGCATGATGCATCAATGGGACAACTTACCTTTTATCCACCATCGGTCAGACCATCACCAATCTCCATTCCCTTAGCACCGTAATTAATGACAAAAGGATAGAATACTAGAGGAACACGATCATGAAGTACGGGATAACGAAAGCGAAAACCTACAAAGAGAAACCTCATGACTCTCACTTAAGGGTCTTAAGCGCAGGAAGCCAGCCACACATAAGTGCATTTGCTTTGTGTGAGGACAAAAAGGTCATAACGCCCGAGATTGCAGGAGGGGAACTAGTAACCTAGCTAGAGCAACCCAGATAGATGGGCTAGACCTACTAGACAACTGTGTCGTTACTTCAGTTGACCTAAATGAACCGGACATCAAAGGAATCTGTAGCACTAGTGAAGGAGAAGATAGCACAACCCAAGATGTAACCATGTGGCTCATTGAAGCACCATATGAGTTAAACTTCATGGCTCAAACCTCAGAAAACTACGGTTGGATGAAGAAGCCCCACCTCACAAAGGAACACGAACAGTGCCTCCATCAGTGGAAGGACGGGAAAGTTCAAAGGTTCACGGAAACAGCACACCACAACAACACCACACACACGAGAAAACTTGAACGCACCTGCTAAGAAAGATTTCACGATCTTCTTCCCCATTCTGCGCTTTTTGGTATCAAGACGACTGGAAGATTATTTCCAAAATCAAGGAGCTAGTGATAAACTTTCCCTCGCTGGATATGCTATTAGAATACACCTATATCATCCTAGAAACAAATGGATGTATTGAAGGATGGGGAAGAGTCACAAAATGGTGAGCCAGTAAGGGAGCCCCTAGAGGAATGGATAAGGTCTTTGCTTACGTAAGTGACAATTTCCAACTCTGAAATTCACCATAGATGTCGAAATATTTGCAGCTATGGAAACCTTTAGCATCTTAAAATTCCATTCCCTGGATAAGAAGGAAGTCACACTCCGAACATATGTCAACGAAAAGACATGGATGGACAATAAAGCAAAAGTTCGATATATTAAGAACATTTTGGGAGAAGTAGAAAAACGCATCTTCCAGTAGTGGAGATCAACCTACCCAACGGAGCATGAAGAGTTCGTATCTACGATGGATGATGTCGCAAACGTCCCCTCCCACATAAGGTGAATGATCACCTTAGAAGATCCTCACAAAATTTGTTAAGTAAATTTGTGTGGTAATTGTTTTTTGTAAGGTTTGTTAGGTATTTTGTAAGAAAAAACCACTCAATAATTTTGCAAGGATTTTTCTTTTAAATTATTTTAATCGGAAATAGTTAGTGTTAAGGATAGATCCTTTACAAAAATCCATAAAAGTGATATTTACAAGCGATTTTTATTATTTCCTTACAAATTCACCACTAACAAAAACACATTTTTTTAATAGTGTGTACGTAAGAGTTACTAGATCAAGTAACTTGGTTTGTAAGCATAGATGGATCTACATCTTGCGATTAGCATCTAAGATCATGATTGATGGGTCATAAATATTGGACTGGGCTATGTTTAAGCATTTGGCCCAATAAGTACTTCGGACTGTATTTACTAAAGGCCCAATTCTATATGGGTGTCGACCCTGCATATAGATGCCCAAAAGAGGAATTGTTCAGTTTTAGTGCGTGACACCACATCCACTAACCACCTCTGATGGTGCGCCTATATTCCTACGAATTAGGCCATTTGCTTTTAGCACGCCTAGGATTAATCAAATACAAAGGATAGTCTACAGTGGAGTAGGCACTAAAAGAGAATATTATTTAAAGTAACTATGGTTAGCTCGCCTTAGGGACAACTTGGATAACCAGGGTATGTTCTGACTCGACTATGGTTACAGGTATGAAATGTTATAAATAGTTCAATATCACGTTCATTAGAGGATAAGTATTCTCTGAGACCAGAGCATTCTATACAACCATACATATTACAAACGATCCTCCGACTTACTTTGTCATCGGAGAGGAAACAACGGGACATGCCGGGATTTCCTTTGTGCAGGTCAACGGAGCAAACGCCTGGAAGGAGAATACGGTTTATGTGATCCAACACATTGGCACCGTCTGTGGGAACCTTTGAACAAAAGTCAGCCATGGTTCCACCTACAACACGAGAAAAGACCATTCGAGAAGTGAGCGAGGAAGATTAGCTCCAAAACCTGCAACAGCACTTGGGACAGACATCAAACATACTAGTTCAAATGGTGCTGCCCCAATCTGCTCAGGAAGAACCCGCTCCTGAGGAACAAGAAGTTCCCGAGGAGCACATGTATGATCATTATGTGCCAAGACCCGCGCAGTATCGTATATACTCGTCTGTGGTAAGGGCGCCGCCTCGTCGGGTAGAAGTAGCTCCAGAGATTATACTTACACCAGTGTTCATAATGTCTCTCGACGAGATTTTGGAAAAAAGGGATCAAAGCGCAGCTGCTCGAGCATCCCAGAGAGCAAATGCTCAAGCAGCACATGAAGCTACATCTAGACCACGAGATGTACCAGGAAACCCACCAGGAGCGCCTCTTCCTACAAGTGCCTCCACGGGAGGCACTGGTGTGACAACGACTCCTGCTCCGGGTACATTAACCAAGGAGGATGTCAAAGAGCTCATTGCTCAAACATTGAAGGAGCAAAACGGTCGAACCATGCCTCACCTACGAGATAGGTCGACACATCCATTCACTCCAGAAATATTGTCAGCTTCATTGCTGACTCACGTGCAACCGACTTTTCAGATATATACATATAATGGTGACAACCTGTTTTCCATCTACAAAGACATGAAATTTCTTTGTTAGGGAGGACAAGTGACGAGACGCATCTTGCATTACTCTTTCCTGCTACCTTAGGGAATGTTCCAGCGCATTGGTTTTTCAATCTCCCTAAGGCATCAATAAAGTCATGGGGGAATTGAAAGACAAATTCATCGTGCAATACATGGGAGGGAGTCGCCTCCTAAAAGGTTTGGGAACACTCGATCACATAATGCAAAAGGGGTTGGACTTTGTATGATAGCCTGAGTGTCATACCAGTCGCCACTGTAGAAGAAATGGTTGACTGAGTCAAGTCATCCATAGATTTGGAAATTGCAAGGGAAAGAAGGAAGGCTAACAAGGATGCGTTGAAAAAAGATAATGCGGAAGGGAAAAGACCAGAGCAGCGCCCCTCAAAGTCAGGACATGATGATAGGCGACATGATGACAGGCGTCGCTCATTTGGACCTCGACCTCAAAGAGAAGTTTTTCAGAACTTCACTCCCTTAAATAGGGAAATCTCCATTATCTTGATGAAAATGGAAAAGAAGAATTGGGCAACGCCCCCACCACCTCGAAAGCCTGACACAGTTATAGGAAGTAATCCTAACCAATATTGCAGATATAATCATTGTAAGGGGCAGCACACGGATGACTGTCATATCCTGGAGAAGGATATTGAGAGGTTGATCCAATAGGGACACTTAAAAAACTTCTTGGCCTGACGCCAGAGGAGTAGGAGTCCGAGGAAGGCGTCGCCTAAGAATGTTCAAACTGGAGCTGGACCCAGCAGACAAGAGGACCTGAATATGATAAGCGGAGGTTTTACCTAAGGAGGAGAAACATGTGCGGCGAGGGAGGTATACGCCTCTCAAATGTCAGGAACCTCCAAGCTGGGAAAGCAACTGAGAGAAGAAGAGGAAGTGATCATTTCCTTTTCAGAAACAGAAACGGGACATGTCGCTTCCCCGCATGATGACGCCTTGGTGATTACAATGGGCGTCGAAAGGTTCAACATGAATAGAGTATTGGTGGACTCAGGGAGTTCAACTGATATTCTATTTCTGGATGCTTATAAAAGAATGGGAAGAAAGGAAAAAGACTTGAAAAAGATCAAATTTCCGTTGATAGGATTCACCTCGTATACCACCTACCCAGTAGGATCTGTGACTTTGCCAGTTAGCTTGGGCGAAGGATGGAAAGCATTGAACTTTGAGGTTACCTTTATCGTTGTGGATGCGCTTGCATCTTACAACGCCATCTTAGGGCGCTCGACATTGAACCCAAATAAAATGGTGCATTCCACGTATCACCAATTGTTGAAATTCCAAACGCCACATGGTGTAGGAATCGTAAAACGGGATCAACGAGCAGCATGAAGTTGTTATGTCCAGGCGAGGCGTCAGCATGTGAAGAAAAAGGAATATTTGACGATTCAAATTGAGGAGGATCCCAGGGAAGAGAGAAGTCGTCAGCAACCAGTCGAAAAATTGAAAAAATGTGGAAGTTGATGGCATAGGGAAGGAAGTACAAATTGGAGTGACGCTTAAAAAGGAAGAGTCTACCGCTCTTTCGATGCTCCTGATAGATTTCAAGGAATTATTCGATTGGAAACCTAGCGATATGCCAGGCATTAGCAAGGATGTCATTTCCCATAAGCTTAACTTGGATTTGAAGGTCAGACCTATTGCTCAGAAGCGTTGACCTATTGGTGAAGAAAAGGCAATTGCAATTAAGCAAGAGGTGGGAAAGTTGATATATGCGAAATTTGTGAAGGAAATCAGGTTTCAAACCTGAGTGGCCAATCCTGTGTTGGTAAAGAAGAATAATGGGAAGTGGAGGATGTGCATTGACTATCGTGACTTAAACAAGGTGTGTCCAAAAGATTCCTATCCTTTGCCAAGGATAGATCAATAGGTGGAGCCACTTCGGGTCATTAGCTGCTTAGCTTTATGGATGCGTATTCTGGTTACAACCATATACAATTGGCTGATGGTGACGCTCAACATACAGCTTTTTATGCGGATAGTGATATATATCATTACACGGTGATGCCCTTTGGTTTATTAAATGCAGGAGCTACTTATCAAAGGATGATCAACAAGCTTTTTGCTGGAATGATATGCATCACCATGGAAGCCTACGTGGATGACATGCTGGTGAAATCCGTAAAGAGTGAGGATCATGTCGAAGACCTGAGGAAAACATTTGAGAGGATGCGCCTCCACCAAGTACGCCTAAACCCAGCAAAAATGTGTTTTTCGCATTCAGTCAGACAAGTTTCTGGGATACATGGTGAGTCAAAGAGGAATAGAGGTCAATCCTGAAAGTTGGAAGCCATTGAGGCTATAAGAAGCCCAACTTGCCACAAAGAAGTGCAAAGCTTGAATGGAAGGCTAGCGGCGCTAAGCCGCTTTCTAGCAAAAGCAGGAGACAAGTCACTCCCTTTCTTTCAGGTGTTAAGGGCCAATAAGAAATTTGAGTGGACTTTGGAATGCGAGCAGAATTTTCAGGATTTAAAGAAGCATCTAAAGACTCTTCCACCATTGGCGAAGCCTTCCAAAGCCGAAACACTTTCTTTATATTTAAGTATCACACCGGTTGCCGTAAGTTCGGTGTTGGTCAAAGAAGTAGAAAAAGGTAAAGTGCCTGTGTATTATGTATCCAAAGTGCTCGCCAAATCTGAAATGAAATATGTGGAGGTTGAG
Organism: Chamaenerion angustifolium; assembly: GCA_946814005.1. Taxonomy (NCBI): domain Eukaryota; kingdom Viridiplantae; phylum Streptophyta; class Magnoliopsida; order Myrtales; family Onagraceae; genus Chamaenerion; species Chamaenerion angustifolium. The sequence continues at coordinate 31,104,960 of OX328266.1, read as the reverse complement.
AAGTATCTTTACGTCTTGGTAGTGTCTGCAAGGAAGCTACGCCCTTATTTTCATGAACATGATATTACAGCCTATTAAAACATTTCCTGCAAAAACTAGATGCTTCAGGGAGAATGGTAAAATGGGCTATTGAATTAAGCGAATTTCGAATCAAATTTGCTCCTAGAAACGCCATCAAAGGTAAAGCATTAGAGGATTTCATTGTAGAATCCACATGTCTTCAACCAACGAAGCCTAAAGAAAATGAGAAAGAAGAAAATCCTTGGATACTTCATACAGATGGATCCTCATCAGTCGAAGGCTCGGGCAGGACTAGTGTTAACGCCACCAGATGGTGGAATACCATTAAGATATGCTCTAGTTCTCACCTTCAAGGCTACAAACAATGAGGCAGAGTATGAGGCCCTGGTTACTGGATATGAGGCTGGCTATGAGGCCCAGATGGTGGAACACCATTAAGATATGCTCTACATGTATATTGTGACTCGCAATTAGTGGTAAATCAAATTAAAGGGGAGTATATGGCGAAAGATGAAAAAATGAAGTTGTATTAGAAAGAGGCTATGGCGTTAGTAGCAGGGTTCAAACAATTTAGCATAGAAGCTATTCACCGTGAAACGAATCAAGAAGCTATTGCCTTAAGCAAATATGCTTGGCAGGCGACGCCCAAACAGGCGCATTTCATAGAAACCAATCATGGTAGTGCCAATATCTATTGCACAAATATAAATGTGACTCTGGATTAGGAGGCGCCTATTAGGGCATATTTGGAATCAGGAGAACTCCCTATGGATGAAGCTAATTCTAAAAAGATTATTCGATTAGCTCCTAGTATTCGAACAATTGATGGTTTACTTTATAAGAAGGGATTTTCGACGCCCTATCTCAGATGCGTCGCTTATCCAGAAACAACTACCATTCTAAGGGAGGTACATGAGGGATATGCAGCTTGTCATGAAGGAGCGAGGTCAATCTTGAGGAAAATCCTAAACCAAGGATATTATTGGCCTACGATGAATCAAGAGCCGACTGCTTTGGTTATGAAATGCGAATCATGCCAAAAGTATAGTCCGAAAATAGTGCGTCCACCAGCAAACCTTACTAGTGTGTGTGCAGCATGGCCATTTGCAGAGTGGGGAATCGACCTTGTGGGACCTTTACCGAGATCCAAGCAACGCATCTATATAATAGTGGCGGTTGATTATTTCTCAAAATGAATTGAAGCAAAGGCATTGTCATCAACTACTGAGTTTCAAGATATCAAGTTCATTAAGTCGAGAATTGTTTCTCGATATGGAATCTCAAGAGTGTTGGTTAGTGACAATGGTCCACAATTTGCTGAAAAAGAGTTGAAATGGTTTTGTGAAGAGTTGAAAATTGACCATAGGCATGCTTCAGTTAAACATGCGCACACCAATAGACAGGTGGACGAGGCGAATAAAACAATTTTGAACGGTTTAAAGAAAAGACTAGACGCCTTGGGAGGAAAGTGGACAGAAGAATTAGAAAATGTCTTATGGGCGTTGCAAACAACGCCAAAAAAGGCGACTAGAGAAACACCTTTTGGATTGGTATATGGGTCTGAGGCGGTTGCTCCAACAGAGATAGCATTCGAATCTCATAGGGTAAAGCATTATGAGGCCTTGAATAATGAGGACCAAAGGTGTTTGGAATTGGATATGGTGGATGAAAAGCGATGGGACTCAGAAGAAATTCAAGGGTGGATGCGTTTAGCTACGACGAGATACTATAATTGAAGAGTTTCATCTCGCCAATTTTTTGTGGGGGAGAGGGTATGGCAAAGACATGAATTCTCACATCAAGATAAAGTAAATAAGTTGTCACCAAAATGGGAAGGACCTTACAAGGTCATTGCCATTCCTCACCCAAACGCATATGTGCTAAAAGACCAAGAAGGAAAAGTATTGAAGAATACATTTAATGCAGAGCATTTGAAAAACATTTATGCTTAAATAAGTGGCGTAGATTGTATGAATGACTATTAATGTGGAAGTAATTCTATTCTTATTGGCGATTGCTTAAGTTTGAATTAATGGCGATTGCTTAAGTTGGAATTAATGGCGATGCCTTATGTTTGAATTAATGGCGATAGCTTAAGTTTGAGTTAATGGCGATGTCTTAAGTTTCAATTAATGCTTATTGGCGATTGCTTAAGTTTAAGTTAAGGCTTATTGGCGATTTCTTAAGTTGAAATTTTATAACTATGGGTGACGATGATTTAAATCGGCTTAATACTTATTGGCGTTTGCTTAAGTTTGATTAACAGAATAAAATGGTGATGAGATGGACTACAGTCATTTAAGGTGACTTGTTTGTTTATAATTGAAAAGAACAAGTATGATAAACTAAGTAATATTTATACTTAGTCTAAATAAAACTAAGTATGAAGAGGTTTGCATATATGGAAAGAGGAAATTCATAATAGCAACGGTGAGGCATTGAAATAAGTTCTTACAAACCCCCAAAAGACTAAAACTATAAAAAGGAAAAAGTCTATGAGCTAGTTGGGGGTGGTTGGCTTGAAAGGGCGTCAACAGCAAGCACCTCAAGAGTTGTCTCAGCAGACATAGATTCAAGAGGCGCCTCTACAAGGGCGGATTCTCCAGAAGAAGTGCTTTTATCTTCAGACTCTTTTCCAGCTTCCATCAATGCCTCAGCTTCTTCCTGAGCCTTCATGGCGATATAACCCTTCAGAAAATCCAACTTTTCTAGAGGAAAGTTGGGGTCGACCTTATGAATATCTTTGGCCGCTTTCTTGAAGATGATTATCACTCCAGTGCGATTCCATTCAGCAGCAGCTTTGGTGAACTCTGGGTTGGTGCGTAAAGACTCTACTGCCTCCTCTATTCGCTTGGGGAGTACAGTTTTGAGGAGTTCGACTTCTTGAGCTGACTGTGATGGCTTCTTCAGAGCTTGCTCAGTTTCCTTTTTGGCTTCCTTGGCTAACTCCTGGGAAGTCGACGCCTCAGTCTTGAAGTGGGCGAGTTCTTTTTGAGCCTTCTGGAGGGAGACCTTCAAGGCGTTCTCTCTTTTCTGAACCTCTCTCAGATTAATGGAAAGCTATTCCTTGTGGACAAGGTCAGCTTCCAGTTCCTTCTGAGCTGCTTCAGAAATGGCGAGGTGCCGTTGCAGCTTTTTTAGCCTTGCGGATGACTGAGATGTTGTGTTCGCTCTCCTCGGTTAAACCCAGGATGGTGGCACCCATCTTTAGAGCAGCAGGGATAATCTAAAAAGATTGAAAATAAGAGTTAGAAAAAATACAAGTATGAAAAGAAGAAAATATAGAGAAAGGCGTATACGTGACTATGTATTAAAGAAAGGGAATGGCGAACCAATCCCTCTGCAGCTTCAGTTTCCAGGCTCAAGGGCCCCCTGTCAGCAGGAGGACATGAACCTGATAAAAGGTGAAGACCCAGGCTGGTCCCTTCAGTTTGGTCCAGGGCTCCCAAGGCGCTTGAGGATTTGGCGAATGTACATTGGTCAGTAGATCTCGCATAAGATCGAAGGCGGGACCTTGGTAAAGGGGAGGAGTTTCATAGCGTTGGCGATCCAACGTGGAAGAAGGACGAGGTGGCGCAGCCTCGACATCCGGAAGGCTGTCGACCAGGATCACTTTCTGCGACTCTGATGGAGGAGTTCGCATTGGAGTTGGTGTCTTGGGTTTGGAAGCTTCAGCAGGCGCCGCTCCTGTCGGATCAAAGGAAGGGTCAAATTCTCCATTCTTAAGGACGCCATTATGATATTCGGTGTAGACCCACATGATACCGCCATAGGCCAAGATTTGGGGACCCCACTATTTGTGAATAATACATTATTCCTATTACTAGTGACACTGTTATTAATCCAGTAAGACTTAGGAATCGCACCTTTGAAAGCCTCGAATGCTTCATTGGTGGCGTCACTAAAGAGTTCAGCTAGAGCCTTAAGAGGATCCAGAGATTCTTCCATAGGCTTCGCATTTTTCGTCCCCTTGGAGGAATGATGGTCCTTGCTCTTCTTGGAACCTTCAGGAGTATCGCCTTTGGGTTCCTTGACCTTCTTCTCCTTCGACGCCTTTTTCTGAACATACGTTACAAGGTGAGAAAATAGAGCAAAATCCTTATCTGCAAGAAAAAATAAAAAGAAAGGTTATTTACCAGAAATAAGGGCAGAAGGTGACGATCTACAAGGGACACGCCAGCTTCCTCTAAGTCAGACTCATTGATCTCTTTGGAGATTATTTGCGCGCGCCCAGCTTGATGATCTAAAGAGATGGTCGCCAAGGCGTTCATATCGGCTGAGGAAAGTTAGTCGACGGCTGGAACAGGATGTTTGCTGGCCTTGGACGATACCATACACCAGGGAACGCCTCCTTGAAAAACGAAATAGGCGTTCTTCCAATTCGAATTACGGGTTCGAAAACCCGTAACTAATGGACAAGAAGAATCCCAAGTCCAATCTTTGAAAGGAAGAGTTAATCAAGTTGTAAAAAGGCGCTCGCCTAAACGATTGCCCTCAAGACGAGAAAATCTACGGAAAAGATTTAAAGAATAATCCCACCCACGACGAAAACCAAGGACTCGGAATCCTATCCAGGTGCGAAGACCATTTGGAGAAAGTTGGGTGGGGGAAATGTCATAATGGCGACATAGTTCGGCTAAGCAAGGGTAATAAGGAAATCTTAATCCCGTCTCAATTTGATGGGGGAAAATGATTTCCTCGCCTTCCCTTGGATGACATATGTGGAGAGGGTTTTCAGGATCGGCATCGTGAGGAATGGGATACCTGGGGGCAAAAGCGTCCCTCATGCCAGCCTCAGCCACCGATTGCTCGAAAGTGGATAAAGAAATGATGTTGGGTTTACGATCAGTAAAAGGCGAAGGGAGGAAGATGTGATTACCAATATCAGAGTCGGGCGTCATTCTTCTATATGATAGAATGGCGCGGAGATGATGAGCGTTAAGGGCGAGGGGAAAACACCGAGCAATGATGAAAGGCGATCGAAATTTGAAAAAAGGCGATCAAAGTTTGGCTGGAATTCTAGAGAGAAGGCAGAGGATTTCCTAGAGAGAGAAAGCTCAGATGATGGAAAAGTGGTAAAAGAAGGAGGGGTAGGGGTATTTATAGAGCCCCAAGGAAGTCGAACGGTTTCATAGGGTGGGAAATTACAGTTATACGCCTATAAGCATAAAAGGTGAACGATTATTAAAGATGAAATTACAATTTTACCCTCCAATTAGAAAGTGGCTTTTCGTTTCCCGAAGCTTCTAGAAGATCCCGCTTAAAATTTGAAATTTGAATTTGCGATAAAACGGGACTTAGTAAGGATTGTGCATGATGGACGCGTGGAAGGCAGTTACGAAGGAAGGGATTCAGGCGACGCCTATTAAGGAAGGATTTCTTCCAAATATTTAGCCTTCGCCCTATAGAAGAAGAATTGACTTCGAAGGAGGAAACGATTGATAAGAAAAGTTAATAATCCTCAAATGAGCGTCGCTCATTTAAGGCTCCGGGGGCAGATGATGGTTCATAAGTATTGGACTGGGCTATGTTTAAGCATTTGGCCCAATAAGTACTTCAGACTATATTTACCAAAGGCCCAATTCTATATGGGCGTCGCCCCTGGATATAGATGCCCAAAAGAGGAATTGTTCAGTTTTAGTGCGTGACACCACATCCACTAACCACCTCTGATGGTGCGCCTGTATTCCTACGAATTAGGCCAGTTACTTTTAGCACGCCTAGGATTAAACAAATACATAGGATAGTCTACAGTGGAGTAGCCACTAAAAGACAATATTCTTTAAAGTAACTATGGTCAGCTCGCCTTAGGGACAGCTAGGATAACCAGGGTATGTTCTGACTCGACTATGGTTATAGGTATGAAATGTCATAAATAGTTCAATATCACCTTCATTAGAGGATAAGTATTCTCTAAGACCAGAGCATTCTATACAAACATACATATTACAAACGAACCTCCGACTTACTTTGTCATCGGAGGGGAAACAATGGGACATCCCGGGCTTTCCTTTGTGCAGGTCAATGGAGCAAACGCTTGGAAGGAGAATACGGTTTATGTGATCCAACAATGATAAGGTTAGATTGAGAAGAAACTTAGAAAGTCTTCAGAGTCCACGTAACTGTGTGGAGCTAAGGCAAATTCACGATAGAATCTACTCGGGTATGTAGAATTGTTAAGCTCGAATAAGATCAACAATGAAAATCTAGTTTGCGGAATCTTTTTATGTTAGGGCTAGATGCTTTGCAATTGAAATTTAGATTTTCCGGAAACTTAATGATGTGTGAAATTCCATATCAGGCAAAATATGGTGGAATTTATATAAGTTTGGTATTATTTGTGTGAATGATAACAGAAGTTGAATGGGATGATGAATAACTAAGCAAGTGAATGTTTGAATAACAACGTAATGTTTTTATTTGTATAGATACTCATAAGCTGGAGTTACTATTTTGGTATTTCTATACATATAGTAATACGATAGATTTGTAAAGTTTATCCATATATGGATTAATGTGACACCATTTGCCAACTTACAAGCATTTGCAACCTTATGATGGACTCAAGATCGTGAAATCCAACTGTCCACTTAATCATAAAATTACCATTTGATGTGACTGTGATGCTAAGTCGAGGATTCTGGCATCCACTACTAGAAACTAGGCTTTTACCGACGAGGAAACAATTTTCGCCGGTAAAGGTCGCCGGCAAAAATTATTTACCGGCGAGAATTTTATTGTCGCCGGTAAAAGTTATTTAGCGGCGAGACTAAATTATTTGCTGGTAAAGGTTCACTTTTACCGGCGAAACTAATAAGTTCGCCAGTAAAAGGGAACTTTTACCGGCGAAACATTGAGTCTCGCCGGTAAAAGTTCTTTAGTGGCGAGACTAAATTTTTCGCCGGTAAATCATTTTTGTCGGCGATCTTTACCGGCGCAAATATTTTCATCGCCGGTAAAAGTCTAGTTTCTACTTTCTCTCTTTATATATATATATATAATATCTATTGCGAAGTGGGGAGGCAAGGGTAAGACTTAACTTGGATGCTTGCGTCAGATTTTATTAGTATCTATCTATCAGTCACATAACATAACCCTTCAAGTAGGGGTCAAAGTAAAATCCGTTTGGTCTGAAAACCCGTTAAGAACCGGTCTGAACCGAACAAAAAAAAACGATCCAAAAACACATGGTTGGTTCACGAACGTTTTTTTTTCTTTATTTCGGATTTTCGGTCTGGTTCGGTCTTTAAGTTTAAAAAACCATGGGATCCGGTCCGGTCCGACCGAATTAATTATATATAATATATTGATTATTAATTAATATGAAACATTGTGCACATATACCAACTCTTTCTTTGGTCCAAGAGTCAAAACTTGTCTTTTTCCAAAATCTCAACTTTTCATGTCCCCCATGCCACCCATAAATTTTTGTATTCTTCTCCCTATTATTTATGAAACACTTAGTATTTATTTTTTCGGTTTAAACCGAAAATCGGTCCGAAAATCCGAAATCTGAATGGACGGTTTATTCTTCCTTATACTGTCAATTGGTCAGATTATTTTTGAAGAAAATATGGTCTGAAAATATAGGTACCCGACTGAAATAGTATAAAAACCGATCCGACCAGTCCGATTTCACCCCTACCTTCAATACCCATTCCCCTATACTCTCTAGAGAAGATGGGTCAGCCACCATGCTGTGACAAGATAGGAGTGAAGAAAGGGTCATGGATAGACCTCTCAAAATATGACCCGACCCGAAAATGACCCGGAATCAATCCGAGGACGGGTCGGGTCGCAAAAAAAGGTATGTCGGGTCATTTCCGGGTTGACCCGTCTGACCCGTCACTAGAGGTGGGTCGGGTCAGGGTTGACCCGTCTGACTCGGACCCGACCCACACATCGTCCTCACTTCTCGACTTCTCGTTCTCCGTTCGCCTGATCGGTGCTCGCCGTGATCCCCTCCTGTTCTTCTGACCCGCCTACTCGCCTCGCCTGCTCTGCTGGCCCTGCTCGTTACTCGCCTTACCTGGTCGGTGCTCCCCTTGCCTGGTCGCCTGGTCGGTGCTCCACTACTCCCCTTACCTGGTCGCCTGGTCGGTGCTCGCCTCGACTGCTTGTGCTTGCCTCGTGCTGCTTGTGTGCCTGCCTCGCCTGCTTGTATTGCTCAGTAAGTTCCGTTGCTTGTGATCGATTTCCCGAATTGCTGCAATTGCATCATAGATTGATAGATAGATGATTAGATTTCATCTTTGTTATGTTGTTTTCGGCATGTGAATCAGTGATATTTTGAAACGTAATTTGTTATGTTGTTTTCAACTCTGTCGATAATCAATCAGTGATGTCGATTGTCGATAGTGAATCAATGATTATGTTGAATCGGGATGTGTTTTTGCATGCAAATATGCAATTTGTGGAATGTGGAATTGTGGAGTGTAGAATATGTACATGTGTATAGTGTATTTGTGTGGAGTGGTGTGGTGTGGTAGAAAATAGAAATAGAATGAAGATTGTTGATTGCTGATTGCAGCCTTCAGCCTTGCAGGTGCAGACCGCAGTTGCTTACTTGCTTGCAGGTGGACAGTGGATCAGGGATTCACTTGAGGCGGGTCAGGCACGTTGACCCGCCAGGTCGGGTTCGGGTTGGAAAACCTGACCCGCACAGTATGGTGGGTCGCGTTCGGGTCGACCCGCACAGTGCAGCGGGTCAGTTACTTTTGACCAATTTTGTTACAAAATATAGAAAAATAGTTCCTAGGGTAACAAGGGATGTGATTTTGTTAGCTAAGTTCAGTTTGTGATTTTGTTATAAAAAAATAGTTCAATAGGCTTTTTACAATTACTCCAAAGTTCGGTATGCATTTTGGTGATTAACCCGAACCTAAACTCAACACAGTCCATACGGAACAGGGGTTTGGTTCGGGTGGTGGATGGTGACTCGTGGGGGGGGAGGAGTTTGGGCAGGTTGGGCGACGGAGCGGGGGGGGGGGGGGGGGGGGCTGCTGGGTAGGGTGGAGGTGCTAGGCGGGGGAGTTGCTAGGACCACGGGTTGCTGCTGGGCTGCTGGGTAGGAGGAGTTGTGGATTTCATGTTCTTTAAGTGCTTTTGATTTTTTATGCGGCTGAAATTTTGTTGATTAACTGCTGACATTTTGCTGAATTTAGGCATGTTCTGACTTCTAATCTAGGATTTATTGTATCGATTTGTGAAATTTGGGTAGTCTTGGTTGTTCTGATGAAAGTTGGGTTGTTGGGTAGGGGAGTTGTGGATTTCATGCTGTTTAAGTGCTTTCGAATTTTTATGCGGATGGAATTTTGCTGAATTTAGGCTTGTTCTGACTTCTAATCTAGGATTTATTGTATCGATTGGTGAAATTTGGGTAGTCTTGGTTGTTCCGATGAAGTTTCATTGTCAATTTATTTCCAGTAATCATACAAAATGGATAAGAGTTGGATGTCGAAATCTAGATTAAGTGAAGATTATAAAAATGGGATGAACAACTTTCTAGATTTCGCGTTCAGTAATAGGACTCTTATAGATGTAGAAGGAAATACTACAATTCGTTGCCCGTGCATGCATTGGAATAATCACTTTCATAAGCCAAGAGTTGTTGTGGAAAACCATTTATTATGGAAAGGTATTGTGCAAAGTTACACCAATTGGATTTATCACGGTGAAGACTTTGTACCATCTTAAAGTAGAAGTGTAAGAAATGTTGATCAAATGCATGAAATGGTTTATGACAGCACCGGTGCACGAGATTGGACGAATAGAGAAGAGCAACCAAATGTTGATGCTTCAACGTTTTACAAGCTTCTAGAGGATTGTGGAAAACGTCTATATCCATGGTGTTCTAATTATTCAAAGATGTCCTATATAGTTGGGTTATTGCACATAAAGTCTCTTTATAGAGTGAGTAATTCAGCAATGGATGGGTTTATGAAACTTTTCAAGAAATGTCTGCCGGAAGGAAACATTGCACCTGCGACATATAAGGATGCCAAAAAGATCACATGCGAATTGGGTTTGAAGTATGACAAGATTGATGCTTGTCCAAATGACTGCATTTTGTTTACTAAAGAGCATACAGATGTAGATGTTTGTCTGGTATGTGATGAGTCTAGGTGGGTGAAACCTAGACCCATTATTGGGTCTAATAATAGAAACACTGATCTGAAGAAGAAAAGTAAAAAAGTAGCGTTAAAGGGACTACATTATTTCCCTCTAATCCCAAGGTTGCAAAGGTTGTTTATGTCAACAAAGACAGCGAAAAGTATGAGGTGGCATGCAGAAGAACGCATTAAAGATGATGTGATAAGGCATCCAGCGGATACTGCCGCTTGTTAAGCGCTTGATGTTGTATGCCCTAAATTTGGTTTAGAACCTCGAAACATCAGGTTGGGACTATCAAGTGATGGTTTCAATCCATTCTTTAACAATACCAAGCCTTACAGCATGTGGCCTGTGATTCTTATACCATACAACTTGCCACCCCAAGAATGTATGAAGGATCCAAATTATCTGCTCTCTGTGATAATTCCTGGTCCCAAATCCCCTTGTAATGATATTGATGTAAACTTGCGATGAGATGATTCTATTATGGGATGAGGGAGGAATTACTTACGATGCCTCCACGAAGGAAAATTTCTGGCTCCGTGCTGCAGTTTTGTGGACTATAAATGATTTTCCTGCATATGGCAATTTATCTGGATGGTCAACCTCTAGTTTTTTAGCCTGCCCAGTATGTAACATGAACACATGTTCACACCGTTTGCCAAATGGAAAAAAGACTGCATATATGGGCCATCAAAGAGTTTTACCAAATGATCATCAATTTCAAACCAATAGAGCCTCGTTTCGGAGGGAGTCAAGATTTTCGTCCACCACCAAGAAGATTGTCTGGTCATGAGGTGTTAGCACAACTACAGGGTTTAATCAACATCACTTATGGGAAAAAGCAACAAGGAGTAAAGATTGGACGGGAGTCCTCTACTAGTAATTGGAAGAAAATAAGCATTTGTTTTTACTTACCCTATTGGAAGTCCTTACTGCTGCCCCCCAATTTGGATGTCATGCATATAGAGAAAAATATTTGTGAAAATTTACTGAACACATTGTTGGGAGTGCCTGGTAGGAGCAACGATAATTTGAATGCTTGTCTTGACTTGCAAGTCATGGGGATAAGACGTTCACTCCATCCAATAACAAAAGCAGGGAAGAAGGTTATACCTGCGGCCAGTCATACCCTATCAAGCAATCAAAAAACTATTATGTGTAGGTTTTTGAAAGACTTGACAATTCCTGGTGGATTGTCGTCCAATATTTCACGTTGTGTTTTAGTTAAGGAACACAAAATCATTGGGTTGAAAAGTCATGACTATCATGTGCTTATGAAACGTGTCTTGCCAATAGCCGTCCGGGGTCTTCTACCTAAAAATGTGGTGACTACACTTGTGCAACTAAGTAATGCTTTCAAAATAATATGTTCGAAAGAATTGAGGAAGGATGACTTGGACAGATTAGAGCGTGATATGCCAGTGATATTGTGTAACATCGAAAGGATTTTTCCACCCGCATTTTTTAATATCAATATGCACTCAACGATTCATCTAGTGGAAGAGGCCAAAATTTGTGGACCAATTCAATTTCGGTGGATGTATTTCAGTGAAAGGTAAACACAAACTTCCATACATAATGATATATTTTGTACAGCTGCATTGCTAAATGTTATTACATTTGCTTCATAGGATAATGGGCATAATGAAATCATTTTTTCGCAATAGACGTCATCCAGAAGCTTCTATAGCAGAAGGCTATATTGCCACAGAGTGCATGACATTCTGTTCAAGGTATCTACGCGATGTTGTAACTAGATTTACAAGAATTGAGCGAAACTATAGGGTCGATCAACAACACAGTGAACACGTTTTCTCAGTCTTTCAAATAATCGATAAACAATTAAGGGGTTGTATTGTTCGTGAATCAAGTCCTGATGAAAGAAAGAAATGTTACGCGTATATGTTGATTCAATGTCAGGAGGTGCAACCATTCATTGAGTAAGTACTATTTCTTGAATACTCAATATTTGTTGTTATAAAACATCAATTACTTATGAATTGTGTGTTGCAATGAACTGAACATAAGCGCATGTTACGACGAAGAAGGTTGAATCCTCGAGCGTTGGAGTTAGTACACAACAAGGAGTTTCCAAATTGGTTTGAAAATAGGGTTAGTGCTTGTACTGTGGGACTATTATTTAATTACATGTGTTATGACATTAATATTAACCAATTGTTCGTAACTTTTCCAGATTGCTTGCATCCAAAGCGAAAGACTAAATTATAAAACAGAACAGTTAAAAGCACTTGCCAATAAACCATTGTTCTGATTGAAAAGTAATAGCGGTTACGAAGTAAACGGTTTTAAGTTTCATACTAAAGAGAGAGAGAGCTCACGGTTAGTACAGAATTGTGGAGTCCTCACAACCACTGATACTACATGCTTTTCTAGTGCTCGAGATCGGAACCCCTAATCAAGTAATGTTGATTACTTCTGAGTGGTGCTAGAGATCATCGAACTGCCTTACTTAAATTCTAATCACGTTGTTCTTTTCAAGTGTGATTGGTTTGATGTGGTTAATAGAAGAAATGTTAGGTATGATGAATTTGGGTTTACTTCGGTAAAGACATCATCTCTTTTGCAGATGAATAAGCCTTATATTTTAGCGAATCAGGCCCGACAAGTATTCTATGCAACAGACCCCATGGATTGCGAATGGAGTTTAGTATTAGATGTGGAACCTAGAAAACAGTTCAACATGGGATTACATATGTTGGCAGAAGGTGTTGAACATCATCAAGAGATCGTCTCACATCAATACTCTACGGAGATGAATCTGAATGATAGTGAATTCATGCATAGCCGTCCTGATGTAGAAAACGTTGAGGTTGATGAAATAAATGTTGATGACATGGTGGACGATATGGACGGACTAGAAGATTTGTTTGGATAACATGTTTGTGATTTTCGTTATTCTTGTTTTTGTTTAATATTTTCAGTTTAGGGTATAACTGTCAATGTTCATGTGTATAACTGTAAGATTATTTTGGTACTATGATACTAATATCATATGTGTGTTGTAGGTTAAAATGACAAGTAGAGAAAGAATAACCTCTAAAGGTTCAACAAGACAGATTCCAGAAGTTGTACATCCACCATTAATAGAACATCCCAGTACAGATGAACACGTTGCAATGAGCAATGAGTAGTACATCCACCGCTCATCCGCAGGAAGTTTGTATTTTTTCGTCTTTTATATGAGTAATGAGTATTGTTTCAACCTATTAACCTTTAATTGTTTTAGCAGGTACCACCAAAAAGTTTGGAAGAGGACCCACAAGGAGTTTGGATATAATGAAAATGCCTGAAGGAATGAAAGTGCCAATGGAGTTTAATGCAAAACGAGAATCGATTGGAAAAAATACAAGTAAATTCAGTAGCTATTGTGGTTGGTTAATCCGTATGCCGGAAAATGCCACACCATGTGTGCCAAGTTGGTGTGGAAGAGGTGGCGATGCAGGGGTACCAGAAAGACAGAAAGAGAAGATGTTGGAGGTTATTTGTGTAAGTGGATTTTTCATCTATCATTATATATTCTATTCATCCTAATATAATTTAAATGCATCTAATTAGATCTAATTTGTGTAGGATAAGTTTGACATTGGCATAGACAATGAGATGATTAAATGGGCTACCTTTAAGAATTTAGGAAAGAAGTTTAATGATAATAGAGCCAACATTAAGGCGTTTTACTACACGCCTTACGATACTGCTGTTGCGCGATTAAGGAAGATGCCAGATAACTACTCAGAGACAGAATGGAAATACCTAATAGAACACTTTAATTATGAAGTGCACCAAGTAAAATTGTTCATTCTTTTATTATTTTATGTTTCATAGATTTAAATATTCAAGGAATACTTTATCATTAGTTGGTTCATACAGCTCAAGTGCAACCACAATAAAGGAAATCGAGAAAAACAAATAGCACTCCACACATCTGGAAGTGTTAGCCATGCTAGGATTTATCATGCGGAGGTAGGTATAAGTCCATTTATAACCAAATGCATTTATGATTTAAAATTACTATATTGCTTTAAGTAACACATTTGCTATAGACTGAGAAAAATAATGTTGTTCCACCATCGGAATATGGTCATTATCGTCGGGTACATACACATCGAAAAGATGGCACCCCCTGTGATAGTATTGCGACTGAAATTATGGTAAGTCTGAAAAATGTCATTGCATTCAAATGAGAACTTTATCACATTTCATAGTTTATGTAGTTTGAAATTTGCATTGCAGGCGCAAGTGGATCAATGGATAGAGGAAGATGAGCTTGAAGGGGTATCTCATAACGTGGATGAAATATACTTAAAAGTACGAGAGCAACGGAAGTCGCCATCAAAGTATAAACGACGTCCATGTTGCACTACTGATATAGGTACTTCATAGATGATGGACTACAAAAAAATAGTTGAAGAGTTGCGTACTGAAAATGGTACCTTGAAAGAGCGTCTACAAGTATCAGAAGAGAAGCCTTCAGATATGAAACTGAACTTCCAAGCACTTAGTAAGAAGGTTGACTTCTTGATGAATGCTAGACAACCTTCGGCTACCGACAGTAATGAGATTCAAGGTTCGCGAAAAAATTACAAATTTCATATGTTGATACTTCTTTTATTTAAAATTCACATATATGTCTGTGATGATGCATTTTACATATTCTTTAATTATGCATGAGTAAACATAAATGTTATTGAAATGATATCTATTTTGATTGGAGATAGGTGACGACGAATGCAGAAGATGAGATGAGCGACGACTAACTTAGAAGAAGGAGATGGTTGACAACTAACTTAGAAGAAGGATATGTGGATGCTATTAATGTTTTGTTAGTTGTCACTCGTATTTTGTAAGTTCTGACCTTGATGGGAC
This sequence comes from Chamaenerion angustifolium, assembly GCA_946814005.1. NCBI lineage: Eukaryota > Viridiplantae > Streptophyta > Magnoliopsida > Myrtales > Onagraceae > Chamaenerion > Chamaenerion angustifolium. Next base: position 31,089,939 of record OX328266.1, on the reverse strand, counting down.
AAAAGCCGCCATTAGTGTATTTTAGACTGAATCGACATGGTTATTATATGTAAATTTTGGGTGATTCATATTGGTCCTATAACTGTTTTCTTTTGTTTCCTTCACTGACTTCGAAATACTTATCTGGCAGAGAAACAACAGCAGTGGCAGTATGATAATTACATGGTAAATGAAGGTAAATATGTTCTCAGAATTCTATAAAATATGTTGTTCTTTCAAGAAGAGAGCAGTTGATACTCAAGATCCTTTGGAAGATGAACATCAATTGGCATGGGTTAAAGACTGGATAATATCATACCACCTTAGTTCTGCCAGACTGACTGATGTTGTTTCTAATTTCAGTGATATTTCAGCAGTAAGCTCTTCCTGAAGTGAAAGAGAACACCGTTTATGAAATTAATCTAGTTAATATTGATTATCTAGTTATACCTGAAATTGTGTGTTGTGGACCTTCTAGTGCAAAGTTTCATGTTCTCGGTCAAAATTGGATAAGTGTTTCTTTCATGTACAGATCTTTTGGTGCAGATTGACCAAAGTCAAGGTCTTGAGTTTTCCTGTTGTTGTTGAAAATCTGATTTTTTGTCCATCGTTTTCTTCAGATAAGTGAAAAATCATTTATCTTCTTCCTCCATAGCTACTACTATTTTAGCTCTTGTTAGGTTTCAGCTAGAACTGATTTGAATTTTAGTTGCGGCAGCTGAATTTTCTGGTACATTTACCTGTGGCTGTAAGTAATGGTACTACACAACTCTCTGCTTATGTTGATTGGTTAAATCATTGATTTTGTAATGTTCATGATCTAGCTTTTCCAAAAGGAAGAAAAAACATGTTCTTAACAGTGTCTTGCTTGTGGGGCTCAATTCAAGTATACATTCTAGTTTGCTTTCATCATGTTGATGATTTTCTGGTGTTGTCTATTGCATTGGGTGGCTTCTGTTTTCTATAGATACAAGAGATTTTGGTAGAAGAAAACACATTTGGCTATTGAAAAACAAGACAAATTTAATATGGGAGAACATAAAGGTTACTTTAGTAGTTTAGTGTCATGTATAAGTTAGGAATATGCGTTATGATAACTTGTGCGTCAACTGGGGTATAGAGGAAAAAGATCATATCTCATTGAGCTTTTCCATATGTAATTCTATATAAAAAAAAGGAAATGACATAATTTTTTATCCTTTCAAGGTCGTGCCCTGGAAAATGTTCAGCTTCTTCTAGGATGTATTGGATGAAGAAAGAGCTGCTAATTGGGATTGTTTAATTTTAGTTAAGCAAGATGATTGTTATTTGCAATATGGCATCAAAGTGATATGCTTAAATAATTGGCCCTTTTATATAATGATGATTTGACATCTCTATGCTGCTACTGAATTTACTAGTTTTATCAGTATTAACTTTCCTTTACATGCTATTTCTGATCTATTTTTACACACAAACGGGCCATGGAGACTGTGATTAATCAACACGACCTAGATATCGAGGCTTTAAAGTCATCTCGTGCTCCCTTAAGTGGACCTCAATCTAGGGAATCCTTGACACTTAGACAGTCTGGTGAGTACCTTCTGTCACCCCGCAGTCTTACCCAATCTTCCAGAGTTGTTCCTATAATATGTTTCAATTGGTTTGATATGGGAACTCTTTTGCATATTCTCTACCTACCGCTGGAGTTGTGGTAAATACGAAATCAGGAGTAGGGGAACAAGAGATGCCGAATAGCAACCTCTTTGCATCTGGCAAGGCTATCGGTTCAAGCAGTGGTCATGAATACTATCAAGGATCAAGATCCTTAACTAACACGAGTAATCAATCATTTGATCAGGAAAATCCCTCTAGTGTGGATACTCGGTCTGCCAATTCTCAGTCCCATGAGAGGCGAGATGCAACAAGTTATGGTAAACTTGGTAGCCAAAAAGATGGCAGAAAAACTGAACCCGAGAGGAAAAGAAGAGATCCATCACCAATCAGTGAGCCTCATATGGAAAACCCTCAGATGGGTAAACGTGGCAATAACCAACTCAGTACAAGGAAAGGGAAATTAACAAAGTTGAAATGTATGGGTCTGCTGGTAGAGGCATTGAGCAGATAGACTTCAATATACTTCAAAGTGCCGGTCCAATGGATCATCTCCCATCATCATTATTGACCAGGGTAAATCAAGAGCAACAAATGCAAAGAGTAGCTTCATATATGGTCATGCTTTGGTCTCCATGCATAAACAAAGAACTATGGACACCTATGGTCTTTCAAGTACACCCTTAGAGCACTCTATGAACCGAGGCATAGCCCAGGTTTCATCTAATCGAGGAGATGCATCTTTATTACTTGCCTCTGAAAGTAGTATTGAACATCATCGAGGAAGAGTGAGTATGACAGACAATGTAAGCTATTCTTCTATTCATATTTGTGTGTCTTATGTTCATCATGGAAGTTCCCATGCCATTACATTTGGCGCTACATCTAATCATGGGCAAATTTAGTTAATTTTCCTTTATTAGAGGCCAATGCCATTCAACACAATTTACTGTCACACTGTTTCATGAGATAGAATTTCTGAAACATTTATGCTGGAAGAGGGACTTCCTATATACTGCCACCACGATTTTTTTATATGTTTCACCCATATATCATTATTATTGAATTTGACTGAAAATTCATTTGCCAACAGCTTGTAGTTAGATGTTGTGCTCTAAAAGAATGAAAAAATAAAATAAGGACAAGTCTCATATAGTGGATCCCATTCATTGTTCTGGTTAGTGGTATGTCTGTTCTGCCGTGTCTTTGTGTTAGTTAACTCTTGTCTTGAGTGGGCACGATTGCAATTATCTATAATAGCAATAACAAGATTTGTGTTTTAGTTATTCTAATGTTGGAATGCTACTTCTGAAGGAATTTCGGGTGGGTGGCCATCTATACTGTATTAACCCAAACATTCAGATGTGGTATGATTCTTGCAGAGTTGAGCTAATAAAGTTCTGTTACAAAGATGATGACCTTAAAAAAAATATGAATCTGATATTCATCTAGTGCATGGTGTTTGGATGGTGAGGATTTCTGTGGATTAGAGTTATTTATTTAGATGACCTTGTTGTTCAATAATCAATTAACGACATTTCTTCTGCTGTAAAGGGAGTGCACAAATATAATCAATTCTCTGCTTTAGTGATTTGTTTATTATTTTATTTAAAGCTTTATCATTCTATTTAGTTTCTTCGCTTTATCATAAAGTATGAGACCAATCGGATTCCAAAGTACGACCGAGTTTATCTTTATAAATTAGAGTTTGGAATTAGGTTTGGAATCCAAAGTAGCAGACAGAAAGAGCTTCCAGATTTGGTAGGTGGTTTGAGATCAAACGATGTCTTTTGCTTCGTATTCTTATCGTACATCTGTTGACCTTAACGTAATCTCACTTCCTATATATTGCCGCCACAATATTTTTATATGTTTCACCCATATATCATTATTATTGAATTTGATTGAAAATTCATTTGCCAACAGCTTGTAGTTCGATGTTGTGCTCTAAGAGAATGAAAAAATAAAATAAGGACAAGTCTCATAGAGTGGACCCCATTCATTATTCTGGTTAGTGGTTTGTCTGTTGTGCCGTGTCTTTGGTGTTAGTTAACTCTTGTCTTGAGTGAGCACGGTTGCAGTTATCTATAATAGCAATAATAAGATTTGTGTTTTAGTTATTCTAATGTTGGAATGCTACTTCTGAAAGAATTTCGGGTGGGTGGCCATCTATACTATATTAACCCAAACATTCAGTGGTATGATTCTTGCAGAGTTGAGCTAATAAAGTTCTGTTACAAAGATGATGACTTAAAAAAAATATATGAATCTGATATTCATCTAGTGCATGGTGTTTGGATGGTGAGGATTTCTGTGGATTAGAGTTATTTATTTAGATGACCTTGTTGTTCAATAATCAATTAACGACGTTTCTTCTGCTGTAAAGGGAGTGCACAAATTTAATCAATTCTCTGCTTTAGTGATTTGTTTATTATTTTATTTAAAGCTTTATCATTCTATTTAGTTTCTTCGCTTTATCATAAAGTATGAGACCAATCGGATTCCAAAGTACGACCGAGTTTATCTTTATAAATTAGAGTTTGGAATTAGGTTTGGAATCCAAAGTAGCAGAGAGAAAGAGCTTCCAGATTTGGTAGGTGGTTTGAGATCAAACGATGTCTTTTGCTTCGTATTCTTATCGTACATCTGTTGACCTTAACGTAATCTCACTTCCTATATACTGCCGCCACAATATTTTTATATGTTTCACCCATATATCATTATTATTGAATTTGATTGAAAATTCATTTGCCAACAGCTTGTAGTTGGATGCTGTGCTCTAAGAGAATGAAAAAATAAAATAAGGACAAGTCTCATAGAGTGGACCCCATTCATTATTCTGGTTAGTGGTTTGTCTGTTGTGCCGTGTCTTTGGTGTTAGTTAACTCTTGTCTTGAGTGAGCATGGTTGCAGTTATTTATAATAGCAATAACAAGATTTGTATTTTAGTTATTCTAATGTTGGAATGCTACTTCTGAAAGAATTTCGGGTGGGTGGCCATCTATACTATATTAACCCAAACATTCAGTGGTATGATTCTTGCAGAGTTGAGCTAATAAAGTTCTGTTACAAAGATGATGACTTAAAAAAAAATTATGAATCTGATATTCATCTAGTGCATGGTGTTTGGATGGTTAGGATTTCAGTGGATTAGAGTTATTTATTTAGATGACCTTGTTGTTCACTAATCAATTAACGACGTTTCTTCTGCTATAAATGTAGTGCACAAATTTAATCAATTCTCTGCTCTTTTTCATTTACCAATCTAATCTAAAAGCTAAGAAGAGGTGTCATTTGTACAAGGGTCTAACTTCCATTAATTGATTGATCTCCTTCTATTCTATACCTCTTAATTTGTTTTCTCTATAAATTGCTAAAAGCACTATGGAAAAAGCTCCCCATCATCTATTTATATTATCAACCTTTCAATGACTAGTAAATGTTTACAGGAAGGAAGAAGCCCTGCGGTCTTAGAATTAGGTATGCTTAGGAATCTAAATAAGAGGGATACTGGGAAAGCTCTTGTTTCACGGGGTTCTGCAGTACCAGGCACACCATAGATATGATTTGTGTTTGTTCAAATGATGGTTTAGAATATTTACATTTTAATTTGGAAGAGTAGCACTACAATAAAGTATGAGACTTAAAGCACTACAATATATCATTATTATTGAATTTGACTGAAAATTCATTTGCCAACAGCCTGTAGTTGGATGTTGTGCTCTAAAAGAATGAAAAAATAAAATAAGGACAAGTCTCATAGAGTGGATCCCATTCATTGTTCTGGTTAGTGGTCTGTTTGTTCTGCCGTGTCTTTGGTGTTAGTTAACTCTTGTCTTGAGTGGGGACGGTTGCAGTTATCTGTAATAGCAACAACAAGATTTGTGCTTTAGATAGGAAGTCATGACTGTAAAGGCATTACTCCACACTTGTAGATGGACTTTGTAAAGGTATTATCTATCATTGTAAGATTCTATTTTGTGAATAAAGGCATTACTCCACACTTGTAGATGGACTATGTTGTACTTCGTAGTGCTACATTATTCATCACTTACTGATAGTTGTAGATTCATCATATGCTTTAATTGCTCTTCCTAGAATAAAATAATTAATATAGTGCAATTAAAATAAGTAATTGAGTCATAAAGCACCTTTTATTATAATAGAATTTAGGTGAGTGGTAGAAATTAGGTAGTGGAAGAAGCACCTTTAGCCGAACGAAATATAGTTTGCGAGTAATCTGTACCCATTACGATTGTTCTTAGAGTTTCCGGTAGCTGTGGTATCTGTAACAGTTGATTGCGATTTGACCTGGTGAGAATCAGATCAAGAAATGACGATTCTAGCATAAGGTAGATCGTATTGTTGTCTCTTATTGTTTCTCGCAGCTTATGTTCTGCTTTCTGTTTTCTCATCTGATTCGAACCGTCGATAGGTTACGGTGGCGATGAGATGTATGCAAAGTTGTGGAAGGCATGCGCGTGACCATTGGTTTACATTCCGCGGACTAGAGAAAGAGTCTTCTACTTCCCACAAGGGCACATGGAACAATTGAGGATACTTGATTTTTGCTTCGAATGCTGCATAATTTAGTGAAATTTTGGTAACTTACTTTTGTGTAAAGTTTTTTCTTTGCTATTTTTGTGTGTAGTTGGAAGCATTGATGAATGAGGAGTTGGACCAGAGAATTACGATGTTTTCTCTGCCGTCAAAGATTCTTTATCGAGTTTTTCACGTTCAGCTACATTGATTGATGTTTGAAGAAGGCCATTATGTAGCTACTTATATCTCACTTGATTGCTATGAGTTTATTTACTATTGTCCTAACGAACTCCACGTGTTCAATATGAGCATAATTAAATTTGCACGTACATTTAATTAAAAAAATCCCATGTAAATGTATGTATATATATCATATATGTGACTTATACTAATTATTGGATTACTTTCTATTTTGTTCAAGGTTTATATGATATAAACGACACCATTATTTTGGATAATTTATGTTATTTTAAAATTTAAGACATATAAGAGAATGACTGGTTAAATGAATTTTAGTTCCCCTTTTGTGATTACAATATTATTAGTTATCTATTGGAAATAAAGTTTAGATGTTTGTTTCCAATAATATTTTGAAAATAAGAAATACGAATTTCGTATTCCCATAAATTGAAATTTCACGAAATTCAAAATCCGGAAATTTTAAAGTGCTAGGAATAAATATTTTTAACTAAGACCTAACGTTCAGAATTGTTGTTCCCGGTAAGGCCAGAATTAGAAATAGTGGTCTAAATGATCGAAATACCCTCAATTGATTCCTAGTAATTACAAAAATCGAGTTTTTAAAATTTGTTAATAAAATATATTTTTTTAAAATGTGTAATTAAATTTTTCATAATTATTTATATTTTAATTTAATTTATTTATTTACATTTTAATTTAAATATTTATTTATTGTCATTTAATAATGAGTGTTAATAAATGTGAAACGAATCATCTAATTAGGGTTTTCTTTTGTGGAGGAGCATTTTTATTTTATGCGAGTATGGTGAAATGTACATAACCACTTAATAATAAATAGCAACAATAGTTAACTCTACTTTCAATTAACTGATCAAAATTTGTACATTCTTTTAGACTGAACAAGAAACTGACGAGGTCTACGCAGAAATAACTCTCATGCCAGAACCTAATGTAAGACCCGGACTTCAGAGTCTCTAGTTTCATGTGTTCTTGGGTTGGTGGGGAAAGTGTCATGATATTTTTTTTCTTCCAGCAACTCGAGCCAACAAGTCCAGATGAGTGCCCTCATGAGCCTCCAGGGCCAAAAGTTCACTCGTTCTGCAAGGTTTTAACTACTTCGGATACAAGCCCCCTGGTGGATTTTCTGTTCTTAGGAAGCATGCAACTGAATGTCTACCTCCATTAGTAACTACATATAGATTATTCTGTTTCGATCTTGTTCTTTAGCAGAAGACTGTACTTGAACTTTTGTGTTTCTTCAGGATATGAACCAGGTAACTCCAACTCAGTAGTTAGCTGCAAAGGATCTTCATGGTTATGAATTGAAATTTAGGCATATCTTTAGAGGTAACGAACTGTATTTATGTTTCAAACATATATATTCTATCTTATGTAAACTTGACATTAAGCACACTTTTTCCAAAATCCTTATGTTATTGCTTTCACGGGCCAACCACAGAGGCATTTGCTCACTACCGGCTGGAGTACATTTGTCGCTTCCAAAACATTGGTTGTTGGAGATTCCTTTGTTTTTCTGAGGTACAAACCAACAATATACATATGAATTTCATATGCTTTTCCATATTAAATCATTTAACAAATAATTTTACACATATATCATAGGGGAGAGAATGGAGAAGTACGAGTTGGGGTTAGGCGTGCTAAACATCAACAGAGCAGCATGTCAGTGTCAGTGATATCAAGTCGGAGTATGCATCTTGGAGTGCGTGCTACTGCCTCTCATGATGTTTCCACTCAAACCCGCTTTGTTGTTTTCTATAAGCCCAGGTATGACATGTTCTCCTATTTGTCTCTGCATGATCAAGTTTCTGCTGAACCTTTTATGACTCTTCATTTGTTAATTATGATTAAGACAAGTCAGTTCTTGGTGAGCCTGAACAAATATATGGAAGCTGCAAACAACAAATTCTCTATTGGTATGAGAATCAAGATGAGGTTTGAAGGTGAAGATTAGGGCTGGCAATGGTTAGGGTATGGTCAGGGTATGCCAAATACCATAACCATACCATATTTTTAAACCACATACCATAACCATAACCATAACCATTATGGGTACAATTTTCAATACCATAACCATCAAAATAACCGTGGTTATTAACCATGGTTTTAACCGTATAACCATATTTATTCTACATGTAATATAATAAAAGATCGAAAATTTAATTTTAAAAAATACATCTATCTATATTACCAAAAATAAAAATATATAGCACTAACATCATTCAACATTAACACTAACATCATTCAACATTCATATGATTCAACATTAACATTCACACCACTGAATCACATTAAAATTCAACAAACACCCACAACGAGTAATGATTCAACACCCCTAACCATTTCACACTTGTCGTATTTGTTTCTATCAATCATCATCTTCCTCAATATCATCAATTGATTTCACTTTTATGCTGTAATTTATATTTAGTATAATATATATATATTAGTTTATTAATAATAAATAATTATTATATTTATAAAATAACCATGGTTATAACCATGGGTATAACTCAAATACCATAACCATAACCATAACCATTATGGGTAGAGAATTCATCACCATAACCGCACCGCACCATAATGGTACGGTTAACCATATTAAACAGTAACGGTTATAACCGTGGTTATGGGTTTTTCACCGCACCATTGCCAGCCCTAGTGAAGATTCTCCAGAAATAAGGTATCTACTGTTCAGAAATATTATTAGTAATTTATGTCCTATCACTTGGAATATGTCTTCATAAGTTCTTTCTTTTTCAGGTACTATAGTAGGGCTAGAAGAAATTTCTCCACAATGGAAAGACTCTAAATGGCGGTCACGAAAAGTAATTACATTGATCTTAGACTCTATTATTATACATACTATGTGTGAGAAGCATTTTTTTCAACTTATTCCTTCTTTTTGCAGGTTCAATGGGATGAACTTTCTTCTATTCCCAGACCAGATAGGGTGTCTCCATGGGAGATAGAACCATTTTTCAGCTCTGTGCCTCCAAGTTTGCCGCAATCACCGTCTTTCAAAAATAAAAGGCCTCGATTGCCTCAAGAAATCCCAGACCACCTTGGTAATTCCGGTTTAAAAGATAAAACTTTCACCATTTCCTTTTCCTTCGCTTTGCGGATTTCAAAACGTGTACTGTTTGATACAACAGACCCCCTTCTACGTAGCTCTACCTCAAGGACACAAATTGAGAGCCCATGGCCTACTTCTTCCTGTGCAACTGTTTCTCAGCGCCACTTTGAGGACACAATAGACGAAGAAACGCTAGTGTCCCTGTACACTGTTTCTCAATGTCACTCTGTTTTATCATCTTATTTAACATCCCATCCATCTAAGAGGTACCATGAAACAAGTGTCCATGTTGAGAAAGACAAAAAGACGAAGACAGCAGCTACTAGTTGTAGGCTTTTCGAATTCGAGTTGATTAATCATATCACTGGTCCACACCCTCCAGAGAATGTTTCGTTCAACGATCCTGGGTCCAATAATGAACAGAAACATGACTTTGTGAACCCCTCTAAGGATAGTAATCAACATCAGGTAAACGTTTCACCGAAGTATAGCCGAAGCACATAAAATTCATCATCCTCAAAGAGTAGAACCAAGGTACTTTAGTTACAAAATAGAGACAATGATATGATTTCATAGGTTGTGAAGAATATTATTTGATTGGTGTTGCATTTTTTATGTGCCAAAAGGTTCAAATGCAGGGTATTGCAGTCGGGCGTGCAGTGGACTTGACTATGTTAGTAGGGTACAATGAACTTATCAATGACCTAGAAGAGATGTTTGAAATTAAGGGCCAGCTTCGGCCTAGGAACAAGTGGGAGATTGTGTACACTGATGATGAAGGAGATATGATGCTTGTGGGCGATTATCCGTGGTAGTAAATATACTCACCTTACAAAGCTTTTTTTAAAATTATATTATTGTTGAGTTTAATTGTGAATCAAACATTTTTGTAGGGAGTTCTGAAACATGGTGAGGAGGATCTTTATAAGAAGGAGATGGGTCAAACTAACTTAGAAGAAGAATATGCGGATGTTATCCATATTTTGTAAGTTGCCTTTTTGATGGAGCAAAAATCTACATATTTTGTAAGTTCTAACTTTTATGGGACAAAAACCGCTAGTTGTATATTTTTTACTAAATCGACAAAGCAGTCAATTGTATATTTTGGACTGAAGCGGCATGGTTGTTATTATATATAAATTTTGGGTTATGTATGAAAAATAAATTGGTGGTTGTATATTTATTTAATAGGTTGTATAGTTGATGTATATATATAGAGAGAGAAAATATAATTACAAAAAATTATACACATTTCCCGGCGAACCAACTCGCCGGCAAAGGTATACCTTTCCCGGCGAACCAACTCGCCGCTAAAGTTATACAATTCCCGGCGAGTTGGTTCGCCGAGAAAGGTATACCTTTGCCGGCGAGTTGGTTCATCGGGAAAGGTATACCTTTGTCGGCGAGTTGGTTCGCCGGGAATTGTATACCTTTATCCCGAAATGGATACATTTGTCGGCGGTAAATTGAAAACTGTACCGGCGATAAATTGCGCCGGAAAATGTAACCACCTTTACCGGCGATATAGTGCGCCGGTAAAAGGTAATTTATTACCGGGGAAGATTTGTTTCGCCGGTAAAATGTTTTCCCAGACAATGTACACCGGCGGCTTTTACTAGCGAACGGTATTGCCAGGATGACTTTTACCGGCGGAAATTGGGTGGTACCGGCGAGTAAGATTCGCTGGTTAAAGAGATACCTCTACTAGTGATCATCTTGCTAATGGAACTCTAGGAACGGAAGTGACCTTAAATCCAACCAGGGATACTCTCGGGATTTGGCTTTTCTTAGTGGGGTACTTAGGCTGAAACGGTAGTTCAACAATCTACTACCATTATAGGGTTGAAAGTATTTTACAAACTTAAAAGTTACGATTTTTATAAAGAAGTCTTTAAAAAAAAAATTTAGGTACATCTGATTTCTAAGGTGTTGTTCCGTCTTTTAATCCGTTAGTTTTGAGCGAAATTTGAGAAATTAAGATAAAATACAGATACTCAAAATTATAAAAATGTATTAGTTTGTAACAGTAAAACAAAATGCATTTATTAGTTTGCAACTACAACACAAAATACAAATATTTTAAGGTTGCACTTACACACATTTTCACGTTCCATTAAAAAACTGACAGGTCAAAAGTGTTGTTTGAAGCCTATGGTTCATGGGTCAATATTTTAAATTCGGCCCAGGACCAAATATTGTATAAATCTGGCCTAATTTGATGTTTGAATGAGAACTGAAAATTTAGTATATTACTCAAGCAACAATTCGTGTCTTTGTGTTGGAGCAGTGACTCAAACTGAAGTCCCTAATGTGTCTTTGTACGCACTCATCGTTGCGCCGACTATGGGATAACCATGACTTGTCCAACTGGACTTCTGCATGTTGAGAAGCCCGATATATTTGACGGCTCAAACATCAAGAGGTGGCGGGAGAAGATGAAGCTCTATTTGACCAACCTGAGCTTGACTTTATTCCTGACTGAACAACCACCAACTGAAAGCGAGGATGATGATCAAGGGTTCTTCTTAGCTTTAGAATCTTGGAATCACTCGAATTACTTGTGTAGACATTATGTAATGAATTGTTTGTCTGATTCATTATATGATGTATATAGTAAAACAAAGTCGCCTTGGGAGTTGTGGCATGCCTTGGAACAAAAGTATGCCAAAGGATGTCGGGAAAAAAAATTCCTTGTTAGTCGCCTATTTGACTATAAGATGGTAGATAACAAACAATGTATGAAACAGGTGATAGATCTACAACTCCTTATCTAGAGTATCCATGCCGAAAAAATGGAACTCGTAGAGCCGTTTCAAGTAGCCATCAGCATTGAGAAGTTACCCCCTAACGTGAAATATTTTCAAGGGTTACCTGAAGCACAAGCGGAAGGAGATGACCATGGTCGGTCGAGCTGCTCGAAAGGATCAACGTGGAAGAACAGTACATGAATGTTGCACGTGGAATTCAAATCGGCCCCATGAACAGGATGGCCTCAGCCAAGGCAAATGTGGTGGAGGATGGGCAGAGTAAACATGCTATGTTGTCAAAGGCAAGCAGAAAAAGCAAAAATGATTCATTTCGGATCCTAAGGGTGGAGTCACAAACAAGTCGGGATCCAAACCAAAAGGATTTATTGGCGCCTATTATAATTGTGGTAAAATTGGTCATAAATCTAAAGCTTGCAGATTTCTTAAGATAAAGGAGACGAGCAAGGTCCAGGGAATCATCAAAGACTTTGAAGATATCAACTTGTCTGAGGTGAGCATGGTGGATTACAGCCCCCGAGAGTGGTGGGTTGACACAGGTGCCACCAAGCATGTCCATTCGGATAAAGGAATATTCTTCAATTTTGAAATAGTTGACTCTGGGGAGAGCTTGTACGTGGCCAATTCCGCCTCATTCGAGGTCAAGGGAAAAGGAGGCGTCGTTTTAAAGATGACTTCCGGGAAAGAGATGACATTGAAGAATGTGTTGTATGTGACAGACATTCGCAAAAATCTGGTGTCACGATCTCTCCTTAACAAGCATGGCTTCCGTCTTGTATTTGAGTCGGATAAATTTGTACTCACAAAAAATGGGATGTATGTGCGGGGATGTTCAAACTCAATGTAATGGTTGGTAAGCCTAAAATGAAGAAGAATAAAATTGTTTCTTTCGCTTACTAGATTGAGTCCCTACATTTCAAATTGATCCCAAACATAAGTGTTAAATGTGGGTAGAGGTTAAATTAACCATGTTATCCTTTCATTCAATTGAAAGGAATATAGAACTTATTGATTTAATACATAGTAACATTTGTGACTTAAAGTTTGTCCAAATAAGAGGTGGAAATAAGTACTTTATCACTTTTCTAGATGATAGTACAAAATATTGCTATATATACTTGTTAAAAAGTAAGGATAAAGCTATAGAATAGTTCATGCTTTATAAACAAGAAATTGAAAATCAACTTAACAATAAAATCAAGATGTTGCGTAGTGGCGACTATGATTCTCTGTTTTGTGAATTTTGTGCTCAACACAGAATCATACATGAGTTCACCGCCTCTTATTCACCCAAATTAAACGGAGTGGTGGAAAGAAAAAATCGAACATTGAAAGAGATGATGAATTCAATGTTGATAAGTTCTAGCATACCTTAGAACATGCGGTGGTAGCGATTTTAAGTAGCAATTAGCTCTTAAATAAGGTACACCGAAAAAAAAAAGAAAAAACACATTTCAAATTATGGAAAAGTAGAAAAAATTCTTTCAATCACCTCCGAGTGTGAGGGTGTCTTGCTAAAGTGATGGTGTCTCCTCCTAAAAAGACTAGGATTTAACCAAAAACTATTGATTGCATCTTCATAGGATATGCGCAAAACAACATTGCTTATCAATTTCTTGTGCATGATTCAGAGATTTTAAATATATATAAATATACGATAATGGAATCAAGAAACACATATTTCTTTGAAGAAGTATTTTCAGCTAAATCTAGGGGGAATGCATGTTCGTCAAAACGAACTTATGAGACTATTAGTCTAGACCTAGTAAATGAAAAAATGTTGAGGAAGAACCTAAGGTAGATCCCAGGACAAGTAAACGAGCTTGGGTAAAAAAATCTTTTAGTTTCACCTATGTGCTTTAAGCAGAACCTCAAACATTTTAAGAAGCCGCAAAATCTTTAGAAGGATCTCAAGGGAAAAAGACAATCAATAGTAAAATTTAGTCCATCTTGCAAAATCACACATGGGAACTAGTGGATCTTCCTCCTGGATCCAAGCCACTAGGTTACAACTGGATTTTCAAAAGAAAAAATGAAAACAAATGGATCAATTGACAAGTATAAGGATAGACTTGTAATTAAGGGTTACAAACAGAGATGAGGCCTTGATTATTTTTACACGTCACGAGAACAACATCCATAAAAATGATACTCACAATAGTGCATTGCAAAATTTGGAAATACATCAAATGGATGTAAAAATAACTTTCTTAAATGGAAATTTAGAGGAAGAAATCTACAACAACCTGAGGGTTTTGTTGTGCGAGGGCAAGAAAAGAAAGTCTGTAAACTGGTGAAATTACTGTACAGTCTAACAGAAGCACCGAAACAGTGGCATCAGAAATTTGGCAATGTCATACTGTAAGAAGGATTTAAAATAAATGAATGTGACAAATGCATATATGTGAAAGTTACAAATGAGGGTTATTTTATTTTGTGTCTTTACATTGATTAAATGCTTATCGTTCGAAGTAACGATCAGATGATTAAATCCATAAAGGATATAATGAATTCGATATTTAACATGAAATATATGTGTCTTGCTGATGTAATTTTGGGAGTTAAGATTAATCGAACATCAAATGGAATTGCTCTAAGTCAATCTCATTATATCGATAAGATATTAGAGAAATTGACCAAAGATGACAAAAAAAAAAGAGGCGTGCACTCCAATAGATCCAAATACGTGTCTCAAGAAATACAGGAGAAAGTATCTCTCACGTAGAGTATGCTAGGGTTATTAGTAGTGTCGTGTACTTCATGACTTGTACTAGACCTAATATAGCACGCGATTTTGGTATGTTGACTAGATATATGAGCAGTCCAAATATTGATCATTGGGATGGAATATTCAAAAGATTACTCAGGTACTTGAGATATAATAATAGTTATGGGTTGCATTATAATGATTCTAATCGGATATCAACATCAAGAGACTCGAACTTCACAAGTGGATTCGTGTTTACCCTATGAAGTGCAACCATATCGTGGAAATTCTCTAAGCAACAGCTATAGCCAGATCCACCATGGAATGTTAGTTTATAGCACTTGATAAATGTGCTGAAGAAGGCGAATGGCTACTCCATTTTCTTGAGGATATTCCTTGTTGGCCAAGACAAGTGTCTGCAATAAGCATATATTGCGATAGTCAATCTGCGATTGGCAGGGCACAAAGTCATATGTATAATGGAAAGTCTAGACATATTCGTTGTAAACATAATTCTATTAGACAATTGCTCTTAACAGGAATTATCACAATCAATTATGTTAAATCAAAGGATAATATAGTGGATTCGTTAACCAAAGGGTTAACTAAAAAGCAAGTTGGCCAATCATCAAGAGGCATGGGAATAAAGTCCGTGAAGAAATACTTTTGAGAAGGAAAACCCAACCTAGTTAGTTGAAGATCCCAAGATCTAGGTTCAAAGTGACAACCTAGTCACAAGAGTGAAGTTAGATCACCGTGAGGGATTTAAACCCCAAGGTTATGTCGGCCTATCATGAGAAACAATCACGATAGTGGATGAGGTTAAGAAAATTCACTATGTAGAAATCTCAGTAGAGTGTTGGAGGAACAATGGAGCTAAGGAATCACCTATGCAAGTGGGAAGAGGGTCTGCTTCGAAAAGAATTGTTAATTGCACAATTCTTAAAAACACTTGCAGAACTAGACAATGCCCATGGCCAGAAAGGACATGAATGTGTGAACTAAACAATACTAGGAAGATACATGTGTGGGTTATGTCATCATTTACACCAACGATAGACAGTTCAAAGACATCGCCTCTACTGACTAGCTAGTAAAGTCGATGTAATATTACAAGGGAAGGTTCAAAGAGGGTAACACCTACCTATCATTTGCAGGTGTCAACAATTGAACTCATATTCTAAGCCTAGAACGTCTAGGAACTCTTTAAATTCTCAATTCATGTGGGGGATTGTTGGCCGAAACATTTGGTTCATGGGCCAATTTTTTTAAAATTGGCTCAGGATGAAATATTGTATAAATCTAGCCCAATTTGATGCTTGAATAGGAATTGAAAATTCAGCATATAACTAAAGCAACAATTCGGCTAAATCTTGCCAATATAATATATTAGGAAATATTCCCTTAATATTCTCCACAATATTACCTAGTATATTGTTGCTATGTTTCTTATGTAACTTTCTACCTTTGCCATGCTAAGGCAATATTAAAGGAACATTATAATATTAAGGGAATATTTCCTAATATAAAATAGTTGTTGCTATATTATAATATTAAGGGAATATTTCCTAATAGAATGTTTCATAATATAATATAGTTGTTAGTAATTTCGGTTTTTAAGAATTAATTTAGCTTCAGTTTTTATAAATTAATTTATTGGTGACCTTAATGAAAATGTGTATGCTTAACCGTATAAATAGGGTTGGTTCTTCTCACTTGACAATAATCCTACAAAATCTGAAATATTACCATTAGATATACTGCTCCTGAATTAAATAAGATCAGAGTTCATAGTTGGGTTTAAATTTCTGTCATAGTCTGAGTTTAGATATTGTTTATTTCGATTAAGGGAAACACTGTGTTAGTTTCACGTGAACGACACTTTGTTTATCCTAGGAGGTAATCCTCTCAATTTTCTCTTACACGAACCATGTACGGTGAGGGGGAGCGAAATTGCTTTAAGGAGACTGTTTTGCTACATGACTGGGTATTTTGTTTTCTCGAAAAAAAAAACGATTTTCTAGGGACAATTTCGTCATTTCGTCAATTTGCATGTTATTTATCAAATTTATGCATTAATGATCCGAAAATTATTGTTAAATTAAAAAGTTAAGACTTAATTTTGTAAATAAGATTTCATACATGAAAATCATTTTCTTTTAAATGTCGAGTTATGATTCAATTGGGACTCAATCGTAACATTTAGAAACAAATTGAAGGGTGAAATTGTGACATTTTTGGAAGTATTATATTATTTTTGCAATATCTTTTAAAGTTTAGATGAAAAAATTAACGGAAAGGGAAAACTTGATAAATTTTCAAATAATAAGAATTAAAACTTTTGGAAAGAAATTCGATTTGACCCAAAAAATAGGCGGCAAATTGATATTTAACCCTATTTGAAATGCATTTTGGAAACATTATTTTGTGTTTTCTTCATCTTAACGTAGTTTTGTTTTGGTTAAGAACTGAGGTCATCTAACTCATCTTTGTTGTTGGTTAGTTGAGAGTCGATTCTAGTCGTCGTAATTTGATCAAAACACCTACAAAAGGGGACAGATGGAGTTGTATGAGAGGAGTAAACAGTACATATACTTGTACAACCCTAACATTCGTATTAACGTTTGGTTGTTTACCTTACTAATATATTTTGTAAGAGAGGTGTTACAGCAGGGATAAGACTGGACAATAAAGACATGTGAAGCCTGCCAAAAGTACTAAACCAGGATAAGGTGCCCACCACCCAAGTTGGTTTCAATCCCTAGAACTTGGCCCTTTGCACAGTGGAGGATCGACTTAGTTAGACCCCTACCTCGAACAACAAGACAACGAAAATTTGTCATCATCATATACTATTTCTAAGAGTAGGTATGATTACAAAATTTTAAATTATCAATTTCTTGATGTCAAGCATCATATCTAGGTATGACATTCCTAAAAGACTGGTTATGCACAATAGATAAGAGTTTGTGTTATGAGAAATTGAATGGTTTCTCGAAGAATTGAATATCGATCATCACTCTACGTCTATAAGGCACGTGAAAACAAATGGACGGGTTGAGAATACTAATAAAATCATCATTGACAACTTGAAGAAGAGAGTCAATGCCATGGAAGGAACATGAGTCGACGAACTAGAGAATATTTTGTGGGTTGTCAGAACTACCTTCTAAATATTAACTATTGAGACAGTATTCAACCTAGTCTATGGGATCGAATAAGTGACACCAGTCAAAATCGCAGTGGTGACGCATCAAGTACAAAACTTCAACGAAAATGAGAATGATGACGAGAGACACCCCTAGATTTACTTGGCAGATGAAATATGATTGGCATCTGAAGAATTACTTGGAAGAATGCGCATTGCCATATCTCGATACTACAATCACCAAGTCTTCACTCGTCAATTATTCATGGGGGGGGGGGGGGCATGTCCCTAAAATGGGAGGGCTCCTACATAGTTGTCGATATAGAACACTTGCATGACTATGTACTCAAAGGTAAGCAAGGAAAAGGGCTAAAGAACACATTTATTGTAGAACATTTAAAACAAAATTATGCCTAGAAGGCAAAGCTTGGATAAACCTTAATTGTTCATTTTTAACTTAACGAATACAAGATCCAAACAAACGCTTCATATTTAAACAAACCTTAATGGTTCATTTTGAATTTAGGGAATAAAAGCACAAGCGATACTTGAAATATTTATGCACTTATTTGCCTTAAGGTTTCTTTTGGACTTAAGGATGAAAGAAAGAGTCCTATACCTATAAAGTGTCACTAAAAATAATGTTAAATATTAAGGACTTTGCAGAGTTCTTTGCAGTGGCTTTGTAACGCAGGCATTTAAGTATTTGCTCACTAGCAACGACTTAGCAAATTAAAGGGTGAAGTGTTATATTTGCCTATGAAAATTGGTAATATTTAGACTTCACTAATGATGTGGATCATAATATTGAGACGAAATCCCTACATAATGCATAGCATCACAAGTATCATAATGCATAGCATCATAATATTGAGACTAGAATAAAATATTTGCAAGCCTATTCTTCAAGTTTCTTCCCTGCGCTCCGCCTTTGCAAAGGGGACACCATCTTCTCCTCCTCCTCATCATCATCTTCATCTCTCTAGCCTTCACTACCATACTCTACAGTTGGAAGTGACGTTTCATGGGTCGCTACCTCTTTTCTAGCCTTCAAGGTAAGGCATTCAGCAATGGTCGGAAGGCATTCCAGTGGAAAGGTGACATCGACCACCTTGATATGGGTTGTTAACTTCACAAAGAGTCCAATGATTTCCCCCCTTAAGTAATTGATCGTCCTTGAGGACAAAGGCAGCGCTGGCCTCAAAATTGGCCACTCCCGACTTGGCCCCCGCCTTCAACTGTCTAGGAAGTTGCACCTCAAACTTCTGCGCGTCCTCATTTGACCTTGCAAGGGAGGCGACACGTCCTTCATCCAAAAGAATCATCGCCTCTTTTATTCAACCCATGTCCTGGGAGCACAATTCCTTTTCGACGTCCTCTTTTTTCTGCCACTCCGCGTCGCGGGCCTTATGGATTTTTTAGACTTTGGTCTATGTCGGGGTCACGAATTCAACGTTAGGGTTGTGAATGCTTTAAGTTATGGTGCGGGTATGTCAAAGACCACAACCATACAATATTTTTAAATTTCAAACCATTACCATCACAACAACCATTACGGGTACAATTTTCAATACCACGGTTTTACCATGGTTATCAAGAACGTTTTTAACCGTATACCCATATTTATCACCACATGTGAAATGTAATGGAACATTATAGATGTTATATTAATAAATAAATAAAGTTATGTCACAAGTAACAAAAATATTCAACATTTGCACCATTCAAAATTACCACTAATACCATTTAACATTTATATCATTCAATTAGAGTTTGCCCTGGAATTATACATCCGTGAAATCTAAAAGTGAAAATCCTAATTCTGCTATTAGTATTTATTAATATAATATTATCATATTTATATAATAACCATCATTCTAATCATGGGTATTACTAAAATACAATAAGCATTACGGCTAGAAAATTCATCATCATAATCGCACCGCACCATAACGGTACAGTTAACCATATAAAAAGTAAGGGTTATAACCATGCAGCACAATTGTCGGTCGTAGTCGACGCAGTGGTGTGACAGTTCCACTGTCATCACCCCTATGTTGAAAATGGTGAGGATGAACTGCAAAAGCCAAATGGAGGCCAGAATGTGATGCTCATGTAAAAGATAGTAATGTAAAGTAAAGTAAGAAACACACATTATAAAGGTTGGTGAAGAAACAACGATTCATCCCTCAATGGCAGGAGGATTCATACCGATTGAAAAGGTGAACCATCCCGTTGAAAGGATGGTGCCACAAATCTTCAGGGTCGGCGAAAGAGCAATAAGCCAAAAAAACGACCTTCTTGAAGCACCGCCAGGACTCCCATGTATGCTCAGCAGGAAAGTTGGAGGATTCGCCAACTATATGGAGACACAAATGAAACTGAGACACCTTGTAGAGTTTTTCAGTCGCCAGAGGCGGAGTGGGGGCACTCCTCAGAGGCGTTTCCTGAAGAGCTAGAGGGGTTTACCTACCCTCCGTCCTGAATCTCTTATGCGACTTGCTAGTCCCGACATGATAACAAAAATGCCTAATTTGTTCCTTTACGTTTACAGTAGGAGGGCCACATCATTTGGTCCATATGATATTTACATTATTAAAAATAGTATCATTTTTTACCAATCTAACATAAGGAACTACACTCTTAAAAGTGGCACTGCCGCATTAAAAAAATGGCTAACGTTTTCTGGCGACGCTTTAAGGAGATCAACGAAGTGTAACTTAACCTGGATTAGTTCTTCTTGGAGTGTACCATCAACATATTTCATTAATCTGAAAAGGGCAAGCATCCCTCTGTGTGACACCTGTATGTTCCTGCACATCATCAAATCGGTTGAATAAGCAAAAGCCTAGAATAATCAATGTGGATCAGAGAACACGACACCAAGAGTTACCAATTGATCGGCGAACGCGGCACCAAGAGTTTGATCCTAATTCCTTCAAGTGACTTATTTGGAGTATGCTTCGAGCAATAAGGGGAGTGTCCCCCAAGTAATCAATGTGGATCAGTTATAATGCCTTCACATCCACCTAAGAAATTTCCTCGTGGTGAGATGGGGATGCATGGTAGGTGTCCCAAGAACTAAGCGACGTGCCCCTTTATGAAAAAATACTGGTGCTTGTAGTTGGAATTGGTGAATAAATGTTGGCCAAGGGAGGGCCTCTTTTGTCCCAAGTCCATTGTTTTGAAAATTTAGGAAACCTTGTTTGAAAAAGACCAAGGTTGAAATCCTTTAATTAGAAACATTAAAACCAATGGAAACTCTACAAAGAATAGGGATAGCCCCAATGCATTGTATCCTAAAGACCACCCGTGAGTGAATACCATTAGGGGTAATTTGATTGTAACTTTAAAAAAATTAAAAAGATCGATAGATATTCTCAATAAGGAAAGCGAATATCAGTGTCGACATGGTCTAGGTCCGTCTCATCCCCCTCGCGAGGTAAGCATATGGGGTATCGGGGGTATTTGAGTGTTACTCAACCCTTAGAGTTCCACAACTTAATTGAAACTCTCCACAAAAATCATACTTGGTTTCAAGTCTTTTAACATATGAGTAAAAAATATAGCATCACCTGGATGCGTCTTTTCCCATATTGGATGATAAGTAATGCATTGACTTGAAAGATAGGTACAAGGACAATTCTAGAGATAGATAGGTACAAGGACAATTCTAGACAGAAGTGTGAGAGAAAGGAATGAAAGAGAAAGGGTATGTTTATAGGAAAGGTTAATGAAGAGTCATCTGATTCAGGTAGTCTGATCCTACTAATTAAAACTGTAGAAGATTTGGGTCATGAATCTTAAAGGTCTTCAATCATCTTCCATTGGATCAGCCGAACAAGAAAAGACAAGATGGACTAAAGGAAAAAATAGTTTTTTCCCGCCGAGAGTTTAAAATTCAAAATTTTCAAATAAAAAGAATACTCAAATTTAGTGTCTATAAGAAGTCAAACTGTCGTAGTAGGCGACAACCCTACGAAGGAACACGAGATGAAGGACCTCATAATATAAAGGCGGATCTTGAGACCAACGAGAAAGACACTTTCATTTTCCTTTGTACCAAATGATAGATAAGGGGGGGTACTCTATTACATGTCGGGTTCAGAAGGTCCAAACCTAAAATTCATTCGGACTCGGAAGCACTAAGTCTCGCGTTGCTTATATTGGTGGCGTCTCGCATATTTTACGGGAAAAGATACTAACTATTTTATCAACATTTGCTAATGTTACGAAAAAGTCCTGATTAAAAGGTTGTAATCATGGCATTAGGTCATGTTGTTTTTTATCCAAAAGTATTATTCATTCTCTGTTGTAGTAGGTAATTGAATATTCTCCCCATACTATATTGCTCTCATTTTACCCGGATTGACTTTATCATCGAAGGGGGAACAACGTGCAAAAACCATGCATCCCTTACTACAGGTCACCTGGGCAATTATGGAAAACTCGTCGATCCGACCTTTCTGATAACTTGATCTACGAAGTCAACCTTCTCAACTGAAAAGATAATCAGTCTTCAGTAGTTGTTAGTCAATGCCTGAGCCGTATCAAGGAATTTCTGAGCACTTATCTAACTCTCCTACACCTCTTGGGAGTCCTCTAAGATAGTTTTCCACATAATTGAGTTGCATCTCCTTAGTAGAGCCAGGAAGTCAACCTTAGGGTACCAATTCGAATCTTGTCACTAAGGGAGTCAACCTTTATCACAGTCAAAATGACCAAGAATGTGGTGTTGAGAGCGATCCTCGAATATGATGGAACAACAGACACGCTCTTCTACATCGCGTTGTTGTTCCCCTCGACATGGGCAAGCATCAACATAGATATCATCTTCCATGAATCAAAGATCGACCCCACCATTGGGTCGACCACTTAAAGAAGGATGGATCTAGGTAAAGACAAGAGGCATGTGGTGAGGAAAAAGTAAGAAAACTATTAGACTGGGTCGCCAACGTAGTCCTCGTGAAGACAACAAAAAGGAAGTGGTGAATGATGTGCCTTGGAACACAACCTAGTTCTCTTTCACACGGAATGGACCATCTGCTCTTGACATCAACTTGTTATTACACGTACTAGGAAATCACTTTTTGGTGATGATTCCACACAAGGTTACTTGGTTCGAAAGACATCTATTTTCTTCCCTTTTTGACAGCTTGAGAATACTTTTTATTCATCTCGATTTCTTGTTTCACCTGCTCGTGTAGGGCCTTGATATGTTCATCTATCTTCTTTCCTTCAATACAAACTCGATCTTTGATTGGAAGTGTTGTCGAGTCCAGGGGTGTCAGCGCGTTGAACCGTTTGGGTGTACCATGAACACTTAGATTATAAGAAAATTCAACAAGTGCAAGATAATTATCCCAGGACTTCAAATTCTTACTCACTAAAGATCGAAGTAGAGAGGAAAGAGTAAGATTTACCACTTTAGTTTGATCGTCGGTTTGGGGATGACAAGTTGTGTTGAAGAGTAATTTGCTTCCAAGATTTGCCCATAGAGTCTTCCAAAAAGAGCTCACGAACTTAGAATCATGATCAGAGACAATACTCTTCGAACACCATGCATCCTTACCAATTCTTTGAAGAACAAATTAACAACATGAGAAGCATCATCAACCACTATACTGAGTTCAAGTGGAATAAGGCAGCGCAACGCAATTTTGAGCATATATAATGGTTGATGATGCACTGAGTTAACGGAACGCAACTTTCAAGGGAAACGTCAATATAGTGGATTGAATTCTTGCTCCTTCTTCATGCACTGAGTTAAAAGAGCAAGAATAGCACTGAATTTCTTCACATACCTCTTATGAAAATATGTCAATCCATGGAAGCTCCGCACCTTAGAGATGGTTGTAGGGGTCAGCCACTCTCTGATAGCATTGATTTTTCTGCATCAACTTCGACACCATTCTTGGAGAAAACATATCCAAGAAAAACAACTCTATCCTTGCAGAATCAACACTTTTTAATATTGTCAAACAACTTCTCCTCCCTTAGAACTTCAAACACTTGTTGAAGGTGCCCAGCATGATCCTCAAGATTCTTACTTTCATAAAACATGGTTCATTAATCCCATGAAAGTGTTGGGCACATTTTACAATCTGAATGGCATTATCATCCATTCATAGAGATCATGCTTTGTTTTGAAGGTTATGTTCCACTCATTTTCTTCTTTCATGTGGATTTGATTATATCCACTCTTCAGGCCGATCTTCGAAAACACCTTGGAACCATTCAACTCATCAAGCATATCATCGAGTCGAGGAACGGGGTAACAATATTTTACTGTTATTTTGTTGACTGCGCAACTATGAACACACATTCTCATGGATCTGTCCTTCTTTGGTACTAAAAGAGCTGGAACAGAACATGGACTCATAGACTCTCTAACATAACCTTTTTGCAATAATTTATTCACTTTTCGCTGCAGATCCTTGGCCTCGTCAGGGTTACACCTATAAGTAGGTTGATTTCGCAATGAGGCTTCAGGAATGAAATTGATTTGATGCGTAATACCTCGTATTGGAGGATGTTCATTCAGTAGCTCTTCGTGAAATACATCGATGAACGCTTCAATTAGTGCCACGAATTGAGGTGGAAGGAAATGTTCCACCTGAACTGTTGCTTCCATTGTTAGCATAACAAAGACTAAGTTGGAATCAATCAAGCGTCTTTCTATTTCCTTCGTAGTCACCAACAAGCTCTCTTTCTTTAGGTCACTAGAATTTTTAGCTTCATCCTCGCATACTTGTTGTGGATTAAGTGGTGCTAGAACAATTTTCTTCACGTCCATAGAAAACGAGTAAGTATTCTAGAACCCATCATGGTTTGCCTTTCTGTCGTATTGACATGGTCTCCCAAATAGAAGGTGACATGTGCTCATGAGTACATCACAAATAATTTCATACTTATATGGATTTCCTATAAAAAAAAATGGGACCCGAACTTGTTGAGTAACTCGTACCTCTCCTTTATCGGTGAGCCATCTCAATGTATAGGGTTGTGGGTGCTTTGTCGTAGATGTTGGATCGTGAAATCCTGGATGCTGATCTGGCAGTGAATTGAATGCCAGACAAGGTTGGGATGACGCTTCAGCTCCAACTCCGGTGAACCTGCAAGTAGGGGAGCGCAACAGAGGGGGTGTCTCTGGGTCCCTCTCCGATGCTTAAATGAGTATATGTGTGTATAAAACTCAAAACGTAAAGAACGTATGTAAAGCAAGGGTATTTATAGGGTAAGAGAGATAGAACCGTATAAGGCAGCTGAATATCTTAGTGTATATTGTGTTACTGAAGATTCGGATCGTGGGTTATGCCAGTTACTGCGAGATATTGCAGTTACCAAATCTAATCTTTAGTGAATATGTGACCGAGATATGCGGGATATCCTGGCCACTCTGTTATTAACGGTTTAGTGGGACCAGAGGAGAGAGGCAGGGCTCTCTTCGGGGCGAGCACTCTCATGGCGAGCAGTGAGAGGTCACGGCCTGGTAAAGAATGGCGAGCACTCATGGTGTCCTCAGAGGCTTTGGGCTCGGTTCTGGGCCATTCTATGGAGGCCGGTCCGGTTCGAATGTTATGGGTTTACCCCCTCTATAGTTATTGGGCCTTCGAGGCCTTTTTCCCTACTGGGCTGTCACTATCGATATCCAACATTTGCCCCCGAAGTTTGATTGAAGTCTCTTCAGTCGAGCTTTATTTCCTGGTAGGATTTTAGATAGTGACGTCTTAGATTCGATTTTCTTCGTTTCTTGTATTGGTTCATGACCTTTGAGGCATTTTGAGCTCTTTTGGCGAGCGGTTTTTTCTTCGTTCAAAGCTGAAAAAATATCTTTCCTTTTATTCCCCTTTGGCGATCACTCGAGGTAATCTAGGTTCATGAAAGTCTATTTTTCTTGATTTGGGCGATCACTACTCGCCTGAGGCATTTCTGGTAAAGTCTCTTAGTGCGCTGGCGACCACCTTGTCTCCTTAGTGGACTTTTAGCTTTTAATAACCGCACAGTTGTCCAGAAATCGAACGGTCACTTGAGGCACGCCTGACATTTACTTTTCCGTAAACCAAGGGTAGTCTGACAGCTGTCTGTACCAGCCAACCGTCTGTCTCCCCAAGGTGTCTCTTGAAATTCTGTTATTGCTTTGGCTTTTTCCAAAAAGGTGCAATTATTCCTCTGTGTCGCTTCGGTTTGCTCTTGTCGGTTACTCCCTTCTTGGTCTATATAAGAAACGTCAGTTTCTCTATTTTGTTTTTTACGTTCATCCACTCCCTCAGATTTCCAGAGCTTCGTTGGGAACCTTTCTTCTTTCTTTTTCAACCTTCTTCAGCCTTCTTCATTCATTTCTATGGCTCCCCGAAGTCAGAGAGTCAAGCATATGGCCCCCAAGGGTACTAACAAAGCCAACGCTCCTAAGAACGCCAATGCCCCCTTGACCATCAGGGATGACGCCGTGCCCCCCTCTGTGGAGGAACAAGCTGATCTGGGAAGGTCTGCACCACTCCTGTAGTGGTGGACGGGCCTGAGCTAGACACACCTGTTTTTTCCCCAAAAGGTAAACTTTCGCCCTTTTACTGCTCTGTTTTGGCAATATCCTCTGTTTTCCTTTGTTTTTTATTCTTGCTGTGCTATACTTGAACCATTCTGAGTAGATGTCAAGCCTAATGAATTGAAGCTAGCTTACTTTAAGACCATGGTGGCCCTTGGCGGCTTCAGTGTGGAGGGTGCTCCTAGGTAGTCTGGTTTAGGTCTACACTTCCCTCACGACGGAGAGGTTTACATTTATGCGGCCCAGATCGATGCTGGGTTGCGTTTTCCTCTCTGTGAGGATTTACAGACCTTATGTCAGTTTTACGGGATTCACCCCACGCAGCATGTTCCGAATGCCCTCAGGATGTGGGTCGGTTTCAAGTTCCTGTGCATACGCCAGGAATGGGCGTATTCACTGGTTTTGTTCCAGTGATTTTTCCGACTGGCAACTGGGGTGAACCATCTCCATCACTTCCAATCACGTTGGCCGAAGTTTGCAGAGTGGGGAGGCCCTCAAGCATGGAGTTGGAATGCTCATGTCCGTCTGGTTGATGATTTCCCTGGAAATTGTTTACCCCGGACAAGGATTTTCCTCCTTCTCTCGAAGAGCTGTCAGGGAGTGATCGGAACGCCATCGATGACCTCCATCCGTTACATCGATCGTCCCAATTCAAGTCCATTCGCTCGGTGGCGGAAACTACTGAGAACATGCTCGAGATGGCGGGCATTCATCAGGCCACGCCAATCTTTGATGATTGGGTAGCGTTCTAACTTTTTTTTTTCTTGTTTTGTCGCTTGTAGGCAAGGCCGTGAGCAAGAGCCACAAACTGATAGGTCTCTTTGATGACCAGGGCTCAATGGGGATTGTCTTCCGACCAAGCGATGCTGAACTCTCCTCCTCCTCCCTCTAGGTGTTCGTCCAAGAGGAAGTCTGAAGAAGTGCTTCCCTCAGCCACTGCTGGCCCTCTCCAACCAGATATGTCGCCTCGCCATATGTAGATTTAATGTTTTCACATTCTGTGGTTCTTTGGTTTTTGATATTTTGTCTTGTTGTTTTGCAGGGGAGTCCTCGGCTAACGTGGCCCGGGATCCTCTTCCTCCTCCTTCTAAGAAGGTCAGGAGTGAGGAATGCCCAGAAGTTGACCAGCATCCTCCTCCTCCCCCTCCTAAGGGCCCTTCTGCCAATAAGGGGAAGGGTCTGGACGTGGAGCCCCCTGCTCCTTCTCCCCAGGGCCCTTCTGCCACCAAGGAGAAGGTTTTGGCCTTAGCGCCTCCCGCTCCTACTATGCCCACGGCTCCCCTTAAGGAGTCTGGGACCCAAAAGAAGCGGTCCGACGCTTCCAGCTCTTCAAGAGGTCCTGCGGAGGAGTATTGCTCCATGGCGAGCTTGTTCCAGCCGCTCAAGGCTGCGAACTCTCGGGAACCTTGGGTACCTTGCGGGGACCTCACGAAGAAGGGGTACCCTCCCCAGAAGAGCCTCTGGGGTAGCCCGGATATGTGTATGCGGCTTCTGGACGGGATAATTCCTCCTTCAGACCGCTCGACTGTTCCCACGGAGCTTCATCAGATCGAGGGGTTCCTTCGGTCCCACTTTGAACGAGTAGCTCTGGTAGGATCTCGTTTCTTATTTCGTAGAGTCTTTTCTTTGTCGTTCCCTTTTCGTTTGTTATCCTGACAACTTTCATTTTATCTTTGTTGTCAGTTCGTTCGGGAAGAAGTGATTCTTGGCCGTGTCTTCGGAGAGCTTACCGACAAGCATTCCAACATGCTTGTCGAGCTGGAGCAGTATCGAAGTACGGGGGTCACTCCTGAGCAATTGGCGACCATAAAGACTACTGCGGATGCAGCGATCGCCTTGGCGAACGATACGCGAGAGGAGTACTTCAGGAAGGAGCAGCGCCTCCTCGCTGACGTCAAGAAGAGGGAGGTTGACGCCGCTGCTGCTCTCCAGGACTTTGACGCCCTTCACCTGTGTTTAGATCAGGGGGAGATCGTATGAGTTCGCCTAGAGGCTGAGCTAAAGGAAGTTCAAGTGCAAGGGGCAGAATCGGAGGCTCGCAGGGTCGCTGCCGAGGCGCAAAGGGAAGCTGCGGAGGCCCAAAGGGCTGCTGCCGAAGCCAGGGGGATCGCCCTGGAGGAGGAGAGGGATCGGCTAACTGCACAGTTGAAAGCCGTCCCTTCGCCCCAGAGCGTAGTCGAGGCATTCAAGGCCTCCGAGGATTTTGAAGACTGCGCTCTGAAGGTGATGAAGTCGGTGATTGCCGATTTCCTCCAAGTCCTGGTGGATGATGACCAGGCGGTCGATCCCAACTTTCCCATTGGGGAAGTTGAGTCTTTGAAGGTCATCCTCCGAAGTCGTACCCTTCAGCCTACCGCTGTTGCTAAAGAGGTTGTTCCAGCTATGGATGAAGAGGTTGCCCCCGAAGGCGAACCAAGGCTTCCTGCCCCCGAGGGCGAGCAAGGCGTCCCTGCCCCTGAAGGCGAGCAGTCTCCATATCCTTCATCGACCATATTTGCCCTTTAGATAGCTGTTTTTCTTTGTAATTTTTGTTTTTGGTTTGTAATTATTTATCTAAGACTTGGGTTTTTCTATTGAATGCCTTTTTGAACATGCTTGGCTATTCATCCAATGTCATAATTACTCTCCACTTTTTCTTCCTTTGTAATGTCGTCGACCCTTAAATCCTTAGACCAAGCATAAGTCGAACTTTCTAAGGATAATACTTCTGACCCTTAAAAGCCTAAACTTCTAAGTTCAAAGAGATATTACCTTCTTTGAAGTTTAAACCTTTGCGGTGTTGGCATAATAACAAGGAATTTGTAATTTTTCAGGCGTTGTCATCGATAGAGATCGCCTAAAATTTCTTTGGCCTGACTTTGGCGTTAGGGCTTTTATTTTGCCTAACGTTTTGCTAGGTCTTTCGGCCTGACTTTGGTGTCAGGGCTTTTGGCCTAGCCTTGTCACTAGGGCTTTTTTGTTTTGCCTAACTTTATTGTTAGGTCTTTTGGCCTAGCTTTGTTGCTAGGGCTTTTGGCCTAACTTTGGCGTCAGGGCTTTTGGCCTAGCTTTGTTGCTAGGGCTTTTGGCCTAATTTTGTTGTTAGGGCTTTTTGGCCTGACTTTGGCGTCAGGGCTTTTTGGCCTGAATTTGGCGTCAGGGCTTTTTGGCCTGATTTTGGCGTTGGATCGTGAAATCCTGGATGCTGATCTGGCAGTGAATTGAATGCCAGACAAGGTTGGGATGACGCTTCAGCTCCAACTCCGGTGAACCTGCAAGTAGGGGAACGCAACAGAGGGGGTGTCTCTGGGTCCCTCTCCGATGCTTAAATGAGTATATGTGTGTATAAAACTCAAAACGTAAAGAACGTATGTAAAGCAAGGGTATTTATAGGGTAAGAGAGATAGAACCGTATAAGGCAGCTGAATATCTTAGTGTATATCGTGTTACTGAAGATTCGGATCGTGGGATATGGCAGTTACTGCGAGATATTGCAGTTACCAAATCTAATCTTTAGTGAATATGTGACCGAGATATGCGGGATATCCTGGCCACTCAGTTATTAACGGTTTAGTGGGACCAGAGGAGAGAGGCAGGGCTCTCTTCGAGGCGAGCACTCTCATGGCGAGCAGTGAGAGGTCACGGACTAGTAAAGAATGGCGAGCACTCATGGTGTCCTCAGAGGCTTTGGGCTCGGTTCTGGGCCATTCTATGGAGGCCGGTCCGGTTCGAATGTTATGGGTTTACCCCCTCTATAGTTATTGGGCATTCGAGGCTTTTTTCCCTACTGGGCTGTCACTATCGATATCCAACAGTAGACAAGTTCATCTTCTCAACCACTGTGGTTTAAGCAACATTTCATTGACTCTCATTGTCAATGATAACTCGACACACCTTGTTACCAACAGCACACCTTGTACGAAAGAGATTCTCCGATTGTTCATCATCCGGGGCTGAGAATTCGTTGGATCATGAGCAACTCACCTTCATCGGCTTGCTCAATATTCTCCTTGTCAGTAACTTCAGCATCCATAGTAATCATATCCTCATCTTCACTCTTGACTTCTCGCATGTCTTGTACAATCATAGCTCACCTATTGGGACAATCTGAGTTAATATGTCCAAAACCAAGACATTTAACACATTTAATTTCTCCACTTCGGTTAGAAGTTTTATGGTCCAACACCTTATCTTTTCCCTTGGGTGATTCAACATGTGGCTTGCGAAAATATACAAATTCTTTACATCCCTCATCCCATCGAGTAGTCGACCTTTAATTAACAGAACTTGCGGACACCAATTTTGAAGTTATAATTCGTGAGCCAGCTAGTCTACTGCGACCACATTGTCTTTCTACCTTGATGGCCAACTTGATCACATCCTCCAAGGAAACATATTATTGTAATTCAACCACATCTGTGATCTCCTTGTTTAGACCACCTATAAATCGTGTGATGGTCTGTTCCTGCGAGGCTCAATCAAATCACACCTCATAGAAAACATCTCAAACTCTTTAACATGGTCCACCACGGACATACCTCCTTGTTGAATGGTTTGCATCTTGAGGTAGAGTTCTTGCTTGTAGGCACAAACCGCTTGTTCATGAGTCTTCGACTACGAACATCATCTTCACCATATCTTCTCTGATGGGCCTTCAATTTCTCCTACCATAGGTTTGCATAGTCTCTGAATTCAAGAGCGATAAGTTGACATTTTTGGGTGTCCAAGTATTCAAAGTACTCAGATATCTTCTCTACACACATGTCCCACTCCAACAATTCCTCTAGAGAACTAGCACCCCGAAACTCAAGAATCTTCACTATGACATCATTCTGAATGGCTCCATGTTGTCGTGTCGGTGGCTCTTCGTCATCAAAGACCTCATTCTCATCTCTTACAGAATTGTTCCTAGGGGATTGCAGGAGGGTCAATCCTTCAAGATCACTGGTCACTCAATCCAATCGATCATTAGATCATTCTGACCTCGTTAGGGACGAAGAAAATGAGCTTGCTCTATTGTGAGGCCCCTTGGGATAGCATCGGTAAATCCTCGTCCATTATGATCACGCAGTTGCAAATCCTCTCACACTCTCGTGTGTACACTCCCTCGAATGTTTCGCTCGTTCTTTACGAAAGTGAATGATTATAACCTTCACTATGATACCAAATGATGTGCCTTGGAACAAACACTTGGTTGCAAATAAAATGATAGAAACAAATAAGATAAATAGGGTAGCTAGTATAATTGTTCAACAACGCTTGATAAGATAACTCGCCAGAAGCAAAGACGACCGGGGTTGATTCACCACATTCAAGGCTGAGCGATACGAATCAGAAGTTTTTTGCCACTAAACAAAGGGATTTGTTTAGATAAGAAAAGGATATGCTTAAAGCAAAATTCATTCATAATATATTTTGTTCTTCAATGGACACTTGTAGAGCTTATACAGTGCTTAAAAGATAATAGAACCCTAACATTAATTAGTTATGTCATGCATGTTATGAATCATTTATTTATGTTTTTCGGAAGCCAAATACGATAAAAACATAAATATTGAATACATAAGTTAAGTTTCAAGGTTACTTTAGGATTGGGTCGATTAACATTGAATGCTAGTTGACTTCAGCACCCATTGGACTCTATTGCACCTGCAGTCCCATTTTGGACTCATCGTTGGCCATGTTGATAGATTTGGCCTTGGATCAATTAATTGGACCAGTGATTTGGTATGGAGAACCATTTTCAATGGTTGACCCACACAACTTATTCACGGTTCTCTCAACAGCATCATAGATCACATCAATGAATGTGCATGGAATTTGGGGACCTCTGTAAGGTATGCACAAGGTATGCGTCCCTATTGCCTCGAATCGATCAAATGGTAAATGCAATGTTAGGACATATAAGATGCTAAGCTTCATGGATGCCTACTCAAGGTACAATCAAAATGAATCCAAATGATGAGGCTAGCATCGCCTTCTCCTTCATTAACCATACACTCTCTTACAAAGCCATGTACTTCGGTCAAGTCAACACGGACAAACTCTAAGATGACATGAGGGAACAAAACATGGAGACTTATGTAAACAACTTATTTTTCAAATTTTTCATGTGTGAGTGTAACGTGATTGACCTCCAAAAAGTCTTTGAATGCATGCGCCTACACAATGATCACTTTAACCCCTCCAAATGCACATCCAAGTGACGTCAGGAAAATTCCTAAGGGCGATCGAAAATTGCAAATAAATTAATGCAAAATTGAGGTCAATCGAAAAAAATCTAAGGGTGATCGAAGAGATGAGGTTACCAACAGGGCACAACAAAGTCTAATGCATGAACAGTCGACCAACTGCATTAAATCACTTTTATCCAAGGCAAGTGATTGAGCCTTTCCATTCTTTCAAATTTTGAGAGAAAATAAATCAGTTGAATGGAAAGCTGAATGTGAGGGATACTTCCAAGAGATCAAGAAGCATGTGCATTCTCAACCCACTCTCACAAAGCCTATACCATGCAAGACTCTGTTTTTGCATTCAAGCAGTAGCAATAAGGCATTTAACGTGGTTTTTGTGAAAGACAAGGTTAAAGTTCAACTCCCCATCTATTATGTTTGTAAATTGTTAACTTCGACCGAACATAAATATATTGAGATTGAGAAGTACCTCCATAGGTTGGTCATTACTGCTCAAAAATTACATACATACTTCCTAGTCCATGAAGTAATGGTCATAACCGACAAACCACTCAAACATTTCCTACTAAAGTCAGACGATCAGGAAAGATGGTAAAGTGGGCAATAGAACTCAACGAATTCATAATCAAATTTGCAACAAAGACTATTATAAATGGACAAGCACTCGCAGACTTCATAATCGATAACGCAAGGAATGAACTAACACAAGCAGTACCAGCACAACTGTGGGACGAAGAAGAAACACTGGATTTGTGTACAGAATGGTCAATCTGTAATGACAGAGTTAGGGTAGAATTAGTCCTGACCCCACCAACAGGTGAGCCGGTAAAATATGCAATCGTACTCACGTTCAAAGAATCCAATAACATAGAAGAATATAAAGTCCATATCACCAACCTTTGACTAGCAAAAGGACTAGGAATAATATCACTCATAGTAAAATGTGACTCCTAGCTAGTGGTCAATTAGATCAAGGGAAAATATGTGGCAAAGTACAAAAAAATGAAAAATTAATTGAGTTTTGAACGAGAGTTGATCAAGGGATTCAAGAACTTCTCAGTCGAAGACATATGAAGGGAGTCTAACAAACTGCAAGACTCCCTAAGCAAACTCACCTTTAGAGGCGGTTTCCTGCAAGAAGTCTATTTCATGGAGACATATACCCACTTAGGAATATAGAAGAAATCTTTAACATCGAAAAACAATTCAGTTGGATGGCAAGGCTCTACGATTACCTTACAACGAAGGCTTTACCCGAACAACAATTAAACATCGTCGCCTACAACATTAAATAACAAACATTTCCCAAAACTAATTTTCATACTAAGTGAGGTCCTGATGACGCCCTAGCACTTACACCGAGAAATATAGTCAATCATTCGAACAAAAAGCTAGCGCTCAAGCAGAAGGTAAGCGCATAAGGCAACAACGTCTGGACTAAGACTTAACGCCAAGAGTGCTTAGGTCCCTACTCCACCACGATGCATGAATATTGACCTTAAGGTAATGAATATAAACGTAGTCTTCTTACTAAAGATACGATATCACCCACAAGGATATATCTTATCACTAAGGGAGGAAAGTTTATCCAATACCCAAACATAGCACAACATTTACAAACTATATTTGTAAGGTAAATGACCCAACGTTGACAGAAATGTTAGGGTCTTACGAGTTTATTCACCCCTCAGCACCTTTCGTATTGATTATTCAATTTATGCAATACTCATTTAAGAATCAAAGAGAGACCTGGAGAAACACCTACACACATTCCATTTTGTTGGTGCTTGGATCAACATACGACAGTTAGGGCTAATTCCTATCAGCCAAGACCAACACTCGCTAAGTTTCAAGACTAATCTTGGTACCTCGTACCAACACTTAAGAATGTCATGTTTGAGGTAATAAACAATTGAATTTTGATTCTTTTTCGCATAAAATAATTATTATTTCATAAACTACATCATTGTAGCTTTCCATATACACCAAGATAACCTGGTTCATAATTTCCTCTGATTATTTTATTGTCTAATTCAACTTGATCGTTTATTTCCAAGTGATGTACCAATGAGAAAGATTGTTCGATGTGATGTTTTTCAAGAGTAGTTTTAGCCTTTTTCTGCATAATTGAGGTTCGGTGTTGCTGAAGAGGAATCTTCGAAGACCGTACCTCAAGAAGATGTTGACTTTAAAGAATTTGATGATCTGAAATATGGTGGTTGATGTGAGCACTTTGGCCACAATCCATTTAGTGAAGTATTCGACCGCTACAATAATTTTGAGTCCTTCTTCGACAACTTTTAACAGTTTATGCATCAATAGTAACCTAAACTGAGTACCTTTCGCACTATGGATCAGGCCTCTTCGTGAGCTTCTCTTCGTACCCTTTCTATTTCGGATGGGCATGTATCATAAGTAAAGTGTTGAGTATCCTAGATTACACAACTCCTTGGAGATGATGTGGTATCTCGATGCTAGACGTAAGATTTTGGTGGTTTCTATTTTAGATTTGGGTAATGTCTCTATTATCAGGTAGTCGTAGATTATTATCATCCAACTAATTTGTTTATCAATGTTGAATAATTACTCATTGCTTTCAATGACTAAGTAGAGAACCCTTTCAACAAGCCATATTTCTTTGGGGCAAGCTTATCCAAAAGCGAGACTGCTTAGGGAGTTTATGAGTTGATGGGTCACCCTTTGTATTTATTCGATTGGGGATTTTTTCCCTCATTGGGTATTTTCGTGATGCATAGGTGCTTCATCTTTTCCAATTTTTTTACATATTCGCTCAACATCTGATTCACCACTAATTATGGATCACACTTTACATGATTGTCATACGCTTTTCCTAGTCGAAAGTCGATGATCAGGGATTCGTATTCCACTCCATTATGGGTATGTATGAATTTGAGAATGGTTGTATATTTTAGGTGTTCGTCTTTGGTGGTTTTGATCATCATGTCATCCACATAGGCCTCCATATTTCTTCAACACATGTTCTTAATGATATTGTAACTACGATTTGGTAAATTGCCACCACATTGACCAGTCTAAAGGGCATGACTATATAGTAGAGTATGGCAGTGTGGGCTTCACCAACCAACTGCATTTTCATCTGGTGTTAGCTTGAGTAGGCATCCACCAAGCTCAAAATCTTCGTTCATAACATCGCATCAGTTGATCTATTCGGAGTAGTGGTTAGGTGTCCTTGGGGCATGTTTTGTTGGCGAACCAAGTTTGGAAGTCGATCTCTTTGATGAAGTCCATATATAGTAGCTTCCCTACTTCTTTCCTCTCCTTCAACCTCTTGTGCCTAGAGATCTCCTCTTCTGAGTGATCGGTTTAATGGTAGCTCATGGGAGATGATGTATGTTTTAATGCCCTACATGTAATTGGGATGCCAGATGAAAAACTTCTTGAACTCCTTGAGAAGTATTATAATGGAGGCATTCTGCTCGGCGCTGAGTATAGCTTCAATGCTCACCTTTCTATCTGGGTCATTCACTTTTACCTTGACTAGTGACAGTCGAGGTGTTTCCTCCCTTGGGTCGACTTTGGTCTCATTGGCGAGGGCCTTGCTTCGACTTTTCCTCGTCACATAATTGATGTAACATCTTGTTAAAGTTTGTCTATTGTTTAAGACTTCTTCAATCCCATGAGGAGTTGAGAATTTTAGCTTTTTGATGCACTCTAGAGGGGATGATCTTGATGGGGTTGATGGTGTTTTTGCTGGTGTGTCCGCTACACTGTAAAGGGCGTCAATTTTTAGGTGTTTACTGCAAATCCGATCATGGAGAAGTTTACCTTCTTGACTTATTTCTTGATGCGGCTCATGTTCCTTAAGACATCTAGGAAAACAAATTATATCGATCTCCCTCCGTACACCAAGATTCTCTTCGTATTGAATTCTTAGATCGACGTGGTGAAAACGAGGGCATCATCATGGGACGTTGCGACGTGGGTCATATCATTTTTAGAGAAGAATAGTAGCATTGGCATTTTCCCTAATTGTAACATCGTGGGGATCTAGGCGGCATATACTTCTCAGCTCCACCCGTTCACCTCCCACTGAGAATTTGTCGAATATAACATTAATGGTCACTCTTTTCTGTTGGGAGGAACTAGAGGTATGCCTTATCTACTTGGGTGTTTGTTTTTTTGTCGCAGTGGCGGTGAACACTTCCACTGTTTTTTTTCTTGGAACTAAATTTATTAGGAGATCTCTTTAGATTAGGCATTCAATGTCTTTCTTCATGATTTTGCATTTGTTGGTCTTGTGGCCTTTCTCTGTGTGGTACCAGCAAAAGTTGTTCAATTTGTTATCTGTGAGTGTGTCGTTCATTCTTGAAGTGGGGGCCTTGATATTGATTGCTTCCCCCATCTCGTTTATAACTATTGAGACCTCTCTGCTCATGAGAAGGAAATATTCATGTATTTGCCTTTGTAGCTTGTGTTCAAGTCTTTGTCGTATTTCCTTTTTTTATTTCGTTCCAATTTTCCTCTCGCTTAGGATCTAGTACTAGTGTAGGTGATTTCTACTATGTCTTCTCGTTCTAGGTCTATATACCCCTAAGCTCTTATGGCGAGCTCTTCTAGGTTGTTGAATTACTTGACATGATAGTTGTTTCTCAGCTTCTTGGTGAATTGGGGAGGTCAACACTCTTTTAAAAGATAAGACATATCTCGCTTTTCGAAATTCATTAGACTATCTCGCTGATACATTTGTGGAAGCGTGTGTAGAATGCCACCAAGGTTTCTATCTTATGTCGTTCGGGGTAACCACAGTTTTCAATAAATAGTGTTCACTTATGTGCCTTTGTATGACTTTCAGTTTGAAATCCTCCATGGAGCTAGCACATGCTGACGGTAAATTTATGAACAATGAGGAAGTTGTGCCTAATAGTATCAAGGCGAGCAAAAGGGCAATGTGATCAGCATCGCATGTTCTTCTTACCAGGGATACTTCATGTTTATTGATGTGCAGAACTGGATCACCCATTACTCTGTTATACTCAGGGATCGCTCTTTCCAGCACGTCTATGAAAATTTTGATCGCGACTGTGCAATCAAGAAGGAGGTGGAGACAGTACTAAACATTCAAAGCACAAGTGATCCGGGAAAGAACCTAGATCTCCCATAGATATGGGGACAGTCCAAGAAGGAGGCCCTGGGTTCACTCAAAACAAAGATAAAGGATAAGTTAGCAGGATGGAGACCAAAAACCCTGAACCAAGACGGAAAGGAAGTACTCATCAAGACAATCATCACGGCAATTCCCACGTACGTCATGAGCGTGTTCCACCTACCAAAAACATGGTGTGCAGATATTGACGCACTCATGGCGAATTTCTGGTGGGGACAAATCTCGGAGGGGAAACGAACACATTGGAGAAGATGGGAGATACTTACGAAATCAAAGGAGACGGGGGGATTGGGGTTCCGAGAACTCCAAAGCTTTAATTCGGCCCTACTCACAAAAATGACGTCTCGAGTCATAGACGAACCGGACACGCTATGCGCACGGGTACTCAAAGGTATGTACTACCCACGGTCTAGCTTCTTCGAGGCAAGACGAGGTAGCCGATCATCGTGGGGATGGAATAGTATACTACATGGAAAAGACATCATGAAACAGGAGGGTATGTGGCTACTTGGCTCGGGCGAGGAGATACGTGTCTTCAAGGACTCATGGATCTATACGAAGGAGGGTCTGCGGGTGAATGCCGATATAACCGTAGAGTATGGAAGCGAGTTAAGGGTGAGTCATTTGATCACACAAGAGCATCAATGGAACGAACACATGGTATGAGGCATAGTAAACCACAAAGACGCCGAACATATACTTAATATGCCTATACCAAAGGAAGGAAGGAGGGACCGATATATATGGCCCTACACAAAGAATGGCTCAACGAAAGTCCGGTCGGTCTACCATAGATTACGAGAGGAAATGGGACAACAAAGGCAGACGAATACCCAAGACAATCTATGGAAGTTGATATGGAAGACCAAGGTGCTACCCAAGGTGCAAAATTTCATTTGGAGACTTGCTACCAATGCGATAGCAGTGACGACAAACATGGCAAGAAGGGAAATGAATGTAGATGTGACGTGCCTGATATACAGAGGGGTGTAGACACGGGACACATGATCCTAGAATGATGATGGACGAAACCAGTATGGTTCGGCGTACTAGGGCTGCAGATGGACCGAACCCCACCCATGAATTTGGTCACATGACTAGAGACAAGGCGAGCAGAAAAGGGAGAAACGAGAGGGACGAGGTGGATCTTAACCCTGCTAACATGTTGGCACATTTGGAAAACACAATGTAAGGCATCTTTCGAGGCACAAAACCGAACTCGAGAATCGTACTAACGGAGATCCAAAAATCCCTAGCCGAGCACAAGGAGCACGAACACACGCCCGGACCGAACCAACAGACCAAACCGAGAGAGAAGTGGCATGCACCAACGGGCCGGTACCATCATCAAGATAAATTGCGATGCTTCGTGGTGTAGCCATACACGGAGAACGGGCATTGGGGTGATAGCACGAGATAGCGAGGGCAAAGTGGTAGGCGGCATGAACCGAAGGGAATGGAGTGGAGATATCGACACCATGGAGGCAAGAGTAATTAAAGAAGGCGTCCATCTAGAGATCGATCGAGGGTGGCAACAAATCATCATCGAAACGGACTCACAAACGGTTCATCGAAAAATCGGGGGCGAGGCGATGCATTGGAGGTTGTCAACCATGATACAAAACACGAAAGTACTAGCCACACAAATCGAGCAAGTACACTGGCGAGCTATATCAAGGACCGCAAACGAGTGCGCAAACTGGATAGCGAATGAAGCGAGAATGGGAATGAATCTTAGTGATTTGGTCGAAAGACCACCACTTCCATTGTTATCTTTACTAGTTAATGATTGTAATCTCGAACAACCGTGATCACGTATCACAACGTTTTATTTCATCAAGTAAAGCGGTATTTTCGACCAAAAAAAATTGAAAAACAATTAAATTTAGACCAATTTATCCTACTTGATTTTCATGTCATTTTTAATTTCTTTTCTAATAAAATATAAAAAATGTCGACCATTTATCCTACTTGATTTTCATGTCATTTTTAATAAATATAGAAAATGCCTCAAAAGTACGATTAATACAAAAGTGTTTTTTTGTGGTAAAAAATTAATACAAAGTTAACTGTATTGACTATCAAGCTTAAATCTATCAAGGAAGACCTAAACTTAACCGACAACAACTCGAAATTTTCCTTTATTAGTCCTGATTATGAGCATAATGAGAGAAACAATTTAACTACTTATGTGAATTTTTCTAAAGCCATGGACTCAGGGACAGAAGGAAGCCGTAAGGAGGTTCCTTTAAAGACCCAAGGACACAAGAAAAATGGGAAGTCGCGAACCCAATCGGATACGGTGGAGAAAGGGTCAATCTACTGTTCAAGGGAGTAAGAAAGTTCATACTCAGGGAGGTAAGGGACAAGGTGAGTTATCTAATAAGTGATTAGATATTAGTAGTTCTATGTAATTGGTTTGGTTGTTTTTATAAGTTTTTTTATGAATCAAGTACAACCTTCTAGTAATATGGTTCCTGAAAAAGCTCACATGAGATCCCTTATGTGGAATGTTAGAGGATTTGGTAATCCAGCAGCTGTCAAAGCGGTTAAGCATCTCATCCAGACTCACAATCCTACTGTGTTGATTTTAATTGACACTAGACTTAGTGGCCAAAAGATGGATGACCAAGCAGAAAAGCTCCCGTTCAACAAATTTCTAGGGGTGGAAACAAGAGGGTTTAAGGGAGGAATCCTTGTGCTATGGAATGATTTCGAGACAAATATTACGAAGATGGCTTCTACAGAGCAGGAGTTACACTTCAAGATCCAGGTTACCCCTTCTAACCTGTCTTGGTTCATGTCTGCTATTTACGCTAGCCCAAATTTAAATGAAAGGTTACTGTTGTGGGATAACCTTAAATCTGTTGCAGCTACTATTTCGGGTCCTTGGCTTGTAGTAGGGGATTTCAATGATGTCACTAATAGTGCCGAAAAATTTGGGGGTAATAGAGTTTGCATGAATAGGGTGACTCTCTTTAATGATATGATCAGTGATTGTAATTTGATTGACCTAGGCTTTAGGGGGCCGAAGTTTACTTGGATCAATATGTGGGACTCTGATAGATTAATCCAGCAGAGGCTAGATAGGATGATGGCGAACATGGATTGGAAATTTAGATTTCCCAATGCATTTGTAACTCATCTTACGAGAACTCACTCTGACCATTGTCCGCTTCTTATAAATTCGGGTGGCGACGGTGATATCAGGGTTATTAAACCATTTAGGATGGAACCTATGTGGCTTGATCACCCTAGTTTTGAACTTTTGGTTAAGAATACTTGGAGAGATTTTAGCAATAGGATCACTCCTGCAATTAACCATTTCCCTGATAAAGCTAGAGCCTGGAATAAAGAAATTTTTGGAAATGTGTTCCAGAGGAAAGATAAAATCCTTCGGAGGATCTCGGGAGCCCAAACGTGTATTGCAAACTCTCCAAACGACTATATTGTCAATCTGGAAAAGAATCTTCAGTCAGAGCTCTCTGAGATTCTGGACCAGGAAGAAAAACTTTGGGCTGCAAAATCGCGCACAAAGTGGATCAAAGAAGGGGATAGAAACACCAAATACTACCACATTTCTACTCTTGTTAAAAGAAGAAGAAATAAGATCTTGGCTATTAAAGACTCAATTGGGAATTGGATCTTTGATGAGGGTCTCATTCAAGAGGAATTTCAAATATTCTTTTCAAATCTCTTCACAACTTCAAAAGTTTCCTCAACTATGGAGGTTGATCAGCCTGATTCCTGGGGAATTGCTCTATCTGATAATCAAAGCCGTCGTCTTAACAACTCCATCACTTTGGATGAAATTAGGAAAGCCACTTGGGATCTTAAACCGTTCAAAGCCCCGGGTTCGGATGGCCTCCACCCGGCTTTCTTTCAAAAGCTATGGAACTGTACGGGTAGCTCTCTGACTGAGGCTATCATTGAGGTGTTTAAAAGGGGGTCTATCCCGACAAGTTGGAACGAGACGTTTATCTGCTTGATTCCAAAATGTAGTCAGCCTAATTCAGTCTCCCAATTAAGACCTATTAGTCTTTGCAATTCTATTTACAAGGTCATCTCAAAAATCTTGGTGAATAGAATTAGACCAACTCTGAAAGATATCATCTCTCCTTTTCAGACTAGTTTTATCCCGGGTAGAAGGGGTTCAGATAATGTCATTCTGCTTAGAGAGGTGCTGCATTTTTCAAAACAGAAGCAGGGAAAAACTGGGTGTATGATCATCAAAATAGACCTTGAGAAAGCTTATGATAGAATTGAGTGGGATTTCATCATAAGAACGCTATTTTTCTTTAATTTCCCGGATAAAGTCATTCAGTTGATTATGAGTTGTATCTCCACGTCTTCAATTGAAATTTTGTTCAATGGGGGGAAACTAGAAAAATTTTATCCGTCCAGAGGGATTAGGCAAGGGGATCCTCTATCCCCTTACATTTTTATCCTATGCATGGAATATCTGGCGTTTCTTATCGATGAAAAAGTTATGCAGGGACAATGGAAAGGAATAAAAGTGGGAAGAGGTAATTTGACTTTATCCCATCTTTTCTTTGCCGATGATCTCATCCTCATGGGAGAGGCGACACCGGAAAATTGTAACTGTATCAACTCGGTCTTAAAAGAGTTTTGCGAAATTTCTGGACAAAAGGTAAATCAGGGGAAGTCAATCATGGTTTTCTCCAAAAATGTTCCTGCTACCCAAAGAACCCAGATAGCAACGAGTTTACAATTTAGAACAGTTGAAAACTTTGGATCTTACCTTGGCTTTCCTTTGGATTTGTCGAACTCGAAAGTTAGCTCTTTTAACTTTATTTTGGATAAAGTTAGAAGTAAACTTTCGGGTTGGAGGGCAAAGCTATTATCAATGGCAGGTAGGGTGACGTTGGTCAAATCGGTCTTGTCCACTATCCCCTCCTACTATACGCAATGTACTATGCTGCCTAATTCAGTCTGTAAAGAACTGGACAGGATTAATAGGAATTTTGTTTGGGGATCTACGGACCAGAAGAGGAAAATCCATTTGATCAATTGGGAGGAAATAACTAAGCCGAAAAAACTGGGGGGTCTTGGGTTGCAGTCGGCTGTGTTGCGTAAGAAGGTACTTTTGGGGAGCTTGGCTTGGAGATTGAAGAAGGATACGGCTCCTTGGGCTGTGGTCATTAGAAACAGAACTTTTAAGCAGGATGGAACTTCTCTCACTACTTTGAACAAAACGCCTTGTAATTGGAAAGCAATTAAGGAAGGTATGACCACCCTTAAATTAGGGGCTGGGTGGGTGGTGGCTAATGGTAGAGATATTAAATTTTGGCACGATAACTGGGTCGGCAATCAACCCCTGCGGGCGGATATCTATGGGCCACTCAATTATGAAGAAGACAGTCTGATGGTAGGAGATGTCTTCCAAAAGGAAGAGTGGAAACTAGATAGAACATCCTTTGACTTCCCCAAAAAAATTGTGGACATGTTTCGAGGTACTCCAGGGGACAAGACCAATGTTTCCTCGGACACGCAAATTTGGAATGGTACACACTCAGGGAATTACTCTACGGCATCCGCATACTCCCTTCTAGCTGGTCATGACACAAATAATCAGGTGATTAACCAATGGGATTGGGTTTGGAAGATTCAGACTATCCCAAAAATTCAGTATTTTATCTGGTTATGCCTTAAAGATAGACTTGCCACCAGCAAACTACTGAACCATAGAGGATGTAATTTGAGCCCTCTGTGCCAAATTTGTTACTCTGGGGTGGAGAACATAGATCACATATTGCGTGGGTGTAAGCATGCTAAAGAGATGTGGATTTCTGCCACTAGACCGCCTAATCTGGGCCAATCTATCGACTACCCTTTGAATGAGTGGATCAAGAAGGGTTGTCAGGAATCGGGAGTCAATATTCAAGGTGTTGAGTGGAAGTACTTCTTTCCTTACGCGATATGGAACATTTGGAAAAATAGAAACTCTCTTATTTTTAATGATAAACCTGCTTTTTCTTCTGTTTTTTCCTTATCTTTATCTCAGGCAAAGTTTCACAAAAATGTTTATCTTGAGACTGACAGTGCTAATGAGTTCATTTCCATTGATATTAGTTGGGTTCCTCCCAAAGAGGATTGGTTTAAAATTAACACAGATGGAGCTGCTAAGGGAAATCAAGGTCTCGCAGGAGCCGGCGGGGTCATCCGAGACTTCAGGGGTCAATGGGTTGCAGGTTTTTCAAGGAATTTGGGTTGCTCTAACAGTCTCACTGCGGAATGTTGGGCCATCCGAGACGGGCTGCTTTTGGCAAAGACACTCGGATTAAATTCTATCCACCTTGAGACGGACGCCCTCTTAGCCCATAAGGTAATCTCTGATGAAAATATGTCAAATCATAAACTAATGCCGGTCATTACCGATTGCAGGAAGCTATTGATGCAGTTCGAAAGAATGAAGTTCAGACATATTTA
The DNA here is from genome assembly GCA_946814005.1 of Chamaenerion angustifolium. Lineage (NCBI taxonomy): Eukaryota > Viridiplantae > Streptophyta > Magnoliopsida > Myrtales > Onagraceae > Chamaenerion > Chamaenerion angustifolium. The sequence goes on along the minus strand of OX328266.1, from coordinate 31,045,593 downwards.
TCGAGAAGCGAATGCAGTAGCGGATATAATGGCGGATGTGGCGCTCAATCAGCGACATGTGTTTGAAATCCATAACTTTCCCCCGAAGGAAACTATTATCGCGCTCCGGAAAGACGCCGTGGGCTTTTCGGTTTCGCGTATTGTTAAAGTTAGTTAATTTTGGTTGTGTATTTTGAACTTGGGTGATTAATTTTCACCTATAGCGGTTATTTTAATCCATAATTTAAAAAAAAAAAAATAATACATTATCTAATTATGGTATTATAAAAGTATATAGTAAAAACTTATTTAACTACCCTTAGTTTATTAACCCTACATAAGAATCATTTATCTTGTTAGTTTTTAATTTTGATCAAACTTTGTGAAATTTAATATAAACTATTTTAAAATTATTATTTATTTATATTATATATTATCTACCAATAATTAATAAAAAAAAGTAATATATTAAATTAAAAATAAAACAATGTAATACTGTTTATAAATTTTGTCCTTAATTCTTCAATATATGTTTTATTTTACAAAATATGAATCACTACGTCAAAAAAAATAGTTGTTGGGTAACATTCGAATTCATGAATAATTTCTGAATTCATTTCGACAATGATATATGAAATATAGTCAATATTTTAAAAACAAAATAGTTAAAAAATTAATGAATAATTTACTCAATGATATTTTAATATTTTCTCGTTTATTTTATATATTTTTTTAAAAAATATATTAGAAATAACATTTAACAAACATATATCATTTGCTATATTTTTTTTCTACCTCTTTATGTGCATATGTTATGAGGAAAAATCTTAGAAGTGGTTATATTCACCTCCATATTTTGCTATGTATGATTCCACATGTGTTTTTAAAGTCATGTTATTCCCAAAATTGATTTGTAAAATCATGTTATTTTTATAAAATCATGTTGTTTGTAAAATTATGTTATTCCACATGTTTATAAAACTAACGCAATACTCTATTTTTTTTTCTTTTCAATCAGAAATCAATCCAACAGAGTTGCTTGAGAACATGAATGTTTTGAAGCTTTATATGCGTGAGAGTAACATTTTAAGGATGAAATTGCAAAGATCATAAAGGAAGCTTCGAAATGGATTGAAACGGTTATGACTCAAAGTGGATACAAATTGCTATTTACTTTTTTGTGTGTATTTGTTATTTATTTTTAATATAAATATTTTTTATTTTAAAAAATAACTCAATTCATGTGTTGAACATATTTACTTTACAAAATTGATTGAATGATATTTATGGTTTTTGACACTTTACCTATAATTTTATACTGAATCAAACAAAAATTTAGATTATGTATATACGTATATCTTAGTACATACCTCATCCAAACATAGTATTAACTAATGCATGTATTATTTAATACGTTTATTACTTAATACATGTATTAACTAATACGTATATTATTAGAACAACCCACTTTTTTTCCATATATTCCTCATCTCTAATTTCTTTATGTTATATTTTCTGTCTCCTCTTTTCTATATGGCTCCACACCCTAACTTATAATAGTGAATCCTCTAATACATGGTCCCGCGATATAATCCTTAAAGTTTTCTATTAAATTAGTGGTAGGGACGCTGCTAAGGACATCTCGAACATACAATTTTGTAATAAATAATCTTTGAATAATATCATGAATTTAAAGAGTGAGCCTTTTTTGTATTAGGAGATGGTACAAAATATCGACGCGTTTATTTCTCTACGGATTGAAAAGTTTCCTACATATATATATTGCCAGTCATTTTTCTTTACGTTAATTGTCTTGGAAAAAAAAAGTAGATCCATACAGTTGTAGATTAGGAAATAATATTTGATTAAAACACTATGGGGCGTTTATATTTAATACACGTATTAGTTAATATTATGTTTCGATGAGACATATATTAAGATATACTAATATATACATAATCTAATGCAATATTTGATTCAATATAAAATTATACGTAAAATTATAAAAACTCATAAATACACTTAAATTTATGTTGCAATGTAAATATGTTCTACACATGAATTGATTTATTTTTAAAATAAAATATATTCACATTCAAACAAAATCACAAACACACACAAAAAAAAAATGAGATAATATATTTTTGAGTCAAAATCACTTCAATCCACTTTTGCTCTTCTGTTCTGAACTTCACAATTTCATTCTTAAAATGTCAGTCTCATGCATAAAATTTCAAAACCTTCATGTTCCAAGCAACTCTGTGTAGTTGATTTCTAATTGAAGAGAAAAAATAGAGCATTACGTTGGTTTTACAAATATGTGCCACAAAATGATTTTACAAATAACATGATTTTATAAAATAGCATAATTTTACAAACTGGTGTGGGGAATAACGTGATTTTAAAAACACATGTAGAACCACACTTAGCAAATATGAAGGCGAAATAGTTAAATAATCACTTCTAAATTTTTTATGTCACTCATGCACATAAAGCGAGTTAATTAGAAAACAAATAGAGCAAATGATATAAGTTTATTTGATGTTATTTTTAATATATTTTCTAAAAACATATTAATATATGAGTAAGTATTAAAATATTATTAAGTAAAATAATCATTAATTTTTTAACTTTTTTTTTTTAACTTTTTTTTTTTAAAAAGATATTGACTATATATCATATATCATCGTCGAAATGAACTCATAAATTATCCCTGAATTAGAATGATACCTAACAACTGTTGTTGGTGTGTTTGACTAAGTGATTCATTTTTCGTAAAATAAAACATATGTGGGAGAATTAATAATGTAAATTTATACAAAGTATTACATTATTTTATTTTTCATTGAATATATTACTTTTATTTGTCAATTATTATTATATAAGTTGAGTAAATAATATTTTAAAATAATTTATATTAAAATTCACAATAAAAATTGATAAGTAACATTTATAAACTATTCTCGCATAGGGTGAATAGATTAAGGGTAGTTAAATAATTTTGTAGTATGCATTAAATAATAGTATAATACTATGGTTAGATGATGGATTACTTAATACATAATATTATTTCTAATCAAATATTATATTAATTAATACATGTATAAATTAAAATTAATGCATAATTAATACATCAATCAATCACCTCGATGTACGTATCACGTTTACAAATAGGTATAATGTTTTGAAGCATTATTTTAAATAACATTTAGAAGAAAAAAATCACTACATAATAACCCTACACGCAAGTACAACTCACATGTGGTAAATGTTTATTTTTATTTCTTTACTGACGTTTTCGAAAATCTTTTTAAAAACGGTTTTACTCAGTTTTTACTCTCATCTTATTGTGAGATTAAATTTCATATCCATGTCTAATCGAGCTTGTGGTACTACTGTCAATTTCGGTTGGACTTATTAGTGCATCTTATTGTGATTAATCTTTACACGATGATACTATGATTCATAAATCATTAGATTTAAGTTAAAATATGTACATAGCTTTATTGTAATAAGATGTCATTGCATCCAGAGAAAGATTCACATCACAAAATAATTATAAAAAAATAAATAAAAATAACATCTATGCATTTCTAATATAATTAATTGATGTAATTTTTATTTTTCATAAATTCTAAATGTAATGGAAAATTGAAAAATGTCTAAAATAGTCAATTAAATTTAAATGTAAATAATCTATAACTTGAATATAGTCTACATATTTAGATCATTGAAGTAACCATTATTTTAAACCAATCCTATTCTGCTATCATTATTAAAAAAAATGATATGTAAATAATATTTTCACAATATTCATACTCAAACTACTGGTTAATTACTAATTGTATATACAATATTTTTCTCATTTAAAATGTTTCACCTAAAATAAAATGGTTAATAGTTCCAATAGTCCATATGTTTGGTCCATGTGATCGGATGACACTCCTATGTTATTTCTTGGTACTTTTTGTTTTTAGAATGTTGTTATTTAGTCCAAATTACTATTGCCGTCAAGTTTAACTAATGTTGATATGACGCTGACTTGACATATAGAAAACAAAAATAAAATAAATAGGTAGAAAAATTAGGAAAAAATATTTTAAACTGTATATATTAATAAAAATAAAAATGTTTATATATATATATATATATATATATTTGGAATTTGTTTTAGTAAAAGTAAAAAAACTAAACTAAATTCAAAAAATTAAAATATAAATTCTAAACTATAAAATGATTGTTTATAAATTTATTTTTAAATAAAAAAATGAAGAAAAAAAACTACCCAATGGTCACTGGGTATTTTTCCATTTTTTTGTTATTTAAATTAAATATTATGTTATATATCTACGTAACACTGATTTGGTGTAGACGTGACACTGATGTGATGATGACGTGATTCATTTAACAGAAAAATGTAACGGCAACCTAATAGATGGACCATACGACAACATCTTAAAAGATAATGGATTATTCGACTGCACGAAAAAACTTATAATGACATTCGATTATGTGTCTCAAACATGTAAGACCATTGTAACCATTAACCCAAAATAAAATCGTGAACTTAACACATGTACAATGATTAGGAGGTACACTCCATCCCTTATCCTATCATTTTCCAACTAAAATTTTCCTCTTTGGCGTGTCAACCGTCCACACACTCTCGCATAATAATAAATACAATAATTGTATGTGAAATATTATCAATAAATAAATTAATTTGGTGGTAAATCAAATAATTTGATAAATAAAAATATATATTCAACTTATTATTTATTAGAAACACTTAATGAAAAGTTTACAACAATTTTCAGACTAAAATTACATTATTATTAAATCATCTTTCACATGGTTGTTCAAGGTACTTTCTCCCCGGTCTAATGGTGGTTGTGTAAATATATAATTTTGGTAATAAATTGTTTGTTTCTTCACTTCAATTCATGAGGACGTGAACTTGAAAGAGAACCAGCAGGCCAGTGGGAGGAAGTTAGCTTGTACCGCACGCACGGGAATCAACAACCGGGGAGGCGGGGGGAACTACTTCCATTGGATACCAATCACTTCATACGGACCCGCTTTGCCTTAAATGAAAGAGAATTTGAATCTCTTTGTTTGTCCCAACATAAAATAGTTTACTTGGTGAGTGGAAAAAATACATGAGAAGCTTCTAGTTCGAAAACGATACAACATTATACAAGTTATTAATTATCAAATAAGTAGTTCAACTTTTTATTGAGAAGCAAAACGATAGTCAAACTTTTCTAAATGATCAAATACAAAGCTTTGTTTAACTTTATATTAAAAATAAGCAGAATTCAGTCACGTGTAAAATGGATTTAATCATCTTTTCTAGAACTAAAAATGTCTTAGTTACTGTAAGGTAGACATAAAGTTACACAAGAGGTCTATGTTTGCTATTTAAAAAAAGTTTAGCTACCTATTTGTTTCAAAACAAAAGTTTAGTTACCAAATTGTGTGAAGTTTAAATACTTGTTTGATAATTACATTACGAGCACGTGCTGTTTAGTATAAAATTGTTTTCAGAAAAGTGAGCAGTAAAAATAAGGTTTTTAGACATTAGAACACACATTTTTATTAGTTGGTATGATTTTTCCCATATAAATAAAAATTGAAAAGTGCCACATGGAATGTCGGGAAATATTTTCTAGACAACCAATGTATGTTATGTATATATAACCGCACACTTGTGTGTATGTTAGGTCCCTTCAAAATGCTATATGCAATAACATCTCTCTATATATGTGTTCGTATAACATGCACTTGTTCCTCCCCTCCATCTTCGAAACAGTTTCTTGTATTGTTTGTTTAGTGTGTGGGACTAATAATAGAAAGAAGTTGAAGAGAATAAGCAAAATACAGAGAAACAATAAACCCTAGATATGATAGCTCGGAAGTAACTGGTTGGTTGAAGCATACAAAACAACAACAGTGTTAAATCATGTCTCGGTCGAAACCTAGACTTTCCGTGTGTCTCACACCTTATATAATACGACTCCACATTAGTTAGTTATGGACTTGTTTCTTTACATTATGACTCGTCTGAAAGCAGTGTTATGTTTGAAAAGGAAACATAACCTGATTAATTCAACTACGGAACTAATTCTACGCCGCAAACCTATTAAGTAAATTGAAGGGTGGGGTCATGAAAGATTCTACGATGAAATGGGATACCTTGCGTGACTTGTAGAAATTGTGGGAAGTCATAGATACTCTTAGCAAAAAACAAAAACATTAATGCAAATATTAGTGATGAGAAAATAAGTATAGATTTCGAAGATTCCATTTACACGTCATTGATTACTTTATACAAATTACTTTTATTGAAATACTAAAATACCCTAATATATTTTTACTTATTGGTCCTTAATAATCCTAACTAAACTAATTATTAAACCGACCTCGTACTTGTCAAACTATAGTCTAAAATGATTAAAAAAAACATGATTCTACCAAGATTTGAACCATAGATAAGAGTTTTACCGCTACTTTACTAATTTCAATTAATTTTTTGTATAGCTCAAATATAATTATTGAAACAAATTTTAGATTATTGTATTAATTATCTCATGTTTATTTATTGATACTCTTTTATAATAATTTTTTATTCAATGTCGTTTGTTTAATTATAGTTTAACTTTAATTATGTCTCTATTGTATTTTTTAAAATAGTTGAAAAATAAGTAATGTTCTAAATTTAGTCTTTATAGGCTACCGAAATACTCATTTTGAAAATATTATTTTCAACCGTCTCTAACAAATATAGGAAACTATAGTGTGCAGATAGTTATATTAGAACTCTAACAACACATATGGTGTTAAGTTTCGATTTTCATATCGATCATAAAATTTGGTCAAAGTAGCGTTGCTAATTTTTGACAATTTTACTAACTTTGACCAGATTTTATGATTGTTGGAAAAATAAAAACTCAACATCGTATGTCTCGCTAGATTTTTAATTTAAATATCTACCAGGTATTATTCTAAATTTAGGATTTAAAGCTACATAAATATTCATTTTGAGAATATATTTTTTTAACTATCTCTAAAAAAAAGTATAGTATGTAGATGCTTAAATTAAAGCTCTAACAAAATATGTGAAGTTGAGTTTTGATATCCCATCAACCATAAAATCTTGTGAAAATTGCAAAAAGGAAAATTTAAGAACGCAACTTTGATCAAATTTTATGGTTGATCTGAAAATTAAAACTCAATATGGATGTATCGTTAGAGTTCTAACATAACGAAGTACATACTAAAAAAGTTATGATTTTTTGAGACATGGATAGAAAACATATTATCAAAATTAGTATTTTGGTAGCCTATATATACTAATTTTAAAACATTACTTATTTTTCAACCATTTGAACATAATTAAATTATAATTATAATTAAACAAATGATGTTGAACTAAATTTAACTATTAGGGAGTGACAATAAATAATCATAAGATGTTTAATACAATAATTTGAGAGTTGCTTTAGTAAGTATATTTGAGGTGCATTAAAAAATATTTGAATTTAGTAGTGTAGTGGTAAAAAGTTTAATTATTGTCTTAAACTTTTAATTTTTTCACCATTGTATTATTTAGAGACAAATATGTAAAAATTCTTTGGACAGTCTCTTTAAATAACTATGTTATTAGGACAATCTCTTTTAAATAACTATGTCTTAACATTTTATTGAACATGAGGAACCATTTGATAATATTCGACTAAAACTACATATCCTTTTAGCAACATTCTGACAAATATACATAATCATCTTGCAAGTGTTTCTGCATATATATTTTCCTGGTACAAATATATCCATAATCAATTTTGCAATTATACTTGCAAAAGATTGAAGCATTCTTCCTCCCTACAGATACCAAGCCTTCTAATCAACTTGGACCTTCTTCTAATATTCTTCAAAATCATTTTTCTGTAGTCGTAAAATAGTGATGCCTCCAATTTCTCAATTATATTGATATCCCAGCTTCTTCATCAGATTTTCATATGTAGATTTTGGAAAAACAATTGCATACCATCAACGGAGGACTTCTTCCTCATTGTAGCAGTAAGAACAGATGAAGAAGTGAAAAGGGAAGAAGAAAAAGGAAAGAAAAAATGAACGAAGAAGAAGAAGAGAGAGAGGGGGAAGGGGAGAGAGAAATGAAAAGGATAATGACATGTTCTTTTCACGAAAAGAAAAAGGATTTCGGCTTACAGAATCCGTAAGAAGTTGTTTTTTTCACGGAATTGGTAAAATTTGGCTTAAACATTCTGTATGAAAACCAAAGAATTCCTAAGCCTAGAAGGTAAGGAATTCGGAATAGAGCCATAAAAGACTATTTACCCTCACTATCTTTCCTTATTTCCATGTCTACCCTTTACTTATTTTTTCACCGACAGTCTTTAACTCTCTCTGCGTGAAATAACTTAGCTACCCAACTACCCCGTCTGCGTGCCATAACTCTCCTCGCCCAATTCATCCTTCGACATTTCTTCCTTGCTCAATTCATCATTTCCACCGAGAACTCTCCTTTCCACCAAGAACTCTCCTTTCCACCGAGAACTCATTGAAGGCGCACTGAAGATTCAATCTGTTGGCTGGAGAAGAACAACAAGTTAGTTCTCTTTGTGTGTTTTGTTATTTTTGTCTCGATTTTTTGTTGTTTTACCGAATTAGGGTTTGATTGATTGTGTACCAGATTGTGGTTTCATTGATTTTGTCTCCTTGTTGTTGTTGTCTCAAATTGCTGTTTTTGTCCCGGATGTGTGGAAGGTTGTTTTGACGAATCCTGAATCGTTGATTGGGGGTTCTTTAGTGAACCAGAATGGAACCACATATTAAGTTGATTTTGGGTTCCTTGAAGGGTTACCTGAACTCATAATCAGTTGATTTTGGGTTCCCTCAAGCCATAATCATCTGATTCTGCGTTCGGTCAACCCAGAATCAACAATGTTGGGTTCCATGAACCCTGAATCAGTTGATTATGGGTTCCTGAATTCAGAATCAACTGATTATGGGTTCAGCTGAACTAGTTGTGTCTAGGTTTCGAGAGGCTCAACTAGGTGTGTCTATTTTCAGTTATGCCTACTGAGAGTATATTACAACATGTACAATTGAGGAAAAATTTGGTTGTGATGTTATTTCACATGTGGTCCTGCGAATGAACCGACCAATACTGTCTACCAAAGCCTATTCAATGTATGAGGTGGCTAAAAGAAAATATTTTAAGAGCGTACTACATTCGGATGACACCGATTAGAGAGACAAACTCAGAATGAATAGGCATTGTTTTAGAAAACTATGTGAAATGTTAGGGGAAGTTGGAGGCCTTAGTTCAACGAGACATGTAAACATTTATGAGCAAGTGACCATGACATTATACATACTTGCTCATCACAAGAAGAATAGGGTGATCAAGTTTGACTTTGGTAGATGAGGATCAAACGATGGTCGTTATTTTAACAAAGTGGTCTTGAGTATCCTACGGTGTCACCACGTACTCACCAAAAAAACTGAGTCAATCACAGTAGATAGGAACGATGAAATATGGAGTTGTTTTGAGGTACTTCATATATAGTGGACTTAAGAAGACTTTTTTTTTACTTAATGAAGACTTTTTTTAATGAAGTTTTTTTTTTGTCCATCTGTTTGACAGACCTATGTATAGGAATAGGAAAGGTCATGTTACCAACAATGTACTAGCTGCTTGTTCGCCAAATATGCAAATCATATATGTACAACCGGGTTCAGAAGGTTCAACTGCTGATAGTAGAATGTTGTGAGATGCTCTATCTAGAGAGGACAGTCTTAGGGTCCCCCCCGTGGTTGTTATTATTTAGTTGATACTGGATATGTCAATTCTGATGGATTTTTGGCACCATATGAGTGTGTTATCATTTGAATGAATGCCACATTGGACATCAACCTGCAAATGCTAGAGAATACGTCAATATGAAACATGTATGGGCTTGGAATGTGATAGAACGTTGTTTTGGTCTGCATAAGATGAGATGGTCCATACTAAGAAACATGTCTTATTATCCGATGTAAGTTCACAACAGAATTGTTCACGCTTGTTGCCTTCTTCAAAATTTCATACGAATGAGATGCATGATCCATTATAAGATGATATACTTCCTAATTATGAATCAGGTCATATTGAAAGTGTGGATTTCATAATTAATGTTCGAGTTTCAGTAGAGAGGAACATTTGGAGAGATCAGTTGGCTAGAACAATTTATAATGACTGGATAGGAAATGTTGTTAACAATCATGTTTACTTATGTCTTTGTGTTTCATGACAATGATCCGAACGATGTTGATTTGAGTTTATCTTCTTTCTTTCATGTAATGGTTAATGGATTCTGCGAATTAGTTATGTTTTCTTATTGAAGCCTTGTTCTTTGGTGTTTTTTGGCCATCTTCTTTTGTGTTTTCTATGCTTCGTATGTGATTGTCCTTACATATGATGGTAAACAATTTTATTGTTTTAGCATGTATACTTTAATACATAAATGGAAAGCAGTGGAAGATGCAACATTGGTTGCATCCATGGTAGATATGCACTTGCAAGGACATCGTAAAGCTGAAACATGTTTCAGGGTTGGGCTTTTACCTGAACTAGAGAAGATGTTGCACCACAGGCTCCCTGGTTGCGGTTTGAAGGCTAAACCACATATTGAATCTCGTTTGAATATCTTGAAGATCCAATGGATGATTGTATACGATATGATTCACGAAAAACATACATCTGATTTTGGATGGGATGATGTCAAACATTGTGTGGTGGCTGGAGAAGAAGTCTAGGTTGTATATGTGCAAGTAAGATTTGTACAAATCTTTTGTTTTTTTTTACTTGTATTGTTGACCTTAAACTGTTTATGTCATATGATGTTTTAAGCACATAAGGAAGCTGCCACCGTTTAAGAACAAGAGTTGTCCTTACTTCGATGATCTGACTCACATCCATGCCAGAGATAAAGGAACCAGAGGGAGATCTAAAACCGTTCAAGAGGTGCTAGCTGAGGCAGATAATGACGAATCAAACTTCAATGAGGATGAATGAGTTGAGTCAGACTATGTTAATCAACCAGATGGAGACAATCGGGAATCAGGCAATCACTTTTCATATGCTATCACAGTGTCTAGTAAGAAAAGAAAGAGAAGAGATGATGATATTCAACAAATATGCTCGGAACTGAATAGTGTTGGAAGTATGATAGCTGAGTCGTTAACGAAGACAGTGGCACTAACGGATTTGATTAAACAACAATTACCTTTGGTTGATTCAGTGGTGTGTAGCCTAGAAGGTGTCACGATCGATGATATTTGGAAGGCGCACCATCTTTTTTCAAACAAAAAATATATAGTGCTGATCTCTATGGGGATGGAGCCTGCATTCCTTCTCGAGTTGCTTAGTGCAATGTGTATGTAGTTGTTGATAGTACTATTCCTTCGGTATATATGTAAAATTTTAATTTAGGACAAAACCACATTGTATAATGTATGTGTGGTCACTAACGATGTTTTGTGTCAAATATGTGTGATCATTTATGCTAAATTTCAAGCAAATGACTAACACTTTGTCTGAACTTGTATTATGTGTGCTAATGAAATGTTATATTGCAGATAATGTAATTAACGATAATTCTAATCATGTTATGCAATCAATTGTTTGTGAAAACATATATTATTTTGCATTATAATTTACATTATTTAGATTTTTTTAAAAAAAATAAGTTAAGAAATTGGTCTTTTAAATAAATTAAAAAATAGCTTTTCTTAATTTTAAAAATAAATAATACAAATTATATGTATCATATATTTACATATACAAGTAGGGGCAAATATGTCATTTTACCACATTTCATTCCATTTACATATACAATTCCACGAAAGAAACAACATAATTCCTTATTTCATTCCATGAAAGAAACAACTTCATATTCTTATCTCCTATTCCTTATTTCCTATTCATATTCTCTATTCCTATTCCCTATTATGTATTCCTTATTCCAAATTCCGTGAAAGAAACGCTCTGTAAGAGTAAAAGAAGATAAGTAAAGAAAAACAAAAATAGTATATTTTACATTTTATCTCAAAAACGAATCACGTGCAAGACACATGGGCTTACTTACGGGTAAAGGAACTTTGAACTAACAACTAACAATTGTAAACATAAGTGATTAAATAACACATCTTTGAAACAAAAAGCAAGATGTGCAAACGTAAGAAACCAAATAGGTAATTAACCGTATAATCAAATCGTCAAAACGTTTTTAGTAAAATAATTCAGATTTAGTGTACCCTCAAGGAGTGATCATTGATGTCGGACGTCGGATCAGAATTTGCACGACCCTTTTGAAAAATTATTTTATTTTCGTTCGAAAATGTTGGGTCTTGGCGAGTGACGGTTCCAATCGAGCAGAGCATCAACCAGACCAAAAAATGAAAGAGTCACCACCGAGTAATTAAAGGCTAATCGAAATCCTAAAATTTGCATAGGGTACATGGATATAACATCCCAGGGCTTGGAAAGGTGTATGTCTTAAGAGCTCGTGAGCCTATAATCCAACCTTTCGGTACTTTTAGTTGTTTTTTTTACCGAATTACCCGTTATGATCATGCTTGGCCAAAAAGATGGCATGCACTTTTAAAAAAAATAACTAAACCATATACAATCATTTTTTATTTACGAGTTAATTTCAAATAAATAAACAAGAGAGAAACATGTTAATCATGCTCGAGAAATGGGTTGTTTAACTTTGGAGTCATTTTAAACGTGTCAAAAATACACGAATGATTTTGAAAATATTAAGCACGTTGGACCAATTTATAACACTTTGACAAGTCATGAGATGTCCAAAAAAGTCTGGGCACCAAAATGCAATTATTTAAAATATGAGTTGAATTGTAATTTTTTTAAATGATAGAATTGACCCTAAACTATTTTGGACTTATTTGTAACACTTGGTGAAGTTCCAAAATAACCTGAAAACTATTCTAGACTTATTTGTAACACTTTGAGAAGTCATGAAATGTCCACAAAAGTTTAGGAATCAAAATGTAATTTTTAAAAAATTATAACTGAACTGAAAATATTTGTAAAAAAAAATTACAGAATTGACCATAAACTATTCTGGACTTATTTATAACACTTGGTAAAATTCTAAAATAATCTGAAAATTATTCTAGAATTATTTGTAACATTTTGAGAAGTGATAAGATGCCCAGAAAGGTTCAGGGAATAAAATGTAATTTTTTAAAAAAATTGAGCTAATTCTAAACAAATATTTCAAAAATTGCAGAAATGATCCACCACTTTTTTGGTTTGGTTTATGACACTCGATAAAGTCCTAGAATGACCCGAGATTCCAAGGACCGAGTTGTAACCTTCATCAAATTTCAGGGGTGACCTAAGTCAGTTTTGATTTTTTTTATCACATATACATAATATACACACATATATATATATATATACATAATATCATATATACATAATATATACACACATATATGACCTAAGTTTGACCGTGAATCGACTAAGCTGACCTTTTGGTTCTTTCAAAATACCGAAATTCAAAGAAAATCCCGTTCGACTTGTAAAAACGGGACGATCATTTTTTAACCGGTCGGTCAAAATATCAGTTGTTCTTGGGTTAAAAATTTGATCTTTATTCGTAAGAAGTGGTGATAAATTCTGGCTATCAGTTTATCCTTATAGCAAGAAGTGATGATAAACTCTGGTTGAGAAACTGAGTTATAACTGCAATTTTCTTATTGGGTATGATTTTGTGATCAAATGTCTCCTCGTATGATGTTTGTGGCTTGATTTTATCGTACTTGCGTTACAGCAACGGAAACTTGTATCATAAGTGTTGGATCGTGAAATCCTGGTTGCTGATCTAGCAGTGAATTGAATGCCAGACGAATGCTGAATGGTGCTTCTGCTCCAACTCCGGTGAACCTACAGGTAGGGGAGCGCAACAGAGGGGGTGTCTCTGGATCCCTCTCCGATGCTTAAATGAGTATATGCGTGTGTATATATCTCAAAACGTAAGGAACATATGTAAAGCAAAGGTATTTATAGGGTAGGAGAGATCAAACCATATAAGGTAACCGTATATCTTAGTGAATATTGTGTTGTTGAAGATTCATATAGTAGATATGGCAGTTACGGCGAAATATTGCAGTTACCATAGCTAATCTTTAGTGAATATGTGACCGAGATATGCGGGATATCATGGCCACTTCCTTATTAACGGTTAGTGGGACCAGAGGAGAGAGGCAAGACTCTCTTCGGGGCGAGCACTCCCATGGCGAGCAGTGAGAGGTCGCGGCTTGGTGAAGGATGATGAGCAGTCTGGGGAGCCTTTGGCGTTCATATCGCCTTTGGGCTCGATCTTGGGCCACTCTATGGTGGGCCAGGTTGACTTTTACTTAGGCTGATCTAGTTCGAATATCTTGGGTTTACTCCCTCCAGGGTTATTGGGCCTTCGAGGCCTTTTCCTTATTGGGTTGTCATTATCGATACCCAACATTTGCCCCCGAAGCTTGATTGAAGTTCTTTCAGTCGAGCTTGATTTCTTGGTAGGGTTTGAGATAGTGACGCCTTAAATTCGGTTTTCCTTGTCTCTTGTAGTAGTTCATGACCTTAGGGGCGCTTCATGTTTGTTTGGCGATCAGTCATCCCATTGTCCAAGACTGGAGGAATATTCTTCTTTTTATTCCTTCTTGGCGATCACTCAAGGCAACCTAGGCCTGTGAAGGTCTGTCTTTCTTTGCTAGGCGTTCATGACCTACAAAAGGTATTTTTGATAAAGCCTATCAGTGCGCTGGCGATCACTTTGTCTGCTCAGTGGAATTTAGCATTTAATAACTGCACAGTCATCCAGAAGTCGAACGGTCGCTTGAAGCACGCCTGTCATTTAATATTCCGTAACCCAAGGGTAGTCTAACAGCTGTCTGTACTGGCCGACCGTTTGTATCCCCGAGGTATCTCTTAGAATTCTGACATTGCTTCGATTTTTTTCCAAAAAGGTGCAATTATTCTCCTGCGTCGTTTCGATTCTGTCTGTGGCGGTTACTCCTTTGGGGCCTATATAAGAAACAGCAGTTTCTTTATTTTGTTTTTTACGCATTCATTCCTTCAGACTCTCAGAGCTTTCTTCGCAAATTCTTCCTTTCTTCTTGTCAATCCTTTGCAACCTTCCTTCCAACCGATTTCATGGCCACTCGCAGTCAAACTGGAAAGACCAAGCAGACAGCCAATAAGACTTCTTCCTCAACCTCCAAGGTGCTTAACAACACCAGTGCTCCCTTAACCATTAGGGATGGCTCTGTGCCCGCCTCGACGGGGGGGGGGGGGGGGGGGGGGGAGCAGGCTGACCTTGGGAGGACCGCAGCCACGCCTGTGGTGGTTGATGGGCCTGAACTTTAGACGCCCCTATTTTCTCCGAAAGGTAAATATTTTATTTCGCTGCTTTGTTTTGAGAATATCCCCTGCTTTTCCTTGTTTTTATGTTTGTTGTGCTATATCTGAACTGTTTTGAGTAGATGTCAAGCCCAACGAGTTGAAGCCGGCTTATTTTAAGACGGTGGTGGTGCTTGGTGGTCTTGGTGCGGGGTATGTCCCTAGATATCCAGGCCTAGGTCTGCATTATCCTTGCGGCGGAGAGGTTTATCTTTATGCGGCCCAGATCGATGTTAGGTTGCGTTTTCCTCTCTGCGAGGATTTGCAGGCACTGTGCCGGTTCTACATGATACATCTCACGCAGCTCGTACCCAACACCATTAGGATATGGGTTGGATTCAAGTTCTTATGCATACGTCAAGAATGGATGTATTCATTGGCCTTGTTCCGGTGCTTTTTCTGGTTGGCGGCTGAGACGAACCATCTCCACTATTTCCAATCCCGGTGGCCGAAGTTTGCTGAGTGGAGAGGCCCTCAATCGTGGAATTGGAACGTCCACGTCCGGTTGGTCGATGACTTCCGAGCCACCAACTCCAACTATAAGAAGTTCTACTTCTTTTACAAGGGGGGGCGTGCATTGGAAGTTTTCCGCCCCATATAGGGATTTCCCTCCTGAGTTTGACGAGCTATCCGGAAGTGACTGGAACGCCATGGATGACCTGTTCCGGCTGCATCGATCATCCAGTTTTCACCCCATCCATTCAGTGGAAAAAACCAATGAGAATATGCTCGAGATGGCGGGCATTCATCAGGCCACGCCAATCTTTGATGATTGGGTAACTCTTTCTAACCCTTTTCTTGTTTATTGTTTGTAGGCAAGGTTGTAGGCAAGGGCCGAAAACTTATAGGTCTCTTTGATGACCAGAAAAAGGCGGGGCTGTCCACCGATCAGGCATTGCTGAGTTCTACTCCCCCCCCCCCCCCCTTCAGGCGTTCATCCAAAAGGAAGCCTGAAGAGGCCCTTCCCTTGGCCACTGTTGGCCCTCGCCAACCAGGTATATTGTCTCGCCCAATGTTGTTTTCATACTTTGCTTTTTTCGAGTTTTGACGTATTTCCTTGGTATTTTGCAGAAAAGTCCACTGATGACGTGGCCCAAGACCCTCCTCCCCCTCCTGCCAAGAAGGTCAGGAGTGAGGATTGCCCGGTTATTGACCAGAATCCTCCTCCTAAGGGCCCTGCTGCCAAGAAGAAGAATGCTCTAATTCTGGCGGCCCCTTCCCCTTCCGTGCCTTCAGTCCCTCCCAAGGAGTCTAGGACCCAGAAGAAGGGGTCCGACACCCCTAGCGCCTCGAAGACTCCTGCTGAGGAGTACTGCCCATTGGCGAGCATGTTCCATCCACTCAAGGCTACGAACACTCGGGGATTTTGGTTCCCTTGCGGAGACTTCTCGATGAAGGGGGTCTCTGACAAGAAGAGTCTCCGGGATAGCCCGTATTTGTGCACGCGACTCCTTGAGGGGATAATTCCTCCCAGGGATCGCTCTACAATACCCACGGAGCTACCCCAAATCGAGGGGTTCCTGCGGTCCCATTACGAACGAGTCGCTCTGGTAAGACTTTGCTTCCTCGTTAAGTTTTCGCATTGTTCCCTCTTTTTCGTAACATGACAATCTTCACTATTCCTTTATTGTCAGCTCGTTCGAGAAGAGGTGGCGATTGGAGTGCTCGCTAACAAGCATTTCGATTTGCTTGTTGAGTTGGAGCAATATCGGAGTACGAGGATCTCCCCCGGGCAGATGGAGGCCATCAAGACGACCGCTGACGCGGCGGTTTCCTTGGTGAATGGCGCCCGGGAGGAGTACTTCAGGAAGGAAGAGCGGCTCCTTGCTGATGTGAAGCAAAGGGAGGCCGATGCTGCGGTCACCCTTCAAGAATCTGAAGTACTTCATCGGTGCTTAGATGAAGGGGAGGCAGTCCGGGCTCGCCTAGAGGCTGAGTTGAAGGAAGCTTGAGCCCAAATGGCTGAGTTGGAAGCTCGACGGGTCGCTGCCGAGGCCAAGGGGGAAGCTGCTGAGGCTCAGAGAGCCGCTGCTGAAGCCAGGGGGATCGCCCTGGAGGAGGAGAAGGGACAGCTGGCTGAACAGCTGAAGTCTGTTTCTTCGCCCCAAAGTGTGGTCAACGAATTCAAAGCCTCTCAGGATTTCGTTGACTGTGCTTTGGAGGTGATGAAGTCGGAGATTGCTGACTTCCTCCACTTCTTGGTCGAGGACGTCCTGGTGGTCGACCTCAACTTTCCTGTTGGGGAAGTTGCGTCCCTTAAGGGTTTCCTCCAGAATTCCCTTCCTCAGCCTACCCCTGCTGCTGAAGAGGTCGACCCAGCTGCGGCTGTTGAGGAGGTTTCCCCCGAAGGCGAGTCGAGCACCCCTTCCCCCGAAGGCGATCCAAGCACTCCTGCCCCCGAAGACCCCAAGGCCTGAAGCCTTGCACTCTCCGGCGATCATCCTCTTTAGATTTTTCTTATCTTTCCTTTGTATTTTAGATGCAATTTGTAATTATTTTTCGATTAAAGACTCGGTTATTTTATATTGAATGCCTTTATATTTGTAAGCCATTGATTGACTTTGAATGTGTTGGCTATCTTTCCGATATCTTAATCGTAATTACTCTTAACTTTCCTTCGCTTTATAATGACCCTGACTCTTAAAGCCCTGGACCTTTCACTTAGGCTTGAAAGGATAAGTCTCTACGGACTTATCTATTCCCTTATTAAGTATAAACTTTCTAAGGATAATACTCCAAGACTTAAAAGTATGGACTTCTAAGTTCAAAGATATATTACCTTTTTGAAGTTTAAACCTTTGCAGTGTTCGCCTAATAGCAAGGAACTTGTTAGGTTAAGGCTTAATCATCCATAGTGACCGCCTAATATTCTTTCTCCCCCTTGATGACTTACTTCGCCCAGAAATTGCGATCTTTAGCGGATAACTGCTCTGAAATCTGCTCGACGTATAAGATGATAACTTCTTTAATGGGCTGATAACAGGTCTCCTGCTTGACTTTGGCCTCAGGTCTTTCGTTTTTGCCTAACTCTATTGTTAGGTCCTTTGGCCTGACTTTGGCGCCAGGGCTTTCGTTTTGTCTAACTTTATTGCTAGGTCTTTTGGCCTGACTTTGGCGTCAGGGCTTTCGTTTTGCCTAACTTTATTGCTAGGTATTTTGGCCTAACTTTGGCGTCAGGGCTTTCGTTTTGCCTAACATTATTTCTAGGTCTTTTGGCCTATCTTTGGCGACAGGGCTTTTTGGCCTGACCTTGGCGTCAGGGCTTTTGGCCTAACTTTGTTGCTAGGGCTTTTGGCCTATCTTTGGCGACAGGGCTTTTGGCCTAACTTTGTTGCTAGGGCTTTTGGCCTAACTTTGTTGCTAGGGCTTTTGGCCTAACTTTGTTGATAAGGCTTTTGTGGCCTAACTTTATTGCTAGGGCTTTTGGCCTATCTTTGGTGATAGGGCTTTTGTGGCCTAACTTTGTTGTTAGAGCTTTTGTGCCTGATTCGGTCATCTGGTCTTCGCCTGACTCTTGGAGTCAGGTCTTTTTTCTTCGATTTGCTTCGAGTGAACATGTTTTATGGAGGAATGACTTTCTTTTATTGACATAACAGTTTGATTACAAGCTATGTATGAAATCTCCTTAAATGCTCAGAATTGAATGGACGGGGTAACCTCTCGCCTTCGGTGGTTTCCAAATAGTAGGATCCCGGGACGACGATCTCTATAACCTTATATGGTCCTTCCCACTTAGCTGAAAGTTTATTCTGACTGTCCAGCCTTGTGAATTCATTCCTTATCATGACCATCTCCCCCACGAAAAATTGACGAGCGCTGACTTTTTGTTGAAGTATCGAGCGGTCGCCAGACGCATCTTTGCTTGTTTTTTTTTTTTTTTTTCTGATAGCCATCTTTTTTCCTCTGCCAAGTCGAGGTCAGTTCTGCGCTCGACCTCGTTTGCCTCTACGTTAAAGTGTAGGATTCTATGGGTAGGCACTGCTATTTCGGCGGGCGCCACTGCTTCTGATCCATACACTAGACTGAAGGGTGTTTCTCCTGTGGCCGCCTTAGGTGTTGTTCTGATGGCCCATAATACGTTTTCTAGTTCTTCTGCCCAATTCCCTTTGAATGCTCAAACCCTTTTCTTGAGTCCTACTAAAACAACCTTGTTGGCTGCTTCAGCTTGCCCATTCGTTTGAGGATGATGCACTGCACTGAAATGATGGTCGACATGGTATTCTCCACAGAGCCATTTGAGATCCTTTCCAATGAATTGCGGACCATTATCACTGATGAGTATCTTAGCAATACCAAACCTGGAGAATATGTTGATCTTCAAGAACTTGATGACTTGAAATTCCGTTGTAGAAGTTAGAGCTTTCGCCTCTATCCACTTGGTGAAGTAGTCGATCGCCACTATAATGTGAGTGCGTTGACCAGTGCTAATAGGGAAAGGACCTAATATATCGATCCCCCATTGAGAGAAAGGCCAGGCACTCACCATTGGGGATAATAGTGTTGATGGTCGACCTGATCGTGGTGCAAATTGCTGGCAAGTCTCACACTTCTGCGTTAATTCAGTCGCATCATTTCCCAAGGTTGGCCAGTAGTATCCTAGTCTGAAGATCTTGCGGGTTAACTATCGAGAACCTTCATGACATGCTGCCACCCCTTCGTGAGCTTCTCGAAGAACCCTTTCCGTTTCTGGATGAGCAACACACATTAAGTAAGGATTCGAGTAGCCTCTCCTGTAGAGTTCTCCATCAATAATCAGATAATTGGCTGCGAGTCTCCTTATCCTCGTGGATTCGCCTTCGTCATCTGGGAGGATCCCCTCTTTCAAATAATTCTGAAACAGAGTCATCCACGTGACCTGCTCCTGAATGTTGAAGACCTCTGCCCTGCTTTCAAGGACTGAACATAAAGCCTTTTCCAGGAATTGTACGTCTTGGATCGTTGTTCCCCCAAATGCCAGCTTACTTAAGGAATCTGCCATCTGGTTTTCCTGACGAGGATTAGACTCGATCGCAAAATTTGAAATTTCTGCTACGAGTTTCTTGGCGATGATGAGGTACTTTTTCATCTTTTCCCCCTTGCCTCGTAAGTGCCATTGACCTGATTAACGATAAGTTCCGAGTCGCTTTTTACCTTAAGTGCAGATATGCCCATTCCTTTCGCCAGTCTGAGTCCAGTAATAAGAGCCTCGTATTCTGCTTCGTTATTGGTTGCTTGAAATGTAAGGGCGGTCGCATACTTTAAAGGCTCGCCTTCAGGGGGAATAAGAATTAAACCCGCCCCTGAGCCTTCTCTTGACAAAGACCCATCTGTATAAAGCTCCCAGACTTGATTATTGCCTGCTGACTGACTTGGCCTGTTTTCTGCTTCTGTTTGACCGTTACTCGTTCTTTCCACAATGAAATCAGCTAGTGCTTGACCTTTGATGGCCGTTTTCGGCGCAAATTTGATCCTGAACTCACTGAGCTCGATCGCCCACTTGACCATTCTTCCTGAAGAATCTGGTTTCATCAGAAAGTTTTTGAGAGGTTGATCAGTAAGGTCTCAGCTTTCGAGCAGCAATTACTAAGGCATAGAGATACTTCTCAATCTGGACATATTTTATTTCTGCTGAGTTAAACATTTTGCTAATAAAGTACACTGGACTCTGAACATTATTTTCCTCTTTTATCAATACAGCACTGGCCGCCACGTCGCTGATGCCTAGATAGAGGAAAAGCTGCTCGCCTGGAATGGGCTTTGCCAGAGCTGGGAGTGTTTGGATGTGCCTCTTTAAGGACTGGAATGCCTCCTCACAATCTGGCGTCCACTCGAACTTGTGGTTGTCCCTCAGAGTTTTGAAAAATGGGAGGGACCTGTCGCTCGCCATGGAGAGGAAACGGTTGAGAGCAGCCAGGCGACCATTCAGGCACTCAACCTCCTTATGGCAGGTGGGCGACTTCATTTGCTGACCATGAATCCTAGGAATTTGCCTGACTTGACTCCAAAGGCGCACTTTGCAGGGTTCAGGCGAACACTGTGTCTCCTCATGCATTCGAAAGCCTCGCGGAGGTCTGTTGTGTGCGGATTTCCCTTGATGGTTTTGACGAGCATATCGTCCACATAAGCCTCCATGTTCCTTCCCAGCATGTCCTGGAATAAGCGGTTTACCATCCGCTGATAAATCTCCCCGGCATTGATGAGACCAAAGGGCATCACCTTGTAGAACAGAATGTCCCCGTCGGCATAGAAAGCGGTGTGAGCCTCAGCGTCTGGATGCATTCTGATCTGGTTGTAGCCTGAATAGGCGTCCATGAAGCTCAGCATCTAGTGACCATAGGTAGCATCGACCAACTGATCAATCCTAAGAAGAGGATATGAATCCTTAGGGCAAGCCTTGTTCAAGTCGCGGAAGTCGACGCACATTCTCCACTTGCCATTTGATTTTTTGACCAAAACTGGGTTGGCGACCCAGCTCGGGAATCTCACCTCTCTGACGAAGTCAGCCTCGATCAGTCTACCAACCTCCTGCCTGATCGCCAAGCGCTTGTCCGTTCCGAACGATCTCCTTTTTGGGGCGATCGGCTTGACAGAAGAGTCTATCCTGAGCTCGTGCGAGGTGATGTCTGTGCTAATACCCGGCATGTCGCTCGGCTGCCAGGCGAAGAGCTCTTTAAATTTTCTGAGGAGGGAGGTCATGGCCTCCTTCTGATCTTCTTTCAAGGTGGTCCCAATGCGCACCTTCATGTCTGGTCCATCGACCTCGACTTCTTCTAATTCCTCCATGGGCGCTGGCCGAGCCAAATCCTCGCGAGGGTCGGCCTCTGTCTCAATGGCGAGGGCTCCTTTGGTTCTTCCTGCGCAGGGAGTTCACATAGCATTGCCGCGAGGAAGGCTGGTCGCCGAGCACTTCTCCAATCCAGTTGGGAGTGGGGAACTTCATCTTCTGATGGACTGTAGAGGCCACAATCTTGTTGGGATTGATCGTGGTCCTCCCCAGGATGGCATTGTAGGATGTAGGTGAGTCGACCACCAAGAAAGTGGCTGGTACCTTGATGCTCTTCCATCCCTCGCCCAGAATCACGGGCATGGTTATTGCCCCCAGTGGATAAGTTGTCCTTCCCGCAAACCCAATCAGCGGAAAGTTGACCTTCTTCAGGTCATGCTTGGACTTGCCCATCCTCTCGAAGACGTCCAGGAATAGGATGTCTGTCGAGCTGCCTCTGTCGATCAGAATTCTTGCAACGTCACAGTCGTGATAACCAAAGCATCGTTGTGGGGGGTTGTGAAATGTGCCAAATCATTTTCAGAGAATGAGATGACAATGTCCTCTTCAGGTCGGGGTCGCTTTCCCAACTGAACTGTTGTGGAGATCTGAGTGGCGTAGACCTCCCTGGCGTGCGACCCCTCGCCTCCAGCACCGAATCCTCCCGCAATCAAATTCACTCTCCTCTTGCTGGCAGATGGATAAGTTTGCTCAGAAGGGGCTGGCGAACGATGTCTCCTGGGGGCGTTCGACTTCTGTCTCGCCCTGCCACAAATTCCTTTAACATCCCCCCTTGAATCAGCTTCTCTATGTCCCGCTACAGAATGCGGCAGTCATCCGTCTTGTGGCCCTTGCACTTATGATATCTGCAATAGCTCTCGACGTCCTTCCCCATGGGTTGACCACCCCGATGAGGCATTGGTGACCTCGCCAAGGATCTCCCCTCCATCTCGACTAGTACCGCTGAGATCTGCATGTTTAAAGGCGTAAAGTACTCAGGGACCTCTGGATTTCGAGGCGCTGGATTAGGCTCGACTCGGGGCCTGCTGTCTCTTCCCTTCTTATCCTTCTTCACCTCCTTCTTACCATCTCGCCGGGGCTCAGGAATCACCCTTAGCGAGGTCGTCAGAAAGTTAGCCTCGGTGTTCGCCCTTTCAAGGTCTATGAAACCTTTTGCCCTGGACGCCAGCTCTTCAAACGTTTTAATCTCCTTCACATGGTAGCTGTTTCGCAGCTTCCTCAAGGCCTTGTTGGCCACATCCAGACCTTTGTCCCATCCGAGATTCGGCGATCTATCTCCGTGACGTTCTGATGGAAACACCCGTAAAAATTGGCCAGCGACTCTCCAGGCTGTTGCTTGACCGCATCCAGGGCGACCACGCTTTTCATCAGCTGGCGCTCGCCCATATACCTCTCCAGGAACTTGCTTCTTAATTCTGCTCAAGTTCCTATAGATCCTGCAGGGAGGACGAAGAACCAGGACGAAGCCGAACCCAAAAGAGTGGATGGAAATAACAAAGCCAAGTGATTGGGATCATTTGACTTACCCAGGAGAGAAGCCTCGTGCTTGTTGACGTGTATGGTGGGATCTCCTTCACCACTGTACTCAGGTATGGCCCGAACGACTACGTGTTTGGGGATCTTGATGGCGACGAGCTCGTCGGAAAAAGGGTGAGCAGATTGCTCATTGAAGGGAGCTACGACTGTCAACCGTCTTTCTTGGAGCCTTTTGTTGAGAAGGTCGTCCATCTGGTCCATAGTGCAATATTTTGGCGAGGTCCCGGATGGAGAAGGACCGGAAGGATTGGCCGAGTACGTAGCCGCCGGTTGTTTGGTATATGCCGGGGGTAGAGACTGTTGTCCAAACGCCATCTCCTGCTCTTCCTGGGGTGCTATGGTGCCAGGATTCGCGGTTTCATACGGTAAGGGCCCTGTGGCAGCAGGGCGAGTGTTTCCTTGGGGAGCAGGCGCTTGACGGCGGGCCTGCCCTAGGATGGCCTCCAACAATGATATCATCTCCGCGGTTAACTGGATGTTTTCCCCGGCGATTTGGACGGTCTGCGGAGCTGGAGTCTCGATGTGGTTGGTAGATGGGGTCAGACTGGAATTACCGACATGCTCTCGGGCCGCCCGCAGGGGGACGGCATTGGCTCCTGCCTGGCTGGCAGGTTCTTGTTGAAGCGGTGAAGCGGCGGCGGAATCAGAGCTATCCGCGGATTGCTCGCGAGTCTGGTTCCAGCGGTTGTTTTGGGATCGAGTTCTCATGGTTGTATCACTCGGTTCCCACATACGGCGCCAAATGTTGGATCGTGAAATCCTGGTTGCTGATCTGGCAGTGAATTGAATGCCAGACGAATGCTGAATGGTGCTTCTGCTCCAACTCTGGTGAACCTGCAGGTATGGGAGCGCAACAAAGGGGGTGTCTCTAGGTCCCTCTCCGATGTTTAAATGAGTATATGCGTGTGTATATATCTCAAAACGTAAGGAACGTATGTAAAGCAAAGGTATTTATAGGGTAAGAGAGATCAAACCGTATAAGGTAACCGTATATCTTAGTGAATATTGTGTTGTTGAAGATTCAGATAGTAGATATGGCAGTTATGGCGAGATATTGCAGTTACCATATCTAATCTTTAGTGAATATGTGACCGAGATACGCGGGATATCGTGGCCACTTCCTTATTAACGGTTAGTAGGACCAGAGGAGAGAGGCAAGACTCTCTTCGGGGCGAGCACTCCCATGGCGAGCAGTGATAGGTCGCGGCTTGGTAAAGGATGGCGAGCAGTCTGGGGAGCCTTTGGCGTTCATATCGCCTTTGGGCTCGATCTTGGGCCACTCTATGGTGGGCCAGGTTGACTTTTACTTAGGCTGATCCAGCTCGAATATCTTGGGTTTACCCCCTCCAGGGTTATTGGACCTTCGAGGCCTTTTCCTTATTGGGCTGTCATTATCGATACCCAATAATAAGGACACACTAACAATGATTTTCGTTGTCTTTTGGATGTTTGTTAATCGTTCATTTTTCTAGGTTTGTTACCCACACCAACATGCTCTACTTTGTAAAACAAGAACAGAGACATCTCTAGGTTTGTTAAAAATCATAATCCTTATAGCGAGAAGTGGTTCCCATTGGAAAAGTTGCTATCAACCTCAAGAGAGCTATAAACCAATTAAGACTCATCACTGCCCAAGAATCATACAGTCCTCTTGTTCACGAATCCTTCAAGGTCAGCACTCCTCATATATTTTCCCAGAAATTCGTACCTTTTATCGATTTACATAGAGAGACATGTTCTAATCTAGAGTTTCTTTCTTGCTAATAAAAAACCAGAAATGTGTTGGTATTTATATTGCAGAATGAAGCAGGGGCATGTTCTTACACCGTCTCAGTGAATGAAATGAATAGTCCGTCTCCAACAATTTCACTTGTACTATCAATTTGGTGTTTGCTTCCAATTTTGTTGTGTAATCAGGATTTTGTTCGTCTGGTTTAATTTATTTGTATTAATAATTGAAATATTTAAGTCGACTAAATGTAAAAGGATAATTGGATGGGATGCTGCTTGCCCATTCAAATGGAACCTCTGTTTTTTTTTTTATGAAGTGGTTCGGCCGAACTGGTTCAGAACGGGTACCGTAAATTGGTCAAAATCTGGAGTGGCCAAAAACTGAAATGGTAAACCGTACCTAGTTACGCTGTTAATTATATAATGCAGAATTTGTATAACATGGCTATTTTTATGCGCTTGTCTTATAGCATTTAGTCATTATCCCCTAACGGTAGCCATATATATATATAGCGCTGTGATCCAATCATATTTTCGTTGATTTTTGGAGATATGAACACTTATAATAAAAGCTATTTAACTTAGATAATGACGTGTGACAAAACCCAAATAATGACATTTACAATAAATTATACAGTTCCTTAATCTAAATTTCTATTATCTTAGCATGTGACACTACCTATAATTTATTTTAAAACGCACACAAAAATCTATTTGAATATATGATATTATATTATTTAGATGTAAATAATTATTTATTTTGATATAATATTATTTTAATATTTTCGAAATAATGTTTTTATACATATTTACTATAATATTGTTTAATACGAATTGTCAAAGGCAAAAAACTTTCGATAGTTTTTGATTTATAATATGGTTTTACACGATAGAGATTAAAAGTTTATCTAAAATACATTTATATCTTATACTTCTAATTAGTACCGTTAAAAATTTATCAAGGCACCTATATTATTTTAGTTTATTAATTTTAAACTAAAATTCGGGCCAAAATTCGTATCAATCACTCACTACGGGAGAGTTGACAAATAACGGCTAAAAAAATGTATTTTTAACGGCTCATTTATTGAGCCGTAAATTTATCACGTCTCAACAGCAGTTGAGCCGTGTTACAAAGTGTCAGGGCAATTATCACGGCTCAATATAAAATGAGCCGTGATAATTTCCGGCCCTAAATCAAAAGTGCCGCCAAAATAATTATGGCGGCAGTTTTGGTTGAGCCGACATAAATAATTGTTTATGTTTTAAAATTCATATTTTTCGCGGCTCATATATATATGAGCCATGAAAAATGAATTATTTGTTTTTTTTAAAACCCATATTATTCGCGGTTCATATATATATGAGCCGTGAAAAATGAAATAATTATTTTTTTAAAAATTCATATTTTTCGCGGCTCATATATATATGAGCCGCAAAAAATAAAAAAAAATTGTTTTTTCTAACCTATACTTTTCGCGGCTTGTTTTATATGAGCCGCGAAAATTATTTATTTTTAATAAAAATAATACTAATTTATACTATAATTCTAATCATACAACAATAACCTGAATAGTTTACATACCAAAATCATAATGTTTGCATACAATACATTACATATCCGTAAGTTCGCTTCATTAATTCAAAAGAAATATTGTAATAGTTCTTCATTCCTAACAATGTCTTGACTAAGACGATTCATTTTCTTCATCGTTTTCTTGACTTCCACTAGGAGATTGTTCACTACTAAATGTTGCTGATTGATGAGTTGCGTGACCATCCTATGAAAACATTCAAAAATCAAACTATAATATGCCCAACAATTAAAACATCCAAAACACTAAAAACAGTGTGAAAAGTACTACTTAATTTATTTTGGATTGGTAAATGTGAGGAACCCAAAACAAGGTTGGTAAAAGGGGTGGACTCACTAGAATGATGATTTCTATGACCATCCTATATAAAACATTCAAAATTCAAGTATAAGATGCAACATTTAAATTGGAGCGACCAATCGAGCGACGAACAAAGACGAAATTAGTTGATTATGCTGCCAAAACGAACAAGGAGTACACAAATAAGACTTTCAGAATTCAATTAATTGATGAATTTGAAGTAAAAAACAAGAAGAAGCCGAATGAAACTTACCTGGAGCTGGAGCGACTGAGCGGAAGGGAAGGGCTGAACGGCGTGAAGAATGGAATGAGAGTTCTGTTTTGTGGATTTTAATCTTTTATCACGGCTCAAACTCAAATGAGCCGTGATAAATCTTGTTTTTTCCCCCATTTATCACGACTCAAAACCAAATGAGCTGTGATAATACTTTTTTTTATTTTCCCCATTTATCACGGCTCAAAACCAAATGAGTCGTGACAATATTTTTTTTTATTTTCCCCATTTATCACGACTCAAAACCAAATGAATCGTGACAATACTTATTTTTTATTTTGCCCATTTATCACGGCTCATTTGGTTTTGATCTGTGATAAATGGGCAAAATAAAAAAAAAAGTATTGTCACAACTCATTTGGTTTTGAGTCGTGATAAATGGGCAAAATTAAAAAACAAAAAGTATTGTCACAGCTCATTTGGTTTTGAGCCGTGATACAGTATGTAATTCTTGCGGCGCAACATTAAATGTGCCGGGAAAATTATAGAAAAAATAATTAAATATTAACGACACTTGTTATTGAGCCGTTAAAAGTAAGATAAAGGTAACTGCTGAGTTATTTGAGTCGTAAAAAAAAACTACATAACGACTCAATGTTAATTGAATCATGATATTCAATTTAAATTAATTTGTTACGACTCAATATACATTGAGCCGTTAAATTTAGCCGGTACATGGCCCTTCTCCCGTAGTGACTATCTATATCTATATTAATTTGGCTAAATCACATACAATATTACAAATAAGATTTTTATTGTATTTTCTGAACTCCTAATGTTAAATTAACCTCTTCTAATTGATCCATGTCAATCATAAATTTCTCATTCGTAGGTGGCATGCCATGTAAAACACTTTAAAATCCTTCAAAATTTCTCATTCATTCTATAAGTTACAAAGCTTATATCATTTCTCTTTTATTTCACATTAGTAATTATGATTTTTCTTTCAATATATTTTATGAAATGAAATTTATATAATAATAAAATATCTAATATTATATTTTAATGAATATCAAGTATGCACATGTTAAAAATTACTTTTAAAAATTAAAATATAGATTAATTAAGGATCCTTTCATATATCACATAATACTCATATTAAAATAAGATATAAGTCACATATTAACATCACCTACTTCATTTCAATAATATCACAATAAATTTTAACAATGTCACAAATTTAAGTATTATATATTTATAAACTAAATAAAATTTACAGTTAACAAATAGATAAAATATATGTATACTAAAACATTAGAGATTGTTACTATTGGTAGAAAAATATTAATCTCGTTATATGTACATTGATAGAAGTAATAAACCATAAAATTTAAGTCAAGAGTATATGGACATTAACATATGTTTTTACAGTTTCGTGAAATATTTTTTATATATTTATAACTCAACGTATTTTTTAATTATTAAAATACTATTTATATAATATATTATTATTACTAATATAAATAAATAATTACTAATGATATTAAGTCATAAAAATGTATAAAAATATTTAAATTAAAAGTATTAATTATTATCTTATTATTATTTATTAATTTTAATTATTTCCCCATGCATTTTTAACTAATTCTATGAAACAATAGGCTTAATATTTATTGTATTTCATAATATAAGTTATCTATATAATTAATTATTTCATGCATTTTTTATTTTTTAATAATTTTATTGCGAACAATTCAAACTTATAACAATGAACTTTTTGAAAATTATTATTGTGTATATTCACTTAAAAATATAAAATTTTAAACTTTATAATAGTAAACTTATTATTTTATTTCTGAAAATTATTTTACTCTATATTTATTTAAAAATAATTTAAATATGTTATACTATCAACCACAATAACTTATATTAAATTTAAAACATAAAAACGTTAAGAAATACAATGTATTACTAATTGCGCAAAGCGCATACCAGATATGATATCTATTATAATATAAGTTTAAATCGTATTTACGCAAAGATGATTATGTTAACGAAATATTATTGCCTGAGACCAACTTCTTTATCAGAGGAAGGCCCACAAAATTTAAAAATAGGACTATGTAAATATATGATGGTTGAAGTAACTTCTCCTTATTGGTAAAACTCGTTGCAAAACGGTTGAGTTTTTCAATTATGGACATAGTAATTAGTTGAGTAAAATTTTAATTAAACAAAAAATTATTTCATAGTAAGTTAGAATTTTTTTTATTTAAATTCGTATATTAAAATAACATATGTATTCTATTCTTAATTTGAAGACATAAATATAAAATCATATATTCCATATTGTTAACTCAAACTTTGGTTTCAACACGAGTAAGTAGTCTGACTTGAGGACTAACAGTGAAATGTGTCAAACGATGGACCAATCACTTCCCAGTAATGCTTTTAACGTTCAGAAATTCCGCAAAAAAAAAAATACAAATATGGATTGCTGTCGAGTTTTACTTAACATTCATTTTCTTACTTGAAAAGCAGAATATGTACAAAACTCAGTACCTCTGATCGATCACTTGTAAACTAATCCGGATATATAACGAGTCGAGGTAAATTTGGTATTCCAAATTTTGTGGATAGCCGGCCCTATAATTATTTAAGGTCTCTATATGTTGCATGCAGTATGGTAGCAATCATCTAATAAGAACAACAATAAATTGGCAAAGGTCTAAGTCAGAAAGTTTTTCAAGATACGTCGTCATGCACATCTACACTCAATTGTAACATTCACAATAGAATAGGACTTCCCATATCGTCATACCTTTTCTTCGGGTCTATATAAACGTACGTATTTTATTCTTTCCAATATAGCCACACAATCCTCACACTCTTCTATACCTATAGCTATAGCTATTGCTATTGCTATTGCGATGTCTCCTCTTCAGAATTACCAGATCTTCTCTTGTCTCCTCATCATTCTATTTGCTTGGGCATCCTCGCCTCAAGTTCTTTCCCGACCCGTTTCTGAAGACTACGACATGGTAAGGAAATATGAAGATTGGATTGCCCTTCATGGTCGGGTCTACCAAGAGGCTGCAGAGAAAGAAAGTCGTTATAACATTTTCAAAGAAAATGTCAAACGCATCGAAACCTTTAATGCCAACCCCCGTAACACAGACTCAGGCTATAAGCTCGCCGTAAACCAATTCGCAGACCTTACTAATGAAGAATTCCGTGCCAAATATACTGGTTATAAGAGTAAGCCATGGAGTCAATTGTCTGATAAAAACGTCGGAGGATCCAGTAAAACATTATTTAGGTACACAAACTTCACAGTTGCTCCAGGTTCAATGGACTGGAGGCTGAAGAAAGCAGTCACGCCAGTTAAGGATCAAGGAAACTGTGGTAAGTAATAAAAATTATGAGTAGGGCATGAAAATTTTCATTGTGAAATGACAATACTGTCCTTATATATACAAGTATAATATATAGATATGTACCGAACAAAGAAATAAATCAAACAGTTATACCTACCTATGTTTTGATATATGAATTCACGTGCATGGGAATATATATGTAGGATGTTGTTGGGCGTTCTCAGCAGTGGGAGCGATTGAAGGAATTCATATGCTCAAGACTGGGAAGCTAGTATCGCTGTCGGAGCAACAGCTGGTAGACTGCGACACCAGTTACAACATGGGTTGCGAGGGAGGCCTTATGGACTACGCGTTCGAGTACATCAAGAGCAATGGAGGCATCACAACGGAAGACAATTACCCGTACGAGGGAACGGATGGGACATGTAAGGCCAAAAATGCAGCTGTTACAGGAGCTTCCATCACTGGGTACGAGGATGTTCCAGAAAACAACGAGAAGGCCTTGCTGCAGGCAGTGGCGAACCACCCCGTTTCTGTAGCTGTCGAGGGAAGTGGGGTTGGGTTCCAGTTCTATGGTAGTGGCGTACTCACGGCCAAAGCGTGTGGCACGGACCTCGACCATGCTGTCACAGCCATAGGGTATGGTGTCACCTCAGGTGGGACAAAGTATTGGCTGGTGAAGAACTCTTGGGGGACATCTTGGGGTGAGACTGGCTACATGAGGCTGGAGAGGGATGTCACCTCAAAGGCTGGGACATGTGGTATTGCCATGAAAGCTTCTTATCCCACAGCATGAAAACACGCTCACTGGATCAGTGATTATGTTGTCGTATTCGTATATATATGCATGGGTCAAAATTTGCAAGTTTGAATATGGGGTATTGTTAGTAGCAAAAGATAGAAGCAGACTATATATATAAATTGTATATATATGGGTGTGTTTGGCGACCAAGCAATTTGTATGCCTATGGGGTAGTACTTACTTGTTTACTTGTCCCTCCATATGTATATAGTCAGTCCTACATGTCTATACTCGACAAGCTATTATTATGATTGTTATACAAGTATGTTGCGAGCGTATTGTATATACCTGATAGGTTGAAGTGTGGCATAAATTTTATATTTAAAATGCTATATTACAGACAAAACTATATTAAATAATTGAAACTATTACATAATTTATATTAGCCCATTTTCTTATGATACATATATTTTCAATTTTAAAATATAAAAGGTTGTTAACTATATCAAAATAGGAGACAACAATTAGCCTGGATTGGAACATACTTCCCGTAAGGTACGGTGTCCAAGGGTGTCCAAAGGTGTACCCTATATTCTAGGGGTGATAAAAAAAGATTGTAGGACCGAATTCCCGACAAGACCGGCCCGACTAGGACCGAGACCGAGCGGACGAGATTTTTTCTTCAAGGTCGGGCTCAGGCTTTTTTCCCGAAAGCCCGTTTAGGACCGGCCCAGACCGAATGAATGTGGATTTGGGATATTCATAATACCACACCGAAAGGATTGTGGATTTTGGAGGTTTTCTATATCTATAAAAGCTGTATCCTGATAAATTTACCAAAGAATATAGTGAGTTCATAGTGTATTTTTTTAGAGGTGAACTATTCTTTCGCCTTTTACTAAAGAATACCGTGAACTCATAGTTTTTTTTTGTACAGATTCGGTCCAGGACTGAGACCGACCCGAGTCAAGAAAGACCGACTCGGGCTGGCTTTTTTGGCCGAGGTCGGTCTCGATCTCGGTCCTCCAGAAGGCAAGACCGAAATTTCGATCTCGGTCTTACCTTCACGACCGGCCCGGCCCGCCCATGATCAACCCTACTATATTCCTACAGTTAGGCCGAACTTTTAGTCCGCCACAAAAGGAATTGGTCGAAGTCCGCCGACCTTTGTTGCCTCAAACCATAATTAGATAACTCGAAGTTCCCACTCCCCACTCCCCACACTCTAGAGTTCATACAAAATCATCTTAAAGAGATAAAGGAAGCTACAAAATTATCTAGAAATTACACAACAATCGTCAACAAAATAGAAACTTACGGTCAATCAGCGACAT
The DNA here is from genome assembly GCA_946814005.1 of Chamaenerion angustifolium. Taxonomy (NCBI): domain Eukaryota; kingdom Viridiplantae; phylum Streptophyta; class Magnoliopsida; order Myrtales; family Onagraceae; genus Chamaenerion; species Chamaenerion angustifolium. The sequence goes on along the minus strand of OX328266.1, from coordinate 31,012,535 downwards.
ATCTAGGAACCTACATAAGTGAGTTCCTATTATGATAAAATAATTCTTGATAAATGAAATACACATTGTCATTTTCATAATTTTGCCTACCGTATTAATTTTGTTTTTGGCCATCAAAATGAATGTGGTAGTAGCGGCGACCAGGCCCATCCCGCTACGTAATGTTCGGGTTTTTTCCATCCCGCTATCGTGTTAATTAAAGAGTCTAATTTGCAACCCCAAAGCCAATCACTTAGTCAGAAAACTTATTTAGTATATAACTTAAATTCTAAAGAAGGAAATTAGTATTCGATATTCTGATTTGCACATACTTTAAACTAAAACAAAAAAAAAATATTTTTATTGTTCTAAGAAGAAATATTATATTTTTAATTAAACATCAAACGAAATTGAAATACTAATTATATTTAAAAAATTAAATAAAAACATTTTTTAAGTTGATAATTCTAAATCACTAAAGGAAGAAAGAAAAAGAATACTTTATTTTGTTTTGGCCATCAATACTTTACTTTAACTTTACTAGGAATTGAATTTTAGATCACACTTAAAAAGTGAATTCATAAGGAGCTAAGTTCGAATTGTCAACTGGGTCCGTGCTAAAATTTAACTAGGGTCCTAATAAATACTACTTAAAATATAGGGAAAAGTATGAAAAAAATGTAACATGTTTGCTCTCAGTGGTAAATGTGGCCCAATGTTTATTTTTGATGTAGTATGTTTGGTGGTGTAGGTTTTTGATGAATTCCGTCTGTGTTCGTTAAAAAATTCCGTTAACAGCATCCATGCCTTGCACGTGACTTTTTGTGTGTGTGAAATCCCAAAGATGCCCTTGACTTCTTCACCTATTATATGCAGTCTTTCTCCTCCATTGAAGCATACGGTTTCTTCTCCAAGAGTCTTCTCCAAGGTGTTCGTCGACGATTCCCGAAGTATTCAGCCCGTCAATGTCGGATCTCCTGGTCGCCGAGGAAGAATGGCACCACATTACTCGGGTGGTTTACCAGTTACCACCCAACGACCGAGATAACTAAGGTGAATCCAAGAGACTCACTGCCTGTTTTCCACCTTTGCTAAATTGAAAGCGAAATGTCTGTAATTTTAAGGCATTGAACAAATATGAGATTAACCCACATATAGGCATGTATGTTTTGACAATAAAAACTAGTAAATAGTTTTCTAAAGAACCGATGCTAGTAATTCTAGTGACTGGACCAATAGATGGTTAAGCCATTAGAGAATAAATTACTATCTTGATTCTCGAGTTTCCGTTTTACGCAATAAGATTTGGCATCCGCTTGATGCTGCTTCACCGTTGATATCTGAGTACTATTTTCTCTGGCTATTCAGGTTGTGATGGATGCTATAAACAAACCTCGTAATATTAACTATAAAGGAGTAACCGACTTGGTGACAGAGTGCGTTTTCTTCATCATTGTCACAAAAATTTGCATATGCTGTTGTTGGAGGTTTACATACACACGAGTTTTGTGCTTATGCTTTGGACTTCTGTTTTTTGTATTGGGACTATTGCAGGAAATTTGCGACTTTGTAATAGAGTTGGTGATTCCAACAAGCTAAATCTCTACATTTGTTATGATGGAATTATTTGCATCACAGACAAAACGAGTGAGTTAGCAATCTCAGAAGTTGTCAAAAAGAATTTTAATGATCATCTCATCCTTGGAGAAGAGGGAGGTATCATAGGAGATTCAACCTCTGAGTACCTATGGTGTATTGATCCATTAGGTTTGTGATCCTCAGACACTAATATACTGCCCAGAGTGAAGTTGCTAATATTTCATGCTGATTGTTGTGTTCCAACTTTTAGGTCCGGGTGAAAACTTGTACGTTAGATAACATCTGCAAAAATACTTCTTGTACTTGTTTGCAATAGTCAATTATTAGTATTTTTGACTTGACATTCTTTAGCATTGCTATCTATCACTTATTTGTTTTTCTTTTATACTTGTTTGTTGTTTCAGTATATGTTGCATCCAAATTTGTCACTATATGGGTCCTCTTCATTTTCTAGATGTGCAACTGGAAAATATCTATGCATTTGTTAAACAATAATAAATTCACATTTTTTGGTGAGTTTCTATTTTTATGTCACTTGAGTACAAAATACTTGTCTAACATCTGTATTTAGTTTGAGTCAAACTGTAAAATTGATTGCTCCATAACCTGTCAATTTACAATGTAATAGTAAAAATGATTTTTTTCTCGATGCAGTCCATCTATTGCTATCTCTCCTGTATTCTTAGATAGTTGATACAAGTTATCTAACTTACATGAAAAAACATAAACAAAATGATGATTATATTCTTTTGTAGATTGCTGAAGAAGCTGGTGGGAAAGTGAGTTGCATGGATGGTGGCAAGTTCTCTGTATTTGATAGATCTGTTCTGGTTTCAAATGCCATTCTCCATGACAAAGTAAGTTCATTATGTTGTTATTTCGATAATGAGGTTGATGATGATGATGACACTGATTAGTTTTGTTCTTGAATAATGTAGTAGTTAGATCGACTTGCACCCGCAACAGAGAAACTGAAAATCAAAGGAATCGACCTCTCTTTATGGTACAACCCAGAAAATTACCAAATTGATCTCTAAACTGCTGCGGATTCTGCAGTAGCTGAGCCAAGATGGATATTGAACAGGGTTTCTTCTCAACACTCCTCCTCAACCCACTCAAACTATCAAGATAGCTTGCTGTTTATTGTTATAGTGGCGGTGATCTGCAGGTGGAATACATTTTGTTGTTACTAAATATTTCAGAAACAATTCCTATGCATTTACTGAAGACATCATTTTCTCTATGAAGATTTCCATTCATCATCATATAATATTGCATGACTTTTTCCTATTACATTGTTAGCTAATAAACAGATAAAATCATGGTAATTACGTTGATACCACTTTGTCAACTTATATAAAGAGGGAATTGCATCTGTGAACCCTAAATGAAACTTGCACTGAACTGTTTCACTCAAGAGACCAAGTTTTCAAATGGGTACTCCATTTTCTAAGTTTATTATTATCAATAAATTTTAAAATATCTGAAAGTACGATTAAATGTGTATATTCTGAAAGTACGATTAATAAATCCTCAAAGTTCTGAAAGTACGATTAGTGAGGAGTTGCAAGGGAAGGGGCAATTCATGGGTTTGTGGGGAATAGAGATCGGTTCAGTTTACTGGAGGGAACCGGTTGAGATATTGGTATTGGAGGAAAAACAACTAGAGGGTAGTTTTGGCATTTTTATTTTTTTTTCTTATTTTAACGTTCAAATGTTGGCCCACGTGATCTGCACGTGTCAAATTGTAACGGATAAATAGACGGAAAAACTAACGTTTCTTCAAAAACCAACAGAATGAAACATCGTACATCAAAAACCCGCGGCCCAAAACAATTTACATCGATTACCAATTTTGGCAAACATGTTATATCTTTTTCATACTTTTCCCTTGAAATAATGTAACTCTGTAAATATTTTGCAACATACTTTTCATGACAACTAAACTTATTAGCCTTTGACTATTAAACTCATGTGAAATATTAGTTGCAAATGTAAGAAAATTGTTAAATTTTAATATCGGGGTCGAGTCCCACCCAAATAGCAACCACAATATACAACTCGGGTTCCATCCTAAAACCAATTGGTGATAGGAGGAGTTAGTCTTATTGTATATATGGTGCCCAAATTATTTGAATATATCACCGATGTGGTATTTCTATTTCCTGTCATAGTGGCTTACTTCAACACTCCCCCGCACTGTGACAGCTCGTATTTTTAAAGGCACGACACCGACACATTTTAATTCAGACGGGTTGGGACTCAACAAAACTCCTCTCACGTCCAGACCTGACCCGAACTCTGGTACGTTGAGTAAACGAGACACAATAAACCCACATCGGGCACCCACAACGGGAAACAACCCAACACCGTCAAATGGAACCGAACTCTAATACCATGTTAAATTTTAATATCGGGGCCGAGTTACACCCAAATAGCAACCACAATATACAACTCGGGTTTCATTCTAAAATCAATTGGTGATAGGAGGTAGCCTTGTTGTATATATGGTGCCCAAATTTGTATTATACCACCAGTGTGGTATTTTTATTTGTCACATCGATATTTTCAACACTCCCCCGCACTGTGACAAATCATATTTTTTGTTTAAAGGCACGACACCGACACATTTTAATCCACACGGGTTGAGACTCAACAAATCCCCTCTCGCGTCCAGGCCCAATCCGAACTCTGGTACATGGAGTAAACGAGACACAACAAAACCCACATCGGGCACCCATAACTGGAAACAACCCAACACCGTCAAATGGAATCGGACTCTGATTTTGGCCTTCTGTAAACACCTGATTTTGGCTCGGGATCAAAATACTGTATGAGAGGAATCAAGATTTTTATATATATATATATATATATGTATAATATATATTTATATTATGTTTATGTAATACTATATATATCTATATGTATAATATATATTTACATTATGTCTATGTTATCTATCTATCTATATGTATAATATATATATATATATATGTTATGTATATGTATAATATATGTATATTATGTATATGTATAATATATGTATATTATGTATATGTGAAAAAATAATAATTTTAAAAAATGACTTGGGTCATTCTCAAACTTTGATGAAGGTTACAACTCGGTCCTTGGACTCTCGGGTCTTTTCTGGGACGTTATCGAGTGTTATAAACAAAACCGGAAAAGTTTTGGGCCATTTGTGAAATTTTTTTTTCTTAATTCAGCACGTTTAAAAAAAATCATTTTGATTTCTAAACTTTTCTAGACATTCCATGATTTCTAAAATGTTACAAATAAGTCTAGAATAATTTTCGGGTTATTTTTTGGAATTTTATTAAGTGTTACAAATAAGTCAAGAATAGTTTAGGGTCATTTCTGCAATTTTCGAAATATTTGTCCAATTCAGCTCAAATTTTAATAAATTGCATTTTGGTCCCCATATTTTTTTGGACATCCTATAACTTCTCAAAATGGGACAAATTAGTCCAACGAGCTTAATATCTTCAGAAAAAAAAATCATTCGTGCATGGTTTGACACGTTTAAAATGGCTCGAGAGTTAAACCATTTTTTTTCGAGCACGATTAACTTTCGTTCTCTTTTGTTTATTTGAAATTAACTCAAAAAAAAAAAAGTTAATACATGGTTTAAAAAAAATGCATATAATTTTTGGGTCAAGCATGATCGAAACGAGCAAAACGGGTAAATGAATTTTTATTTCAAAAGCAAACTAAATTACCGAAAGGGCGGATTATGAGCTTGCGAGCTTTTAAGACGTAATCAAACCCCCGAACTCGATTCTCTGGACAAGACCTTTAAGCTTTTAAGACATTTCTAAACCCTAGGATGTTAATTCGATGTACCCTAGGCAAAATTTTAGGATTCCGATTAGCCTTCAATTAATCGGTGGCGACTCTTTCAAATTTTTTTCGGTCCGGTTGATGACCCCGCTCGACCGGACCCTTCGCTCGCCAAGACCCGATTTCAAAAACGAAATTTATTTTTTTTCCAAAACTGGTCTGGAAAGTCGGATCCGACGTCCGACAATTTGGCGACTCTACTGGGGATCTCTTGTAGAGGGTTTAGGCTTTGTCATGTTTACTTTGCCATATTATATTTTGCCATATCCGTTTTGACCATTTGCTCATGCTTGCAGTTTCAAATTTTGTCCATAAGGCGATGTAATTGTAATAAGTCAAAAAATAAAATAAAATTCTTATTTTGCACACACCACGCTGGTTACCATTACCCGCTCGGACCTGGAGCACATTAAGAGGTTAGGGAGTTTAGTAGGGGAATGCGCCTGGAGTGGTTTGGACCGCCGACACGCAACCAAACAACTCAACTCGATGATCGGAATGGGCCCGTGATCCTCTTTAGGGGGTGAGGTTCCGCTGGTTTAGAGGACCTAGAAATCCCATCCATTTAGAACAAAAACTCCACACCGTGTTTAGTCTTTACCAGTTTTGTGTGTATTTCCATTTTTGGGCTCAACTAATGTAAATGAGAATTCTGCCCAAGTATTTGGATACGAGATTGGCCCACAACCCATGAAAAAATTTGGCCCATGAAGATGTTTGGCCCATTGATGTAAATGTGTTTTGTTTTGGCCTTAGATTATGACATGTATAGGATTGGGCCTTTTGTATTATATATTCCAGACTGTTGTAAATGTAATACGAGTCTTACTAATGAAGTTAAATTCTCGCACTTGCATTGCATTTTTCAAAAAAAAAATGTAAGTTCCATTCATTCAATCTTGTATCCTTAAGATGTTTCACGCACCATCTTTGGTAAGGATGAAAAAAAAAAATCATTGCCCTCACATTAAGGCCGTACAGCCCCCCACGGTCGAAATTGCCCGAATATGGAAAGTCATGACAAAAGAGAATGAGAAATATGTGAACAAGAAGATTGATGAGGTTCACGAGCTCGTAAACTACAAAGTCAATTGGATTCTCCTTAACGCCTTGTCTGAATTATGGAATATGGAAAACGCGTATGCATGATTAACAACAACGGAATACATTCACAAGTTCCATTCAACACCTGCAAGTCCGTCTTTTGACCCAGAGGAGATCATTGGGGATAGACTCGAACAACCACCGTCATTCTAGCAATGTGAGAGCACCTTGGAAAAATTTGGGGGCAACGTAGCTAAGTTGAATGACACCCTTGAACAGTTCATACGAAGAACGAGGCAAGTAAAAGATTTTCAAAATACATGTCCTCGACCTTCGTTCGAACCAAGGAACAAGCAATAAATGCACTCAATGAGCTACATCGTTGTGTGAAACGTCTTAAGAACTAGACATCGATTGGCCAAATCTTTATAAAGTATTTTTGAAAAAAAACTTTGGCCATACATGCAATCAAAGTCTACGAATGGAATGAACGGAACATGTAGAATTTTTTAAATCAATCATGCATGATCAATTGTGTATTCATCCTTCTTACTACGGTATTTTGGATTTAGGTTAGGAAACCATGCGACATTCGAAGACTCCAGCACCTCAAAAACACGAGGAGAAAATCATTCAGCTAGAGCAAACCATGCACGCTATGAGTTTCCGCATAGTGCAGTCAATCGTTGACATGACCTCCTAGGTCGAGCGAATTTGTCTCTTCTGAGCTCCAAACAGGCGTTACCACCACAGTATTCCGGCCTCGTCTTCCCGAGCAACACTGCTGTCGTGGCACGTCATCAATCCATATCATGCAGTTTTGCCATCTTGACGAAGCTCCACCTCCCACATATGGCCATCCTGACCAAAGCCCACTTCCCACATATGACTATCCCACACCCGAAAGGACAAATACACTTTTAGGATCGGGTTTTCATCCTAATTTCAAAGATTATGAATTCGTCTGGAGGAAATATTTAACCGAAAGTTCAGAGATATTGTTGTTTCCTCTCATCGCCGTTCATTTCCAGGCCCACCACAAGTGATCCAACTCGATGACATTGATGCTCATGAGGGCTTCTCAGACTTATTTTCAACTGGTATCACCATTGGAGCTCTGCTTGATGAATCTCCCTCATGCATTTTTTATCGTCCACTCGTTAGTGGGGCACCCTTGCCGAATCTGACTCTACACATTACGGAGAATGATTCGTTGACCCAGATGACATTGCAATTTGGAACATGAAATCAAGCAGATACCAAATTGTACCAATTCCTGAATGCAGTGAGTGATGAGTATAATCAACAAAAAGATGATTTACTAGGAGAAAACCTGTTACCTGAGGTAAAATAGGCTTATGCAACTATTCAATCAAGAAAAGGACCGGAGACTAGTAATGGGTACCACAGCAAGGAGGGACGCCGAGGTTCTCATCGTCAGAATTGAATCCGTCTTCTATGTTACACCTCGTTCAGAGGAAGTGACAATCGTAGTCAAACTGACCCACGCCACCAGACAACATTCGACCACCGGAAAAGGGAAGGTTGTTTTACAAAGTAAAGGAGATGAGAAAAACAACTCCCTGTCGTTTGATCGAGCTAAAGCATATGCGACTTAAATAGAGATGAAAAGACGTCATTGTTGACACGGGGAAGACGCCATCAAGATGTCATTGTTGACACGGGACAGACGCCGTTGTTGACCCCTGCAGAAGAGTCTCCATTGTTGACATGGGGAAGACGTCGTTGTTGACTCCTGCATAAGAGTCAGCATTGTTGACACGGGACACATGCCGTTGTTGACTCCTGTATAGGAGATGCCATTGTTGACGCTCGTCATTGTTCACAACAGGGGAGACGTCGTTGTCGATGCATAGAGATTCCATTGTTGGCATCGTCGATCGGAAAGGCTTAAAATGTAGTCACTATGGAAAGTTCGTCACAGTAAGGCGAAGTACTTCTAACTGATCGGATTCCCTGAAGGGTGGAGAAACCCATGTAGGGACAACAACAATGACGCCAGCAACGTCATCACCACGGGGATGAAAGCTGCGAAGAAGAGAAGCAAACCAACAATCACCTTGTGTTCTTATTTGCGTCTTTTCGTTCAAATATTTTGGCAACGCTCGCACCCATGAGTAAAATTTCTCCGGTAAACCAAAAACTGCCAATGGAGATCAAAATCAAAGAAGTTTCAGCCTATTGTTGTACAATCAAAGAATCATACAGTCAACCATGACTCACTGATATAAAAAAAAAAGATATCTGGCGTACGGAGTTCCCAGAGAACGCCACAAGAAAATGTCTGAATGGTCATGCGAGGAATGACTTGCAATTAATTTCCTAGTGTCCCGACTATACCCATTTGAGATGCGTGAATGCTAAAGAAGCTGAACATCTAATGGAAGAAATTCATGAAGGTTGTTGCGGCCCACACATGAACGTGCAAGACTTGGGTACTTTGGGTTCACCATGACGGCTGACTGTATAAAACATACCCAACAATATCACATCTGTCAAGTGTACGCGGACCAAATCCACGCGTCACTACATGAGCTCTATTACAGAAATTCCCCACGGGCTTTCAAAATGTGGGGCATCGATGTAATCAACATGATTTTCCCAAAGGCATCCAACGGTCATCGATTCATATTGATTACAATCGATTACTTCACCAGGAGTAGAGGTTATTACCCTGACGTCAATAACGACAAATGCCATTGAATTTTTCATTAGCAAGGACATCATCGTGTATCATGGGATGCCGAAGTCAATCATCACCGACAATGCCAGAAATCTAAATTGGTCGATGAGTTGTGGTGAGGTATAAAAATGCATCTCCATATTATCCAAAAATGAATGACGCAGTGGAAGCAGCAATTAAAGGACTGACAAGATAAGATGTCATGGGCACTCAAGGCATACATGAACTCAATACAGGCACCAACAGGAACAACCCCATTCTCCCTTGTTTACGGGATCGAAATCGTGTTGCCAATTGAAGTAGAATTCCCGTCAGCTAGGATCCTCGCCGAGGCAGAGAAGGATGAGTGAGAGTAGGCGAAATGCAGATACGTGCAATTGAACCTCATGACAAAAGGCGGCTCATCGCGCAGTGCCACAGGCATTACCAGCAACGCATGGCTCGTGCATTTAATAGGAAAGTCAGTCCAAGAGGATTACAAGCAGGCTATCTAATTCTTAGAAAAGAATTCTTAGAGTCAATCCAGACTCTCGGGGCAACTTTGTGCCTAAATATGAAGGGTCTTATGTCGCCAAAGAGACTTTCAGCAGAGGAGCCATGATCGTCACCAACATGGACAATCAAGAACTCTCCAGTCCAATCAAAATGGACGCAATTAGAAAATACTATCCTTAAAGAGTTCGTAACAATAAAGCGAACCTCCAAAAGAGAGAGAAAATTCCCGCTAAATCGAAAACCCAAAAGGGTGGTTTAGGCAAAATTTAGGGAAGAGGGGCATGATTGAAAATACCCAAAAGGACAATCATGGCAAAAGGAGAGGAATCAAATCCCTGCTAGGTTGAAAACCCGAAAGGGCAATTTAGGTAAAAATCAAGGGAACCGAGAGGTGCGGTAAAAAAAATATACCGTAGCAAAATGATAGAAAAGCGAGAGATAAAAAAAAACATTAAAGTCAAATCAAGATTCTCGGGGCAAGTTTATGTCTAAATATGAAGGGGATTATGTCGTCAAAGAGATTTTCAGCGGAAGAACCATGATCATCACTGACAAGGACGAGCAAGAACTCCACAATCCAATCAATGTGTATGAAGAAAAAAACTCGTAACCAGAAAGCGAGCCTTTAAAAGTGAGAAAATTCCCGCTAAATCAAAAACCCAAAAGGGTGGTTTAGGAAAATTTAGGGAAGAGGGGCATGATTGAAAATCCTCAAAAGAACAATCATGGAAAAAGGAGAGGAATCAAATCCATGCTAGGTTGAAAACCCGAAAGGCCAACCTAGGCAAAAATTAAGGGAACCGAGAGGTGCGGTAAAAAACAATACCGTATCAAAATGATTGAAAAGCGAGAGATAAAAAAACAAAACAAAAAATCTTTCAAGTCAATCAAGACTCTCGGGGCAAGTTTGTACCTAAATATGAAGAAATTTATGTCATCAAAGAGATTTTCAGCAGGGAAGCCATGATCATCACTGACATGGACAACAGAGAACTCCCCAATCCAATCAATGTTGATGCAAAAAAAAAACTCGTCATCAGAAAGCGAGCCTCCAAAAAGGAGAGAAATTCCCGCTAAATCGAAAACCTGAAAGGGCAGTTTAGGCAAATTTTAGGGAAGAGAGGCATGATTAAAAATCCCTAAAAAGGGTGATCATGGCAAAAGGAAAGGAATCAAATCCCTGCTAGGTTGAAAACCCAAATGGGCGACCTAGGTAAAAATTAAATAAATCGAGAGGCGCGGTAAAAAAAATACCGTAGCAAAAGGAAAGAAAATCAAGAGATAAAAAATTAAAAAAATGCTCAAAAGTGGACGACAATGTTTCCCACAGTAGCAATAAAAGAAAGTTGTGATCGACATTAATTTGAGATGGCTCGACAACTTGAATGGATACACATTGTGAACATAGCACGAATGGCTTTAGGGAACTCCATCAAGAAGGACTCCAAAGTCGATTAATGAGAAAACAGACTGAGAAGTCCGCACAAGCAGTCAGACATCTTGAGAAGGGTTTTTACCTCCAAAATGACTTACAAGCTAATGAGCGGTGTATTTAGGTGCTCTACCTCCGCGAAGTCATCATCAACAATCGCGACTTGTAGATATCCAACTTCCGAGAGTTACAAGCCGACAAGCAGAGCCTTTAGCTGTTCAGCCTCCGCAAGTCATCCCCAACGATCAGAACTTGTAGATGTCTAGCTTATGAAAGTTATAAAACAACGAGCGGGGCCTTTAGGTGTTCAGCCTTCGCAAGTCATCATCGACGACCAAGACCTGTATTTATCCAGCTTCTGCGGAAAAAATCCAACGAGCGGAGCCTTTAGGTGTACAACCTTCGCAAGTCATCCTCGATGACCAGGACCTGTAGTTATCCCGATTCTGGGAATCACAAAGCCGACGAGTAGAGCCTTTAGATTCAGCCTCCGCAAGTCATCCTCGATGACCAGAACCTGTAGTTATCTAGCTCCTGGGAGTCACAAGCCGACAAGCGGAGCCTTTAGGTGTTCAGCCTCCGCAAGTCATCCCCAACGAGTCACAAGCCGACCGACGAGCGGAGTCTTTAGGTGTTCAACCTCCGCAAGTCATCCTCGACGACCAAGACTTGTAGGTGTCCAACGTCTGGGAATCACAAGTTAATGAGCGTTTAGACGCTAAGTCTCCACAAATCATCGTCAACAATCGGGACCTATAGGTGTCTAGCTTCCGAAAGTTGCCTAATAATGTTTGTCTACTATGTAAATAATGAATAAAGAGAAGCCAAAATCAGTTGTTTGTCTTTGAACACACGCTCATGAGATCACTTCCATGAGCGCGTGCTCAAAGAGGGGCAACTGTAAACACCTGATTTTGGCTCGGGATCAAAATACCGTATGAGAGGAATCGAGATTTGAAAAATATATATATTTGAAAACTAAAAAAAAAAGTTTTTTTTAAATAATATTTTTTTTAAAAAAATAATAAAAAATTCCAACGGTGGAAAATTGCCACTTTTCTACCGATTTCATTTTTTTATTATTAATTTTTTTTTTATGTTATTAAAAAAGAATTTTTTTATTAATTAATTAAATATGTATACATTTTCTCTATAAATGAGAGGAGTAGCCTACGGTGATTAGAGAGGATGAAGATGCAGCTACGGTGAGGTGAGTTTCAATGAGAAGAGAAGGAAAAAAAAATAGAAAAAAAAGAGTGAAAAATACCGATAATTATCGGACTCGGCTCCTCGTACGATATTTTAAACCTCCAATGAGTTAGGTATATTTCTCTCATATTTAATATCATATTTGTATTTTATAAATGTGAAATAAAATTGAGAGTTTATATACATATATTATATATTTATGTATAATATACTTGTTAAGATATATATATATATGTATAATATATATTTATATTATGTTTATGTAATACTATATATATCTCTATGTATAATATATATTTATATTATGTCTATGTTATCTATCTATCTATATGTATAATATATGTATATTATGTATATGTATAATATATGTATATTATGTATATGTATAATATATGTATATTATGTATATGTGAAAAAATAATAATTTTAAAAAATGACTCGAGTCATTCTCAAACTTTGATGAAGGTTACAACTCGGTCCGGTTGATGACCTCGGTCGACCGGACCCTTCGCTCGCCAAGACCCGACATTTCAAAAACGAAATTTAAAAATATTTTCCAAAACGGGTTGGGAAAGTCGGATCCGACACCTTAATATTATTGTTGATTTCCCAACCCGTCTGGTATATTGTTGAGTAAATGGTATCAGACGGGTTGGGTAAATTGGTTTTAGGATGGAGCCCGAGTTGTATATTGTGGTTGCTATTTGGGTGTGACTCGGACCCGATATTAAAATTTAACATGGTATCAGAGCCCGGTTCCATTTGACGGTGTTGTGTTATTTCCCGTTGTGGGTGCCCGATTTGGGTTTGTTGTGTCCCGTTTACTCCACGTACCAGAGTTCGGGTCAGACCTGGACGTGAGAGGTGCTTTGTTGAGTCCCAACCCGCCTGGATTAAAATGTGTTGGTGTCGTGCCTTTAAAAATAAGAATTATCACAGTGCGGGGGAATGTTGAAGTAAGCCAGTGTGACAGAAAATAGAAATACCACATCGGTGGTATTCAAATAATTTGGGCACCATATATACAATAAGGCTAACTCCTCCTATCACCAATTAGTTTTAGGATGGCACCCGAGTTGTATATTGTGGTTGGTATTTGGGTGTGACTTGGCCCCTGTAAACACCTGATTTTGGCTCGGGATCAAAATAACGTATGAGAGGAATCGAGATTTGAAATATATATATATAGTATATATATATTTGAAAACTAAAAAAAAATTTAAAAAATTCCAACGGTGGAAAATTGCCTCTTTTCCACCGATTTTATTTTGTTATTATTAAAAAAAACGTTTTTTTTTTATATTATCAAAAAAAAAAAGTTTTTATTAATTAATTAAATATGTGTACAATTTCTCTATAAATAAGAGGAGTAGTTCAATGAATGAGGAAGGCTTGAAGGAGAAGGAAAGCTACGTGAGTTTCATGAGAGAAAAGTGATTGGAAAGAAAAAAAAAAGAGTGAAAAAAAACATATTGGTAATTATCGGTCTCGGTTTCTCGGACGGTGTTTAAGTTCCGAACGATTTAGGTATATTTCTCTTGCATTTAATATTGTATTTGTATTTTCTAATGTTATTATTTATGTTATAAAAAAAAAAGAAGAAGAGTTTATATACATATATTATATATTTATGTATAATATATATTTATATTATGTTTATGTAATACTATTATATCTATATGTATAATATATGTTTATATTATGTTTATGTATTACTATATATATTTATATTATGTTTATGTATTACTATATATATCTATACGTATAATATATATTTATATTATGTTTATGTATTACTATATATATATATACGTATAATATATATTTATATTATGTTTATGTATTACTATATATATATCTATATGTATAATATATATTTATAATATGTTTATGTAATACTATATATATCTATATGTATAATATATATTTATATTATGTTTATGTTATCTATTTATCTATATGTATAATATCTATTTATATTATGTCTATTTAATACTATATATATATTATGTATTATGTAGAATATATGTATATGTGAAAAAAAATAATTTCAAAAATTGACTTAGGTCATTCCCAAACTTTGATGAAGGTTACAACTCAGTCCTTGGACTCTCGGGTCATTTCTGGGACGTTATCGAGTGTTATAAACCAAACCGAAAAAGTTTTGGGCCATTTGTGCAAATTGTTTTTCTTAATTCAGCTCTTTTAAAAAAAAATACAATTTGATTTCTAAACTTTTCTAGACATTCCATGATTTCTAAAATGTTACAAATAAGTCTAGAATAATTTTCGGGTTATTTTTTAGAATTTTACGAAGTATTACAAATAAATCTAGAATAGTTTAGGGTCAGTTCTGTAATTTTAAAAAATATTTTCAGTTAAGTTATATTGTTTTCGAAAATTACAATTTTTATTCCTAAATTTTTCTGGACATTCCATGATTTTTCAAAATGTTACAAATAAGTCTAGAATAATTTTCGGGTTATTTTTTAGAATTTTACCAAGTATTACAAATAAGTCCAGAATAGTTTAGGGTCATTTCTGCAATTTTCGAAAATATTTTCAGTTAAGTTATATTTATTTTTCGAAAATTACAATTTTTATTCCTAAATTTTTCTGGACATTTCATGACTTTTCAAAATGTTACAAATAAGTCTAGAATAATTTTGGGGTTATTTTAGAACTTTACCAAGTGTTTACAAATAAGTCCAGAATAGTTTAGGGTCATTTCTGCAATTTTCGAAAATATTTGTCCAATTCAGCTCAAATTTTTATAAATTGCATTTTGGTCCCTATATTTTTTGGACATCCTATAACTTCTTAAAATGGGACAAATTAGTCCAACGAGCTTAATATTTTCAAAAATTATTCGTGCATGTTTTGACACGTTTAAAATGGCTCGAGACTTAAGCCATTTTTTTTTTAGCACGATTAACTTTAGTTCTCTCTTGTTTATTTAAAATATAACAAAAATTGTACATGGTTTGTTTAATTTAAAGAAAATGCATGTAGTTTTTTTTGGGCCAAGCATGATTAAAACGGGCAATTCGGGCAAAATTGAAAAACATTTCAAAAGCAAATTAAAGTACCGAAAGGGCGGATTATAAGCTCGCGAGCTTTTAAGACGTAATCAAACCCCCGAACTCGATTATCTGGACGTAGACCTTTTTAAGCCATAGGATGTAAACTCCATGTACCCTAGGCAATTTTAGGATTCCGATTAGCCTTCAATTAATCGGTGGCGACTCTTTCAATTTTTTCAGTCCGGTTGATGACCCCGCTCGACCGGATCCGTTCCTCGCCAAGATTCGGAATTTTCAAACGAAAACGAAATTTAAAAATAATTTCCAAAACGGGTCGGGAAAAGTCGGATCCGACGTCCGACAATTTGGCGACTCTGGTGGGGACTTTTTTTTAGAGGGTTTAGGCTTTGTCATGTTTGCTTTGCCATGTTATATTTTTACCTATTTGTTTTGACCGTTTGCTCATGCTTGCAGTTTTAAATTTTTGTCTGAAAAGCAATGTAAATGTAATAATTCAAAATGATGTAAATCCTCGTTATGCACACACCACGTTGGTTACCATTACCCGCTCGGGCCTGGAGCACATTAAGAGCTTAGGGAGTTTAGTAGGGGAATGCGCCCGGAGCGGTTTGGACCGCCGGCACGCACCTAAAAAACTCAACTCGATGATCGGAATGAGCCTATGATCCTCTACAGGGGGTGAGGTTCCGCCGGTTCAGAGGACCTAGAAATTTCATCCCGTTAGAACAAAAGCTCCACACCACGCTTAACCTTCTACCAGTTTCGTGTTTGTTCATTTTCTCGTGTTTTGTTTTGGCCATAGATTATGATATGTATAGGATTAGGCCTTTTGTATTCCATAAACCTCTGTAAATGTAATAACTTACTAATGACATTTACTTTATCGCACTTGCATTGCATTTTTCTAAAAAAAAAAATGTAAGTTCCGTTCATTTTGTCTTGTATCCTTAGGACGTTTCACATATCATCTTTGGTAAGGATGAAGCAGACAAACCATTGTCCTCGCACCAAGGCCATTCATCCCCCCACGGTCGAAATTGCCCGAATATGGAAAGACATGACAAAAGAGGATCAGAAGTACGTGAATGAGAACATTGGCGAGGTTCATGAACTCGCAAACTACAAAGTCAATTGGGCTCTCCTCGATGCTTTGTCTGATTTTTGGGATGTAAAAAACGTCGTTTTCGTGATAAACAACAATGAACTCACACCTACGCTCGAAGAATACCGTCAACTCGTTCAAGGAGTAGATTGGGATCGTGGAATTATTCAACCCGACCTCCAACAAAGAGGCGAAGATAGTACCTTGGCCAGACTGCTCAAAGTCACAACAAACAAAATGTCCACCGAGCTCAGGTTGAATGGGGGTCATGGCTTATCTATTGAACTTTTGGTATATTGGATAGAGCACCGAATTGCCGATAAAACAAATGCCCCGGGGAGATGCCATGCTTTTATTTGACTTGTTTTGGGAACGGTCGTATTTCCCTTTTCTAATGGTCTCATCGACTCAGCTATGGCTAAAGTCGTTACCTAAGTAATAGAAGGCAAGGGTTTCGTGACAGCATTGCTCGCTGAAACCATTGCATCTCTAAACATTTTAAAAACCAAAGGGAAAGAAGAACTAAAAGCAAGTCCGGCCTTACTTCAGATTTGGTTCTTAAGCCATATAAAAGAATTTGTCATGAATTTTCCCCGGGCAAACTTTTTAGGTGACAAAAGGGTTATCTCGAGAATGTTAGGTCGATCATTGTTCGAAGCTGAGAAATGGAAAGCCCTCGATTGGAAAATCTATATTTCAAAATTAACGCATAAGGACATTTTATGGACGGCTAGATGGTTACCCATCCACCGTTCTACGATCCTTAGATGCAAAACTTTCGAGGGAGTTTCGCTTCTCAGCCATCGAGGATCCATGACTACCTACCCTTCCCGAGTTATTCGACAATTCAGTGGTTTCCAAGATATTCCGGTGCACATTCATGGACCCCCAAGATCATACAAGTGGCACAGCCGAGCAGACATTGCAAACTCACTACGAGACTCAGTTCGACAAGTGAATGATGATTGGGGAAACTGAGTCCCTCTATTCATAAATCTGATGGAAGGCTCCACGACAAAGGAAAACGAATACCATGCGACAACAGAGTACATTCATAAGTTCTACTCGGCACCCGCAAGTCCGCCTTTTGACCCGAAGGAGATAATCGGGGATAGACCCAAGCAATCACCGTCATCTCACGAGGACATCTATGCGATCATGAAATATAGGGTGGAAATTCAAAGTATTGCTTGGGCTGATGAACGCTCTAGATCCAAGAAAGAGATCCAACGCCTCCGCAATAAGTTACGGTGTGTGCGAAATGAAGTGAGAAGTCGGGATCACACCTTGGAGAAATGTGAGGGCAAAATAGCTGAGTTGAATGGCACCCTTGAACAGTCCAGACGAAGGGCGAGGCAATTAAAAAGATTTTCGAAATGCATGTCCCCGCCCTTCCTTCGAACCAAGGAGCAAGCGACAAATGCACTCAACGAGCTGCGTCGTCGGGTGAAACGTCTTAAGAATTAGACTTTGATTGACCAACTCCTTTGATTGTGTGAAAAAAACGTTTGTCGTATATGTCATCAAAGCCTACGAATGGAATGAACGGAACATGCATATTAAAACAAAAACATGCATGATCAATTGTGTATTTACCATTCTTACTATGATATTTGAATGATTTAGGCACATCTGGCAAGAACAAGCCCGATACGCACTCGCGGTTTCGTTCAACGGGAACGAATGGAGCAACCAAATCAAAGCCCTCCACCAGGTTTTCCGGAACCCGTGCGACAGTTGACAAATCCGGCACCTCAAGAATATGAAGAGAGGATCATCCAGCTCGAACAGACTATACACAGCATGAATGCTGGCATGGCTTGTATGACATCCCGGTTCGATCAAATGTTGGTTTTTCTAAACGCCCAGGCAGCCACCTCGTCTTCTCAAGCAACACCTCCGCCCGTAGTACCTCATCAATCCATGCCAAGTACTTTGGTCTTACCCGACCAAGCTCCACCTACCACATATGGTCACCCCGAGCAAGCTCCACCTCCCACATATGGTCATCCCGACCAAGCTCCACCTACCACATACGGTGACCCCGAGCAAGCTCCACCTCCCACATATGGTCATCCCGACCAAGCTCCACCTACCACATATGGTCACCCCGAGCAAGCTCCACCTCCCACATATGGCCATCCCAACCAAGCTCCACCTCCTACATATGACTGTCCTAATCAAGTTCCACTACCCATACATGGCCCTCAAGAGCAATCTTTTCCTCTTCAGTATGAACGGGTTGCACCTCCGGTACCTGTTTACCCCAACCAGGTCGCACGACCCGCGTTTGGTCTCCCCAATTACTCGGTCACAGTCGTCCCGATCGAGACTGAACAAGACAAGCGGTTGAAGCAGATTGAAGAAAAAATGAGGTCTTTTCAAGGAGTAGATCGATTTGGAGACTTGGACTTCTCTGATCTGGCTCTATTACAGGAAATCCCGATGCCTGATAAATTCAAGGTGCCAGACTTTGAAAGGTTCGATGGAACCGGTATCAACAGTATACCAAGTTGATGGTCCAGACTTTCCAGGAAAGTTTGAAAGGGGAGGCGCTGGTCTGGTTCGCAGGATTAAGAACAGAGCAAGTGCCAAATATGGAGGAGCTGGCCAAGCTTTTCCACCGCCGATATAAGCATAATCTGGATAACGCTCCTACTCGCCTTGATCTTCAGGCTATGGAGATGAAAGAGGGACAATCTTTCAAAGATTATGTGTCTGAGTGGAGGGGAAAGGCCAACTGCATGAACCCGCCCCTCGGGCAGAACGAGGCAGTCCCGATTTTTATCAGCACTCTTAAGGGTATATATTATACCCAAATGATGAGTCAATCCACAGCGGAATTTTCAAATCTCATCATGACGGGAGAATTGATTGAGCGAGGGCTTCGGTCCGGAAAGATTGACGACCCATACAAAGGTGCAGCGGATCCTAAGAAATCTGGAACAAAGAAGCCTACCCCGACCATAGGCGCGGTCTATCCAAACCCTTACCAGGCTCCTTACTCGGCTCCGTATCAACAATACCAACCATCACCGGTGGTCCCGATGCCTCAGGCTCCTCGAGCCCCACAAGGATCAACCTCTCTACCTAACCCACAAGATTCTGTCAACCGAGGTGGGAACCAAAGGAGGTTTCGAGAGCCCCGACAATTTACCCCTCTTCCAATACCATTCGTTGAATTGTACAAGAAGGCTTTGGCTCAAGGGCTCATAGGTCCTGAGGTTTTGAGCCCCGAAACGAGAATTCTGGCTAATGAACCAAATTCAAAATGTGAGTTCCACATGGGAGCACCTGGGCACACCACTAACAATTGCCCTCGCCTGAAGCACCGAATCCAGGACCTTATTGATCATAAATAACTTGTCTTAAATCCCATTTCGCCACCGAATGTCAATACCAATCCGCTACCCAACCATGCTTCAGGATCAGTCAACATGATCTTCTTAGAAGAAGGACCAACCCCTTTGATCAGCCCCATGGGTCAGGAGATGCTAAAAAATTACGTTTCGATGATCACCCCACTAATCATTGACTACGTACCGCAAGGACCAACACCATTCAAGTACGAGAGCAACAATAGGGTACCTTGGAACTATGAGGGGTACGCGGAAGGATCTGCGAAAAATGAAGACATTTTCAGTATGACTCGATCTGGACGTTGCTATATCCAGCCAGAAAACCCGCCCAAAGAGAAGGAGGTGGAGGGAGCCCAAAAGAAGAAGGTAACTGAAGAAGAAGCGAGCAATTTCATGAAGATTGTAAAGGATGCTGAATACAAGGTCGTGGACCAGTTGCGCAGAACCCCAACGCAAATATCTTTGTTGGCTCTGTTGTTGAGTTATGAACCACACCGAGAGGCATTAATGAATGTCTTGAAGGAAGCCCTGGTACCAAAGGAAATTTCAATCCGCCAAGTAGAGAATCTCATCGGTTCGGTTTTTGCTAGACAAATCGCCTTCGGGGATGAAGAGTTGGGTTCTAAGGGACAACAACATGTCAAGGCCCTCCACATCATGTGCAAAAGCAAGGGATACGTGCTCTCTAGAGTAATGATTGACAACGGCTCAGCTTTAAATGTATGCCCGATGTCCACCCTCCAACATATGAATATAGATCCGTCACTCATCCGTCCAACCAAAAGTGTTGTTCGAGTTTTTGATGGCAATATAAGGGAGGTAGAAGGAGAAATTGAATTACCATTGGAGATTGGTCCATGCGTGTTTAGCGTAGCTTTCAAAGTCTTGGACATTCCAGGGGTCTACAGTCTACTTTTGGGAAGACCTTGGATACACGTTGCTGGTGCAGTGCCTTCTACCCTGCATCAGAAAGTAAAATTTATATCTGAGGATCGCCTGGTTGTGATCGATGGGGAGGAAGATTACAACATCTATAAGGAGACTTCCGTACCTTTCATCGGAATCGAGACCGAAGATGCATTGCCTTTCCATGCCTTCGATCTCATTTCTGTGATTAGGGATTGGGGAGAGCCAGCACCAGACAGAGCCGAGCTCATGGTGGGGAAGATCATGTTAGGCAACAACTTCATCTTAGGACGCGGACTGGGAATCCATGGTCAGGGCATCATACACCCAATAACTCCAAGGAAGAACAAAGGCACTTTTGGACTTGGTTTCTATCCTAATTTCAAAGATTACGAAGTCGCCCGAAGGAAACGTTTAACCGGAAATTCACGGGCAATGCTATTTCCTCCCCTCGCTGCTTCATTTCCTGGCCCACCACAAATGATTCAACCCGACGACGTTGCTTCTCACGAAGGCTTATCAGGCTTGTTTTCGACCGGTGTCACCATTGGAGCCCTGCTTGATGAAGCTCCCTCATGCCTTTTCGTCCGTCCACTTGCTAGTGGGGAGAATATCACAAACTGGATGACATTACCTGCTTATACGTTTTCTATTAGTAATAATGAGTAAGACCTTTTGAAAAGGGATGTATTCCGCGTAGGACATATGTATGAGCCTCACGTTTTGGAATAGGGGAAATTTGTCATGACCACATCAAATGAATCCCTTCTTTTGTTAATTAATCAATATTATATCTCTTTCTACCTACTTCTGACATTAATATCCCTTCTCTTCTGCTTCCTTCTTTAGGAACAATACCTCTAGAGACCACAAGGGGAACCATAATTCAATCTCGTACAAGGACACCCTCGCCAAATCTGACTCTATACATTACGGAGAAGGATCCAGTGAGGAGGATGTCACGAAAGAAATTGAAGAAAGTTGGGACAGGTATAAGAGAGACAAACTTTTAACAACATAAGTCACTGAGGTCATAAACATCGGCACTCCTGAGGAACCACGCGAATTGAAGATTGGGACAAGTCTGAGTCCTAACCAAAGAACTCAGATGATAGATTTGCTAAAAGAGTATCAGGAGATTTTTGCTTGGTCATATGCTGACATGCCAGGCCTTGATTTGTCAATCGTAGAGCACGTTCTGCCAATAGACACTGAGAACTTTCGACCAAAGAGACAACACCTGAGGAGACAAAGTCCCGACCTAATCCTTAAAATTAAGGAAGAGATCATCAAGCAAATCAACGCTGGATTTTTAGAAGTTTGCAACTATTCTGAATGGGTAGCAAATATTGTTCCAGTACCCAAGAAGGACGGTCGCGTCCGCGTCTGTGTCGACTATCGAGATCTTAACAAAGCCAGTCCGAAGGATAATTTCCCTCTTCCTCATATCGATATGTTGGTCGACAACACGGCACGTCATACGATGTTCTCGTTCATGGACGAGTTCTCAGGATACAACCAGATCAAGATGTCTGAGGCAGATAAGTCAAAAACCGCATTTGTCACAATGTGGGGCACATTTTGTTACAGAGTTATGCCTTTCGGTTTAAAAAATGCAGGGGCAACCTACCAAAGGGCCATGGTGACACTGTTCCACGACATGATGCACAAACAGATCGAGGTGTACGTAGATGATATGATTGCAAAGTCTCAAGAAGGTGAAAATCACTTGATCAATTTACGCATGTTATTTGAAAGGCTCAAGACGTACAAGTTGCGTTTAAACCCGACTAAATGCACTTTTGGAGCCACATCAAGCAAGTTATTGGGCTTCATAGTCAGTGAGAATGGAATTGAGGTAGACCCTGACAAAGTCAAGGCGATACAAGAGTTACCCCCACCATCGACCGTCAAGCAGGTCCGAAGCCTTTTAGGACGTTTGAATTACATTGCGCGTTTCATCGCAAATATGACAACCAATTGTCAACCTTTATTTCGTCATTTACGTAAGAACGCTCGGATAATTTGGGATGAAGAATGCCAGAACGCCTTAGAGTCCATAAAAAAATACCTGATGAGCCCACCAGTCCTGGTTCGCCAATTCCAGGACGACCACTCATTATGTATTTAACAGTGCGCCAAGACTCGTTGGGGTGCATGTTGGGACAACTCGATGTGACTGGAAAGAATGAACATGCCATATACTACGTGAGTAAGAAGTTCACGGAGGGTGAAACAAAGTATCAAGAGGTGGAAAGGATATGTGGGTAATGCAGCGATTTCGCCAGTATACGTTGTACTACACCATACGTCTGCATTCCAAGATAGTCCCGTGAGATACCTCTTAGATAAACCAGCATGGACAAAAAATATCGCCAAATGGCAAGTTCAATTATCTGAGTATGACATAGAATTCGTTCCGCGAATTTCGGTGAAGGGACAAGCAATCGCCGATCATTTAGCGGAGTTTACCATAGACGACGATCACTTGATCAACTCCGAATTCCCAGATGGTGAGATCATGCAAGTAGAAGAAGAAGGGATGACGAAGGCAAATTGGAGGATGTACTTCGACGGTGCTGTGAATTCAGTCGGAGGGGGTATCGGGGCAGTGCTCATCTCACCAAAGGGGCAACACTTCCCAGTGGCAGCCAAGGTCACCTTCCACTGCACCAACAACATCGCAGAATACGAGGCATGTGTTCTCGGCATGCGAGCTGCACTAGACCTCGAAGTGAAGAAACTAGAAGTGTTCGGAGATTCAATGTTAATCATCCTCCAAACGACAGGGGAATGGAAGACGAGGGATGCCAAACTCCAGCCATACCACGAGCACCTTGAGGATTTAGCTTCAGAATTTGAAGACATCACTTTCACTCATATGCCGATAAATAAGAACCAATTTGCAGACGCATTGGCAACGCTCGCATCAATGAGTAAAATTTCACCGGGAAATCAGGTACTACCAGTGGAGATCAAGATCAAGGAGGTTCCATCCTATTGTTATGCAGTTGAAGAGTTAGACGGTCAGCCGTGGTTCACGGACATAAAATAATACCTGGAGTCTGGAGAGTTCCCAGAAGGTGCCACAAGAAATGACCGGAAGGTCATACAAAGGATGGCTTGCAATTATTTTCTCAGTTGCCCGACCTTATACAAAAGATCATTTGATGATTCCCTTTTGAGATGCGTGATTGCCAAAGAAGCTGAGCGCTTAATGGAAGAAATTCACGAAGGTTTTTGTGATCCACACATGGGCGGGCGAATGCTATCAAAAAAGATAATGAGACTTGGGTATTTTTGGTCCACCATGACGTCTGATTGTATGAGACATGTCCAACATTGTCACCTCTGTCAAGTGTACGCAGACCAAATCCACGCGCCACCACACGAGCTCTATCCCATGACTTCCCCATGGCCTTTCTCAATGTGGGGTATCGATGTAATCGGTATGATCTCTCCAAAGGCATCCAATGGTCATCAATTCATATTGGTGGCGATCGATTATTTCACCAAGTGGATAGAGGCTATCAGCCTAGCATCAGTAACGGAAAAAGCGGTCGAGCGTTTCATTAGGCATGATATCATCACGCGTTATGGGGTGCCGGAGTCAATCATCACAGATAATGCCAAAAATCTGAATAATAAATTGGTTGATGGGTTGTGTGACCAATTTAAGATCAAGCATAGAAATTCGTCTCCATATCGCCCACAAATGAATGGCGCAGTGGAAGCAGCAAATAAGAATATCAAGAAGATCATAGAGAAAATGACTGTCAATTATAAGGACTGGCACAACAAGCTGCCTTGGGCACTCATGGCATACAGGACCTCAATACGGACATCAACAGGGGCAACTCCATTTTCCCTTGTTTACGGGACTGAAGTTGTGCTGCCAATTGAAGTAGAAATCCCATCAGCAAGGATCCTCGCTGAAGCAGAGATGGACGAATCAAAATGGTCGAGATGCAGATACGAGCAATTAAATCTCATAGATGAAAGGCGGCTCATTGCGCTGTGTCATGGGCAATTGTACCAGCAACGCATGGCTCGTGCATTTAACAGGAAGGTACGTCCAAGAGAATTACAAGAAGGTGATCTAGTTCTTAGAAAAATCCTGCGAGTCAATCCAGACTCTAGGGGCAAGTTTGTGCCTAAATATGAAGGGCCTTATGTCGTCAAAGAGGTTTTCAGTGGAGGAGTCATGATCATCACCGATATGGATGACCAAGAACTCCCCAGTCCAATCAATATGGACGCGGTCAGAAAATACTATCCTTAAGGACTTCGTAATCAGAATATGAACCTCCAAAAGTGAGAAAATTCCCGCTAAATCAAAAACCCGAATGGGCGGTTTAGGCAAAAGGTAGGGAAGAGGGGCATGATTGAAAATCCCCAAAAGGACAATCATGGCAAAATGAGAGGAATCAAATCCCTGCTAGGTTGAAAACCCGAAAGGGCGACCTAGGCAAAAATTAAGGGAATCGAGAGGTGCGGTAAAAAAAAAAAATCGTAGTAAAAGGAAAGAAAATCGAGAGAAAAAATATATAAAAAAAATAAAAAATCATCGACGACCAAGACCTGTAGTTATCCAGCTTCTTGGAGTCACACAAAAAAAAACGAGCAGAAACTGTAGATTTTAGCCTTCGCAAGTCATCATCGACGACCAGAATCTGTAGTTATCCAGCTTCTGGGAACTAAAAAAAACAAAAACTACGAGCAGAGCCTTTAGGTGTTCAGCCTTTGTAAGTCATCCTCGATGACCAAAACCTGTAGTTATCCAGCTTCTGGGAGTCACAAGGTGACAAGCGGAGCCTTTAGGTGTTCAGCCTCCGCAAGTCATCCCCAACGAGTCACAAGCCGACTGAAGAACGGAGTCTTTAGGTGTTCAACCTCCTTAAGTCATCCTCGACGTCCAAGACCTGTAGGTGTCCAACGTCTGGGAATCACAAGTCGATGAGCGTTTAGACGCTCAGTCCCCACAAATCATCGTCAACAATCGGGACCTATAGGTGTCTAGCTTCCGAAAGTTGCATAATAATGTTTGTCTACTATGTAAATAATGAATAAAGAGAAGCCAAAATCAGTTGTTTGTCTTTGAACACACACTCATGAGATCACTTCCATGAGCGGGTGCTCAAAGAGGGGCAACTGTAAACAACTGATTTTGGCTCGGGATCAAAATAACGTATGAGAGGAATCGAGATTTGAAATATATATATATTTGAAAACAAAAAAAAAAGTTTTTTTTTTTAAATAATAAAATTTTTTAAAAAAATATTAAAAAATTCCAACGGTGGAAAATTGCCTCTTTTCCACTGATTTTATTTTTTTATTATTAAAAAAAAAAGTTTTTATTAATTAATTAAATATGTGTACAATTTCTCTATAAATAAGAGGAGTAGTTCAATGAATGAGGAAGGCTTGAAGGAGAAGGAAAGCTACGTGAGTTTCATGAGAGAAGAGTGATTGGAAAGAAAAAAAAAAGAGTGAAAAAAAATATATCGATAATTATCGGTCTCGGTTTCTCGGACGGTGTTTAAGTTCCGAACGATTTAGGTATATTTCTCCTGCATTTAATATTGTATTTGTATTTTCTAATGTTATTATTTATGTTATAAAAAAAAAAGAAGAAGAAGAGTTTATATACATATATTATATATTTATGTATAATATATATTTATATTATGTTTATGTATTACTATATATATATATATATGTATAATATATATTTATATTATGTTTATGTAATACTATATATATATATATGTATAATATATATTTATATTATGTTTATGTAATATTATTATATCTATATGTATAATATATATTTATATTATGTTTATGTAATACTATTATATCTATATGTATAATATATGTTTATATTATGTTTATGTATTACTATATATATTTATATTATGTTTATACTATTATATCTATATGTATAATATATATTTATATTATGTTTATGTATTACTATATATATCTATACGTATAATATATATTTATATTATGTTTATGTATTACTATATATATATCTATATGTATAATATATATTTATATTATGTTTATGTAATACTATATATATCTATATGTATAATATATATTTATATTATGTTTATGTTATCTATTTATCTATATGTATAATATCTATTTATATTATGTCTATGTAATACTATATATATATTATGAATTATGTATAATATATGTATATGTGAAAAAAAATAATTTCAAAAATTGACTTAGGTCATTCCCAAACTTTGATGAAGGTTACAACTCGGTCCTTGGACTCTCGGGTCATTTCTGGGACGTTATCGAGTGTTATAAACCAAACCGGAAAAGTTTTGGGCCATTTGTGCAAATTGTTTTTCTTAATTCAGCTCTTTAAAAAAAAAATACAATTTGATTTCTAAACTTTTCTAGACATTCTATGATTTCTAAAATGTTACAAATAAGTCTAGAATAATTTTCGGGTTATTTTTTAGAATTTTACGAAGTATTACAAATAAATCTAGAATAGTTTAGGGTCAATTCTGTAATTTTAAAAAATATTTTCAGTTAAGTTATATTTTTTTCAAAAATTACAATTTTTATTCCTAAATTTTTCTGGACATTCCATGATTTTTCAAAATGTTACAAATAAGTCTAGAATAATTTTCGGGTTATTTTTTAGAATTTTACCAAGTATTACAAATAAGTCCAGAATAGTTTAGGGTCATTTCTGCAATTTTCGAAAATATTTTCAGTTAAGTTATATTTTTTTTTCGAAAATTACAATTTTTATTCCTAAATTTTTCTGGACATTCCATGACTTTTCAAAATGTTACAAATAAGTGTAGAATAATTTTGGGGTTATTTTAGAACTTTACCAAGTGTTACAAATAAGTCCAGAATAGTTTAGGGTCATTTCTGCAATTTTCGAATATATTTGTCCAATTCAGCTCAAATTTTTATAAATTGCATTTTGTTCCTTATATTTTTTGGACATCCTATAACTTCTTAAAATGGGACAAATTAGTCCAACGAGCTTAATATTTTCAAAAATTATTCGTGCATGTTTTGACACGTTTAAAATGGTTCGAGAGTTAAACCATTTTTTTTCGAGCATGATTAACTTTAGTTCTCTCTTGTTTATTTGAAAAAAAAATAAATTGTACATGGTTTGTTTAATTTAAAGAAAATGCATGTAGTTTTTTTTTGGGCCAAGCATGATTAAAACGGGCCATTCGGGCAAAATTGAAAAACATTTCAAAAGCAAATTAAAGTACCGAAAGGGCGGATTATAAGCTCGCGGGCTTTTAAGACGTGATCAAACCCCCGAACTCGATTCTCTGGACGTAGACCTTTTTAAGCCCTGGGATGTAAACTCCATGTACCCTAAGCAATTTTAGGATTCCGATTAGCGTTCAATTAATCGGTGGCGACTCTTTCAATTTTTTCAGTCCGGTTGATGACCCCGCTCGACCGGATCTGTTCCTCGCCAAGATCCGGAATTTTCAAACGAAAACGAAATTTAAAAATATTTTCCAAAACGGGTCGGGAAAAGTCGGATCCGACGTCCGACAGCCCCGATATTAAAATTTAACAAAAATATTAGTAAAACATTTCTCATGAGATTAACAACAGACGTTTATCCTTCAAACATGAGAATTCACATAGGTTCTTATAGTCCTTATGAATTTCACATGAGCTTAATTATAAGGTAATCATGTTTGTGCTTATAAAGATATATCATGTTTTTGAACATGTCTTGCTTGTACATACATGATTATAATTCATGTAATGTCTAATAATTAACACCTTAGTAGAAATGACTAAATGCCTTAAGATACTCTAGTTATGAATGACTAGACGACTTTTTCATGGATCTGAATTATATTTTTGCACGTTATCCATTAAAAATGTAGCTTTTGTGAGTGCTTATTGAAAACCTTTACAGATAAAAGCTAGAGGGAGAATATATGGAGTAGAATGGTTTAAAATGCTAGAGCTTAGGTTTAGAAACATTGCCATAATCTATATTCGCTTACACATTTTCAGGACTAGTATGTGAAATCAACAATTTTGTTTTCGTTAAAATATTCAAATATTTGATATCTTCTGCGTAATTAATTACATTTTGATTATCTATTCTCATCTTCTTTAATGAATGTCTTTCATGAGATATGAGGCTTTCTAGAAAAATTAACTTCTCCACAAGTTATATAATTATATATTGATGCTAAAAATTTTCATACTTGTTCAATGAACATATGATAGACATAATTTTCTACAGTATGAAAAATGTCCTTGATTTTCCATGAGATATACCTTGTATGGAAAATAATTATCACAAAAATCTTGATGAAAACTACATAATACTCTTTCTCATGAGTTTTAATGAAAGAAATACACTATATGACTTTAAGTGGCAAATTTATGACCTCATGCCATCTTCTATTCTTGTATATGTTTTAGGGCAAATAACAATTTGTTACCTCAACTTTTTGGACACTTCACAAATTGCTACATGAACTTTGTTTTTTCACATGTTGCTACCTGTACTATAGGAGTTGGGACAAATTGCTACCTCAATTAAGTACAAATTGCTATATGATTTTTTTTTTCACATTTTGCTACATGTACTATCGATGTTGGGGCAAATTGCCACATCAATTAAGTTTTCCTTTACAAATGAACGGAAAATGATGTGGCGGCACATGATTGATGCATAATTTAGAAAACTATTGATTTTTTAAAAATAACAAAAAATATATGATTAATTAATAGAGAAAATAAGAGTTTTTAATATATTTTTTTATTAAAAGTAAAAAACTAATTATCTATAATTATTAGGGTTAAATACCAAGGAGCTACCTGAACTTTGGACGTTTTGCAACGAGGTACCCGAACTTTATAAAATCAAAACGGGCTACCTCAACTTTGGTGAAGGTGCAATGAGTTACCTCCGTCCAAATTACCTTCAACTGTTGATAGAAATTCGTCGGAAATTCGTCAGAAATTGGACAGAGGTAGAACTTCGCCTTCGTCCAAAGTTGAGGTAGTCTGTTTTGATTTTTTAAAGTTCGGGTAGCTCGTTGCAAAACGTCCAAAGTTTATGTAGCTCATTGGTATTTAACCCTAATTATCCTTATTAATTTCCAGTTTTTTAAGAATATTTTTAGTATTTAAAAAAAGATATAGATTTTAAAATTACGAACCAATCATGTGTTGTCACGTCATTTTCCGTCCATATTTAATGAAAAACTTAACGGAGGTGACAATTTACCCGAAAAATCATATTTTAGGTAGCACTTTTCGAAAAACTAAAGTTTAAATAGTGATTTATAAAATGTCCAAAAAGTGAGGGTAGCAATTTAGTTATTAACCTTATGTTTTAAACGGCATTGACAAATCGTTCCCCAGAGCCACATTTCATATTTTAGCAAAGAAGTTTTAGTCGTTGGAATCTTATTTATGCATTAATTTATTTTATACATGGGAATTCATTGATAATCTCATTCTCATGCATACTTCATGTTAATCTTTTCTTGGAACTATCCATGCCATGCGTGTGGAAAATGATGATCATATGTCTTGTCATACTATATTATACTCATTCACATTGTGTATCAATTGGGAGAACATATTTAGTACAAGTTTATGATTTGATGCACATTAGCTCATATGCTTAAATAGGTATGTCGTCTTCTATGATGAAGAGGCAAAAAACCATAAGGGATGAGGGGGTGCAATTGCTCCCTCAACTTTTGGATTTGTGTTAATTTATCCCTAAAAATATATATTTATTTTCAATTTAGTCTTTTAAATTTTTATATTTGCCTCCTCTGAAATATTTTTGCTTTAATTATTTGCACTTAGACTAATTATTGTCCCCAATCCCCACTGACCTAAATTCCTGGTTTCGTCCCTAATGATGAAGGATGATCATTTCAATTTGTCTTACCTGCTTAATAGAGAACCCATATATTTTTATGCCTAACATGATTTCTACAGTTAGTTTCAATGCATGGTTGCTGATATATCTCATTTTTTTGAGTTTTTTCCCCATCCATATGATATATCTTGAAAAATGCATCTCATATACTATATATATGCTTATTCTACAATTGAGATGAATTGCTCAAAAACACGATTGTGTGCTGATACAAACGAGCCTTTGTTTCCATGTTTATACGTGCGAGGAGAAATATATAATGCTTAGTTTATCATTTTGTAACAAATTATTTATATTCCCATGAGATATACTATTTAGAAAATGATGAATCAATGACCTTAATGTCATATCACACTCTCAGGATCCTATTTGATAAATATTTGGAAGAGAGATGTATGTTCAAGTGAAAAGGTTATTATATTGATGCATTAATATAAACTTTTTTACTAGCTAGTTGTAAAAATGCATGTTACTTTTGGAGAATCTGACCTTTGGAACATGATTTTCACTTCGTAAGTCATGCACTATATTGCGTGCTCAATTGTGTTTTCATTAAGATTGCAAAGTGTCTAACAAGGTCTCATGTGCAGTTCAAATTCAATTAAAAAACATATGAAAACTTAGGATTGTCTCATGCTTTAAAATTATGTCATTTGACTATCGTAAGTCCTAAGGTTTTGTCGTAAGGTATTATTTTTCCACTTAGTTCAGATCCCTACAATGAATATTTGAGTAATAGGTGTTTCAAATCATACAAATCTCATGCATGCTTAGAGTCATAGGAGACGGAGAACGATAGAAACATATATCCACAACATGGATATAACTAGTAAGATCAGTTAAGTTTTTTTTAATCTTGCTTAAATTATGCTTTTTGTTGATATAAAAAGGGAAATGTATTTTTAAAGTGTATTAATAAAAAATATTTTTTAGCATATTTATGCACTAGTTAAGTGATGGTAGTTCATGAAAACTATGAATCCTCATGATCATTAGTGTAAGTTTGTAGGGTTTAATTGTAATATTAAGAAATATATTTGGTTAGTTTTGAAAATATTTAACTGATTTGTTTAACAGAAAAGTAACGATGTATCAATTATCATCATTTTCAAACATATTAAACCATTAACAATCGCACAAAAAATCACAAAATAAATTGTTGGATGACATGTTGACCTTCGTTCTTCATGAATTTCATACCATATGTTGGGTATTGATAGTAACAGCCCAATAACGAAAAGGCCCCAGATGCCCAATAACCATGGAAGGGGTGAACCCAGGTTATTCGAACTGGACCGGCCCGTGCTAAAGTAGATCTGGTCCTCGATTAGAGTGGCCCAATGTGGAGCCCAGGCTAAAGTGGATGCCAAACGCTCCATTGCTGGTCGCCATTCATCACCAAGTCCCACACTCCTACTGCTCGCCATAGGAGTGCTCACCCTGAAGAGAGCCATGCCTCTCTCCTCTGGTCCCACCAACCGTTCCTAAAGATACGACCACGATATCCCGCATATCTCGGACACATATTCTCTAGAGATTACATATGGTAACTACAATATTACGCCATAACCGTAATATCCGCCATCCTAATCTTCACCAGCACAATATTCATTAAGATATACTGTTGCCTTCTACGGATTGGTCTCCCTACTCTATAAATACTCTTGCTTTTCAATACATTCATTACGTCTTGAGCTATATACACACATACTCATTTAAGCATCGAAGAGGGACCCAGAGACACCCCCTCTGTTGCGATCCCCTTCCTGCAGGTTCACCGGAGCTAAGACGAGAGCACATTTTATCCATCCATTGTCATTCAATTCACTGCTAGATCAGTATTCAGGAAATCAAGATCCAACAATTGGCGCCGTCTATGGGTATCGAGTGATACAACCATGCAGACTCGATCCAAAAGCAATCGTCGGAACCAGACCAATGAGCAGTCCTCTGACAGCTCTGATTCCGCAGCCGCTTCGCCGCTTCACCAAGAACCTGCTAGCCAAGCAGCACCTAATGCCGTCCCCCCAAGGGTGGCCCGAGAACACGTCAGCAATTCCAGACCGGCTCCCGTTCCCAACAACACTGAGACTCCGGCACCGCAAACCGTCCACATCGCCGGGGAAAACATCCAGTTAACCCCGGAGATGATATCACTGTTGGAGGCAATATTAAGGCAGGCTTGCCGACAAGCCCCTCCTCCTCAGGAAAACGCTCGCCCCGCGGGACCCCTACCAACAGAAACTGGAAATTCGGGCACCACATCCCCCAGGAAGATCATGAGATGACATCGGGACACCAGTCCCTACCCCCGATGTCCACTGAGCTGCCGGCAACCACCTATTCCACCAATCCATCTGGTCCCATACCGACTGGGGCGCCGCTAAACCAATGCACTATGGAACAGGTGGACGAGCTTATCCACAAAAGGCTCCAGGAAAGGGAGCTCATCCCTTCGCCGACGACCTCGTCGCCATCAAAATCCCAAAGGATGTCTTCGCTAGGGCCATCCCCGAATACAGTGGTGAAGTAGATCGCACTATCCATGTCAACAAGCATGAGGCCTCTCTGTTGGGTAAGTCAAATGATCTAAATCACTTGGCTTTATTATTTCCGTCAACCCTATCGGGTTCAGCATCGTCCTGGTTATTCGGCCTCCCTGTAGGATCTATAGGGACTTGGTCAGAGCTGAGAAGCAAGTTCCTGGAAAGGTATATGGGCGGGCGCCAATTGATGAAGAGTGTGGTCGCCCTGGATACGGTCAAGCAGCCGCCTAGAGAGTCACTGACTGACTTCTATGGACGTTTTCATCAAAACGTCACCGAGATAGATCGTCGAGTCTCAGATGGGGAGATTATTCGAGTCTTCTATCGAGGACTGGATGTGGCCAACAAGGCCTCGAGAAAGTTGTGCAACAGTTACCACGTGCAAGAGATTGCAACGATGGAAGAGCTGGCAGCTAGGGCGAAAGGTTTCATAGACCTTGATAGGGCGAACGACAAGGCTAATTTACTAACGACCTCGCTAAGGGTGTTTCATGAGCCCCGACGCAATTGTAAAAAGGAAAAAAAGGATAACAAGGGACGAGATAGCAAGCCCCGATCAGAAAATCCAGGGCCTAGAAATCCAGAGGTCCCCGAGTATTTTATGCCCTTAAACAGGCAGATCTCGGCGGTACTAGTCGAGATTGAAAGAAGGTCTCTGGCAAGGCCACCAATGCCTCGAAGGAGTGGTCAGCCTATGGGGAACAACATTGAGAGCTATTGTAGATATCACAAGTGCAAGGGCCACAAGACTGATGATTGTCGTATTTTGAAGCGGGATATTGAGAAGCTGATTCAGAGAGGGATGTTGAAAGAGTTCGTGGCAGGACGAGACAGAAGTCGAACGCCACCAAGGCGAAACCACTCACCTACTCTGCTTGAGCAATCTGGCCAATCCCAGAGCAGGAGGGTAGTCAACCTGATTGCTGGAGGGTTTGGTGCCGGAGGCGAGGGGTCACATACAAGGGAGGTCTATGCGACTCAAATTTCTACAACGGTCCAGCTGGGGAAACAACCTCGACCTGAAGAGGACATTATCATTTCATTCTCTGAAGACGATTTGGCACATGTCACCACCCCTCACAACGATGCCCTGGTTATCACAACCGATCTCGACGGTTGTGACGTGAAGTGAATTATGATTGATGGAGGGAGCTCGACAGATATCTTGTTTCTAGACGCCTTTGAAAAGATGGGCAAGTCCAAGCGTGACTTGAAGATGGTCGATTTTTCATTAATCGTATTTGCTGGGAGAACGACGTATCTCCTGGGGGCAATAACCTTGCCAGTGATTCTGAGCAAAGGATAGAAGAGTATCAAGGTGTCAGTCACCTTCTTGGTAGTCGACTCACCTACATCATACAATGCCATCTTGGGGAGGACCACGATCAATCCCAATAAGATTGTGGCCTACACAGTCCACAAAAAAATGAAGTTCCCCGCGCCCAACAAGATTGGAGAAGTACTTGGCGATCAGCCTTCCTCGCAACAATGCTATGTGAACTGCCTGCGCAGGAAAAATCAAAGGGAAGCCCTCGCCATTGAAACAGAGGTTGATCATCGTGAGGATTTGGCTCGACCAGCGCCTATGGAGAAGTTAGTAGAAGTCGAGATTGATGGTCCAGAAAAGAAGGTGCGCACTGGGACCACCTTGAACGATGACCAGAAGCAGGCCATGACTGCCCTCCTCAAGGAATTCAAGGAGCTTTTTGCCTGGAAACCGAGCGACATGCCATGTATCAGCACTGACATCATCTCTCACGAGATGAGGATAAACCTCTCTATCAAGCTTATAACTCAGAAAAGGAGATCATTTGGGTCAGACAAGCGCTTGGCGATCAGACAGGAAGTTGGCAGGTTGATTGAGGTTGATTTTGTCAAAGAAGTGAGATTCCAGAGCTGGGTCGCCAACCCGGTTCTTGTCAAAAAATCAAATGGCAAGTGGAGGATGTGCGTCGACTTCCGCCACTTGAACAGAGCTTGCCCCAAGGATTCCTATCCTCTTCCCATAATTGATCAGTTGGTCGATGCCACCTCTGGTCACGAGATGCTGAGCTTCATGGATGCCTATTCAGGCTACAACCAGATCCGGATGCACCCAGATGACGAGGCGCATACAGCTTTTTATACAGACGGGAACATTCTTTGCTACAAAGTGATGCTCTTTGGTTTAATCAATGCCGAGGCGACCTACCAGCGGATGG
This sequence comes from Chamaenerion angustifolium, assembly GCA_946814005.1. Classification (NCBI taxonomy): domain Eukaryota; kingdom Viridiplantae; phylum Streptophyta; class Magnoliopsida; order Myrtales; family Onagraceae; genus Chamaenerion; species Chamaenerion angustifolium. The sequence goes on along the minus strand of OX328266.1, from coordinate 30,977,120 downwards.
TGAACCTCCTGTTCCAAGACATGCTGGGGCGAAACATGGAGGCTTATGTGGACGACATGCTTGTCAAAACAATCAAGGGCAGTCCTCACACAGCGGACCTTCGCGAAGCTTTCGACTGCATCAGGTGGCACAACGTTCGCCTGAACCCACCAAAGTGCGCCTTTGGAGTTAAGTCTGGTAAATGTCTGGGATTTATGGTAAGTGAGCGAGGTATTGAGGCGAACCCGGAAAATCTCAAGGCTATTAAGAGATGAAGTCGCCAACTTGTCATAAGGTAGTCCAATGTCTGAATGGTCGCCTAGATTCACTCAATCGCTTCCTTTCCAGGGCGAGCGACAGGTCCCTGCCATTCTTCAAGACTCTAAGGGCTAATCGCAAGTTCGAGTGGACGCCAGACTGCGAGGAGGCATTCCAATTCTTGAAGTAGCACATTCAAACACTCCCAGCTCTAGCGAAACCTATTCATGGAGAGCAGCTCTTCCTTTACTTAAGCATTAGCGACGTAGCAGCTAGTGCCATCTTAATAAGGGAAGAGGATAATGTCCAGAGTCCAGTGTATTTTGTTAGCAAGATGTTTAATTCTGCATAAATAAAATATGTCTAGATTGAGAAGTATCTTTATGCCTTAGTTATTGCTGCTCGAAAGCTAAGATCTTATTTTCACGCGCACGACAATACAGTTCTCACCAATCAACCTCTCAAAAACTTCCTGCTGAAACCAGACTCTTCAGGAAGAATGGTAACGTGGGCGATTGAGCTCAGCGAGTTCAATATCAAATTTGCGCTGAAAACGGCAATCAAAGGTCAAGCACTGGCTGAATTTATAGTGGAAAGTACAAGCAATGGTCTAACAGAAGCAGATAGCAGGCCAAGTTCATCAGCAGACACCAGCCAAATCTGGGAGCTTTATACAGATGGATCTTCTTCAAGAGAAGGCTCGGGGGCAGGTTTAATTCTCATCCCTCCTGAGGGCGAGCCTTTGAAATATGCGATCGCCCTAACGTTTCAGGCGACCAATAATGAAGCAGAATACGAGGCTCTTATTATTGGACTTAGACTGGCAAAAGGAATGGGCATGTCAACACTCAAGGTAAAAAGCGACTCTGAGCTTATTGTCAATCAGGTCAATGGCACTTACGAGGCAAGGGGAAAAAGATGAAGAAGTACCTCAACATCGCTAAGAAACTCGTGGCAGAAATTCCAAATTTTGCGATTGAGTCTATTCCTCGCCAAGAGAACCAGATGGCAGACTCTTTAAGTAAGCTAGTGTTTGGAGGGACCATAATTCAAGATGTACAGTTCCTGGAAAAAGCCTTATGTTCAGTTCTCGACAACCGAGCAGAGGTTTTCAATATTCAAGGACATGTAACATGGATGACTCTATTCCAGAATTTCTTCAAAGAGGGAATTCTCCCAGAAGACGAAGGTGAATCCACAAGGACAAGACGCCTTTCAGCTATTTACTTGATCATAGACGGAGAACTCTACAGGCGAGGTTACTCGACACCTTATCTAAGGTGTATTGCTCATCCCGAAACAGAAAGGGTTCTTAGTGAAGCTCATGAAGGAGTTGCAGCATGCCATGAAGGTGCACGATCATTGACGCGAAAGATCTTCAGGCTGGGATTCTAATGGCCGACCTTGTGAAAAGATGCGACTGAATTAACACAAAGGTGTGAGACTTGTCAACAGTTCGCACCACGATCCAGTCGACCACCAACACTGTTGTCCCCAATGGCAGGTGCCTGGCCTTTTGCACAATGGGGAATGGATATATTGGGTCATTTTCCCATTAGTACTGGGCAGCGTACTCACATCATAGTGGTGATCGACTACTTCACCAAGTGGATAGAGGCGAAAGCTTTGGCCTCTATAACGGAATTTCAAGTGATCAAGTTCCTGAAGATCAACATATTTTCCAGGTTTGGCATTCCCAAGATACTTATTAACGATAATGGTCAACAATTTGTAGGTAAAGAACTTAAATGGCTCTAAGAAGAATACCATATCGACCATCGGTTCAGCTTAGTGCATCATCCTCAAACGAATGGACAAGCTGAAGCAGCCAACAAAGTTGTTTTAGCAGGACTCAAGAAAAGGGTTCAAGCATTCAAAGGAAATTGGGTAGAGGAGCTGGAAAACGTACTATGGGCTATCCGAACAACGCCTAAGGCAGTCACTAGAGAAACACATTTCAGTTTAGTGTATGGATCAGAAGCAGCAGCATCCGCCGAAATAGAGGTGCCTACCCATAGAATCCTACACTTTAACACTGTGGAAAACTAAATCGAGCGCAGGACCGACCTCGACTTGGCAGAAGAAAAGAGGTGGCAATCAGAAAAAACACAATCCAAGATGCAACTCGCGACCGCTCGATACTTAAACAGAAAAGTCAGCGCTCGCCAATTTTTCGTGGGGTAGATGGTTATGAGAAGGAATGAATTTACAAGACTGGACAGTCAGAATAAACTTTCAGCTAAGTGGGAAGGACCATACAAGGTAGTAGAGATTGCCAAAGTCCTGACGCCAAAGTCATTCAAAAGACCTAACGCCAAAGTTATGCAACATCAAAGAGCTGATATCAAAATTGGGTAAAAGACCTGACGCCAAATTCAGGCAAAAGACCTAACGCCAAAGTTAGGCAACATCAAAGACCTGATATCAAAATTGGGCAAAAGACCTAGCAACAAAGTTAGGCAAACCAAAAGACCTGACGCCAAAGTCAGGCAAAAGACCTAATAACAAGGTTAGGAAAAATAAAAGACCTGACACCAAAGTCAGGCATAAGACCTATTACCAAAAGCAAGTAGGAGTACTAACGACAAAGACAATCAATCCATCAAGGAAGCTATTCTCTTATAAGTTGGGAAAATTTTGAAGAAGTTATCCATACTAAAGATAAAAATTCCTTTATGAAGCAAATTCAAGAAGATTGGCAAGGAACCTTAAGCGATCACTATGCATGATGAAGCTTTAAGTAACAAGTTCCTTGCAATTATGCGAATACCCCAAAAGGTTTAAACTTCAAGAAGGTAATATATCTTCAAGCTTAGAAGTCTATACTTTTAAGTCTTAAGATGTTTTCCTTAAGAAATTTATACTTGGCGAGGGGAATAGATAAGTCCATAAAGACTTATCCTTTCAAGCCTAGGGAAAGGTCCAAGACCCTAAGGGTCGAGACCATTATAAAGCGAAGAAAAGTCGAAGGTAATTATGATTAAGATATCGGAGGAATCGCCAACACATTCAAAGTCGAGTAAATATAAAAGCTTATGAATATAAATGCATTCAATATTATTAAATAACCGAGTCTGAAATCATAAAATAATTACAAGGAACTCCCAAAATACGAGTGAGGATAAAAAAATTATTATCTAAAAACAAAAAGATGATCGCCAGAGGAGTAGGAGACTTCATGACTTGGGCTCTTCAGGAGTGGAGGCACTCGGATTGCCTGCCGGGGCAACTTTTCTAGTAGCAGAAGGAGTCTCCTTGGGAAGAGTTCTCCGGAGGAAAGGCTTAAGAGCCTCAACTTCCCGACGAGGAAAGTTGGGGTCGACTGCCTCGATGTCCTTGACCAGGAATTGGAAATAGTCAGCAATTTCCGACTTCATCACCTCCAAAGCACAGTCGATAAAGTCCTCAGACCTTTTGAAGTCCTCGACCACACTCTGGGGGGATAGAACATACTTCAGCTGCATAGCGAGCTATTCCTTCTACTTGTCCAGGGCGTTGCCCTTGGCCTCAGTAGCAGTTCTCTGAGCCTCCGCATCTGCCCTCCGAGTTTGAGCCTCTTTAAGCTCAGCCTTCAAGCGAGCATTGGTAGCCTCAACCTCGGTTGAGTACTTATGGTCCTCCTCGGACTTCTGAAAGGCGACCGCTGCTTCTCCCTCCTTCCCCTCGATGGCGGAAGATGTAAAATCTTACCAGGGCAATTCGTTCGAAGTGCGACCTCATCATCCCCCTCGATGGCGGACAGTTCTGAGGGAACCGAGGCTCGGTCCTTGGGAGGAACTATCCCCTCAAGTACGGGTTGCCCCAGATAGATTTCTGATCAGAAACCCCCGTTTTCGAGAGGTTTCCATTGGGGATCCAGACGCCCCTGGAGTTTGCAACTTTGGGCGGTTGGAACAAGCCCACGAGTGGGCAGTACTCCCCAGAAGGAGCCTTCGAAGGGCCTGGGGCGTCTGACCCCTTATTCCGAGCCTCAGACTCATTGGGAGTAATGGAGGGTGGGCGATCGGAAGGAGGAGGGGTCGCCGTGACCACAGCCAAGGCATTCTCCTTAGGGGCAGCAGGACCCTTTGGAACAGCAGGGCTCTTGGGAAGAGCAGGGTGCTCCTCGCCGGAACTCCTGACCTTCTTGGCAGGAGGAGGGTCACGATCCACATCAGCCATGGGATTCTCTACAAAAATTTAACAAAGGTATCAGAAACCTAAATTCAAGGTGGAGGAAAAAAGGAGTAAAACACGACAGTAATGTACCTGGCTGGTGAGAGGCAGCAGTGACTGAGGGGCGATCTTCCTCATACTTTCTTCTGGAGGAACGCGAGGAGGGAGGAGGAGGAAGGTTCAGCGACGCCTGGTCGAAGACAGCCCCACCTTACCCTGGTCATCAAAGAGGCCCATGGGTTTACGGCCCCGACCGCCTACAACCAATAAAAGGAAAAAAAAAAAAGGTTAGAAAGATACCCAATCAATAAGAAGTGGCGAGGCCTGATGAATGCCCGCCATATCTAGCATGTTCTCAGTGGTCTACGCCACTTGAATGGATGGAGCAAAAATTCGATTGCTTGTGCAACCGGAAAAAGTCGTCGATGGCGTTCCGGTCGCTCCCATATAGCTTGTCAAAGACAGGGGGAGTATCCATTTCCGGTTGAGACAACTCCCAGGTCACGCCCCTTGTAAATGAAGTAGAACTTATTGTAGTTGGAGTTGGTGGCACGGAAGTCATCAACCAATCGGAAATGGACGTTCCAGCTCCACGCCTGACCTCTCCATTCTTCAAACTTCGGCCATCGGGTATGGAAATGATGGAGGTGATTCGCTCCGGCGGCCAATCGAAACAAGGCCAATGAATACGTCTATTCTTTACGTAGACACATGAACTTGAATCCGACCCACATCCTAATGGTGTTGGGTACGTGTTGTGTGGGACTTATCCCGTAATAACAACATAAATATAAACCTCTCCATCGCGAGGATAATGTAGTCCTAAGCTTGGGTACCTAGGGGCATCCGTTTCATTTAGGCCACCTATGACGACTACCATCTTGAACTGAGCCGACATCAGCTCATTAGGCTTGATATCTACTTAGAGAATCAGATATGGAAAGAACAATATGAAAACAAGAAAAAACAGGGGTCATTATCAGAAAAACCAGCGAACAGAAAAACCGTGGTGTTTACCTTTTGGGGAAAAGAGGGGCACATTTGTGTCTGACCCATCCACCACCACAGGTGTGACCGCTGACCGTCCGACGTCAGGATATCTTTCGCTGGAAGCCGGAGTAGAACCATCCCTGATTTGCAGGGGAGCATTGGCGTTCTTCGGAGGCACTTTCGGGGATGAGGAAGAAGACCTATTGGCCGTCACCTTATCCTTTCCTGTAGACTGATATCGGGAGGCCATTGATGTTTGGATTTGAAGATTTTAGAATTTGAAAGGAAGAAGAAGACAATCGAAGAAAGAGAGTGATGAAAAAACAGAGAAGGCACAAAACTCTCTAGAATCTAATGGACTGAGACGCGTAAAAGACAAAAGAGTGGAACTTCCGTCCCTTATATAGATAAAAAAAAAGGAGTAAACGCCACAGACAGAATCGAAACGGCACAGAGAATGATTGCACCTTTTGGAAAAAAATCGAACCAATGTCAGAATTTTAAGAGACACCTCGGGGAGAGAAACGTTCTGCCAGTACAGAAACTGTCAGACTACCCTTGGGTTACGGAAGAATAAACGACAGGCGTGCCTCAAATGTCCGTTCGATTTTTGGATGACTGTGCAGTTATTAAATGCTAAAGTCCATTATGCAGATAAAGTGATCGCCATCGCATTACTAGGCCTTTTTGGGAAAACCCTTTTAGAGGCAGTGATCGCCAAATAGCGAAGGATAAACATCCATAAACCTAGACTGTCTTGAGTGATCGCCAAGAAGGAATAAAAAACCGAATATTCCTTCAACCCTGGGCAACCGAACGACTAATTGCCAAAGAAGCATAAAGTGTTCATAAAAGTATTAATAGCAGAAAAAGACCCAATTCAAGTGTCACTATCTCAAACACTATCAAGGAATCAAGCTCGACCGAAGAAACTTCACTCAAGCTTCGGGGGCAAATGTTGGGAATTGATAGTGACAGACCAATAAGGAAAATGCCCCAGAGGCCCAATAACCATGGAGAGGGTGAACCCAGGTTATTCGAACTGGACCGGCCCGTGCTAAAGTTGATCTAGTCCTCGATTAGAGCGGCCCAATGTCAAACCCATGATAAAGTGGACGCCAAAGGATCTATTGCTGGTCGCCATTCATCACCAATTCGCGGACTTACACCAACCGTTCCTAAAGATATGTCCACGATATTCCGCATATCTCAGACACATATTCTCTAAAGATTACATATGGTAACTGCAATATTACGGCATAACCGTAATATCCATTATCCTAATCTTCACCAGTACAATATTCATTAAGATATACTGTTTCCTTCTACGGTTTGGTCTCCCTACTCTATAAAATACATTCATTACGTTTTGAGTTATATACACACATACTCATTTAAGCATCGGAGAGGGACCTAGAGACACCCTTCTGTTGCGATCCCCTTCCTGCAGGTTCACCGGAGCTAAGGCGAGAGCACCTTTTATCCATCCATTGACATTCAATTCACTGGCAGATCCGTATTCAGGAAATCAAGAGTAACTCAACCGTTCTTCACTGACGTGAATGCTTCATGATGCAACCGTTCTTCACTTCAACTCTAAGAGTAACTCAATCAATGGTGGTAGTCTACAACCAGCTCATATGCCGTCTGCAGTCAGCCGCACAATCGATTGCAGGTCTTTCTTGCTTTCTTTCTTCATGAATCAATAACGCTGCATATCGCTTACCAGGAAATCGAGCCTGTAGTACGCCACTTACGGCTTGATTAAGTCTTGAATGCCACATAGAACAGAGCCCTAGCTTTTACTCCTCATCTTTATTGCAAAGTCGAAGGAGAAGTTGTAGAAACAAAAAAATTTGTACCAACGATAGCAAGGGAGAGATATGGACACTCCCAACTATAGGGTTTCAATAACTTAATTTTTGTCTGTTATTTGTGGATAATTTTTGTGGTGCTTCATCGCTTGGACCTGATTTATCTTCAGGTACCTGAACTAGATTATTTTTAGTTTGATGATAGATAGTTTCTAGTTTGATTTTGTCACGATGTTAAGCAACAATGAGCATCATCTTGTTATAAGCAAAAATATAGTCTGAGAAGCAGAGGCTTCTACTTCTGGACACATCGAAGTCACCTGTAAAATCAATTTGTGCAGGAGGACGTTATGATTTTATTGTGGAGCATGTTGTTAAGGAACTTGGAGCACACATGTCAGTTGTGTAGAAAATCATGGATCAATCTGGATTATACTCATTTTTTGTATGCACAGTAACATCATGATTCTTTCTTTCCACCAATTTTCAGCTTGGTTTGCTTAGTTATGTATAATGATGGTGATGGAGAACGTAAATATCTTCCCCTGTGTTTTAAGTTCATTGTTTCCAATACACTTTCCGTAAGGAAAATGGTATCATTTTTAAATGTTCATTGAGCTTGTGCCATAGTCCATTACATTTATTGCTCATAATACTGAGACATGTATTTGTGTACATAGAATGTTTTGGTTTATAAGTGCTAGGACTAGGAGTACTATTACTTGTAAGTGAATTGTCTAGTAGCTTAGTTGATGCAATACATTATCATCCTAATATTAGTGTCTCTGATCTTAAAAGAATTACAAATTTTCATGGCAAAAGGACTTGTTTTTTTGGGTAATGGCTTAGTTTGATGGGTTGGTGTCTTGTTCTATTTTTGGATTTTTAATAAATAACTCGTCTAGCTGCACTACTATAGAGTTTTGTATCCTATTTGGACACTATGCTGCATTACTTTAGTGTTTACGGATTTTTGCAAGGGGATACAAGAAAGATGTCAGCTAGTGACACCAACTAGTTTAGCAGCGTGTCTAAGCATTAATGGTGCTCCACTAAGCAGCCCGTCTAACCATTATGAGCTAGATAGAGATGGTGTTGCTTCAGTCACCCATTCAATACATAATCAATAGTTCTTGCTTCAATGAATTATATGTATTCACTTTTATAATTTATTGTAAGTTTTTTATTTGTATGTATATTAAGATGTATATAAGTGGTGGCAGACCTTTTAGTGACAACAATTTACCGACATTTAGCCACGTGACCTATCCCAACGAGACTTAGCCTGCGGCTAAGGGTTAGTGACGACCAAAATGCATTTGGTGGTTACTTTTAGCATGGTTTTAGCTATACAGTCTTGTGTGAATCTAGTTTTGGGTAGGGTATATACATTTAGGTCCACAAAGATTAATGGTTCGAAATCTAAACTAGGAGTGAGTTTATTTCATTGGGATTAAAGATGTTTGTAGTTGAAAATGCATGTTTGGTTAGATTTTAGTACACTAATCTTAGAGGGATTATTGTTTGATGTAGAGGTGATAATTGTGTTGTGTCGTGTGTAATCGTATCGTGTTATTAATCGTGTCGTGTCTTAACGTATTACGTGTCGAAACGGATAGGTCTTAAACGTCGACACGGATAGGTCTTAAACGTATCTTAAAACTTTAGACACGAACATGACACGATTAAGTAACAGATTACATGTGACACGATTAACTTTGTTGAAAATAAAATATCGGAAAACATCTCATGTTAAACGACACGACACAATTAGACACGGTAAGATACAACACGATTCAATTAAATACGACACGACACAATTAAGAACGATCTGAAACTGATACAGAACTAAACGATTAAACACAATACGTTACACGACACGAATAACACGAAAATTAGTAATTTTACATATATTTAAACATACGAAATAATATCTTCAAAGTGAAAACTGATTACCACTAAGGTACGTACATAATAATAACATTACGATCCAGAGATACAAACAAAATACAAAGACCAAAAAATAATCAGATATCACACCCTTGGTGAGCAATCAATAAACAATCATAATTAGAGACCACATGCAAACCACTTTGAGTGTGGTTTTCCATTGGAGACAACCTTCACTTCACCTAAGTAACATATGAAAAAAATAAATGTCAAGCAAGAAGTTAAGCATACCACTATCCTACTAGATGTATGTATGCACTAAGTAAACACATCATTTACTACACATCAATTCTGAATGAATTCTCAGGCAAATCAAGCATCCAATTCAATCTCATGTGTGCAAAAAATAAAAGACATACCGACACATTTTAATGACACAAAAGGAACTTACACTTTGATGGTTTCACTAGTCATAGTAGCGATAGCATCACCACACTCTTGTTCTTGTGGTCGATTTGTATGTATCACATCTTGCGCAATATCATCAATTAAAATTGCTCTAGAATCTATTATCAATTGAATGAAATAACATAAGAATTTTTCTAACAACCAAGGAAAAACATTAGAGAATTATATGGTACCTTTATCTCCATAGATCCAATATTTGCAGCACATTAAGGCTTCAACAAGTTCTGGACGTAATGTACTCCTGTATTAATCAAGTATTCTACCTCCACCACTAAAGGCTGACTCTGACGCAACTATGGAGATTCGTATGCTCAAGATATCATGAGCCATTTTTTCAAGAACAGGATACTTGAGTTCATCATTTCTCCATTGCTCGATGACATCCAATTATTTCGTTCGATCCATGATTTTCTCTTTTAGATAGCTCTCTAGCTCAGTATTTTTGGATGTCATTTTATACTCATTCTCATTAAAGTAGTCAAAGCCCTATCATAAGAACATAAAATATATGTTATAATGCATAAACAAATGAATAAACATTCAACTAAAGAAATATATATATATAAACGTACAAACAGAATTTAGTAGCTCCAACACATCGTCATTGGAGTATTTCAATACACAAACAGTTTTAGGGTAGTATTTCAATACTTGTCCACTCCTTTTGCACGTATAATTGTACTTACCATCAACATCAAGTTTCATGCCCCTTTCCATAAAAGTAAAAACAACAGATGTTTTCTTTCTGCTCCTTTTACCTTTGTTTGTATTTGGAGGTGCACCCAAGAATGCGCCGTCATCTTTATCACTTTTGATTTATGTTATGATTAGTCCGACGAGCTCTAGAATGGAGTTTGAAAGACCCCCTTCTAGATTTACCTCTAAATTCATATCCACTGCTCATACAATAGTTAAGGCTAAAATACGAGAAGGCTATTAACTGCTTAGACATAGTCAGACAAATCATACAACTGTCAAAAAGTAATACTGATATATATGAGTCTTAATGATGGACTCTTGGTTTAGCTTACATACGGATAGTAATCATGGTTTAGAGTAATTCCTATAACATAAAGAAAAAAAGTATGGAGACTTACTTAGGACAAAACCTGTCCAACTCTCGAACAAAACTAGCACTTGAAGCCAAGGAATCACGGCAAATCAGCTCACCCAACTCGTCCAGCTCTTGAACAGAAGCTCGGGATGGAAACTCGGGACTTACTCGGGACGATAGCTCGAGAACTTGCTCGGGACGGCAGCTCGAGAACGTGCTCGGGACGATAACTCATGAAGGCCAACCAACTCGGGACTTGATCGGAATGGAAGCTAGAGAAATTGCTCGGGATGACATCTCGAGATCTTGCTCAGGACGACATCTCCAGAGCCTACTCGGGACGATAGCTCGAGACGATCAACCAGCTCAGGACGACAACTCGGGACGACAGCTCGGGACGGCAGCTCGAGAACTTGCTCGGGACAACATCTCACGAAGTTGACGGCCAACCAACTCGTAGTTGGGACGATAGCTCTCTCACTGAGAAGTGAAAATGGAGAGTTGAATTTTCGGACGTTGATGTAGTATGTAGAAGATGAATTCAAAAAGGATAAAAATGAGTGTATGATAATCTGATTTTGTCATGGTAGGATTACAGTTTGCACTGCAGGGGAGATTAGACAACGAGCTCTTTCCTTACCTTTGGACTGTTTTCAATCCAATGGTGAATAAGTGTAGGAATGTATATGTGTATAAACGGGTCATGACTAGTTAAACGTGTCTCTATTCGTGTTACAAGTATACACGATACGATTAGTCAATCGTGTTTATACAGATATCTGCAGATCTGAGGTATTTAGACACAATTATTAATCGTGTCTAAACGTATAAGATTTGTTTAAACACAGGATCCATTAAGGTTAAATGCATATACGCTCTAAAGCATATCGTGTCATGTCGTTTAATCGTTTCATGTCAAAAATTGTTAGTCGTAGTTTGATGGTTTTACTCTAAATAAGCTTAGTGCATTTGGCGTGGAGGACTTAACGTTTGGCATTTTGTCTTTAGAAAACTTTAATGATGTGTTGCTAGGAAAGGCACACATCTTGATACATAGACTTGGGTTGATTTAGTGGAATTTGTCATTTGCTAGATAATCTACTTTAGAGTTCCTAAGAGGATCACACATAGATTGTGAAAAGACCGTTATGAAGAACATTAGACACTCTATTAGATTAAGTAAATCAAAGAGTTTATCCGGGGAATGGGAGAAGGTATTAGGGGCTATCCCTCGAGATTAATGTCTAAGTTAAATGAATGCTTACTTGGGTATTTCTTATATCTCTTTTTGTTTGTATACATACCTAAAAGTTGAATTTATCAACTTGGGGTGAACGTATGTGTTGTAACAAATCGGGGTTGTTGGCTTGAGTATTTGTGTATGGTTGTAAACTTGTTTTTTTGGGGGGCTATAAGACATCAAGTCAAGTTACGTTACATTGGATCATCTCTAAGAGTCTTGTTTGTCTTGAAATGAGACTAAGGGTTAAATGAGTCTAAAATGAAGACCGAAACAACTTTGTAGGAGGTAGAGCCGACTTAAGGTATTGTCTGAAATATAAGGGTGCCTCGGTTACAGGTAGAGTCGATTCCCCCATGTGTTTCAAATGATAAAAGGGGAGTCTGAGCCAACTCACATAATATGACTTTTATAGTATAACAACTTTATGGTTGGATGATAAACCAAGTGGAGCGGGGTACTCTAGTAGACTACGTACAATTGCGGATTTGACTAAATTTGGTTCTGACCCAACTTGGTTCATGCATATATTTTCCAGAATAAATATTGGAGAACTAATAGTTAGAAACTTATGCAAAATGGATTTCTGTTATTATATATGACTCAGGGTACCTATAATTGTAGAGAGTTTGAGATACATGGGGAAACTTTTGAGAAATAATGGTTAGAAGATTTTGAACATTATTTGAGCATCTTGTTTCCTTTCTCTACTTCAACATAGGGGTGAGCAAAAACCGGTTTGGTTCGGTCTGGTCCGGTCTTGAGACCGAGACCAAAACTTTCGGTCCACTAATTTCGGTCTTCAGACAGATACCGAGACCGTTTGGACCGTTTATATGGCTTGGTTTTTTCGATTTTGGTTCGGTCTATACCATTTGGACCGTTTGGACCATTAGACATAATTTTTTATTTTAGCAAAATATTAATCAAATAAAACAAAATTTAATTAACCAACAAAAAAATATAACAAAAATGATATTTATCTCATACTTCATTAAAATATCATCTCATTTTGAATTTTTGCATGTTCTTTCTTGAATTGGACAATAATTACGCATATATATGTATGTACCAACATTCAAACAAAATATTCATGCTCCAATATTCCAACATTTCAACAAAATGCTATTACATTCCAACAAAACAATACTACTCTAATATTTTAATAAAATACTCGAGACTCTCAATTTGATGATAGTTTCTTCCATGGTGTTTTTTGTGTTACTCCTTAACACGACGAGAAATATCATCAACCTAATAAAAAAACATCACACTCAAGAGTTAGTTAACTCGCAAACTTTAAAGTTTATTTTAATATTAAAAATAATAATTACTTACACATTTATTTTAGACCATCGTTGGCAAAATTTCCTCCAATTCTCTTATCTCATTTGTGGACTCTAAAAATAATAAAAATATTTAAACATTAATAAATATTCAGAATAAGTGTATTAACAAATTATAAAATACGACTGTTTACCTTCACATTGATATTTTGGAGATTTTAACCAATCTTGTGAGCAAATTAATGCCTCTACCATACCTGGACCCAAAGAACTTCGATACTTATTCAATACACATCCTCCAGTGCTAAAAGCACTTTCAGAAGCCACAGTATACACGGGAATAGCCAATACATCTCTAGTCATCATCGCAACAATGGGGTACCTTGAGCCATGCTTCTTCCACCATGGCAAAATCTCAAAATCTGAACTATTATCGAGAGCTTCTTCCAAATACTTTTCTATATCAGACTTTTCACAAAGATCATAAGTTTGTATCCCTGTTTTACGCTTAAATCTCAAATTCAACCAATCGTCTTGATTGTTAACGGCTGTATTAGTCCAAATATCGTAGTTGAACCTTCAATAGTGTCACAGGTGCTCGACCTATTTCAAGCTCTCTCATATTGCTCAAACATTAAATTGCACCGTTGAATGCAATTCATTCTTTAGCTCATATACTGTGTCAATATCATAACATTCTTCAATGATATACTCAGCAAATCTCATTTTCCGTCGAGGATCAAGCACAACAGCTACGTAAAACAACAAGTTCACCTTCTTCACATTTCCCCAATATTTATCATGCTTTGCCTTCATTTTTTCAGCCATTGACTTAAATATAGGATCTTGAAGATATTTGGTAATCTGAATTACGATCTTACCAATCTCAAACATGCAATCATTACTTGTAGCATAATAGTATCCCGACATACGAATAGTGGCATCATAAAATATTGCTAAGAAAGGCAAAATAGCACTAGCCTCCTCCTAATCATTCTCATTTGGCAATCTTGTACTATCTCTAAGCTCAGATACATATTTAGAATTTCGCTTGTACTTCTCTAAAAAGTCAAATGCTTTTATGTACTTAATAGCTGAGTCTATCATAAGAAAAGTAGAATTCCATCTAGTTTCAACATCCAACCATGGGTTGCGCCTGTCCAAATGAGTATCTCTTATTCCACAGCATACTTCAACTATTGCATTCGAGCAGGAGATAGTCTAACAAACCTAACTACATATCGGATTCTTAAGATGCTTTCAGATAACTCACGCAATCCATCCTTTACAGTTAAGTTGAGAATATGAGAAACACACCTGACATGAATAAAATTTCCTTATAAGATTGATGTATTCCATGTTTGAAACCTTTTCTTCAAATATTTGACGGCAACATCATTAGAAGTTGCATTATCAACAGTCAGTGTCAAAACCTTATTTACATCCATCCAAGCAAACATTTCTCAATAGTTGCACCAATCACATTTCCAGCATGACTAGAAATTGGACAAAAGTTCAAGATTTTGTTCTGCATTTTCCAATTATCATCAATGTAATGAGCAGTCAAAGACATATAAGACAGATTCTGTATTGAAGTCCAAGTATTAGTAGTAAGACAAACTCTTTGCTTTCTTTTTCGAAAATACTCCCTTAATTTGAACTTTTCTTCATTAAACAAACTGATACAATCACGGGCAACAGTAAAGTGTGAAGGCAATACAACACTCGGTTGCAAACTTTTCACAAATTCTCTGAATGAATCACTCTCCACAAGACGAAACGGTTTGTCAACATCAATGATCATTTTTACAAGTTTGTTTCTAGCAATATCATTATCAAATTTCCATGATGTCTCTGTGACCTCAGGAGAACATGTTTTCTCCTTCTTATTGTCTTTCTTTTTATTGGGAGAATAAGTAATGCACCAACTAAGATGATTTTTCATCCCAATAGTGATGAAGCTGTTAAATACAAATTTAAGAAATAAGAAATTTTGAAAATACAGTCGCTAGAAATTCAAGAAGAAATACAATTCTCTATATATATGACAGTATTTAAGGCATTTCATTGAACAGCTTACGTGCATACATATATATACATTCATGGACATGTAAATTTTATCAAAACACCTTAATTTTATAGGATTAAGTGGCAAGGAGGAGATTACCATGGCGAGGAGACGTAGATTTTCAGCAACGGAGACGAACGCGAAGCTAGAGACGCAACCATGGTCTGTAGTCGTCCTCGTCCTTCTGTGTGTGACCTCGTGGGGGAAGGTGGAAAGGAAGTTGTCAAGAATGCTGGACCTGAAGGCTGGAGCTGTGAAGATTTGACAGAGCGTCGAGCGGATGTGAATAAGAAGAATGAAGATTTGTCCCTTTGATAACAGAGCTCTGATTATGTGAAGACTCATAAATGTGCGACATGTTTTTTAAAAAAATCTGGTCTGGTTCGGTCTAAATGGTCTCCAATGGTCTAAGACCGAAATTTAGACCACAACCGATAAAACCATTTAAGTGAAACCGTTGATTTCGGTCCACAATATTTTTTTTTGGGTTTGGTCTCAGTCGGTCTTGGTCTGGTCTTGGTCTGGTCTTGGTCCAAACGGTTTTATTGCTCACCCCTACTTCAACATTCTAAGACAACATGCATATGAAAGTGAGTGTGTAAAAAAGAAAAGGTGTGGTGTTCTTGCAAACATGACATAAATCTGAGTTAGCAATACAAGGAGTTACAAAAGGTAAGTGTGCTTAGGGTGTTTGTTACTTTCGGATACCTCTGAAATAATAAATGTATCTACTTTAATATTTCGCTCATGTGCCCGTCACGTGTGTAGTATTTTGTTCCATTAAGGTAATTCTGCTTTTAGGTATCTCTAAGTTATTTTATTGTTGCAGTCAGATATATTTACTTTGTCTTTATTGAATTGTTATTTGTTTTTATTGTTGCTTTCAGGTACCCAATTAAAATAGCTACATTTACGACTTTTGAGTTAGTCGAAAGTAATAAAAAATTTATGAGGTACCTATTTATAAAAACATAATATCTTAGGTACCTAAACGACTTTTACCCCTTTATGCTAATATTGTTATTGATAGAGTTATGGTTTATTGGCTAACGAGTCTATGATGAAGACCTAAGCCAACTTTGTGTGTGTGCGTGTGCGCGCGTTGGGTGAGGTGGGGGTGGGGAAAGGGGGAGGGAGTCGAATTAAGATATTGTCCAAAACAGAAGTGTCTCTTTGTTACTGGTAGAGTTGACTCACTCAAGTGACTAAGATGACAAGGAGGGAGTCTGAGCCGACTCACATAATATGACCTTTTTAGTATACCAACTATATTTCATATGGTTGGATAATACAACCAGTGAACTGGCATAGTCCGGCAGACTACAATTGTGAATTTTGACTAAATTTTGTCCTTAGCCAACTTTAGTGTAGGCGGAAATTCTCATGCCTATGAAAGTGGGTGTTATAAAATATAAAATGCCAACATGCATATGAAAGTGGGTGTTGTAAAATATTAAATGTGTGGTGTTTTAGCAAACATGGCCTGAATGTGATTTACCAATTTAGGGAGTTATGGGTGGGGGGGGGGGGGGGGGAGGGGGGAGGACGGTGATTCTTTAAACCGAGTTCTGAGATGTCATCCCTGTCGATCTACCAAGTGAGTTACTACCGTTGAAGGATATTACCAGCCGTGGAGTTGCTACTGTGGGTTCACCACGCATGCAAAACCCGCTTCGACATGGAAGAATTTCAGTCGAATATTTTATGGGTGTCCCAATTATAAGGTATGTTTACCGATTTGTTTGGGTTTGAAGCCCTAGTCTTGAAAATCACTGTCCAATCTTTCTTCGAAGCCCTAATTTTGAGTGTTTGGGTTGCAGAACCATGGTTGTAATTATTTTGAGTGGTGTGACCCGCCAATGTGCATATACAGAAGGATGGCCATAAATAAATTTTGAGATATACATGGCAAGATTGAAGCCGAAGTGGTGCTTGTACGAAATAGGGAAAAGATGTTGATTACTGTTGTTGGAGTGCTTGTGGTACTGTTGTTTGCTGTAATTCTAAAATTGGTGACTGGTTGAACGTGTTTTAGGATGTGTATTTTAAGTAGTTATGTTTGCGGGGCGGAGTGTGTTTTAGTTAAGTATGTTTCTGTTGTGTTGGTCCCTGAGGACATATGTTTTGTAATTGTTGGTATTTGATGACAAATGTTTGTCGACAAGTTGAAAGTATATATACTATATTTTGACTTACTGGACAAAAAGTAATCGAATAAAACCCAACGAAATTCCATATGCAATTAAACACCTGGCCCACAAGACACACACAATCCATGCCACTTCCACAGAACCAACTATTTCCATAGTTAACCGTCATTCAGTTTTTAAAATTACCAACTTACAATACCAAGTTCACTCTAAACATAAAACGAAACCTAACTCATAAACAGAAAACGAAACTTAACGCCTCAAAGTGACAGCATAACCAATAGTATGTGTTATTTCAAAATGGTATCCAAAATAAGCTATAGTACTTTAGGTCCTGCAGACAGAATATCTTCATTGAGTCGGATTTTTGGTGTATTTGCTTGACTTGAAACGAGGGGAAATCCTCGACGACATTGTCGACTTCTTAGGAATATAAATCTTCTTCGGTGTGATGGTTTGGAACGACATATCAACTAGCACAAGAGCTCGGCTATCAGAAAGTTGCGGTGCACTTGAAGTAACTCAAACGTGTTCAGGTCAACTTTCCAGGTTTACAACCTTTTCATGGGCAATTTTACCCTATGACAGTACAAAAGTTAGAATTACAACTTTTAATTGTTATAAATGTGATAAGACGTCAATAGTTAAACCTGTGTTTTTCTTATAGTCAGCAATTTTTCCCTTCTTGTTTTAGGAATCTCTTGGGTACTTGTTGAGGTATGTTGGGTACTTATTCAGCTTCATTAGGTACTTCTTTAGGTATATTGGGAACTTCTTCATGTACTTCTTCCCGCAAACAAGTTTAATATTATTGAAAACTTATACAAAGGTAAAACAAACTCGGGAAAGAGTTTTTACCATCTGAGGTTGTGAATCTAGAACAGAATCGGGAACAAAGGTGTCTGACTCTTCACTCAAATTAGTTCTCTCTTCCTCAACCAGGCGTGTCTTGCATTTGATTTACCTTTTGGAGCTCTACTCGGTTCTTCTTGTGAGACCCTGCTCGTCTGACTCTTTTGGTAAGTGGCTGTGGTGCGTCAACGTCAGGTTGAGGGGTGTTGAGTTTCCTTCTAACTCGTTGTGAAGACTCTGCTCCTCGTGTTTTTAAAGATGGATTTGTCGATGTTTGTGTCGTCTGGGTCGGCTGGGATGGTGCACTAGTATGAGATTGTGCGGGTGTCTGACCTCTCTTGTTACAAGCCCTCTTGTTATGACCACTTAGTCGACAGATGGAACAGAACTGTGGGAGCCCATGCTTGATTAATTTAGTTCTTGTTTTGTTCACAGTCTCGGTTGGAGCTCTCGTCCGTTTCTTCTTAGGTCTGCCTCATTGTTTACGCACTTCGAGAGGATCAATGGGTAACGAATCTAGCCTAATCCAATCGCCAACCCCATGAATTGGATGTATGACTGAACCGTAGATTTGTGGTACACTGTGTCCACATAATTCTGTACGTCCAGTCTAGATTTCAACAAACAGGTCGTAGCATGTGCACAAGGGATTTCAGTAAGACTCCATTCTAGACAGCTGCATGTTCTGGTGTTGATATCTATGGTGTACTAGTATTGTAACCCGACAAGCACTTCGTACTCACCCTCACTCGCGTATAGTACACCCATCCATCTTGAAGCATCCTTATTTTTTTTTTATATTTTCTAGCACATTGTTAAACAGCAACCCGTCGTGTTTGCTAGCCTTTTGCCTCCATGTAGTGAAATTATTCATAACGATCCTTCGCAATGTTTCCATAAGGGTTATTGGCGGCTTATCTCTAGCATCCTTAATCTTCGCATTCCATCTCTCAGCGACATTGTTCACTACTAAATTTGTCTTTGAATTAGGATGAAATTCGTACATGCACCAGGTCTTCCTGTCTATCTTGTCCAAGTACTCCCATGCACCAACATAGTCCTGTTTCAATTAGTCCATGTGCGCCTTGTGCCTATGAAAATTGTACGAACAAGCCGCTGCCCAGAAACGTGACTTCACTCTAGCGTCATTGTGTTTGGCAGCCAGCATGTTTTGATGAATGTGTCGTGCACACAAACGATGCTCCGATGCAGGTAGGATCTCCTTTACTGCAGTTATTAAACCCTAGCAAACATAATTCATCATACAATTAGAATTACAAACATATGACATCCACTATTTAAATAATGCAAACATAACACATAACTTTTTTAAAATATGACAACTTAATACATAATATATGTAAAAACTGAATAGGTAATATACCATTTGCCGATCTCACATGAAGATCCAAGGACTCCCATCAGCAAGGTCTGTCTTTTAAATCTCCACGAACCACGTCCACGACTCTCTGGTTTTAGCTTCGACCCATGCATAACATAGGGGGAAAACTCAATTGTCAGCATCCCGAGACACGACACTTAGCAGTTGTCCCCCATCCAGGCCTTTTAAGTGACACTCATCCAACCCAATGAAGGGTCGAGAACCAACTCTAAAGCCTTCGACACAACCCTTTAAACAGATGTACATACATTTAAATTTAGGTCTTAAAGGGTTCGGAACCGGATCATCCTGTATGTAAACCCTGCTTCCTGGGTTATGCATCATCACGGTCCCGGCGTAGTACCTTAGACGTTCAAATTTTCATAACCTATCTCCACGTAGTTTCTCTCTTGCTAATTTTATCCCTTCACAAATATTCCATGAAATCTTTGGTTCGAACCTTTGGTTCATTCCGAATCAACTCCATTAAGTTTTCGCATATCCACTTCCCACCAATCTTCTTGGTATGGAATGCTCGACCACATGTATGCTCCTCCACCAACTTTTGTAACTGAAAAGTTGCTTGTTGCGGAACCCGAATTGCACACGACTTGAATCCACAGTTCGATTGTTTGCAACAGAATTCTATTCGTTTTGGACCATTCGATCCCTTGGACTCCATCTCATAACCATCTTGAAATCTATGTCCAATCATATAATCCCTAAATGCCTTCGCATCTACAAACGTCATACCAAGTTTCAGGTCGTATTTTTTGGTGGCTTGACCGAACTCAGCATTCACATCTTCATCAATAACTATTATCCTATGTGTGCTTGTAAGGTCGTCTTCTACGTCTGAATCAGGGGGAGTCCTCAAGGTGTCGCTCGGACAGTGATGGTCAAGGTTCAACATGTCAACATCGATGTTCACCCCAATACCGGATGCCAAATCGTCCCACTGACCTTCCATCGCACCCACTAAGTCGGGTATATCACTAACACCTTCAGTTTGAGGTGCTTTGTTTCGCTGACCATGCATTTTCCCTCTCTTTGGTGGCACTTCATCATCATTGATGGCAGACTCCTCTTCAGCCTTTTTACCTTTCCAATTGGGGTCGGAAATGCCCTCGGAGTCGGAAGACATCTATTCGGATTGTGAGGAAGCACTAGTATCGACCATGGGTGATTTTCCTTTCTCTTTCTCAGTCATTCGTTGTTTGGATAGTTCAGCTATCCTTGTGGATGTCATCCTTCTTCTATTTGCAATTTGCTTCAACAACGTGTTGTTCGGCAGTTCTTCCAACCACGGATCTTTAAGACGTGCTTCCTCATCAAATGGCGGAAGCACATACAAATTTACCTCACGTACACCTTGTTGTTTTTCCTTAATTAGTGAAACATCTTCATCGGTACATACAACTTCGATGTCAGTTTTCGGATCTCCATTTGGTGGAACGTAAGTGATTACACAATCCTTCTTCAAACTGTAATACTCCAGGAGAACAGCAGCATTGAAGTACCCAAAAAAATGACCAGTCAGGTCCGTCAAACATACCTTGCCCTTGTAAACACTGTCCACCCAATTAAAATCATAGTGGATTTGCATAAACCACCTCCTCACTTGAACTTGACATTCTGCAATTCGGTAATTACACAAACAAGACACACATAAACATCTCTGTAATTAAACATATCATCTCTATATACAATCCGGACGTAACTAATTAACCTTTCAACAACCTTCAGTTTCGTCAACTTTGGATATTCTCGAAAATTTCATGAACAATTGTTCAGTGACTTTCGGCATTTATACAGCATGTTTGAACAGGGGGAAGTTACCTATGAAGAGTAGCACCAATTCACCTCAAACTTTGAAAGGGATAGGAAGAAAATTCAGTAGTCGCGTCGCAGGGGAATGCTGTGCCGATTCGGTTTGAGATGGAAATTACAGAAATTGCATTTGCAACCACCATCGTCGCAAGGTCTTCAGTTCCGAAATCACCAAAGCAAGGTCTTCAGTTACGCAAGGTCTTCAGCTGGGAAGGATTATAGTTGCAAGGGAAGGAGTGAAACAGAAGGATTAGTGTTCTTCACTCTTCAGTTTCGGGAAGGAGTGCAAGTGAAGGAGTCGCAAGGGGCAGCTGCTGAGTTTTTGGGGGAATAGAGAGCGATTTGGTTATTGGAGGGAGTCAGTTCGAATATTGGAGGGCAAACAACTAGATGGAAGTTTTGGTATTTTCATTTTTTGTTATTTTAACGTTCAAATAATTGCACGTGAGGTGCACGTGTGCCATTTAAACGGATAAATTGACGGAAAAACAAATGTTTCTTAAAAAAACAACATAATGAATCATACTACATCAAAAACCCGCGGTCCAAAACAAGTTACATCAGTTGCCAATTTTGTCAAACATCTTACATCTTTTTCATACTTTTCCCTATATTTTATATAAATTATCGGTCAGAATATTCTTTGCAAAAAAATCTCCTTCTACATACATGTGTTGGATTTAGGGATTTGGATGATGAGGGAAGAACAATGAAGAACAGGAAAGGAAGAAGAAGAAGAAGAAGAAGAAGAAGCTACGGATTTCCAGAGCAAAATACATAATCATATTGTTCAATAGTAGACAACATATAAAGGAAATGCAACCGAGAACAGACAAAACAGGAAGGACACATAATTGCAACTTAGTCCCTACGGCTAGACTAATTGATGCTTGGACCGCAAGAAACAATATTTACAAATTAATCCCTAAACATAAGTGTTAGACACACTTATATCCTAACATTCCCTATGCTTGATCTTGCTTTTTGGTGTCCAAACTTCTTTGAAGAGCTGAGTTGCTAGTCTGAAGGAGATGGACCATATTTGAGGACGGATTACATTCTTACTTTCTCAATGCATTCTGAGTAGTTCTGCGATGCTTGATTGAGTTTAACAGAGATGCACCTTTAGCTTTTAACCTCAGTACTAGCCTTCACACAATTCTAAACACACCTCTGATCATGATTTGATCAGGACCTGAGATCTAAGGTAATGAAAATGTCATATTACCAGATTAGCAATACCAAGATATACCACATGTCATATGCATTAATCTCCCTATACCCGATCAGATTCAGTTGCCAGAGTGCATCAAAATCAGTCAATTTGTCACTACATAAATTTATTTATGTTTTTCTTTTTTTTTCTTCTTTTTTTTTTTTATTTTTGACATCACACAATGACAGAGGAGTTTGAGCTCCTTTCTTACCAACATGACTGCAAGATTTGAGCCTTGATCTTTTTGTCCTCAAGGGTGAAAACTGAAAGTATCTTGTCGTTTTCTTTACGGTATCACCCTATTTTTGGACTCAAGTCATGCCCTATGCCATATAGTAGTATATTCACAGATGACAGACTTAAAGATGGACCGAATGATACACAGAGGCAACAGTATGATCAAGCATGAGAGGATAAGCAGATAACATGAGAATCCTGAGCAGTTGCTAAGCAAGATAAGATGATCACAGACATACCAGAAATATCAGGGTGATCAAACCAATGTGAGAGATGGTCAGATTTGGAAGATGTCAGACTGAGATGAAAAAACTAAGGAGCATACAGCAGAAAAAAATCAAGCATACACAGAGCTATTGTTCGAATGCAGAGAAAATAAGAAGTTACCAGTCAACGAAGTATGGAAGATCTCACTGATTGTACTGAGAGGATCAAGTCGAGCTGGAGGTAAGCTGGGGAAATGGTGAGACACCCTGATCCTCCAGTTCCTCAAGTGAGAATACCCCAAGCTTTTTCCTGCATGGAATGAACTGTTTTTCAGTTAGAGGCTTAGTTAAAATATCAGCAGTTTGTTCCGAAGCTGGAATGAAGTTAACTAAGACATCCCCATTCTGAACTTTTTCCCTGATGAAGAAGAGATCAATCTCAACATGCTTCATCTTGGAATGATGAATGGGATTTTCTGAGAGAGCAACTGCACTCGTGTTGTCTGTCCAAATGACTGGTGCAGTTGGAATGTGAAGTCCAATTTCCTTGAGAAGGGATTGGACCCACATAATCTCACACATAGCATTGGCAATGGCCCTGAATTTAGACTCTGCACTCGACCTAGACACTACTGTCTGCTTTTTGGAGCTCCATACTATGGGATTACCATTAAGGAGAAGGTAATGCCCTGAGATGGAGCGGCGATCAGTGTGATCACTACCCCAACTAGCATCAGAGAATGAGGTGAGTGTAATGTCTTTGACAGGTGAGGGTGTTGGTCTGAACAACAGACCGTGACTGAGAGTGCCTTTGAGGTATCTCAAGATGTGAATAATAGCCTTCCAGTTGCTGTTATTGGATGTCTGCATAAACTGACTCAGTTTATTTACAGCAAAGTGAATGTCTGGTTGGTGTGACACAGACATGTTGGAGAGCACCTATTGTGCTTCTGTATAGGGTTTCATCATGAAAAGGTTCATAATAAGTGGACATACCTGATTTTGACAGACACGTACATGTCATTGGAGTGGGGAAATCTGATTGATCATTTAGACCTACCTTGTCCAGGAGTTCCTGAATGTACTTCTTCTGATTCAGAAGAATGAAGTCATCACCTGAAACTACTTCCATGCCAAGGAAGTAGTTCAGACTACCTAGATCTTTGAGCTGAAATTGAGCATTTATGGAATCAACAATGTTAGATACAAGATGAGAAGATGTACCAGTTATAACAATATCATCCACATAGACAAGTAACAGTACGAATGAATCAGAGGTTGACTTAATAAATAAACAACTATCAGAGGTTGAGACATGAAAACCAAGAGAGTTCAGAAGAAAAAACTTCAGCTTCTCAAACCAGGCTCTGGGAGCCTGCTTAAGGCCATACAGTGCTTTCTGAAGTTTGCAAACCAGATTAGGGGTGTTAGAGTGAACCTCAAAGCCTGGAGACTGTGTCATGTAGACCTCATCATGAATGTCACCATGAAGGAAGGCATTATTTATGTCAACCTGTCTGATACACCATTTATGAGTTAGCGCTAGAGAAAGTACAATACGAACAGTAGCAGACTTAATGACAGGACTGAAGGTTTCCTGAAAAACAAAAACTGGTTTTTGGGAAAAACCTTTGGCAACAAGGCGAGCCTTGTACCTGACAACAGCCCCATCTGCATTTATTTTGATTCTGAATATCCACTTGCAACCAATAGGGATGCGACCTGTAGGTAAGGGAACAAGGGTCCAGGTGTTGTTTGTAGAAAGTGCTGTAAGCTCTTCCTGAACAGCATGAAGCCAATGAGGTGACTGAAGAGCCTCGTGAATGTTACGAGGCTCAGAGTTGCTCAGGTCTGTGGACAGAGCAAGGGAAGTAGACAACCCTTGAAGAGAAGTTTTTGATCTGGTTTGCATATGATGCACATTGGTGGAGGATTTGGGACGAGAAGGATGGGAGGATGAGGAGGGTTGAGATGGTGGTGAGGTGGGGAATGACTGATTTGAGTGAGATGGTGGTGGTGGTATAGAGGAAACAGGATCAGAGGAGGTAACAGGAACAAGGGTTGAGCCAGAAGGGACATATCTACATACTTCAGTAGGTGAGCTTAGATCAGGAGCAAAGACTGGTACTGAGGGAGGCTGAGTTGAAGTGGTGTTTTGAGTGGGTGTGGTGAAGGGTAAGCTGGACTCACCCAAAGTGTGAGCATGCACGGGAGATCCTGATGAATGAGAGACAGTGGAGGGAACAGAGGTAGGTTGTTGGAAGAAATGGTCACATGGTATGAAGAATGGTTTGGAGGGAGTGGCTACTTTTGGTGTGTTGGAGGCATATAATGGCCCAGTGGTGTCACTGAAAGGAAATGTTGTCTCATGAAAGACAACATTTCGTGACACATATACTCTTCCAGACGAAGAGAGACACCTGTAGCCATGATGATCAGAACATAACCCAATGAATACACAGGGTTCTGATCTGAAGGACAACTTGTGAGACCTGTAAGGTCTTAAGTGAGGGAAGCATAAACAACCAAAGACTCTTAGAAAAGAGTAGTCAGGCTTGGATTTGAAAATGAGCTCATGAGGAGAACAGATATTAAGGGACTTGGAGGGCAATCGGTTAATAAGAAAGACAGCAGTGAAGAAGGCATATGTCCAATAGTGTAAAGGGACGGATGATTGTGCGTGAAGTGTAAGTCCTAATTCAACAATGTGGCGGTGCTTACGCTCCACCATGCCATTTTGTTGGCTTGAATAAGGAAAGGTGATCCTATGAAATATACCAAATTGAGCTAAGTAAGCAGTGAGAAAGTGAAACTCACCTCCTCCATCAGATTGCACAGCTTTGAGCTTTGTGCCAAGCTGCTTTTCTGCTAACAAATGAAACTCACAAAAGACTTTAGCAGCATCAGATTTTCGATTTAAGAAATAAATCCAAGTAAATCTAGAGAAAGCATCAACAATACTTAGATAGTAATTGTTATTGCTAGAGGAGAAGGGGGCAGGACCCCAGAGATCTACCTGAACCATTTCTAGAGGATGAGAGTAGACTGTCTCTGATGATTGGTAAGGAAGGGTCTTACTTTTTCCCACTGCACAGGCAGCACACTCAGAAGAAATGTGTTTAGTAGACAGATTTTGAAGTCTCAAGAAATTAACAAGTATGTTCTTAGAAGGGTGGCCTAACCTCTTGTGCCATAGGTGAGAAGGTTCATTAGTTTTCAGAGAGCTAAGAAAGCAGCTAATCTCAAATTCAGGTAATGCAGTGGAAGATGCATTATTAAAACATGTGACAGTAGAGCATTCATCAGAAATATCAGAAGTATAAGAAGAGGAAACATGAGGAAAACCAGAGGAATCATGATTAACCATAAACGTAGAATTATCATTATCAATAACCGAAAAGGCTGAGTTTTGAGCAGATAAAACTGCATTATTACAAAAATGACTGAAAATCAGTTGAAAGACTCAAACACTGATCTGGACTAACAGTAGCAGACTCAACTAACTTATTTGACTTAGACTTAAAACTAGAGAAATCTAGGCGGTAAAGACCCCCTGATTCATAACCCTTGAGCAGCACCTTGTTGGAGAGGGAATCCTTGATCAGGCAGTGCGATGGGTGAAATTCAAAATAAACCTGATTATCCTTTGAAAACTGAGATACAGAAAGCAGGTTTTTAGTAACAGCAGGAGTGTAAAGCAAATTATTAAGAAGAAGAGGTTTGCAAGTGGAAGGTAACTGAGAAGGACCAATGACAGATATTTCAAGAGAAGAACCATTTCCAACTAAAACCTTACCAGAGGTGGCTGGGTTTGAGCTGCTGGCCATCAGGTGATTTGCTTGGGTGGGTAGTGGTGATGTAGGCTGGGATAGGGCAGGGGTGGGGTGAAGCTGAGGATTGGAAAAAAACTTGGTATGGTTGAGCAGGATTAACATAACATGGAGGGGCCATCATGTAAGGATAGATAGGGGGTATGGGTGAAGGATAGGGTGAATACTGCATTACAAAGTGTGATTGAGGATTGGGAGGAGTTATAGTGGTGGTCTGAGGTGGTTGAGGTTGAGCTTGGGATTTGTGCAGCTGAGGTGGTGGGTAATGCTGGTTTTGTGGTGTTTGCTGGTATGGGTCAGGATCAATGTCATAGGCAGCAAGATTGGCTGAAGGTGCTGAAGAGGTGGACTGAGGACCAGTCACTCCAGTGAAGTGCACATTGAATCTGTGGAAACATCTGTGAACCAAGTGCCCAAATTTTCCACACAACTGACATTGCAGTCTGTTGTTACCAAAACCCCTACCACGACCCCTACCCCTACCAGACTGTTGATTACCAAATGGTGGGGGACCATAGGAGAATGACCGAGTGTTCTGATTAGTGGGTTGGGGTGTGGGAAGGAGACCAGACATGGGTGACTGGGTGGGATTAACAGACATGCTATCCTTGCTAACAGAACTGTTTTCATCATACGACACAAAAGACTTGCTGGGATTGGGAACCTTAGCAGAAGCTATGTTCAAACTAGCACTGGCATCGAATAAAATGTCAGACTACCTAGACTCAGCATCCAGTAAAACAGAACTCACAGAGGCAATAATATACGGATTTTGGCTAGCATGAATGACAGAAATAACATTATCATACTGACCCTTGACCCCATTCAGAATAATCGAGATTTGTTGCATCTCTTCTATAGGGTGACCACAGCTAACTAAACTATCACAGGTGGTCTGGATTTCAGTAAGGTAATCTCTCAAGCTGATGAACATGCTTTCTAACCTTAAGCCTATCATAAAGATGTATGATTCTAGTAGTGGAGGATGATGAGAAATCACGATTAAGCTTTTGCCAAATGGCAGCAGCTGACATGCACCCTATTAATCCCCTACTAACCTGAGAAGAAACAGAGGCAAGAAGCCAGGATGCGAGAGAGCTGTCCTGTTGAGGAAACTTTGCATAGGCCGGATTTGGGACTGCAGCTCCAGTTTCATCTTCCAGAAACTGATGTATGTTGGCTCCATGGAGATGATTCTCAAGGTTATACCCTCTGACTGAGAGTAGAACCTGCTGCTTCCACTGTTGGAAGTTTTCTTCGCCAAGTAGCTGAGCTACTTTCTTGTTGGCGAAGGCAGGGCTGATTCTTCCATGAATCAAGTGGAAAGAGTTTGGGAAGGTGATTTCAGGCTCGATCGAGCTCTGATACCATGTTGGATTTAGGGATTTGGATGATGAGGGAAGAACAATGAAGAACAGGAAAGGAAGAAGTAGAAGAAGCTACAGATTTCCAGAGCAAAATATCTTAATCATATTGTTCAACAGTAGACAACATATAAAGGAAATGCAACCAAGAACAGAAAAAACAGTAAGGACACATAATTGCAACTTAATCCCTACGGCTAGACTAATTGATGCTTGGACCGCAAGAAATAATATTTACAAATTAATCCCTAAACATAAGTGTTAGACACACTTATATCCTAACAACATGTTCCTCCTTCAAAGGCTTAGCTTCTAAGTCAGGTATGCCGACGATGCCTATCTCCGAACTAGGTTTAGAGTGATAGGTACCCGAGAAGACTGAACTAAGGAAGTACCCGACGAAACCGACAACCACGTAAACTAAGTCGAGAGTGATCTTATCCCGGTCGGGGATAACAGGGATCGATGGGGATGGACCCGAGCGATGGGTTCGTGATGCATTCTTAATGCATGTGTTTGGTATATAAATCCTATTTTTTTAAAAATAAAAAATAAAGTTGTTCAATAGAACCGTTTTTTGAACCGGTTCAGGTATTTACTTGCTAATTCGTGTAAGTTTAGGTACATGTTTGCTCCGCACGTTATTTTTTGTTTATTCTTAACGGAAAATTAACGTTAGGTACCTATTTACTAATTTCACAAAGTTGGGCAGCCTATTTGCGGCAAAAATAAAGTTTAGGTACCTACTTGCCAAACCATGTAAAGTTGGGGTACCTATTTGATAATTAACCCGTTACCATATTAAAGACAATTAGGAGATGCTATGGCCTAAGAAACTTACAAAAGTTTACTTCTCCAATTATTATCCATAACTCTATTCACTTCTTCACATTATTAACTCGATATCAACTATTCTGAAGCCTTAAGGTGTTAAGTGAGGATTCATTTATAAAATTCTAATTCAAATCAATGATTACTATTCATATACAATTTTTAATATTAAAAAGAAACTTCTAATTGTATTTAAAATATCTTCTCTCTTGATGGGTTATGAGTATTGGGCCCGGGACTTTTCGTATCCGGTGTGAGACCAATCGAATATTGACCCGCAAGAACAAAAAGCGTCGCTTTTGTCCCCACTACATTAGCGTCGCCTGCTTTGTGAAACATGGGTGGGCGTCGCCCCTGCCATTCATCTCCTCTTGAGCATCACACATGAATGTTCAAGGATTAAATGCATGTCAGAACGTCTAATGAATACCCTAACCTATACGCCGGCGCCCCTAGAGGCCTAGTTCGGCTATTTATGGCAAAACATTAACAAAGCTCATAGAAAGGACAACCTACTATAGAGTAGTTTCCTTACACATAATCATAACACCTCGTAACCGTGATCCGCTCGCCTTAGTCACAACTTAGATTTCCATGGTAGGATCTGACCTTACCATGGTTCAGATAAGGAGGGCTATAAATACCCATCCACCAACCTCATTTGAGAATTAATTGCCCATTTACTCTCCTACCTACTATTGTTGCTCTGCAGTTACTCTGATCGCCCAAAACGAACCTCCGACTGACTTTATCATTGAAGGGGAAACAACGGGAAATCCCTGGGCTTTCCATTCGTTCAGGTCACCGGAGCTGCTATGAGCATTCAAACCAAAGGCAATACATTGGCGCCATCTGTGGGAATACTTGGACGAAGTCAGACATGGTTCCCCTACTACTCGAGCAGAGACCAACAACTGGGAGGATACTGAAGAGGACTCTCTCCAAAGCCTCCATCAACACTTAGTATTGTCAGAATTTATGTCGTCCCAGCCTATCCAGCTCAGTCAGCTTGTCTCAGGCGTGTCTGTCCAGGTAGCACCCCTTCGACATTAGCCTGTATCCCCCTGTATAGCGAAGGACTGAGCCTGAGGCTCCTAGGCCGACACATTCCTGTATTACGTCTTCCGCGGAAAGGGAACTGCCCCGGGTGGAGATCACTCGAGAAGTCGTTTTGTCACTGACGTTTACGGCATACCTTGATGAGCTCCTTGACAGAAGGGAGTAAAGAGCAGCTGGCCAAGCAGACCAGCAAGCAGACGCCTGTAGGGTGAAGGAAGCCACCTCCAGGCCCCATAATCCACCAGTGCCAACCCAGCTCCTGGCGAGCGCGACCACTGCAGGCACTGGGGCGACAATGGTTCATCTCTTTGGCATATTGACCAATGAGAAAGTCGAAGAGCTTGTTGCCCAAAAAATGAATGAGCAGAAAGGTAGGGCTTTGCCACGTATGTGAGATAAGGCGTCACACCCAATTGCCCTGGAAAGCTTTTCCCTCACTGTGCCACCCCGTGTGCAAACACCTCAGATCGACTGTTATCGAGTAGAAGCCGACTTAGTAGAACATATTCAGAGGCATGAAGCCTCCTTGTTGGGACGTACAAATGTTGACAACCATTTCGCGCTCCTATTTCTAGCTACATTAGGAAGCGTCGCGTTGTACTGCTTTTTTGGTCTCCCGAAGGCATCGGTTAGATCCTGGGGAGATCGTAAGGAAAAGTTCATTGTGCAGTATATGGGAGGACGCCAAATTCTAAAAAACGTGGGGACTCTAGACAACCTGAAGCAAAAGAGCGATGAAAGTTTGGGCGACTGCTACAGTAGATTCAACAAAGAACTAACAGGAATCGACCAGGAGATTACAGAAGGGGAGCCTATTAATACGGTGGATGAGATGGCGGCGCGCGTTAAGTCATATATTGACTTGGAACTAGCGAAAGAGGGAAGGTAGGCGGGCAAAGAGGTGTTTACAAAACAAGATCAAGAAGGAAAATATTCGGACTCGCATCCCTCGAAATCAGGACATGATAACAAGTGTCGCCAATTTATACCACGCCCCGACCGAGAAGTGTTCCAAAACTTCACACCTTTGAATACAGAAATCTTTGTGGTCCTTGGAGAAATGGAAAGGAAGGATATGGCGATGCCTCCGCCTCCGCGAAAACGTGATATGCTCATGGGTAACAGTCTTAATCAATACTGTCAATATCATCATTGCAAAGGGCATCACACGGATGATTGCCACATCTTGAAGAAAGACATTGAAAGACTAATTCAACAAGGTCATTTGAAAAACATCGTGGCGTCCCGTGAAAGAAGCAGGAGCCCTAGATGGGAGAGACAGGCGTCGCCCAAGAAGAACCGTGAGGGGTCCAGGTCCAAGAAGGGGACCCTCAACGTAATAAGTGGTGGCTTTACCTTAGGTTGAGAAACAGGTGCTACCAGGGAGGTTTACACTTCCCAAATTCATGAACCTCTAAAGTCGGGAAGCGCACTCGGGAAGATGAAAAAGTTGTCATCTTATTTTTGGAGACGGAGATGGGGCATGTCACCTTACCTCATGATGACGCCCTCGTGATTACAGTGGAGATTGATGGGTACAATATGAAGAGTGTGCTGGTTGACTCGGGAAGTTCAACAAACGTCTTGTTTCTAGTTGCTATGAAAAGGATGGGGAAGAAGGAGAAGGACTTAAACATATCAATTTTCTATTGATGGGATTTGTCTCGCATAATAGGTACTCAGTAGTGGATATCACCCTTCCGGTGCATTTGGGTTAAGGGTGGAAGTCATTGAATCTGGATGTCATCTTTATTGTAGTTGACGCTCTGACATCATACAATGCCATTTTGGGGCTTTTGACTCTAAATCCCAATAAAATGGTTCATTCTACTTACCATCAGTTGTTGAAGTTTCCTATTATTGGAATTGGAGTGGTGATGGGAGACCAACCAGCAACGCGCATCTATTACGTCCATGCAATGTAATTTGATACCAAGTTCAGATAACAATGAAATCATCTAGAGAACCTCACATACAACATTAGTCACAACATGATATTAAGCTTCAAAAGATGACCTCGATATAACAGGTTGTTTTTTTAAACTCCAAACAATATGATTGTTATGAAGCAATAGATAGTGACCAGAAACAGATTTTTCTATCTGCTAAGTCACTACCCCAATCAACATCAACATAGGATACAATTGAGACTTCAGATAAAGGTACTGATATAGCCCGAAACAAAAGGTCATGGTCAATACTTCATTTCAGATACTGAAACACTCTAAGTATAACATTTCAGTGAGCGACTATAGGCTGTTGTATAAACTGACTAAGCTTATTCACCGCAAAGTGAATGTCGGGTCTAGTTATACAAACATGTTGAAGATCCCCGATCATGCTTTTATAAAGAGTACCATCAGTAAGAGGAGATGAAGCTTGAACATCCTTTGTTAGAAAATTACCTGACATTGGTGTAGGTAATGAAGTAGCCTTTGACAATCCAACTTTCTGAACCAGCTCATTGTTATATTTGTTTTACCCAAAACGAAACATTCATCCCCTACTTGAACATCCATACCCAAGAAATAGTTTAGTATGCCTAAGTCTTTGAGTTTAAATTCTGGATTGATTTGAGACATAACTAATTCAACTGCACCTTCATCACTACCTATAACTACTATATCATCTACATAAATGAGTAATAGAACATTACCTCTTTCTGTGTTTTTGATTAAAAAAAACAACAATCGGCAAGATACACATAAAATTGAAGATAGGTAAGCAAGAAATGCTTAAATCTTTCGAACCATGTCATTGGGTCTTGTTTAAGATCATATAACGCTTTGTTGAGTCTGCATACCAGCACCCTACAACTTTCATCACATTGTTCAAGGCCAAGTGGTTAGTTCATATAGACCTTTTCATTGAGCTCCCCATGTAGAAACACATTGTTGACATCTACCTGCCTTAGATCTCATTTTTGGGTTAAAGCAAGTGTACGAACAATTCGAACAGTGGGAGCTTTCACAACAAGGTTGAATTTGTCCTGAAAATAAAATCTGTTTTTTGGGAGAAATCGTTGCCACAAGTCTTGCTTTATGTCAAGCTATGGAGACATCATCATTTCTCCTATCCTTGAATAACCATTTACAACCGACTGGGATTCTTCCACTTGGAAGGGTTGTCAAGCATCAGGTATTATTTATTACTAAACCTTTCAATTCTTCTTCAACTACTAATACAGTATTATTCTTAATTACAGTAGTACGGGCAGTGACATGCCTGTTTTTGGATCTTGTTATCATTGGATGGACATTGGTTATGGTGTGTGCATTTCCAGATGAACAGGTGGCAGCTTGAGTAGCAGCATCATGAGGAATAAGATCATGTAAGTACGTTGCAGATAAGAGAAGACTCATCCAGAGTATATCTAACAGTAGGTAAGTCGGATGGACCAACACTTGGTAACTCAACAGAGCGTAGATGTGTGGATGATCTTGTGGCAACAATATCACTTGAATGCACTTGTACTAATACAGAACCCTAAGTAATATATCGAATATTGTCATCTGGAATAGAAGTAGATTCAGTAATATGACCAATATGACCAGGTGGTGAATCATAAATGTTAACAGAATCAGAACAATCATGTATGTTGGATGATGACAACCGAACATCTTTTGTCCTATTCTGAGTAGTCTCATATACATGAGGGATATTATACGCAGAAATTGGACTGGAAACCACATCATCCACAGGTTCACACAAAGCAAAGTTGAACGGTAAGAAAAAGGGAGTAGAGGTTTCTGTGTTTTTCACAGCGGGCGATTACATAAAATAACCTTCTTTTGCATCGAAAGGAAACACATCATCTTGAAATCGCACATGCCTAGACACATATACTCATCCTGAAGAATCAAGCCACTTATAGCCATGTTTATTAACACAATAGCCTAAAAAGACACAAGGAGCAGACATAAAGTCTAGTTTGTGCTTATTGTAAGGACGAAGGAAAGGATAACACAAACCCATAATCAGGTTATTTCAAAAACAGCTTTTCATCTGGTGATATATGAGATATAATCTTAGTAGGAAGCCTATTGATAATGAACACAACTGTAAAAAATGCATCAGAGTAGTACTGCATTGGAAGAGAGGCCCTTCATCAATGTGAGCCTTGTTTAAACAATATGTCTATGTTTACACTCCACTATTCCATTATGTTCATAAGTGTAAGTACATGTACACTGATGAGTAATACAATGACAAGATAGATAAGAAGATAGAGATTTGAACTCACCACCGCCGTCTGTTTGGACAGTTTTCGGGGGACAACTAAGTTGAGTTTCTGCATTTTTGCGAAACTGGGGGAATATGCTTGCAACATCACTTTTCTTTTGTAAAAAATGAAAAGACATGTATGTCTATGTTTACGCTCCACAATTCCATTATATTTAGAAGTGTAAGGACATGTACACCGATGAGTAATATCATGACAAGATAGATAAGAAGATAGAGCTTTGAACTCACCACCACCGTCTGTTTGGATAGTTTTCGGGGAACAACGAAGTTGAGTTTCTGCATTTTTGTGAAACTGGGGGAATATGCTTGCAACATCACTTTTCTTTTCCTGGTCCGTAGATCCCCAAACAAAGTTTCTATTAATCCTGTCCAGTTATTTACAAACTGAACTAGGAAACATAGTACATTGCATGTAGTAGGAGGGGATTGTAGAAAATACCGATTTGACCAACGTGACTCTACCTGCCATTGATAACAGCTTTGCCCTCCACCCCGAAAGCTTATTACGAACTTTATCCAGAACAAAGTTAAAAGAGCTAACTTTCGAATTTGACAATTCCAACGGAAAGCCAAGGTAGGAACCAAAGTTTTCAACTTATCTAAACTGTAAACTCGCTGAGATCTGTGTCTTTTTTGGAAGGTGGAACATTTTTTGAGAAAACCATGATCGACTTCCCTTGATTCACCTTTTGACCCGAGATGGCACAAAACTCTTCTAAGACCGAGTTAATGCAGATACAATTTTCAGGGGTGGCCTCTCCCATAAGAATGAGGTCGTCAGCGAAGAAAAGGTGAGATAAAGTCAAGCTACCTCTTCCCACTTTTATTCCTTTCCATTGACCTTGCATCACTTTTTCATCGATGAGGAATGCCAGATATTCCATGCATAGAATGAAGATGTACGGAGAAAGAGGATTTCCCTGTCTGATGCCTCTGGAGGGGTAGAATTTTTCAAGTTTTCCCCCATTAAACAAGATTTCAATTGAAGACGTGGAGATACAACTCAAAATCAACTTAATGACTTTATCAGGGAATTTAAAGAAAATGAGCGTTCTTCTGATGAAGTCCCACTCAATTCTATCATAAGCTTTCTCCAGGTCTATTTTAATGATCGTGCACCCCGTTTTACCCTGTTTGTGCTTTGAAAAATGCAACACTTCTCTTAGCAGAATGACATTGTCTGAACCCCTTCTACCAGGAACAAAACTAGTTTGAAACGGAGAGATGATATTGTTCAGAGCTGGCCTAATTCTATTCACCAGAATTTTGGATACGACCTTGTAGATAGAGTTTCAAAGACTGATAGGTCTAAATTGGGAGACCGAATTAGGCTGGCTACATTTTGGAATTAAACAGATAAACGTCTCATTCCAACTTGTAGGAACAGATCCCCTTTTAAACACATCACTGATAGCGTCAGTCAGAGAGCTACCCGTACAGTTCCACAACTTTTGGAAGAAAGCCGGATTGAGCCCATCCGGCCCCGGAGCTTTAAAAGGTTTAAGATCCCAAGTGGCTTTCCTAATTTCTTCCAAGGTGATGAAGTTATTAAGGCGGCGGATATGATTTTCAGATAAGGTCCACTTGATCAATTGGGAGGAAATAACAAAGCCGAAAAATCTTGGGGGACTTGGTATGCATTCGGCGTTGTATCGTAACAAAGCTCTCCTGGGTGGTTTGGCATGGAGATTGAAGAAGGATACGACACCTTGGGATGTGGTAATTAGAAACAGAACGTTTAAGCAGGATGGAAATTCCCTCACTTCTTCGAATAAAACGCCTTGTAATTGGAAAGCAATCAACGAAGGTATGAACACACTTAAATTAGGAACAGGGTGGGTGGTGGCAAATGGTAGGGACATTAGATTCTGGCATGATAATTGGGTGGGTAATCAACCTCTGAGAGCTGCAATTGTTGGTCCACTGAACTTTGAAGAAGACAGATTGATGGTAGGAGATGTCTTCCAGAATGACGAGTGGAATCTAGATAGTACCTCCTTTGAGTTCCCTAAAAAACTTTTGGACATGTTTCGAGGTATTCCAGGGGACAAGACCAATGCCTCCTCGGACAATCAAATTTGGAATGTCACTCACTCGGGGAACTACACTACAGCATCGGCATACTCTCTTTTAGGAGGTCATGACACAATCAGTCAGGGAAGTAATCAATGGGATTGGGTTTGGAAGATTCAGACTATCCCAAAAATTCAGTACTTTATTTGGTTGTGCCTTAAAGATAGACTTGCCACCTGCAAACTTCTGAACCATAGGGGATGTAATCCCTCTGTGCCAAATTTGTTTCTCTGGAGTGGAGGACATTGATCACACATTGCGTGGGTGTGAGCATGCTAAAGAGATGTGGAACTCAGTTACTGTGGCGCCAAATCTGGGGCATTCTCTCGACTACCCTTTGAATGACTGGATCAAGAAGGGTTGTCAAACAAGGTTAGGAATTGACCAAATGTTGGATCGTGAAATCCTGGATGCTGATCTGGCAGTGAATTGAATGCCAGACAAGGTTAGGAAGACGCTTCTGCTCCAACTCCGGTAAACCTGCAGGTAGGGGAGCGCAACAGAGGGGGTGTCTCTGGGTCCCTCTCCGATGCTTAAATGAGTATATGTATGTCTAAAACTCAAAACGTAAAGAACGTATGTAAAGCAAGGGTCTTTATAGGGTAAGAGAGATTGAACCGTATAAGGCAGCTGAATATCTTAGTGTATATTGTGTTACTGAAGATTCGGATCGTGGGATATGGCAGTTACCAAATCTAATCTTTAGTGAATATGTGACTGAGATACGCGGGATATCATGGCCACTTCTTTATTAACGGTTTTGGGGGACCAGAGGAGAGAGGCGAGGCTCTCTTCGGGGCGAGCACTCTCATGGCGAGCAGTGAGATGTCGCGGCCTTAGTGAAGAATGGCGAGCACTCAAGGCGTTCTTCAGAGTCATTGGGCTCGGTTCTGGGTCACTCTATGGAGGACCGAGTTTAACTGGTATTTGGGCCGATCCGGTTCAAATGTCGTGGGTTTACCCACTCTATAGTTATTGGGCCTTCGAGGCCTTTTCCTTACCGGGTTGTCACTATCGATACCCAACATTTGCTCCCGAAGCTTGATTGAAGTTTCTTCAGTCGAGCTTTATTCCCTGGTAGGGTTTTAGATAGTGACGTCTCAGATTCGATTTTCTTCGTTTCTTGTATTGGTTCATGACCTTTGAGGCATTTTGAGCTCTTTTGGCGAGCGGTTTTTTCTTCGTTCAAAGCTGAAAAAATATCCTTCCTTTTATTCCCCTTTGGCGATCACTCGAGGTAATCAAGGTTCATGAAAGTCTATTTTTCTTGATTTGGGCGATCACTACTCGCCTGAGGCATTTCTGGTAAAGTCTCTTAGTGGACTTTTAGCATTTAATAACCGCACAGTTGTCCAGAAATCGAACGGTCACTTGAGGCACGCCTGACATTTACTTTTCCGTAAACCTAGGGTAGTCTGACAGCTGTCCGTGTCAGCCAACCGTCTGTCTCCCCAAGGTGTCTATTGGAATTCTGACATTGCTTCGGTTTTTTCCAAAAGGGTGCAATTATTCCTCTGTATCGCTTCAATTTGCTCGTGGCGGTTACTCCCTTCTTGGTCTATATAAGAAACGTCAGTTTCTATATTTTGTTTTTTACGCTTATCCACTCCCTCAGATTTCCAGAACTTCGTTGCGAACCTTTCTTCTTTCTTTTCCAACCTTCTTCATCCATTTCCATGGCTCCCCGAAGTCAGAGAGTCAAGCATATGGCCTCCAAGGGAACTAGCAAAGCCAACGCTCCTAGGAATGCCAATGCCCCCTTAACCATCCGGGATGCCGCCGTGCCCCCCTTAGTGGGGGAACCGACTGATCTGGGAAGGTCTGCAACCGCTTCCATAGTGGTGGACGGGCCTGAGCTGAACACGCCTATTTTTTCCCCAAAAGGTAAACTTTCGCCCTTTTACTGCTCTGTTTTGGCAATATCCTCTGTTTTCCTTTGTTTTTTATACTTGCTGTGCCATACTTGAACCGTTCTGAGTAGATGTCAAGCCTAACGAATTGAAGCAGGCTTACTTTAAGACCATGGTGGCGCTTGGTGGCTTCAGTGCGGAGGATGCTCCTAGGTATCTTGGCTTAGGTCTGCATTTTCCTCACGATGGAGAGGTTTACATTTATGCGGCCCAGATCGATGCTGGGTTGCGTTTTCCTCTATGTGAGGATTTACAGACCTTATGTCAGTTTTACGGGATTCACCCCACGCAGCTTGTTCCGAATGCCCTCAGGATGTGGGTCGGTTTCAAGTTCCTGTGCATAAGCCAGGAATGGGTGTATTCACTGGCCCTGTTCCGGTGTTTCTTCCGACTGACAGAAGGGGTCAACTACCTCCACCACTTCCAATCCCGCTGACCGAAGTTTTCAGAGTAGGGAGGCCCTCAAGGATGGGCTTGCAACGTCCATGTCCGCCTGGTCGATGATTTCCGGGCCACTAACTCCAACTACAAGAAGTTTTACTTCTTGTACAAGGGGGTGTACCCTGGAAATTGTTTGCTCCGTACAAGGATTTTCCTCCCTCCTTTGAAGAATTGTCAGGGAGTGACGGGAATGCCATCGACGATATGTACCGGCTGCATCGGTCATCTCAGTTCAAGTCCATCCGCTCAGTGGTGGAGACTACCGAGAATGCCCTTGAGATGGCGGGCATTCATCAAGCCACGTCAATCTTTGATGATTGGTTAATTTTCTAACTCTTATCTTGTTTTATTACTTGTAGGCAAGGTCGTAAGCAAAAGCCGAAAACTGATAGGTCTCTTTGATGACCAGGGATCGGTGGGATTGTCCTCCAACCAGGCGCTGCTAAGCTCTCCCCCTCCTCCCTCTAGGCGTTCGTCCAAGAGGAAGCCCGAGGAGATGCTTCCTTCGGCCACTACTGGCCCTCACCAACCAGGTATATTACCTCGCCTTTTGTGGATTTAATGTTTTCACATTCTGCGGTTCTTTGACTTCTGACTTATTGTCTTGTTGTTTTGCAGAGGAGTCCTCGGCTGACGTGGCCCGGGACCCTCCTCCTCCTCCTTCTAAGAAGGTCAGGAGTGAGGAGCACCCTGAGGTCGACCAGCATCCTCCTCCTCCCCCTCCTTAGGGCCCTTCTGCCAGCAAAGGGAAGGGTTTGGACACGGCGCCTCTTTCTCCCTCTCCTCAGGGCCCTTCCGCCACTAAGGAGAATGCCTTGTATTTGGCGCCTTCCACCCATTCAGTGCCCAGGGCTCCTCCTAAGGAGTCTGGGGCCCAAAAGAAGGGGCCTGCTGCTTCCGCCGAGGAGTACTGCTCCATGGCGAGCTTGTTCCAGCCTTTTAAGGCTGTGGACTCTCGGAGGCCTTGGGTCCCTTGTGGGGACCTTGCCAAGAAGGGGTACCCTTCCCAAAAGAGCCTCCGGGGTAGCCCGGATATGTGCATGCGGCTCCTTGATGGGATAATTCCCCCCAAGGACCGTTCAATTGTCCCTACGGAGCTTCCTCAGATCGAGGGGTTCTTACGGACCCACTTCGAACGAGTTGCCCTGGTATGATCTCGCCTTCTTTCCATTATTTCTTCCTTGTCATTCCTTTTTATTTTGATGACTTGACATTTTTCCTTGTGTTTTTGTTGTTAGCTCGTTCGGGAAGAGGTGATCCTCGGCCGCATCTTCGGCGAGCTCGCCGACAAGCACTCTGATCTGCTTGTCGAGCTAGAGCAATACCGAAGCACGGGGGTCACCCTCAGGCAGTTGGAGGCCATCAAGAAGACCGCTGACATGGCGATCACCTTGGTGGACGACGCCCGGGAGGAGTACTTCACGAAGGAGCAGCGCCTTCTTGCTGATGTCAAAAAGAGGGAGGCTGATGATGCAGCCTTCCTTCAAGAAGTCGAGGCCCTTCATCGGTGCCTTGATGAAGGGGAGGCGGTCCGTGCTCGCCTGGAGGCCGAGTTGAAGGAATCTCGTGCTCAGGTGGTCGAGTCGGACGCTCGTAGGGTCGCCGCGGAGGCCCAGAGGGATGCTGCTGAAACTAGGGGGATCGCCCTGGAGGAGGAGAATAACCAGCTGGCTGATCAGCTGAAGGCAGTTCCTTCACCCCAAGCCGTGGTTGAGGAGTTCAAGGCCTCCGAGTACTTTGAAGACCATGCCTTGCAGGTGATGAAGTCGACCATTGCCGAATTTCTCCAAGACCTGGTGGAGGAGGTCCAGGCGGTCGACCCCAACTTTCCCCTTGAGGAAGTTGCATCCTTGAAGAGCTTCTTGCGGAGTCGCCCTTCGCAGCCCTCTGTTGCTGAAGAGGCTGCTCCTGAAGGAGAGCCCGGTACTTCTGCCCCCGAAGGCGAGCAGAGCACCCTTGCCCCCGAGGACCCCAAAGCTTGAAGCCCCCAACTCCTTGGCGACCGTATTTTTTTTATCTTTTTTAGATAGCTATTTTTGTAATTTCTGTTTTTGGTTTGTAATTATTTATTTAAGACTTGGGTTTTTCTATTGAATGCCTTTTATATTCATGAGCCTTTTTGAACATGTTTGGCTATTCTTCCAATGTCTTAATCATAATTACTCTCCGCTTTTTCTTGCTTTGTAATGTCGTCGACCCTTAAAGCCTTAGACCAGTCATAAGTCGAACTTTCTAAGGATAATGCTTTTGACACTTAAAAGCATAAACTTCTAAGTTCAAAGATATATTACATTCTTTGAAGTTTAAAGCTTTGAGGTGTTGGCATAATAACAGGGGATTTGTAATTTTTCAGGCTATATCATCGATAGTGATCGCCTAAACTTTCTTTGGCCTGATTTTGGCGTTAGGGCTTTTATTTTGCCTAACGTTTTGCTAGGTCTTTTGGCCTGACTTTGGCGTCAGGGCTTTTGGCCTAGCCTTGTCACTAGGGCTTTTTTTTTTTGCCTAACTTTATTGTTAGGTCTTTTGGCCTAGCTTTGTTGCTAGGGATTTTGGCCTAACTTTTGGCGTCAGGGCTTTTGGCCTAGCTTTGTTGCTAGGGCTTTTGGCCTAACTTTGTTGTTAGGGCTTTTTGGCCTGACTTTGGCATCAGGGCTTTTGGCCTAGCTTTGTTGCTAGGGCTTTTGGCCTAACTTTGTTGTTAGGGCTTTTTGGCCTGACTTT
The DNA here is from genome assembly GCA_946814005.1 of Chamaenerion angustifolium. Classification (NCBI taxonomy): domain Eukaryota; kingdom Viridiplantae; phylum Streptophyta; class Magnoliopsida; order Myrtales; family Onagraceae; genus Chamaenerion; species Chamaenerion angustifolium. The sequence goes on along the minus strand of OX328266.1, from coordinate 30,935,569 downwards.
GGCGTCAAGGCTTTTGGCCTAGCTTTGTTGCTAGGGCTTTTGGCCTAACTTTGTTGTTAGAGCTTTTTGGCCTGACTTTGGCGTCAGGGCTTTTTGGCCTGACTTTGGCGTCAGGGCTTTTTGGCCTGACTTTGGCGTCAGGGCTTTTGGCCTAGCTTTGTTGCTAGGGCTTTTGGCCTGACATTGGTGTCAGGGCTTTTAGCCTAGCTTTGTTGCTAGGGCTTTTTGGCCTGACATTGGCGTCAGGGCTTTTGGCCTAGCTTTGTTGCTAGGGCTTTTGGCCTATCTTTGGCGATAGGGCTTTTGGCTTCGGCTTGCTTCGAGTGGACACGCTTTATGAAGGAATGGCTTTCTTTTATTGACATAACAGTTTGATTACAAGCTATGCATAAAATCTTCTTAAATGCTCTGAATTAAATGGACGGGGTAACCTCTCGCCTTCGGTGGTTTCCAAATAGTAGGATCCTGGTGCGGCGATCTCTACTACTTTGTACGGTCCTTCCCATTTGGCTGAAAGTTTGTTTTTACTGTCCAGCCTTGTGAATTCATTTCTTCTCATAACCATCTCCCCCACGAAAAATTGGCGAGCGCTGACTTTTCTGTTGAAATACCGAGCGGTCACCAAGCGCATCTTTGCCTGTGTCTTTTCCGAGAGCCATATCTTTTCCTCTGCTAAGTCGAGGTCAGTTCTGCGCTCGATCTCATTTTCCTCTGCGTTGAAGTGTAAGACTCTGTGGGTAGGCACAGCTAATTCGGCTGGTGTTACTACTTCTGATCCGTACACTAAACTGAAAGGCGTTTCTCCTGTGGCCGCCTTAGGCGTTGTTCTGATTGCCCATAATACGTTTTCCAGTTCATCTGCCCAGTTCCCTTTGAATGCTCGAACCCTTTTCTTGAGTCCTGCTAAGACAACCTTGTTGGCTGCTTCAGCTTGCCCATTCGTTTGAGGATGTCCACATGATATTCTTCACAGAGCCATTTCAGCTCCTTTCCAACAAATTGCGGACCATTATCACTGATGAGTACCTTAGGAATGCCAAACCTGGAGAATATGCTGACCTGCAGGAACTTGATGACCTGGAATTCTGTTGTTGTAGCTAGAGCTTTCGCCTCTACCCACTTAGTGAAGTAGTCGATTGCCACTATAATGTGAGTACGCTGACCAGTGCTAATGGGAAAAGGACCCAATATATCGATTCCCCATTGAGCGAAAGGCTAGGCACCCGCCATTGGGGATAATAATGTCGATGGTCGACGCGATCGTGGTGCAAACTGCTGGCAAATCTCACACTTCTGTGTTAACTCGGCTGCATCTTTTCCCAAGGTCGGCCAGTAATATCCCAATCTGAATATTTTTCTGGTTAGTGATCGAGCACCTTCATGACATGTTGCTGCCCCTTCATGAGCTTCTCGAAGAACCTTTTCTGTTTCAGGGTGAGCAACACACCTCAAGTAAGGTGTCGAATAGCCTCTTCTATAGAGTTCTCCATCGATGATTAGATAACTGGCTGCGAGTCTTCTAATCCTCGTGGATTCTCCTTCGTCCTCTAGGAGGATTCCTTCTTTCAAATAATTCTGGAATGGGGTCATCCATGTGATCTGTCCTTGGATGTTGAAGACCTCTGCTCTGCTTTCCAGGACTGAACATAAAGCTTTCTCCAGAAATTGTACATCCTGGACTGTCGCTCCTCCGAAGGCTAGTTTACTCAAAGAGTCTGCCATCTGGTTTTCTTGGGATTTCCGCGACTAGCTTTTTGGCAATGCCGAGATATTTTTTCATCTTTTCTCCCTTTGCCTCGTAGGCGCCATTAACCTGATTGACAATAAGCTCTGAGTCACTTTTCACCTTAAGCGCAGTTATACCCATTCCTTTTGCAAGTCTGAGTCCAGTGATAAGAGCCTCATATTCTGCTTCATTATTGGTCGCTGGAAATTTCAGAGGCTCGCCCTCAGGAGGAATAAGAATTAAACCTGCCCCCGAGCCTTCTTTTGATGAAGACCCATCCGTATAGAGTTCCCAGATTTGATTGTCATCTGCTGACTGACTTGGCTTGTTTTCTGCTTCTGTTTGACCGTTACTCGTGCTTTCCACTATAAAATCAGCTAGTGCTTGACCTTTGATGGCCGTTTTTGGCGCAAATTTGATCTTGAACTCGCTGAGCTCGATCGCCCACTTGACCATTCTTCCTGAAGAATCTGGCTTCATCAGGAAGTTTTTGAGAGGTTGATTCGTGAGGACCGTGATGTCGTGCACATGAAAGTAAGGTCTCAGCTTCCGAGCAGCAATAACTAAGGCATAGAGATACTTCTCAATCTGGACATATTTTATTTCTGCTGAGTTGAACATTTTGCTAATGAAATACACTGGACTCTGAACATTATTTTCCTCCCTTATTAAGACAGCACTGGCTGCCACATCGCTAATGCCTAGATAAAGGAAAAGCTGCTCGCCTGGAACGGGCTTTGCTAGAGCTGGGAGTGTTTGGATATGCCTCTTCAAGGATTGGAATGCTTCCTCGCAGTCTGGTGTTCACTCGAACTTGCGGTTGGCCCTTGTAGCAAAGGGCATCACCTTGTAGCACAGAATGTCCCCATCAGCATAGAAAGCGGTGTGAGCCTCATCGTCGGGATGCATTCTGATCTAGTTGTAGCCTGAGTAGGCGTCCATGAAGTTCAGCATCTCATGACCCGAGGTAGCATCGACCAGCTGATCAATCCTCGGAAGGGGATATGGATCTTTGGGGCAAGCCTTGTTCAAGTCGCGGAAGTCGACGCACATCCTCCACTTGCCGTTTGATTTCCAGACCAAAACTGGGTTGGCGACCAAGCTCTGGAATCTTACTTCTCTGACGAAGTCAGCTTCAGTCAACCTGCTGACTTCCTGCCTGATCGCCAAACGCTTATCTGTCCCGAATGATCTTCTCTTTTGGGCGATCGGCTTGATGGAGGGGTCTATCCTGAGCTCATGGGAGATGATATCTGTGTTGATTCCTGGCATGTCGCTCGGCTGTCAGGCGAAGAGCTCTTTAAATTCCTTGAGGAGGGCGGTCATGGCCTCCTTCTGATCCTCTTTCAAGGTGGTCCCAATGCGCACCTTTTTGTCTGGACCATCGATCTCGACCTCCTCCAATTCCTCCATGGGTGCTGGCCGAGCCAAGTCCTCGCGGGGGTCGGCCTCTGTTTCGATGGCGAGCGCCTCCCTTTGGTTCTTCCTGCGTAAACAGTTCATGTAGCATTGCCGCGAGGAAGGCTGATCTCCTAGCACTTCTCCAATCCCGTTCGGAGTAGGGAACTTCATCTTTTGGTGGATAGTGGAGGCCACAATCTTATTTGGGTTGATCGTGGTCCTCCCTATGATGGCGTTGTAGGATGTAGGTGAATCGACCACCAGAAAAGTGACCGACACCTTGATGCTTTTCCACCCCTCGCCAAAAATCACTGGCATGGTTATAGCCCCCAGTGGATAAGTCGTTCTTCCCGCAAACCCGATCAGCGGAAAGTCGACCCTCTTCAGGTCGCGCTTGGACTTGCCCATCTTCTCAAAGGCGTCCAGAAATAGGATGTCTGTCGAGCTGCCTCCGTCGACCAGAATTCTTGCAACATCACATCCGTCAATATCTGCCGTAATGACCAGAGCATCGTTGTGGGCGTGGTGACATGTGCCAAATCATCTTCAGAGAATGAGATGACAATGTTCTCTTCAGGTCGGGGCCGCTTCCCCAACTGAACTGCTGTAGAGATCTGAGTGGCGTAGACCTCTCTGGCGCTCGACCTCTCGCCGCCTGCACCGAATCCTCCCGCAATCAGATTCACTCTCCTTTTGCTTCCAGAAGGCTCAGCTTGATCCGCAGGTGCTGGCGAACGATGCCTCCTGGGGGCGTTCGACTTCGGTCTCGCCCTGCTACAAATTCTTTCAACATTCCCCCCTGAATCAGCCTCTCTATGTCCCGCTTCAAAATCTTGCAATCATCTGTCTTATGGCCCTTGCACTTATGGTATCTGCAGTAGCTCTCCACATCCTTGCCCATGGGCAGCCCAACTCGACGAGGCATCGGTGACCTCGCCAAGGATCTCCTCTCCATCTCGACTAGTACCGCTTAGATCTGCCTATTTAAAGGCGTGAAGTACTCAGGGACCTCTGGATGGCGAGGCGCTGGAAGAGACTCGACCCGGGGCTTGTTTTCCTTTCCCTTCTTCTCCTTCTTTACCTTCTTCTTAACATCACGTCGGGGTTCATGGGTCACCCTTAGCGAGGTCGTCAGGATGTTAGCCTCGATGTTTGCGCGTTCAAGGTCTATGAAACCTTTTGCTCTGGATGCCAACTCCTCCAACATCTCAATCTCCTTCACGTGATAGCTGTTTCGCAGCTTTCTCGAGGCCTTGTTGGCCACATCCAGACCTCTGTAGAAGGCTAGAATGATCTCCCCATCCGAGATTCCGCGATCTAATTCTGTGACGTTTTGATGAAAACGCCCGTAGAAATTGGACAGCGACTCTCCCGGCTGCTGTTTGACTGAGTCAAGGGCGACCACACTATTCAGCAACTCGCGCTCGCCCATATATCTCTCCAGGAACTTGCTTTTTAACTCTGCCCAAGTTCCGATTGATCCTGCAGGGAGGCCGAAGAACCAGGACGAAACCGAACCCGAAAAAGTAGATGGAAATAGCAAAGCCAAATGATTGGGATCGTTTGACTTACCTAGAAGGGAGGCCTCATGCTTGTTGACATGCACGGTGGGATCTCCTCCACCGCTATACTCAGGTATGGCCCGAGCAACCACATCCTTCGAGATTTTGATAGCGACGAGCCCATCGGTAAAAGGATGAGAGGACTTCTCCTTGAAGGGAGCTACGACTGACAACTGTCTTTCCTGGAGCCTTTTGTTGAGGAGGTCATCCATCTGATCCACAGTGCAGTACATGGGAGAGGTTCCGGGTGGAGGAGGACCGGAAGGATTGGCCGTACAAGCGCCTGCTGGTTCCTTGGTGTGTGCCGGAGGTAAGGACTGCTGTCCTGACGTCATCTCCTGATCCTCCTGAGGCGCAGTGGGACCAGGATTTGCCGCTTCCGAAGGTGAGGGCCCTGTGGCAGCAGGGCGGTGGTTTTCCTTAGGAGCAGAGGGATTTTTTCTTGAGGAGCAGGGGCTTGGCGGCGCGCCTGCCCTATGATGGATTCCAGCAGGGAGACCATCTCGGGGGTTAAATTAATATCCTGCCCCGCCATGTGGAATGTCTGCAGTGTCAGGGCTCCGTTTTGATCAGCAGCGGGGGTCGGTCTGGAATCACCGACATGTTCTCGAGCTGTCCGCAGGGGAACAACATTAACTCATGCTCGGCTGGCAGGTTCCTGTTGAAGCGGTGAAGCGGCGGCGGAATCAGAGCTATCTGAGGATCGCTCCCTAGTCTGATTCCGACGGTTGCTTTGGGATCGAGTTCTCATGGCTGAATTGCTCGTTTCCCACATACGGCGCCAAATGTTGGATCGTGAAATCCTGGATGCTGATCTGGCAGTGAATTGAATGCCAGACAAGGTTATGAAGACGCTTCTGCTCCAACTCCGGTGAACCTGCAGGTAGGGGAGTGCAACAGAGGGGGTGTCTCTGGGTCCCTCTCCGATGCTTAAATGAGTATATGTATGTCTAAAACTCAAAACGTAAAGAACGTATGTAAAGCAAGGGTCTTTATAGGGTAAGAGAGATAGAACCGTATAAGGCAGCTGAATATCTTAGTGTATATTGTGTTACTGAAGATTCGGATCGTGGGATATGGCAGTTACCAAATCTAATCTTTAGTGAATATGTGACCGAGATACGTGGGATATCATGGCCACTTCCTTATTAACGGTTTTGGGGGACCAGAGGAGAGAGGCAAGGCTCTCTTCGGGGCGAGCACTCTCATGGCGAGCAGTGAGATGTCGCGGCCTTAGTGAAGAATGGCGAGCACTCAAGGCGTTCTTCAGGGTCCTTGGGCTCGGTTCTGGGTCACTCTATGGAGGACCGGGCCGATCCGGTTCAAATGTCATGGGTTTACCCCCTCTATAGTTATTGGGTCTTCGAGGCCTTTTCCTTACTGGGCTGTCACTATCGATATCCAACACATTTCAGATACTGAAACACTCTAAGTATAACATTTCAGTGAGCGACTATAGGTTGTTGTATAAACTGACTAAGCTTATTCACCGCAAAGTGAATGTCGAGTCTAGTTATACAAACATGTTGAAGATCCCCGATCATGCTTTTATAAAGAGTACCATCAGTAAGAGGAGATGAAGCTTGAACATCCTTTGTTAGAAAATTACCTGACATTGGTGTAGGTAATGAAGTAGCCTTTGACAATCCAACTTTCTGAACCAGCTCATTATTGTATTTGTTTTACCCAAAACCAAACATTCATCCCCTACTTGAACATCCATACCCAAGAAATAGTTTAGTATGCCTAAGTCTTTGAGTTTAAATTCTGGATTGATTTGAGACATAACTGATTCAACTGCACCTTCATCACTACCTATAACTACTATATCATCTACATAAATGAGTAATAGAACATTACCTCTTTCTGTGTTTTTGATTAAAAAAAACAACAATCGGCAAGATACACATAAAATTGAAGATAGGTAAGCAAGAAATGCTTAAATCTTTCGAACCATGTCATTGGGTCTTGTTTAAGATCATATAACGCTTTGTTGAGTCTGCATACCAGCACCCTACAACTGTCATCACATTGTTCAAGGCCAAGTGGTTAGTTCATATAGACCTTTTCATTGACCTCTCCCATGAGAATGAGGTCGTCAGCGAAGAAAAGGTGAGATAAAGTCAAGCTACCTCTTCCCACTTTTATTCCTTTCCATTGACCTTGCATCACTTTTTCATCGATGAGGAATGCCAGATAATCCATGCATAGAATGAAGATGTACGGAGAAAGAGGATCTCCCTGTCTGATGCCTCTGGAGGGGTAGAATTTTTCAAGTTTTCCCCCATTAAACAAGATTTCAATTGAAGACGTGGAGATACAACTCAAAATCAACTTAATGACTTTATCAGGGAATTTAAAGAAAATGAGCGTTCTTCTGATGAAGTCCCACTCAATTCTATCATAAGCTTTCTCCGGGTCTATTTTAATGATCGTGCACCCCGTTTTACCCTATTTGTGCTTTGAAAAATGCAACACTTCTCTTAGCAGAATGACATTGTCTGAACCCCTTCTACCAGGAACAAAACTAGTTTGAAACGGAGAGATGATATTGTTCAGAGCTGGCCTAATTCTATTCACCAGAATTTTGGATACGACCTTGTAGATAGAGTTGCAAAGACTGATAGGTCTAAATTGGGAGACCGAATTAGGCTGGCTACATTTTGGAATTAAACAGATAAACGTCTCATTCCAACTTGTAGGAACAGATCCCCTTTTAAACACATCACTGATAGCGTCAGTCAGAGAGCTACCCGTACAGTCACTGATGGAGCCCATCCGGCCCCGGAGCTTTAAAAGGTTTAAGATCCCAAGTGGCTTTCCTAATTTCTTCCAAGGTGATGAAGTTATTAAGGCGGCGGATATGATTTTCAGATAAGGTCCACTTGATCAATTGGGAGGAAATAACAAAGCCGAAAAATCTTGGGGGATTTGGTCTGCAGTCGGCGTTGTATCGTAACAAAGCTCTCCTGGGTGGTTTGGCATAGAGATTGAAGAAGGATACGGCACCTTGGGCTGTGGTAATTAGAAACAGAACGTTTCTTTTGTAAATAACTCCAGGTATATCTCGAATGTACATCAACAATACTAAGATAATAAATACATCCATTTGAAGATACAAGAGTTGAACCCCAAAGATCCATCTCGACTAGTTCAACAGGGGACTCATATGCATTTGTCGATGTAGAAAATGGTAGTTTACAGTTTTTCCCTATAGAACAAGCATCACAATGTTGCAAATTAGTTGAGACATTCAAGTGATTGTTCTTGATTATCATGGTGTAAACACCTGATTTTTGCTCATGGTCAAAATACCGTACGCAAGGAATCGAGTCGAGAGAAATAGATATTAAAAAAAATTATTTAAAAAAAACAATTATTAAAATTAAAAAAAATGTGTCTGAATTTCGAACATGGCCACATGGCCACACATGACCATGTTTCTCTTTTGAACCAAGATTTATTTTTTTATTAAAAGAAATTAATAAAATAAGATTAAATTCTTCTATATAATGTAGAAGGGGTGAATGAATTCAAAAAAAAGCTTGGAGATGCCGTGAGCTACGGTGGTGAGTAAGGAAATGGTGAGTGAATAAAAATGAGAGAAAAAAAATGAGTGAAAAAAAATATCGGTGATTATCAGTCTCGGTTTCTCGTACGGTATTTGTATTAGGTATATTTCTCTCATATTCAATATCATATTTGTATTTTATAAATGTGAAATAAAATTGAGAGTTTATATCACATATTATATATTTATGTATAATATACTTGTTAATATATATATATATATATATATATATATATATGTATAATATATATTTATATTATGTTATGTAATACTATTATATCTATATGTATAATATATATTTATATTATGTTTATGTATTACTATATATATCTATATGTATAATATATCTATATGTATAATATATATATATATATATTATGTATATGTATATGTATATGTGAAAAAAAAATATGACTTAGGTCATTCCCAAACTTTGATGAAGGTTACAACTCGGTCCTTGGACTCTCGGGTCATTTCTGGGACTTTATCGGGTGTTATAAACCAATCCGGAAAATTTTTGGGTCATTTGTGCAATTTTGAATTTTTTTTAATTCAGCTCGTTTGAAAATAAAAACATTTTTAAAAAAAAAACATTTTTATTTCTAAACTTATCTTGACATTCCATGATTTCTCAAAAGGTTACAAATAAGTCTAGAATAATTTTTGGGTTATTTTTGGAATTTTACCAAGTGTTACAAATAAATTTAGAATAGTATAGGGTCAATTCTGTAATTTAAAAAAATAAAAAATTTCAGTTCAGTTATAATATTTTCGAAAATTACATTTTTGATTCCTAAATTTTTCTGGATATTCCATGATTTCTCAAAATGTTACGAATAAGTTCAGAATAATTTTCGAGTTATTTTAGCGCTGTACCAAATGTTACGAATAAGTCCAGAATAGTTTAGGGTCATTTATGCAATTTTCGAAAATATTTGTCCAATTCAGCTCAAAATTTTAATAAATTGCATGTTGGTCCCTATAGTTTGTTGGACATCCTACAACTTCTCAAAATGGGACAAATTAGTCCAACGAGCTTAATATCTTCAAAAATCATTCATGCATGTTTTGACACGTTTAAAATGGCTCGAGAGTTAAACAATTTTTTTTTCGAGCACGATTAACTTTAGTTCTCTCTTGTTTATTTGAAATTAAAAAAAAAAATGTTTGTACATGGTTTGCTTAATTTAACGAAAATGCATAGTATTTTTGGGCCAAGCATGATCAAAACGGACAATTCGGGTAAATGAAAAAAAATTCAAAAGTAAACTAAAGTACCGAAAGGGCGGATTATGAGCTTGCGAACTTTTAAGACGTAATCAAACCACCGAACTCGATTCTCTGGACGTGACATTTCTAATCCCTAGGATGTTAACTCCATGTACCCTAGGCAATTTTAGGATTCTGATTAGCCTTCAATTAATCGGTGGCGACTCTTTCAATTTTTTCGATCCGGTTGATGACCCCGCTCGACCGGACACTTCGCTCGCCAAGACCCGACATTTTCAAATTGAAATTAAAAAATTATTTTTCAAAAGTCGGATCCGACGTCCGACAATTTGGCGACTCTGCTGGGGATCTCTTTTAGATGGTTTAGGCTTTTTCATGTTTGCTTTGCCATATTATATTTTGCCTTATCTGTTTTGATCGTTTGTTCATGCTTGTAATTTCATTTTTTGTCGAAAAGGTGATGTAATTGTAATATAAAAAATTAAATTCTTCTTTTGCACACACCACGCTGGTTACCATTACCCGCTCGGACCAGAAGCACATTAAGAGCTTAGGGAGTTTAATAGGAGAATGCGCCCGGAGCGGTTTGGACCGCCGGCACGCACCCAAACAACTCAACTCGATGATCGGAATGGGCCTGTGATCCTCTTTACGGGGTGAGGTTTCGCTGGTTCAGAGGACCTAGAAATTCCATCCATTTAGAACAAAAACTCCACACCGTGTTTAGTCTTTACCAGTTTTGTGTGTATTTCCAATTTTGGGCCCAACTAATGTAAATGAGATTTCGGCCCAAGTATTTGTATACGATATTGGCCCACAACCCATGAAGAAATTTGGCCCATGAAAAAGTTTGGCCCATTGATGTAAATGTGTTTTGTTTTGGCCCTAGATCATGACATGTATAGGATTGGGCTTTTGTATTATATATTCCACATTGTTGTATATGTAATACGAGTCTTACTAATGAAGTTAAATTCTCGCACTTGCATTTTCACGCACCATATTTGGTAAGGATGAAAAAACAAAATCATTGCCCTCACATTAAGGCCATACAGCCCCCAACGGTCGAAATTGCCCGAATATGGAAAGTCGTGACAAAAGGGAATCAGAAATACGTGAACAAGAAGATTGATGAGGTTCACGAGCTCGTAAACTACATAGTCAATTGGATTCTCCTTAACGCCTTGTCTGAATTCTAGAATATGGAAAATGCATCTCCGTGATTAAAAAAACGGAATACGTTCACAAGTTCCATTCGACATCTGCAAATCCGTCTTTCGACCCAGAGGAGATCATCGGGGATAGACTCCAACAACCACCGCCATTCTAGCAATGTGGGAGCACCTTGAAAAAATGTGGGGGCAACGTAGCTAAGTTGAATGACACCCTTGAACAGTTCATACGAAGAACAAAACAAATAAAAGTCTACGAATGGAATGAACAGAACATGCAGAATTTTTGAAATCAATCATGCATGATCAATTGTGTATTCATCCATGCGACATTCATCCACTACGGTATTTTGGATTTAGGTTTTCAGGAATCCATGCGACATTCCACGACTCCAGTACCTCAAGAACACGAGGAGAGAATCATTCAACTAGAACATACCATGCACGCACAGTACAGTCAATCGTTGGCATGACCTTCTAGGTCAAGCGAATTTTGGCTCTTCTGAGCTCCAGATAGGCGTGACTACCATAGTATCCCCGACCTCGTCTTCTCGAGCAACACTACTGTTGTGGCACCTCATCAATCCATGTCAGACATTTTTGCCATCCTGACCAAGCTCTACCTCCCACATATGTCCATCCTGACCAAGGTCCACCTCCCACATATGACCATCACACACCCGGAAGGAAAAAGAGACTTTTAGGACTGGGTTTTCGTCCTAATTTCAAAGATTATGAAGTCGCCTAGAGGAAACGTTTAGCCGAAAGTTCAAGGACATTGTTTTTTCCTCCCCTCGCCGTTTCATTCCCAGGTCCGCCACAAGTTATCTAACCCGATGACGTTGATACTCACGGGGGCTTGTCATGCTTATTTTCAACTGGTATCACCATTGGAGCTCTGATTGATGAAACTCCCTCATGCCTTTTTGATCGTCTACTCGTTAGTGGGACACCCTTTCCGAATCTGACTCTATACTTTATGGAGAAGGATCTGTTTGCCCAGACGATATTGCAATTTGGAACATAAAATCAAGCAGATACCAAATTGTATCATTTCCTGAATGCAGTAAGTGATGAGTATAATCAAGAAAAATGACGATTTACTACGAGAAAACCCGTTACCTGAGGTAAAATCGGCTTATGCAACTATCCGAGCAAAAAAAGGACCGGAGACAAGTAATGGGTACCGCGGCAAGGAGGGACGCTGCTCAGAGAGCGGGGTCTTTAGGTGCTCAACTTCCGCGAGTCATCATCAACAATCGGGACTTGTAGATATCCAACGAACGGAGCGTTTAGGTGCTCAACCTCCTCAAGTCATCCCCAACGATCAGAACCTGTAGATGTCGAGCTTCTGAAAGTTACAAGCCGACGAACGGGGCCTTTAGGTTCTCAACCCCCGTAATCACCCACAACAAACCTTCAAAAAGAAAAAAAATGACAAGCGGATACTTTAGGTTTCAGCCTTTGCAAGTCATCATCGACGACCAGAACCTGTAGTTATTCAGCTTCTGGGAATTAAAAAAAATGAGCGGAGCCTTTAGATGTTCAGCCTCCGCAAGTCATCCTTGATGACCAGAACCTGTAGTTATCCAGCTTCTGGGAGTCACAAGCCAACAAACGGAGCATTTAGGTGTTCATCCTCCGCAAGTCATCCTCGATGACTAGAACCTGTAGTTATCCAGCTTCTGGAAGTCACAAGCCGACAAGCGGACCTCTAGGTGTTCAGCCTCCGCAAGCCATCCTCAACAAGTCACAAGCCGACGAGCGGAGCCCTTAGGTGTTCAGCCTCTAGAAGTCATTCTCGACGACCAGGACCTGTAATTATCCAGCTTCTATAAAAAAACGACGAATGGAGCCTTTAGGTGTTCAGCCTCCGCAAGTCATCCTCGGTGACCAGGACCTGTAGTTATCCAGCTACTGGGAGTCACATGCAGACAAGCGAAGCCTTTAGGTGTTCAGCCTCCACAAGCCATCTCCAACGAGTCACAAGCCGACGTGCAGAGCCTTTAGGTGTTCAACCTCCGCAAGTCATCCTCGACGACCAGGACTTGTAGGTGTCCAACGTCTGGGAATCACAAGTTGATGAGTGTTTAGACGCTCAGTCTCTACAAATCATCGTCAACGATCGGGACCTATAGGTATCTAGCTTCCGAAAGTTGTGTAATGATGTTTGTCTACTATGTAAATAATGAATAAAGACGAGCCAAAATCAGTTGTTGGTCTTTGAACACACACTCATGAGATCACTTCCATGGGCGCGTGGCCACACTCTAGAGAAATCGATATTAAAAAATTAAATTAAATTAAAAAAAAAAAATTTAATTTTAAAAAAAAAACATATCTGAATTTTGAACATGGCCACACATGGCCATGTTCCTCTTTTGAACCAAGTTTTTTTTTTATTATTAAAAAATAATAATAAAATAAGATTCAATTCTTCTATAAATGTAGAAGGGGTGAATGCATTCAAAACAAAAGCTTGGAGATGTCGTGAGCTACGGTGGTGAGTAAGGAAATGGTGAGTGAATAAAAAATGAGAGAAAAAAATGAGTGAAAAAAAATATCGGTGATTATCAGTCTCGGTTTCTCGTACGGTATTTGTAGTAGGTATATTTCTCTCATATTCAATATCATATTTGTATTTTATAAATGTGAAATAAAATTGAGAGTTTATATCATATATTATATATTTATGTATAATATACTTGTTAATATATATATATATATATATATGTATAATATATATATATATTATGTTTATGTAATACTATATATATCTATATGTATAATATATATTTATATTATGTTTATGTAATACTATTATATCTATATGTATAATATATATTTATATTATGTTTATGTATTACTATATATATCTATATGTATAATATATATTTATATTTTGTTTATGTATTACTATATATATCTATATGTATAATATATATATATATATTATGTATATGTATAATATATGTATATTATGTATATGTGAAAAGAAAATGACTTAGGTCATTCCCAAACTTTGATGAAGGTTACAACTCGGTCCTTGGCTTCTCGGGTCATTTCTAGGTTTTTATCGAGTGTTGTAAACCAAACCGGAAAAGGTTTGGGTCATTTGTGCAATTTTGAATTTTTTTTAATTCAACTCGTTTTTTAAACTTTTCTAGACTTTTCTAGACATTTCATGATTTCTCAAAAGGTTACAAATAAGTCTAGAATAATTTTTGGAATTTTACCAAGTGTTACAAATAAATCTAGAATAGTTTAGGGTCAATTTTGTAATTTAAAAAAAAAAATTTCAGTTCATTTATAATATTTTCAAAAATTACATTTTTGATTCCTAAATTTTTCTGGATATTCCATGATTTCTCAAAATGTTACAAATAAGTCCAGAATAATTTTCGAGTTAGTTTGGAGCTTTACCAAATGTTACGAATAAGTCCAGAATAGTTTAGGGTCATTTATGCAATTTTCGAAAATATTTGTCCAATTCAGCTCAAATTTTTAATAAATTGCATTTTAGTCCCTATATTTTTTTGGACATCCTATAACTTCTCAAAATATGACAAATTAGTCCAACGAGCTTAATATCTTCAAAAATCATTCGTGCATGTTTTGACACGTTTAAATGGCTCAAGAGTTAAACCATTTTTTTTCGAGAACGATTAACTTTAGTTCTCTCTTGTTTATTTGAAATTTAAAAAAAATGTTTGTACGTGGTTTGTTTAATTTAAGGATAATGCATAAAGTCTTTTTGGGCCAAGCATGATCAAAACGGGCAATTCAGGTAAATGGAAAAACTTTCAAATGCAAACTAAAGTACCGAAAGGGCGGATTATGAGCTTGCGAACTTTTAAGACGTAATCAAACCCCCGAACTCGATTCTCTGGACGTAGACCTTTCTAAGCTCTAGGATGTCAACTCCATGTACCCTAGGATATTTTAGGATTCCGATTAGCCTTCAATTAATCGGTGGCGACTCTTTCAATTTTTTCGGTCTGGTTGATGACCCCGCTCGACCGGATCCTTCGCTCGCCAAAACCCGACATTTTCAAATTGAAATTAAAAAAAAAAAATCAAAAGGGTCGGGGAAAGTCGGATCCGATGTCCGACACATGGCAAGAGTTTTCGACGATGGATAACCTAATCTACAATGAAGAATGGATGATTGAAGTTTTATTTGTCCAGAAAAATAACACATAATCTTAGACAGGAAACAACATTTATTCTTCATAGTTGCAGGATCATTCTTTTGATAACCAACAGAGGCATTATATTAATTATGACAAGACCTAGATTGAGCACTTATTTGACTAAAATCAATCTTGTACAACCCACCACTCTTAGATCCACTCAGTAAGGCTTATTTAGTAACAACATCAGGAACCAAGCAATAAGTGGGGTGAAATTCACAGAACACTTGATTATCCTTGGTGAAATGAGAAACATATAGCAAATTCCTAGTAATCTGAGGAGTATATAACACATTATGCAAGATAAGTGCTTGTGTAGAGGTATTTATCATAGAATTACATATACTACTTATATCAACATATGATACATTGGCAACCTGTATTTTACCTGATCATATGTAAGGTTGAGTTCCATTACTTGTACAGTGCCCTTGAGCAAAATGGTTTGTGGCTCTAGAATGAGGGTACCACGTTGTCTGTCATCTTTCTTGAACATACCAAAATGGCTTGAGGCTCAGCTTCACTAGAAATGTTGTATATGTATGGATTGATAAGGTTTGTATCATAACAAGAGTGGGTTGAACAACAGAAAGATGAGGAATACAGTTGGTTAAAATGAAGTATGGCATGGAAGGAGGGAATTGAGGTATAGTAGTAGGCATGTAAGGACTATATATTGGGCTGAAAATAGGTTTAGATGTAGCATTTGCAGTAGCCTGGTACTGAACTACATGAGAATGTTGAGCTGACATAGCGGTATCAAAACATATATATCAAACATGTAAGGAATACTAAGTCTTTTCAAGCAAGAAACCTATATATCAAAACATTTAAGTATAAAAGATAAAGACTGAAGATGTTCAAGAAGAGGGTATTAGTGGGTCCTTAGGGGGGAAGGCAGCGCTGGCGTGTTGGATGTCGATGAGATTTCAGGAGCAAGCACTTGGGAAAATGGGCATGGAGGCGTTCCATTGGCGGAAGCGGGTCCCTCAGAGGTAGCGGTCTCATCCTCTGATGTCTCTTCAGCATCCTTCGCCTCCTCACCTTCTCTGGCTTTCAAGGCAAGATAATCCTTGAGGAAATCAAGTTTGTCTAGAGGGAAGTTGGCGTCGACCTTCTGGATATCCTTAGAAGCCTTTTTGAATATAGAGATGGGGACTCAGCGATTTCACTTCGTCGCTGCGGGTCCAAATTCGTTGCTAATGCGGAAGGTCTCAATGGCCTCTGTGGCGCTCTCCTTTAGTCGCTTGGGAAGCTCAGTCTTAAGGAACTCCACCTCCTTTACTGCCAGCGCCGCCTCCTTCTTCGCCTAAGCAACAACTTGTTTAGAAGTTGATGCCTTTCTTAGAGCAGGTTGGTGTGTCTCTTAGGTTGGAGGCGGGCTTTTATTTTTGGGCCACTTCAGCCTCCAACTCCTTCTAAGCAACTTTAGCGATAGTGAGGCGACAACGAGTGTGCTCCAACTTAAAATCTATGGTTTGCACATATTGGAGCCTCGAGTTGTTCAGTTCCCTCTCCTTATCTAACCCCATGATGGCGGCGCCCATCATCAACTGAGATAGAATAACCTGAAGAAAAAAAGTGTTAGGAAAATTCCTAAGTATAAAATATTTTCTAAGGAAATAAGGAAGGGAAAGTTAAAGGTGGATACCTGGCTCATCATCACAGAGAGTGACTATCTAACCAAACCCTCTAGAGCGTCACGCTCCAAGCTCAGAGACGCCCGGTCAGATGGGGGCATGCGCTAGTCAGTAATTGGAGACCCACGTTAGGGTCTCGACTAGAGTTTCCCGCCACAAGTGGAATCTTCCTTAACATGGACCAGGGCTCCCAAGGCTGGGAGGGATTCGTGTCGCCTATAGTTTCCAGCATATCACGCTTTAGGTCGTAGTACGGCTCTTAAGATCCTCGAGGTCCTTTTTCAGTTCCGCAGTTTATGCTCGTCCCTTGGAAACTTATTCCCGAGATGCCTCTAACTGCTCAGACTCCATCATGCGTGCAATTTTGCATACACACGAGTGACGGCGCTCGTACATATGAACCTGTTCTTATAGTACGTCCCTGTCAACCAATTGATACTCCTGCTCTTCCAATTCAGCAGCTCTCTGCTCAACTTCTTCCTACAATTACATACATACCACAAGTGTTACGGTCTCAATGGTGGGTAACCTTTTTGATAGAATGTATATCATTAAAGGATGCGCTTACCATGATTGATATAGTTTTGGGATTCAGGGGAACATATTTCTTGTCCACATGTAACTTACAAAACATATGATACTCACCCAGATGTACCCCATTGTTCTTGACAATCTGCAATAAAAAGAACAGGGGGTGTTTAGGCAGACCCATTTGGAAAGTTTACTTTCTAAATGGTTTGATTACCTTATTCTCCTTTCTCTTGGAAAAACTCCATGTCCCGGTAGTATGCCTAATGACCAGGTACGCTTTGTTCGCTTTGTTTCGCTCGCTTTTCACGTTCATGCATGACGTGACAACCAATCATATCCATTGACTGTTCGGTGGATCAGTTCAATTATTAATGAACCCAAAAAAAAATGTGTGTAAGTACCTACCTTGAACTACTATGAGGAGAACCAATTGACAAGCCAGACCCAGTCTTCTTTCACAACGTCTGATGGGTAGTTCTATCTCCTTTCTTCATTAGTCAGGTACCTATAAAAGTGTATTCTCTTCAAATTTGTCTTGTAGTTGCGATATTTCTCTCTAAGGGTACGTATGATAAGGTACTTTATGTTATCATAGTCCGACACAATAAACTTTTCCTGGAACTTCACAAGTGTAAATGATGAAATCAAATGGTAAAACCAGTAAACACAATTTGCATCTAACATATGCGGTGATAAAGGATTTATCTAACGTTATAGCTAGCTATAGGTTATGTGAACTTACTGCAACTACCATGAGCATCTTTGCTTCGTAGTCAATTGGAGTCTTGGGAATCTCTTTCCTGCCTTTCACCATCAGTGGTGCATTTTTTCTTTAACGAACAATGACACCACACCATGAAACAAACACGGATGCATTCTTGGAACAAACCTTACCTTGAGCATTAAACTGTAATTCGTCATTTTCATTTACCACATTTCTTGACAGCTTTATACACCTAGTGTGTATTCTACGTATCTTCTCAGTTGCCGACCTTATCTATTCCTATGCACATTTGTCAATATCATGGGTGAATGTTAGTATAAACATTTATATATTACGAATACCTGATAGTCACTAACTGCAGGTACCGTTCTCCAAGATCAGTTCTTCAATCGCGGGTTCTTCAAAGTGAAGTTCCTTCTCTTGAGTTTCCTCCAGAGACGTCTCCAAAATTGGGGGTGCGGGAGTGTTCTCTACAAGAGTATCGCCCTCTGATGAAGATGAAGTTCCTGTCACAGAGAAAATGAATCAACCTCAGTCATCAAAACTGTATCTATTTGAGGAAATGTCATAACAAAATTGATCGTCCAATTTTGAAGTGCATCTATCCTAAAATAGAAATAATTAAAATATATTCTTACTTGTGATGGCCTGGTATAGCTTACGTAGAGATCTTCTTGTTGGGACCTCTACGGCGTTGGTCCTCTTGTTGTTGATTCTACGAGTTCCCACCATACCTACTGATAATACAAAACATACAGTGCAGGTACAGAAAATAAAAAATTCCAATCACAACAAAGGCTCGTAAACACATAATTCAACCTAAAATTTCTATCTTTCAAAAAGATTGAACGTTCAAGCAGCGTTTGTCCCTAGCCATAGGGTCATGAGCCAGTCAGTAGAAAGGCCATGTCTATGTGTATAAAGGCATAAACAAACATAAGACGAACATGGTAGTCCACATCTGACACCTGCAGATTTGAGGAACTACGAACTAGGTATGACATGGGTTGCAAACATAGCTTCGATTTTTGTGACCTATTACACCTATTTTGTGGACTAAATAAGAAAGGGATGCACATCTGCACAACAGTTAAACCCTTTAGGTACAATTGATTACACATAAACAAACATGCATACTCAAATATGTGGTGTAAGAGTAACCGAAGACTGAGCCTAGGGGAACCTGCCAAAGTTTTGATTTATTTTCTAAACTTTTGTGAAGAACAAACACAAGCATGTGAAAACATGGAAGATCAAACGCAAGCAGGGCAAGTGAATATGTTGAAAACACACGCGGTAAGTGTGTAAAGGGAAGTTGCAGTAAGTGACATACCGATTGGACTGGACTACGCAGCAAGCTTGTGAGATCACCGATCCGTGGTAGAAAATGGAGCGGAAACATTCTGATGGAGGCGGGAGTTGTGAAGAGATAATGTCACAAAAGAATATTTGATATGCCCACTATGGAACATCCTATCATATCTGACCATTATGAATCCCTTCTATCGCACTCAAACTCCTATGTTCGATGATAATCGAGACCAAAGCTCCATTTTTTGTTACAACAAATTCTTGTGATTCACACAACAGAGAAAATTACTTGGGCTTGGTAAAAAAATATGGGTTGAAAGAGAAGCACCTGGTTAAGGAAGCTTTTGGCCCAATATTTGTGAAGACACACACGTTGGGGCATCCCTTAAGGTCGTGAGTGACCTTTGACGGTGGACGACCTTCAGTAGATGGTCGAGGTTTTCCTCTGGAGCTGTTTCACTTGAAGTAGAAAGTTGTTTGAGAAACTCTTGAAGTAGTTTACAGATCTGTGTGACAACCACATGAAGAGCCTGCAGTGGAGAGCTGTTTGAGAGCTGAATGAAGATCCCTTGTTCCATGATAAATATGTGTTTACATTGCTTTTAGTTTTTGGTGTTTCATTTATCATTTGGGTGTGTATCAAAACTTAGAAAATTATGATGCCTATAAATATATATTGTTGGGACATTGATCAATCATCTTTAATATTGCCCCTTTGAATTGGTCATCCTGTTTTCACCTTAACATGTCCAAATTGAATTTGATTTTGCTGGAGTGAAGTCTCGGTTTTGTTCTGCTAAGAACAACAAGTGAACAACATGTATGGTTCCCACCGACATCTGTAATTATTGTGTTTGGTCTAAAATGTGATCATACCCGGAATCATTCCATTAGCATCTACCAAAGTCCATACTACGAAAGGTACAAAAGCTGAAAACAAACTGATTTCGGCGAGTATACATCTTCCCCAGAAGAACAAACCCCATAATCAGAAAAACACATAGATTAGAAATAAGCACCTTGTCACCTAATATTGACAGCTTAACAACAAGCTAATTAGAATGGGGTTAAGAACATAGGTCTTGGATCTGTGACTCTCAAGAATAACCAAGTAAAAATAATGGCTTATATGTGACAAATGTGCAGCATGAACACAAAGGTACGGTTCAAGCCTTTCACAAACACAACTGTACTCACCTGAAGCCAATACATCCAGAAACCTTAAGAGAACATACTTAGCACACAAGGCAAATACCAAGAACAAAGCAGCTGCAAAGTATGGTACACCATTCAATCGTTCATACAAACCATAGAATAATATCTTACATTATTAGGAGATATTCCCTACAACCAGTCAAGTCTTACACACGTTAGGCAATAAACAACGATAGTCTCAACACAATTAATGAAAACATGTGTCATGCATCCATGAACTATTTAAAACCACACAATCTGGAAAAAAACAGTTACAAATCATCGTTGGAATTATCATTACTTGGGCATTCTATCTCTTCCTCTGAGTCGCATAGGTCCTCCTCTATTTCTGTGTCGGATTCGTCATTTGAATAATAATTTGTAGCCTCCTCCTCCGCATCAGTTCCTTGTTCTTATTCCTCTATTTCTGCGGCAATAAGGATCTCATTATTGACCATTTTGGGTATTGCTATATCTGCAAGTACCTCAAAGGTGTTAATGTCATTCCTAGCACAATCAACATCCTCACCGACATGATCAACATTTGTTATATCCATTAAATTTGCAGACGTTTCTTGGTATGGCTCCACAGATTCACCTACCATGTGTCCCCCAAGGATGAATCTCTTCTTGGACTCTGTCATTAGCACCGTGCTCCAAGATGGCTTAGTATTATTCGTACAGTAAAAAACTTGGGTTGCCTAAGATGCAAGTGTAAACGGTTCATCCGTGGACAAATAATTTTTGGTGTTAACACACACGAACTCACACTCGTCGACCTTCATCCCATTGAATGATGAGAGCACGTTGTACCAATAACATTTAAATAAAACAACATGTAGATCCCCCAGATATTGAAGGTCAATAACTTCTCTTAACACTCCGTAATAATCAATAGCTCCTTCAATGTGATTGTTGTCTGAGAAACTAGCATAGCACGTTGTGGCGGCTTTGCATAGCACACCACTGTTCTCAAAGTTCCTCATTATTGAACACTCTTTTGAGTGGAAAGTGAAGTCACTTGCTTTGTAGCCATTATATGTCTTAAGTTCGTACAGTGGACCCCGTGACAAAGACTTGAGTTGATGAATTTTTGCATCCTCAACAGGTTCATCTATTCGATCAACCTTACACAACAAACATTAAAACCGTCATGGGCTTCCTGACATATAAACAAGAATGGGGTTATAGGAGTCATACCCTGCCTTCTAGACACTGTATGAATGATATGTTGTGCATGACATTGATGTTCCGCCTGTTAACCCTTGCTCCAATGATTTGCCTTTTAAGCTCACTAACACATGTAAAGAAAGTTTCGTATCAGCTCCGTCGCTATGAGTATTTTGGATCAAATATGTGAAATAGATTGAAAGACTTACTCTATTAAAGGTTTAATATCATTACATTGGTTGAGAACATATCGTTGACATTGCTCCCATTCAGAATTGGATAGGTCGCGATGAACTGCACGCCCTATGGGGGATCCAACCTGTCGGAAAATGCTTATTTCAGGCTTCGTTTGTTGTAACTCTTCTCATGGAAAAGCTTCATCTTGTCGTGTAAATTTAGTATCGACATCACGCAGATATATGGAACATAATGTAAGACACTACAAAGCAATATAACCCTTTCGGTCGACTTCTATTTTGAACAAATGACTTCATTATACCCATTATCCTATCACCAAAATATAACATAAGACAATAAAAAGGTGATTAGCAAAACCATATTTGATAGAATGGAACTAACCTTTCAATTGAATACATCCAACGATATTGAACTGGTCCTGCTAGTTATGCGTCTTCTACTAGATGAGGTATAAGATGCATGGTAATATTGAAGAACAATGGTGGAAAGATTTTCTCTAGATTGCACATTGTCATGGGTAATTGCGTCTCAATCTTCATCAGATCGTACATGTTCAACTCCTTAGAGCATAGAACTCTAAATGTGTTGCTCATGTCTATCAACGCCTTGCATACATGTTTCAGCAGTAATCCCTTAATTGCAACTGATAGTATGCGTTGCATCAGAACATGGTAATCATGATTTTCATTCCGATCAACTTATAGTCTTTTATCTTCACACAGCGAGATATATTTAATGAGTAACCACTAGGCAATCGTAGTGTTTTTAGGATCTCACATAGCTTCATCTTCTGATGTTTGGATAGGGAAAAGCAGACCAGTGGCAACAGCAATTTGGGTCCCCTACAAATGGATGCAACGAAGTCCAATATGCATTTAGATTGTCGTTTGTTTCTCCAGCTGAGGAGAAAGTGTTACCTTATCACACGCGACAGGAGCATTCCTCTACAGATATACTCACACACGTTGTTGAGGATGTACTGGTGTGAGAAATTCTGAATGACAGGAACAATCAATTAAAGTTGTCGAATAGATCGGCAAAGGAATCGGTCACTCTTAAAGTTTGAGGTGTTACAAGTTAGGTAAAGTTAGTTTGGTGGATGATTGAGTTGCTTTAATTTGATTGTGTTTTTGAAGAAAAACAACATATTGTTCTGTTAGTTGTACCTGTTGTTTCCCGATTTAGTAATGACAAATGTATTATTACCAATGATAAACCGTTGATACCGTTCACATGTATATTACATCATCATATGTTGATTCTAAACAATTGTTTTTGCAATAACAAAAACTTTCATTACTGATTATCTGTATTAACATCGCAAACTTATTTGCCACATGTTTTTTAGGGTGTTACACAAATTGCAGCGGCAAAAGTACACACTATAACAATGTTTTAGCTATGGCAATTTTGTCGAATCTAAAAAGTGTCTATTGCTACATAAAATTTTACCGAAATTGTACAGTTTCTTTAACAGTTTGCTTGTGTCAACACTTTTTTTGTGGCTATTGAACCAGATTCTTGTAGTGGTGTTATGAATAGAAGGTAGTTTGAGCAAAATGATTGAATGCTCTTGACCAACACCTTTACAAGGACATTTCATGAGATCACAATTTGATTTTGAACATATCCAAGTTGGTGCTCTGGGTTGATTAAAAAACTTAAGTGTTCTATCATCAAATTTAGTAGTAAATGGACAAAATATATCTTAACTTAGATTGTTCACCAACTAATCAAATAAAGTTGCATTATTTATATTTCCTACACGAATAAGAATATATATAGCTTGCGATTAGATCACTTATCGTTACAACTTATTATAGGAAGATGATAAAAGAAGTAACTGCGCGATGTAAGTATTTAAACAAATAATCAATAAGAGTAAGAATAAAATTAAGAATAACAGGAGTTCAAATACCTTGGTCAAATCATATTTATTCAACAAAGCAATAATGAAAGTGGAGTCAATATGTTAAACCACATAGATTTTAGTGTTCAATTCCAAATTTATTATCAATTTTAATTGTAGTGTATAGTCATTATTGTAATTCTTCAAATGAAGGTTGGGGCTACAACTGTGCAGTTGGCACACAAATGAGTCATCACCATTCAGTGGGATAAAAAAGACCATTCCTCCAAGCCTTCAATCGACGACGATCAGTCAATGTAAAGCTACCAAGTTTCCTTGGGTAATTCCTCCTTTCCTTTTTTAACCTCAAGAGAACACTTTTCCGACAGGTGTGAGTTGACTCCATAGTGAAGACGACTAGTGTCTATCCTTTGTCATTCCACCTGAAATGTTAGATTTTTGTAGAATGTGTTTCAAAGGTTAGTTGGTGAGCACATTAAAGATATTTCAAAAGTAAGAAAATACATTGGGATGTTTACTGATATTGTTAACTGCACCTATAATGATTTTTTTTTTGCAACCGAATGTTAGGAATTGTTTCTTGTTGCGATTTCCGTCCAACTTTCCGTCGGGTCCGTCATTTATTTAGTCACATGTCTGTCATATGACCTAATACCAAGTACAAAATATCAAAAATACTCTTCCCCGTCTTCTTAAACCACAATACATTTATTCCTCCGTCTGCCTGACGAACCATTGATTCCTTCCACTCAAAGACAATGAACGATTCATTCCTGGCTCTGTAAGATAAGCGAACAGAAAACCTCATTACATTCTTCATCTAAATTGTCTCACCAACAAATTGATTTTTAAATCATCCCAATTGAATAAGAAATATTGAGGGAAGGAAACACTGTAAGCAACCATTGATAAGACACAATTTTGTACAAACGTAAACCCTAAATCGTAATTCCGAGGGAGGGACACACTTGTTTCCTCATTTCCTCCAGCGTTATCGTTTTCACTTGCATTACTTGGATAATATTAATATTTTGACACTAGATGGTTGGTCTCTCATGTTTTTTTAAATTCAACGAATTTTTTCAAAAACTAAGTTGTTTTTTTAGAAAAGTAAGTATATGAAAAAAAAAATCGAAAAATAGGTATACGCGCACCCAGGGTGGCGCCTATTCAAATATACACCACAATTTGAGCACTTGTCTCCTCTTTTTTTTTAAACAATTGTTTAATAAAGACTACTCGATGTTTAATTAAAAATAAAATTATGTATCTATTAAAAAAATTAAAAAATTATGGTAAGTAGATATTTTAATTGCGCTTCAAATGATGCAAAATATATTAAATTTGGATTTACGAATTGCCTGTACGGCATGCCGTAAGTTGAGATATGAAAATTTGACTTAAAAAATTATAACTCAGACCATGTAAGTCAAAAATCAACACGGTTCACGTCATTTATGTTGTAAATCAATTATCTACGTAGCGTAATTGTTTTGATTAAAAATACAGTGATTTTGTAACTTAACATCGTTTGTTTTATAATTTGACCGAAATAAGTAAATGCATTAGGTGAGAAATTTAATTATGTACTTACTCAAAAAAATCAAAACATTACGGTGCGTAGATAATTTAAGTACGAATCAAATGATGCTAACTATGCGTTAAGTTTTTACTTTTAGACTGACTGTATAATACGATACGTAAAACCTCTACATACTATACAAAAACTTCCAAATAGTGATTTGCACAGTAATGTTACTGTTGAAACAGTAAACTTTAATGTGGAAAACAGTATAATTACTGTGCAA
Organism: Chamaenerion angustifolium; assembly: GCA_946814005.1. NCBI lineage: Eukaryota > Viridiplantae > Streptophyta > Magnoliopsida > Myrtales > Onagraceae > Chamaenerion > Chamaenerion angustifolium. The sequence goes on along the minus strand of OX328266.1, from coordinate 30,910,268 downwards.
AACACTATTTGGAAGTTTTTATATCGTATGTAGAGTTTTTTACGTACAGTATTATACAGTCAGTGTAAAAGTAAACAATTAATGCATAGTTAGCGTCATTTAATTTGTAATTAAATTATCTACGCACCGTAATTTATTTGATTTTTTTTTGAGTAAGTACATAATTAAATTGATCACCTAATGCATTTAATTAGTTTGGTCAAATTATAAAACGAACGATGTTAGGTTAAAAAATCACTGTATTTCCAATCAAAAAAATTAGGGAAAAGTATGAAAAAGATGTAACATGTTTGTCCAAAATGGTAATCGATGAAATTTGTTTTGGGCCGCGGGTATTTGATGTAAAACGTTTACTTCTGTTGGTTTTTGAAGAAACGTTAGTTTTTCTGTTATTTTATCCGTTAAAATTTAACACGTGCTTCTCACGTGACATATAATTTGAATGTTGAAATCAGCAAAAACGAAAATACCCAAACTACCCTCTATGTATTCCCTCCTTTATTCTTTGCGAACCGAACCGTTTATTCAGCTCCAATCTATTCAGCTCTGCTTGTGGATTGGATCGTCTCATAGCCCGCTCACCTCTACTCTGCTCTATCCGTACAAGGAGGTTGGAGATTCGATTTGGATGTTCTCTCTTGGCTCGTGATACCTGGCCAAGAACAGAAGAAAACAGTTCAGTGTGGTGCTCCGGTCAGGTATGCGCTGACGCTGCTTCTTCTCACATCGGATCGAACTTTAGAGGTGATACTTTGCTGTCGCTCTCTTTCGTGATCTGAGTCGTCAACTTCCCCCAGGTTCTCTATGGTGAAGTTGCTTTGGGTGCAAAGTTAGTACAGAACGTTTTGAAATTTCAGTACAGAACCTTGATTATTGATAAATGCAAGTCCTTGGTTCTACTTTCTAGGTTCCTGTGAGGCACTTGGTGTTTATGGTTCACGGTATCGGTCAAAGGTTGGAAAAATCAAACTTAGTTGATGATGTCACCAATTTTAGGCATATCATTGCAAGTCTTGCTGAGCAGCATCTAACTTCATACCAGTGTGGCACTCAGAGAGTTCTCTTCATTCCTTGCCAGGTGAATACTATAATATACTATCAATTGCGATATCCACTTTTGCATTGATTTATCGAACATTAATTGTAGTATTGGATAAATAAAGACGAGTTCAAATAATGGTTTCAGTGGAGAAGGGCTTTGAAGCTCAGTGGTGAAGCTGCAGTTGAGAAAATTACTCTTGATGGAGTTAGGGGACTTCAGACCATGCTTAGTGCCACGGTTCATGACGTATTATACTACATGAGCCTCATATATTGTCAAGATATCATAGACTCAGTAATTTCTTTGTCATATGATCGTACCACATCTGATTTCCACTGAAAATCCTCCATTTTTTCTTGCCTTAAAGATAATGAACTAGCAATTGGCACATCAGTTGAATTGGCTCTATTCGAAGTTTCTCAAGAGAAATCCCGGCTATGACGGGAAGGTATTTAACTATTACCAATTGTTTCACAAGTTGTTGATGTTCTAAACAGCACAATCAAAACAGGTCTGGTTTCTTAAAGACAAGTTTTCTTCCATTATCAAGAGCAACAATTCAAAATCTGTTTATGATGAACAATCTTTTTAGGAGATGACTGCATTTCGATCGTCAGCAACCGAGGAGTTCCCCTCGTTTGAAGTCAAGCAAGTACACAAAATATCTGACTCAATGAAAATATTCTGTGATTTCAAGACCTAACGTAATTGGGATGCTGTTTCGTTTTATGTTTAGGATGAACTTGGTATTGTTTAGGTTGGTTTTCTTGATGTACTTGGTTATCTGGATTGTGTATGTTATATGCGTACTGGAAGTACTTGGTTCGGTTGAAGTTGTCTGGAATGTGTATGTGTTGTGGGACAGGTATTTAATTGCAGGTGTGTTTCTTTTGGATTTAGTCGATCAATTTTTGTCCTGTCACTCAAAACGTAGTACATCTATTCTCAACTAGTGGACAAACTTGTTTCTTCAAAAACCAACAATTACAAAACATAGGTCATCTCGTCTTTAGACAACATAAACATAGTTAACTTAAAACACCCCGACCCACAAACATTAGTCTTTAAAATACAACTACTAAAACACGTTCACCCAATGACCAGTTTTAGGCTGACACCAAACAGCAGTACCGCAAGAACACCAACAGCACTAATCAACATCTTCTCCCTCCTTCGTACAAGAACCACTTCGCTTTCAATCTTCACATGCATATCTCGAAATTTGTTCACGACCCTCCTTCCGTATATGCACATTTGCGGATCACACCACTCAAAATAGCTACAACTGTGGTTCTTCAACAAAAATACACCAAATTAGGGCTTCGAAAATGACTGATTTTCAAGATGACGGATTCAAAATTAAGATTCCAAATAAAACGAATCGGCAAACAAACCTTGTAATTGGGACACCCATAGAACATGCGACTGAAATTCTTCCATGTCGATGCGGGTTTAGCATGTGTCGTGAACCCACAGTAGCAATGCCAACTCGGGTACTCTACGGCCGACTTCGAGTTCGAGCTGGGTGTACTGCTGCCTGAGTACTGCGGTCCCATTCTTCCTCGGCGACCAGCTTGGAGATCCAACAATGAATGACGGACGAAATCGTGAAGCTAACCTGCTACGGACCAAATCGGGAAGCTAAGCTAAGCTAAGCTTGGAGGAGAATGTTGGAGAAGAAACATATTGGTTCAACGAAGGAGAAGGCTGTTAGAATAGGTGAAGTACTAAGGGGCATTTTGGTCTTTTCAAACGGACAGAAACTCACGTGCAAGGCATGGAGGCAACTAACAGACTTTTTTGACGGACACAAACATATTTTGACGGAATTCATCAAAAACCTACACCAACAAACATATTCCATCAAAAACAAACATTGGGCCGCATTCACCAGTTTGGGCAAACATGTTACATCTTTTTCATACTTTTCTCAAAAAATTACCCTAGATAGATAATTGAATTACCACATAAATGACGTTAACCGTGTTGAGTTTGGACTTACATGGTGTGAGTTATAATTTTTTAAGTAAAATTTTCATATCTCAACTTACGGCATGCTGTACAGTCAATCCGTAAATCCAAATTTAATATTTTTTGCATCATTTGAATAGCAATTAAAATATCTAGTTACTATAAGTTTTTAAAAAAAAATTTAATAGATACATAATTTTATTATTAATTAAATATCGAGTCATCATTATGGAAAAAAATGATTTAAAAAAAAAAACAATTGTGCAGACGCCACCCTAAGTGGCGCCTATTCATAGGCGCACCCCATGGGTGCGCGTATGTCCAATACGCGCTACCCGGGGTGCGTGTATACCTATTTTTCTATAAAAAAAAAAATTGTATACTTACTTTTCTAAATAAAAAAAGTAAAATGGTTACTTTTAAAAAAAACTTCAAATTCAACTTCTTGCATAGATGATAAGAGATTTGAAGTAACAATGATGTTAATTTTGGAACGATCATTCAAAATGCAACGAAACGGGAGCTCAGACATCTTTTTTTTTCCTCCTATGATCTGTATTATGGCCCGACCATGCTTTTTTGCGTTCTCTGTAAGAAGTTGGCCAAGTTTATTTCTTTTTATAAGAAATAAACTTGTTCTCGTCGACAGGCACTTGGCCAAGTTAGCTAAGCCCTCCCGAACTTATAGCATATCTCTCAGAAAACTTTGAGCAGACTGAACTTGACGCAATTTAGACAAACCAGAGGAGTTGCTGCAAACACATGCTGTAGATATAGGTTTGGAGGAACAAAGTAAGATTAAAAAATATATATATATTATTGGTGAGAGACGAAAGGAACAGAGTTTCAGAACTATGTGATGAAAAGAACAGAAAGAGGGCTTGGGATCTATTGAAGGTGAAAAGAAGAGATTTGTTAAGGACTTTTAGGAGGTTTAAAGGTTTTCATTGTTTCCCAGTGAGGTGATCATTTGAAGAAGAAACAAATTGCAAAGTTATCATTATTCTTGGAGGCAGAGGCATAACAGTCGTTTTCCATTAATCTAAAAAATAGTTGTAACATGTGCATTGCATATGAGTACTTAATGGCAAAAATTGATGGTAGTCGGATAGAAGGTGCAATTACCAACAAATTGAAACGTTATGATGAAAAAAAAACAGGTTGATGTAATTACAAAAAATCAAACATTTGAATGTCTTTTCATACTTTTCCCATAATGTATTTCAACTTTGATGAAAACCTAGCTTACATAGTAGAGCAGGAATTGGCCCTTAGCTTATTCCTTCACTAAAATAGAGTTAATAGCTACGGGATTGATGCTTAAGAAGAGATAAAAGCCATCACCCAGTATCGGCTTGGCGAGTGACGACAGCATCTTCAAAAGGTTCTTCAATGATTGTAAAGCATTTTCACATTCAGACATTCATTCAAATTTCTTGTTCGCTAATACTTGGATGAAAACGAGTGACATTTCTCCTAATTTGGACAGAAATTGTCCAAGGCCTGCGAGTAGCTCGTTTAAGCACTACACCTCCTTGTGTCAAGTGAGTGACCACATCTCTTCGATGGTGTTGAGAATAGGAATAGAGAATAAGGAATAAGAAGTTACAATAAGATGATGTTTGGTTGATTGATTGAAATGGAATATAAAATTTCAATGTTTGTTTAGTGGAATGATATATGAAAATATAATGGAATAAGGTAAAATAACATATATATAACTTGTAAACAATTAGATTAATTAACTTGAAAAGCTTAAATTAAGATTAGTTAAATTAAAAATATATTTTATTAAAAACTTTAAAATAATTTCATAATTATAAATTATATTAATTAATTAATTAAAATATAAATAATTATAAAAATCATAGTTATCATAATTGAACCGTCGATCCGATCGCGAACTAGCATCCTGAACGATTTTGTTCAATCAAAAGACCGAAATACAATGTGAATCTGGTTGAACCGTCCAATTTTTTTAAAACTGATCAATTTTTCAGTTTCCCTTTTTTGGTGGGTGTTTTTGTTTTTGGTCAAACCGACCAATTGGTTCTTTTCAGTTTAGTCTTGAGTGAAGGCTTCTTCGGCTCGGTTTAATCACAAAGAGAATAGAGAACACAACAAGCAGACAAGTACCGTTCTCAAAGAGAATGAATGGTCTGCTGAAGAAAGCCTTTGAGCTATCCATTCTCTGCAATGCTGAAGTTGCTATACTCATATTCTCATCACCAGGAAAGTCATATCAGTTTGTGAGTCATGTCTTCTCTTGATTCCAATTTTGGGATAGGTGATTAAAAATTAGAGTAAGAAAGTAAAGCGGAAATGTTTGTTAGAGAAGTTTACCCCATGATCTTGGCAGATGTGTTTCGCTTTTTCCAGCAAAGCCAAAGCAATCTTCTTATGATTTTCTTCCAGATTCATGTAATAGTATTTGTTGCTTCGGCGAGCTCGGTGTAATGGGAGTCGAGGAAGGTGACGAGGACGGAATTAGAGTTGATATTACTTGGCATGGTCGGGTGGAGGAGGTGGGCGAGTGGAGGGATGGATGGGTGGCGGAAGAAAGGGAGGAAGACTCGAAGTGGGGTGGAGGAGGTGGGTGGGCTTGAAGGAGCTGCTTCGGCACCTTCGACACGGCGGAGGAGGTAGGCAGTCTAGAAGTGGGTCGCTGCTTCGGCACCTTTGACACAGCGAAGGAACCAGACCTAGCCTACGACAGGACCGTGTACAAGCTCAAAGGCGAGAACGCGAGGCTCAACTTCCCCAACCTTCAGCACCATGGCTCAGATCCTGTCGGCTTCAAACCACTACACCCATCCATCTATGCCAAGCTCGATGCCATCTGCCAGAGTCTCGCACAACAACCAGCATGCTTCCATCGCAGGTCCCCACGGTCAGCAAAGTCTGCACCGACAGTGGTGAAATCTCCGGTGGCGAAGGAAAAGTCAATGTCTGCTTGCAAGCTAGAGGCGGGATGAAGAAGAAGAAGAAGAAGAAGAAGTCAGCTTCTGCTTGCAAGCTGAGCTGCAGAGAAGAAGAAGTCGTGAATCGGTCATTCGTACCTAGTTTAACCCGATCAAACCGCTTGAACCGAGAACTATCCTCCTTATCAGTTTGAAGGTCGGTCCGGTTCTGATACCTATAATAAAAACTTTCATTATGCATTTTATCATAATACTACTTAAATAATGACAGTTCATCCATTTTGTAAACAATTATTTACAAAGGGCGTCATAAACAAAATTGAAATCACTAGACACTGGTAGCAAACAGTACATACAACAATCGACCACAAGGATTCAACACTACAAAGGAAGCAGTTGGAGTTTGGACATTTCATTGAGGTACATTTGCATTTGTAGTTTGGACATTTCATTCGATAAACAGTACATACAACATTCGGACACAAGGATTTCTGTCTATTTGAAGAACAAGAAACTCAAGTGTCCCTGACTCTGTCAACCATGCAGCACCACAAACCCAGGTGACACGAACCTGCCTAAATTGTCTTTTGCAAGACGGAAAGGTGCTTCAATCCCTACTAGAAACACCTCCACTGTCCTCTTCAGGACACCGCCTCCCACTACCTTGTTGTACTTTCTCCACCCAGTTAATATGCTGGAAAAAAAATAAACAATGCGATAAACTTGTATGTAAGATGATGATATATCACAGCCATATAATTGCAGAGGTAGGACTATGAAAGAATGGGTACCTTAAAATATTAGGCAACTCATGTACTTCAAAGACAATGGAACGGATTCATGCATCACATGGGTTGCAATAGATACACAACTTTCAATTTTCAGCAAAACGAGTTACATTCATGCATAACAAGTACAAAATACACAATATACCAAAGCAATTATTTAGGAGCATTATTTTAACTATAAACTATAAAGCATCCTTTTATACAATTTGTAAAACAAGACATGAAGATAAAGGTTAGTAATATCATTAATAGGCACCAGCGTTTGCAAAATACAACATCCTTTTGTACAATTATAGCAAAGGTCAAACTGTAAATCATTGTTTAACTACTATAATATATTTGAATACACAACTTTATCCATGTCTCCATATCAGTAAGGTAAACAGCCATTTAAAGGGCAAAGGAATGGTCAGTAAAATAATGCACACCTGCAAGCATTCAATATTGCCGAGAAATGACCACATTTGTGTTACGGACCGGTGATGAGGTCAACGGAAAAGAGAGGGAAGAGTGAAGAAAAAAAGACGGAATAAGGAAAGAACAATTTCAATTCTGTTATTCGATAATCCAAAGCATTCCCAACCATCCCCATATATGGGTTAACCAGGTGGCTAGTGATGGGTTACAAATATTGGACTGGGCTATAATCAACATTTGGCCCAATAAGCATTTTGGACTTTATCTCTTTAGGGCCCAATTTGCTAAAGGCGTCGCCTGTACCAGAGTTACCAGAGGCGTCTCCATCGAGGACATATCCATTTAGGCGTCGCCTAAATGGGATGCGTCATAAGAGACTTTATGACAGTTTCAGTGGATAACACTGCATTCACTGGCCACCTTAGATGGTGTGCCTGCACACCTATGACTTAGGTCGGCTGCTTTTAGCACTCCTAGGATTAAACAAATACAAAGGATGGTCTACAGTAGAGTAGCCACTAAAAACGAATATTCAGTAAAGTAACTATGGTCAATGCATCTGAGAACAGATAGGATGACTAAGGTAAACTCTGATCAAACCATGGTTCCAGGTATGAAATGTTATAAATACCTCATCACTACCTTCATTACAGGTTAAGTATTCTCTGATACAGAAACCTTACATTCACATATTACAAACAACCTCTGACTTACTTCATCATCGGAGGGGAAACAACGGGACATCCCGGGCTTTCCTTTGTGCAGGTATACGGAGCGAACATCTGGAAGGAGAATACGGTGTACGTGATCCAACACATTGGCGCCGTCTGTGGGAACCATTGAGCAAAAATCAGCCATGGCTCCACCTGCAACACGAGCAAAAACCATTCGTGAAGTGAATGATGAGGATTCGCTCCAAAAACTGCAGCAGCATTTGGGACAGACGTCCTACATACTGGTACTAACGGTGCGGCCTAGATCGATTCAACAAGAGGGTGTTCATGAAGAGCAGACCCCTCCTAAAGAGCAAAGATATGACAATGACATACCCAGGGGCGCACAATCTCGCATAGATTCGTCGGTTGTGAGGGCGCCGCCTCGACGAGTGGAGGTGGCCACAGAGTTCATTTTGACACCAGCGTTCATGATGGCTCTCGACGAGCTCTTGGACAGAAGGGACCAAAGAACAGCTGCTCGAGCAGCTCAAAGAGCGAGCGCTCAGGCAGCACATGAAGCCACCTCAAGACCAAGAGACGCGCAAGGAAATCCACCAGAGGCGTTTCCTGCGGCAAGCATGGTCGCGCCAGGCGCTATTGTAACAACAGCGCCTGCTCCCAGAATGTTAAGCGAAGAAAGGGTTAAAGAACTCATCACCGGAACTTTAAAAGAGCAAAAGAATCGAACCATGCCTCACCTTCGGGACAGGTCGACACATCCGTTCATCCCGGAGATACTATCAGTGGCACTACCAGCCCAAGTGCAACCGACTTTTCGTATAGATACATACAATGGAGATACTGATCCGGTCTTCCACATACAAAGGCATGAATATTCTTTGTTGGGAAGAACAAGTGAGGAGACGCATTTGGCGTTGCTCTTTCCAGCTACCTTGGGCGACGTTCCTACGCATTGGTTTTTCAATTTCCCCAAGGCATCAATAAAGTCATGGACAGAGTTGAAGGATAAGTTCATCGTACAATACATGGGAGGGCGTCGCCTATTAAAAAGTGTCGGCACGCTCGACCATATCAAGCAAAGGGATCAGGAAAGTCTGAGCGACTTTTATTCTCGATTCAACAGGGAATTAGCTGCAATTGACCAAACTATCACACAAGGGGAAACCATTCGAGCCTTCATAAGAGGATTGGGTCCAAAGGGTTCGACTTTGTATGACAGCTTGAGCGTCATACCAGTCAACACCGTCGAGAAAATGGCAGACATAGTCAAGTCTTACATAGACTTGGAAATTGCACGAGAAGGAAGGAAGGTCAGCATGGAGGCATTCAAAAAGGAACAAGCATAAGGAAAATGGCCAGAGCAACGCTCGTCGAAGCAAGCACAAGATGATCGTAGGCACGAGGATAAGCGTTGCTCTTTTGGGCCAAGACCTCCTAGAGAAACTTTCCAGAGTTACACCCCCCTAAATAGGGAAATTTCCATCGTCTTGACAGAAATGGAGAAGAAGAATTGGGCGACGCCTCCACCACCAAGAAAGCCAGATACGGTTATGGAAAATAATCCTAACCAATATTGCAGATACCACTGATGTAAGGGCCACCATACGGATGACTGCTATATCTTGAAAAAAGATATAGAAAGGTTGATCCAGCAAGGGCACTTAAAAAACTTCTTGGCCCGACGCCAAAGGAGTAGGAGTCCGAGGAAGATGGCGTCGCCTAAAAATATACAAAATGGGGCAGGACCTAGCAACAAGATGGAGGATCTGAACATGATCAGTGGAGGCTTCACCTCAGGATGAGAGACATGTTCAGCAAAGGAGGGATACGCTTCCCAAATGTCCGGAACCGATAAGCTAGGAAAACGCCCGAGAGAAGAAGAGGAAGTGATCATTTCCTTTTCAGAAAAAGAAATGGGGCATGTCACTTCTCCTCATGATGACGCCTTGGTGATCACAATGAGCGTCGACAGGTTCAACATGAAGAGGATATTGGTGGACTCGGGGAGTTCAGTTGATATCCTATTTCTAGATGCATACAAGCGAATGGGAAGAAAAGAAAAAGATCTGAAGAAGGTCAATTTTCCTCTGATGGTCTTCGCCTCACACACCACCTATCCAGTGGGAGCAATAACCTTGCCAGTCAATTTGGGCGAAGGATGGAAAGCATTAAGCTTTGACATCACTTTCATTGTGGTGGATGCACCTGCATCTTACAACGCCATTTTGGGGCGTTCAACGTTGAACCCGAACAAAATGGTACATTCCACGTATCATCAGCTGCTGAAGTTTCCTACACCCCATGGTGTAGGTATTGTTAAGGGAGATCAACCGGCGGCATAAAGCTGTTATGTCCAGGCCACACGTCGCCATATCAAGAAAAATGAATCCTTAGCGATTCAGACAGAAGAGGATCCCAGGGAAGAAAGAAGTCGTCCTCAACCTGTTGAGGGGTTGAAGAAGGTGCAGATCGATGGCGAGGGGAATGTAGTACAAATTGGAGCGACGCTTGGAGAAGAAGAAGCGGTTGCTCTTTCGATGCTACTCATTGAGTTCAAGGAATTATTCGCCTGGAAACCAAGTGACATGCCAGGCATTAGCAAGGATATCATTGCCCATGAACTCAACTTGGATTTAAAGGTCAGACGTAAGCGACGCCCTGTCGGTGAAGAAAAGGCAATTGCTATCAAGCAAGAGGTGGGAAAACTCATAGAGGCTAAATTTGTGAAGGAGATCAGGTTTCAAACCTGGATGGCCAACCCTGTGTTGGTCAAGAAGAGCAATGGAAAGTGGAGGATGTGTATTGATTGTCGTGATTTGAATAAGGCGTGCCCAAAAGATTCTTATCCTTTGCCTAGGATAGATCAATTGGTCGACGCCACTTCTGGACATGAACTGCTCAGCTTTATGGATGCTTACTCTGGTTATAACCAGATACAAATGGCGGATGGCAACGCCCAGCACACAGCTGTTTATGCAGATAGTGACATATATCATTACACAGTGATGCCTTTTGGTTTATTGAATGCAGGAGCCACTTATCAAAGAATGATCAACAAACTTTTTGATGGCATGATAGGCGTCACCGTGGAAGCTTATGTTGATGATATGCTGGTAAAGTCCATAAAGAGTGCTGATCATGTTGAAGACTTGAGGAAAACATTTGAAAGGATGCGCCTTCACCAAGTTCGCCTGAACCCAGCAAAATGCGCTTTTGACGTTCATTCGGGAAAATTTCTGGGATACATGGTGTGCCAAAGAGGAATAGAAGTCAATCCTGAGAAGCTGGAAGCTATTGAATCCATGAGAAGTCCAACTTGCCACAAGGAGGTGCAGAGCTTGAAGGGAAGATTGGCGGTGTTGGGTATCGATAGTGACAGCCCAGTAAGGAAAAGGCATCGAAGGCCCAATAACTATAGAGGGGGTAAACCCATGACATTCGAACCGGACCGGCCTCCATAGAATGGCCCAGAACCGAGCCCAAAGTCTCTGAGGACGCCCTGAGTGCTCTCCATTCTTCACAAGGCCGTGACCTCTCACTGCTCGCCAGGAGAGTGCTCGCCCCGAAGAGAGCCCTGCCTCTCTCCTCTGATCTCACTAAACCGTTAATAACAGAGTGGCCGAGATATCCCGCGTATCTCGGTCACATATTCACTAAAGATTAGATTTGATAACTGCAATATCTCGCAGTAACTGCCATATCCCACGATCCGAATCTTCAGCAACTCAATATACACTAAGATATTCAGTTGCCTTATACGGTTTGATCTCTCCTACCCTATAAATACCCTTGTTTTACATACGTTCCTTACGTTTTGAGTTTTACATACACATATACTCATTTAAGCATCGGAGAGGGACCCAGAGACACCCTCTCTGTTGCGCTCCCCTACCTGCAGGTTCACCGGAGTTGGAGCAGAAGCGTCTTTCCATCCTTGTCTGGCATTTATTTCACTGCCAGATCAGCATCTAGGGTTTTACGATCCAACATTTGGCGCCGTCTGTGGGAAACGAGCAATTCAGCCATGAGAACTCGATCCCAAAGCAACTGTCGGAACCAGACCAGGGAGCGATCCTCAGATAGCTCTGATTCCGCCGCCACTTCACCGCTTCAACAGGAACCTGCCAGCCGAGCAGGAGTTAATGCCGTTCCTCTGCGAATAACTCGAGAGCATGTCGGTGATTCAAGACCGACCCCCGCTGCTAATCAAAATGGAGCCCCGGCACCGCAGACAGTCCACATTGTTGGGCAAGACATCAATTTAACCCCAGAGATGGTCTCCCTGCTGTAAGCCATCCTGGAGAAGTCTGCTCATCCTTTTACCGACGGGCTCGTCGCCATCAAAATCCCAAAGGATGTAGTTGCTCGGGCCATACCTGAGTATAGCGGTGGAGGAGATCCCACCGTACATGTCAACAAACATGAGGCCTCTCTTCTGGGTAAGTCAAATGATCCCAATCACTTGCCTTTGTTATTTCCATCTACTCTTTCGGGTTCGGCTTCGTCCTGGTTCTTCGGCCTCCCTGCAGGATCAATCGGAACTTGGGCAGAGTTAAGAAGCAAGTTCCTGGAGAGATATATGGGTGAACGCCAATTGCTGAAGAGCGTGGTCGCCCTTGACTCGGTCAAACAGCAGCCTGGAGAGTCGCTATCCAACTTCTACGGGCGTTTTCATCAGAACGTCACGCAGATAGATCGCCGAATCTCGGATGGGGAGATCATTCGAGCATTTTACAGAGGTCTGGATGTGGCCAACAAGGCCTCGAGGAAGCTGCGAAACAGCTATCATGTGAAGGAGATCGAAACGCTGGAGGAGTTGGCGTCTAGAGCAAAAGGTTTCATAGACCTTGAGAGGGCGAATACAGAGGCAGACTTCCTGACGACCTCGCTAAGGTTGGTCCATGAATCCCGACCCGATGGTAAGAAGGAGGTGAAGAAGGAGAAAAAGGGAAAGGAAAGCAGGCCCCGCGTCGAGTCCAATCCAGCGCCTCGCCATCCAGAGGTCCCTGAGTACTTCACGCCTTTAAATAGGCGGATCTCAGCGGTACTAGTCGAGATGGAGAGGAGATCATTGGCGAGGTCACCGATGCCTCGTCGAGTTGGGCAGCCCATGGGAAAGGATGTCGAGAGATATTGCAGATACCACAAGTGCAAGGGCCACAAGACAGATGACTGCCGCATTTTGAAGCGGGACATAGAGAGGTTGATTCAGGGGGGAATGTTGAAAGAATTTGTGGCAGGGCGAGACAGAAGTCGAACCCCCCCTAGGAGACATCGTTCGCCAGCCCCTGCGGAACAAACTGAGCCATCTGGAAGCAAGAGGAGAGTAAATCTGATTGCGGGAGAATTCGGTGCAGGCGGCGAGAGGTCAAGCGCAAGGGAGGTCTATGCCACTCAGATCTCCACAGCAGTTCAGTTAGGGAAGCGACCCCGACCTGAAGAGAACATTGTCATCTCATTCTCCGAAGATGATTTGGCACATGTCACCACCCCCCACAACGATGCTCTGGTCATCACAGCAGATATTGACGGCAGTGATGTTGGAAGGATTCTGGTCGACGGAGGCAGCTCGACAGACATCCTATTTCTGGACGCTTTTGAGAAGATGGGCAAATCCAAACGTGACCTGAAGAGGGTCGGCTTTCCGCTGATCGGGTTTGCGGGAAGAACAACTTATCCACTGGGGGCTATAACCATGCCAGTGATTTTTGGCGAGGGATGGAAGAGCATCAAGGTATCGGTCACTTTCCTGGTGGTCGATTCACCTACATCTTACAACGCCATCATAGGGAGGACCACGATCAACCCAAACAAGATTGTGGCCTCCACTGTCCACCAGAAGATGAAGTTCCCCACTCCCAACGGGATTGGAGAAGTGCTCGGAGATCAGCCTTCCTCGCGGCAATGTTATGTGAACTGTTTGCGCAGGAAGAACCAAAGGGAGCCGCTCGCCATTGAAACAGAGGTCGACCCCCGCGAGGACTTGGATCGGCCAGCACCTATGGAAGAGTTGGAAGAGGTTGAAATAGATGGTCCGGACAAGAAGGTGCGCATTGGAACCACCTTGAAGGAGGATAAGAAGGAGGCCATGACCGCCCTCCTCAAAGAATTTAAAGAGCTCTTCGCCTGGCAGCCGAGCGACATGCCAGGAATCAGCACAGATATCATCTCCCACGAGCTCAGAATAGACCCTTCCATCAAGCCAATCGCCCAAAAGAGAAGATCATTCGGGACAGACAAGCGTTTGGCGATCAGGCAGGAAGTCGGCAGGTTGATTGAAGCTGACTTCGTTAGAGAGGTGAGATTCCAGAGCTGGGTCGCCAACCCAGTTTTGGTTAAGAAATCAAACGGCAAGTGGAGGATGTGCGTCAACTTCCGCGACTTGAACAAGGCTTGCCCCAAGGATTCATATCCCCTTCCGAGGATTGATCAGCTGGTCAATGCTACCTCGGGTCATGAGATGCTGAGCTTCATGGACGCCTACTCAGGCTACAACCAGATCATAATGCATCCAGACGATGAGGCTCACACCGCTTTTTATGCTGATGGGGACATTCTGTGCTACAAGGTTATGCCCTTTGTACTTATCAATGTTGGGGCAACTTATCAACGGATGGTGAACCGACTGTTCCAGGACATGCTGGGAAGGAACATGGAGGCCTACGTGGATGATATGCTCGTCAAAACCATCAAGGGCAATCCTCACACAGCGGACCTTCGCGAAGCTTTTGAATGCATGAGAAGACACAATGTTCGCCTGAACCCTGCCAAGTGCGCCTTTGGGGTCAAGTCCGGTAAATTTCTGGGTTTCATGGTCAGCGAAAGAGGAATCGAAGCAAACCCGGAAAATCTAAAGGCCATAGAGGAGATGAAGACGCCAACCTGCCATAAGGAAGTCCAATGCCTGAATGGACGCCTAGCTGCTCTCAACCGCTTCCTCTCCAAAGCGAGCGACAGGTCCCTACCATTCTTCAAAACTCTGAGGGCCAACCGCAAGTTCGAGTGGACGCCAGACTGCGAGGAAGCGTTCAAGTCCTTGAAGAGACATATCCAAACACTCCCAGCTCTGGCAAAGCCCGTTCCAGACGAGCAGCTTTTCCTTTATCTCGGCATTAGCGATGTGGTAGCCAGTGCTGTCTTAATAAGGGAGGAAAATAATGTTCAGAGTCCAGTGTATTTCATTAGCAAAATGTTCAACTCAGCTGAAATAAAATATGTCCAGATTGAGAAGTATCTCTATGCCTTAGTTATTGCTGCTCAGAAGCTAAGACCTTACTTTCATGCGCACGACATCACAGTCCTCACCAATCAACATCTCAAAAACTTCCTGATGAAACCAGATTCTTCAGGAAGAATGGTCAAGTGGGCCATCGAGCTCAGCGAGTTCAAGATCAAATTTGCGCCAAAAACGGCCATCAAAGGTCAAGCACTAGCTGATTTTATAGTGGAAAGCACGAGTAACGGTCAAACAGAAGCAGAAAACATGCCAAGTCAGTCAGCAGACAACAATCAAATTTGGAAACTCTATACGGACGGGTCTTCATCAAAAGAAGGCTCGGGGGCAGGTTTAATTCTTATTCCTCCTGAGGGCGAGCCTCTGAAGTACGCGATCGCCTTGACATTCCCAGCGACCAATAATGAAGCAGAATATGAGGCTCTTATCACTGGACTCAAACTAGCAAAAGGAATGGGTATAACTGCGCTTAAGGTAAAAAGTGAATCAGAGCTTATTGTCAATCAGGTTAATGGTGCCTACGAGGCAAGGGGAGAAAAGATGAAGAAATATCTCAGCATTGCCAAGAAGCTGGTCGCGAAAATCCCAAATTTCGCGATTGAGTCTATTCCTCGCCAAGAAAACCAGATGGAAGATTCTTTGAGTAAACTGGCATTCGGGGGGCGACAATCCAGGATGTGCAATTTCTGGAAAAAGTCCTATGTTCAGTCCTGGAAAGCAGAGCAGATGTCTTCAACATTCAAGGACAGGTCACATGGATGACCCCGTTCCATAATTATTTAAAAGAAGGGATCCTCCCAGAGGACGAAGGCGAATCCACGAGGATTAGAAGACTCGCAGCCAGTTATCTAATCATCGATGGGGAACTCTACAGAAGAGGCTACTCGACTCCTTACTTGAGGTGTGTTGCTCATCCTGAAACAGAAAAGGTTCTTCGAGAAGCTCACGAAGGGGCGGCAGCATGTCATGAAGGTGCTTGATCACTGACCAGGAAAATCTTCAGATTGGGATATTACTGGCCGACCTTAGGAAAAGATGCAGCCGAGTTAACACAGAAGTGTGAGATTTGCCAGCAATTTGCACCACGATCTGGTCGACCATCAACACTATTATCCCCAATGGCGGGTGCATGGCCTTTCGCTCAATGGGGAATCGATATATTGGGTCCTTTTCCTATTAGCACTGGTCAGCGTACTCACATTATAGTGGAAATCGACTACTTCACTAAGTGGATATATGCGAAAGCTCTAGCTTCGACAACAGAATTCCAGGTCATCAAGTTCCTACAAGTCAACATATTCTCCAGGTTTGGCATTCCTAAAATACTTATCAGTGATAATGGTCCGCAATTTGTTGGAAAGGAGCTGAAATGGCTCTGTGAAGAATATCATGTCGACCATCATTTCAGCTCAGTACATCATCCTCAAACGAATGGGCAAGCTGAAGCAACCAACAAGGTTGTCTTAGCAGGACTCAAGAAAAGGGTTCGAGCATTCAAAGGGAACTGGGCAGATGAACTGGAAAACGTATTATGGGCCATCAGAACAACACCTAAGGCGGCCACAGGAGAAACGTCTTTCAGTTTAGTGTACGGATCAGAAGCAGTAGCACCAGCCGAAATAGCAGTGCCTACCCACAGAGTCCTACACTTTAACGCGGAGGCAAATGAGATCGAGCGCAGAACTGACCTCGACTTAGCAGAGGAGAAGAGATGGCTCTCAAAAAAGACACAAGCAAAGATGCGCTTGGCGACCGCTCGGTACTTCAACAGAAAAGTCAGCACTCGCCAATTTTTCGTAGGGGAGATGGTTATGAGAAGGAATGAATTCACAAGGCTGGACAGTAAAAATAAACTTTCAGCCAAATGGGAAGGACCGTTCAAGGTAGTAGAGATCGCCGCACCAGGATCCTACTATTTGGAAACCACCTAAGGCGAGAGTTTACCCCGACCATTTAATTCTGAGCATTTAAGAAGATTTCATACATAGCTTGTAATCAAACTGTTATGTCAATAAAAGAAAGCCATTCCTTCATAAAGTGTGTCCACTCGAAGCAAGTTGAAGAAAAAAAAAGCCCTGACGCCAAAAGTCAGGAAAAAAGCCCTAGTAACAAGGCTAGGCCAAAAGCCCTATCGCCAAAGATAGGTCAAAAGCCCTAACAACAAAGTTAGGCCAAAAACCCTAGTAACAAGGCTAGGCCAAAAGCCCTATCGCCAAAGATAGGTCAAAAGCCCTAACAACAAAGTTAGGCCAAAAGCCCTAGTAATAAGGCTAGGCCAAAAGCCCTATCGCCAAACATAGGCCAAAAGCCCTAACAACAAAGTTAGGCCAAAAGCCCTAGTAACAAGGCTAGGCCAAAAGCCCTATCGCCAAAAATAGGCTAAAAGCCCTAGTAACAAGGCTAGGCCAAAAGCCCTATCGCCAAAGATAGGCCAAAAGCCCTAACAACAAAGTTAGGCCAAAAGCCCTGACGCCAAAGTTAGGCCAAAAGACCTAGCAAGAAGTTAGGCAAAACAAAAGCCCTGACGCCAAAGTCAGGCCAAAAGACCTAGCAAAAAGTTAGGCAAAATAAAAGCCCTGACGCTAAAATCAGGCCAAAGAAATTTTAGGCGATCACTATGGATGACGAAGACTTAAGAGTAGGTGATATCTCTTTGAACTTAGAAGTTTATGTTTTTAATTATCAGAATATTATCCTGAGAAAATTTTGTATGGACTTATGCTCGGTCTGAGACTTTAAGAGTCGAAGCCATTATACAGCAAGAAAAATCTAGAGTAATTATGATTAAGACATTGGATAGCCAAATATGTTCGAAGTCGATTAAAGGCTCAAGAATATAAAGGCATATAAAGAAACCAAGTCTTAAATAAATAATTACAAACCGAAACAAAAATTACAAAAACAGCTATCTAAAAAAGATTAAAAAAAAATACGGTCGCCAAGGAGTTGGAGGCTTCAAGCTTTTGGATCCTCGGGGGCAAGGGTGCTCTGCTCGCCTTCGGGGGCAGGAATACTGGGCTCGCCTTCAGGAGCAGCCTCTTCAGCAACAGCGGGCCGAGAAGGGCGACTCCGCAAGAAGCTCTTCAAGTATTCAACTTCCCCAAGGGGAAAGTTGGGGTCGACCGCCTGGACCTCCTCCACCAGGTCTTGGAGAAAATCGGCAATCGCCGATTTCATCACCTTCAAGGCCTGGTCCTCAAAGTGTTCGGAGGCCTTGAACTCCTCGACCACGACTTGGGGTGAAGGAATCGCCTTTAGCTGATCAGCCAGCCGGTTCTTCTCCTCCTCCATGGCGATCCCCCTGGCTTCAGTCATGTCCCTCTAGGCGTCAGCAGCAGCCCTTTGCACCTCAGCGGCGACCCGAAGAGCGTCCGACTCGGCCACCTGAGCACGAGCCTCCTTCAACTCAGCCTCTAGGCGAGCTCGGACCGCTTTTCCTTCATCAAGGCACCGATGAAGGGCTTCAAAATCCTGGAGGGCAGCCGCCACATCGGCCTCCCTCCGCTTGATATCAGCAAGGAGGCGCTGCTCCTTGCTGAAGTACTCCGACCGGGCATTGTCCACCAAGGCGATCGCTGCGTCAGCGGTCGTCTTGATAGCCTCCAGCTGCCCAGGGGTGATTCCCGTGCTCCGGTATTGCTCCAGCTCGACAAGCAGGTCTGAATGCTTGCCGGCGAGCTCGCCGAAGACACGGCCGATCATCACCTCTTCCCGAACGAGCTGACAACAAAAGAAGAATGAAAACTGTCAGGACACGGATAAAAGGGAACGACTACGAAAAAAGAAAAGGAGACGAGGTCTTACCAAAGCGACTCGTTCGTAGTGTGACCGAAGGAACCCCTCGATCTAAGGAAGCTTCGTGGGGATGGACGAACGGTCCTTGGGGGGAATTATTCCATCTAGGAGCCGCATGCACAGGTCAGGGCTTCCCCGGAGGCTCTTCTGGGCGGGGCACTCCTTCTTCGAAAGGTCCCCACAAGGGAACCAAGCACCCCGAGAATTCGCAGCCTTGAGCAGCTGGAACAAGCTCGCCATGGAGCAATACTCCTCCCCAGGAACCCTTGAGGAGTTGGGGCATCAGACCCCTTCTTTTGGGTCCTAGACTCCTTCGGGGGGACCGCGGACGCCGTAGGAGGTGGGGGCGCCAAAGATAAAACCTTCCCCTGGCCAGCCGTAGGGCCCTGAGGAGAAGGAGGGATAACCGCCGAAGCAGGAGCATTCCCCTTACCAGTGGAAGGATCCTCAGGAGGAGGAGGAGGATGTTGTTCAACAGCCGGTTGTTCCTCACTCATGACCTTCTTGGCAGGTGGAGGAGAAGGGTCTCGGACCACGTCAGCCGTGGACTCTTCTGCAAAAAAAAAAGAAGAAAGTCGCGTCAAACAAATTCAGAAAATTTAGAAATAAGGCGGAATATGGAAATAACACAGTGTGAAACAACATACCTCGCTGGCAAGGGCCAGCATGGACCGAAGGAAGGGTCTCCTATAGTTTCCTCTTGGATGATCGCATAGAGGGGGGAGGAGGAGAGCTCAGCAGCGCCTGGTCGGGGGATAACCCCGCCGATCCCTGGTAAAAAAGAGACCTATCAGTTTTCGGCTCTTGCTTACGACCTTGCCTACAAGTGATAAAACAAGATAAAGGTTAGAGAATTACCCAATCATCAAAGATTGGCGTGGCTTGATGAATGCCCGCCATCTCAAGCGCATTCTCAGTAGTCTCCGCTACTGAGCGGATGGATTTGAACTGGGACGACCGATGCAGCCGATACAGGTCGTCGATGGCGTTCCGGTCACTCCCTGATAATTCTTCGAAGGAAGGAGGAAAATCCTTGTCCGGAGTAAACAATTTCCAGGGTACAATTTCCAAATCCATCCTTGAGGGCCTCCCCACTCTGAAAACTTCGGCCAGCGTGGTTGGAAATGGTGGAGGTGGTTCGCCCCTGCTGCCAGCTGGAAGAAACACCGGAACAAGGCTAGTGAATACGCCCATTCCCGGCGTATGCACAGGAACTTGAAACCGACCCACATCCTGAGGGCATTAGGAACGAGCTGCGTGGGGTGAATACTGTAAAACTGGCACAAGGTCTGTAAATCCTCACAGAGAGGAAAACGCAACCCAGCATCGATCTGGGCCGCATAAATGTAAACCTCTCCGTCGTGAGGAAAATGCAGACCTAAGCCAGGATACCTAGGAGCATCCTCCACACTGAAGCCACCAAGCGCCACCACGGTCTTAAAGTAAGCCGGCTTCAATTCGTTAGGCTTGATGTCTACTCAAATGAATTCAGATATAGCAATGACAAACATAAAAAAAAGGGAGAGCAGGGGATATTACCAAAACAGAGCATTGAAAGAACAGAGATTTACCTTTCGGAGAAAAGATGGGCGTTTGAAGCTCAGACCCATCTACCACCACTGGGGTGGCTGCAGACCTCCCCACGTCAGGCTGTTTCCCCGCTGAGGAGGGCACAGCTTCATCCCTAATGGTCAAGGAAACACAGGCATTCTGAGGAGCGTTGGCTTTGTTAGCACCCTTGATGGCCATATGCTTGACTCTCTGACTTCTGGGGGCCATGGAAATGGTCGAAAGGAAAACTGAAGAGGATTGAAAGAGAAAGGAGAAGGATTCGCAAAGAGGCTCTGGAAATCTGAAGGAGTGAATAAGCGTAAAAAACAAAACAGAGGAACTGGCGTCTCTTATATAGGCCCAAAAGGAAGTAACCGCCACGGGCGAATCGAAGCGACGCAGGAGAATAATTGCACCTTTTTGGAAAAAACCGAAGCAATGTCAGAATTCCAAGAGACACCTTGGGGAGACAAACGGTTGGCTGGTACAGACAGCTGTCAAACTACCCTGGGTTTACGGAAAAGTAAATGATAGGTGTGCCTCAAGTGACCGTTCGATTTCTGGACAACTGTGCAGTTATTAAATGCTAAAAGTCCACTAAGGAGACAAGGTGGTCGCCAACGCACTAATAGGCTTTATCAAAAATACCTTGGGCAGGTAGTGATCGCCTAATCAAGACAGATAGACTTTCACAAACCTAGGTCACCTCGAGTGATCGCCAAAGGGGAACAAAAGGAAGGATATTTTTTCAAACTTTTGACGAAGAAAAAATTGCTCGCCAAACGAACTCAAAATGCCTCAAAGGTCATGAACCATTGCAAGAAACAAAAAAAAAATGAATCTGAGACGTCACTATCTAAAACCCTATCAGGAAATGAAGCTCGACTTAAGAAACTTCAATCAAGCTTCGGGGGCAAATGTTGGGTATCGATAGTGACAGCCCAGTAAGGAAAAGGCCTCGACGGCCCAATAACTATAGAGGGGGTAAACCCATGACATTCGAACCGGACCGGCCTCCATAGAATGGCCCAGAACCGAGACCAAAGTCTCTGAGGACGCCCTGAGTGCTCGCCATTCTTCACAAGGCCGTGACCTTTCACTGCTCGCCAGGAGAGTGCTCGCCCCGAAGAGAGCCCTGCCTCTCTCCTCTGGTCCCACTAAACCATTAATAACAGAGTGGCTAAGATATCCCGCGTATCTCGGTCACATATTCACTAAAGATTAGATTGGATAACTGCAATATCTCGCAGTAACTGCCATATCCCACGATCCGAATCTTCAGCAACTCAATATACACTAAGATATTCAGTTACCTTATACGGTTTGATCTCTCCTACCCTATAAATACCCTTGCTTTACATACGTTCCTTACATTTTGAGTTTTACATACACATATACTCATTTAAGCATCGGAGAGGGACCCAGAGACACCCCCTCTGTTGCGCTCCCCTACCTGCAGGTTCACCGGAGTTGGAGCAGAAGCGTCTTTCCATCCTTGTCTGGCATTTATTTCACTGCCAGATCAGCATCTAGGGTATTACGATCCAACAGGCAGCGCTCAGCCGGTTTCTGGCAAAAGCAGGCGACAAGTCATTCCCTTTTTTTTCCAGGTGCTGAGGGCTAACAAGAAATTTGAATGGACTCTCGAGTTTGAGCAGGCTTTTCAGGATCTGAAGAAGCATCTCAAGACATTTCCACCTTTGGCGAAGCCCTCCAAAGGCGACGCTCTTTCCTTATATTTAAGTATCACACCAGTTGCTGTAAGTTCGGTGTTGGTCAAAGAAGTAGGAAAAGGCCAGTTGCCAGTGTATTATGTATCAAAAGTACTTGCCAAATCTGAAATAAACTACTTGGAGGTTGAGAAGTACCTTTATGCGTTGGTAGTATCAACAAGGAAGCTACGCCCTTATTTCCATGAACATGAAATTACAGTTTTAACAAATCAACCGTTAAAACATTTCCTGCAAAAACCAGATGCTTCAGGAAGAATGGTCAAATGGGCTATCGAATTAAGCGAATTTAGAATTAAATTTGCTCCTAGAAACGCCATTAAAGGTCAGGCATTGGCAGATTTAATTGTGGAATGCACATGTCCTCAACCGGCGACGTCTAAAGAAAAAGAAAAAGAAGAAAATCCTTGGATACTTCATACTGATGGATCCTCATCAGTCGATGGCTCGGGGGCAGGATTAGTGTTGACACCACCAGATGGAGGAACACCATTAAGATATGCCCTAGTCCTCACTTTCAAGGCTACGAATAATGAGGCTGAATATGAGGCGTTGGTTACAGGATTACGATTGGCTAAAGGATTAGGCGTCACCTCTTTGCATGTGTACTGTGATTCACAATTGGTGGTCAATCAAATCAAAGGGGAATATACGTCTAAAGGGGAGAAAACAAAATTGTATTGGAAGGAGGCTATGACGTTGGTAGCAGGATTCAATAAATTTCAGATTGAGGCTATTCTCCAAGAAGCGAATCAAGAAGCAGATGCCTTGAGCAAATACGCATGGCATGCGACGCCCAAACAGACGCATTTTATAGAAACCAACCATGGAGGATGTGTTAGCCTTTATTGTGCCAACATAAATGTTACAATTGATTGGGGTACGCCTATCCGAGCTTATTTAGAATCAGGAGTACTCCCTACTGATGAAGCTCATTCCAAAAATATTATTCGATTGGCACCCAGCTTTCGAATAATTGATGGTTTAATGTATAAGAAGGGTTTCTCCATGCCATATCTCAGATGCGTCGCTCATCCAGAAACTGTTACTATTTTAAGAGAAGTCCATGAAGGATATGCGGCCTGTCATGAAGCTGCGAGGTCAATTGTGAGGAAAATTCTGAATCAAGGATATTACTGGCCTACAATGAATCAAGAGGCGACTGCTTTGGTTATGAAATGTGAATCATGTCAAAAGTATAGTCCGAAGATAGTGCGTCCACCAGCAAACCTTACTAGTGTATGTGCAGCATGGCCGTTTGCACAGTGGGGAATCGACTTGGTAGGGCCATTACCAAAATCCAAGCAACGCACCTATCGCAATCGACTATTTTTCGAAGTGGATTGAAGCAAAGGCGTTGTCAACAACCACTGAATTTCAAGTTATCAAATTTATCAAATCGAGAATTGTTTCCCGATATGGAATCCCAAGTTTGTTGGTCAGTGACAATGGTCCACAATTTTGCTGGAAAAGAATTGAAGTGGTTTTGTGAAGAATTGAAAATTGACCATAGGCATGCTTCAGTAAAACATGCGCAAGCCAATGGACAGGTGGAGGCTGCGAACAAAACAGTCTTGAATGGTTTGAAGAAAATACTAGACGCCTTGGGAGGAAAGTGGACAGAAGAATTAGAAAACGTCTTATGGGTGTTGAGAACAACACCAAAAAAGGCAACAGGAGAGACGCCATTTGGATTAGTCTATGGGTCTGAGGCGGTCGCTCCAACAGAAATAGCAGTCGAGTCACACAGGGTAAGACATTATGACACTCTGGACAATGAGGATCAAAGGCGTTTGGAATTGGATATGGTTGATGAAAAGCGATGGGCTTCAGAAGAAATCCAGGGGCGTATGCGATTGGCTACGGCGAGATACTACAACAGGAAAGTATCATCTCGCAATTTTTTTGTGGGGGAGAGGGTATGGCGTAGGCATGAATTCTCACATCAGGATCGAGTAAACAAGCTATCACCCAAATGGGAAGGACCCTACAAAGTCATTGCCATTCCTCACCCAAACGCATATGTGTTAGAAGATCTAGAGGGAAAAGTGTTGAAGAATACTTTTAATGCTGAGCATTTGAAGAAATTTTATGCTTAATGTCGAAGGTGTTTTGAGCATTTGAAAAAAATTTATGCTTAATGTCGAAGGCGATGTATGAAGTATTGTTGAAATCAAAGTGTGTTATGAGTAATGGCGATTGCTTAAAATCTGATTTAATGGTGATTGCTTAACCGTTGATGAAATGGCGATTGCTTAAAATATGATTTAATGGTGATTGCTTAACCTTTGATAAAATGGCGATTGCTTAAAATTTGATTTAATGGCGATTGCTCAACCTATGATTAAATGGTGATTGCTTAACATTCAATTTAGTGGCGATTACTTAACATTCAATTTAGTTGCTGAATAAGTTGATTAAATGGCGATTACTGGAAATGGTTATTTTAAGATTAAGGGCGATGTCTTAATCAATAATGATATAACCTATGGGTGATATTCAAACAAAGCTTATTGGCGTTTGCTTAAGTTTTGATAATGAGATAAGACTTGTTATTTTAACAAGTACGATAAAAATAAAACTAAGTGTGAAATAAAGCTAAGTATGGAAAAACATACACATCACATATGGAAATAAAGGATTCATAATAGCAACGGCGAGGCGTTGTAAAACAGTCTTTACAAAAAAGGCGAAGTAAAAAGAAAACAAAATTAAGAAAGAGCTGGAGGTGTTTGCTTAGGAGATGTGCCAGTTGCAGACGTCTCTGAATTTGTCTCAACAGGCACTGATTCAGGAGGCGGCTCTATAGGAGAGGAATCACCAGAAGAGGTGCTGTCATCACCAGACTCTTCATCACTCTCTGCCAACGCCTCAGCTTCTTCTTGAGCCTTCATGGCGAGGTACCCAGATAAAAACTCCAACTTATCCAAAGGAAAGTTGGGGTCCACCTTCTGGATGTCCCGTTCAGCCTTTTTGAAGATGGCCAAAACGCCAGTGCGGTTCCACTCAATTGCAGCTTTGTTGAAGTCTGGACTTGAGCGGAAGGACTCCACAGCTTCCTCCAGGCGTTTGGGCAGTTCAGCTTTGAGGTGTTCCACCTCCTGAGTAGATTGAGATGCCTCTTTAAGAGCCTACTCATCTTCCCTCTTGGCGTTCTCTGCCTCTTTAAGGGCTTGATCAGCTTCTCTCTTGGCGTTCTCCTTGTCCTTCTTGACAAGTGCCAGCTCCTTCTGAGTCTTGTTGAGAGAAATCTTCAGGGCGTTCTCTCTATTCTGAGCATCCCTCAATTGAGTGGCGAGCTGTTCCTTATTGACAAGGTCAGACTCCATCTCCTTTTGAGATGCTTCAGAAACGGCGAGGCGTCGCTGCAGCTTCTCCAATTCAAACTTCTCCTTCTCAGCTTGGCGAAGGATGGATTGGTTGCATTCCCTCTCATCAGTTAAGCCCAGGAGGGTGGCGCCCATCTTCAGAGCAGCAGGAATGATCTGAGGAAAGAACAAGGAAAAAGTTAGAAAAAAATACAAGTATGAAAGAAACATTGTAAAGAAAAAATGTGCATACCTGACTCTGTATTAAAGAGAGAGAATGGCGAACCAAACCCTCTATGGCTTCGGTTTCCAGGTTCAAAGACCCTCTATCAGCAGGGGGCAAGAACCTGAAAGGAGGTGAAGGCTGAGGTTGGGGTCAATGGTGGAATGACCCTCCATCAAGGAAGTTTCCTTGAGAGTCGTACAAGGAACCCATGGCGCCTGTGGATTTTGCAAGGTAACCTTGTCCAGCAGCTCCCGCCTCAAGTCAAAAACGGGCCACTTGAATTGAAGAGGGGTCGTCATGGCGTTGGCGATCTGTTGGAGAAGGAGGAGGTGATGGCAAAGCGTTGTCACCAGGAGTAGGGTCGACCAGAATTACCTCCTGGGAGGACGAAGGGATATGGCGAGTGGGGGTTGGCATCTTCTGTGTTGAAGGCCCAGCAGGTGTCGCTCCTGTCTGATCAAAGGAATGGTCAAATGGTCCCTTCTTAAGGACGCCCGAATGATATTCGGTGTAGGTCCACATGATGCCACCATAGGCTAAGACCGGAGGACCCCACTTTTTTGTGAATAAAACGTTATTCCTATTACTAGTGACGCTGTTATTAACCCAGTAAGATTTAGAGATCGCACCTTTAAAAGCCTCGACGGCATCATTAGTGTCGTTGCTAAAAAGCTCGGCTGGAGCTTTAAGAGGGTCCAAGGAGTCCTCCATAGGCTTCGCCTTTTTCTTGCCCTTGGAGGAATGGTGTCCTTTGCGTTTTTTGGAGCCCTCGGGAGCGTCGCCTTTAGGTTCATTGGCCTTCTTCTCTTTGGTCTTCTTCTCCTTGGGCGCCTTTTTCTGAACAGGCGTTACAAGGTGAGAAAACATTGCAAAATCCTTATCTGCAAGAAGAAAAATGAAAGGAGAGTTATTTACCGAAAATAAAGGCAGAAGGTGACGATCTACAATGGAGACGCCAGCATCTTCTAAGTCGGACTCACAGATCTCTTTGGAGATTATCTGCGCGCGCCCTCCTTTATGATCTAAATAGATGGTTGTCTAGGCGTCCATTTCGGCGGAGGTAAAATCCTCGACGCCTGGAGCTATATCCTTGCCACCTTTGGTCGTCACCAGACACCAGGGAACGCCTCCTTGGAAACAAAAATAGGCGTTCTTCCAATTGCTATTACGGGATTTGAAACCCGTGACTAAGGGACGAGAAAAGTCCCAATCCCAATCTTTGAAAGGAGGCGTCGCCCTAGTTGTAAAAAGGCGAACGCCATAACGATTCTTTTCTAATCTATAAAAGTTACATCTGGTCATCTGGGATGGGATGACAAATAGGGTGAGGGTTTTCAGGATCCGCATCATCTGGGATGGGATACCTGGGGGCTTGAGCGTCGCTCAAGCCCGCCTCAGCTACTGATTGTTCGAAAGAATGGGGGGGTGAGAATGTTAGGTTTAAGATCTAAGAAAGGCGAAGGGAGGAATATGTGGTTACCTATGTCAGAATCAGACGCCATTCTTCTATAAGACTGAATGACGCGAAGGTGATGGGCGTTTAAAGCGAGGGGAAAGCACCGAGCTATGATGAAAAAGGCGAAGGCGTTCTGGAAATTGGGAAGGCGAAGGCGTTTGAAAAAGAGAGAGGCGATCGGAGAATTGACCGGAGTTTGGCCGGAATTCTAGAGAGAAGGCAAAGGATTTTTAGAGAGAGAAAGATCAAGAGGAGTAAAAGTATTAAATGAAGGAGGGTGGGGGTATTTATAGAGGTCTGAGGAAGGCGAACCGTTTCGTAGGCTATGAAATTACTGGAATACCCCTATGAATTCAAAAGGCGAGCGGTTACTAAAGTGGAAATGACCACTTTACCTCTCAATCAGAAACGGTCACTCCATTTCTCGAGGCTTCTAGAAGGTCCCGCCCAAATTCAAATTTTGAAATTTGAATTAAAACGGAAAAGTCGCCCTATGCATGATGGACACGTGGATGACGGTTACAAAGATACGATGACAGGCGACGCCTGAATAGAAGGGTCTTACTCTAATGAAATTGGGCGTCGCCTAAATATAAAAATAGATTGAGAAAACGACTTTCAGAAAGATCTTAAATTCTCAAATGAGCGTCGCTCATTTAAGACTTCGGGGGCAGATGATGGGTTACAAATATTGGACTGGGCTATAATCAACATTTGGCCCAATAAGCATTTTGGACTTTATCTCTTCAGGGCCCAATTTTCTAAAGGCGTCGCCTGTACCAGAGTTACCAGAGGCGTCGCCATCGAGGACATTATGACAGAAGAGACTTTATGACAGTTTCAGTGGATAACACTGCATTCACTGGCCACCTTAAATGGTGCGCCTGCACACCTATGACTTAGGCCGGCTGCTTTTAGCACGCCTAGGATTAAACAAATACAAAGGATGGTCTACAGTAGAGTAGCCACTAAAAACGAATATTCAGTAAAGTAACTATGGTCAATGCATCTGAGAACAGCTAGGATGACTAAGGTAAACTCTGATCAAACCATGGTTCCAGGTATGAAATGTTATAAATAGCTCATCACTACCTTTATTACAGGTTAAGTATTCTCTGATACAGAAACCTTACATTCACATATTACAAACAACTTCCGACTTACTTCATCATCAGAGGGGAAACAACGGGACATCCCGGGCTTTCCTTTGTGCAGGTATACAGAGCGAACATCTGGAAGGAAAATACGGTGTACGTGATCCAACAGCTAGGATAGATTCTAGAAGATGGACTCCTACCAAATTATTGAACTAGCCCACTAATGACCAACCTGACCCTCCTACTAGGCCCATACTTATTAAGGATCGTAACAATTTGTCATCTCATCAAGCGAAGACACAGCAAATTCATAAATTTTGGGTTCGTCTGAACCCATAAATCATGTTTATGGGTTCGGCCGAACCCAGATATCATGAAATTGGGTTTAGTTGAACCAAGAAACACGATTTTAGGATTCAGACGAACCCAGAAAATAGAAATCATGTTATCAGCAAGGGAAAATGCAAAACAACATAACAGAAATATTGTTCCGACGAACAACAACAACATAGACACAATTTTGGACGAACACACACTAATTTAGGGAGAATTCAACAAATAGATTGCATACCCGAAGGGGAATTGTCGCAGCATTGAATCGCTCCTTTGCTTAAGCAACAATGTCTGTCGTGGAGAATACAGGAGCCTTGTGCCGTGGAGAATGGAGGAGCCACTTGAAGAGAACATGGTTGCGTAATGAAGGGAAGCTGCGTCTGGGGGAGCTGAAACCCTAAACAGAATAAGGTTATTTGCATAATTAAATAGAAAGTGGATGTATTTTTATATATTGTCCCCCTATTCCGTATTTCGAGAGAGTTCGAAATAATAATTCCGAGCTTTTCAAAAGGAATACTTATTCCTAGTCCTATAGGAATATGAATTTCGTGAAACAAACGTCGATATACGAAATTTGTGTTTCATATTCTACTTCAATTCTGCAAACCAAACATGTCATTAGGTTCCAATTACGCTCCATGAGTGTATTGGGTAGATGAGGTTAGATAAGAGATTTCAATAACAAAATGATGAAGATAGTTATTTCAGAAAATTTTCCCAAATTCGCGTCACAACTATAATAGTACTCGCGCATTCTTTCAGCCGACTCACAATAAAAATATATAAGAAACAATAAAATACAAATATTAGTTGCTAAAAAATTGGATTGATTACCAAATTATCATTTGGCTAAATAATGACATATCTAGAGTATTTTATCCCCTTTGTTTTACTATATACTAGAGTTGTAAACCCTAACTATATATCACTCCCAAGATTGCCCATGGTGGTTGGCCATCCTCACCAAGGGATCAACCACGGTTGGCCTTTCCCCCGCCTTTCGCCCAGCCACCAGGCGTCTTATTGTTGGGAAGTAGTTAGTGGTTACGCCTAGATGCTGGAGGCATAGCCACTGAAGTTGCATCTGAGGCTGCCGGTGACGTAGACACCACCGCGATTGCGCCTTGGTTACAATTATAGCTATTCTTGGTTGCGATCAGGTTTAGGGGATTTTTTTGCGAATTTCCACAATTCGACAATCAACCTAGGTCATGCGATCCTCTGGTGCCGTTGTTAGAAAATATGACATGCAATCATTTAGTGTACAATATAATACATATAATTTAATTTTTCTCGCATGATTAATGACTGAGCTAAAGCATATCAATTTGAGGTGATCACAATATATTGGAAAGATATTTAAATCAAATTTAACATAAAATTAAGGGTTAAATACCAAGTAGCTACCTGAACTTTGGACGTTTTACAACGAGCTACCCGAACTTCGAAAATTCAAAACTGGCTACCTCAACTTTGAAGAATGTGCAAATAGCTACCTCCGTCCAATTTCCAACGACTTTCCGACGATAGTTGACGGAAAATTGGACTGAGGTAGCTATTTGTACTTTTTTCAAAGTTCAGGTAGCCCGTTTTGAAATTTCAAAGTTCGGATAGCTCGTTGCAAAACGTCCAAAGTTCAGGTAGCTACTTGGTATTTAACCATAAAATTAATACTTAGTAAATTAGAGTATGATTAAAAAATACTTTTTTCCCTTACCCATAAAACTTAAGACATGAGTCAGATGTTTGAAATAAAATTTCATTTGATTTCACTACTATACATATATGTAGGACTGAGTTTCAAATTAAAATAAACATGGACTTGACAAAAATATGACTCTTTAATTATAATTCTTAAAATTTTAAAAAAGGTTATATTGAATAAAAGTAGTATATATATATATATATATATATATGTAGAGATACTAAAATAGTCTAGTAAAATAAATAAAAATAAATAAATAATTTATATAGACATAAAAATATATTTAAACAATATTATTTAATGATGCAGGTTATTTTGGTGAGTTAGATTTTCAGAAGTGTACGGGATGTGTTATAGAATGAAATTTAAATAAAAAAAAGAAGTTAAAAGTTGATATGTAATTTTAAATCTCCCAGTCCCATATGATGGATTTTTAACTAGGGTGATAAAAAAGGAATGGTTGGACTTAAACTCCCGACAACGCCAGTCCGACTAGGACCGAGACCAAGCGATTAGGACCGGATCGGACCGGATCTTAAAGGTCGGGCTCAGCCTCGGTTTTGGGGGTCCCCCCCCCAAAAAAAACGACTAGGACCGGATCAGATCAATCTTAAAGAAAATCCTAGAAATTCATGGTGCAACTCTTTAAACACTAATAATTCATGACTTTGAAGCATTCAACAACCCTTGGATCGGTTCCATAAGGAAAGTGCGATGGAAGGCGAGAAGCGAGTGGGTTCAATATCAAAACTTCAGCAATTTTTTTGGGCAATTCAATTGATTTTTTTTTTACCAAAAAATTTGATTCAATACCAGTCTGAGTCAAGCAAGACCAACTCGGCCAGACTTTTTTTTACCAAAGTCGGACTCGGTCTCAGTCCTCCAAATGTCAAGACCGAAATTTCGGTCTTAGTCTCGGTTCTGCCTCCAAGACTAGACCGGCTCGGCCATGATCGACCCTAATTTTAACCCATGTCATTATTTGAGTAATCAAATAGAATAATATTTATTTATAAAACCAATATAAATACATATGCATACGTTATTTGTTTCCAAGCAAAGTATGAAATCTGTATTTTGCACATTAAGTAGTATATTTTATTTATTTAAGTTATGTTTTTATATTTAATATAAGTTATTTTTTTATACTATATAGTATAAAACTTATTTAAATTATTTTTAAGTAAATATAGACTATACTAATTTTCAAAGAAAACAATAAGTTTATTGTGAAAGTTTAAAAGCTATTTTTTAAGTGAATATAGACTATAATTTTTCAAAATGTTCATTGTTATAAGTTTTATTTGTTTACAATAAAAGATATTAAAATTAAACAATGCATGAAATAATTAATTATATAGCTAAGTTATTGTAAATTATATTATGAAAAAAATATATACATTAAGTGCATGTTCATAAAATTAGTTAAAAATACATTAATCAATAATAAAAATTAATATTAACAATTATAATAAAGTAATAATTAATACTTTTAAGTTAAATATTTTTATGACTTATATTAATGCTATGTTTACAAAAGACTATTAAAGTAAATTTTAATATATACGTATTTAATATATTATTATATAAATTTTACTTCATAAAATATGTGTAAGAAAAAATTATAATTTTAATGTGAAATAAAGAGAAATGACATGAGTTTTGTAACTTACCTTGAGAATGAATCGGAAATTTTGAAGGATTTTAAAGTGATTTACATGATAATGATATGTCCATTAGAAATGAAAATGTTTGATTGATTTGAACCAATTAGAAGATGTTAATTTAATATGAATATGTTAATTTAACTTTAAGAACAACAAATTAGAAGAAAAAAAACTTATTTATTAACATTTAGCCAAATTAATATATATATATATATATATATATATTATTTTATTAAAGTATAAATAGAAAATCATTTTCTATAATGATCCAACAGAACAGGCTTTGTGATTCTCTCACAAAAGTCGGAGGCGTCTTTTATTTGTTTCTTCGTTCAAAGAAACGCAGTTTGAGTTTTAGTCTTCCGAAACTGTCGATGGTCCCCAACTGTTTCCTTGCACTTGCATCAGCGGTAGCACCTTGAATATTCATCGGAATCCCCGAACGGAGCATCCGTTCCAAGATCCATCAAGAAAAACAAGAACTCCAGCTCTGCACCCGACGACAATCTTTCCCTCACTCAGATCTCGAGAAAATGTGGGAGTTCAAGATCAGGAAGAAAGCTTGGATTTTTTCTCATTAGTTGAATTTCTTCCCTCCTGAAGAACAACCCAGTAAAATACGCTCTCTTTCTACAAATGGCCTTCATCATCATCATCCCTGCCACCAATCACCAGACCTTTCCTCTCCAAAAACTCTCCTTCTGGTTCGCACCCACGACTAGACCGCCTGGCCTTTCTCGACGCTAAGTTTCACAATCTGTATAACCAGCAATTACAGGTCTTGTTATTTCAACGGTATATATAATTTCAGTTTCAAAAGTTATCTTTTTTTTGTTGGGGTTTCTAAAATGGGTTCGAAGAACATATGTGATTTGGTGGACGTTTCAAGAGGTGGGTGTGTTGCGCCTCAATCACACCCACAGCTGTTGCTTGACAGCGCCAAGGGAGAACTAGTGAAGGCTCCAGCGCGGGTGGTGAAGAAGACTACTACAGAGGCCAAGGCTTTGGCAGCTCTGAAAAACCACAGTGAAGCTGAGAAGAGGAGGAGGCAGAGAATTAATGCCCATCTCAGCAGCCTACGAGGACTTGTGCCCTCATCCACTCACAAGGTATACTTATTTTCTTTCCAAATTACTTGCATCATGAATTTTGTAGTTTATTTACTCATAGACAGTCGGTTTAAATGGTAGAACTCTGAATTATGCAATCTTGATTTGTTTGAAATTCTGCAAGGATTAGCAAAATTGACAAAACTTCTTTTATATTTATAGAAAACCTATGCTTCCTTTCTCTCTAGCTCTGAATAGATTTAAATGATCTTCCTGAATTTACTTTGATGGGTTAGAATTATTTAGGGTACTACATCGCGCAGATCAGTAGGTTTGTGGTGTTTCATTTACTAAACATAAATACGAATGGCAAATAAGACTGTAAATGTTCTGTGCATATTTTTGTGGATTATATGGATTATGTTAAGTTAGTCAATTGTACATAAGATCTTTAAGCAAATAACAAATAATGAACATCTCATCGTAAAAATTATGATTTCATATATCAAATTTCACAATGCATAATGTAGAATTGACAAACTCTCAAAATTAAATAATTAGTTGAAATTTTAAAAGTTGTCATACAGAATTATTCAAGTAAGCATTCAAGAACTAGATTTATGAGCACAAGTTTATGTGTTATGTGTTATTGTGCTAACGTTCTAGCATTTGCATGTACAAACACAATTTTTTTGTGTGTATATTCTTGTTGTGTTATCAACTTTTTAAAAATTATCTTCATCCAGAGACTTTCTCTACTAGCTTTGGGTAGTAGCGAGGGTAGCATAAACCTCCTTCAAGAGACTTCTCTACTAGCTTTGGGTCGGTTTTACCTGGATCGATTGTAGAGGACGGTTTATCGGACTCTGAGAAATCATATCTGGACTACTCTTATTAAAAAATTATAATATTGGTTGACTTAGAACTATAAGAGAGGTCTGCTGCCATTACAATAGGTGGACGCTTTTAAAAATGAGTTGACCTAAATTATTGTGCAAAACCGATTCGAATTGCTCTTCTGATCAGTAAAAGTAGATCTTACAGTAGAATGCTGTATCCTAAGTTATGGCTCATTTTTATTGAGAAATACTAGACCAACCTATTTCATTTGATAAACTATAGAAGGTTTCTGTACTATAAAGGATGTAGCAGGTATGATTATTCATTATTATTATTATCATCAAGTTTAGGGTCGGTGGAACACTACTCATACAATTTTGTTCTCCTCTATATTTTATACCAATAATTGCGATAGAGGACACCTTTCTTTCCTGTGCCTTGCATCATGGAATCCATCACAGAGTTATTTCCTTTTTAAAATTTTGAGTTTGTTTAACTTAAATAGAATTATTAACAAATAAAATATACGTAATGGTTGTTGGTAGTGTAAGAAAGAAAATGACATCTAGTGGAGGGAAGCAGTTTACTTAGACACCTCCTACTCCAGTAGTAGGTATTGGTTCATGAATCTTCTATGGAAAACATTTGCTGCCTCTCAAGGAAGTCAATCCCTTAAAACAAAAAATTGAAATTTTGAGGGAAAATTTATGAATGACATAAGCTAAAATGGATGTTGGTTACTTTAGATGGACAAAGCGACATTGCTTGCGGAGGTCATCACACACACGAAAGAGTTGCAGAAGAAAGCATTCGAAACCTGCCAAGGACTGCTACTTCCGATGGACAGAGATGAAGTGACGGTCGAGCCCCTACCATGTGAAGAGATTCACAAGAATGCATTTAGGGTATCTCTGTGCTTCAAGTATCGGCATGATGTTCTGGTTGATCTTAGGAAGGCCATCAGTTCACTTTGCCTAAGGATTGTTGAGTCAGAAATGTCGACCTTTGGGGAGTGGCTGAAGATTGCATTTATCTTTTTCACCAACCATGAATCAGTTGAAGAATCTGGTGGGAAAGAGATGAAGATAAGCTCCATTCATCGCACATTGAGCACTGTCCTGGAGAAGAGCTCTTCGTCTTGCTCCTCTTTCGATGATGATAACTCACCAGATACCCGTTTGAGCAAAAGGAGGAGAGTTTCTGTGTTTGAATCCTCCAGTTCATCCTCTTGACATGATGATTTATTTGATGCAGTTGTGAATATTGTTTTATGATAATGATTTTCATTTTCCTTGTGATGTGTTTGTATACGGAGAGGAAACTGACTTTAAAAAGGACAGACCCTGGGTGTATATTATGCTGCAGTGGGGGGCTTATGATCCTCAAGTTTGTGTTTTTAATAAGTCTATATATAGAGATGAACAATGATGTTTAATTTCTGTCGAACCTAAAATCTCACCTAAAGTTGAATACTAATGTTTATTTGCAAGTTGAAAAAGTAGCATTAAAGCTCTTTATTAATAGGTAGGTTAAAGTCGGCAATCTCACAAAAGAGACGTTGGAAACGATAAGAGTTTGGACGCTTCTTTATAGTCAAACAACTCCTATCATGAAAATTGTATCCAAGATACCATTATCAACGTGCAATAAGTGTGGGAAAGAGACAAGGTCAACCAGGTTCTAACCCCCAAGGCTCGAGAATGATATACTTAATACTTGTAATGTATGCGTACAAGTATACATCATACAAATTCTTATTATATTAGGAGATTAAAAAAAAATATTATCATAACCATCCATTCTCTTAACAATCATCATCAAGCTCATAAATATAATCACGAAAAGTTGGATGAAAAATTATAGAATGGGTTGAAATAAATTTAACACAATATAAACTCAAACGAAAAAATTACGTTGAATTCTCGTTTGTGATCACCGGAAGTGGTGCTCCAGTGGTTGAGAGTGCTTACTCTCCGATGTGACTGCCGTAGGTTGAAATATGAAAATTTGACTTTAAAAAATATAACTCAGACCCTGTAAGTCCAACTCAACACAGTTAATGACATTTAATAAGAAATTCAATTATCTACCTACACTATTTTTTTTATTAGATGTATATTTAATTTTGTTAACCTAAAATCGTTTGTCCTATAATTTGACTGGAATAATTAAATGCATTAGGTGAGAAATTTAATTATATACCTACTCAAAAAAAATACAGTTCGTAGATAATTTAATTACTATGTAAATGATGCTAACTAGGCATTACTTTTTGACTTTCAGTCTGACTGTATAATACGATACATAAAAAATTATACATACGTATATATATATACGATCAAAGTTACTGTATATATGTACATATATATCGTATTATATGGTCTGAAAGTCAAAAATAAATGTCTAGTTAGCGTCATTTATTTCGTAATTAAATTATCTACGCACTGTAATTTTTTTTAGTAAGTATATAATTAATTTTTTCAGCTAATGCATTTAATCATTTAGGTCAAACTTTAGGATAAACGATGTGAGGTTAAAAATTTAATATACATCTAATAAAAAAAAATATAAAAAAATCAGAGTAGGTAGATAATTGAACTTCACCATAAAATATGGGCTTAGTAGTGACGAACCTAGGCCCATCCCGATACGTTATGTCCATATTTCTACCGTATGCTCATATTTCTAAATATTTTTCTTATCTTCTTACTTTTTCAAAAAACAAATTGGACATACTCACTTTTCAAAAATCTTCAGCATCACGACAGGCTACGCCAAACCCGGATGCTCGCCCAAGGAACTTTCACCTCATTCGTGACAAGCACTCTATTGTAACACGATCCTCTTGTATACAACTCTAGCTTATAACCTAATTACACTACTAGAAGTAATGTTTTTATCGGCGAAAACAAAAATTCCTCAGTAAAACTATTTTACTGGCGACACAGAAAAGTTCACTGATAAAGTTCTATAGTGGCCAAAAGTTCGCCGACAAATCATTACAACTATCGACGACAAATGTTCACTCGCCATTAAATTATTTTTTTTCTTGGGGAGATAATTAATTTCGCCTATAATTATATCTTTTTAAATATATAATTTGTTTTGTCATAAAATTAAATTACCTCGCCGGTAAATGTAAATTTTGACCAGAAGTTAATTACCTCATCAGTAAAAGTAATCTTTTACCGACAAAGTTAAAAAAATTCGTCGGTAATAGTAATATAAATCTAAATCCTCAATCGAGTCTGTTTCAGTTTGCCCTCTCCTCCTTACCACCGCAGAAACTCGAAGTGCCCTCTTCTCCTCCTTACTGAATTAGTGCTCTCTCCTCCTTACCACCGTAGTACCCTCCTTCGTTATCGGCGGTAAAAAATAATCATTTATCGGTAAGATATCTTGCTGGTAAAAAAGACATTTAGTGGTGAGATATCTCACCAGTAAATGGGTGTTTGTAATCCTTTAAAATAAATGTAGATAAATCTTTATTGACGAGTTATTTTGTCGGTGAAAATGTTACTCTTTTTTTTCGGCGATCTCTATCTCGCTGATAAAAGTTTTACCGGTCGCGCTTCAGTGATGACTTTTGCCGACAAATAACATCGCTGAAAAGACTTTTACCAATGAAAAACAAATTACAGGCGACTAAGCTTTGCTGGTAAAAACATTACTTCTAGTTGTGATTAAGTAGTTGGAAAAAGTACGTTGCTCACATGACCCTCCCGGTAAAAACTAATGGCACATTCTTCTAGTTGTGATTAAGTAAGTTCAGGCCAAAAAAAAAAGAAGATTAAGTAGTTGAAAAAAGTGTGTTGCTCACATGACCCTCCCGCTAAAAGCTAAAGGCACATTTTAACCCTAAGTAATCATTTAACACTGCTATAAAATATATCTAACGAAATAGGTGATAAACCCTTTTAAATATGTGTCTTTTTCTTTATTCTTTGAAATCAATATTTTCATCCAAGTGTCAAAATTCTAAGAGTTTTTTTTTGCCAATGAAAAGGGGTTTAGTAGTGACGATCCTAGACCCATCAACGTAGTCCCACAAGCAACCTAGTATAGTCGAGAGGTCGGCCTGTTAGACCCAAGTCAAATCATTTCCCCAAGTGGATTCGAACTCGTGACCTCTGAGCTAAATCATATGGGAGTCAGCGCTCTCAACGACTAGACCACAACTGTCAATGGTAAGAGGTTGTTATGATGAATACTTTGTTACATATCAAATAAGATTTTCACCAAAATGTATTTTATTTCTACCTTCAATGACAAGTTACGGAAATATTCTAGAATTTTTTAATGTACGCATAAATAGTCCATATCATCACCGGTAAATAATAAAATATAGTGATCAATGAAAATGTTTCTTTTTTACGACTAAGCATAAAGTTTACTTAACTTTTTTAGACTATTCTAACCCAATTTTTATTGAGAGAAAAATTATTTGCACATTCCATATGTAGATACTGTATGTATATTCATAGTTATATATATACTTAACTAAGCATCATATATTATGCGTAAATATGTTTTTTTTTGGTAGAATTTTTTTTAATATATTATGCGTAAATATGTTGGTATGTATATTATCACACTTCAAAAAGTTTCAATCCCAAACATACTATCTAGAGAACTGATATGCGCTTTGTGCAAAGTATAAAAATTATTTGAGTTGTCGTCGTTATATAAATTTACTCTAATATAAAATTTAAATTATTACATTAATTTGCAAAAATGAATCAAATCAAATTACTTTTAATTATATCATTATATTGATATGACTAACTCAACTTACAAAATGAAATATTTTGGAAAGAATACAGGGAAACTATTAGTTGTTGTTGCATTCGATACAAATAATCAAATATTTTCGTTGTGGTATGCCTTCACTTATTCTGAGAGTGCATATAGGTGGATGTGGTTTCTACAGCGATTGCATTATTACTGTAAACACTTGATTTTAGAAAATACCATTACACGAGGAACCGAGACGATAAAAAATAAGATAGAAAAAAACCAAAATAAAATAAAATATTATTAATAGGAAAATAAAAAATATTTTTATCTTACGTTTATTAAAAGA
The DNA here is from genome assembly GCA_946814005.1 of Chamaenerion angustifolium. Lineage (NCBI taxonomy): Eukaryota > Viridiplantae > Streptophyta > Magnoliopsida > Myrtales > Onagraceae > Chamaenerion > Chamaenerion angustifolium. The sequence goes on along the minus strand of OX328266.1, from coordinate 30,871,375 downwards.
GAAATTTTAAAATATATAATAATAATAATAATAACTTAGTTATATATATCTATATTATTAAGGCAGAAGTGATTTTTGTAACCGCCGCCTGTAAATTGACACAAATGCCCTTTAATAATCTAATTAGTTTATATTTATCATGACTGTTTTGGTCATTTAAATGTCTTCTCAAAAAGGTTATAAAAAATATTTCCACGGAGACTTGAACTTATGACCTTATAACTTGAAGATATACGTCTTAATCAACTACACACTTATGCAACATTACATATTAAACAAGATGATAATTATATTTTATTTATCACTATATTTTTCTTTTTTCTCATGCACCAGTTTTTTATATCTATATCTATTTATATTATATATATCTATATTATTAAGGCAAAAGTGGTTTTTGTAACCGCCACCTGTAAATTGACGCAAATAACCTTTAATAATCTAATTAGTTTATATTTATCATGACTATTTTAGTCATTTAAATGTCTTCTCAAAAAGGTTATAAAAACAATTGCACAAAGTGTCGAACATATATAACCTTATAACTTAAAGACACACATATTAACTGGTTACACACGTATGCAACATTACAAACTCAATAAGATGATAAATATATTTTTCTATATCATTATCCCTCTCTTTTTTGTCATTCAAGTATCTTCTCAAAAGCTTATAAAAAATTTATCTGCACGAAGACTTAAACATATGACCTTATACATTAAATACATACATATTAACGAGCTTCACACGTAACATTACAAATTTTAGAAGATGATAATTATATATTTATCTATCACTCTCCATTCATTATTTTTCATGCGTCATTTTTTTATATCTCGCTAACAAATGAAATTATATTTTCACTTTATAAGATAACAGTGAATCCAAAAACTTAAATCTTTTATAAAAGTTATAATTTCATTTACAAATAAGAGAATTTAGATTTAATTAATAATGTCAAATATGCATTATCTATTATTTCAAGCAATAAATAATTAAGATGTACAATATAATCAACTTTGAAATTTAAATTAGAGTGGAAGAAGAAATTTCATTCATTATTTATCCATTTTTTAATTAATTTTATTTTAATTAATTATTATAGATGTTATTTTATATAACTTTACAATTTTACATAATAATGATAATTGTATTTTATGTTCTCAAGTTGTCATATTTTGTTTGGTAACTGTGACTTTTAAATGTTTCTACAATTATATAGATATTTTTTCTTCAAAATATTCTCTCTTCTTTCCAAGAAGTTATAGTTTTTGTTTTAAATTGTGAGCACCATCGTTATAAAAATACATTTCATTTAAAAAATTAAATAATTCAGATAGAATTAAAATCAATCAAAATTGATGTATCTTTATATGTTTAATATACATAATCTATCGTGTGAGGCAATAAATACAAAAACAATAATCAAATTTGAAAACTTAAAACCAAAATGAAAGGAGACATTTGATTAATGTATACAATTTTTATAATGATAATTATGTATTATAGAGTGTTTTCAAATAATGAGATTATTAAAATGTTAAAAAAAAACTTATAGATTTTTTTTTTGTATGATTAATAGTAATGCATAGATGATTCCGACACTTTGACAAAGTTATTTTGATAAAATAGTAAAATATATTTCTTCGTTATTTTATTTTTTTTGCCAAAAGTTCTTAATATGTTATTAACCCCGGTGATGTGTTGAAATAATATTTTACGAATTACTTAATATAAAAATCAATATTAATTTTCAAGGTTTATTATTTATTATCATTACAAAATATTTTTAGGATCAGACAAATTTAGATTCTATGAGTATTTCTTTGCTTAACCGTACAGTCCAAATAAATCTAAAATTAAAATATGAATATATTTAACTAACCCTACTTTATGAACTCTGAAAATGTTAAAATAAACAATAACTCTGGAAATATCTAATTAAAAACAAGGAATAAGTTAATCAAATATCTAATTTTATTTTTTTGTGTGAATTTTACTGGTAATTTATTTATGTTGTCACTGTAAATTTTTGAAAGTTGTCGTTTCATGGACATGGTATTTTGATTGTTAAGATATTTTAAGAGTATATTGAATCTTTTCACTAACTTGTTCGAACTTATGAGACAGCTGGTTAAGGCGTACGTCTTAAATCATAGAGAGTAACAACGCCCAGGTTCAAATCTCGAGGATGTCGAGAGTACAATACTCAAAGAAAGGTCGGATTTCGGGAGTATAATACTAAAATAAATGTCGGATGTCGGGAGTATAATACTCAAAGAAAGGTCGGATGTCGGGAGTATAATACTCAAAAAAAGGTTGGATGTCAAGAGTACAATACTTAAATAAAGGTCGGATGTGGGGAGAATAATACTCAAAAAAAGGTCGGACATCGATAGTATAATGTTCAAAGAAAGGTCGGATGTTAGGAGTATAATACTCAAAGAAAGGGTGAAGGTGTCAGAATGCTCAGGTTCTTGCTCCCGGATGCTCAAGCAATTTCTTAAAAATATTTAAAACAAAATTAGTTTTATTTCATTATATTAGGCAATTTAAGTTTAGGTTTACAATTCCACTAATATTTTTAATAAAGTGTTTAATTCTTGTAATATCCTAGGAATCGGGTTGATTATGTCCTCCTAACACTTTACGTAAGACAAACGACGACAACGTGCACACGTGTAGCGCGTGCTGGAGTCTAGTATAGGTAGTATTATATATATATATGAAATGAAAAAAAAAACAATTCACACTTTCGGACGCTTACCTTGCCTGCACACGCCTCGCCTCCCTTCATGCTCTGCAGTCTGCACCATCCCCATTTTGCCCATCCACTTGCATTGCTTAATAAAATAATAGTAACAAAAACTAAAGAGAAAGTTCTACAGCTTCAAAAAGACAAAAACACACAACAGAGAGAAAATTAGTAAAAATAAATTGCATTTTAGTCCCTGAATTTTTCCGGACTCACTACAACTTTCAAAAGTGTTACAACTTAATCCAATGTGTTTTATATTTTCAAAATCATTCGCATATGTTTAACACGTTTTAAAATGACCCCAAAGTTAAACCGTTCCTTTTTTTAGCACCATTAATTTTAGTCTCCTCTTGTTTATTTATTTTAAAGGGTTAAATAACACATTGCTCCCTAAAGTTTACGTCAATTTTAAAATTCTCTCTTAAAGTTTAAACTCCCCCCTAATGTTTAGAAATGATGAAAAATCGTCCCTAAAAAAGCATCTAACAGAGAGAATTTTTCATCATTTCCAAACATTAGGGGGACTTTAAACTTTAAAGGGGAATGTTAAAATCGACGGAAACTTTAGGAGGCAATGTCCTATTTTACCATATTTTAAATTAACTGGTAAAAAATGTGTGTACGTGGTTTATTTTATTTGAAGAAAATGCTTGTAATCTCTTTGGCCAAGTATGATCAAAACGGTCAATTCAGGTAAACCGGTAAAAATAAATTCAAAAAAGGCAAACTAAATTACTGAAAGGGCGAATTAAGGGCTCACGAGCTCTCAAAACGTAATCAAACTCCTGAACTCAATTATCTGAACGTAGACCTTTCCAAATCCTAGGATGTTAATACCATGTACCCTAGGAAAATTTAGGATTCTGATTAGCCTTTAATTAATCGGTGACAACTCTTTCATTTTTTGGTTCGGTTGATGACCCCATTCGATCGGACCCGCCGCTCGCCGAGACCCGACATTTTCGAACGAACAAATAAATATTTTTCAAAAAAATCAGGGAGAGTCGGATCTAACGTCCTACAATTACATTACGAAAGATCAATGTAATATATGTATTATTTGTGATCGTCATGCTGTGATTAAAATTGAGGTTGCTAGGGTAATTGAGGTTGCTAGGGTGTTTTCCAGAGCCATTAGGAGTTTATAGGTATGGTGCTAGACATATGGCAAGCAACCAATTCTCACTTCAAGGGCCGAACTCTTAAAAGTAGATTCTTTGAGATGGCATGGACTACATCACGTAAAAATTTGATAATTGTTTTGCCGGATTTAGTACCCTAAACAACGATAAGTTCAAACGTCATTGAATCATTGTGTGTGATGACTTTAGTTTATGGTCACAATCTTACGCTGAGGGATACCGATATGTAGTAATGATGATCAATAATTCCGAAGTTGTTAACAGAGTTTTGAAAGGAGTGTGATCGTTACTGGTGACAGTCATTGTAGAAATAACTTTCACACAGTTAAATACTTACTTTGTTAAACATTGTGCGCGTTATGACCACGTATTATCAATGGTCCATGTATGGATGCCAAAAATAAATGAGTTGTTAGCTACCACAGAGGAAACGTCTCGTAGATTTGATGCGAAGACATATTCGTACGGGGAGGAGTACAAGTTACGAAAACGTGAAGGTAAATATTATACAGTAAACTTGGTAGAACAGTCGGGCACGTGCAGAGAGTAGACATTATTTCATAAGCCATGTGCACACGCGATGACTGCTCTACGTGTAGCTAACATAAATTGGTACCAACACATGTATCCTTACTTTAACATTGGAGCTTATAGACATACGTACCTCTCGTGGAAGTGGTGGAATGGTCCTGTTGTTAGATGTGATCCACGAATGATGATATCAAAACATGGTCGCATGATAATTTGATATCCACGAATGATGATATCTAAACATCAATCATATAAGATTTAAATTTGCATGTATAATTGTAGTATAATTTATTTTTGGGTTATATATTCAATGTGATTATTTGGTCACTCCGTTAAGCAACTGTTAATTTTTTCCGTCCATTAATCATTCACATATTTTTGAATTGTTAAATGACTGTTTTACCCTTAATCATATATATCTATTCATATTCTTCTTCCAAAATCATTTCTTTCTTCCAAATATCATTCAAAGGCTAGAGCTTCAGTGTGGATTCGATTCTTCATCTTCTTCGATTCTTTATCTTCTTTCGATTCTTCATTTCTGATGCGTTGTTTCTTCATTTTTTTTATTCTTTGTTTCTTCATCAATTTATGGTTGAAGTTCAACCCGTAAATTCAATTTTTGGCCAACTATCACCTTCAAATCCTTTCAACAACTCTGGTTTCTTCGTTAGCCACCCAACCTTTTTTCGTGGAACTTCATCAACATTTTCAGTTTTTTATGGGTGAATTTCAAGGGTTTTAAGGGATTGTTTTAGTCATTTCAATTGCTAGAATAGTAAATTAACAGAAAAACAAACGATGAAGAGTAAAAATGACAAAATAGTCACATAGTTGAACATGTGTGACTATTGTGCACAAGTTATAACCAACTAGTCACATGGGCAAAGATAAGTAACCATTTAGTATATTAAATTTTTATTTCTTTTTATATATTGAAGGTAAACGGAACCCATCAACCATTAAGGGATTGTTTTTAGTCATTTCAATTGCTAGAATAGTAAATTAACAGAAAAACAAACGATGAAGAGTAAAAATGACAAAATAGTCACATGGTTGAACATGTGTGACTATTGTGCACAAGTTATAACCAACTAGTCACATGGGCAAAGATAAGTAACCATTTAGTATATTAAATTTTTATTTCTTTTTATATATTGAAGGTAAACGGAACCCATCAACCATGACCGACTACGGCATCTGCAAGAAGTAAGAACAACCCAATGCGGTCTAAAGAATGCTCTCAAATTCTACTCATATCCTGACTACTGTTGAGACTGCAGAACTTCTGAATAACAACACCAAACTGAAGGAAGATCAGCCACATAATCCGCATAGCATGGAAGAGGATCCATCAAAGACAGCTACAAGTGTTATCTCCTACAAGGAAAAACTCACTGGGATTGTTCAGGGGGCTTACAAAAATGCTTTCTATCGGGAATGTTCGAATTCGTCTGAAGTGATTCCATCAAGAGACCACAATGAGTTGGAACTGGATGGTAAACTATCATATATCATATCCAAAGAGGAGAAAACAAGGATACAAAAAAGGTATGAACAATCTGTCATCATTAAAATTATAGGAAGAAGCATACTGTATCACCACATGGTGCTGAAAATTCGGAGTCTCTGGAAACCAGAAGGGGAAATGTCCTGCATTTTACTTGGGGAAGGTTTTTATTTAGTCAAATTTACTTGCCTGGGAGACATGGATAAAGTGTTCAGGGATGGACCTTGGTTCATCAATGGGCAATTCTTGTCAATTCGAATTTGGGAACCCAAATTCAACCCAGAAAGAACCAGTATCTCTAAAGTGGCTGTTTGGATCAGATTGCCCACTTTACCAATGGAATATTTCGACCCTATAATATTACAAGGTATTGGAAATACAATAGGTCCTCTATTGAGAATCGATAGCTATACCATAAATGCTGAAAGAGGAAAATTTGCCAGGCTCTGTATCCAGCTGGATTTGAGCAAACCATTACCTGCGTCAATCGAAATTGATGGATATTCCCAAAAAATATATTATGAAGGTATTCAATCAATCTGTTTCTCGTGTGGCATGGCAGGGCATAGTAAAGATCTATGTACTCAGATCATCCCAGCAGTTCCGGGATCGGAGGATCAAGATTCAAATCCAATCACCTTGGCCACGGGGACCCTGGATGTTGGTTACTCGCCGGAAAAAACCATCGGAATCATCTAGAATATGGCGGGAAAATCAGGTCAAACAAATGGATCCGAAGATTCAAAATCAAATGGAAATCCTACTACCTCATAACCGAATGGGCAACCAGAAGAAAAACGACCATAACCTCGAAACCCGAGTTCCATCAACCACCGGGATAGCTCTCTCAGGCGAGACCGACCAGACCAGATCGCCGGAAAAGGAAGGCCGTGAGGAGGACGTCAGACCCGAGAGTTAGTGGAGAACAAACGGTAATGTTAGCAAAGGTGGAGACCACGTTCAAACGGTAAAGGGAAGGGAAGTAGGATATTACCGTTCGGGAAGTGGAGAAGCTACGCGAAGTCTAAATCATGCAGGCCAAAACTACGTGAAGCCGGTCGTCAACCTTGTTGGGCTGAATAAAGGGACAATGGTCGGGGAAGATGCTGAGCAGGCTGCCAGGGAGGAGGATGCGCAGGTTGCCAGGGAGGAGGATGCGCATGTTGTCGGGGAGGAAAGTGGAAGAACAACTACTCTCGGTCCGCATGATATCGGGGAGGATGATGTGCAAGGAGAAGAAGGAGACCACTTCACTCGGTCGGCTGAGGTGGAAAGCGTGACATGCAACGTGACAACAACTGTCGGTGAGGCAAGTGGAAGAACAGCAGCCACCGGTCGTTCGCATGCTGTCGGGGAGGACGAACCGCAAGGAGAAGAGGAAGACCAATTCATTCGGTCGGCTGAGGTGGAAAGCTTGTCTGGCAAGGTGACAACAACTGCTAGTGGGAAGGCACGGAGCTTGAAGGGAGACACATTAAAGAATACATTGGTGGAACAAAGTGGGGAGGCTGCAACATTAAACAAAGGTGGCCATCTTGGACACGATCCCTCTGTCACAGATTCCTGCAATATTCGAAGGAAAGCTGCTGTCGACGAAGGCAAGCCTCATGCTGCAGGGGACGGGTGCGTCGAGCTGGGCCAGGCTGAAGCTAAGGAGATGCTGGGCCTTAAGGGTCGGTCGATCCAAGGGAACAGGGAAGGAACAGATGGTGGGTCGAGTTCAACTCCCATGCTGTTGGGCCGAAGTGGTGGGCCTCGGGCTGAAGGCCTGAACCAGATTGGAGAGCTGGACCGGAATGCGGAGGCGGGAAATTGGCCTATCAAGCTTAAGACTATCAAGGAAGACCTAAACTTAACCGATAACACCTCGAAATTTTCTTTTATTACTCCTGACTATGATCATAATGAAAGAAACAATTTAACTACCTATGTGAATTTTTCTAATGCCAGGGACACAGGGAAAGTAGGAAGTCGTAAAGATGTTCCCTTAAAAGCCCAAGGAAAAAAGAAAAATGGGAAGGCGCGAACCCAATTGGATACGGTGGAGAAAGGAGCTATATACACAGCAAAGACACCTACTGTGCACGGGAGTAAGAATGTTCATACTCAGGGAGGTAAGGGACAAGGTGAGGTAACTATCAACTGTTTAGATAGTACTAGTCCTTAGTATTTGATTTGTGTTGATGGTTTTTTTTAATCATATTTTTTATGAATCAAGTACAACCTTCTAGTAATATGGTCCCAGAAAAAGCTCACATGAGATCCATTATGTGGAATGTTAGAGGATTTGGTAATCCTGCAGCTGTCAAGGCGGTTAAACATCTAATCCATATTCACAATCCTACTGTGTTGATCTTAATTGACACTAGACTCAGGGGCCAAAAGATGATTGACCAAGCGGGAAAGCTCCCGTTCAACAAATTTCTAGGGGTGGAAGCAAGAGGGTTTAAGGGTGGAATCCTTGTGCTCTGGAATGATTTCGAGACTAATATTTCAAAAATGGCGTCTACAGAGCAGGAATTACACTTCAAGATCCAGGTTATCCCTTCTAACCTGTCTTGGTTCATGTCTGCTATTTACGCTAGCCCCAATTTAAATGAAAGATTACTGCTGTGGGATAATCTTAAATCGGTGGCCTCTACTATTTCTTGTCCTTGGCTAGTAGTAGGTGATTTTAATGATGTCACTAATTGTGCTGAAAAATTGGGGGGAAATCGGGTTTGCATGAATAAGGTGTCCCTCTTTAATGATATGATCAGTGATTGTAATTTGATTGACCTAGGCTTTAGAGGGCCTAAGTTTACTTGGGTCAATATGTGGAACTCAGATAGATTAATCCAGCAGAGACTTGATAGGATGATGGCTAATATGGACTGGAAATTTAGTTTTCCCAATGCATCTGTTACTCACCTTATGAGAACTCACTCTGACCACTGTCCGCTGCTTATAAACTCGGGTGGGGATGGTCACATCAAAGCAATTAGGCCGTTTAGGATGGAACCTATGTGGCTTGATCACCCAAGCTTTGAACAAATGGTTCAGATTACTTGGAATGAGTGTAGTAATAGGATCACGCCTGCCATTAATCACTTCCCTGCTAAAGCTCGTGCTTGGAACAAAGAAATTTTTGGGAATGTTTTTCAAAGAAAAGAAAAAATCCTTCGGAGGATTTCTGGAGCTCAAAATTGTATTGCTAATTCCCCAAATGATTTCATTGTCGCCCTGGAAAAAAATCTTCAGGCGGAGCTGTCTGAGATTCTTGACCAGGAAGAAAAACTGTGGGCTGCAAAATCCCGCACTAAGTGGATCAGAGATGGGGATAGAAATACCAAATTCTATCATATTTCTACTCTTGTTAAAAGAAGAAGAAATAAGATCTTGGCTATCAAAGATTCAATTGGAAATTGGATCTTCGAAGAGGGGCTCATTCAGGAGGAATTTCAGAAATTCTTTTCAACTCTTTTCACCACCTCAAAGGCCTCCTCATCTTTGGTGGTTGAGCAGCCAGAGGCATGGATAGCTGCTCTATCTGAAAATCAAATCCGGCGCCTAAACAACTCTATCACTTTGGAAGAAATTAAGAAAGCTACTTGGGACCTTAAACCGTTTAAAGCTCCTGGACCGGATGGCCTCCATCCGGCTTTCTTCCAAAAGTTGTGGAACTGTACGGGTAGCTCTCTGATAGAGGCTATCAGTGAGGTGTTTAAAAGAGGGTCTGTTCCCACAAGTTGGAATGAGACGTTTATCTGCCTAATCCCAAAATGTAGTCAGCCAAACTCGGTCTCCCACTTCAGACCTATAAGCCTTTGCAATTCTACTTACAAGGTCATATCAAAAATTTTGGTGAACAGAATAAGACCAACTCTGAAAGATATCATCTCCCCTTTTCAGACTAGTTTTATCCCGGGTAGAAGGGGTTCAGATAATGTCATTCTGCTTAGAGAAGTACTGCACTTTTCAAAGCACAAACAGGGCAAAACAGGGTGTATGATCATCAAAATTGATCCTGAGAAAGCTTATGATAGAGTTGAGTGGGATTTCATCAGAAGAACGCTCCTTTTCTTTAAATTCCCGGATAATGTCATCAAGTTGATTATGAGTTGTATCTCCACGTCTTCAATTGAAATTTTGTTCAATGGCGGGAAACTTGAAAAATTCTACCCGTCCAGAGGGATTAGGCAAGGGGATCCTCTATCCCCGTACATCTTTATCCTTTGTATGGAATATCTGGCGTATCTTATCGATGAAAAGGTTATGCAGGGACAATGGAAAGGAATAAAAGTGGGAATAGGTAGCTTGACTTTATCCCATCTTTTCTTTGCCGATGATCTGATTCTCATGGGAGAGGCGACACCTGAAAATTGTAACTGTATAAACTCGGTCCTTAAAGAGTTTTGCGACATTTCTGGGCAGAAGGTAAATCAGGGGAAGTCAATCATGGTTTTCTCAAAAAATGTTCCAGCTACCAAAAGAACTCAGATATCTACGAGTTTACAGTTTAGACCAGTTGAAAACTTTGGTTCTTACCTTGGCTTTCCTTTGGATTTGTCAAACTCGAAAGTTAGCTCTTTTAACTTTGTCTTGGATAAAGTTAGAAACAAACTCTCGGGGTGGAGGGCAAAGCTGTTATCAATGGCAGGCAGAGTTACGTTAGTCAAATCGGTCTTGTCCACTATCCCCTCCTACTATATGCAATGTACTATGTTTCCTAGTTCAGTTTGTAAAGAACTTGACAGGATTAATAGAAATTTTGTTTGGGGATCCACGGACCAGAAGAGGAAAATCCATTTGATCAACTGGGAGGAAATTACAAAGCCGAAAAAACTTAGGGGTCTTGGTCTGCAGTCGGTGGTTTATCGTAATAAAGCTCTATTGGGGAGCTTAGCTTGGAGATTGAAGAAGGATACGGCCCCTTGGGCGGTGGTCATTAGAAACAGAACTTTTAAGCATGATGGTATTTCTCTTACTACTTCGAATAAAACGCCTGGTAATTGGAAATCAATTAAGGAAGGTATGAACACCCTTAAATTAGGGTCAGGATGGGTGGTGGCAAATGGTAGAGACATTAAATTTTGGCACGATAACTGGGTGGGTAATCAACCCCTGCGAGCGGCAATCTATGGTCCTCTGAACTTTGAAGAAGACAGACTGATGGTAGGAGATGTCTTCCAAAATGAAGAGTGGAATCTTGATAGAACTTCCTTTGTCTTCCCCAAAAAATTTATGGATTTGTTTCGAGGTACTCCAGGGGACAAGACAAATATATCCTCGGACACGCAAATCTGGAATGGCACTCACTCGGGGAATTACTCTACAGCATCAGCATACTCTCTGTTAGCCGGTCATGACACAAACAACCAGGTGATTGATCAATGGGATTGGGTTTGGAAGATTCAGACTATCCCAAAAATTCAGCATTTTATCTGGTTATGCCTTAAAGACAGACTAGCCACCAGCAAACTATTGAACCATAGAGGCTGCAATTTGAGCCCTTTGTGCCAAATTTGCTACTCTGGGGTGGAGGACATTGATCATTTGTTGCGAGGGTGTAAGCATGCTAAAGAGATGTGGATCTCAGCCACGGGATCGCCTAATCTGGGTCAACCTATCGACTACCCTTTGAATGAGTGGATCAAGAAGGGTTGTCAGGAATCGGGGGTCAATATTCAGGGAGTTGAGTGGAAGTTCTTTTTTCCTTATGCGATTTGGAACATTTGGAAAAATAGGAACTCTCTTATTTTTAATGATAAACCTGCTTGTTCTTCTGTTTTTTTCTTTATCTTTATCTCAGGCAAAGTTTCATAAAAATGTTTATTTTGAGTCTGTCAGTGCTAATGAGTTCACTTCCATTGATATTAGTTGGGTTCCTCCTAAAGAGGATTGGTTTAAAATTAACACAGATGGTGCTGCTAAGGGAAATCCAGGTTTTGCAGGAGCTGGTGGGGTCATCCGAGACAGCAGGGGTCTATGGGTTGCAGGTTTCTCAAGGAATTTGGGTTGCTCAAACAGTCTCACTGCGGAATGTTGGGCTATCCGAGATGGATTGCTTTTGGCAAAGACACTCGGATTAAAATCTATTTACCTTGAGACGGACGCTCTCTTAGCCCATAAGGTAATCTCTGATGAAAATATGTCAAATCATAAACTAATGCCGATCATTGCGGATTGCAGGAGGCTTTTGATGCAGTTCGATAGAATGAAATTCAGACACATTTTTCGAGAAGCGAATGCGGTAGCGGATACATTGGCGGGAATGGCTCTCAGACAGCAACACGTGTTTGAAATCCATAGCTCTCCTCCGAATGAAACTATTATTGCGCTCCGGAAAGACGCTGTGGGCTTTTCGGTTTCGCGGGTTGTTAAAGTTAGCTAGTTTTGGTTGTGTATTTTGAACTTGGGTGATTTATTGTCACCTATTGCGGTTAATTTAATCCATAATTATCAAAAAAAAAAAAAAAACATGACCGACTACAAAATGTGTCCCTGATCTGTATTGAGGATGGCCATTTATTCTTGGCCAACGTGCCACTCGTACTCTTTGATTATGAAAAGTGACACATGGTGGATCGTGTGATACAACAATTTGACCTCTGTCAACCTATTCTAGAAGAATTCGAGGATCGACAAGATTGGGATATGTTGCACAAACTACGATGGGATAAGAAGAGGCGTGAGCCATGAGTCATACGACACAATGAATACATTCAATTGCGGAACAACCGTGGTTTGTATCTAGTTCATGAACTAAAGATACACGTAGCTCATTTTGATTACTTGGCATGGTACTCAAGGAATACAGATACATTAATCAGAGATGCAAGACCACTTGTACCAACTGGTGTAGATGCTGAAATAACACCGACCATGCACTTCGAACCACATATGAACCAAAATATGTTGTTGGTATATATAAATTCAACTGTAATTGTTATTATTTGATGTACTTATCAATATTACGTTTTTTATTATACATATGCGAGGTTGAAAACATGTTGCTCGTTGTTGCAAAAAATTATTGAGGACCACAACCGGGAGATCGAAGAAGTATGTGGACAAGATTATGAATCTTTGTGGGTTCTCCCACGACATAATTGGTGAACTATCGGAGTTCAATCAGATGATGACAGAAGTTGTGTCATCCACTGAGAATGGACAGGTAGAAAACACATATCAATCAGAAGATGTCTTCAATAATAAGGAACATATGTTTCACCATCATACAGATCTACCACCTCCAGTCACTCAACAATCGCAAATTGATGAGGTGCAAAATGAAGTCTTCCGACCAAAAAAGATTAGAAATGTTTGGGGTCAAGCTAAGGGGTATACAACTGATAGTAGTGGTCATGGGGGTTGGATACCCTAGATGATAATCTATTACAAACTTTTAAATATTTTTGTATTTATATTTTTGGGGCAAATATATGTAAATTATTTAGATACTACTTTATTTAAGTAAACTCAATATTTTCTAATGTGTTTGTATTACTTTTAAAAAAAAAAACTAAATGTAAATTGTTCGCGTTTAGAGTTATTTTTGAAAATCGAAAGCTTATTTTGGTAATTAATTTTAAAAAAGAGGTCAAATTTGAAAAAACAATATCTATGAGGAATGTTGAAGAACATATAATATGATTAAAATAATATATTGTGACACTCACGTGAGCATTGAACGAAAAATTGGATATAAAATTAATAGTGACTATTATCAATATTTTAGAATTGGATATAAAGTTAATAGAGTGGCTATTATCAATATTCTAGAACTTAAGTGACCATTAATTAATGTATATGTATATATATATATATATATAAAGATAAGCACCAAAAATTAATATAGAAAAAATATAAGTAATGTCTCCTGACAAAAAAAGATGAGAAATGTTTGGAGCCGGGCTAAGAGGTACACAACTGGTAGTCGTGGGTTTTGGATACCTTAGATGATAAACTATTACAAACTTAGAAATATGTTTGTATTTGTATTTTTGGAGCAAATATATGTAAATTATTTGGATAGTACTAATATTGAATTTTTCTAATGTGTTCGTATTTTTTTTTTTTTTAAAATAACACTTAACGTGAATGGTTCACGTTTAGGGTTATTTAAAAATCGAAAGCTTATTTTGTTAACTAATTTTCGAATAGAGGTCAAATTTGAAAACAAAAACTCTACGAGGAAGATGAAAAACATATAAATATGATTAAAATATGTGAGCATTGAACGGAAAATTGGATATAAAGACAAAGTGACTATTATCACTATTCTAGAACTTAAGTGACCATTAATTAATGTATATATGTATAAAAACATAAGTACCAAAAATTAATATAGAACAAATATAAGTAATTAAATATGTTACTTATCGCATAAATAATATTAATTTATTTGAGAAATTTTATTGGCAGATCATTGATTACTTTATACATACCAATTTTGTTGAAAAACTAAAATTTCCTCGTAACTTTTTACATATTTGTCATTACTAATTTTAAGGAAACTAATTATCAAATCGACCCCATATTTTTGTAGCTACGAAATTACAGTCTAAAATGGTGAAAATCCATGTGTTTTAGCAATGTTTGAACCCTAGACCTATTACATATACTAACTAAATGTTTTAACACTAAACTACTAAATCCAATTAATTTTTTTTATAGACTTCAAATATAGTTATTGAAGCAAATCTCATATTATTATATCAAACATATCATGTTTATTTATTGATACTCTTTAATAATTTACATTTGTTCAACGTCGTTTGTTTAATTATGTTTTTAATTTAATTTAGTATTTACATGCTACCAGAATACTCATTTTGTCCAAATTTTATGTTTGATGGAAAAATTAAAACTTAGCACCATATGTGTCGTTAGAATTTTAATTTAATTATCTACATACTATAGTCTTTCCAATTTTTTTAGAGATGTTTGGAAAAAATATTTTCAAAATGAGTATTATAGTAGCCTATAAATACTAAATTTAGAATATTACTTATTTTTCAACCATTTCAAAAAGTTAATGCAGTAGATACATAATTAAATTAAAACTATAATTAACCAACGATGTTGGAACAAATGTAAATCGTTAAAAATCATCAATAAATAAACATGATATCTTTAATACAATAATATGAGAATTATTTCAATAACTATATTTGAAGTATATAAAAAATAGTTATAATTAGTAGTGTAGTGATAAATATTTTAGTTAGTATGAAAGAGGTCTCGGGTTCAAAATTAGTAAGTGTGACATTTTCACCATTTGATAATTAGTTTCCTAGAGCAAATATGTAAGTATCTTTACCCATATTTCTCTTATTTAATTTTACTATAGTATGTATTATTTTAATACCTATAAGTATAATTATTTACTTTAAAAAAAATATATCGTAATTAAATAGTTATAAATTTCAACATGTTAATTTATAAAATGTTTTTCGATGAAAAAGTTTATTAAGGCATACAGCATAATCTATCTATCTATCTATCTATCTATCTATCTATCTATCTCTTAATTTGGCTAAGAGGCATAATATGTTGATAAATAAGTAAAATGATTTTTTTTTCTTCAATTTGATTGGTCCAACACTACCATATGTTACAAATACTTGTGTGGCATCACATTTTTGCTTAGGTTGAAACAACTTTGATTTCAGAATGAATGCATGCATGTTGATGTTGTTAGACAAAGAAAAAGCAAATCTTAAAAATCATTTTGTTTTATCATTTATTTCTCTTTCAAGAAAATAATTGTTAAATTTCTTTTACAAACTTAGTTCTCTAATTTTTCATTTTATATTTGTTAAAAAATCCTCTATTAATAGGTCTCATATTTTGAACAAAGTTTATTAAAAAAACATTTATTCGGTAAATCATCTCATATATTATTAAAACTAAAACTAAAATATTATAAATTAAAAGTACATTTTTAATATAAATATCAATTTGATAAAAAGTTTTAAATTCTTTTTAAAACAATAACAATATAATAAAATTTTAAGTACATTATTTATTCATTTTTATATCTATCCATTATTAACATATTTCTCAAAATATATACTTTTTAAGGAATCTAATATTTCTAACATTTAGAAGAATAAAAAGATATATTAAAAATACTAATAATTGATCAATAATATATATATATATATATATAATCACAGCATTATTAATGCATCACTAGATTATAATAATAATAATAATTAATATTTAGTGTTATTATTGTTTTTATACATGTGTAGTTTTACCATTAATATAAGTAGTTTCATTATATATAGATTTTATTATGATATTTGCCTATTAAATTAATTGTCAACCAATACTTAGGTGATTATTTTTTTAATCTAAATACCTAATTTTTATTGAACAATGGACTTTATAATTGTTTTTCTTCATATATCTATTATCTACTTTTAATTATTTTTTTCATTAAATATATTTCATATCATACTTATTTTATGAAACGACAAATATATTTTATTTAAAGACTAAAGTAAATAAATTTTATAATATGTTACGAAAAATAAATTAAATTGACTACTTACTGAGATCCCTATTACATTTTTAATTTAGGTAGCTTAATCTAATGAATCTCACAAATTACCTAGAGTTAGAGAGATAGATATGCAGAGCATAGAGAGAGACCAATTGGGACCCGGAATCTCAATTAGTCTCGACTGTGTTACGGTTCAAACCGAAACATTTGAATTTTGGGCCAATTGAAACCGAGTAGTTAGATATTTTTTTGGCCATAACGAGTTGTTAGATTAGAAGCAACTGTTTCTTCTTGGCTTTGCACTTCAAAGTCATAATAATGTCTGTCAAATTCAACATATTTTTGTCTCTAAGCAAAACACAATATCAGGGAACATAGTTTTTGTACAGGTGATATACTACTCTACTACACAATGAATGTATAGTTATAGTTAGATCTCCACAAATTCATTGTCGGCATCATCATCCTCGTCGTCTTCATCCCAATCCAGGTTGAAAGCAGTAGCAGACTTCATGAGCTCCGTCAGTCCAGTGAGATCCTCTAAATAGGTGGGATGATTAATTGCTTCAAGCACGAATTCCATTCCTTTTCTCTTCAATTCTGATACAACCTGCATCATGAAGTATTGTATAAGCAATGGCAATGGCAACTTAATTGTCTAGGAAAAACGAATAACACTCAATAATTCATAGGATACAATTAATTATTGCAGAACCGAAACCATTGAAGCATAACAATCTTGGTGGTTGACGAAAACAGGCTCTTACCGTTTCAGAGCATGCTGTGCAACTATTTGAGCAGTGGCCCACAAGAGTGATCTGGGAAAACTGAGGAAAGGAACCTCGTATCTGGTGGGGCAAAATACCCAGAGGTTGCTCACTCCCACTACTTACATTTCCACCTGCATGCTCACCTTCTGCATATGTTCTGTTCACAGTAGTACAAGTAGTAATGTACATCTTATATTCAATAAATACAGACAAGGAGAAGAGCAAATCTCAAGGTTTTTAATAAAACTAGCTCTTATTTGATGTGTTTACCCAAGAGGATGATGTAGGATTCCCACTAACAGCTCAACTGCAAGAGCAGAAGCAATAGGAGCCAACCCCGGGCGAGTAACAGTACATTGTTGGTCTAGGGTGCGGTTAGCAGTTGACTGCACCAAGTAAAAGTACCACAGTAGATCATCATTTGCCGGAAGAAGGAAAAAAAGACAATGAATTTCATTGGTAAAATTGGAATTATGTTATTTAAATTTAGAGAGATTACATCAATTGGTGCTACGACATCATTGCAGAAATAACAACCCAATCTTTGTCGTCCCACATTCTCAGCAAGTGACAAGTTTTCTGAACCAGCTGATAAGCTGCTAAAAGGACCAGCTCCATGGCGCATCACCAAAAAACTGTCAAATCCTAAAGCCGCTGTGATAGTAATCTGCAGATAATAATGATCGCCACAAAGAATAATGAACCACAACCATAATTACACCCAAAAAAAACAAAAACAGTAACAGATCATCAGACCTTGTTGGAATAAGCAGAGAATAATGTAGGTAGCCACCGGCTTTCCCTTGTGTCTGTCAACAAGAAAACCACGTCATGAGACTCAACTAGAGCTTGTAGGCGTCTACAGTCCTCCATGACGCTTTCTTTTTCCTGGCTTGAAATCGGATGCCCAGGCATAGGTATAGCCATTACTTCAGCTTCTGCTTCCTGAGGAGAGTTTCAGGGAATGGAAAGGCATCAAGCAAAATAAATTTCAATGTCATTTACTATATTAATTATATCATACATAAATAAGCAAGTAAATCTAAAATGTCATTTACCACAGCCGGGAAAATCTGCTTGAGGCTTTTCACTGCTGCCTGAGCTTTCATCTCTCCGCCATTCAAGCAATCATCTAGTGTGTACAACGACTGCCTCAGTGGATTAGACATCGCCACCCTACCATTGTCAAGCAGAGTGATTTTTCTAACACCCCACGCCTACAGAATAGCAGTTTCCCTCGATCATTTTATTTTTAAAAATTTAACAAATTAGGTCAAGAGAAATAAAAAAAGTTAAAAAAACTCACCATAAGCATTCGAGCAACCTGGCATCCTAAAGTACCAGCTCCTAGAAGAAGACACTTGGTAGAAGACAAGATGTTCAAGTTCAGAGACGGCATGGCGCGCCATCTCATTAGTTTCAAGTTCAAATCTGCTGCAGATATGGCTAGCCTGTGCAAATTCAATCTCGGGAGTTGGATATAAATTTCTTGAATATACATAATCTTACAGCTGAGACTATTTACCTTGTTGGGTCCATTGATTGAGCGAGGTTAATACGCCTGGATCCTTTCCGACCTCGAATAGATTCCCATCCAATAACACTAGGCAAAGATTGGTTATCTGTCCATCCTAATCCATATTATTTATACATGGAGCATTAAGCCCTCTGTAAAGAAAAAGTACCAAATGGGATGATAGGATAAGTGACATGTGAACAGCAAGGTGAAGCTAACCAACTTTGGTCCATCTACCTTCTGGGACGGAGATCAGGGCTTCACCAACAAGGGAAAGTCCTAAATCTGCAAAACCGCGATTCTCTCGATAGCATACGAACTGAACCTTCTTGAGATTCCATCTCGTGACGATAAGTGCAAGGAAGTTCCTTAGAGGCCACCCAGGATTATTTGGAAGATGACATGGATCATAGAAACCATATAAAAACTACAAGGGTGAAAATGCAAATGCATTTGTCAGGAAAATATTTAAAGATAATATTTACTAGTTGTTACTTTTCCTAGCTGTTCTAAGGTAAACTGACCTTTTGACCATCACCTTGACAGGAGTCCCATTCCTTCAAATGCTTGATAGTGACGGAAGAATTTGATGAAATACAAACCAAAAAGAAAGGCACATCTGCAGTATGATCAGCTAAATCAATTTTTAGGATAATAAACAGTTGTAAGAAATTTGTAAATAGAAATTGTGGTAAGGGAAGAAACACCACCAGCAGTTAGGGTTGATTTGCGCCAATCATTACAAGCAGCTGAAAAGGATTCTCCCTACATTGTAACACAATAGTTGATAAAAAAGACATATAAGTCTGAATCATCATAATGTACTAATCTTGATCTTTGCGGAAGAACAATACAAACCAGCACCTCTTGCGAGGTAAACCACTGTGAAGCTGGTTTAATATCAATCAAGGCGGCAGCTGGTTCAAGCACCAGAGCAGGAAAAGCAAACCAATAATGGAAGCTCCACTTTTTCAGGTCAGCATAAGAGATGAGAAGAAACCGGCAAAGTACTGAACTATCCTCAAGTGCTTTCCCAGAATGAATGTCATTCCAGATCTAGCAATAACAATAAACTTTAGAAGATTCATGCTCTCATACAATCAAGTCAAGAAGGAAATTGTAATGGCTATGTGCAATGGAAAAGGTTGTGCAAGTAATAATCCAAATTTACAGGTTCCCTGTTTCTCCTTTCTTCAAACAGGAGGCTAATTGGGAGGTGAGACTACTTGATACACCTTAGAGGATATATATATATATTGGAATGTTAAAGGTTATATCATTATACTGAGGATACTACTCATGCCCTCCCCAACTTATTTACACCAAGGATCATTCCCAATTAACAATGTGTTACTAACATTCATGGATATGCCCATACTCAGAATGTCACGTAAATCATTTTTCTTATGTTATACTTGGAAGAGTAACAGATTACTTGTACGGAGTTATCATTGGGCTAAAACATAGATTAGTCAGAGTTATTACTTTCTTTGCTTCTGACTTCAACAAAGTCTGTTTATCAAGAGAATGGTAGCTCTCCAAAGTGTTAGTGTTGTAAAGGGTTCCAGGCACAGAACACTTGTTCCTGTTACCCCGAACAGGGGTAGGAATTAGTGGATCTTCGCTTGCTTCCGATGGCAAGGACTCGGAGAGAAGGGTAAGATGATTAGATACTTGCGTATGTGAGCAAGGCGCATAGAAACCTGCAGGGTAAGATGATTTGATACTTAATATCCATCCCATTTTAGTGCTTATGAAAAACTATCGACCATTCAATTCTCTGTCAGAAACAGCTCACGATATTGGATTAGACCTTGATCACTCATAAATACAAGAAAAATAACTTAATTCCTAGTATAGTAAGATACATCACCAGGATATAGATGAAACCAACATCAGCAATGATTATGTCCGCAGAGAAGAATATCAGCTTAAGGGTTCATTTTTTTTGCCGCATGGAAAACATGAATGATTAGATCAAAACAACAACTCAAGATCGTAATCAAAGAGAAGGAGAGGATGCAGGAAGATACCAAAGATTGGTATTGGTGAATCGTTGATGCCCAGCTTGTTGAGCTTGAGAGAGGACAATCGGTGCCAGAAACCCTCATCCACTGCGCTCTGCAATGATGCGAACTGCAGAATGGTGTTCTTCTCCTCCATTGAATTCTTTCTCTTCTGATTTACAGAAGTAGGAGAATCCTTGATGATGCTCCTCAGTTCTTTCGTAGTTTGGGGGCTAGATATCAAGCTGGCAACCAAGCTTCCGTCTTCTTGTTAGCGCTTTTCTTGCGTGACGCTTGCTTCCAATCGTCGCCACGTCCCGACGAAATTGCATTATCTTCCTTAGCGACGGTAGTAACAGTATGTTATTTTCAATTCTATCAATAATCTTTCTATATATATTAATTTGGCTTAAATTTTTATAATTTTAAGGTGATTAATTTAAAAAAAATATTTTCATTAGTTATAAATTTACTTCATTACGTTCAATGAATTCTAGAATTTCTCCAAAATTTCTGAACGCCCACTCACATTCTCATTTATTGTCATGATTTATTAACATATTACTATTTATTACCATAAGAAAAAAAAAGTATTTTATTGTTTGTACTTTAAATATATTATTATAATAAGATCATAGTTTTATTTCTAATTATCTATTTATTGTACTCGCAGCTGGTTCACCAACAACTACAGAACGAGTTGTTCTGAACGACCCGACGCATTGGAGAGTGACGAATATCATCACAAACACCTGAGTACTAGCAAGACAATTTGAGCGAGTGAAATAGAGAGCGATTCCAAGGACGGCAAACGAGTGCGCGAATTGGATAGCGAAACAAGCACGATTAAGAGTGAGTCTAAATGATTGGGTTGAAAGACCACCACAACCATTTATATATTTAGTAGTGAATGATTGTATGTATGAACAATCGTGATCCCAAATCACAACGTTTTATTTCATCAAGTAAAACGTTAATTTGACAAAAAATATATATATACTTATTGTACAAAATATAATTAATATAATAATACAAAAATGAAAAAAATGTATCCAATTAGATTTCTCATAATATCATGCATAATTCAATATTAATTGTAAAAATATATTAATGATATCTTTTTAAATATTACCCAACTCCGACATGACATGCATTACACGCGTGCACATTGTCGTAATTTAGCATTTATGAGGTGTTATGAGAACCTTATCGACCCAATTCCTAAAATAATACAAAAATTAAACATTTAATTAAAAATATTATTTGAATTTTAAAACCAAACTTAAATTACCTAAAATAATGAAATAAAATTACTTTCTTTTAAATATTTAAAGAAATTCATCGAGCAACCGAAAGTCTCTTTAGTAGTGCTTTTTTGCTCCCGATTACTCGAGCAATTTCTTTAAAAGACAATATTTAACATAAATTAATTTTATTTAATTATTTTAGATAATTTAAGTTTACTTTTATAATTCAAATAATATTTTCAATCAAGTGTTTAATTCATGTACGGTTCTTATATTATCCTAAGAGTCGGGTCGATCATATCTTCGTATATATTAATTTGACTAAGTACCCAAATTTTTTTACAAGCAAAATTGCTACACAGTTTTTTATATCATAGTGTCAAAATAATTTAATTTTATTTGTACCATGTAAAAAAATAAGTTACATCCATGTCATCATTTTCTCTCATCCACATGAAACTTTAAAATTAATTTAAAACTCCAGATTTATTTCAAAAACCGTTTAATTTATAAATATGTCAACTTAAATTTTGTAGTCAAACAATAGTAAATTGCAAGCTTTGCACCTAGCAATTTACTCTGGAAACTTACAATCTGAGTTTCCCTCGCAACGTTATTGATGTTCACAACATTGTTGTGATTGGTTTGTTGAATTCAGATTGTTGAACCAAGTCCGATTACTGAAATTCCCCTTTGTTTTCTATTTTTGTTATTCAACCCAAGCTATGATGAAAAGCTAAATTTGATTTTGCTCAAGCCAAATGAAGAAAGGTTGAGTTCATTTAGTTTATGTTTGAAAATCAGCAAGTAGAGTTGCAATGTCTCAGTCAAGACAACTTCATCTTTCGATTATTATTTTTGGGCAACTCAAATTCTACTCCTAGTGTTGGTATTTATTTTTACTCCTAGTGCAATGTCATCTCCGGTGCGTCCGCAGTGCCACTATCAGTGCAATCATAATTCTAGTGACAGTGCAACCAATGTGTATACTCTAAGAAGATTGGGAAGCTAAGAATAGTAAGGGAATTGTTAGAATACTATCTTACTATAGATTGCAGTTGTGTCCTTACATGTTCGTTCATATGTTTACTTCATATGTGTCCTTAATGTCTCTTATATAAGGAGGACATCATTTTGTATTCAATAATCTAAGATTTAAACAATGTTGTTCTTTTATTATTGCCTTAGAATCATAATTCTCTATTCACTTACTTCAGTTTTACTCACTGGGGAAAGTGTAACAAAGAGACCGATTGACTTACAAGTCATTGTTACTCTGATCCAAGCATCGAACACTAAACTTAGGAAAATGGAAAGAAAAAGGACTAGTCGACTTTCAAATCACCATCTTCCCAACTAAACACTAATAACAAACGACCTACCTACACTAAAGTCACAAACAAAGTGATCACAACTAAAAGGAAAAAAAAAAACGAAGAAAAAGAAGGGAACAACAAATAGATTTTTCTAAACAAAGTCATTACAAAAAGAAGAAAATTGCAAAAACAAAAACACTACTATAAAGACTAGGGGTTGGAGAATCATGGGCATCTTGGCGAGCATGAGAGGCGTCGTCCTTGGAAATGACCTATTTGATCCCATCTGGAGTATCCCTTCCACCCGAGGGCGACTATCCGTTGACTGGGAATTGAACCGACTCAAACTAACAATCAAGGAAGCCTTGAAAAGTCTCTATATGGTCAAGGGATAACTTGTGATTGATCTTCAAGTTCTCCTCAGTCAGGACTTGCAATAAAGAAGATCTATCTGTCCTCCTAGACTGAAGAGTGTCCATCTGAAAATGATCGGATGCCAGGTACTACCCCAAAATATGCTCCCACGAGAGTGTCACATTCAACTTGACCTCGATGGACTTTAAACTGGCGGACAACTCATCAATTCTTTCCCGTACTGATCTCGTATAGGCATCGAGACAACCAATTCCTCTTGGAAGTGCCCGCCCTAAAAATTGGCATAATCCTTGTTCGCCTCCACCGTGATCTTGTACACCTCAACACACTCCTTCTATTCCTTTCCATTGGCGTCTCGCTCTTGAGTCAAGAAACCTCATCTTGAATCGATGATAATCCATATAGGCCGTGCTCACAAGATCCACCCAAATCCTTTTAGGTATAGTTAACTGATGATTCAGTTGGTTCACATCGTTTAGAGGGATATTCTCAAGGGCCTCCACCCTTTCCCACAGTCGAGTCACCTCTGTTGGGTCTAAGATTCCCAGGTGCTGACTTGGCAGTGAATTGAATGCCAAAGTGTTGATGATCACACGCTTTTGCCTGAGCTCCGATGAACCTGTAAGAAAGGGATCGCAACAGAGGGGGTGCCTCCGGGTCCCATTTCGATGCTTAAATGAATATATTGTGTGTATGAACTCAAAAACTTAATGAACGTATGTAAAGAAAGAGTATTTGTAGAGTTAGGAGATCAAACCCTTATAGGAAGCTGGATATCTTTGTGAATATTGTGCCGGCAAAGATTAGGATAGTAGATATTACGATTATGACGTAGTATTGATGTTACCTTATGTAATCTTTATAGAATATGTGCCCTATATACGCGGGATATAGTGGTCATACACTTGATGTCGGTTTGTGGGACCATTTTTGAGAGGTTTGACTCTCTTGGCGAGCGCTCCCATTGCGAGCAGTAAGAGGCTTTGGCATTGGCTGATGGCGACCTGAGATAGAGTTTTGGTGTTCACTTTAGTTTGGGTTTGGTACTGGACTGCTTTGTGAGTGCCAGCTTACCCTTACTGTGGGTCAGCCTGGTTCTGAATGATATGAGTTTTACCCCCTGCAAAGTTATTGGGCCTTCGAGGCCTTTCCCATATTGGGTCGTCATTATCAATACCCAACATTTGTCCCCGAAGCTTGAGTGAAGTTTCTTCGGTCAAGCTTGATTATGTAATAGGGTTTGAGATAGTGACTTTTGGACTGGATTTTTGTTGTCCTTATCTACTATTTGTGCCTTTTGATGCTCTGTATCATTTGGCGAGCAGTTTTTTGGTTGTTTAGAGTTTATGGAATGTTTGATCTCTTACCCCCCCTAGGAGAACGCTCTGCGTTTCCGGTGTTTATGAATTCTCATTCATACTCTTTAGGAGAGGTTTGGTATAGCTTTTGTCGATCACCTTTTTTGTGTAAGGTCTCGAGCATTTAATGAATGCACTATTATTAAGAAGTTGAACAGACATTTGAAGCATGTCTGTCTCTTAGTCTTTCGTAACCAGAGGGTAGGCTGATAGTTTTTCGTACTGTTTCAACCGTTTGTCTCCCCGATGCGACCCTTGGAATTCTGACATTGCTTCAATTTTACCCAAAAGAGTGTAATAATTATCTGAGCCGTTTCAGACGTGCATGTTCGGTTTCCTCCATTTTGGCTATAAGAAGCCGAACTTTGGCATTTTGTCCTTTACGCACTCAAGCCATTTTCATTCCAGAGTTCATATCTTCTTCAGCCCTCTATTTCAACTTTCCCTTTCTCTGTTTTCATTCTAAAAAAAAATTCTATTTTACCATGGAAAGGGATCCATCCAACAAGCATTCTTCTGCCCAATCTTCTTCTGGACAAAAGGTTTCGGCCAGGGCTGCAAACGCCCCGTTATCTAATA
Source organism: Chamaenerion angustifolium (assembly GCA_946814005.1). Classification (NCBI taxonomy): domain Eukaryota; kingdom Viridiplantae; phylum Streptophyta; class Magnoliopsida; order Myrtales; family Onagraceae; genus Chamaenerion; species Chamaenerion angustifolium. The sequence goes on along the minus strand of OX328266.1, from coordinate 30,845,775 downwards.
GGGATGCCTCCTCCCCGACGCAGGGCCAGAGATTTCCTGCACCGAAGCCTATTTCTGGGCAATCGGCCGCCGCACCGGTGGTGGTGGACGTGCCTGACACGAATGTCCCCGTTTTCTCTCCGATAGGTAATTTTCCATGTCTTTCTTTTACTTCTTTTTAGGCGGTAAAACTTCCTCCTTTTTATTATTTTTGTATTGTTCTTGCCATTCCATAGTGTTTTGAGTATATATCAAGCCCAAAGAGTTGAAGTCAGCTCAGTTCAAGGCAGTGGTCGCCTTGAATGGCTTGAGAGAAGCAGATGCCCCTAGGTACCCGGGTTTAGGTTTGCATTATCCTCGCGAAGGAGAGGTTTACATTTATGCGGTCCAGGTCTATGCTGGGTTGTGTTTTCCTCTCTGCGAAGAGTTAAAGTAGCTCTATTGCTATTATGGGGTAGGCCGTACGCAACAGGTGCCCAACGCCATTAGGATGTAGGTTGGGTTTAAGTTTATGTGTTTACGTCAAGGATGGACGTATTCACTGGAACTGTTTTGGTGTTTTTACCAGTTGGCTGCCGGGGCGAACCAACTTCATCATTTCCAGACCCGCTAGCCAAAGTTCGAGGAATGGAGGGGTCAGGCTTGGAAGTGGAGGAAGGATGGACGTCCATTTTTCGCCTGGTGGATGACTTCCGTGCTACCAACTCCAACTACAAGAAGTTTTACTTCTTTTACAAGGGTAGTGTGCCATGGGAGCTTTCTCAGCTTTGGAGAGCTATCAGAGAGTGATCAGAACACCATTGATGACTTCTTCTGACGTCATAGGGAACCATACTTCTGTTCAATCCGCTCAGTGGCGGAAACTTCAGAGTCGCGGCTTAGGCTGGCGGGCATTCATCAGTCCGCGCCAGTCTTGGGTAAATTTCTGACCCTTTTCCTTTGTTGGTTGTAGGCACTCGGGGACCTAAACTCATCAGTCTATTTTCCAAGTAGGCTAAGGCGGGGCTATCCGCTGCCCATGCGTCATTGAGTCCACCTCCTCCTCCTTCTAGGCGTGCGTCCAAGCGCAAGCCTGAAGAGGAACAACATGTGGTTGCTTCTAGCGATAGCCAAAGGGGTATGTATACGACTGTCTTTTGACTTTCCTTTCTTTGCTTCAGTCTTAGGTTTAATACATTTGTTGACTGTTTTTTCAGGAAATGTTGCGACTGAGGTGACTCTGAGTTCTGCTCCTGCCAAGAGGGTCAGGAGTTCTGGTTAGGAGCGCTTAACTTCCTTTGGAGGGTCGACTACTTCCCGGGGCAAGGCCCCTATCACTGGAGAGGTTGTCGCACCTGTCTATGATGTTGCTACTCCCAATCCCTCCTGGGGCTCGGAAGAGGATTCAGACCCTTTGTGCCTCTATGGGCACCTCCAGGACTCCCTTCGCCGGGGAGTACTGCCCCTTGGTGGGCTTATTTCAATCGCCGAAGGCGGTGGACCCGAGGGGCCTCTGGGCCCCTTGGCACAATTTCTAGAAGGTGGAGATTTCAGACAAGTTGATGCTGCGAGGTAACCCAGACCTTTGCATGCATTTTCTTGATGGGATCCTTCCTCTTCGGGAACGGGTGGAGGTCCCTTACGGCCTTAACGACATCAATGGCGTTATGAGGTCGCATTTTGAACGGGTAGCCTTGGTATGCCCTTCCTATTTTATTTCTTCTTAAATTTATCCTTGGGTCGTTCTTTTACCGCTCCTTGATGTTATTGAACTTTATCCACCTTTTTCCTGTTGTCAGCTCGTCCGCGAGGAGATGGAGATCGGTCGAATCGTGGGGGAGCTCGCCGATAAGCAAGTTGACTTGATTATTGAGTTGGAGCAGTTCCCGAGCTTGGGATTCACTCCTGAGCAGATGGAGGGCCTGAAGAAGAGGGACGAGGCGACCACCAATTTGGTGGAGCATGCTCGCTGAGAGTATTTTGAGAAGGAGATGAGGCTTCTCGGCACCCTCAAGGAGAGGGAGGATCAGATGGCTCTCGCCGAGTACAAACGGGTAAAGGTTGGGCTTCAGATTAAGGAGGCTGATCAATACTCTGACTGTGCCTTGGATGTGATGAAGGCCGAGGTAGTTGCCTACCTACCTCCACGTCTTGGTCGATGAGATTCAAGGGATTGATCCCAAGTTTCCTATCTAGGAGGTGAAGTCTCTCCAGGACTTCATTGAGAGCGACAACACCAAGGAGGCTGCTGCTGCTGTTGGCGAGGAGGCTTCCCCCAGAGCCGAAAAGGAAGCTGCAGCCCCCGACGAACCTCGACCTTGAGGTCTTGAGCTCCCCAGGCGATCGAGTTTTCATTCCTTCCATTTGATAATCACTTTTACTTCCCTTTGTTTTTGGGAAAGTTTGTAATTATCCTTTTTATCTTAGACTCGGTTATTATTTTAATGATAATGAACGCCTTTATATTCATAAGCCTTTACTCTTGTTTGACTTTGAATGTGTTAGATCGTTCTTCCGATGTCTTTCTCGTTTGAATGCTTTAGGAAGTTTTACCATACTTGTATTCAACTTCTCTTTAACTTATGTATGATAGTGTCTCCATATAGGCTATTGGACCTTTCCTTAGGTTTAGAAGGAAGGATGGTGATTCTTTAAAGACCTATCGATTCTCTTCGCCAAATTCTCTTAAGGGAACTGTTACTCTAGGATTATACCTTAAAGGAAAATGTCATCCTTTATGGATTCGTTCGCCTTTTTAAGGTTTTAGTCCTTTGGAGTGTTCGCCTAATCGTGGGGAACTGTTACCCAAGACTCACTCGCCTTTTAGTAAGTGGTCGCCTTAGATTTGTTCGCCCAACTTCTAGTGCCTGACTTGTAAAGGAACTGTTACCCTCGATATGGGTTCGTTCGCTGTGTATATCAAGTCTTAGTTTTTGCCCAACTTATAAGGGAACTGTTACCTTAACGGTTCATTCGCCTTTTATATCAGGTCTTCTGCTCGATTTTGATATCAGGTCTTTTGCCCGATTTTGATCTCAGATCTTTTGCCCGATATTGATATCAGGTCTTTTGCCCAATTTGATATCAGGTCTTTTGCCCGATTTTGATATCAGGTCTTTTGCCTAATTTTTTCATTAGGTCTTTCGTATGATTTTGATATCAGGTCTTTCGCCTAATTTTTGCATTAGGCCTTTCGCCTAATATTTGCATTAGGTCTTTCACCCAATGATTACATCAGATCTTTGTTTTTGCCTAACTTGTAAGGGAACTGTTACCTTTACGGTTCGTTCGTCTTTTATATCAGGTATTCCGCCTAATTTTTGCATTAGGTCTTTCGCCCAATTTTTACATCAGGTCTTTTTGGGAAAAGAACTATTACCTTGATGGTTCGTTCGCAATCCTTTTTTCCCCTTCTTTGGGACTTTTCGTTTTGGTTCGAGTGGCTCTTCTTTGTATGAAGGAATGATTTGTTTTATTGACATAACATTTTGATTACAAGCTATGCATAAAACCTCTTTAAATGTTCAGAGTTAAATGGACGAGGTAGTCTTACACTTTTCGTTGTTTCGAAGTAGTAGGACACTAGGGCGACGATCTCAACTACTTTATATGGACCCTCCCATTTAGCTGAGAGTTTGTTTTGGCTGTCCAATTTTGTGAATTTATTCTTTCACATAACCATCTCCCCCACGAAAAATAGGCGAGCGCTGACTTTTCTGTTGAAGTATCGAGCGGTCGTCAGTCGAATTTTAGCTTGGGCATTATCTGATGACCATCGTTTTTCTTCTGCAAGATCGAGGTCTATTCTGCGCTCGATTTAATTCACTTCAGTATTAAAGTGTAGGATCCTGTGGGTAGGCGCCGCTATTTTGGCGGGTGCTACTGCTTCCGATCCATACACTAAACTGAATGGCGTTTCCCCCGTGGCTGTTTTGAGTGTCGTTCGAACAACCCACAGTACATTATCCAGCTCTTCTGCCCAGTTCCCTTTGAAGGCTTGAACTCGCTTTTTGAGTCCTCCCAGGATAACTTTGTTGGCAGCTTCGGCTTGTCCATTCGTTTGAGGATGGTGTACCGAACTGAATTTGTAATTGATCTGGTATTCTTCGCTGAGCCATTTAAGTTCTTTTCCCATGAACTGTGGACCATTATCGCTTATGAGTATTTTGGGGACGCTGAACCGCGAAAATATGTGGATTTTCAAGAACTTGATCACTTGAAATTCGGTCGTGGAGGCCAATGCTTTCGCCTCTATCTACTTGGTATAGTAGTCGATCGCCACGATAATATGAGTTCTTTGCCCAGTGCTGATGGGAAAAGGGCCCAAGATGTGTATTCTCCATTGGGCAAAAGGCCAAGCGCCCGCCATTGGGGATAGCAGCGTTGGTGGTCGACCGGATCGTGGTGCGAACTGTTGACAAGTCACGCACTTTTTTGTTAATTATGCCGCGTCTTTGCTCAATGTTGGCCAATAATAGCCTAGTCTGAAGATTTTATACATTAACGGGCGTGCATTTTCATGGCATGCGACGACTCTTTCGTGAGCTTCGCGGAGAACTCTTTCTGTCTCGGGATGAGAGATGCACCTTAGATAGGGAGTTGAATGTCTTCGCATATAGAGCTCTACATCTATGAGAAGATAACTTGCGGCTAGACGGCTTATTTTCGTGGACTCACCTTCGTCTTCTGGCAGTATTCTTTCTTTCAAGAAGTTTTGGAACGGGGTCATCCAGTTGTTCTGCCCTTGAATGTTGAATACTTCTGCTCGGTTGTCGAGGACCGACTATAAGGCTCGTTCCAGTAATTGCACATCCTGTATATTTGTTCCCCCGAATGTCAGTTTGCTCAGAGAGTCAGCTAGCTGGTTGTCTTGGCGAGGAATAGACTCAATCGCGAAAGTTGGGATTTTGGCAATGAGATTTTTAGCAATCTCGAGGTACTTTTTCATATTTCCCCCTTTGCCTCATAAGTACCATTTATTTGGTTAACAATTAGCTCTGAGTCGCTTTTTGCTTTGAGTGATGTTATGCCCATTTCATTAGCGAGTCGCAGTTCAGTGATAAGAGCTTCATATTCAGCCTCATTGTTAGTCGCCTTAAAAGTAAGGGCATTCACATATTTTAGGGGCTCGCCCTCAGGGGGGATGAGAATTAATCTTGCCCCGAGCCTTCTTTTGAAGAGGATCCATCAGTGTAGAGTTCCCAGCCTTTGCTTGTATCTTCCGACTGACTTTTTCGGTTTTATGCTTCTGCTAGACCATTGCCAGTACTTTCCACTATGAAGTATGTCAATGCTTGACCTTTGATCGTCGTTTTCGGCGCAAATTTGAGCTTGAATTTGCTCAACTCGACTGCCCATTTAACCATTCTTCCTGAAGAGTCTGGCTTCAGTAGGAAGTGTTTGAGAGGCTGGTTGGTGAGGACTATAATGGCGTGAGCGTGGAAGTACGGTCTTAACTTTCGAGCAGCAATAACTAAGGCGACATAGAGATACTTTTGAATCTCAATATATTTTATTTCAGCCGAATTGAACAATTTGCTTACAAAGTATACTGGATTCTGCTTATTTTCCTCTTCCCTTATTAAAATGGCACTGCTGCAACCTTGTTAATAGTTATATAAAGAAAGAGATGTTCGCCGGGAATGGGCTTCGCCAAAGCTGGGAGTGTTTGCAGGTGCTGATTTAGTAATTGAAAGGAAGCCTTGCACTCCGGTGTCCATTCGAACTTGTGGTTTGCCCTTAGAGTCTTGAAGAACAGGAGAAACCTGTCTCTCACCCTTGAGAGAAAGCCATTGAGTACGGTCAGGCGACCATTCAGACATTGGACTTCCTTGTGGCAAGTTGGGAACTTCATTTCCTCAATGGCTTTGAGTTTTTCATGGTTCGCCTCTATTCCGTGCTCACTTACCATGAATCCCAGGAACTTATCTGATCTTAAACCAAAGGCGAATTTTGCTGGGTTTAGGCGAATATTGTGACTTCTCATGCATTCGAATTCTTCCCGAAGGTCTTCTGTATGAGAGCTTCCCTTTATTGTTTTGACGAGCATGTCATCCACATAGGCCTCCATATTACGCCCCAGCATTTCTTGGAACATTCGGTTTACCATTCGCTGATAAGTTCCCCTGCATTGATTAGACCGAAGGGCATCACCTTGTAGAAAAGGATATCTCCGTCTGCATAGAAGGTTGTGTGGGCTTCATCGGCCGGGTGCATTCAGATCTGGTTGTATCCTGAATAGGCGTCCATAAATCTCAGCATTTCGTGACTAGAGGTTGCATCTACCAGCTGATCAATTCGAGGAAAGGGGTACGAATCTTTTGGGCAAGCCTTATTCAGATCGCGAAAGTCGACGCACATTCTCCACTTGCCGTTTGATTTCTTTACGAGCACTGGGTTGGTGACCCAACTTTGAAATTGCACCTCCCTAACGAAATTGGCTTCAAGAAGTCTGCCTTTTTCTTGCCTGATCGCCAAGCGCTCGTCTGACCCGAATGACCTTCTCTTTTGAGCGATTGGCTTGATCGAAGGATCTATCCTTAGCTCGTGGGATATTATATCGGTGTTGATGCCTAGCATGTCACTGGGCTTCCATGCGAACAGTTCCTTATATTCTTTCAAGAGGGAAGTGAGGGCACTCCGTTGGTCATCGTTCAAGGCGGTCCCCCAATGTGCACCTTATTTTCTGGACCATTGACTTCGACCTCTGTAATTCCTCCATTGGGGCTGACCGAGCTTGGTCCTCACGCGGGTCAACCTCTGTCTCGATGGCGAGGGTTTCCCTTTGGTTCTTCCTGCGAAGGCAGTTCGTATAACATTGATGTGAGGACCGCTGGTTGCCTAGAACTTCTCCAATCCCATTCGGTGTGGGGAACTTCATCTTCTGGTGAACCGTGCAGGCAACGATCTTATGAGGATTGATGGTGGTCCTCCCAGGATGGAGTTGTATGAGGTAGGAGCGTCAACCACTAAGAAGGTGACTGATACCTTTATGCCTTTCCATCCCTCGCCCAAAATTACCAGTAGAGTTATGTCTCCCAGCAGATAAGTTGTTCTCCTAGCGAAACCGATGAGGGGAAAGTCGAATCGCGTGAGGTCTTGCTTGGATTTGCCCATTTTTTCGAAGGCGTCCAGGAACAGGATGTTTGTTGAGCTTCCTCCGTCAATCAGAATCTTTTTCATATCGCAGCCGTCCACTTCAGCTGTGATGACTAGAGCCTCACTGTGCGGAGTGGTGACATGTGTCATGTCTTCCTCGGAGAATGAGATGATGCAATCTTCTTCATGCTGAGGTCTCTTGCCCATTTGGATAGTGGTAGAGATTTGACCGGCATAAACTTCTCTCACATTGGACCCCTCGCCTCCGGCACCAAACCCTCCAGCAATTAGGTTTTTCACCCTCCTGCTTTGGGATGGACCAAATTGCTCTAGCGGAGCTGGCGAGTGGGCTCTACCTGGGGGCGTTCGACTTCTATCTCGTTCAGACACAAATTATTTTAGCATGCCAATTTGGATCAACTTCTCGATGTCGCGCTTGAGAACACGACATTATCGGTCTTGTGGCCCTTGGCCTTATGATATCGGCAATAGCTCTCTGTGTCCTTTCCCATTGGCTTAGTACTTTTCCGGGACATTGGTGGTCTTGCCAGAGACCTTCTTTCCATCTCGACTGGTACCACCGAGATCTGCATGTTTAAAGGCGTTAAATACTCGGGGACCTCCGGATGCCTTGGTCCTGGGATTTCTGATCTGGGCTTTTCTCGACCCTTCTTCTCCTTCCTACCATCGCGTCGGGGTTCTGGAACCACCCTTGGCGAGGTTGTCAGGAAATTGTCTTCAGAGTTCGCCCTTTCTAGGTCTATGAAACCTTTTGCCCTTATTGCTAGCTCCTCAAGCGTCTCTATCTCTTGAATGTGGTAGCTGTTATGCAGTTTTCTTGAGGCTTTATTGGCCACATCAAGTCCTCTATAAAAGGCTCGAATAATCTCCCCATCCGTGACCCGCCGATCTATTTCTGTAACGTTTTTGTGAAAACGTCCGTACAAGTCGGCCAATGTTTCTCCTAGATGCTGTTTGACGACGTCCAAGGCGACCACGCTTTTTAGCAATTGACGCTTGCCCATATATCGCTCCAGAAATTTGCTCCTTAGCTCGTACCAAGTCCCTATTGATCCTGCAGGGAGGCCAAAGAACCAAGATGATGCCGAACCCGAAAGGGTCGACGGAAATAATAGGGCTAAGTGGTTCTCATCATTCGACTTACCCAATAGAGAAGTTTCATACTTGTTGACATGGATTATGGGATCTCTTTCGCCACTGTATTCAGGAATGACCCTTACAATTACATCCTTTGGAATTTTGACTGTTACAAGGTCAGTGGTGAAGGGATGAGCTGATCGCTTCCGAAAATGAGGCATGACAGTTTTGCGTTGTTCCTTGAGTCTCTTGCTGATAAGTTCCTCAACTTGGTCAAGAGTGAACTGGGTGTGCTATCCTCCAGTCGATTCAGTACTTTATGGATTGACAGAGTGAGTAACCGTCGGCGCCTCATTGGAAGCTGGAGGTAAGGACTGATGTCCAGAAGTCATCTCTTGATCTTCTTGAGGGGCAGTGGTTTCCTGGATTCCCGTGGCCCCGCAGGACGAGGATTTTCATGAGGAGCAGGGGCTTGTCTGCGGGCCTGTCCTATGATGGTTTCCAAGAGGGATATCATCTCCGCGGTTACCTGAATGGTTTTCCCAGCCACTTGAACGGTTGGTCGAGCTGGAATCTCTGCGGCGTTTAGAACAGGGTCCGGTCTAGAATTGCCAACATGCTCGCGTGCCAGCCTCGGAGGGACGGCATCAGGGGCTAGTAGGTTCTTAGGGGAGCGACGACGGATTCAGAGCTATCTGAGGATTGGTCAGTAGCTTGTTTCTGGCGGTTAGAGCGAGTCTGCATGACTATTTTGCTCGCGTTCCCACAGACGGCGCCAAATGTTGGGTCTAAGATTCCTAGGTGCTGACTTGGCAGTGAATTGAATGCCAAAGAGTTGATGATCACACGCTTTCGCCTGATCTCCGATGAACCTGTAAGAAAGGGATCGCAACAGAGGGGGTGCCTCTAGGTCCCACTCCGTTGCTTAAATGAGTATACTGTGTGTATGAACTCAAAAATCTAATGAACGTATGTAAATCAAGAGTATTTATAGAGTTAGGAGATCAAACCGTTATAGGCAGCTGAATATCTTTGTGAATATTGTGCCGGTAAAGATTAGGATAGCAGATATTACGGTTATGGCGTAATATTGTAGTTACCTTATGTAATCTTTATAGAATATGTACCCGATATACGCGTGATATTGTGGTTGTACGCTTGATGTCGGTTTCTAGGACCAGAGTTTAGAGGTTTGACTCTCTTGGCGATCGCTCCCATAGCGGGCAGTAAGAGGCTTTGGCCTTGGCCAATAGCGACCCGAGATAGAGTTTTGGCGCCCACTTTAATTTGGATTTGGTACTGAACCGCTTTGTGAGTGTCAACTTACCCTTAATGTGGGTCAGCCTGGTTCTGAATGATATGGGTTTTACCCCCTGCAAAGTTATTGGGCCTTCGAGGCCTTTCTGATATTGGGTCGTCAGTATCAATAACCAACAACCTCCACCCAATAATGATTTTTGGTGAATGATCTGCAAAAGAAGGAAGTCAAATGAGAAGCGTGAGGAAACAAAAGCAATTAATAAGTAGGAAAATGTCAAACACTTACACTATGTTTCTTTCACGGAATTCGGAATAAGGAATACGGATTAGGGAATAGGAATAGAGAATAAGGAATAGGAGATAAGAATATGAAGTTGTTTCTTTGGTGGAATGAAATGGAATGGAATAAGGAATTCGGTTGTTTCTTTGGTGGAATTGTATATGGAAAGGGAATGGAATGTGTTAAAATGACATATTTGTCCATTCTTGTATATGTATAGTATATAATACATATAATTTTTATTAATTCATTTTAAAAAGTAATAATAATAAAAACTTAAATATAATTAAAAAAATATATTTAATTAATTTCAAATGGCAATTCCTAGATTTTTTTAGTAAACATTACTTCGAATCAAATACAGAACAACATCATATTTAATCAATATGAATTCGAATTGATCATCGTATGTACAATCAATACAATATGACTTCGAATGGATCATATGTACGATCATACTACAACAGCATGAGTTCAAATCAAATACAGAACAGAAAAGCATAATTAATTGTGAAATCAATACAGATGACTGGAGTTCACACCATCTACAGAACAGCAAAAGTAACAACTCTAACAAATTGTCAGAACCTCTTCAGTAGCTCATACCATCTACTTCACTGAGACATGAGATTACTTCTCTAAATGATCATTAGACAATATTATGTGTGCAGAAATTAGCAGTAAGACAGCAAATGCCTACATGAAGGTCAAAGTCGTGTTTCAAAAATGACTCTTTTACTGATTCTAGCAACGCAATAGAGTCAAGTGGTCTTCCAAAGTTTAGTCCTAGTATTAAGCGGCTCACTTCCTGCAGTACAAAAGTGATTTGCATCTCATAAACCCACAAGATTTAAAGTAAAGAGTTTAAAGTTTAAACAAGTCTTCTAATTGCCTATTCAATCTTCCAAACATCATTTCTTAATTTTCTTTGGGTACTTCTGCTTGGATTTAATGACTAGAATATACCGAAGCCAAAATTTCAGCCTAATAATATAAAGAATTAAATTCCTGAAACACCGTTTTTTCGAATAAATCCATCTTACATATCCTTGAAAATCAATTAGGATCGAAGGCATCATCTTCAAAATACTGCAACGATCATAGTTCGTGTCACAAATTGAATGGCAGAAATCGCGATCTAAGTTCGTGATCACCACAAAACAGCATTAATTCACCACAAAACATCACAAATTCACCACAAAACATCATTACTTCACCACAAAACATCATTAATTTACCACAAAACAACAACCAAATTCATAGAAATTGAAGCACAGAACCCAGAATCGATTCTGGCTTCACCACCGAAGAAGGAGCAGGGAAAAGAATCGAAAGATCGAAGGTGAGAAGGATCGAAGGATCAGAGTGTGGTGAAGACGAGGAGGAGAATGAAGGTTCGGTCCTTCGTGGTGAGAATGAAGAGAGGGGCAGGAAGGTTCGGTACCTGAAGAATCGGAGCGTGCTGAGAATGAAGAGAGGGGAGAGTAGTTCTGCCCTTAAGAAAATATTATGCGGGCAAAATAGTATTTTACTCCTCTATTCCGGATTCCTTACCTCCTAGGCTTAGAAAATTTGATATTTTCACCCGGAATCTCTAAGTCAACCCCGTCTGGAATCTGTAAGCTAATTTTTGGCAATTCCGCGAAAAGAACAACTTCATAAAAAGAACATGCCATTAGAGTCGCTCAATTATAAAAATGACCTAGAATGTAGCACTCGATGACATCGACAACAAAAGGAATCTGCTCTCGCTCCAAGGATGGAATGACGTCATTTAGAAGATGCATGCACATGTCTTCGTTTCCTTGCTACCCAAAGAAGAAAGGAGAGCATTCTCACGTAGGGTTGGTGTATCGAGCCTCGGGGAGTCAACCGCTTCGCCAGGCATTTTGTTGAACCATGAAAGGTTGTAATAATCGTCCAAGAAAGCATAACAATCTCCTTCTGCCTCAGAAGAATGACCCTCGCGCAGGTCTTCTAGTGTGCTCATCCGATGGGTCAGACACCCCATTTTGACTTCCCTTGGGAGGGATGGGGTACTTCAGGCTAAACCATATGTGGAAGTGAAGAAACGTCCTTGACTACAATGGTAGGAGAGTCCTCCTGTAGAAAAATCGGTGATTCCCTCGGTCATTGATGATCAGAAGAAGAATCCCACGTCAACGTAAAGGGGAGGCGGGATCTTTACCCTTCCTTACCTTTTTAAGCAACAAACTTTTACCTTTTGCCCGAATGAGTTCTTCTAGGACCTGTCTTCATCGCCTTGAAATCGCCATCTACCACAAGAGACCAAGACCCAAAAGTGTACCACTTAGAACACACAAAATAAATAGCTAAAATCGAACTTCAAATGATCTTAGGGGTACGATAACATTTTCTCAAGAGCACGTCAACATGCTGAGGTTCGAACCAGACTCCAAAGTGTTAAAAATAAATGCCTTGCGTAATGGCCTCAGCCTCGATGATAATCTCAAAATATCCAAGAACCTCCCTATAAGAGGTGCCAATAAAAGTACTCATCACACCTCCCCCTTTTGTGGCCTAGCAGGCGGGTGAAGAGTGTAGGAAACCAGAAAACAAGGAAGGAATAAAACATGGAGCATAAAACATGGAGAAAATATCTTTTCCATATATTCTTCCTTATACTAAGAATAATGTTTTAAACATGTTTCTAGGTCCTATGTATTATAGATATCTATATATAATGTGTTGTAACCTTCAAATGTTGATAAGTGAATATATAAACATGTATATTAAGTTCAATATGGTATAAGATCTTTGTTTTTCGATCAGTTCATCTACTGACTACCTGTTTAAGTAGTCGAATCATGTCGGAATCAGTCTGAAGAGTATGTTCCGGCCAGAAACCAAACTCAATAGTTCCATTGGCAGCTCAACTGGCAGCTCTAGCAGCTCAACTGGCGGTGGCTGCGAGCACTTTGACAGAATTCCGAGCATCAAGCTCCGGGAATCCTGCTGTCGGAGCAGGATTAGTCACCACTGATAGGAATCTCAAAATCAGCTAAGAAATTGAAAGAGAAAGCTTACTTGAATATGAAGAATGAAATCTGACTTAATCTTCAGTTAGTTAAAACTAGTACATGACTCTTCTATTTATAGGCTATAAGAAACAGAAAATTACAACTCGGTCCTTCTAATAATTGCAGATCTAACCCCTAATTATATGTAATTATACATATATCCTAAAATTTCCCTATCAAGATCCAATTCTTTGTTGACGAAGCTGGTGTTTCTTGCAATCTGAAACACCATCTGCTGCAAAACACCAGAAAACTGAAACAGAACAATTCTACGTTTTCATTAGCTTCAACCTTGCTAGGCTTAATATCACAACAACAACTTCATAATGATCATGCCACATATTGAAAATATCAGCATAGTTCAACTGATCATCACTTAACAACCACAAGAATTCTGAATCTCACCTTTCTGAAAACAGAATGACTGAACATTTCTAACACATAACAAACCATATTCATGTAGATCAGCCTCAGTATACAAATATCATGTTCAGCAGCATTCTCAGTACATATGCTATCAAACGAATACACACATCACTAATATCACTTAGTCACACAATGGAACTTCTAGCTAACCATAACAAATACCCAACATCATTAAGCTGACATAATCATCTGCTTTTTGAACAATATCACATTTCTCATACAGAAATCTTTATTCTTTTTTTTTTTTTTTTTCCTTTGAATTGAATTTTTTTCTGAGAATTTTCTTTTATTATTGACAGAAGGGTTTGAGCCCTTATCTTACCAACACTAACTGAAGGGTTTGAGCCCTTATCTTTACTTTCTCAAGAGTTATTCCAAAGTATCTTGTCGTTGTCTTTGAAACAAACTTTGTTTTTGGAATCAAGCCAGGTTTTATGTCAATACATTCAACATACATTGATGTACTGAACTTCATTCTTTTCTTCTTCTTTTTTTTTCTCAGATGAAGAACCAGATAAGACAGCATAAAGAAACAAATAAGACAGCAAGCAGAGATCACACAGACTTACTACTCTTGGATACCAGTCATAGCTAGACAACGCCCCACATATATGACTATGAAAGCCTCAGATGACAGAATATTCAAAAGATAGAAATGACTTTAAAATGCAATGTCACATGCTAAATGTATACCAGAGAAGGATCTAAACAATATGATTTGAAATGCATCCAAAACAGAACAGCAAACTATATTATCAGCAAAATGAGATACCACAATCATGCGATAGTAAGAATGATTCTTGTTAACTTGCACAAAACTTGGGCATAACCAATATGATAATAACTGTGATCTATTAACCTTAGCAAAGCAGCATAGAAGCATAGAATTACTCTGAACAGATTCCTTGAGCAAGCATCAGAATCGACTTGTCAGCATTAACTTCAGAATCAGAAAACACTCTCAACTTCCTCCTGCATGGAACAAACAATTTCTTTGTTAAGGGTTTAGTAAAGATATCAACAATTTGTTCACTGGAAGGAACAAAGTTAACCATAACATGACCAGAATTTACTTTCTCACAAACAAAAAACATATCAATTTCAACATGTTTCATCTTAGAGTGTTGTATTGGATTTTCAGTTATTGCAGCAGCACTTGAGCTATATGTCCAAACAGTTGGAACTTAAGACAATTGTAATCCCATTTCTGTAAGAAGTGAATTCACCCAGATGAGCTCACACACAGCATTGGCAATTGCCCTAAACTCGGCTTCAGCACTAGACCGAGCTACAACTGATTGCTTATTTGAACTCCATATGATTGGGTTGCCATTTAGCAAGAGATAGTGCCCAGATATAGACTTCCTGTCAGATATGTCTCCACCCCAATCTGCATCAGTATAAGAAGTTAGAGAAATATCTTTCATAGGAAAAGAGTTATTTCGAAACATAAGACCGTGATCAATGGTTCCTTTCAAATATCTAACAATGTGTAGAGTAGCTTTCCAATGAGTTAGGGAAGGTGTCTGCATGTATTGACTGAGCTTATTGACAGAAAAGTTTATGTCAGGTCTTGTCACATATATGTGCTCCAATGCTCCAATTGTACTTCTGTACAACGTAACATCCTCAAACGATTCTGAAGCAATCACATGAGCTGACTTCGAAAGACAAGTACCTGTCATAGGTGTAGGAAATGTAGAAGCATCAGTAAGACCCAACTTAACAATCAGATCTTGTATGTATTTTTTCTGATTCAAAACTAAAAACTCATCTGTGGCCGTAACTTCCATGCCCAGAAAGTAACTAAGACTACCAAGATCCTTAAGTTTGAATTCAGAATTTATGACATGAATTACCTCATCAATTGCTGACGCAGATGGACCTGTTACAACTATATCATCAACATATACTAATAAAAAAACAGAACCCAAATCAGTTTGCTTAATGAACAGACAACTATCGGCTACAGATTCTTTAAACTGCAAATTTTGAACAAGAAAACACATGAGTTTTTCAAACCAAGCTCGAGGAGCTTGCTTTAACCCATATAAAGCCTTCTTTAGCTTACAAACAAGTAGAGTTTCAGAATCATGAGTAATCTCAAACCTAGGAGGTTGAACCATGTAAACCTCCTCAGTTAACTCCCCATGAAGAAAGGCATTATTAATGTCGATCTGTCTCAAATTCCACTTGTGAGATAAGGCTAAAGATAACACTATACGAACAGTTGCAGACTTTACCACAGGAGTAAACGTTTCTTGAAAATCAAAACCTGGTTTTTGTGAAAATCCTTTTGCAACTAACCTTGCTTTGTACTGAGCTATAGACCCATCTACATTCCTTTTAATCTTAAACAACCATTTACACCCGATTGGTATCCTACCTGAAGGAAGCTCAACCACGGACCATGTATTATTAAGCTGCAGGGCAGCATATTCCTCCTCAATAGCAGCTTTCCAATGTGGGCTATTAAGAGATTGATGAACAGACTTAGGCTCCGTATTAACCAAAGCAAGAGAGTCTTCTGCAGTTGAAAGAAGAGCATGAAGAGAAGCCATAGAGCCAGATTGACCTTGAGTCTGTGCTTGAGTCTTAGATCTGGTCTGCATTGAATGAATATTGTGAGAAACAGGAGGAGACATATTAGGAGATGACTGATTAATAACAGAGTCTCTTGGTGAGACAGGCACAAGAGTAGAATCTTGTAGTCTATATGTAATAGTAGGAAGAATATCGACTGACTGAGGAGCAGCAGAAATGTCAGGCAGATGCTGATCAGAAACAGCACACTGATCTTGCTGACTAGTTGTTTGCCACCTATTAGATGTATTAGAAGGAGATATACGAAAAATAACAGGAGAGTTATTAATAGGAGAAGTAGAAGTTATAGGTGAAGAAGAAGTTGAAATTCTGACAGTGGATGGAGGTGTTATATCAGGAAATGAAGCTTCACCCGATCCAAGCCCTGATATCTGAGAGTCAGACAAAGAAAACTGAGAACCACATGGAATAAAGAATGGAAGAGATGTATAATTCTGCGTAGGAGATGAAGATATACAGAAACTACCTTTTTTATCAGCAAAAGGAAACACTTGTTCGTGAAAAACAACATTTCTAGACGTATAAACACACCATGTAACAAATATGCATTTATAACCATGATACTTAGAACAATATCCTAAGAACAAACATGGTTCAGACCTCAAAGCAAGTTTGGTTTTGTTGTAGGGTCTCAAGTGAGTAAAACACAAACATCCGAAAACTTTAAGAAATGCATAATCAGGAGCTACCTTAAACATCTTCTCGTGTGGAGACATTTTTGACAAGTTGTAAGAAGGCAATCGATTGATGAGAAAGGTTACTGTAAAGAATGCATCTGACCAGTAGTGTAATGGAACCGAAGCCTGAGCAAGAAGTGTCAGTCCCAGCTCCACAACATGTCGATGTTTGCGTTCCACAATGCCGTTCTGTTAAGAGGAATATGGACAAGTTATGCGATGAACAATTCCAAAAGAAGCAAGATACGTAGAAAGAAAATGAAATTCTCCTCCCCCATCAGACCGCACTACCTTTAGTGAATATCCAAGTTGTTTTTCTGCAAGCTTGTGAAAATCTACAAAACATTTAGAAGCATCACTTTTCTGTTTTAGAAAGTAAATCCATGTGTATCGACTAAATGCATCAACTATGCTCATGTAATATCTATTTCCATTTGATGCATATGCAGCTGGTCCCCATAAATCCACCTGAACAAGCTCAAGAGGATGATTATACACATTAGATGAAGGAGAGAAAAGTTGTTTCTTGCTTTTTCCCACGGCACAGGCAACGCATTGAATGGCAGAATGCTGAATAGGATGATTATGAATCCTCAAGAAATTAAGTAATATCTTGTTTGATGGATGTCCTAGTCTCATATGCCATGGATGAGAAGAATCATTTGATTTCACCGAAGATAAAAAACACTCAAAGTCATTGTTATCAATCGGATCACAACATATAATGCTTGATTGAGATATGTCTTTGGAAGAATCAATACGAATCATATATGTTATTATCAGAATCATGATTCACAAACATAGAATTCTTATTCATAATTGCAACAACAGAATCCTTATTTTCATTACAATTGATTATCCCAGAATATTCAGCAACACAAGCTTTAGAAACACTCACTAACTTCTCAGCATTAAACCTACCAGTCTTACATCTATCTAACTTGGACAAATCAAGTTTATATAAACCTGAATGTTCATAACCATGTAAAAGAACTTGATGAGACTGAGAGTCTCTTATTATGCAATGCGTAGCATGGAACTCGAAGTAGACCTTGTTGTCCTTAGCGAACTGTGACACAGATAACAAATTCTTAGTCACAGATGGAGTGTACAGCACATTATGTAACATTAAAGGACGGGAATGTATACCAGCATCACACACATCAGCAGGAATCACAGCAAAGCCTATTGCATAATTATTTAATGAAGAGCCATTACCTACCATAACCTTACCTTGGCCATTGTATGGAACACATATATTGTAGTGTGCAGGAGAAGCATCCGTGAGATGATTAGTAGCTCCGGAATCAGGAATCCAGCTTGAATCATGTTGAATAATAGGAGCTACAGAGGCTATATGAGCTTGTGAATTGCTTATGACAAATTGTGTATCCATATTCTGACCATGGCTAGGTGTATAGCTTGCAATGGAAGAAGCATAGGGTGCTGCTGCAGCTGCGAAAGGATTATACTGAGCCATTGAAGCTGGACCATTATACACAGGTGTCATTGGATATGAAGGATATATAGAAGGAGAAACATTGTATTGAGGTAAGGTAGCTTGAGACGGAGGATGCTGCTGCATATAATGAGGTAAAGGCATTGGAAATGATTGAGGATATATCATCTGAGGAGAATTTGGTACTGTAAGAGTTGGTGCAGAGGAAACAGGCGAAAAAGAAGATGAATGAACTGAATTGGCTGAAGCATTTGTATTAGGACCATATTGCACAGCTTCAATAGTGTCATCCCATTGAGACGATGCAAGATTCACCACAGGAGAGGAGGAATTGCCTGGATCTATCACTCCTGTAAAGTTAACATTAAATCTGTGGTAACACCTATGGACAAGATGGTCAAACTTCCCACACAGTTGACACTGAGGACGATTGCTACCAAATCCACATCCTCTACCTCTACCTCTTCCTGATCCAGAGCTAAAGTTCTGAGAATTCGTCTGAACAGGATTTGCTACCATAGAATTCTGCAAGTTATCTGTCACATTTATAGAACCAGAGGAAGAACTCGACAACATATCAACAGATTTTTCAGAAGCACCTTGCTTATGTCCAGAAGATGAATTGATAGCCACATTAGCAGTGACATTCGTATCAAACAGAAGATCAACCTACCTGGCCTCAGCATCCAATAACACAGAGCTAATTGACGCTAAATCATATGGATTTCTGCTCGCATGGATAATTGAAACTACACTGTCATACTGACCTTTAATGCCATTGAGGATTATTGATATCTGCTGCATCTCTTCAATAGGATGGCCGTAGCTGGCCAAGCTATCACACGCAGACTGAATAACAGTCAGATAATCCCGCATATTCTGCTGAGGCAACTTCCTGACTTTAAGCCGATCGTATAGATGCATGATCCTAGTAGTAGATGACGAAGAAAAATCTCTATGCAGCTTTTGCCAGATTGAAGCTACAGACATGCATCCAATTAGACCTCTATTTACCTGAGCAGATATAGAGGCTAACATCCAAGATGCAAGAGAGCTGTCCTTTTGAACATATTTGACATAGTCTGGATTTTGTTCATCTTCGCCGTCTGGACCTTGAATTCGAGGTTGAATTGTTGTATTTCCATACAGGTGTGATTCTAAATTGTATCCACGAACTGCCAGTAGAACCTACTGACGCCACAATTGGAAATTCTCCTCTCCTTCCAATTGGCACACCTTCTTGTTGAAGAACGATGCGGAAATCTCCTCAATTTTATCGCAAACAGAACAGAATGACGAACAGAGTGCTTACGAGCGAAATCACTACGAATCTCCAGATCGTAGTAACTCTGATACCATGGTAAGAATCTCAAAATCAGCTAAGAAATTGAAAGAGAAAGCTTACTTGAATATGAAGAATGAAATCTGACTTAATCTTCAGTTAGTTAAACCGGTACATGACTCTTCTATTTATAGGCTATAAGAAACAGAAAATTACAACTCGGTCCTTCTAATAATTGCAGATCTAACCCCTAATTATATGTAATTATACATATATCCTAACAACCACCACGCCACGCTCAGACTCCGGGAAAACGCCGGAGGCTTCTGGTGCAGTCGGGAAAGAAGACTCAAGCGTTGGGGTGGTGTACGGAAACGGAGCACTTACTGAGTCGAAGAAGTCAACCGTCTCCGTCAAGTTCAATATGGATCACAGGTGGTGGAGAGCGACCAAGACGTCTCCGATGAGTGCTCGTGCAACGAGTTCAGGATGTATGAGTTCAAGGTTCGTCCTTGCGCGCGTGGCAGTTTGCACGACTAGACGGAATGACCGTACGCCCACCCTGGAGAGAAGGCGCGGCGGCGCGATCCGAGGAGGTCCCTCTACTCCGGCACGGCGTGCCCTGATTTCAGTAAAGGATGGTGCAAGCTCGACTGTGGCCATGCGAGAAATAGAGCTTCAGGGCTACTGAACAAGTGCAAGGCTTCCATGATGTCTTGGAGGTTGCAGCAGCTGAACAAGTGCAGGAGGAAGAGACATCAACACCAACAGCTACTGAAGTAATGGAGACCGAAAAAGCAGCGGGGAAGACATCTATCCATGTGTTCCACCATGCCTTGCCATGTGCTCCATGTGCTGCATCCAATGTCAAAGTATGTTCTTCAAAATGCTGCATCCAATGTCAGAGCATATGTGCAACATGCGTGCCTCCGTCTACTGCCTCCATGCCTTGCCATGTTCAACCCATACAAGTTCAACCCATACAAGAATGTCAGAATATGTTTGCCATGTCAGCAACAAAGGAAACTCATGTTCAACCCATAAGCAACATGTTGTGCTTGGGCTTGGGCAAACCCATGTGGCCTCTGAAAGCAAATTCATCAACAAAGGATTTGGTTAGTGACTACGGGAGAGACGAAGGTAATTTAGGGTTTTATGAAGAAAAAAAATAATTACAGGTTTGGTCCCTCTAATTTAGTCAAATGTTCAAATCAGCCTCATGAGTTTGATATGTGTGCAAAGCAGCCTAAAGTGTATCTAACAAGTGGTCCAGAAGGAAAAACGGACAGTGGCTCCTGGATTCGAGTGCTACAGACACGATGATATTTGATAAAAGTGACTTGGTGGGACGCACCAATCCTACTCAGACATGTATTGAAAGCGCAAACGGTGAATTATTAGCGGTTTATGGAGCAGGGTCAATAGAAATCTCGGCATCACTTAAACTGAATAATTGTCTTTATGTTCCAGGACTTTCGTGCAAATTAATGTCTATAAGTCATGTGACTAAGGAATTAAATTGTATGGTGTTAATGTATCTGGGTTTCTGTGTATTACAGGATATTCAGACGGGGAAGATAATTGGGCGTGGTACTGAGCGTGGTACTGAGCGTGGAGGATTGTACTATGTTGATGAGGTGGCTCAATACGGAACTGCAGTGCTAGCTCACGGGACTATTGACAGGCAACGATGGTTGTGGCACAGTCGGCTGGGACATCCATCTTCAGGGTATCTCTGCATGCTATTCCCTACATTATTTCACCAGTAGAATAATTTCTCGTGTGAAACTTGTATTTTGTCCAAAAGTCATAGACAGTCATATCAACTTTCTAAGACTAGAGCGGACTCAGTTTTTTCCTTAGTTCATTCAGATGTGTGGGGTCCTGCCCCAATTTCCGGGTCATGCATGAATAACACCGACTTTAAATATTTTGTGCTATTTATAAACGATTGCTCTAGGATGATGTGGGTTTATTTCCTTAAAAATAAATCTGAAGTGATTTCCAAGTTTGTTGCCTTCTATGAAATGATCCAAATACAGTTCAATAAACAGATAAAAATCCTACGGTTTGATAATGGAGGTGAATTTGTTAATTCCTCCTTGAAATGACTCGTGCGATTATGATTGAGTCTCATGTCCCGACTTATCTCTGGCCTGAAACTGTAGCAACTTCCGTATACCTACTAAATCGTCTGCCTACTAAAGCAATCAGTCTTAGAACTCCACTACATGAACTCTCACAACATATTAATGTTCCTTCAACATTAAATCTTCCACCACGTATTTTCTGGGTGTTTTAATCTTTCGACCGTTCTAAACTTGATCCATGCGCAGTCAAATGTGTCTTAGTAGGCTACAGAATTCATCAAAAAGGCTATCGTTGTTATCATCCGTATACACATCGGTTATATACTGCTGGATCGTAAAATCCTGGATGCTGATCTGGCAGTGAATTAAATGTCAGACGAGGACGGAAAGACGCTTCTGCTCCAACTCCGGGGAACCTGCAGGTAGGGGAGCGCAACAAAGGGGGTATCTCTATGTCCCTCTCCGATGCTTAAATGAGTATATGTGTGTATAAAACTCAAAACGTAAGGAACGTATGTAAAGCAAGGGTATTTATAGGGTAGGAGAGATCAAACCGTATAAGGCAACTGAATATCTTAGTGTATATTGTGTTGCTGAAGATTCGGATCGTGGGATATGGCAGTTACTGTGAGATATTGCAGTTACCAAATCTAATCTTTAGTGAATATGTGACCGAGATACGCGGGATATCATGGCCACTCTCTTATTAACGGTTTAGTGGGACCAGAGGAGAGAGGCAGGGCTCTCTTTAGGGCGTGCACTCTCATGGCGAGCAGTGAGAGGTCACAGCCTGGTAAAGAATGGCGAGCACTCAGGGCATCCTCAGAGACTTTGGGCTCGGTTCTGGGCCATTCTATGGAGGCCGGTCTGGTTTGAATGTCATGGGTTTACCCCCTCTATAGTTATTGGGCCTTCGAGCCCTTTTCCTTACTGGGCTGTCACTATCGATACCCAACATTTGCCCCCGAAGCTTGATTGAAGTTTCTTCAGTCGAGCTTTATTTCCTGGTAGGGTTTTAGATAGTGGCGTCTCAGATTCGGTTTTCTTCTTCTTCGTTCAAAGCTGAAAAGATATCCTTCCTTTTATTCCCCTTTGGCGATCACTCGAGGTAACCTAGGTTTATGAAAGTCTATCTTTCTTGGTTAGGCGATCATTACGTGCCCGAGGTATTTCTGATAACGCCTATTAGTGCGCTGGCGACCACCTTGTCTCCTTAGTGGACTTTTAGCATTTAATAACTGCACAGTTGTCCAGAAATCGAACGGTCACTTGAGGCACGCCTGACATTTACTTTTCCGTAAACCTAGGGTAGTCTGACAGCTGTCTGTACCAGCCAACCGTTTGTCTCCCCGAGGTGTCTCTTGGAATTCTGACATTGCTTCGGTTCTTTCCAAAAAGGTGCAATTATTCTCCTGTGTCGCTTTGATTCGCCCGTGGCGGTTACTCCTTTTTGGGCCTATATAAGAGAAATCAGTTTCTCTGTTTTGTTTTTTTACGTTTGTTCACTCCAAATTTCCAGAGCTTCTTTGCGGACCTTCTCTTTTCCTTTTCAATCCTCTTCGATCTTCTTCAACCTTTTCTCTTCATTGCTTCCATGGCTACCTGAGGTCAAAGAGTTAAGCACACGGCCACAAAGGGGTCCAAAAATGCAAATGCCCCCCTGACCATTAGGGATGGTGCCATGCCCCCCTCAGCGGGGGAACAGCCTGACGTGGGGAGATCCGCGGCCACCCCAGTGGTGGTGGATGGGCCTGAGCTCCAGACGCCCATCTTTTCTCCAAAAGGTAAACCTCTATCCTTTCAGTGTTCTGTTTTGGTAATATCCCCTGTTGTTCCTTGTTTTTTATGTTTGTCATTGCTATATCTGAATTTATTTGAGTAGACGTCAAGCCTAATGAATTGAAGCCGGCTTACTTTAAGACCATGGTGGCGCTTGGTGGCTTCAGTGCGGAGGATGCTCCTAGGTATCCTGGCTTAGGTCTGCACTTTCCTCACGACGGATAGGTTTACATTTATGTGGCCCAGATCGATGCTGGGATGCGTTTTCCTCTCTGTGAGGATTTGCAGACATTGTGCCAGTTTTACAGGATTCACCCCACGCAGCTTGTTCCTAATGCCCTCAGGATGTGGGTCGGTTTCAAGTTCCTGTGCATACGCCAGGAATGGGCGTATTCACTGGCCTTGTTCTGGTGTTTCTTCCGACTGGCAGCAGGGGCGAACCACCTCCACCACTTCCAACCACGCTGGCCGAAGTTTTCAGAGTGGGGTGGCCCTCAAGCATGGATTTGGAACGTTCATGTTCGTCTGGTCGATGATTTCCGGGCCACTAACTCCAACTACAAGAAGTTTTACTTCTTGTACAAGGGGGGGGGCGTACCCTGGAAATTGTTTACCCCGGACAAGGATTTTCCTCCTTCCTTCGAAGAACTGTCAGGGAGTGACCGGAACGCCATCAACGACCTGTATCGGCTGCATCGGTCGTCCCAGTTCAAGTCCATTCGCTCAGTGGCGGAGACTACTGAGAATGCGCTTGAGATGGCGGGCATTCATCAAGCCACACCAATCTTTGATGATTGGGTAATTTTCTAACCCTTATCATGTTTTATCATTTGTAGGCAAGGTCGTAAGCAAGAGCCGAAAACTGATAGGTCTCTTTGATGACCAGGGATCGATGAGATTGTCCCAGTGGTGGTGGATGGGCCTGAGCTCCAGACGCCCATCTTTTCTCCAAAAGGTAAACCTCTATCCTTTCAGTGTTCTGTTTTGGTAATATCCCCTGTTGTTCCTTGTTTTTTATGTTTGTCATTGCTATATCTGAATTTATTTGAGTAGACGTCAAGCCTAATGAATTGAAGCCGGCTTACTTTAAGACCATGGTGGCGCTTGGTGGCTTCAGTGCGGAGGATGCTCCTAGGTATCCTGGCTTAGGTCTGCACTTTCCTCACGACGGATAGATTTACATTTATACGGCCCAGATTGTTGCTAGGTTGCGTTTTCCTCTCTGTGAGGATTTGCAGACATTGTGCCAGTTTTACGGGATTCACCCCACGCAGCTCGTTCCTAATGCCCTCAGGATGTGGGTCGGTTTCAAGTTCCTGTGCATATGCCAGGAATGGGCGTATTCACTGGCCTTGTTTCGGTGTTTCTTCCGACTGGCAGCAGGGCCGAACCACCTCCACCACTTCCAACCAAGCTGGCCGAAGTTTTCAGAGTGGGGAGGCCCTCAAGCATGGATTTGGAACGTCCATGTTCGTCTGGTCGATGATTTTCGGGTCACTAACTCCAACTACAAGAAGTTTTACTTCTTGTACAAGGGGGGTGTACCCTGGAAATTGTTTATCCCGGACAAGGATTTTCCTCCTTCCTTCGAAGAATTGTCAGGGAGTGACCGGAACGCCATCGACGACCTGTATCGGCTGCATCGGTCGTCCTAGTTCACGTCCATTCGCTCAGTGGCGGAAACTACTGAGAATGCGCTTGAGATGGCGGGCATTCATCAAGCCATGCCAATCTTTGATGATTGGGTAATTTTCTAACCCTTATCTTGTTTTATCATTTGTAGGCAAGGCCATAAGCAAGATTAGAAAACTGATAGGTCTCTTTGATGACCAGGGATCGGCGGGATTGTCCTCGGACCAGGCGCTGCTGAGCTCTCCTCCCCCCCTCTAGGTGTTCGTCCAAGAGGAAGGCCGAGGAGGTGCTTCCTTCGTCCACTATTGGCCCTCGCCAACCAGGTATATCACCTCGACTTTTGTGGATTTAATGTTTTCATACTCTGCAGTTTTTTGGTTTCTGACGTCTTGTCTTGCTATTTTGCAGAGAAGTCCTCGGCTGAAGCGGCCCGGGACCCTCCTCCTCCTTCTTATAAGAAGGTCAGGAGTGCGGAGCACCCTGAGGTCGACCAGCATCCTCCTCCTCCCCCTCCTGAGGGCCCTTCTGCCAGCAAGGGGAAGGGTCTGGACGCGGTGCCCCCTTCTCCCTCTCCTCAGGGCCCTTCCGCCACTAGGGAGAAGGCCTTGTCCTTGGCGCCGCCCTCTCCTTCGGTGCCCACGGTTCCTCCTAAAGAGTCTGGGACCCAGAAGAAGGGGCCTGCGGCTTCCAGCTCCTCGAGGGCTCCCACCGAGGAGTACTGCTCCATGGCGAGCTTGTTCCAGCCTTTTAAGGCTGTGGACTCTCGGGGGCCTTGGGTCCCTTGTGGGGACCTTGCCAAGAAGGGGTACCCCGCCCAAAAGAGCCTCCGGGGTAGCCCGGATATGTGCATGCGGCTCCTTGATGGGATAATTCCCCCTAAGGACCGCTCGATTGTCCCCACGGAGCTTCCTCAGATCGAGGATCCCAAAGCTTGAAGCCTCCAGCTCCTTGGCGACCGTATTTCTTTATCTTTTTTAGATAGATGTTTTTTTTATTTTTTG